>CM060688.1:37744096-39050346 GCA_030686995.1 Artemisia argyi
ATTATGTGCATATATGTTTTACATATTAATTTTTTGTTAATTAAATGAATATTCAAGTATATATTCATGTATGCCCAACAGAACAATATAATATAAAACCATTTATATACTTTCAGGTAATGGGTGATGTCGATAAAGAATCTCAATTTAAGAAAGAGTTTCACAAATTAGTTTGGAATATGTACATTGATCCTCAAATATTTGAACAACGTTGGCATGATTTAATAGATAGGTATAATCTTGGTGAGAACAAGTGGTTAACTGATATGTTTGCTATAAGGGAAAGATGGGCTCCAGGTTACTTTTCCACGATACCTATGTGTGGTTTGATGAAAAAAACCTTTTGAAAAAATTTTGAATAAATTTTGCTCAAGATTAAGAGAGTTTTAGATAAGCTTTGCATGAGAACTTCTTCTTTTCAAGGATAAGTGCACGTTTTGTTTTTAAGAAATGGTTTAGCAAGGCACTTTCCTTTCTTTGAAAAACCGAGTTGTACACTGAAATGAGTGCACAAGTCGTTGTTTTAATACAAAATTAGTTTTCTTAAACAAAATACTCCCCCTCAAATAATGAATGTTATTCGAGAGAAAGTCTTCTTGAGCAGAATTTTGAATCGTATTATAAAATACTTTTTGAAAATTCGTGAGATGATTCTGCTCAAGGTTTTAGAAAACACAATCAAGTATTATACAACAAAGAATGCTTGAAATTCAAAACTCTTTTACTGTTGAAAAGTTGTTTGAGACCCGGAGTCTCTCTTTTGAGTTTTAAAATCTGAAAAAGATTTCCATCTAAAGTTGAACCTCATGGGTTCTTTTTGAAGATTTGTTTTTGTGATGAATGGAAAACTTCCGGTATTTGGGATGTTCAGATCAGAGACATTCTTTTATTGAAGCCAAAGCATTCCAGATTTTGAAAAATATGAAAGGTTTTGAATGACTTTGCTTTGGTCTCCACACTTGCTTTACCGGTGCAAAACAAGAGTGTGGAGTTTGGGAAAATTTGTTTCTCACCATTTTGGATCATTTTACCAGTTTAGCCATTAAACACATTTTGCCCTTTATCCTAAAAAAATATGTTTCATAAGAAACATTCTGTCGAATGTTGAAATTATGACTTTCAATGGGATGACATGTACTTGCACACAGAGAAAATGCATCAGGCACAAACAGGTATACAGATGAATCAAGAAACTCATTCTAAATCTACCAAAATGCTCAGAATTCTCAAATTAACACACAAGATCACAGATTAACTCATCCTATCACTCGAGATTTTCCAATTATGATAATGGTTTGGGGTTATGATTTGAGTCTAAGCACACATGTTAGCATCAAACTGCAGGAATATTGAACAAACAAATGCCCTAGTAGCAGCAAAGACATCGACATCTAAAACCCTAAATCACATGATTCTAAACCTATGTTGTATCTAATCGAGCAAACACACCAATCGAGCATTCTTTAGTGTTCTCTAAAGCTATATGAAATAATTAATTAGACTAAACACATAAAAGAAAATGCCCCGATCGATAATTACTTGAACCCTAGTTTCTGATTATGCCCTTTTTTGACCGTTGAAAACATTTGAAACATTTAGGGAACGATTAGACAACAAGCATAAAGAAATTTGAAACTCATAATTGAAAAGAAATCGGGGATGAAAAATTGTTAGTCTGATTATGTGTGAAACTTTTTGAGAACATTTGTGAAAACATTGATGCGAGCATGTTTTATTTTTTCATGCAATGTCCTTTTACCTAAGTTTAAGACTTTTGTGAACATTACTCATTAAAGGTTAACTACTTTTCCATTTGAAGTCTAAACATGGTTAAATTGGAATCCTTGCCGAAAAATTTCTTTTCTCCCCCTCGAATTAGCATTTATTTTGTGAAACATTTTTGCACATTTTAATTCGAGAGATCATAGAACCTTTTGAAAAATGAGTTTAAATCCGAATGATGAAGAAACATTATATCCTTGATGAATAAAAAAATGAGGTGTCCAAACTTCATGATATTGTGAAAAGTTTTCTCCCCCTCAAAACATGTTCCATTTTGACAGAGAAAAGCAAAATTTGTTAAAGTGTAGGAACATAGTTTTGAAGATTTGAAGTTTGTACACAAAGAAAGAAGATTCTTTTTGTAGTTTTTGTATTTTCCTTTTGATAAAATATTTACAAAAAAGAGTTTGATGTTTGACTCTCCTATGTTTTAAGAAAATTTTGCAAATCATCTGGAGTCAAACACCACATACCAATTTGGTGAACTAAAAACAACAAACCTTGATGGAGGTAAAGCCTTTGTAAATAAGTCCGCCAACTGGTATTCAGTACCCACAAAATCTAATTCAATTGTACCCTTCTCAACATGCTCCTTGATGAAATGGTAGCGGAGAGCAATTTGTATGGCCTTGGAATGATCAATGGTGTTGCACGAGATAGCAATAGCACACTTTGAATCGCAGTACATTGAGATCTAGTCAAATACATAGCCGTAGTCCGTGAGTTAAGTTCTCATCCAAATGACTTGAGCACCGAAAGCAGACATGGCTACATACTCAGCTTTTGTTGATGACAGTGATGTACAATCCCGCTTCATTGACTGTATCCCTTTGTAACTAGAGAAGATTTGTTGCGAATCACTGTGCCTTCTGCGTCCAGCTTGTTTTCCAAATCCATATAATTCCAATGATGTGTCGAAGGGTGATGTATGCATATTAGACGGATCCAAATTGCGAAAAGACGACTCTATTATATCAAGAACGGTTGGAGTCGATGCAAATGGATTGAAGAAAGTATTTCCATCATAATCTGCAAGTTGTGGTACTGATTGTTGTTATGGATCTTCAGCTGATTGTCTGGAGTTGGAAGCAGTTTGTCTTGTTGTAGTTGGAGATTCACTTGGAGGACCGTCTTTCTCAACAGTGGTTGTTGAATATTCTCAGGGTGTGCAGCGGAAATTGGTGAGACTTCTTGAGGACGGTTTTCAATTGAATCATCAAACAGTTGAGCAAACAGGGTTTCCAATTCCTTGCTAGAGAGTGGCAATGTTTCAGCCGAAGAGTCCGGAAAGTTAAGACGGTTTGTTTCGGGTCCTAAGTTGTTGTGCTCAGAAGCCATCGTTGATGTGCTTTTAAATGGTTGGTTGCGGGTCCTAAGCTGTTGTGCTTAGAAACCATTGTTGATGTGCATTTAAATGGTTGGTTGCGGGTCCTAAGCTGTTGTGCTTAGAAACCATAACATTAAGCTCGGGTCCGAAACTGATTTGTTCCGAAGCCATTCCTGTTATATCTGAAAAGAAAGAATAGACAAAACAGAGAACATGGACCCCCAAGAGTAACTGGGTTCCAGATGTTAGAAGCATAAAGAAGTAGTGTCAATTATCTTCTTGACACTCGAACACATAATTCCGATGGATTTCATTCTTGTCTCAGAGGTAGATGTTGTCGAGATTACATTAGTTTTGGTGCAAATGTCTAAAATCTTTCCTGTAGGAATCCATCTATGACCAATTGATTTGAAAATTCTACCCGTGGGTACCCACCTAATGTTAGATCTAGGAGATGTTTTCCTTTTAGATGCAGTGGAATGAAATGTGGGAGCATCACTTCGTTGAGAAAAACTACGTCCTATTTTGATCCACTTTTTAGGTTTCTGACTTATGACTTTTGGTTCATCGGGTTTGTTTGTCTTAGTCGATTGAGCCTTTTCAAGTGAATTTCCCTTTTGAAGATATTTTAAAGCACCAACAACATGATTATTTATGCAACTACTCTTAGAAGCTAGCCAATTCCTATTAGTTTGTTGAGAACTCTTAGGTTTTGGAGTGCTACTACAAGCAGTGTTTTGTACTACAGTGGAAGGCATCACATGAGGTTTTGAACCTAGAATTCCATCCTTTTGAAGTAGTGCCTTATTCCTAGCCTTTTCTAGATCATAGTTCTTGTACATGTCATATCTTCCATAAGAATCTTTACTTTTAATGCTCGTTTTAGACACAGTTTTCGAACTAATCCTAGATGAGCCAGGTATAATCATGTGTTGAGATTTAGCAGACACAGATGCATTTTCCTTAGGCCAAGAATGTGGAGTGACTGGTTTTGTCAAATTGTTTTTCTCAACAACTTGGGAGGCAAACCGAGATTTTGAAGATTTAGGTTTTTCAGATTTAAATGCAGTTGGTTGTCTAACCACTGATTGTTTTCTGTTTGTTTGAGAAGTCGGTTTCCCCAAGATTGATGGTTTTGCAAACTTAGTATCCACACTCTGGCCAGTCAGTCTTCTTAATTTGTTTTGCAATGCAGCATGTGCAAACACCTTTGCTTGAATTTGACCTTTTAAAAGCTCATTTTCTTTAACTAATGTATCCACACGTTTACTTTGTTCATTCAAAGATTGACCATTGTTGCCCGAATTTAGAGATTCGTTTTGCAATTTGAGTTCCAGTGAGATGCAATGTGCCTCCAGTTTTGAAAAATCTTTATGAAACTGGGCAATGGTCTTTTTGAGAAGAATGTTTTCAGACTCAAGAGTTTGGTTTGATGTTTCAGTCATTAGATTATCAGGTAAGGACTCAGACTGAGAATATTTGTCAGGACATTGAACAACATTCTGGTCAACCTCTCCTTCATTACTGAAGTTAGGTTGCTCAGATTGTTGTATCTCATTTGCAAGTATAATATGATCAACAGTAGATTGTACCTCAACCATTTGCTCTTTGTCAAAGTTCGGTTCTGTGTCATAGATGGGTATGACATCTTCCTCATCCATCTGTTCTTTGTCAAAGTTGGGCTCTGAGTCATAGAAGGGTATGATCTCTGCACAGTCTGTATCTGTATCATTCCCCAATCTGCTGTTGTCATCCTGCACTTCTGATTCTGTCCCATCGCTTTCCATGACACCCAAATTAGCTTCCAATGCATTAACCATATTAGATTGCTCTTCTTGAATCTGCAACTTCTGTTCATTCATTCTTTGGACATAATTTCTTCTGTGAAGAATCGCCTTCTCAATCGAATCCAAATCTCGTATCAATATGTCTTTGAAAGATTCATCCTTGATTCGGGATTTGATGAACTGCTAAAACTGTTCCTTGATCACTCTGAAGGTGGCGTTGGATTCATTCTCGTGAACTTCTTCTGATGCAAGCTGCTTTTCAAGTTGATTCACGTTTTCGAACATCATATTCATGAAAATGTCGAAGTCTTCTCCAAGGAGTGATGGAAATGCCCGTTTGAATCCATACTCGGAACGAGTTCCTGCTAAGTCTTTGTTTGAGAGGACCTTAAGGTGTGACTTAAGTGATCTACACTGTTCCATGCATCTCTTCACTAAATATGTCTCTAACTCATGCATCAGCGACCTTGATTGATACATTTTCTCTCCGTTTAATCTCACAATTGGATCTTCAAAATCATCAGAATCATGCTCTGGGCATGTATTATTCATGTGAGATTCCTGCATGTTTGCCATTAACATCACATCTGCTGTATCGGTTTCCAAATCTGCTGTATTGGATTCCAAATTTGCATATTCATCATCAGATGGAATATCTCCCATGACACTTTGCAAAACAGCATTGAGATTACCCCCTTCAACTTCCATTTGACTAAGTGTGGCATCGTATTCAACATTATCGTCAAAGACTGGAGTTGAATCATAATCTTGATCTTCCACATCTGCAATATTTTCTGTATATGCCAAAAATGCCATGCTCGGTTCGATAAGATCTTCTTCATCATCAGAATATTTCATTGTGTTTAAGCATTCAGAAGTTGAAGTCATAGTGCCATTGCCTTTCTTAGAAGATACTTGACTAAGCTTCACCAGATTTTGCAGAAGAGATTGCACATTATTATGTAGTGTTGCAGGATGGTACTGTGGAATGAAGAAAGGCTCAGGTGCATTCGGAGGATTGAAGAATAGACCATTTGGAGTGTAGATTAATGATCCATGGTCAACAGCTAGAGTTGGTGGAGCAGGGAGAATGGTCTTCAGTGGATTCATGCTTAAGCAAGATTCAAGAATTTGCTTCATTCTAAAGTGATGAAGTTCTTCTCTACGATGCATAGCTTCAAGATATTTCCACATTTCATAAGCACTAGCTTGAAAGTCCATATACATGTAAATTGAGTTGGGAAGTGCCACTGTTATGAACCATACAGCCTGTTGGTCAGCATCGTACTGAGCAAGTTCGGTTGCATTCAAATCTTCATCAGTTTGCAGTCTGATAATCCCTGATGAGTCAGCAAAAAATATCATTTTGTATGGACCATCTTGAATGGATTTAAGCATGAGATCTGCAGCAGGACGATCTGTGAGCCATTGTAGAAATCTCCGTTTCCAAACAGTATACATTCCTGGTAGCAACATTGGAGGCCTTGATTCATTGCCAAAGAGCAGAACATGGCGAATGAGGGAGCTGTGACTTTGTTGTTGATGATACTGATGCTGATGAAGGTAGTTGGAAGAAGGTACAGTAGCTGATGACTGCTGCTGACGAAGGTAGTTGGAAGAAGGTACAATAGCTGATGACTGCTGCTGATGAGAATATTGGTGAGGAAGGTAGTTGGAAGACGGTAATTGAGACATTGTAGATGACATATCTCTCCCCTTTGATTGTTGCAACGTAATCGAAATAATCAAACAAAATGTCACACTCAAGGTCGAAATAGTGATTTCTGGTTTTCCCTCCAAAATAATTATTTGAAAAAATTTACTTTCCCAAAATTTGAAAATCACTATGAAATGCAATAATAAGGTTGCAAGAAAATTTTGAGTTTCAAAAATTTTGTCGCCAAATTTCACCGAAAATTTTTGAATTTTGGCCTAAAATTTGAATTTTGCGCCAAAATTTTCAACGTTATACCAAAATTTAAATTTCGCGTAAAAATTGAACGTTTAGTCTACTGTAGAAAATAAATTTCCCGCGTAAATTTTTTTTTTTTTTTTTTTTTTTTTTTTTTTGAAAAAGAGTTGGAAGATAGTAGAAAGAGACTTGTGTGAAAGATGGATCTTGTAGAAGATTGAAATGCACGTTCCTTTGGTTAAATTCAAAATTCCTGGGGTAAGTTGGAATCTTACGCGTAATAAAGAAACTTATGCGTAGACTTCAAAGTTACGCGTAAGATTGATCTTATGCGTAAACTATAAAGTTATGCGTAAGATTTTATGCGTAAGGTTCAAAGACCAAACAAATCTTTCAAACTTATCCAAGCTTGAAAGATATCCGTAGTCGAAGTATTCCACTAACTTATCCAAGCTAGGGAAGTACTGAGTCACCGTAGCACAAAGAGAAGACCGTTGATGAAGCTTATGCGTAGACTCTGAAACTTACGCGTAAGATTAGATTTTACGCGTAAGATCTGACTTATGCGTAGAAACTTAGGCGTAGGATTTAACGCGTAGGATTTAACGCGTAGACTTTCAAGTTATGCGTAAAAACAGGGTTTTGACTAGAGTTACGCGTAAGAAAAGGGTTTTGACCTTAGTTACGCGTAAGAAAAGGGTTTTAGGCCAAAAGTTATGCGTAAAAAGGACAAAAAATACTGTTGACAGCTATAGAATCGTACTATTCACCTAAGTTACGCGTAAACTGGTCAGAAACTTGAAAAATCTCAAATTTTTGAAGAAAAAATGCTTAGAAATAAGATACTTTTGATCAAATAACTTCACCAATACTTAGAAAACACTAACTATTGAAGATTTTGCTACCAAAAACTAGTTTTCCAATATCAAAGAAGCTATAAAACCTTTAAAAAAAACTTTAAAAATCACAACTTTATGCAAAAACTAAGCTTCAAATCACTATATCAACCTTGAAACTTATCCAAGCTTCAAGATTTGAGTGAAAGAAGTCAAGAAAAATGCAAAAAGATGAAGAAATATGATAAGAACCCCACGTAAACAATAAGAACAACACTTCAATCTCTATTAGGCGAATGATACCACTTGTTAGGTCACCATTTATGCAAACACAAGTATGATTGATAAAGAAATTAGATGAGAATGAGAGGTGGTTGATTATGAGATAATATGAAAGGTGAGAGTGCAAGAGTTTCACTAAGATAATCAAATAACCAACCAAATAAAATGTAACATAAGGTTTCTATTTATAAGGGAGGAGCTAGGGCAACACTCCCTTCCTCCCTTATCCTTTCATACGTGGGCTTTCAAGGCCTTATGGGCTTTTACATGTTGCCCATTAACTAAACAATAATCATAAACAATACTTAAGCAACCTATTACAAAATGTAATGACCGAGACTTGACTAAATACTAAAGTATGATCCCAACATATTGTTCATTCCAACTATCCAACATATTTATATCCTTCTCAATTTCTTCCTCCATAATATCCTTCCCATCATTCCTAATTCCTAGCAATTCTCCTATCAAATCCTTAGTAATAACAATAGCATCATTTACCAACTTGATCTCCATTGTTTCTGGATTAAACTTATCAACAACATAGAATGCTAGCTTATTTGGAATTCCATCTAGCTTGAAGTCCAGAAGCCCTCCTAATCCAATACGTTCCAAACACATTTTTTGAACCGGCGTTAGTGTTTGGATAGCATTAAAGAGCTTTTTGGGACTACTTCTAGTCTGGAACGTATACGTTCTACTACATTCAACTTTAGAAGTTTCACCCTTCTTTCGCTTTGGTTTCTGAACATTCTCATTATCATCACCTATGATCAATAAACACTAATTCAGTATACGTATAATTAAAATTGTATTAAGTTAAATTGTTAATTCAAACGATCCTTATCAGTATACCAAATGCAATGTATATAAACACTAAGTACGTACTGCTTACATTTAACAACTTTTTTCCTTTTCGACCCTGCTCCTTTATCAACCTTGACTCCTTTGTTCTCATTCTCATCTGTCACATAGATATCATATTAACAACACTCTCAATATACATTTTATATTTGCACTTGTGTTTATCGAATTAATTAACAACGCTCATAATATTAACAGCGCTTTCATTGTTTTATTTTGTTAACTATACTACAGTTGCTATACATGAACAACAACATACCTTTGTTACCCGAACTCCCTTTTACATCTTTTCCTCCTTCTGTTTCAGTGTTTCTTTTATTCTGTCCGCTTCTTCTTAAACCTAAAAGGTATACATTACACTATTGTTTAGTACACTCATAACATATAATATACTTAACAGGTATGTTCGTTAACTATTGTTGTGCAATAACATAAACAAAGAACCCTATTACCACTTACCTGAGTTGTTCCATTCATCATCAACAAAGTCATCATCATCATCTTCTTCAACATCAATTATATTTTCTTCAACAGCTTTTTCCACAACGATCTCCTTCCCTTTTCTCTTTGAACCTAATGTACGTAAATTATTAGCATATATTAATACCCGTGGTTCACAAGCACCACTGTTTCACAAACACCTCTGTTTCAAAATACACAACTGTTTCAAATTCTTTTATTACATAAAACCTAACACCCATGTTTCAAAAACACCCCTGTTTCACATATGCTTAATAAAAAACACCCATGTTTCAAAACCGCATTCGTTTATGTTATTCACATCCTAACACCGAATTCGGAAATTTACAAAAACAGATTCATTTATGTCAAACATCCTTGCTACACCTATTCCAAACACCCCTGTCCCCATTTTAATCCAAACATCCTTGTTTTTACATTCTTATATCCTATCAAAAACTTTTTTTTCACCTATCCAAACACCCATGCTACATTCACATCAACCATTTATATAACTAATCACATCAAAACACCCTTGTAACAGCTTTCAGATTAACCCAAACAAAATACTTAATCTTATATCCTATAACTAATCACATCAAAACACCCTTGCACATCGTAACATCCATGTTACTACATTCTTATATCCTATAACTAATCACATCAAAACACCCTTGCACATCGTAACAGCTTTCAAACTAATCACATCAAAACACACTTGTTTTTACATCAAAACACCCTTGTAACAGCTTTCAAACTAATCACATCAAACCATCAAACATTTGAATTTAACTTAAAAAAAAATGCATTCAACATTACAATCGGTATCATCTTCTACAACCAAAAATCAATTCACAATCAAATTGCATTCAAAACACAATCAAACATTCGAATTTAATTATATATATATATATATATAATATATATATATATATATATATATATATATATATATATATATATATATATATATATATATATATATATATATATATATATATATATATACAATCGGTATCATCTTCTACAACCAAAAATCAATTCACAATCAAATTGCATTCAAAACACAATCAAACATTCGTATTTAATTAAAAAAAAAACAAAAAATTGCATTCAAAATTCCAATCGGTATCATCTTCTCCAACCAAAAATCAATTCACAAACTAATTGATGACAATAACAATGATGTCATACCTTGCATAGATGTATTTGTCATTTGAATCAATTAAAAACAAAGCTCCGATGGATTTGATGGGTGGATCGAGATGCGTTATATATATTGGGGGTTTAGGTTAGAGAGAGTGAATATAGATGAGAGTCTTGAGAGATAAATAATGAATTTTATAAATATATAGTTATAATCGTGGGTGTTATATGCAGCAACTAGTATCATGATCATTATCAATGAGAAAAATTTGGAAGAAATCCCTGTATTGTAGCATGCAGTTAATGAGAGTCTAAAAAATAAAATACCTATTTTACCCTTTTCATTAATGTTTCCAGGGAATGTAGTTTCATTTAATTACAAAAAAACCATTTTACATTAATATGTTGCACCCTATCCTTTAATAATTGTACATAAGTGGTTTTCGCAGTTCTTGCACATAATATGGTTCTCGTAAGAAAGGGACCCTATATCTCTATATTATATATAACAGGAGGCGTTACACGTAGATAATTCAAGAAAACGCCACCTCATTGCCCAGTAATTCATTATCAGCCATGTCATCACATTGTCCCCATATAAGCAATTTTTTAAATTTATTTTATTTGCATTTTACATGTCATCACAAATTAATGCCACCTAAGTAGTATTATTTTTGAAATAAAATTCGATCAGCAAAAATCCAGATTAATTATGTCTATAAATGAGATTGAAGGGTATCGAACTTGAGTTGTTCATACTTCATACCACTAACAAACTTGTCATCCACTAGAGCAACTCAATCTTTGGAACATATTTTGCAACTCTAAATGTATAAACACAACAAAATTAATGTATTATGGTTTTTATATACGAACATAATTAATATTTGGAGTTTCAACCCTAAGCAAACATAAAAACTCACGTTAAAAAAATCCCAATTCATTCATAATATTTTTTTCTCAAAACCCTAATATCATATTTTCCTCAGCCATCTCCTCTAATGATCGTGACTATTTATTGTATTGTCGATTCAGAATTTATTTTTAATGTACGAGTACTATTAAATCAGGTATGTTGGTGTTTAATGTATTATATCAGATGTATAACATGCACAGTGTATTTTATTTGGTAGATTGTCGCACGAAAGCTATTATATCAGGTACGTTTTGTGTATAATTTATTATATCAGATGTTTTTATTCTTATGGATACAGTTTTAGAGGGAGTTTGGTTCACTGCAAGATGATGAAACTTACTTGGCTTCATTAATGAGTCAAGCATCCTAGGTTCGATCATATTTTTTCAGTGTAATTGTTTGTTTTTCATCAGTTTGTGTGATAGTTTTATTGGTGGTATGTTCAGGGGCGGAACTAGGAGCCAAGTTTAGGGGTAGCGAAATACGAAAATTTGTTTAGGGGTAGCGAAAATTTGTTTCAGGGGTCGCGAAATCGCCAAAAAATGGCCAAAAATCGCAAAAAATGGCCAAAAATGGCCAAAAATTCCACTACCGGGTAAAAGTTCAGGGGTAGCGACCGCTACCCCTGAACTACATGTACATCCGCCCCTGGGTATGTTATGCTATTTTCCAGAATGCATGTGGAGAAAGGTCTACGTATTCTTATATTTATGGTTGTCTTGAAACAGGTATGCTTACTAATTTGTGTATGTATATATTGTGTGTGTTTAACTGATTAAGATTAATCAGTCAATCATACCAATTATAATCTTATACTCTAACCCTAATTCTTCAAACAAGTTAGTTTAATTACTTTTTTTGTATTTTGTTTTGTGAGTTTTTAAGAGATTAATCAAGATCGTATATGATGCACCTTACGAATTTCATTATCACTTTTGATTTACCAGGTTTGTGAATTTGTTACTTTATAGAAAATAAATTGATTCATTTGTTTGATGGGGCTTAAGCATATTAATTTTGTTTACTATGATTTTTGAGAAATTTATATGCACCTTAGGACCTCAAATATGAAGAGAACTCTGAGAAGGCCGCCCATTGCTTAAATGATATGGTGACAAATGCTTTGATACACATTAATTGAAGACTGTTTAAAGTATGTCTCAATTGAAAGATCAAGCCATCTTCAGGTTTTATGCAATACCACAGGTATAATTCATTAGCTGATAATCATATATACAACTAATTCATGTGTATAGTTTCATTGTATTAGATGTTAGAATCTTTTAGCTGACAGTGTCCATTTTATGATAAAAAGCAATTTGATGTTCGTATCAGTAATGATCTAAATTTAGAGTACTAAAATTGCAAAGCTGTTATTGGAAACTTTATGGTACCAAAACTCAGCTATGTGGTATAATACTTTATGTTTTTCTATTGAATATACATATCCTTGCAATAATATATTTAAAATATAGTCAACCTTTGTTCTTCGGGACATATAGTTATAGTTTGTAAATTTTCTTATATGAGTCTACTGTAAATAGTAACCAAATAACAACAATAAAAAATCAATTCCTCTCAGCACAAATAATTTTATTTTTTGGAGGGTTTGAGATGGAAGAAGTTTTTTGGTTTTTAATGCTAAAAGAGGTTTAAGTCTCACCTATTTTTTGAGAAATGTAGAGTTGTTTCAAGATGCAATAATTGCTTATATAGTCGTTGGATTGCTGTGTTTTGTTCATACAAAAATGTTATCAAGGTCAATTTTTTGATCTCTTTTTTTAGTAAATTATACATCAACCCACCTCATACTTTGGGGAATGGCCAATTCTCTTAAATTATTCATTGACACGTTACCTTACTCGCCTATATGTTTCAGGCGGCGGAGAGGGAGGGGAATTACTTGGCGCAACTTTTAAACAAGGTTGGTAGAGCAGGGGCTGGGCATGCAAACTGTGGCGGAGATATGGAACTTGGGTCAGCATTTTGCTTACAAGCATTTAGGAAGCATGGCAACCCTCAACAGTTATAAGGCTGTTGTTGACCTTAGGCAAAACAAGGTAATACAAAGCAACATCGCCTAACCATTGAAGGCTTCTTTTATTGGTTTGCTACATATTAGCACATATAAGTTTTGTGCGACATGATGCTCCTGTAACACCATGTATTTCATAGTTGGAAGGTGGAATTGTCCAAGTAGTGATTGAAGTGGAAGATCGAGCACAGCGTTCAGCGATTACAAGTAAATCTATTTCATCTGCTACCTTTGCTCGTCTTTCATGATGCCTCCCAACTTATATGTGTGTTCTAAACTTTTGCAGGAGTAAATATTGCTAATGATGTTAGAGTCATTGTGGCTGCACCTGCATCACGTGGGAAATCTAACAACAAAGTTTGAGAATTTATGGGCAAGGTCTGTACTTTCATTTTGTCTCCTATCTTTCCCTGATATTCCATTCCGTTGACCGTTGTAGCTAATGCCATTATTTATAACTTCAGGTTTTAGGTCTGAAACTAAATCAGATGACCCTTCAAAGATGGTGGAATAGCAAGTCTAAGCTCCTCGAGGCGAGTTGAATGATTTCTGTCACAACCATAATCCAGCACATGAGAATAGTAGATGCGCAAGTACTGGGTGAACTTACGATTTTCTTAGTACATTCAACAGTGTTGGGGCGACCGAACATGTGGGATCATGCCATGCTGAGAGCCAAGGTGAGTAGGAGTTTTGAATTGCTTTTTTTGATATTTTTCAACAACATGGTGTTTTTTAGTACGCATTTCTTAATTTTTACCAAAAGTCTGATATCTTAGACCTGATTTTCTCTTTAGCAAAATAATTTATTCGACGTGTTTCAGAACAATAGATCCTTTTGTTGAGTCTGTTAACATTATAAGTTGTGTCTTTCTTCATTCTTACAGCTGGACAAGATATTGGTGATAGGCTCACTGGTGCGGGGGATCCGCTATCTAGAAGAAATCTGTCAGCTGGTATACGCCATGAACTTTCTAGAAACAGAACTTCAGAAGATGTACTTTCATCAAAATATGTGGTATGTTTCTGATTTTCTTTGTGCAACTTTCGCTGAATATTGACCCATTGGACCCGTTTTCTTTTTAACTGATTTATTAATGGTGGATCTGTTAGAGATCAAATATGACCAGAATCGACTCATTCATTAAGAATTGAGTCGATATGGTAGGTGCTATTTGTTAACTATGTTATACTTTCATTCACATCAAGCTGATTCGGAAAATATCTAAATTTCTCGAACCGGTGGCTCTTCAAAACGTGCCTCTTTTCTAAGCAACAGCAAACCAACTTCCTCAGCAGAAGCTACGTATGGCAGACCAAGCCGACTTGGTCTCGAGCAGTGGGGGCCGTACACACATTGATGAAACATAATGTAACTTATTAAGAAGGTGCTTTCTCATTTTCGTTTATCCTAGCACTTGACGTAAACATATATAATTGATAGAAAATAGACAATAGATTACCTATCACGTTCTTCCACTCCTTCAATTATTCCAATGACATTCTAAATTGTGCTTATTACTTACTTTGCCTGCAAGACCACTTAAAATCATGATTAAGCTAATTTTTGTGACTTTTAGCTACAATTTACTTAAGACTGAATGTGGCGTTAGCTTCAGACCCTGCAAGGTGTGGGTGGCGTGCAAGGGTGTAGAGGTGGAGTGATATTGATGCATTATCTGATAGTGATGGAGATAAGTATAGTTTATGGTTGTAGGATTTCGTTGGTTTGTATGCTTATAGTTGGTGTAAATAAGCACTTGGTACCTGCTTATTTCTAAAGTAGATATAAGTACTTAAAAAAAGGAGCAGCGCCAAACACTCTTGGCTCTTGAAACATGTAAGATTTTGTGTCCACTGGCTAAATATATATAAACAATTAATGATGGTCATACTTATTAACAAATTGAATTGAAATCACATTTTGGCTTATCAAATCGGCATAGCAGATGGCGAGTTTAAGGAATCTATGATTAAGCGTTGTCGCATGGCCGTAACTTCTGGTAACAAATTAAATCCACTTCAATATACTGTTTAGATTGGATGGGTTTCTACCATTTATAAATTTCATTACCTTCGCCTTATTGCAGATGAAGTCCTATGAGTCAAGTGAAACCGTTATTGATGAAAGTGGTGAAACCTTTTAATTGTTTATTGCAGGTTATTTGTTTGGCTTGTGGCAGTGAGCAATCGGTATATTCACATCAGGAACATATTACATGTTTAATCAACATTTGCCTTATAAAACATCAGTACCAACGAGTCGTGAGACAGTGGAAGGCATGTTGGGTAGCCTAGGTGTGTTATATTGTTCATAAATTTAATTTTGCACTTGTATTTGATAATGTTTTCTTTAGGCTGGTTTGAGATAATTACATTTCTAACATGGTACATGTAAAAGAAAAAAAAAAGGCAATACCAATAACAAGAAAGTAACTCTCAGGTCAGTGTTGTCTGTCACCTCATACATAGCATGTTAACATTATAGCATGTCAGGTCAGTGTTGTATGGTTTTATCCAATTTTCCGATAACGTTCTTTTCTTACATATATGTTTTTGTTTGGTTAACTTTTGGTTATGTTCTTTATGCGCCAGGTTCTTTGGCACCAAAATAAGACCCAGAAAAAAGCACAACATGAAATATCACGTTTTTTCTTTTTCTTTTTAATGATAAATGATCTAAACCATGTTATATTTACTGATGTGAGGCCATACTTATATCGGTTATGCTTCATAATACACGAGATATTACTTACTACGAATGCAAGTACGCAACTACAAATTCTGAACCTGTGAACCATTCTTACTATTCTTTTAATTTTGTTGCAGGCAAGAGCAGGTCTACATTACGATTGCTCCTATGGCAAAGCACAACCAAATGATACCATAATGAAATTGAAAAGAACAACACTGTACGACCATCTAGATGGCGACCCTGGTCTTGAAAATGGTAAAAATGTTATTCTATTTACAAAGATTCTGAATATGGTCTGCAGTTGTGTGGATAATTTTCACCGAACAGGTAAATTAATCTTTATACCATTGTTTTTTTCTATGTAGGCCCGTGGTTTATTTTCAAAGAGTAATATTTTGTGTGATAACTTTTGATGAAATACATGCAGTACAACTCTTCAAGTATTGAAAGTGCTTCTCATTGCTATTAGGACTTAAATTCGGCAATGATCAAGAACTCTTGGTAAGAAATTTGCCACTGGAGCTTTCGTTACCAATTGGTGGACAACCTTGCACACACCACTTTAACCTGTTTAGTAAAAAAAATTTGTATCCAATCTTTTTATCTCTTCAAAATATGTAAAAAGATAGTGTGACAGATCTGAGGTTTTTTTGTCCAAAATATGTAATTTCTATAAGAGCCTGGTGTGCCGGTTATTGTTATAAAATCATTTTTGTTCTGTAGTATTTTTAGTTCCACAAATATACTAATGATAATCAGATTTTTTTAATACATTAAATATACAGGTTATGCGACTTTGAACCATTTAACCTTTTTTGTTTTAGCTATGTGAGCAGCTATTTGATCTGTTAGATATTAAAGACAACCAGAATAGACCCGTTTATAAGTAAATGTGTCAAAAATTTGCCATTTTTAACTGTCATGTGTTCATTAACATCTTCCTCGATAACTTCAGTGATTGGCCTTTTGAACAAGACGGCTCCAAAGTTTTAGTTAAAGGAAATCTTTGCTCAGATTCTCATGACTCACTGCTGAAAGGTCAGACAAAATAGTTTGGTCCAACCAAAAAGATGCTATGGGACAGCGGAAGTATGCCCACAACAAACAAGAACAACCTTCGCGTTCTCCATGATTTTACGAATCATATTCTACTGGGAGGTTATAATGGTAAATGTTGTAATATCAAAGAAACTATCAGTTTATTTGTGGTTTTAGTACTTCTGTTCGGCACAAACTATAATCAGGGTCCGACCACTGTTATTTCAAATGAAACTAATACTTGCAAACGCAACATGATCCAAGGTTAGTTACAGTATTAGTATACTTCCAAGGTTAGTTACAGTATTAGTATACTTCTAAACGCAACATAATCCAAGGTTAGTTACAGTATTAGTACACTTTGGAGGGGAAGAGCAGAGTGGTCTGAAAAACATTTTTTGCTAATAATACCTTTTGGGGTAATGACTCCTATATCTGTGCTTATGCTTTTTATTATAGAGTACTGGCGACAAGGAGTGTACTTATGCTTTTTGTTAATATACAAACCAAGAAAAGTACAAAGGCAGCCGGATCCTATTCGGAGCAGCCACTGCAGTCACCACAAATCCATTGTCGGTTGTCAACACAAGACATCAGTTATAAGGTTGCATTCGGATCCTATTCAGTTATTATTTTAATAGTTTTCTACACTTTTAGTGAATAAGTTATTAAGCTGTTATACTATTATCATATCTTAATAAAAAAAATTCATTGAACAGGTTGCACCTCATGATGGCCGCTTTTGAAATAGAGTATCATGAAGGGTTAACTGTAAGTTCTCACATACCTCATTTTGGGGGGGTTTCTTATTGATTTTCTATGAACTTCTGATGCATATCATGACTATACATGATTGTTGATCAGCACATGATTGTAAAAATAAGTGATACATTTACCTTAAGAGTATGATGTAGGCATTGGTTCTATTTTTGTAAAGTATCTAATTACCAAGCTCGTGTGTTGATGTCTGTCATCACTTCTATAGGTAGCTCGCAGTAATGTGCTTCTTAGTGTTCCATCCCTCTTTAGAAGTGTACGTTAGGTTCTTTTTAGACACTATAAAGTCTAATTAACTCTTCTTATATTGCAATCTGTACAAACATATCTTTAAGTAAAATATAAAATAAGGGCAAACTATCCATTTCTTATTTCTTAAGACACACTTTTATGCATTAGGACATCAAATTATATGTGAGTCTACTGCCTGATGCATGATTGACCCTATTAACATTTAACAAAGACCAATGTGTTTTCACTTCATTTCTTATTTATCAACCAGGCAATAAAAATTTGTTACTGAAACTTTAAAACCAACTATTTTTATAAAACAAATTATTTTCCAAACTTTTGACCGGGAAACTTGCTTATGGTTTTAGTTTTTTTTATGTCATTAAAACTACAATGAATGTCTTGATGCCTTATTTCAGCTCATTGGGGGAAAATAAGCATTGGTCACACAATATACAAGAGGTAAGGACTTACATAAAGCCATGATTGTCACTAAATTAGACATAAACATCTAACAAGTTAAACCAAGAACTGATGATGTGTATGCAAAACATGGTATATTTTTGTTTATCAAAAGTTGTAATAAATGTTACGGAGTATTATCACAATGTGATCTTACTCTACATTTTCAACACCCTTTAATATCTATACCAAGTGTTTTCTTCACTTTCTGTTTACTGATCTCACATTATAATGGAAAATTGACATTTTCGTATATACTTGATTCCTTACTTTAATTAGTGTAGCCTTAATATCGACTATACAAGTGCAAATTACCTACATCACTTATCATATTTCTGTAAGATGAAATAATGATTACAAGACAAGGTATAGTAGCCTTAATTAATCTAACTTGGTATTATTTCTTTCCTCCCAGGTACACAAATAATACTATAAGCAATACTATGAAAGGGATTCCATCACTAACTTTGTGTCTTCAAATTTTTGGATTAGAGTAAAGCTAGCGAGAGTGGGCCATCATGCATGACTACTACATCAAGTTTAACGGGTAAAGAGCACTTTGGTCTATTAATCTTTTTGATTTATTTCACTTCAATGATTGTGTGGTACAACGTTTATCATGTGTGGTTGCTTCGTTACCTGCACGTATTTCGCGTGGATAACAATTATCTTGCAAACAACATTCGAAAAGAGATGCAGTTATTACACTTTGTTTTTCATTCTTTTGTGGAGTAAGAAATCTAAAAAATGCATCTTTTTGGAAGCATCAACAACAAGGTGGAATTGAAGAAAGGATTTAATGTCCTTTAACAATAACTATGGTTGTTGTGGTCATGATGGTTTTTGGTTTCACTATAATGGCTAGATCTAATGCTTTACATTATACATGTAAAAATTTGCAGCCTGAGACCCCGGTCACTCCCCAGCCACATGATACAGTAGGAACAATTTTATATCAAGGAGCTTTTATTACAAAAATAGTTTAGAGTGTTGGAGAAACTGGAAGTATATTTCCATTGTGCGAGGGTGACGCATGTGGTAAAGAACTTCTCAAATGGTGCCTTGAACATTCCTTAATAGTTTATTAGCAAATCAACCAACTATTGTTATTGTTGCAATATCTTGCTTTCAGTTCATTGAAAGTCTTCATTTGATCAATCAATATTGCATTATAAGGTTTGATTAGGTGGTGCATGGATCGAGACTTATTTGAAGAGCCAACGTTGTGTACAAATAATATTAATTTCGCATTTGAACCGACAACATATACTTTTGCGGATAATTTTATTAACTTTTACTTTCTCTTATAAGATAAAATTTGTTAACTTTTATCTTGTCTTATCGGATGGACATTCAACAAAAAAGTTGGCATGTTTACATATTATTTTTCGTTAACTTACGGTTTTTAATGATATTCAAAAGGCTCGCTCGCTCATCGGGCGGGCTATTCTTTGATACTTTGTTCTTACATATTACTTTGAAACTTTTTTCTCTCATATTCGATAACCGTTTATTTATTTTCGTTCTTAATACATTCAATAAAGAATTTGGTATGTTTATAGCTTATTTTTAGTTAATTTAGATTGGCCTATTGATTTATAACATAGGTTTACCGTTTTTATATTATTTTCCATTAAGTAATACCTTCAAACAATACCAAAAAAAATAATAATAATAAATAACAACTCTTATAAATAATTTTAATTTCGAATTATAATTTAAATAATATTTTTATCTTTTAAATAATAAATTTAAACCTTTTAACATTTGAGTAATTATTGATCCTCATCTATTTATTTATATATATTTTCTGATAACTAATACGTAGTACCTTCCAACGATAATTATAAGTCATGCCCGCCTTCTTTATATATTATTTTCCGTTAACTAATACATTCCAACAATAATTATAAGTCATGTCCGCCCATCGGGCGGGCCTTGAAAGCTAAAGATAGTAACTAAATATAAATGTTATGCGACCGCGCATTGGGCGGCTACCAAAAAGACGCTCAAGGAGAAAGAGAGTGGTGAATTACCCGGTTGTGACCGGAAATAATGCCAACGAAATCCCACTGCTACCCTTTACCGAGGTATATATTTTATGGGCTTAATGTTGGTTTAGCGTCAGGTGTATACATAAGAAATGACTATAAAAGATCATTATTATCCGTACATGATTAAATTACAAGTCCAATTTTCTACATGTCTACTTATCCGGCCATTATCATTAAAATAATAATTAAGCATCCATCCTTAAAAATGAAATTCCGTTAACCAACACCATCAAAAGAAAAATTATAAGTCATGCCCGCCCATCGGGCGGGCTTAGAAATCTAGTATATATATATATATATATATACATATATATATATATATATATATATATATATATATATATATATGTATATATATATATATGTATATATATATATATATATGTATATATATATATATATGTATATATATATATATATATATATATATATATATATATATATATATATGTATATATATATACATATATATATATACATATATACATATATATATATATATACATATATATATATATGTATACATATATATATATATATATATATGTATATATATATATATATATATATATGTATACATATATATATATATATATATATATATATATATATATATATATATATATATATATATATATATATATATATATATATATGTATATATATATATATATATATATAATATACTAGCTTTACGACCCGCTCGATGCGCGGGCTAGCTCTATTATTTCATTTTAATTAATATCAGGCGACCAACATTTATATTTGATTATCTAAAAATATCATAATAGATATGTAATGAGTTACACTTATCATAAGTGGAAAAAACATGTTTAATTAATAATAAAAATTTTCGAACAATACTCAAAAAAATGTAAATAGCAAATAAGTAAAAAATAAGCGATTTCAATTCTTGCTTATAGACAACATTAGTCATTTCATTAGTGTAGTTACCATATATGTCAAAACTTTAAAGAAGCGACAAAAACTTAACACAAATTAGAGTCAAATTCCTTGAACACAACATTGTTGGTTTGGTTGGTGTAGTACGATGGATGAGATAATTTTATGAATTAGTTTACTAAAAAAAGAACATGTGTATAACGATGGTATACACAATGCTATTTAGTGACATTTTTGTATTTTCTTTCTAAAATTTAATGTGAAGTACCAAAGGTAAAATAAAGAAACCTTTACAACTACAACAGTATTAGTTATTTAGTGACATGTTTGTTTTTCTTTCTAAAGTTTAATATAAAGTACCAAAGAAAAAGAAAATAAAAAAAGAAAAAAAAAACCTTACAACTACTATTCATGGTTACAGGCCAAGACTCAATTCAGAATACATGCAATGGTTGGTTTACAATATGTTGTAAAAAAAAGTAAACTTGTATACACATCTCTATACACAACCACTCTATACACATCTCTGCGCATCTCTGATAGTTGAACATATAGTTGTTAACTTTGATTCAGATTCAACAACCATTTTTCTTAGACTCTTAGTAGAGCTCGACTCTTGTTCGTCAAATCTACATTTAAAAACGATGTCATCGTTCCTAATGTTCAATATTTTTCATAGTTGGCCAGTGATAATTAGCAATTGATAAGGTTAAACCATTTCTCATGACAAATCAAAATCAAAATGGATGTCATAATTATGAAATGTTTGTTAACAAAATCTATTACCATAATATTTATTGCCATAACCCAAATAAAAGAAATACTATCTATAGTCATGTATACATCCATACTTAGTTTTTAACAATCAAGCTAAATAGCCCATAATAGTTTCAGTTAGCCTTCTAGTATCAATCCAAACAGCCTACAACAGTTTCAATGAGCATTTTAGTTATCAATCCAAAGAGCCTACAACTGTTTTTGTTGATACATAATATGGCGCGGGCTGGATTTAACGACTCTCCATGGGCCGTTCGTCGTCTTTTCAAGCCCTGAGTAGACCTGTCAACAAAGAGAACCCGTTAGGAGTGGACCCGAGGCCGTAGCCCCGGGATCCACCACCGACGGTCAAGTTAGTATCAATGCGATATAGCATACAAGAATTAGGTTTAGAGTAACCTGTTGTGTTGTGTTGTCCCCAAGAAGGGAATCCCAGCCCTATATTTATAGGGCATGGAATTAGGGTTTAGGCGTAGAGTGGGCCGCTATCTTCGGGGCCGGGCCCATTCCAGACTATACGTCCACAAGCCCCCCAAGTCTAGTGTGACATAGCTCATGGCTACGTTATGCTAGACTTAAGTTCTGTTCATGGCCGCGTAGGCCCAATCAACCATGACGGCATGGCCCATGTGTGCACAACTCAGGTGTACACATAGGGCGGACTATACTGCGCAGCTCAAATGCGACAGTGCACACTGGTTGTCCCAGAGGCACAGTCCTGTTTAGCCCATTAGACTATATCCGAATCCGCGACCTTGTAGGCGCGTCCGCGGTAACCATGTTCCATCCTGAGTAACACCCGTTCTTACATGACTGGGAGGGATGTGCATATGCTAGGTTTCCCACCACAGTGTAACAGTAAAGACCCCGTAAGAAGAACACGTAGTTCTATAGTTGGGGTAACACTACCATTGCGATTGTGAGAGTCTCACAATGGTGATGGTGGATCTCGTATGCTGCATCATGGGTAAGGGCGTACCTTTTGTACCAGTAGCGATGCAACATGGTGAGACTAAAGAAGTGCTTCTGTGCGCGCTGTGCGTGACAAGGAGGTGCGACAGAAGATGTGCTTTTGTGGCAGAGGTGCGCACTGTACACGACAAGGTGCGAACATTACATCCGTCTTTACAACCGACAGAGGACGTCTCTCCTGTGGCAAGATGGTGCGAATATTTAAATCCGTCTTTGTACTGCGCTTGCAATACCTCTTACGTACGATCTGCTTCCAAATATACCTGAGTGACGCGTACGGAAACAGTGGTAGTTGATGCGTGGGAATTGCACCAGGCTTTACCTCTCGAGGGATCTCGAGAAGCTTACAACCCCCACCAGGCAGTGTACCTGATCGTTTTAGTATAGTATAGTGACAAGTACCAGGGGATTGATCATTCAACTTATGAATAGTGTCGCTAGAATTAGAAAACCTAAAAACTAGGTCTAGAGGTGAGGGATGATTCTTTTTTTATTTTTTATGTTTTATAAAAGCAAATAAAAATCTCGGTTCTTGGAGGAGTGGGCGGAATTAGTTGCTAATCAACTAACCCAATAACTACAGATGTAATCAAAATAAAATAACAAAAATGAAAATAAACTAAATTAAGATAGTGGTGTGAACAATATATAGGAGAGTTGCGTTTACTTAGATTTCACTACTCCCTAGATATCTTTTACAGGTTAATTACTTGTTACAGTTGTGTGGATGACGGATTGTATTCCTTAATACCATTCATGGGGTGGTGTACTTACTTCCCCAATCCTATAAGCTCCTACTTCACTCCTATGTCGAGCCGGCTAAAAAGCTCCTAACATGGGATCACTAGAATTCGCTCATGCATTAAATACAATCATAAAAACCTAGTACACATCGGTTCATGTTTCTTAAGACGTTCAAGCAAGTTACACAATGGAGATCTGCCAGTTTTCTTAAGCCTAACATTGAAATCATTCATCCATTACAACTATAAACAAGCAATCAACCTATAATCAACATCTAGGTTTCATTACATCTAAGCAAACACATGAAAGATCTAGCCTAGCATGTTAAAATCAAGACAAGCACAAGATATATTCAAACAACACATAGACATATTGAATGAATTGAAAGAATACTTATCTTAATTGAACATGAAAACCTAGTAGACATCGGTTCATGTTTCTTAAGACGTTCAAGCAAGTTACACAATGGAGATCTGCCAGTTTTCTTAAGCCTAACATTGAAATCATTCATCCATTACAACTATAAACAAGCAATCAACCTATAATCAACATCTAGGTTTCATTACATCTAAGCAAACACATGAAAGATCTAGCCTAGCATGTTAAAATCAAGACAAGCACAAGATATATTCAAACAACACATAGACATATTGAATGAATTGAAAGAATACTTATCTTAATTGAACATGAAAGGTTTCAAGGGGTGAAAACCCATGAAAATACTGTTACAAACGACCTAGGGTTTATTAGGTTCGGCCCTAGTATTCTCCACACAAGTTCCTCTCTTAATGAATGAAAAATAGAAAAGTATATACAGATTTTGTGAGGTGACGGCGTCAAGAGTAAATTTCTGACGCCGTCATTTCACCGCCAATAAAGTTCTCGGACTGCCTAGATCTGGGTCTGACGCCGTAATGTGTAATTTTGCTCCAGGCCGTCACCAAAATAACTCTTGACGCCCTACTTCTGACGCCGTCACGTTTTCTTTGGGTCGTCATGCATTTTGCTCTTGACGCCGTCATATTTTCCTTCTTGACGCCGTCAGGTACTGTTCCCAGCATGGAAAATTAAGTCTTTGCCGTTTTCTTCACTTTTATGCTCCAAAAACGTCCAAAATGTTTCCTTTTCCAGAATTCACTCCCAAAGTACCTAAAATCACAAAAGGAACGATTAGGGCAATATTTGATCAAATAAATTCAATTCCGGACTTAAATGACCCCCTAAAAACGGTTCATTTTTCGCCTCATCATATACCCTTACACTTGAGATTTGCTTGTCCTCAAGCAAATGCGCTTTTATTCTAATCAAAATACAAGTTAGGGGTCATTTAACACTAATATAAAAGTAATTACAACAAATAATCGTTCCACTAAAGACCAAAGACAAGCACGGAGGTCATACACTAGCACCTCACAAATAGTGTTTAGATACTCACATCTCTCGGATGTAATAAAGTAATATCACAATATGGAAATGGAAAACATCTCTCACTACCTGTCATAGCAAAATAGATTACCATAGGCTTGGGAAAGTATCAAACCTCCACCACATGGCGTAAGCACCTAGGATAAACTATCAAAGAGGTCTTTTTAAAGGGTTGTAATGTTAGGTGTAGGGATATGAAATACACGGTTTTGTTTGATATAGGCAATCTTTACTGGTGGCGAGTTAATAATCTTGGTTAATTACATGTACAATATGGCGTTGCTAAGCCAAGAATAGACTCGACTTAAGCTAATAAATGAAAAATAACAAAAAAAAAACATAAAATAAACATAGAATGAAATGGGATGGTAGTCCGTATATTTTTTCTCTTTTTTTTCTATTTTTTTTCTTTTTCTTATTATTATTATTATTTTTTTTTGCATACACTCTTACCCTACCATCCAAAATAATACATCATAGGGAATGAACATTCCCCTTACACTTGAATTTTTACATACTTTACAATAAACTACTCTAATGACTCGAATTAAGATAATCAAAACACTTGGAGTACTTTTAAGATTAACGCACATATGGGGGTAATAATATGATGTTCTTCCCCATTACTTCATAACATTTGTACTTTACCCATGAGTCCCAATCGTCCCAAAATAATATGTACAAGGATATAACTCGACTTAGCACCATGTAATCAATTAGATAATTAACTAAGGGTTTAAACAAATAACAATAATGCACTAAAGATGAGTGCATACACGGAAGGCTAAGGCGATTTGGGTGTACATTTAAGTGGGGTGTAACAAATTCTTCCTTTAAGTAAGATGCTTAAAGTTAGAAATAAAAAGATAGGCTCGGAGGGGGTGTACTAGGGGTTTCGTGTACTAAAAATGAGTATAGTGCTAAGGTGTGGGAAAAATTAGTTGACTTAACTAGCCAAGTAATATGACTTAAATGGTCAAGTAATTATGATACGGGTTTAACACAAGGGTGATCCTAATGCCTCTTACCATGTAGTAAATCCTATTACACGAATGTAGTCTCACTAGCGGTCTCGGGATGCATCACTAACGCAAGTTCTAGAATCTAAATGCTACCGGTACACTCATAAGCACTAATAGTAAATGCTTTTCCTATCAAATCTAAAGGCGAACCTCACATATTTGGGTGGAAAATTTTTCTGAATGGTACGATTTTGTGCTAGTCATACAATCTCCTATCCATGAGACGCTTGCTAAGGCTAAAGTTTCACTTGGCGCTAAAATTACACTAACAAGTATTTCTCATAGTTTTATTACACATCTACCATTAAACAAACAAACTCAAACGAAAGTGTATCTATAAGGTATCATTATTTTACCCTCCCCTTACACTTAGGATAAACATTGTCCCCAATGTTCAAGTAAAGAATGTAAAAGTAAAACAGGTAAAAAGAATGAAATCAAATACTCCCCTGATTCGCTCGGTATGGATAATATGGTAACCAGGTTAGATCTTCCTCCAAGAAAATGAATAATCAAAGCTTCCCTTCCAGAATATAAATCATCTTCTTGTCATATATAACCTGTTAAACCTGAGAGAACAGACAAGGCAACCTCGCATAAAATCGGCGGCAATCTATATATGCTAACAAATCCTAGAAAAAAAATAAGATATAATGCTTGTGGAATGATGTTTGCAGATTTCCTGGAGATTATAAAACTAAAGATTCAACAAAAACTTTAAGACTCCGTTAGAAAAACAAAACTGGTAAAATTTCCAGAATTTTACTCTTGACGCCGTTAGGAATTTCTTCCTGACGCCGTCAGAAGTGACTTGCAGAAATTCTTATGTTAAGTTTCCAGAAAATTTCTAGAAAAACTTCGTCCTACTTCCTAAAAAATCCTGCAAAACATCATTATGACTCGATACAAGCATTTGACTCTAACAAATACGAATATACATGTTCACTTAATATTGTGGAGAATCATGATCGAGTTTGTTTCTTAAAAACATATTTGGGGTTTCCCATTACACTTATCTTTTGTGAAATACCTTTGGATGAAGTTAAGACTAAGCCAAACAACAAAGTAAAGTATCTTCACCATTTTAGTTTTGAAACATGATCTACCAACAATAAAAATAAAGCATGCATACGGAAGCAAATAACAATCAAACAAAATAAAAATCACACAAAACATGGGTTTCCTCCCAAGAAGCGCTTTTCTTTATTTACGAGTCTTATAGCTAGACTCAAGGTCATAGGTTACTACGTGACCTCATCATTGGTTTCACTCTCTAGGTCATCTCCTATACCAGTTTTGTATTCCGGACCTAGTTGCAAGCATTCTTTATAGAAACCAAGCATCCTATTCATCACATACTCTACTCCTCTACGTCTATCCTCATCATTCCTATAATAGGGCGCTTGTTTGTGTTCTTTTTCTATGTTTGACAGGAGGCGGTACTGCTCAATATTATAGGGCATTTGGTAGGCAATCTCATCATTATCTTCCTTGAACCTAACTATCCCTAAAGTCGGATCATAACTCATCTTAGTGGCCTCAACGAATGGTTTTCCGAACACTACTTGACTTAGGCAAGCATCTATCACCGGACGAGTATCCTCTACTATCATAAAATCGATCTCATAAGTAAAATTTCCGACAATCACATGCAATCCCTTCACTCTTCCTACAAAATTACTTATCAAATTCTTATTGGACATCATCCTATAACCAAGTTGTTTCTTCATTACCCAATTATAATAAGTCCTAGTCATGATGTTTATAGGAGATCTAGGATTGATATAAGTTTTCCATATATGCATATGCCCAATGTTGCATGGTATGTTGATGTTAGAGGGGTCTCCCATTTTGATAAGGGGTGAGCCAAGGATATATGGTGTCTCGGGATCATCGAATAAATCCTTATGATATTCATGTTCTTCCTTGGTGGGCAACTTATCAAAGTACTCTTCTATAGTCTCTACTTCCTCTAACTCTTCTCCCTTATTAACCTCAACTTCCCTAATTTCATCCCTAGTCTCTGTTTCTACTCCAACTACATCTTTGTCACTTTCTTCTATCTCCTTATCTATTGGCTTAATGGTGACAACATTGACAAAGTGGACGTGTTTGGATGACGAGGGGTCCTTAGTTTGGATTCCGCTATTGGCGTCCCTAGTGTCCTTCTTAGGTGTAGTTAACACTTGGTTGTTGAGGGCTTTCAACAAGTTGTCAATCTTATTGGTCATCTCCGTTTGTTGTTGGTTGAATTCGGTTTCAAACCTAGCTATGCGAGCTTCTTGAGATGCCATAAATTTGGACATCAATCCTTCAAGATTGTTGGTACTACCATAGTTGTTAGAAGGATTGTTGTTGAAAGTACGGTTAGAGGGTGGACCGTTTGGTTGGTAACGATTAGGCGGATTGGAAGAATTGGTTTGGTTTTGTTTCCACCTAAGGTTTGGGTGATTTTTCCAGGCGGGGTTGTAGGAATCACCATAAGGGTTTGGCTCGGGTTTGAAAGTGTACCACTTATCTCCCGCTCCGTTGGTACGTGAGGATGCGTAGTCCGCAAAAGCTGTTCCGGGGAGTTCCACACAATCACGAGTGTCATGGGGACCACTACATAATTCGCATGAAGAAGTGATTTTGTTCACTTGGCTTGAAGGCTTGGGAGCTTCGTAAGATTTCATGAGAAACTTGACTTGATCCTCAAGTTCCATGATCCTACGGTCGGGAGTGCTAGAATTGTTCGAAGGAAAAGATATTGCCTTGACCGTTTTGTTCAAATCACGGGTATCATTCCAACTTTCGTTGTCATAGAGAGCAAGATCTTCTATGAGTTCCCATGATTCTTCCGCACTTAGATCACGTAGCTTGCCACCGGCCGATTGGTCAATGGTTCGCCTTGTGGAGAGATCGATATGGTCATAGAAGATTTGGACTTGGAGCCAAAGGTCTATGCCATGATGAGGGACTTTTTAGAGTAAGTCCTTGAAACGAGTCCATGCTTCATATAGAGTTTCACCTTGACGTTGTTGGAACATCAAGATATCATTTCTAAGCTTGGTAGTTCTCCCCGGTGGGAAAAATAGATCATCCCATGAGGTGATGGATCCCGTGGGTAAACGCTCAAGCCATTGACTAGCTTGATCACGTAAATTGAATTGGAATAGGCGTAATCGGGTTGACTCTCTAGTTGTAACATCAAAGTCTATAGAATCTACGATTTTGAGAAAGTCCTTGAGATGTTGATTTGGATCTTCGAAACGAAGTCCATGGAATGCACATCCGCTTTGCACCAACCGGATGGTGTCGGATCGCAAGGGAGACACATTGGCTCCTTGGGTGAGCTCAATGGTGTTTCGATAGCCTTGGTGGCTAGGTCGGGAATACTCTCCTAGGGTTCGGGGCCTAAGAGGTTGGTTAGCTAGTGGTGGGTTTTGTGGGTGCTCTTGTTGTGGTGGGTTGATGGGTTCAAAGATGTTACCACCTTCCATGATGTCGGATGGTAAAGATTACGAACAAAAACACGAAGAAATAAGATAGACTAAAGAGAACCTAAAAATAAAAATAAAATCTTACTAGAAAGGAATCTAGCAAGTAGACCTAATAAAAAGAAATCCTAACCTAGACAATAACTATTTCCCCGGCAGCGGCGCCAAAAACTTGATGCGTGGGAATTGCACCAGGCTTTACCTCTCGAGGGATCTCGAGAAGCTTACAACCCCCACCAGGCAGTGTACCTGATCGTTGTAGTATAGTATAGTGACAAGTACCGGGGGATTGATCGTTCAACTTAGGAATAGTGTCGCTAGGATTAGAAAACCTAAAAACTAGGTCTAGAGGTGAGGTATTATTCTTTTTGTATTTTTATGTTTTATAAAAGCAAATAAAAATCTCGGTTGTTGGAGGAATGGGCGGACTTAGTTGCTAATCAAATAACCCAATAACTACAGATGTAATCAAAATAAAATAACAAAAATGAAAATAAACTAAATTAAGATAGTGGTGTGACCAATATATGGGAGAGTTGCGTTTAATTAGATTTCACTACTCCCTAGATATCTTTTACAGGTTAATTACTTGTTACAGTTGCGTGGATGATGGATTTTATTCCTTAATACCATTCATGGGGTGGCGTATTTACTTCCCCAATCCTATAAGCTCCTACTCCACTCCTATGTCGAGCCGGCTAAGAAGCTCCTAACATGGGATCACTAGAATTCACTCATGCATTAAATACAATCATAAAAACCTAGTACACATCGGTTCATGTTTCTTAAGACGTTCAAGCAAGTTACACAATGGAGATCTGCCAGTTTTCTTAAGCCTAACATTGAAATCATTCATCCATTACAACTATAAACAAGCAATCAACCTATAATCAACATCTAGGTTTCATTACATCTAAGCAAACACATGAAAGATCTAGCCTAGCATGTTAAAATCAAGACAAGCACAAGATATATTCAAACAACACATGACATATTGAATGAATTGAAAGAATACTTATCTTAATAGAACATGAAAGGTTTCAATGGGTGAAAACCCTTGAAAATACTATTACAAACGACCTAGGGTTTATTAGGTTCGGCCCTAGTATTCTCCACACAAGTTCCTCTCTTAATGAATGAAAAATAGAAAAGTATATATAGATTTTGTGAGGTGACGGCGTCAAGAGTAAATTTCTGACGCTGTCATCTCGCCGCCAATAAAGTTCTCGGACTGCCTAGATCTTGGTCAGACGCCGTCATGTGTAATTCTGCTCCAGGCCGTCACCAAAATAACTCTTGATGCCCTACTTCTGACGTCGTCACGTTTTCTCTGGGTCGTCATGCATTTTGCTCTTGACGCCGTCATATTTTCCTTTTTGACGCCGTCAGGTACTGTTCCCAGCATGGAAAATTAAGTCTGCCGTTTTCTTCACTTTTATGCTCCAAAAATGTCCAAAATGCTTCCTTTTCCAGAATTCACTCCCAAAGTACCTAAAATCACAAAAGGAACGATTTAGGGCAATATTTGATAAAATAAATTCAATTCCGGGCTTAAATGACCCCCTAAAAACAGTTCATTTTTTGCCTCATCAGTAGTATATACCCTGTTGCCCCCCAAGTTTGATGGTGCTACTCTTGTAGGAGCATTAAACTTAGTTATTCAAATCCTGCAAAACACTTAATGCAAAAATTAAAAGTATATGCCGCGAATCTCAACATATAAAACCTAATGAAGTAAAAGATTAGCGTGAAGCAATATATAGCACATAGCGTATATAATTAATTGTTTTTTTTTTCTATAAAAAAAACCCGGATGGATGCACTGTGACCGCGACTAATAGTTTCAATTGCACGCACAAACGCAGATGGACGTATCGTGACCGCATAGACTCAAACATTTGTGGATGACCGCAGATGACCACGGCTTTTGTCCAGTGCGCTCATGGCGATTGACTAGCATCGTGGTGCCTGTACGTGACAGTGCGCTCATAGCGCTAATCTGCGAAGATGTCCGAACGCACGGCCTAACGCGGGTAGATTTATCGTGACTGCGTTGTTCGAACACGTAGTTCTATAGTGCAAACAAGCGCGAACAGGCATACTGTTATGACCAAGAAACACGTTCGAGAGGTCGCGGTTGATGGAAATACATTATTATTCTAGAGAGAGAAAGTAGAGAGAGAAAGGTGGAGAATAGGGTTTATATTAACAAAGAATAAATGAAACAATACACACACTTTCCCACACCCCTCATGGAGAGTCATGAGGGGTATTTATAGGCTCATTACATCACATGTTTGCCTATATTACAATAATAGTCCCTAAAGTACTATATGTATGATATCTAGTCCATTTCTTTATGTGTAACGTTATCTTTTATAAAATAGCAAGGCTAACACATACCAACCGTAAAAGCAGTATGTGCGCGAATTAATTCGCGGCTAAAAGATAAAGTAGGTCCGATCGTGCGGACTTAGTGCGGCTATATATAAAATCGTGTTTACCAAGTTAAATGATTAAGATACCGGCTTTTGAACTCGATGGTTGCTTTCCGGTGATGTGAGAGCACGAAACTTGTCGTAGTCATGGTCCCACGGATGGCGCCATCTGTTGATACATAATCTGGCGCGGGCTGGATTTAACGACTCTCCCTGGGCCGTTCATCGTCTTCTCAAGCCTTGAGTAGACCTGTTAACAAAGAGAACCCGTTAGGAGTGGACCCGAGGCAGTAGCCCCGGGATCCACCTCCGACGGTCAAGTTAGTATCAATGCGATATAGCATACAAGAATTAGGTTTAGACTAACCTGTTGTGTTATGTCGTCCCCAAGAAGGGAATCCCAGCCCTATATTTATAGGGCATGGAATTAGGGTTTAGGCGTAGAGTGGGCCGCTATCTTCCGGGCCGGGCCCATTCCAGACTATACGTCCACAGTTTTAATTAACGTTTAATTATCAATCCAAACAACCCATATTAGAGCTAATAAGCCATTTTTTTCAGCTTGTGAGCTTATTAACATTAGATTATATGTCATAAGCTCATAAGTCGAAAATCCGAGCCAAGTAATTTTTGTCCAAAGACCCCATGAAATTGAACTAAAAAAATTCTAACCTCTTCCTTTGAATTGTTACACTACATGCGCAACCTACCCATTTTGCCACTTCTACATAAGACAAAATAGCATACCTTTAGTTAACTAAAGGATATGCATACCAGATGCGAGTGATTTCAAGTCATTTTCAATATTTTCTACTTCTTTTTGTATGATTTCTAGCTTTTTTCTAAAGCAACAGCTTTATCGCCCTTTGATAATAACTATTACTTATGATCTTTAAGCACTTCTTCACGACGGCCTATCGTCGTTTTAAACTGGTCCATCTCACTTTTTGCCTTTCCAAAAGTCACTTTAGCACTATGTAATCGATCTACTACCAACAACAAAAATTAGAGTCAAGTTCCAGGTTATAAATGATCAAAGAAACATAGTCATTTTGAGTTCCAGGTTACTGTTACGTTATCTAATTACTTTAGATAACTGAAAAAATAAGATCAGAGATGTCTACGAAATATAATATCACTACCATGCAACAAATATTTGGTAGTTTTTTTTAAAACCTTTCCTAGTCTATCATCTTGGATGGGCACCAAAACAATGTTGTATGTCAAGTACTCGTGGAGCTAACTCAAAAGATTAAGTTATTTAGTTCTCAAGGCTACGACACGAACTTGTGCATCTGCATTGCAACCTAGAGATGCTCCAATAACAAAAATTCTTACTTACTCGCAAAAAAAATCTGATTTACTCGCAACATGTCGAATAGTCACAGCCGAAATAAAAGAATTCATAAATATAATGGTTAAAAGTTCAAATTTTCCATCTTTAATTAGTATAAACTGCAAAAATTTTAGATCAAGGCTGAATATTAAAAATAATCTCGCTACTGTGAAACAACTTTTTTGAGATTAGACACAACCCAAGTGAGCCATTTCAATCTTCTCATTAGTAGGTGATGAAACAATTTGTTTTTTTTTTTTTTTCCTTTTTTTTCTTTTTTTTTTTTTTTTTTTTTTGTTAAATAATGCAAACAAATGGTACATGTTGGTCGCATCAATAGTCTATTTTAGTTTCTTATTTCCAGCTTATCAACTATGGAGTAAAAAATTAAAAGGTCATAAACAATAGGCTAAAACCAAATATATGATACATAAGCTAATGTTTGGAATGAAAAGCATGATGAAGATCTTATCCGATTCATTTTGTATATAACAATAACATGATTACTTTGTAAATTTATCAAATCTTATAAAAAGTAAACAGGATGGCAAAACATATACCTTATATCTTTCGCTCCAAAATGATGAGCAAAATTTTCCAATAAAGATGTCCATTGTTGAGCATCTGCCACCAATAGCCTGGTCAAAGGCAGTGGCTATTTAATCTTTCAATGCTATAAACCATAAATCAAATGATTCGAGTAGTTCATTCCTATAATAGAAACCACAAAATATGTTGATTCAGAAACTATATAACAATGAAATGTGCAAATGAAAGATAATTAAAAGGACGCATACTTTGAATCGATTGATGTAATATCAACTTCCACCCTGTTAGAACACAAACCTTGTATCGGTTACTTCCAGATAATATTTGCAGAATCTGTTGAAAGGGTATCAAGGTTTATCAAAGTGTTAAACTGTTCATAAATTAAACTTTCACTGATTTATGTGTCAATAATTAAAGTGTTAAACACGAATAGCCGCTGTTTAACTTCGTATGTAAGCGCTTAGGTTCAACCGTCACATGCAAAGATAGGTACATATTCATACACTTTTTGGTAGTTACTTATAAGGTATGTAAATAAGATTGCTCCAAAGCGTAAAAGCATATAAAAACACAATGCCCTATGTAATACCGACATTCGTTGTTCTTGCCATTTCAGTTGCAGACGCATAGGAGTCACCATCTCTAACAATGCCCGCACTAAAGTCCAAGATCTTTGTAACGTGTCGATGACCTGCAAGGAGAATGCAATAACACGTAAGCATAATAATCTCGCATCATCATGAGAACAAAACTATGAAAAGCAGTAATGACTAACCGTTAGCCAGGTCATCTGTGAACGTTCGTGCATGGTTGTCGGTACTTGCAGATGCCAATCCAGTAAGCGTCACAGTTTCAAATGCATATGAGTAACCATCAATTGTCAGAACTTCAATGATATATGCCAGAGGAGCACACGTATACTGATGTACATCAGCACATGCAACAACATCCACTCCAACAACAACCTATAGATTAACACGCCAAAAACAATTTTAAGATTGGAAATATAATTTATTTAACACGCCATCTTTCTATATGAGTGTGGTAGAGGTTAGACTTCAAACAATTACCTTGTCGGTGTATCCAGCTTTAGAAATTACTGTCTCGAGCAATTCAAGACCTTCCTTGTTTCCTGAAGTTCACAAACACAAGTTCAACCGTCCACAGTGAAAAAGCATACAAAAACGCAAAATTAAATTCGATACAGATTACGTAGAAGTTACTTGTAGTAAGCCAATGCCAGGTCCAACCACCTCCTGAACCATATCCCATGAACCATATCCCCTTAACCAAAAAGTTACATTAGTTAACGGTGTGAGTATGGTTTAATCAAATTAGCTGTTACGTTAGCATAAACTCAAAGCCTAATTTCATCAACAAAGAATATATATAAATCAACAATCATATGAAGTACTAATAATTTAGGAAAAAGATTAGAATGCACAATCATAAATTTAATGAATAATATTTTATGCTTTTTAAAGAAAGAACTTCTCGCCTAATTATTGAATAATATTCTATGCTTTTTAAAGAAAGAACTTCTCGCCTAAACGGGTTAACACAATTCAAAGGCACAAAAGGAAACTCTTAAAACTTTGAATTTTAACATTATTTTCTTTCGGAAATTTCATCAAACACTTGGTGATCCATTCATCAAGCACCTATTATCAAAATGGTTAATCATATTAAACATCAAATAAGTGAATATAAATTTTTGGAAAAATGATTGCTCAGGTTCCCTAATCTCAACAAAATTTCCTGCCTAGAACCCTAATTAAACCAATTTAAATAAAATAATTACAGATCAATCAATATAAAACAAAATCCTAATTCCATATTATACATAAAAAGATAGAAATACGATTAACCGCATAATTAATCATTACACAACAAAATTGATTTAAAAACCTAATTGGATTCAATCATAACAAAAATTAGGAAAATACCTCCGATTGGTAGATGATATAGCCGGATTTGTATGTGTTTATTCAAATCCCTATAAAAAAATCATTCGAAAATAGTTTTGATGGACGTGTCAATGATTTTGCTCTGTGTGTTTTCGAATTTTGTTAAGAAGACAATAAAACCAGATCTTGATTTATAAATTAAATATATTTGCATCCCTATTTTAGCACCACTTTTATCTCCCAATTCCGGTTTGAAAAAAAAAAAAAAAAAAAAAAAAAAAAAAAAAAAAACTCAAAAACTTTCTGATAGTGGTGTGGTTTCCAGGTGTCATTTTTTAGAGTTTTTGGGTGATTTATTGCTTTTAAAAATAGCAATCACACTTGTGTTTTATATAGGTTGGGATATATATATATATATATATATATATATATATATATATATATATATATATATATATAGTAGGGATCCAGTAAGAAGTAAATTAAAATAAGAAGTGGTGAGACGTGACCAAAACCACGCATTTGAGATGCAACGACTTGTATTAGATGCATTTCTATTCATATAGATGCAACATCTTAAGTTTCGAAAGTTAATTTGATGTATAGATGGTGCAAATTGATTTTCATAATTTTGGCCCATGCAGAGGAACAAAAAATAAGAGAAATCATGAAATGCATCTAATATACGTATAAGCATCTGATTAAAAGCTAGAAAACACACTATGGTGCGTTATAATGCATCTAAGATTATAGGGATGCATCTAATTTAGATCGGTGCATCTCGGATTTGTGGTTATAGTTCTTCTTATTCCTTCTTATTTTAAGTAATCTTCTTATTTGATCCTAACTCTATATAATATATATATATACACACACATATACATAATACATATATACATATAATTTTAACACTTGAATGCTTCTAGAAACACACCAAGAACCTTCTAACACTTCTCTTGATGAACATAAGAACCTTGTACCTTAATTCTTCAAACCTTGTATTAATTTTTCTTAATGAAAATGATATGATAAATTCCTCCAAAGAACTATACATATACATATACATATACATATACATATACATATACATATACATATACATATACATATATATATACATATACATATACATATACATATACATATACATATATATATATACATATACATATATATATATACATACATATATATATATATATATATATATATATATATATATATATATATATATATATATATATATATATATACACACACACATATACATAATACATACATACATATAATTTTAACACTTGAATGCTTCTAGAAACACACCAAGAACCTTCTAATACTTCTCTTGATGAACATAAGAACCTTGCACCTTAATTCTTCAAACCTTGTATTAATTTTTCTTAATGAAGATGATATGATAAATTCCTCCAAAGAACTAAACATGTTATCTTCTTGCCAACAAACATACACGTGTTTCATTGTGGTTATTTCCTAAATTATAAGATGATTAGTACATAAGGGCAAAATGATAATTTTTTGTACTTAAATGTCGTTAGTCCTTGCCGTTAAATTCTTTGAACCATTAGTCCTTTTTTGTTAACTATTTGCATTCTAAGTCCTTATCTCTATAAAATACTACCATAAAGACTTTTCTAATTTTCTAATAGCAATATGTAAGTCTGTTTTTGAAACTTATAAAGATTGGGGTGCTACTGATATCCCCAAACCCGTAAGTATCGTAAGTTGGGTTTTTTCTTGTCCAAATTCGATATGGTGTTTTTGGAACAGATTTTTAAGGAACTCTATTGAGGATGAATGCCTCAGTCAAAGAAATTCGGGAAGGTTTGAATTTCCTAACCTACAACAAACCATGTCTATAAGGGTGCGATTCTCACCTTAGCTACACCATATTGTTGACGGATACCCGACATGATATATTCGTTTATAATTCTGTGATCTATGCAAAATTCAAAGAAATATCCTGAAGCTTGACCAATGTCCGTATGTTTACCACAATATTCACCTCCCCTATTTGATCCCACCACTTTTATCTTTTGGTCAAGTTAATTTTCAACTTCCGATCTAGATATTTTAAACATTCAAGTGATTCGGAATCTTCATTGATCAAGAACAAGTACATGAAAAATGAATAATCTTCAATGAAAGTAACAAGTGATTTAAGACTATATGTTTCCCTTAGTAGATGTTATCAATCACAAAAAGTATAGATTTAGAGAGAGAGAGAGAGAGAGGGGGTGGAAGAGACGAGAGAGAGAGAGAGAGAGAGAGAGAGAGAGAGAGAGAGAGAGAGAGAGAGAGAGACGAGACGAGAGAGACGAGACGAGAGAATAGAGATGGTGGAGAGAAATGTTTAACTTCACAATTAAACACACACTCACACACAACTCTCCAATGAGAGGTGGTTAGGTTTGTATACATCAAATACCCCAAGTGTGGGCTTTGCTAGAGTTTTGGGCCTTTACAATACAAAGTTACATAATTGTAAGTCCAAACGCTTAACCTATTAGATTAAACTAGTCGTAAGCCCACTAATAATATCTAACAATCTATTACAAGCGTACAAGGTTCGTATAATATAAATGACCATCACTTCATATATAATATCAATGCTAACAATCTCCCCCTAAGGGATGGTCATTTACAAATGATGCTTCCTTAGTCTTGATACTTAAATCTTGAATCTTTAGCACTTGCATCTTGAGTCTTTGAACTTGGATCTTTGATCTTTAGCTCTTGTATCTTGATCTTGAACATTGTTTGTAATAGACTTGATAGACTTTGTTCCATTCATGCTTGTGTTCTTTTATCTTTCCTTCGATCAACATCTTCACTTGATATGTTGTTGTGTTCTCTCTGACATACTTATGCTTCTTGTAAATTATGCTCTTTAGATGGTTACTGATGAAGCGAAAAGTGTACCGCTTTTGGAGGGTCATTTAAGGCCAAAGTTGAGATTATTTGATCAAATATTGCCCTAAATCGTTCCTTTTGTCATTTTAGGTACTTTTGAGAGGAAATTTACAAAAGGAAGCATTTTGGACATTTTTGGAGCGAAAAAGTGAAGAAAACGACAAAGTCTCAAAATCATGCTGGAAATTGCACATGATGGTGTCACAGGTTGCTAGTGACAGCGTCATGACTTGACAAAGAGGTGAATAAATCAATTACACGTGACGCCCAGAAGATTTTCTAAAGAGTTCATGACGGCGTCATGTTATAAAATGCCAAGGCCATCACGTATTACACAAAGAGAGACGGCCCAGAGTCCACAAAGAGTGATGGCGTCAGAAGTGGATCTAGGCAATATGAGTATTACTTTGGCGGCGAGTTGACGGCGTCACACCTATCTCTTGACGCCGTCAGGATACAAAATCTATATATAGTTTTCTAGTTTTCATTCATCGTGTGCAACTTTGAAGGGAGTAAACCCTAGACGAATTTTACAGATATTTTGAGGGTTTCAAACCCTTGTTTCATCCATACTTAATTAAAGATAAGTCTTTCATCAAATCATTCAATATGTCTATGTGTTGTTTGATTATATCTTACGCTTGTCTTCTCTTTAACATGCTAGGCTAGGTTTTCTTTGTGTTTGCTTAGATGTAATAAAACTTAGATATTGATTATGGGTTGGTTGTATGTTTATAATTGTTGTGGATGAATGAATTCGATGTTAGGCTTGAGAAAACTTGTACTGCGATATATTGGTTGTATTTAATGCGTAGGTAACTACTAATGAGGCCATGTTAGGAGCTAGTAGTTGGCTCGACATAGGAAGAGGTAGAAGCTTATATAGTTAGGGAAGATCATACACGGCCCTACGAATGGTATTAAGGAATATAACCCATCATCCATGCAATTGTAACAAACTAATCAACTGGTAAAAGATAGCTAGGGAGTAGTGAAATCTAAGTAAACACAATTTTCTCTCATTATTGTTTTCACCATAATTTAGTTTAAGTTTAGTTTATTTTATTTTGATTGCATGTTTAGTAATTTGGGTTAGTTTATTAGTAACTAATTCCGCCCACTCCTTCCAAAACCGAGATTTTACTTGCTTTCATTTAAAATATAAAAATATAAAAAGAATCATCCCTCATCTCTAGACCTAGTTTTAATGAATTTTAACCCTAGCAAACACTATTCTTTGATTTGAACGATCAATCCCTCGGTACTTGTCACTATACTATACTACAACGGTCAGGTACACTGCCTGGTGGGGATTGCAAGCTTCTCAAGGTCCCTTGAGAGGTAAAAACTTTTGCGAGGGTGCAATTCCACGCATAGCAGTTACTCTTATGATTTTCCTCATATGTTTTCTTAACTCTAACTTGTTCTTGACTTTGAATTTGATGAATCTCTTTGTCTTGATAATCTCTGTCTTAAACTTGTTGAGGAGTAATTTGAGTATGAGTATGTGGAGTTTGAAGATGTTGACGAGAATGGTGGTGTACGGTCTTCAAGGTGACTTTCATCAGTACTTGCATAAAGTAAGGTAGCAAATAATCATGTTAGACCAATCGATCATTGTGGATCTTTTGTTAAAAAATCTGTCCACTACGATTGTTTTACTGATGGATATCTTGATTTCATTAACCTTGCTTAGGCAAATCAGTCATCCAAATCCCGTTAATGACAGTTGTATATACATTGGATAAATCCAAGTATACACCTACGTCATCAGGAATCGATTCATGAAAGGAATCTCTTTGGTAGGATTTCCTACGCCTATTTGTTTGGATATTGAGAACATTTGCAACAAAGTGTGCTAATGCTTTTCGAATCTTTACACAGGCTATTCTTGAATAGGATGCCACAAGCATGTTACAACTATCTAGGTGAGCCGCTAGAGTACATCGAAGTATCATTCCATGACTGTAGACCATTTAGGACAAAGTAACCACCATGATGACTAATCTTAATCCATAATGATTAACGAAGTGACCCGATTTTAGTGTTGTTTGATGTTGACACTGGAAGGGTTTCCATTGAATCATCAAAGATCACAAGTGTGATTCTTCTATGAATGATGTGGCAAGATTACTAAAATATACGAAGGACTCTCAAGCACAATTTGTTTTCTTATTGTTTGAACAACAAGTGTATATTGAAATGTATCCTGAGATTTTATTTGTGAATATCTTATGGCTCTAGACTCGATAAGTGCGCTTTGGTTTTACTAAGTAGAGGCTCGAGCGAACTGCCACCTTTTCAATACTAACACATCTAGGAGTGAGAGGTCGATAGATTACATGTTTAGTCTCTGTGAGAAATGAAACAAGAACCTTTTTAAGAGGAACTTGAGTAGCTAGGAGGGGTCGTGTAGCACGTCACTGGGTCTATGACATCTTATCTTCAATACCAGTATCATCTTTGTGATAATCAATAGCAGATGTATTGACCTGGTTTATGTCCTAAGTGTATGGAGAGCTAATTTTTTTTCACCCTTACATAGCTTTTCTTTTTCATTCTTTAACCCTTTCGTTCCCCTTTTCACATTTACTCCTTTTTTTATACCTTAGGACTTCTAATCTATCTATTTGGAATGTCCCTGGGTAGGTCCCTCCGGCTTTGGCTTGACCATGGGACTATAACTACTTCCTAACGGCCTTATATCTTTTTTTGGATATTTGTTTTGGTTGGTTGGGTATAATGATTATAGTTATAAAACCATTTGAAAAATCAATCAAAGTGTATGTATGAAAACGTTTTGATCACACTTTTAAAGTTTCATTTTTCAGAAATGCTCCCCCTCCACATGTGCACGTTTATTTTGAAATGTCTTCGCACACTAAGAGAAGAGTTTGCACTTATGAAATGATAGAACCTAAATAGATAAGTCATTTGCGGGACACGTTTATGTCGCTAGTTAAAGGGGTCCATTATCAGCTTTTAGGTGACAACTAGCCCTAATAACCAACTTGAAATTATTACCCATCTAGGAACAAGTCTATCGAGAGCTTCTCGAGATGTTACATTCAGTACTTGGTATATCTCCAAGTCAAGCCTTTTTTAGATGAAATCGATCATATTTTGTCCCCCTAAAAAATAGCATATACATGATATTTTTTATATCAATTGATTAAAATCTTTGTTTTTGGAAAGCTAATAGGGAGAAACAGATTCACGTAGCATTTTTGGAATATTTTTCTTGGGGAAGACAGCCGTCCAAACTTGGAGAAACTCAGTAAAATTCAGAGTTTTTCAACTTTTAAAAATACGATAAAAGCTTCAATTTTGATGTTTTAAACTCATTTTTCTTCCCAAATCCAACTCAATGAAGTGTTTAGGTCCTTAAAAATGTTTGCTTTCAAAGATTAAACCAGAAAAAATTGAATTTTAAAGCTTATCTTAAACGAAGCCGAAAACTTTTTTTTCAAAAAAAAAAAAAAAAAAAAAAAAAAAAAAAAAAAAAAAAGCCTTAAAGACCTTGCATTTTTTTGTAAAAGTTTTTGTACTTTCTTGTTCTAATGTATCAAATACATAAAAAAGTTGATGTATTTCACAAATAATAATAATAATAATAATAATAATAATAATAATAATAATAATAATAAATAAATAAATAAATAAAAGCTTTGTTTTTATCTTGAAACTCATGGTTTTAAACTAAAACAAAAAGTAACAATTTTTCTAGACAAAACACAACGAAACAATCTTATGGTGACTGATACCACTTGTAGGTATCCCTTACTAGATGATATTAATCACAAACAATATAGATTTAGAGTTTTAGAGAGAGAGAGAGAGAGAGTAGAGAGAAATGTTTAACTTTACATATTAAACACACGCTCACACATCGCCCAAATGAGAGGTTTTTAGGTTAATATACATCAAACACCCCAAGTGTGGGCTTTGGTGGGCTTTGCTAGAGTTTTGGCCTTTACAACACAAAGTTACATAATTATAATCCTAAATGCTTAACCTATTAGATTAAACTAGTTCCTAAGCCCACCAATAATATCTAACAATCTATTACAAGCGTACAAGGTTCGTGTAATATAAATTAAGATCACTTAATATAATATTAATGCTAACAAAGGCCATCAATGCCCAAAGAAAAAGGTCCACATATATCAGTAAGGACTAGTTCTAATGATCTGGTAAATCATGTGGCACCTTCTTATTTTCTTTGGTCATTGTTCCCTTTATTCATTCTACACAATTTTCAAAATCTAAGAAATCAAGATGGGATAGAACTTCATCTTTCATAAGTCTAGTCATTCCATCTCGTGAAATGTGGCCTAAACGTTGTTGCCATAACATTGATGAGGTTCTAAGATCTCATTCTTTCTTATTTTGATTCATATTTACATTACTGAAAAATTATTATTTAAAGTTTAAACATATGTTGAAGAAGTTTCCATCATGACAACCATTTCCAACAACATGAGAGTTTAAGCTAATATATACTTTATTGTATCCAAACGTAAATATAAATTTACCAATAATTAGCTAAGATACAGATCTTAAGTTTCGAGTCATGCTTGGTACATAAAGATTCCCATAAATATTTAAACAAAAGCCACCATCCAGTATTAATGAAAGGGTTCCAACAGCTTCTATGTTCAAATCAACTCCATTCCCTACTTTAACCGGTCATTGGTTTCTTTCCAATCTCCCAATTGTATGAAATCTATGTAGGGAATTAGCAATGTGTACCATGGATCCAGAGTCAATCCATCATGAATTAATAGGGACATTAATGTTGAAAGATTCATTGCGGATAAAAGATTTAAATATACCTTTCATTAAAAAAAAAAAAAAAAAAAAAAAAAAAAATGGTATTTGGCGGAACCATCTCAAGTCCGTGTACCTTTTTGGTACCGAGCCCTCCACCCAACAAGGAAGGCATATCCCGGTAAATTACCTAGGCAACACTGAAATATACCTTTCATTGCTAAATATACCTTCATTGCTAAGCATTCCTTAAATTTTGGACAATCATATTGAGTATGCCCTTAGCTTATGTCAAAATTTGCATTTTAGACCACCTTGAAATAAGCTAGTACTTGCACCCATTTCCTGGACTTAATTTGGAGTAGACTCATCTGTATTTGACCTTTCATTTGCCCTTTCTATTATTGGGTTCGGTGGTAGCAATATGGGCAACATCAGGCTTTTCAACTTTAAGGCGTTCTTCCTCTTGCACACACATTGCAATCAATTTCCTCATTTCTCATTTCTCCTTTTGCGTATTGTGACTGATCTTGAAAGAATCAAATTGCATAGGGAGAAATGTCATGATAAAATAAACTAAAAAGCCTTTATTGATTTCCATGTCCACACCTTTCAATTTATTTGTCATATCACTCATAATCATGATGTGCTCACGCACACCACTAACCCTTACATGCATACTTGGTAGTCAACATTTTGAGGATAAAAGTACTTGCATAGTCTTTTGAATTCCTTTTAAGGTGTTCCTCTACAGAGCTTAAGTATTCTTTTGCATTCTCAAAGCTAGGAATGACTCCTCGAATGGAAAAGGATATGGAGTTCTTATTGATCATGAGGGACATACATTTAGATTGCTCCCACTATTCATAAACACGAGCATGATCTGCAGTAAGTGCAGCGGGAGGATCAATGTGAAGCACATGATCGAGGTCCATTACTCGGAGAGTGATCGAGGTCCATTACTCGGAGAGTAAGTTTAACTTGATCTCTCCATGTTAAGAAGTTAGTACTAGTTGATGGTTCAAGTATGGACAAGTAAACCGAATGGGAAGTTAACGTAGATGCTGACATAAATTCAAAACTGAATGCATGCACATATATAACTAAATGAATTAGTGGGATATATTCGAAACATGAAGCATATCACTATAAACATAAAACCTATCATGAACATCAAAACAATAGTTATATAAGATGTTGTGCCCAATTATCAACCTCACATTGGTTTAGTTGACAATTGAAGACAACATTAATTAGGCTAAGCATACATACATATCACATGTACCGTTAGACAACAATGAATGGTGACTTGAATAATTTTGTAAGGGCCAATGAATTAAATAGACCAAGAGAATTTTTTTTTCACCATATAGACCATTGTCTTTATTTTGAAAAAAAAAAAAAAAAAAAAAAAAAAAAAAACCTTCCAAATATAGACTACTCGACTGCGCGACCACGCGACTCCAGCGTTATTTTTTACTTGACTTCCTACAAGTTTGCTCGACTCTTCACTATAATTTTGAATGACTTCACTTTTTGGGGAAAAAAAAGTCGTGCGGTCTATATGGTGGAAATCTTGTATTTTTTGGTCTATTTGGGCCATTAACTCATTTTGTAATGAGTAGTGCTACATCCACAAAAAATTTACAATAAGAAATCCACAAAAGAGATGTGTCATGTGTTGATTAGTGTGTTTGAATATGTTTTCCCTCTCTTTTCTTTGCTCCACCAATCAACACATGACACAACTCTTTTGTGGTTGTAGCACAACTCTTTTGTAATATGGTATGATTGAACTCTCCTATGAATTTAAATGACTATTCGCTGGGTTGGTGATCTAAATTAGCATAAGAGTTACCATTCAAAGATTCAAGAAATTCACGAAATTAGATTCTTAGTAATGTTCATAACCACCGATCTCAGGGGCGGAGATAGGGGAGGGGCACAAGGGGCATGTGCCCCCCCTGCGAAAAAAATTGTAGTGTAAAATTTCGAAAATATCGGGCTTTTTTTGTAATTTGCCCCCCTTAAGAACCAATTTGTAGTGTAGTTTCTAAAAATTATCAAAGTGTGCCCCCTCGAACAAAAATTTCTGGCTCCGCCCCTGACCGATCTTACGCAAAATTTTAACAAACATCAAATAATATATCATTTGAAACCATAAAAAGGAATTATTAAACCATTACTTTATTATGATTAGTAACCATTAATTCATGCATAAATATCAAGTTTTTAGAATACTTTGAAAGATTTGTTTCTTATACTTTGGTACGTATTAAAAAACTATGAATCCATAACATTTAAAAGTAAAGTATCCCGTGATACAATAGTTAATTGTTGTTTATTATTGTGTCATGCTGTTTTGGAAATTAATTAAGGGGGTTGGCACTGCATGCGGGGAGGCACGGCACGGCAACCTTCCCCTGCGGAAACACCGCCGCCGGTGTCCTCCCACCGCACGGTAAGGAAGAAATGCGGGGAAGTTTACCGCATGGAGAGGAAAGAAAAAAGAGACGTTGGAGCTTTAATGTTTTGGACCGTTTGGGCCTAACGGTCATTTTTTATTTTTGTGGCCTATATATTGTTTGTAAATTGAAAAAAAAAAAAAAAAAAAAAAAAAAAAAAAAAAAAAAAAAAAAAAAACCCTGCAAAGTTTACAATGGAGCAAAGAAAAAATAGGGATCCTAGAAAAATTGTTCGTGGATCGAGAGGCGCAATTCGTCATCGAGTTCAATCACAAACCGGTCACGAATCATCTTCTTCGCAACCAGGTTACCCCTCACAAATGTACCCGCAATCACAACCCAGTCACGAATCATCTTCTTCACAACCCCCTTACAACCCAAAAATGTATCCGCAATCTCCACCATTTTCTACAACCAACAACCTCTCCCGCAACTTCCTACAAACTTCGAGCCGTTTGATTATCAATATACCCAACAACCCCCACCGCAAATGCCTACTAACTTTGACCCGTATGAGCCACGCTATACCCAACAAAAAAGGCGTGAGCGGGTTAGTGAACCGTTACCCATTCATGATGATAACGAAGATGATGAATATTTCGACAATGTTGATGTGGTACTCGAGACACAACCAATTGATGAAGAAGCCGAACAAGTCGATGAGGTCGAAGAGGTGTCGCGGCCTAAAAGTGGAAAAAAACCAAGTAAGATTTGGACGCCTGATGAGGAGGAGGCGTTAGCTAAGTCTTGGATTAAAATTTCAGTGTACAAAGTTGTTGGCGACCGTCAAACAAAGTTAGGATTTTGGAAGTGAGTTCTAAATCATTTTAGAAGCCTTGTCCCGAGAACCGAACGCACTCATCATCAATTGAACTCGAAATGGACTCTTATGCATCAAATGATCGCTGCGTTCAACGGTTACTAGATACAAGCAGTATATTTTTTTATATTTATATTTTTTACATACATTAAATATATACTTGTTTTATTTTGTTTTATATATACTTGTTTTATTTTATTGTATATATACTTGTTTTTTTTTTGTTTCATATATACTTGTCTTTTTTTTTCATATATACTTGTTTTATTTTGTTTTATATATACTTGTTTTTTTTTTTTTTTTTGTTTCATATATGCTTTTGTTTTTTTAAACGTTTGAAAGAAAGTGGATGCAACGATCTTCAAATTTATGAGAGAGCCCTACTCGATTTTGAAAAACAATATAAGAAAGCTTTCGCGCATACCAAAGCGTGGAAGATTTCGATTGTGACTTACCGAACCTCAACGAGAACCCAACTCCATCACGTCAATCGAAAGGCAAAAAAAAGACGAATTATGAAGATTCAAGCCGAAGCTCGATGCGTGATACCCTTGCAAGTTACACGGCCGAAAAGAGAAGTTTAATGCAGGCGCAGTTGGAGGTTCAAAAGAAAAAGGACGAAGAATATTTCAAGCTTCTTGATGGGGAGGTGATGAATCGTGACATGAAGTTCGTTATGGATCTGCATGACAATATCCCAGACCCGGCCTTTAAGGATTTCGTCATCAACAAGAAACGCGAGATATGCGCAAAATACGGGTGGCCGTGTAGTTTGTAGGATTTAATGGAATTTTAGTTATTTTATGTTTTTTAATAAAATTATGTAATATTTTTTAAGTTTTAATGGAATTTTAGTCTTTTTATAATATTATGTAATGTTTATTTAATTTTAATGAAATTTTAGTTTTTAATAAATTTTAATAGAATTTAAAAAAGAAAAAAAAAAGTGGGTGAAGGTGAGGGGTGTGATGCCAACACAAAGTGAGTGAGTGAAGGAAAAAGTGGGAGAGTGATGTGGTAAAAGGGATTGGTTGTAAGTGAGTGAATGGATTTGAGGTGAGGGGTGTGTTGTCAACCCCCTAACAGATTCAATAACTTTGTAGAAGCACATGACATATACTAATCTATTTCTAAATCAATTCATTAGCCTTACTAACATTTTTGAGAGGGAAATGTCCTTTATCCATCTATAGTTGATGAACGAGAATTAAAACAGTTTATGAGCATTAGGTTAAAAGGTTTCACCCAAGTATCGGCATAAACCTTACAACACACAAAAAAATCCATACACTCTGGGATTTTTCAGTCCCTTTCTCTTAAGATAGCATGTATGTATATGTGATGTCTATGTTTTTATGCATTTGCAGTACATATATGTGTGTTAACGTGTTATAGAATTTGTGTGTATTTGTTTTAGATCAAAAAAAAATCCTTTTGTGTATATTTTACTTTACTTTGATCTTGATAAATGATACTTTAAAGTTTTGTTAATGCTTTCTTACTTTTTAGGTGGTTGTGAAGAGATATCTCAATGATGATAATATTCTATGACTGCCAATGAAGGTAACAAATGATTTATGACCACCAATGCTCGAAGGAAAAGGTCAACATATGTCGGCATGGAATACTTTTAGTAATTCGCTACTTCATGTTGCACCTCTCTTATTTCCTTTAGTCAAGTTTTCCTATATGTATTCTACACAATTTTCAAGATTTGAGAAATCAAGATGCAGTAGAACTTCATCTTTCTCATGTCTAGTCATCATGTCTTGTGAAATGTGGCCTAAATGTGGTTGCCGTAGCAGTGATGCGGTTTCTAGATCTTGTTCTCTTATTTTTATTCACATTCTCATTAACGTTAATGATAATAGAGATTCCGAAAAATGATTATCTAACCATAACTTGAAGAAGTTTCCCTTAAAACAACCATTTCTAACAAAACAGAAGTTTAAACTAATATATACTTTGCATCCAAACATAAATATAAAGTCGTCAATATTTTAGATACAAATATTAAGTTTCGAGTCATGCATACATAGTTCCATAATATTTAAACAAAAGCCACCCCCAAATATAATGAAAGGGTTTCAACAGCTACTACGTTCAAATCAACTCCATTCCTAACTTTAATCATTCGTTGGTTTCTTTCCAATCTCCTGATTGTACAGAATCCCTGTAAGAAATTAGCCATGTGTACCATGGATCGAGAGTCAATCCATGAATTAATAAGGACATTAATATTGAAAGATTCATTAGTGATAAAAGATTCAAATTACCTTTATTTGCTAAGCATTCCTTATATTTTGGACAATCCTTTTGAGTATGCCTTTTCTTATGGCAACATTTGCATTTTGGACAACCTTGGAATAAGCTAGTACTTGCACCTGTTTTCTAGACTTAATTTGAAATAGACTTATCTCCATTTGAACATTTGCCCTTCCATGAAACCTTTCTCTTATTGGAGTCGCTGGTAACAATATGAGCGACAACAGGTTTTACAACTTTGAGGCATTGTTCCTGTAGGATCGTGGTTTTGATTGATTATTGTGATTCGGGAGGTCGTGTATGATGGAAGTATATGAACTCCATGGTTAGAGAGAGAGAGTAGAGAGAGAAGGGAAAAACTATGTGTTTATTGATAATGAAAGAGTAAATTACACAAAGAGTCTCACCCCTCCATGGAAGTATGGAGGGGTATATAAAGCTTAACACAAGCTAAACTATTGCAATATTACATAACTAGTCCATGTGTTTTGGCTTAACAAGATAGCAAATGTAATCCCGTAAATGTCGTTTCATTTACGTGTTGGGATTATAAACTTTGATCCCAACAATCTTCCCCCAATGGGGCGACATAAGGGATTACTTACAACATTTCCTACAAGTACAAATAAGAATAAAGAAAGGTCTTCATCGGCTCTTCAAGTGCTGAGGATGACTACATTTGACGCTCTTTATCTTCATCTTGTACCTCGGCTTGAGAACTTTATCTTTACTTGTAGGAAAAATGATGTAATATGCATGAAATGGATTAACTTCCCCCCCAATTCATGCTGCATGTCTTTAGCGGCTTCTTCGTACACTTCTTTTTGGCGAAGTTTCTGAATCAGCTTCCCCCCAAACTGACAACCGTCTTCAGCAGATTCGAAACTTTGATGTAGTCAACATGTCTTCTAACTATTGAAGTTTTGAGTACGCAGCGGAATTTGTAGATGACACAGTAAACCACACTAAGCAGATCTGACTAGTCACTTAATCAACGACAAAGATGAAGACGTCAAGCAACTGTGATGACCGACCCTTAGGGGGAGATTGTTGGGATCATACTTTTGTATTTTAGTCAAGTCTCGGTCATTACCTTTTGTAATAGGTTGCTTAGTTATTTATTTCACTATGTTAATGTTACTAGGCTTAAGTAAGCTAGTCCATGTGCTTGAAAGCCCACGTCCAAAAGGAAGGAGGGAGGAAGGGAGTGTTGCCCTACTCCTCCCCTTATAAATACCAAGCTCATGTACACTTTATTATTGTTGGTTATTTGAATACATTAAGGAAACTCTTGCAAATTATCTTCTCTCATTTCTTATAATCAACCATCTCTCTTTCTCATCTCATTTCTTTCATTATCATACTTGTGTTTACATAAATGGTGACCTAACAGTTCCTCTTGCACACACATGACAATCAATCTACTCATTTTCCATTTCTCCTTTTGTGTATTGTAATTGATCTTTAATGGACCAAATTGCGTAAGGAGAGATGTCATTATGAAATAAACTAAGAAGCCCTCACTAATTTCCATGGCCATGCCTTTCTGTTTATTTTCCATATCGTTCATCATCATGATGTGCTCACATACACCACTAACCCTGTCATACTTGATAGTCAATATTTTGAGGATCAAAGTGCTTGCATGGGCTTTTGAAGTCCATTTAATTTATTCCTCTACAAAGCTTAAGTATTCCTTTACATTCTCAAAGTTAGGAATGACTCTTTGAAAATAGATATAGGGTTCTTAATGATCATAAAATAAATACGGTTAGATCGTTCAAACTGTTCAACAACACGTTTCTAATCTGCAGTACAAGTAGCAGTAAGTGCAGCAGGAGGATCGATGTGAAGTGCACGAGCGAGGTCCATTACTCTGAGAGTGAGTGTAACTCGATCTCTTCATTATTGTGATTATTAAAATGGGTCGATGATCATTTAGTTGAAACCTTTACGACCATCCAATTAGAATTCTTAGATGTGTTGGTACTAGTACTAGCAGTGCATTAAATATGCAGTCATCGATTCTCCCGAGAGGCTATAATTGATGCGAGCAAACATATAAATGACGAGGAATACATTTTTGTAATGGGCGTGTAAAAGAAATACGCTGATGAGGTGGGAGGCTGCATACAATTTGTATTGCTTCAAGCATTTACAATAAACAATTAATAAAAAGGGCCACTCCATTTTGACAAAAGACCTACACACAAGTTTCGTAGCTTTTGATACGCTATCATCATTTTCCTACATGTAGAGGGAAATGTCATTCCCTTGTTGGGCCTTTTAGGCCGAATGTGGGTGAAGAGGGATTCAGACCACCGACGCCGTGGTTCGAAGCTACGTGCTCTAATCCTGTGGGCTACAGGTTCCACTCCATCTCCACTGGATTTGTTTAAGGGAGTACCCTCAAGAAGCAAACAGGTCGATAATCATTTATTTGAAACCTATAACTACTTTAATTAGTTACCATGAAATTTACACTAATGTTATACAATATTACTCTAAACTATATGTATTTTTTAATTAAATCTAAACGTTTAGGAACTTGGGTTTTACCCGGGTTCATTCTCCATAAGCTACAACGTCAAGGGTAGCCTTTATGTGCATTGGGCACTTTTATGTTTCACACTATTAGAGGAAACGTTAGTTAGCAAGTTGCTAAATCAGTTGAACATTGTCTCTTGTATATTATCTTTAGGGTGAACTGTGTGATCTTGTGTGGACCGAGTAGCGTTGTTGACTATCAATATACATTGCGAATAACTCCTAGTTAGAATAAATAATCACCCCTTGGGCCCTAGTGATAAACTTGGTAACATAAGCTAACTAAAATTGGAAAATATAAAAAAATCAATAAACATGAGTGCAAGGTATGGGGAGTGTTACATGCAAGATAGCGCATAACACACCGTTGATTAAATCCTAGCTTCATCAGACATTCCTAATGTGCTGATTATGGTGGTGTGATGGTGGTGGTGGCATTTGATTGAATGATGTAAATTATGGGTATTGTTGTTGAGTTTGAAGTAATGCTAGTTGATTAACACTTCTTGGACTCATTTGTAAACCTTGTGCCTGGAGGATGATGTGTTGAGTATGTTGTGTTGGATGTGGAAAATGGCATGGTTTGTGACGACACAGATTGGTAGATGATAGTGTAGGAGCTGGGATAAAGATGATGAAAGTTGGTTTTATGTAAACACGAGTAAATTGTTGAGCATTCATTATTACTAGACGAGTACCTATACATAGCGACGGTGTATAACGGCAAATAATTTGTGATTTTGGTATGACTGATGAGGCAAAAAATGATCCATTTTTAGGGGGTCATTTAAGCCCGGAATTGAATTTATTTGATCAAATATTGCCCTAAATTGTTCCTTTTGTGATTTTAGGTACTTTTGGAGTGAATTCTGGAAAAGGAAGCATTTTGGATGTTTTTGGAGCATAAAAGTGAAGAAAATGGCAAAGTCTTAATTTTCCTTGCTGGGAACAGTACCTGACGGCATCACAAGGTTCTACATGACGGTGTCAAGAGTAAAACAAGAGGTGAAGTGGATAAATCCCGTGACAGTCCAGAGAGTTTTACACTAAGGGCATGACGGCGTCACCATAGGCCGTCATGGTCCAATTGCATGTGACGGCCCAGAGTAACTTTGCACATGACGGCATCAAATCTGGATCTAGGCAATCCGATATCATTGTGGGCGGCGAGTTGACGGCGTCAGAAATTTCTTCTTGACGCCGTCACCTTGTATAATCTATATATAGTTTTGCAATTTTCATTCATTAAGAGAGAACATAAGAGGGATAACTTAGAGAAACCCTAGCACGAATTTTACTACTCTTTCAAGGGTTTTTACCCTTTGAAACCTTTCATGTTTAATTAAGATAAGTATCCTTCCAATTCATTCAATATGTCTATGTGTTGTTTGAATATATCTTACGCTTGTCTTGATTTTAACATGCTAGGCTAGATCTCTTGTGTGTTTGCTTAGATATAGTGAAACCTAGATGTTGATTATGGGTTGATTGTTTGTTTATATTTGTTACGGATGAATGATTTCGATGTTAGGCTTAAGAAAACTGGCAGACTTCCATAGGGTAACATGCTTGAACGTCTTAAGAAACATGAACCAATGCGTACTAGGTTATTATGGTTGTATTTAATGCATGAGCGAATTCTAATGATCCCATGTTAGGAGCTTCTTGCAGGCTCGACATAGGAGTGAAGTAGGAGCTTATAGAGTTAGGGAAGTACGTACGCCACCCCACGAATGATATTAAGGAATATAACCCGTCATCCACGCAATTGTAACAAACTATCAACCTGTAAAAGATGTCTAGGGAGTAATGAAATCTAAGTAAACACAATTTTCCCTATTATTGTTCACATCATATTAGTAGTTAATTTTATTTTCATTTTGTTATTTTATTTTGATTGCATCTTTAGTTATTGGGTTAGTTGACTAGTAACTAATTCCGCCCACTCTTCCAAAAACCGAGATTTTTAATTGCTTTTATAAAAATATAAAAATACAAAAAGAATCATCCCTCACCTCTAGACCTAGTTTTTAGGCTTTCTAATCCTAGCTACACTATTCATGAGTTGAACAATCAATCCCACGGTACTTGTCACTATACTATACTACAACGATCAGGTACACTGCCTGGTGGGGGTTGTAAGCTTCTCGAGATCCCTCGAGAGGTAAAACCTGGTGCAATTCCCACGCATCAAGTTTTTGGCGCCGCAGCCCGGGGAATAGTTATTGTCTAGGTTAGAATTTCTTTTTATTAGGTCTATTTACTAGAATCCTTTCTAGTGAGATTTTTATTTTTATTTTTATAGGATTCCTTTAGTATATCTTTTTCTTTGTGCCCTTTGTTTGTAAAACCGTTTTCATTTGTCTTCATGGCGGATGAGATTCCATTTAGATCATTAACAATAGAGGAACAATTAGTTTACTCGGATAGATTTGCTTCCTGTTGTTCCAATGAATTTTTAAGTGATCTTAGCTATATACAAGAGGAGATGGGTGTAAAGTTTGATAGGTTTGATGAGTTATGCGCATGTGTGGCCTATATTAAACAATCATTGTTAGGATCAATTCCTTTTAGTAAGACCCTTTGGAAAAATTTTGAGGAAAGCCTCCTAACCGTGAACCATGAGTTCAATGAATTGATGGGTTTGTATACATCATAACTTGAGGAAACAATTAAGGAGGATTTAGCCGAACATGATCATATTGAGCAAAAAGATGAATCCTTTAGGTAAATTGAACATTGTAATCAAGTTATTGAGGAAGGTTCTTATGAATCAGACTTAGAACTTGAAATGGCTAGAGAAGGATTTGAGATACTTAGGAACATGTTTAGGTTAGATTCTACTAAAACACGTGATGAGGATATAGGTGATGTTGAGAAAAGAAAGGATGAGGTAAATAACACAAACCTACAAAGTACCCCACAACTCCCACCATCACTTGAGGAATACACACCACCCGTGACTTACTCGGAAGAAGTAGAAGAGACTATAGGAGCCCCAATAGAGGTAGAACCCTTGTACCAAACACAACTAGAGGTTATAGGTTTGAATACTTATAGTGATAACCTTACTCTTAGTTCTAGGGGACAAAAGAGGAGCTGACCCACCCATCAACCCATGTAGTCCGGGTAGTCTTAGGATAAAGGTAGTGGACTCTAAGCCTTGTAGAGAGGAAGCCAATATAGGAGTGGAAAATGACCTTACATGCTTACATCACCCATTTATGATTGATCACAAGAAACATTATGGGTTTAAACCGGGTTTATTAGGTCAAGATGGATCTCCAACTAGTAGTATTTTGAAGTTGATAGAAAATGATCCCTTTCTAGGAGACAATCTTAATCCACCCATTAACCCGATTGAATTTGGTAAGGTTATGATGATAGGAGCACACCCCTTTGAGCATATAATTCATCCACCACACTTTCCTCACGAGGCATATTTCCACCCTAAGGGTGTGTATCGCTACTTCCACCCGCACTTAATCCTGAGTGTAGGGAAAACATCCCCTATTTCTGTTAAATAAGGGTAGAGTCAGGCTCGTGACTCGAACAAAAACAAGCGCTTCTTGGGAGGCAACCCAAGTTTTATTTGTTTGATTGTTTGTTTGTTTAATTTTATTTGTTCCCGTATGAATGTCTTATTTTTATTGTTGGTAGATCATGTTTCATAAATAAAATGGCGAAAATACTTTATTTTGTCGTTTGACTTCGTCTTAACTTCATACAAAGGTATTTCACAAAAGATAAGTGTAAGGGGAAACCCTAAATTTGTTTCTAAGAACAAAATTGATCATGATTCTCCACAATATTAAATGGACATGTGTATTAGTATTTGTAGAGTCAAATGCTTGTATCGAGTCATAATGATGTTTTGCAGGATTTTCCAAGAAGTAGGACATAAGTTTTTCCAGAAATTTTCTGGAAACTTAAAATAAAGATTTCTGCAGATCACTTCTGACGGCGTCATGAGTTAACTCCTGACGGCGTCATGTGTAAAATTCTGGAAATTTTGCTAGTTTTGTTTTTCTAACGGAGTCTTGAAGTTTTTGTTAATTCTTTAGTTTTATAAACTCTAGGAAATCTGCAAACATTCATTCCACAAGCATTATATCTTACATTGCTTTCTAGGATTTATTAGTATATATAGATTTCTGTTGATTTTACGCGAGGTTGCCTTGTTTGTTTTCTCAGGTTTAACAGGTTATATATAACAAGAAGATGATTTATATTCTGGAAGGGAATCTTTGATTGTTCATTTTCTTCGAGGAAGATCTAACCTTGTTAACACACTATCCACACCGAACGAATCAGGGGAGTATTTGATTTCATTCTTTTACCTGTTTTACTTTCACATTCTTTAATTGAACATTGGGGACAATGTTCATCCTAAGTGTAAGTAGAGGGTAAATGATGATACCTTATAGGATACACTTTCACTTGAGTTTGTTTGTTTGATGGTAGGTGTGTAATAAAATTATGAGAAATACTTGTTAGTGTAATTTTAGCGCCAAATTTAAAATTTTTTACAACATTTAGGAGTGAAACTTTAGCCATAGCAAGCGTCTCATAGATAGGAGATTGTATGACTAGCACAAAACCGTACTATTCAGAAAAATTTTCCACCCAAATATGTGAGGTTCGCCTTTAGATTTGATGGGAAAAGTATTTACTATTAGTGCTTATGAGTGTACCGGTAGCATTTAGATTCTAAAACTTGTGTTAGTGATGCATCCTGAGACCGCTAGTGAGACTACATTCGTGTAGTAGGATTTACTACATGATAAGAGGCATTATGATCACCCTTGTGTTTAAACCCGTATCATAATTACTTGACCATTTAAGTCATATTACTTGGCTAGTAAAGTCAACTAATTTTTCTCACACCTTAGCGTTGTACTCATTTTTAGTACGACGAAACCCCTAGTACACCCCTCCGAGCCTATCCTTTCGTTTCTAACTTTAAGCATCTTACTTAAATGTAACACCCCCAAATTTAAGTTTGTTGCAGCGGAAAATAATTTGGGTGTTACGGTGAGGATCGAAGTTATAATTTCGTAAAACGGCTTAAAAGAAACATTTTGAAAGTTATTTGTCATTCAAATAATATTTTTGATAAAAAGATAAACCATTTGATTTAAAATCTTATTAAAAGATATAAAGGCTTGTAAAAATGACAAATTTGATTTTTACACCATTTCCGTGTCTTGTCCTGCTCCGTTAAATTACCTGAGATACACATGCTTAAAAGTGTCAACACAAAGGTTGGTGAGTTCATAGAGTTTTATGGAAAACCCTTTATTTTGTTAGATTTCAGGAATATTTGGTATTGATAAAATACAAACAGAAATGAAACAAGTATTGAGTATATTAACTATAATCACAGATAAATCATATAAGTATTCAATCACATTCAAATAAGAAATCAATAATCCTAACATGAGCTGGAAACTCATGATGCTAATTTAATCAGATATACAATTCACGTATGGTCAAATTCATATACAGCTGTATCTAAATATATGTTGAAAACATACATTTCCTTTATAGATATTGCACCAAGCCTCATGACACACAAGCTTAACCAAAAGAGGTGTTTTATCAAATCAATGATAAATTTTGCCCTCTAATAATAGGTGATTTGCCAATTCCTATTTGTCTACAAATATAGTGTATCACGACTAATACGACTAACCATTTGCAAATGGCATTCCGTCAAGTATTAGTGGGACAGGAGGTCAGTCCTTAACAGGTTTCGAAGCTGTTCACTATATTCGCGCCCACTTTACATGTGATTAATGGCTCATGATTGAGGGACTTTATGGCGATAAGGTAACTTAGGCAATATCAAGGTAATAATGGGATCATTCAGAATAACATCATGTAATCAAGTATCATACCACAGAAATCAGTTTGAAAATATTATCGTTTGAGTATCAGAAATTCAGTTTAAGTATTTCGCCAGTAACATATATATATATATATATATATATATATATATATATATATATATATATATATATATATATATATATATATATATATATATATATATATATATATATATATATATATCACATACCACAATAATCGAATTGGAAACATTATCATCAGAGTATCAGTATTTCAGTCAAGTAATTCATCAGTAAAATATATATATATCACGTACCACAATAATCAAATTGGAAGCATTATCATATCAGTATTTCAATTAAGTATTTTGTCAAGTATCGTATATATCACAATCTTAAATTACAAACCATATTAATTTAATATCAATTAGGAAATTGATTTGAATCATGTATTTTATTCATATACTTATCAAATTATCAAAGTATATGTAAGCATGTATCTCCCCCAATGAGTTAAAAACAATTATTGGAAATGGGGCTATGACTCACCTGGATTGATTTGGAAATGATGAAAAGTAAAGTAGGATGAGATTTATGAGAACAATTATGGAAACGTCTTTGATACGGAACCTGATAAATAAATTTTTCTGAGAATATAACCAAATACTATTTGGTAAATACGAACGAATAACGAATAATTTATTATTCGTTATGACGAATAGATGAGGTGCAGTGTATTTATTATGCCATGCATGATATGATAAAATACTTTATTTAAAATATCCATCGTAGTTTTACCTTTTTAATCGTAATTAAAAATATTAATTTTTGAAATATCGTTATATATATTATTAACGTAAAAATGAATAATATATAAATATAACGTAATAAAAATGCATATGACGTGATGGTTGCCGTAAAATAAAAAATAAAATAAGAATGTAAAATACATTAGGTTTAGTCCTTGTCCTTTTCCAATTTTTACAATTTTTATACTAACGGCGTTAGCGTTACACCGTTAGTCCTTTTCGTATTTAATTTACATTTATAGTCCACTACTTGTCCAAAATCACAATCTAAGCTTGGAAATTAATAATATGTCATTTTATAACCTATAGTTTCTGTTTTTATCATTTCAGTCCTTATCTTTCTCGGTTTGGCATTTTTAATCCTTTTAGGTGTCGTCGCGTTACATTTTTAGTCCAAATTTACAAAAATGATTATAAAAATTTTATAAAAATTTCCATAGCTTATTTTATTAATTCTAAGCTTATTTCAACAGCTTATTTTATGAAAAGCTTATTTATTTAGCTTATGGGCCTTACATCGAACCAAACAAAAGCCCATTTTGAAATTTAGAGGCGAGGGCATGAAAATTGTTTTGGGATTGAACTTGGGCTTCTTTTGTGATTCCAAAAATATATTTTATGAGCCCAGTGGGCTGTTTAATCGTAAAATCTTATTGGGCCTTGAGTTAGCCCACTCGACAAAATAAGGTTTTTATATAAAGTTTTAATTTGAAAAATTGTTTTGTGTCGATTCAATATGGCTCGATTATGGTGTCAAAACGTGATTATTTTCACAAGTCATATATATGAAGTTGATAGTTTTCTAGGTGGTATATGGAGTTGTGTAAAAATATATGGTGCTCGTTAAGTTAGATTTCAATGTATGCGTGCGTTTCTTGGCTACATGGCTCGTTTATATATTTGTAAAACTTGAAATATTTTCTAAGTGTTTAGGTGATTTGTACGTGTGAAACATGGTTCAAATTAGGCTCGTTAAATGCATGTAACATTAAAACTAAGGTGAAATTGGTGTGCTACGTGACTCCTAGGCCTTCCAAGATAGAGGCTAGTCACGTTTTGTGTATTAAGTAATAATATGTAGGTATAATATATATATGAAATGATATACGTTCGAAACTAAATAAATATAGTGCATGACTAAAATTTAACGTGTGATATGAAAAGGAAACAAGTATAAATGACTTACAAATACCTTAAAGGTAATAGAGAGTCGAGTGTGATAGTATGGAACACAAGGAAATCTCGTTTCAAAGTATAACCCAAACGTTATACTTATAAATCAAACCCGATATCCTTTTCTTGCTTCCAACTATGTATCAATCGATCTCCGGTCTTGTAAGGATAGTTTATAGGACAAAATAATCATGTGAAAGTGTATGAGAATGAATAGAAACAAATGCATGCATGAAACGTATATATGGTACCATTCGAATGGATCGTATGGTGCTAAATAACTCGAGGAAACATGAACTACTATACCATGTCAGTAATACATGGCTTCTAGGACGAATTTTATGCTTATAATATATGATGTGAGTGCACAAAACATGGGATGTGTCTTGGTGATTCACATATACATGTCGACATCAACATATATCCATAAACGATTTACAAAATCGTTCACTACTTGTATATACTTGATCATCTTCGACATTTGACCATAGAATCATCTCAGAAATATTATTAGGAACCATTAGAAACAAACGGGGATTAAAACGGTTAAGAATTGAATTAAATATGAAACGTTTGGTTTAGTTGATGGCTAAACGATTTGCCTCGTAAAAACGTATCAAAACTCAACGTATGAACGTGAGATTTGACACACTAATAGTTGGCTAGGAGGTTAATGAAATGAGACAATAAAATACGTAGGTCGTGTGTAGAAATTGGAAATGAACGAGGCGTTTTGGAGCTTCCTTTGTCGACTTATATGAAATTTTAGTAATGAAAATGGGTTAAGTATTTGGGCCGGTTGGGCTTAGGGAAAAACAGACCCGTTTGGTTTTGTAATTGTAATTAAGAATAATTAAGATTAATAAGTTTTTAATATTTCGTTAAATGTGTCGAGAACTTGTTTTGTCGTTTGGTGAATTTTGCAATATCATAATCGTGACCATTTTAATATACTAAGAAAATTTTAAATTTCCCCGTAAAAATGGTGATTACAATAATGACAGAGATTATTTATTTAATTAACCGAAGTTAATTATACGAAATTTTTGCGAGGTTTTACAGTACCCACATGTCATTCTGAATTTCGTCTCGAAATTCAAATTTAATGTGATTACTTGCGTAAAGAATTTTTGAACAGAAGTTGTCGGGAGATTTTTATTCCTAATATTAAGGATACGTGATTCAGTTAGATTTACTTGTACCAAACAAGACAAGGTAACTGACGTATTTAAGGGTTGTGAATATTGAAAATAGTGGTCATGAATAGTAAAATAACGGTTAGTGTATAGTGCCCAACGGTCGGGAATAGTAACCCAACGGTCACATTCTAGCCTATATATACCATTTCAAATTTCCACTTCTTCCATCAACCATTTTCCTCTCATTTTCCATCAAAATGCCGCATCTCATAACCATATTAGCAATTGTGTATGTCGTCCTTGCCGCCATCTACTTAGCGTATGTTCCGAATGAAGACTTTGGATTCTTGGTCGCGATCTTGATGTTCGTCGTACCCCTTACTATCCTTGCTATTACCGTCGACAAGATTTGGGGGTAAAATCTTGAGCTAGGGTTGTTTTGAATTAAATTCTTGTTATGTTTCTATGTATTTGTAACGAATAAGGAATAAAACTCGTTTTGTTTTTTAAGAATTTGTCTCATTATTGTTTTTAATATTTGGTTTATATTTATTTTTCAGTATAATTAAAGTGATTCATCCTGTGGTGGCTCTTGCTATTGTTTTGTTGGTGGGAGTCTTATTTGTCATAGCGGATCAACCTATTGAAGATTCCTTTGTTTGTATTGTAATAATTGTAACGATAGCACTTCCGATGCTAATTATTTGTTTATGTATTAATTTTTATGGATTTTAATAAAATTTTCTCTATTGGAGTCTTTTATCAGTTTTTGTGAATTATTTGTGATCTCTTGCTTGTATTTTTGTTGATTTTTTATCATAATGGTGATGAGATAAGATAGGTATTTATTGTGGTTTGTTCAATGTATTGTTTATGAACAGTTTATTTTTGCTCTATATTTTGCTTTGGAATGAAGATTGTTATTTAAAGATTTGAAAATATCATTGTTCCTTTCATAACATAATTTTTCCTAAATTATACATAGTTGATCAGGTTATGTATAATTGAGGACCAAATGATGTGATGTTTGGTTCAATCATATATTTCTATAAATTGTTTTAGATGATGTTCGACGTGTTGTTTTTATAATATAAACACGTAATTCCTTTTTAAAATAAAGTGGAAAATTTTAGGGTTCATATTATAAATCAGAAATTTTATGGAGTAATTATTGTATATTGGCATTTGGTAAATGAGACAGAAATTGAAATTAACTTAGATTATCATTATTATGGAAATATTACAATGGAGAGTTTTCGATACAGTAGAAAGATTATTGTTATTCTTAAGTTACATCCATCGTAACTTGAAGTGACATACAGGAAAGAAATACAACTTAGGAAATTTTAAACTAGATTTTATTTATCTTCAACAGGAATTTATTCATCTGTTCCAATCTAGTTACCATTCCCTTGATACTATCAAGGTCTTTAAAGATTCTTCATTTTCTTGTAAAGGTCTTGGCTTTCCAATTAACATTGTAGTTTGGACATCGTCTCACATGATGACCTGGTCCACCACATCCGTGGCATACAATTGTTGTTGGTTGTACTTTCCTGTCCTTAGTCCTGCAGCTAATTGCCTGGTGACCTGTTTTCTGACATTTCGTGCATTTACAGCTTCCGGTGTGATGCTGGTTGCATTTTTGACACCAGGGTAAAGTTCCACGATAACCACTTCCAGTAACAGGTGTGACAAGACAATTTCTATTAGCTTTCTGATTGTTTCCCAGCTGACGTTGGTACTCCATGCGATCTTCTAGATGTTTGCGATAACGGTCTTGAGCATTAAAGATGTTGCAGTAGATGGGATTGATGGTTCCTGTCTCGGGAAGTTTCCTCTTCTGATTATTTCCATTTGGTATAATCCCGTGCCTAATTCCTTGATGATGGTTGATGGTAGGGTTGATCATTCCTTCTTGAATCTTTAAGTGAGGTGGCCTATACTTCATGAAGCTTGCAGGGTGTTGATTACCAAGTATACCCGTCTCTCTTCTCAGATAAACTACAGTAGTCCCTTCTAATACCACCGACACTATGTCTTTTACCAATTTCTGGATAGCTCCAGGAGTCATGGTGATTTCTGATGATGATTGATATGCATTGTTCATGTTGTCCATTTTCTGTAAACATAAATGAAACTCAACATTAGAATGCAAATAATATCAGAAAAAATTAAATAATGAAGTTAATTATTTCATTGATGATAGACTGAATTGACTCCCTACTGTAATCTAATTTCAAGATATGTCTTTGTTGTATCATTTATCAATGATCAACTCTTGATATGGGATTACTAAGGAACAAACCGACTTGTCTATTTAAATGAAGTTTAATTATCTTTTCTTCATTCTTTAAATCCACTTTCACAAATTGGTATTTAGACGATTCTTAAAGTTTTAGGTTAATTATGGTAAGTTTAAGAAATCTTAACAATTTGTAAGAAATCTTACGGTAGATTTGAATAATATTACAGAGGTAAACAGAATATTAATAACTTGTATGATTGTTTTTGCAAGATAAATGATACAAGATCTTTTATTAATACTCCATTGATCTGAATAGAATCATTTGGTTATTAAAGAAAATAACAAATGATGAGATTTTTGCATGAAAATATGAGGATTCATCACATGCATGATTAATACGGAAGAAAAGATTGATTCATAACATAGAGATATAACAGAAAGGATGTTATTATACAATATGTTTTGATTACACGTTCTGAAGTTTCAGATTTATTGAACATTACATGAAATATTAACCAAGTCTATTTGGTTTATTAGGAACAACAAGGAAACTTGTAAACTTAAGATTAGTTACGCCTCTGACGTAAATATCTAATTTCTTTCTCAAGTTCAAGTTGTGCAGCTTCCATGTTTGAGAAACGTTCTTGACACATGTTCATTTGGTTTGCCAACATATTCTCTAATGCGGCAATCTTTTGACCCTGGTTTCTGGCTGCATCTCTGGCCATCCATAGGGTTCTCTCAGTATCTCCAATTCTTACATGTGTCTGACCGTGTTCTCTTCTTGCACAACGAACCCTGGAGTCCAAACTTCCAAGTTCCTGGTTGGTGTTGTCCTTTATTTCATTAATCTTTATTCCTAACTCACACATTGTTCACCTCTCAGCATCTGCCCTTTTGAACAATGCGTCAAGGTTACGGTCGTACCATTCAAATTGAGTTGGTCGTAACCCTTTTAGCTGTTCAGTGTGGACATCCAATATGCCGGCATGTCGATAAATAAGATTCCATATTGATTCAGGAGTGCTTATATCGTAGTCGGGAGAGTTAGGTGAGGATAAATTATTTGGAGAATCTGGTATTGTAGAATCTGAAGTATAAGGTAACGGAGAATTTGGCTCAACATTGGTCCATGATATCTCTTGGCTTGAACCTTGTCCAACTTCGAATGTTGCCTGGCCACCAATCAAATCTTCATATGATTCGGTAGCTCTCTTGATTCTTTGACGTAAAGGTGAACGAATAGGTGACGATGGAGGTGATCTCGGAGTGAGTTTTATATTAGGTTGGGATTTTGATATTTGTACGTAAGGATCTTCAGTATTCGGAGAATTTTTATTGATAGATGAGGTATTAGTATTATGGATATTTGTTTTGACATTCACGGGCGTTCCTGAAGACATGCTACAGTAGTAACCGAGAATAATATTTTATGAGTATTTTGTATGTTAAAGATATAACAGTACAGATGAAATAACAATTGTATAAGAGTAACTTCTAAACATGTAAGATAATCTCAACAAATAAAGTATGGAGCACGGCAGTCTGCAGACACGGAGGGCATAAAATGTTATGGTGTAAAATCATTATTTTGAAAATGTAGTTATAATTTTAATGTTTGAAAACATTTAATTCTCTATAACTGTAGCTCTGATGCCAATCTGTAACACCCCCAAATTTAAGTTTGTCGCAGCGGAAAACAATTTGGGTGTTACGGTGAGGATCGAAGTTATAATTTTGTAAAACGGCTTAAAAGAAACATTTTGAAAGTTATTTGTCATTCAAATAATATTTTTGATTAAAAGATAAACCATTTGATTTAAAATCTTATTAAAAGATATAAAGGCTTGTAAAAATGACAAATTTGATTTTTACACCATTTTAATTTATCAGAGTAATAAATGCCCGCTCCGTGTCTTGTCCTACTCCGTTAAATTACCTGAGATACACATGCTTAAAAGTGTCAACACAAAGGTTGGTGAGTTCATAGAGTTTTATGGAAAACCCTTTATTTTGTTAGATTTCAGGAATATTTGGTATTGATAAAATACAAACAGAAATGAAACAAGTATTGAGTATATTAACTATAATCACAGATAAATCATATAAGTATTCAATCACATTCAAATAAGAAATCAATAATCCTAACATGAGCTGGAAACTCATGATGCTAATTTAATCAGATATACAATTCACGTATGGTCAAATTCCTATACAGCTGTATCTAAATATATGTTGAAAACATACATTTCCTTTATAGATATTGCACCAAGCCTCATGACACACAAGCTTAACCAAAAGAGGTGTTTTATCAAATCAATGATAAATTTTGCCCTCTAATAATAGGTGATTTGCCAATTCCTATTTGTCTACAAATATAGTGTATCACGACTAATACGACTAACCATTTGCAAATGGCATTCCGTCAAGTATTAGTGGGACAGGAGGTCAGTCCTTAACAGGTTTCGAAGCTGTTCACTATATTCGCGCCCACTTTACATGTGATTAATGGCTCATGATTGAGGGACTTTATGGCGATAAGGTAACTTAGGCAATATCAAGGTAATAATGGGATCATTCAGAATAACATTATGTAATCAAGTATCATACTACAGAAATCAGTTTGAAAATATTATCGTTTGAGTATCAGAAATTCAGTTTAAGTATTTCGCCAGTAACATATATATATCACATACAACAATAATCGAATTGGAAACATTATCATCAGAGTATCAGTATTTCAGTCAAGTAATTCATCAGTAAAATATATATATATCACGTACCACAATAATCAAATTGGAAGCATTATCATATCAGTATTTCAATTAAGTATTTTGTCAAGTATCGTATATATCACAATCTTAAATTACAAACCATATTAATTTAATATCAATTAGGAAATTGATTTGAATCATGTATTTTATTCATATACTTATCAAATTATCAAAGTATATGTAAGCATGTATCTCCCCCAATGAGTTAAAAACAATTATTGGAAATGGGGCTATGACTCACCTGGATTGATTTGGAAATGATGAAAAGTAAAGTAGGATGAGATTTATGAGAACAATTATGGAAACGTCTTTGATACGGAACCTGATAAATAAATTTTTCTGAGAATATAACCAAATACTATTTGGTAAATACGAACGAATAACGAATAATTTATTATTCGTTATGACGAATAGATGAGGTGCAGTGTATTTATTATGTCATGCATGATATGATAAAATACTTTATTTAAAATATCCATCGTAGTTTTACCTTTTTAATCGTAATTAAAAATATTAATTTTTGAAATATCGTTATATATATTATTAACGTAAAAATGAATAATATATAAATATAACGTAATAAAAATGCATATGACGTGATGGTTGCCGTAAAATAGAAAATAAAATAAGAATGTAAAATACATTAGGTTTAGTCCTTGTCCTTTTCCAATTTTTACAATTTTTATACTAACGGCGTTAGCGTTACACCGTTAGTCCTTTTCGTATTTAATTTACATTTATAGTCCACTACTTGTCCAAAATCACAATCTAAGCTTGGAAATTAATAATATGTCATTTTATAACCTATAGTTTCTGTTTTTATCATTTCAGTCCTTATCTTTCTCGGTTTGGCATTTTTAATCCTTTTAGGTGTCGTCGCGTTACATTTTTAGTCCAAATTTACAAAAATGATTATAAAAATTTCCGTAGCTTATTTTATTAATTCTAAGCTTATTTCAACAGCTTATTTTATGAAAAGCTTATTTATTTAGCTTATGGGCCTTAAATCAAACCAAACAAAAGCCCATTTTGAAATTTAGAGGCGAGGGCATGAAAATTGTTTTGGGCTTGAACTTGGGCTTCTTTTGTGATTCCAAAAATATATTTTATGAGCCCAGTGGGCTGTTTAATCGTAAAATCTTATTGGGCCTTGAGTTAGCCCACTCGACAAAATAAGGTTTTTATATAAAGTTTTAATTTGAAAAATTGTTTTGTGTCGATTCAATATGGCTCGATTATGGTGTCAAAACGTGATTATTTTCACAAGTCATATATATGAAGTTGATAGTTTTCTAGGTGGTATATGGAGTTGTGTAAAAATATATGGTGCTCGTTAAGTTAGATTTCAATGTATGCGTGCGTTTCTTGGCTACATGGCTCGTTTATATATTTGTAAAACTTGAAATATTTTCTAAGTGTTTAGGTGATTTGTACGTGTGAAACATGGTTCAAATTAGGCTCGTTAAATGCATGTAACATTAAAACTAAGGTGAAATTGGTGTGCTACGTGACTCCTAGGCCTTCCAAGATAGAGGCTAGTCACGTTTTGTGTATTAAGTAATAATATGTAGGTATAATATATATATGAAATGATATACATTCGAAACTAAATAAATATAGTGCATGACTAAAATTTAACGTGTGATATGAAAAGGAAACAAGTATAAATGACTTACAAATACCTTAAAGGTAATAGAGAGTCAAGTGTGATAGTATGGAACACAAGGAAATCTCGTTTCAAAGTATAACCCAAACGTTATACTTATAAATCAAACCCGATATCCTTTTCTTGCTTCCAACTATGTATCAATCGATCTCCGGTCTTGTAAGGATAGTTTATAGGACAAAATAATCATGTGAAAGTGTATGAGAATGAAGAGAAACAAATGCATGCATGAAACGTATATATGGTACCATTCGAATGGATCGTATGGTGCTAAATAACTCGAGGAAACATGAACTACTATACCATGTCAGTAATACATGGCTTCTAGGACGAATTTTATGCTTATAATATAGGATGTGAGTGCACAAAACATGGGATGTGTCTTGGTGATTCACATATACATGTCGACATCAACATATATCCATAAACGATTTACAAAATCGTTCACTACTTGTATATACTTGATCATCTTCGACATTTGACCATAGAATCATCTCAGAAATATTATTAGGAACCATTAGAAACAAACGGGGATTAAAACGGTTAAGAATTGAATTAAATATGAAACGTTTGGTTTAGTTGATGGCTAAACGATTTGCCTCGTAAAAACGTATCAAAACTCAACGTATGAACGTGAGATTTGACACACTAATAGTTGGCTAGGAGGTTAATGAAATGAGACAATAAAATACGTAGGTCGTGTGTAGAAATTGGAAATGAACGAGGCGTTTTGGAGCTTCCTTTGTCGACTTATATGAAATTTTAGTAATGAAAATGGGTTAAGTATTTGGGCCGGTTGGGCTTACGGAAAAACAGACCCGTTTGGTTTTGTAATTGTAATTAAGAATAATTAAGATTAATAAGTTTTTAATATTTCGTTAAATGTGTCGAGAACTTGTTTTGTCGTTTGGTGAATTTTGCAATATCATAATCGTGACCATTTTAATATACTAAGAAAATTTTAAATTTCCCCGTAAAAATGGTGATTACAATAATGACAGAGATTATTTATTTAATTAACCGAAGTTAATTATACGAAATTTTTGCGAGGTTTTACAGTACCCACATGTCATTCTGAATTTCGTCTCGAAATTCAAATTTAATGTGATTACTTGCGTAAAGAATTTTTGAACAGAAGTTGTCGGGAGATTTTTATTCCTAATATTAAGGATACGTGATTCAGTTAGATTTACTTGTACCAAACAAGACAAGGTAACTGACGTATTTAAGGGTTGTGAATATTGAAAATAGTGGTCATGAATAGTAAAATAACGGCTAGTGTATAGTGCCCAACGGTCGGGAATAGTAACCCAACGGTCACATTCTAGCCTATATATACCATTTCAAATTTCCACTTCTTCCATCAACCATTTTCCTCTCATTTTCCATCAAAATGCCGCATCTCATAACCATATTAGCAATTGTGTATGTCGTCCTTGCCGCCATCTACTTAGCGTATGTTCCGGATGAAGACTTTGGATTCTTGGTCGCGATCTTGATGTTCGTCGTACCCCTTACTATCCTTGCTATTACCGTCGACAAGATTTGGGGGTAAAATCTAGAGCTAGGGTTGTTTTGAATTAAATTCTTGTTATGTTTCTATGTATTTGTAACGAATAAGGAATAAAACTCGTTTTGTTTTTTAAGAATTTGTCTCATTATTGTTTTTAATATTTGGTTTATATTTATTTTTCAGTATAATTAAAGTGATTCATCCTGTGGTGGCTCTTGCTATTGTTTTGTTGGTGGGAGTCTTATTTGTCATAGCGGATCAACCTATTGAAGATTCCTTTGTTTGTATTGTAATAATTGTAACGATAGCACTTCCGATGCTAATTATTTGTTTATGTATTAATTTTTATGGATTTTAATAAAATTTTCTCTATTGGAGTCTTTTATCAGTTTTTGTGAATTATTTGTGATCTCTTGCTTGTATTTTTGTTGATTTTTTATCATAATGGTGATGAGATAAGATAGGTATTTATTGTGGTTTGTTCAATGTATTGTTTATGAACAGTTTATTTTTGCTCTATATTTTGCTTTGGAATGAAGATTGTTATTTAAAGATTTGAAAATATCATTGTTCCTTTCATAACATAATTTTTCCTAAATTATACATAGTTGATCAGGTTATGTATAATTGAGGACCAAATGATGTGATGTTTGGTTCAATCATATATTTCTATAAATTGTTTTAGATGATGTTCGACGTGTTGTTTTTATAATATAAACACGTAATTCCTTTTTAAAATAAAGTGGAAAATTTTAGGGTTCATATTATAAATCAGAAATTTTATGGAGTAATTATTGTATATTGGCATTTGGTAAATGAGACAGAAATTGAAATTAACTTAGATTATCATTATTATGGAAATATTACAATGGAGAGTTTTCGATACAGTAGAAAGATTATTGTTATTCTTAAGTTACATCCATCGTAACTTGAAGTGAAATACAGGAAAGAAATACAACTTAGGAAATTTTAAACTAGATTTTATTTATCTTCAACAGGAATTTATTCATCTGTTCCAATCTAGTTACCATTCCCTTGATACTATCAAGGTCTTTAAAGATTCTTCATTTTCTTGTAAAGGTCTTGGCTTTCCAATTAACATTGTAGTTTGGACATCGTCTCACATGATGACCTGGTCCACCACATCCGTGGCATACAATTGTTGTTGGTTGTACTTTCCTGTCCTTAGTCCTGCAGCTAATTGCCTGGTGACCTGTTTTCTGACATTTCGTGCATTTACAGCTTCCGGTGTGATGCTGGTTGCATTTTTGACACCAGGGTAAAGTTCCACGATAACCACTTCCAGTAACAGGTGTGACAAGACAATTTCTATTAGCTTTCTGATTGTTTCCCAGCTGACGTTGGTACTCCATGCGATCTTCTAGATGTTTGCGATAACGGTCTTGAGCATTAAAGATGTTGCAGTAGATGGGATTGATGGTTCCTGTCTCGGGAAGTTTCCTCTTCTGATTATTTCCATTTGGTATAATCCCGTGCCTAATTCCTTGATGATGGTTGATGGTAGGGTTGATCATTCCTTCTTGAATCTTTAAGTGAGGTGGCCTATACTTCATGAAGCTTGCAGGGTGTTGATTACCAAGTATACCCGTCTCTCTTCTCAGATAAACTACAGTAGTCCCTTCTAATACCACCGACACTATGTCTTTTACCAATTTCTGGATAGCTCCAGGAGTCATGGTGATTTCTGATGATGATTGATATGCATTGTTCATGTTGTCCATTTTCTGTAAACATAAATGAAACTCAACATTAGAATGCAAATAATATCAGAAAAAATTAAATAATAAAGTTAATTATTTCATTGATGATAGACTGAATTGACTCCCTACTGTAATCTAATTTCAAGATATGTCTTTGTTGTATCATTTATCAATGATCAACTCTTGATATGGGATTACTAAGGAACAAACCGACTTGTCTATTTAAATGAAGTTTAATTATCTTTTCTTCATTCTTTAAATCCACTTTCACAAATTGGTATTTAGACGATTCTTAAAGTTTTAGGTTAATTATGGTAAGTTTAAGAAATCTTAACAATTTGTAAGAAATCTTACGGTAGATTTGAATAATATTACAGAGGTAAACAGAATATTAATAACTTGTATGATTGTTTTTGCAAGATAAATGATACAAGATCTTTTATTAATACTCCATTGATCTGAATAGAATCATTTGGTTATTAAAGAAAATAACAAATGATGAGATTTTTGCATGAAAATATGAGGATTCATCACATGCATGATTAATACGGAAGAAAAGATTGATTCATAACATAGAGATATAACAGAAAGGATGTTATTATACAATATGTTTTGATTACACGTTCTGAAGTTTCAGATTTATTGAACATTACATGAAATATTAACCAAGTCTATTTGGTTTATTAGGAACAACAAGGAAACTTGTAAACTTAAGATTAGTTACGCCTCTGACGTAAATATCTAATTTCTTTCTCAAGTTCAAGTTGTGCAGCTTCCATGTTTGAGAAACGTTCTTGACACATGTTCATTTGGTTTGCCAACATATTCTCTAATGCGGCAATCTTTTGACCCTGGTTTCTGGCTGCATCTCTGGCCATCCATAGGGTTCTCTCAGTAACTCCAATTCTTACATGTGTCTGACCGTGTTCTCTTCTTGCACAATGAACCCTGGAGTCCAAACTTCCAAGTTCCTGGTTGGTGTTGTCCTTTATTTCATTAATCTTTATTCCTAACTCACACATTGTTCGCCTCTCAGCATCTGCCCTTTTGAACAATGCGTCAAGGTTACGGTCGTACCATTCAAATTGAGTTGGTCGTAACCCTTTTAGCTGTTCAGTGTGGACATCCAATATGCCGGCATGTCGATAAATAAGATTCCATATTGATTCAGGAGTGCTTATATCGTAGTCGGGAGAGTTAGGTGAGGATAAATTATTTGGAGAATCTGGTATTGTAGAATCTGAAGTATAAGGTAACGGAGAATTTGGCTCAACATTGGTCCATGATATCTCTTGGCTTGAACCTTGTCCAACTTCGAATGTTGCCTGGCCACCAATCAAATCTTCATATGATTCGGTAGCTCTCTTGATTCTTTGACGTAAAGGTGAACGAATAGGTGACGATGGAGGTGATCTCGGAGTGAGTTTTATATTAGGTTGGGATTTTGATATTTGTACGTAAGGATCTTCAGTATTCGGAGAATTTTTATTGATAGATGAGGTATTAGTATTATGGATATTTGTTTTGACATTCACGGGCGTTCCTGAAGACATGCTACAGTAGTAACAGAGAATAATATTTTATGAGTATTTTGTATGTTAAAGATATAACAGTACTGATGAAATAACAATTGTATAAAAGTAACTTCTAAACATGTAAGATAATCTCAACAAATAAAGTATGGAGCACGGCAGTCTGCAGACACGGAGGGCATAAAATGTTATGGTGTAAAATCATTATTTTGAAAATGTAGTTATAATTTTAATGTTTGAAAACATTTAATTCTCTATAACTGTAGCTCTGATGCCAATCTGTAACACCCCCAAATTTAAGTTTGTCGCAGCGGAAAATAATTTGGGTGTTACGGTGAGGATCGAAGTTATAATTTTGTAAAACGGCTTAAAAGAAACATTTTGAAAGTTATTTGTCATTCAAATAATATTTTTGATAAAAAGATAAACCATTTGATTTAAAATCTTATTAAAAGATATAAAGGCTTGTAAAAATGACAAATTTGATTTTTACACCATTTTAATTTATCAGAGTAATAAATGCTTGCTCCGTATCTTGTCCTACTCCGTTAAATTACCTGAGATACACATGCTTAAAAGTGTCAACACAAAGGTTGGTGAGTTCATAGAATTTTATGGAAAACCCTTTATTTTGTTAGATTTCAGGAATATTTGGTATTGATAAAATACAAACAGAAATGAAACAAGTATTGAGTATATTAACTATAATCACAGATAAATCATATAAGTATTCAATCACATTCAAATAAGAAATCAATAATCCTAACATGAGCTGGAAACTCATGATGCTAATTTAATCAGATATACAATTCACGTATGGTCAAATTCCTATACAGCTGTATCTAAATATATGTTGAAAACATACATTTCCTTTATAGATATTGCACCAAGCCTCATGACACACAAGCTTAACCAAAAGAGGTGTTTTATCAAATCAATGATAAATTTTGCCCTCTAATAATAGGTGATTTGCCAATTCCTATTTGTCTACAAATATAGTGTATCACGACTAATACGACTAACCATTTGCAAATGGCATTCCGTCAAGTATTAGTGGGACAGGAGGTCAGTCCTTAACAGGTTTCAAAGCTGTTCACTATATTCGCGCCCACTTTACATGTGATTAATGGCTCATGATTGAGGGACTTTATGGCGATAAGGTAACTTAGGCAATATCAAGGTAATAATGGGATCATTCAGAATAACATTATGTAATCAAGTATCATACCACAGAAATCAGTTTGAAAATATTATCGTTTGAGTATCAGAAATTCAGTTTAAGTATTTCGCCAGTAACATATATATATCACATACAACAATAATCGAATTGGAAACATTATCATCAGAGTATCAATATTTCAGTCAAGTAATTCATCAGTAAAATATATATATATATCACGTACCACAATAATCAAATTGGAAGCATTATCATATCAGTATTTCAATTAAGTATTTTGTCAAGTATCGTATATATCACAATCTTAAATTACAAACCATATTAATTTAATATCAATTAGGAAATTGATTTGAATCATGTATTTTATTCATATACTTATCAAATTATCAAAGTATATGTAAGCATGTATCTCCCCCAATGAGTTAAAAACAATTATTGGAAATGGGGCTATGACTCACCTGGATTGATTTGGAAATGATGAAAAGTAAAGTAGGATGAGATTTATGAGAACAATTATGGAAACGTCTTTGATACGGAACCTGATAAATAAATTTTTCTGAGAATATAACCAAATACTATTTGGTAAATACGAACGAATAACGAATAATTTATTATTCGTTATGACGAATAGATGAGGTGCAGTGTATTTATTATGTCATGCATGATATGATAAAATACTTTATTTAAAATATCCATCGTAGTTTTACCTTTTTAATCGTAATTAAAAATATTAACTTTTGAAATATCGTTATATATATTATTAACGTAAAAATGAATAATATATAAATATAACGTAATAAAAATGCATATGACGTGATGGTTGCCGTAAAATAGAAAATAAAATAAGAATGTAAAATACATTAGGTTTAGTCCTTGTCCTTTTCCAATTTTTCTAATTTTTATACTAACGGCGTTAGCGTTACACCGTTAGTCCTTTTCGTATTTAATTTACATTTATAGTCCACTACTTGTCCAAAATCACAATCTAAGCTTGGAAATTAATAATATGTCATTTTATAACCTATAGTTTCTGTTTTTATCATTTCAGTCCTTATCTTTCTCGGTTTGGCATTTTTAATCCTTTTAGGTGTCGTCGCATTACATTTTTAGTCCGAATTTACAAAAATGATTATAAAAATTTTATAAAAATTTCCGTAGCTTATTTTATTAATTCTAAGCTTATTTTATGAAAAGCTTATTTATTTAGCTTATGGGCCTTAAATCGAACCAAACAAAAGCCCATTTTGAAATTTAGAGGCGAGGGCATGAAAATTGTTTTGGGCTTGAACTTGGGCTTCTTTTGTGATTCCAAAAATATATTTTATGAGCCCAGTGGGCTGTTTAATCGTAAAATCTTATTGGGCCTTGAGTTAGCCCACTCGACAAAATAAGGTTTTTATATAAAGTTTTAATTTGAAAAATTGTTTTGTGTCGATTCAATTTGGCTCGATTATGGTGTCAAAACGTGATTATTTTCACAAGTCATATATATGAAGTTGATAGTTTTCTAGGTGGTATATGGAGTTGTGTAAAAATATATGGTGCTCGTTAAGTTAGATTTCAATGTATGCGTGCGTTTCTTGGCTACATGGCTCGTTTATATATTTGTAAAACTTGAAATATTTTCTAAGTGTTTAGGTGATTTGTACGTGTGAAACATGGTTCAAATTAGGCTCGTTAAATGCATGTAACATTAAAACTAAGGTGAAATTGGTGTGCTACGTGACTCCTAGGCCTTCCAAGATAGAGGCTAGTCACGTTTTGTGTATTAAGTAATAATATGTAGGTATAATATATATATGAAATGATATACGTTCGAAACTAAATAAATATAGTGCATGACTAAAATTTAACGTGTGATATGAAAAGGAAACAAGTATAAATGACTTACAAATACCTTAAAGGTAATAGAGAGTCGAGTGTGATAGTATGGAACACAAGGAAATCTCGTTTCAAAGTATAACCCAAACGTTATACTTATAAATCAAACCCGATATCCTTTTCTTGCTTCCAACTATGTATCAATCGATCTCCGGTCTTGTAAGGATAGTTTATAGGACAAAATAATCATGTGAAAGTGTATGAGAATGAAGAGAAACAAATGCATGCATGAAACGTATATATGGTACCATTCGAATGGATCGTATGGTGCTAAATAACTCGAGGAAACATGAACTACTATACCATGTCAGTAATACATGGCTTCTATGACGAATTTTATGCTTATAATATAGGATGTGAGTGCACAAAACATGGGATGTGTCTTGGTGATTCACATATACATGTCGACATCAATATATATCCATAAACGATTTACAAAATCGTTCACTACTTGTATATACTTGATCATCTTCGACATTTGACCATAGAATCATCTCAGAAATATTATTAGGAACCATTAGAAACAAACGGGGATTAAAACGGTTAAGAATTGAATTAAATATGAAACGTTTGGTTTAGTTGATGGCTAAACGATTTGCCTCGTAAAAACGTATCAAAACTCAACGTATGAACGTGAGATTTGACACACTAATAGTTGGCTAGGAGGTTAATAAAATGAGACAATAAAATACGTAGGTCGTGTGTAGAAATTGGAAATGAACGAGGCGTTTTGGAGCTTCCTTTGTCGACTTATATGAAATTTTAGTAATGAAAATGGGTTAAGTATTTGGGCCGGTTGGGCTTAGGGAAAAACAGGCCCGTTTGGTTTTGTAATTGTAATTAAGAATAATTAAGATTAATAAGTTTTTAATATTTCGTTAAATGTGTCGAGAACTTGTTTTGTCGTTTGGTGAATTTTGCAATATCATAATCGTGACCATTTTAATATACTAAGAAAATTTTAAATTTCCCCGTAAAAATGGTGATTACAATAATGACAGAGATTATTTATTTAATTAACCGAAGTTAATTATACAAAATTTTTGCGAGGTTTTACAGTACCCACATGTCATTCTGAATTTCGTCTCGAAATTCAAATTTAATGTGATTACTTGCGTAAAGAATTTTTGAACAGAAGTTGTCGGGAGATTTTTATTTCTAAAATTAAGGATACGTGATTCAGTTAGATTTACTTGTACCAAACAAGACAAGTGTAAGGGGAATGTACATTCCCTATGATGTATTATTTTGGATGGTAGGGTAAAAGTGTAATATATATATATATATATATATATATATATAGAAAAACAAAAGAGAAAAAAACATACGGACTACCATCCCGTTTCATTCTATGTTTATTTTAAGTTTTTGTTATTTTTCGTTTATTAGCTTAAGTTGAGTCTAGTCTTGGCTTAGCAACGTCATATTGTACATGTAATTAACCAAGATGATTAACTCGCCACCAGTAAAGATTGTCTTTATCCAACAAAACCGTGTATTCCATATCCCTACATCTAACGTTATAACCCTTTAAAAAGATATCTTTAATAGTTTATCCTAGGTGCTTACGCCATATGGCGGAGGTTTGATCCTTTCCCAAGCCTATGGTAATCTATCTTGCTATGACAGGTAGTGAGAGATATTTTCCATTTCCATATTGTGATATATACTTTATTACACCTGAGAGATGTGAGTATCTAAACACTATTTGTGAGGTGCTAGTGTATGACCTCCGTGCTTGTCTTTGGTCTTTAGTGGAACGATTATTTGTTGTAATTACTTTTATATTAGTGTTAAATGACCCATAACTTGTATTTTGATTAGAATAAAAGCGCATTTGCTTGAGGACAAGCAAATCTTAAGTGTAAGGGTATATGATGAGGCGAAAAATGATCCGTTTTTAGGGGGTCATTTAAGCCCGGAATTAAATTTATTTGATCAAATATTGCCTTAAATCGTTCCTTTTGTGATTTTAGGTACTTTTGGAGTGAATTCTGGAAAATGAAGCATTTTGGACGTTTTTGGAGCATAAAAGTGAAGAAAACGGCAAAGTCTTAATTTTCCTTGCTGGGAACAGTACCTGACGGCATCACAAGGTTCTACATGACGGCGTCAAGAGTAAAACAAGAGGTGAAGTGGATAAAGTCCGTGACGGTCCAGAGAGTTTTACACTAAGGGCATGACGGCGTCACCATAGGCCGTCATGGTCCAATTGCATGTGACGGCCCAGAGTAACTTTGCACATGACGGCGTCAAATCTGGATCTAGGCAATCCGATATCATTGTGGGCGGCGAATTGACGGCGTCAGACATTTCTTCTTGACGCCATCACCTTGTATAATCTATATATAGTTTTGCAATTTTCATTTATTAAGAGAGAACATAAGAGGGATAACTTGGAGAAACCCTAGCACGAATTTTACTGCTCTTTCAAGGGTTTTTACCCTTTGAAACCTTTCATGTTTAATTAAGATAAGTATCCTTCCAATTTATTCAATATGTCTATGTGTTGTTTGAATATATCTTACGCTTGTCTTGATTTTAACATGCTAGGCTAGATCTCTTGTCTGTTTGCTTAGATATAGTGAAACCTAGATGTTGATTATGGGTTAATTTTTTGTTTATAGTTGAATGATTTCGATGTTAGGCTTAAGAAAACTGGCAGACTTCCATAGGGTAACATGCTTGAACGTCTTAAGAAACATGAACCAATGCGTACTAGGTTATTATGGTTGTATTTAATGCATAAGCGAATTTTAATGATCCCATGTTAGGAGCTTCTTGCAGGCTCGACATAGGAGTGAAGTAGGAGCTTATAGAGTTGGGGAAGTACGTACGCCACCCCACGAATGGTATTAAGGAATATAACCCGTCATCCACGCAATTGTAACAAACTATCAACCTGTAAAAGATGTCTAGGGAGTAATGAAATCTAAGTAAACACAATTTTCCCTATTATTGTTCACATCATATTAGTAATTAGTTTTATTTTCATTTTGTTATTTTATTTTGATTGCATCTTTAGTTATTGGGTTAGTTGACTAGCAACTAATTACGCTCACTCTTCCAAAAACCGAGATTTTTAATTGCTTTTATAAAAATATAAAAATATAAAAAGAATCATCCCTCACCTCTAGATCTAGTTTTTAGGCTTTCTAATCCTAGCGACACTATTCCTGAGTTGAACGATCAATCCCTCGGTACTTGTCACTATACTATACTACAACGATAAGGTACACTGCCTGGTGGGGGTTGTAAGCTTCTCGAGATCCCTCGAGAAGTAAAACCTGGTGCAATTCCCACGCATCAATGACCCTTGATGCAACACTTAAGAGTTCAGTTTGTAGTCATTGCAAAGAAAAATCAATGAGTTAAAACGAAAGTGACAAAAGTTTGAGGATTAAAAGATATTTACATTAATATATTAATGTAATAGTAGATGTTGTTACCATTTTAACTAGCTATAAGTCCCGTGCACGCACGGAGTTTACATGTGAATCAAATTTATTTTAAAATTTTAGTTTAGTTTATGGACATATAAAAATTTACCCGTGAAATGATGTAATTCTTTTATTATATAAAAAATTAATGGTAGCTATCATTTTAAAAACTTGAAAGCCTCTAACTATGTATAGCATTTCAAAAAAGTAAAACTTGTCTTTAAAGTTATGAATCAATAAACGGTAGTTTTGTTATTATGATCAATTTAAGTTAATTAAGTTTAAATGGATAATATAGGAATTACACATTACTCAAATTTAAGTATTTTTTAACTTAAGAAAATGGTATAAATGCTTTATAAGAGGTATAGATGGTTATTCATTTTGTGTGAAACAGTTAAAAGAAAGAGTGTTTTGGCTGTTTGGGTAAAAAAAAATGGTATTTATTTGAAAATATTTTCGCGATATTGGTATTTTTGACCGTTGTATTCAAATTTTCTTTTTTATTTTTTTAAATAAAAGAGGAAGGTAAAATCAGGCCGTTACAGTCATACCGTTGGACCTATATGGTGACATCATAGGTCGGATGGCGAGGTTATAGCACCTCGGTACCGAGCACTCTTTGGATACATGTTAGTACTGTAGTATCTCTTTTATAAAATTACACAACTGAAAAAAGGTAATAAATGATTGTACTCAAGATATTATATATATGATAACACGAATCACGATCTAAACTAAGAGCATGGGGAGTAATAACGCCTCCCCAACGTTATTCATATGTGGCACGAAAATAACTTTGTAACTTGAGTTATCACCATTTCCCGCTATCTCACGTTGGTCTTGTGTTTCAACTTGAGTTGGTGGAGCAACTCAAGTTATACCTTGGCAACTTGAGTTACAACCATTTCCCACCCGGTGTTATTTGGTGTTAGGCTGGTTTGCGTGTTTTTTTTTTTTTTTTTTTTTTTTTTAGTGAGTCCCAAAAAGTGATGTTATTGGGTGTTATAGTTTTCTGGTATTTTTTGATGTTATGTTATTTGATGTAGCGCTGACGTGACGTTGAGTTATGTCATAACTCAAGTTATGACTCCCATGCTCTATACCAAACAGCAACCAACGTTAACACAATTAAAGATACTAGCATAAGAAATTAATTCAGGAATCCATGTTGCAACTCATTTGGAAAATATAAATAATAGCTTCTTATATATATAGATAAACTACCAAACAAATATTTCCATGTTTGGCGAAAAATACAAAAGAAAGGACATAAACGGGAGATCGAATTTATTTATTTGGTACTCTTGTACTTAGCTATATCTTGAAATACCATATAATTAACCAACATTTACTTCTTTTTCTCATCCTGACCACTTCCGCTGGCTGCATCGTCTTTGTAGTTTGGCAATGGAACTTCGCCAGCCTCGATAGCCTTGACATCATCAACCAGGTTTTGGTAGTGGATCTTCACTTCTTCCGTAGTCTTCCCCATGATATTTGCAATCTTCTGAAATCGCTGAGGGTCCTTTTCGTAGGTAACCAGCAAGGTCTCAAACAGCTTGGTATTCCGCCAGGTCCACTCAGAACTCGAAGCCATTTCTTCAATAGAGATAGGCGAGCTAGCTAGTTACAGGAAGAGAATGCACAAGATAATTTATGTGAATATGTGCATTAACCTTATCGATCTATTTATACGAAAACCGGCTAATAAAGAGCCAGGAAATGAGGTTTTAGTTCATATTTTATGTGCTTGATGTTCAGTGCCATTCAACAAACTGGCTTGTTACGGTTAAAGAGAGTATTGGCTTTTTCTAAAACTCAGCGGAAAAGTCATTGTAGTTCGCTAAGTTTAGGGCATTTTTAGTGGTTGAGTGAGGTAATAGTTTTGATTGTAGCGTAAAAACAATAATTTGTTTTTTATTTGGCAAAAAACGAGGTTGAATCAGTAGTAGCAGTAGCTCTATTTGCCACATATAAAGTCACGGGTATAAAAATTTTAAAGTTGAAGTTTTATCAATAATTTTATACGTACAAATCATTAATTTGCACACAAAAACATTTTTTAATGTGCTCATATATATATCCTCCGCCCACAATAAATTAAAGACAAATGGAAATGTTTGTAGCCTAACGATACAAATGTTCTAAGTTTATATTTGGACAATAGGTGCGTAAATTTGATAAAATATGTATAATTTGCTTTCATGCAAAAGATATAAAAGAAGCCGAAAACACATAAATATATACTTGTCCAGGAAATATCATTGCATGCATTCAAGTAAGTTTCCTAACAGAAAATTTGATTTAAATTAATAGCAAGAAGCTAGAAAAAATCAATTACATAGAAACGAGAAATTAGCCTATAATACAAGATTCCCTAAGATTACTAATCCTAGCCCGTAGATCCCATTAATGTTGAATGTTTTGTTTCTATGGCGGATCCAAATATAAGAAATCACCTTGCATGATCAAGTTATTCCAAAAATGCTGGCCCTGAGACTTTCTAAATCATAAGTCCCAATCAAACTGCATTCATAAACGGAAGACACATATTAGATGGGGTACCTTGTCGCGAATTAGGTGATAGATTATGCCATCAAATCTGGGTTGGAGTTGCTTATTTAATTTTAATGTTAATTTCGCAAAGGCTTTTGACAGTGTTCGCTGGGACTTTCTTCTAGACATCGTAAACTAGATGGGTTTTTTTCACATAGGTGGGTTGATTGGATATGTGGATGTCTACAGTCGGCTTCCATGTCCATTCTAGTTAACGGGTCACGCCCATGTCGAAGTTTCACAAGGAAAGGGGTTTAAGATATATAAGATCACTGGGTAAGGTGACCCTGAGTTATACCATAAATCAGTGTCACGTCAGTGTTAATGTGTTAACTTGGAGCGTTAACTTTAGGAAGACGGTAATGTAACTCACCTGAGTTATGTCATAACTCACCAAAAAACACCTAACTTATCCCATAACTCGGGGGCGGTAAGGTAACTCACCTAAGTTATGTCATAACTCACCCCCTTAACGTTGCATTTAGAGCATAACTTGGTGCGCTAACGTGGTTATAACTCAAGACTCCAGTAAGGTAACTCACCCCTTTAACTCGGCTGCGTTAAGTTATAACTCGAGGTGAAAAGTCACCTTACCGAGTGCTCTAAGGGAATCCTCTCTCACCCATTCTCTTTGATATATTCACGAAAGCACTTCAGATTATCATATTGGAAGCTTGTGATAAGGGTTTTTCTCATATTCGGTTCGGTTTCGGTTTATCACGATTTTATGTTTTTGATTTTGTCAGTTCGGGTCAAATCGGGTCATTTTAGACCGATGCTAAGCCCTACACTCAACCCTCATTGAACTCTATTTCCCCAACCAAATTTTATATTTTATATATTGTTAGAAAATAATATCATAAAGCTTCAAATTATTGCATAACCTACCACTCATAAATCTTCGTAAGAGCATAAAAATAAAAGGCATAACATGCATAACAAATTATTATCATTCCACCAAGAATCCAAATGCATCATCATATATATTATAAAGTTCGAGAAACGATTTTCCTTTATATTCTCCTTTAAATTCCTTGTACCCTTTCAGTTTGTTGGAGGTCACATTTTTATGCTTCTTCTTATAAACTTTTAATTTAATAGTATAATTCATATTATGATGGTAACTTAAAGCATCTACAATACATCAAGTCTTTAATACTTGATGTATTTAATGCATAATACATTAATGACTAAAACTTGAAGGAAAGACTTGAAATTTACCACGTCTTTAAAGAAAAACTTTTTAAAAAGCTTTTTATGCAATGTAAAAAAAAAAAAAAAACTCGTGACTTTTTGAATAGTAAAAAGCTTATTAAAAACTTGACCTATTGAGGATGCTCTTAGAGCATCTGTAATGGGTTAGTTTTACACACGATCTTTTACTAATTGAAAAAGCTATTTGAACCATTTGAAGCATTATGATAAAGACTTAACAAAGACTTTTTGAAGAATGACTTGTAAAACACAAAGTCTTTTGACAAAAAAAATAATAATAAATAAAAAAAATAAAAATAAAATATATATATATATATATATATATATATATATATATATATATATATATATATATATATATATATATATATATATATATATATATATATATATTGACATTAGATAAGGTATGCATTAATTGTGGAAGAAAACATTAAATGAATCACGTCTTTAAAGACTTGATGTATTGTAGATTTAAATAACCATATTTTATTAAAATACATTAAAGAGCTAACAAGAAAATAGACAAATAGCTTTGCTAACCTAATTTTTTTTTTTTTTTTTTTTTTTAGTTGGCAAACAATTCCATATAATATTACATGATAAAACTGTAAAACAAAATTTACTGTAAGTATCTCATTAGGGGAAAAAAAAGTTAAGATATTACTTCTTTCATCTTAAAATAAGTATCATGTTTTGATTTTTTTTAAGTATTTATTTTTTAAATTTAACCTTAAATATTTTTGTTTATTTTATATAATACTTAATAAAAATTATACTAATGAAAATACATTGAAAACGCAATATATTCAAATATTTTGTATTAAGTAATATATATAAACAAAAGAAAATAATTAAGGTTAAAGTTGAAAAAAAATAAACTTTTCAAAATGTCAAAATTACTTTTGAGCTTAAGTTTAGACACGCGTGACGAAAAACTTGACCTCCTTTCACATTTTTTTAATTTTGCATAGGATTAGTAATTTTAAATCCAATTAGATTGATTGGATCGATGATCCGTTTATGTGCAAATTTTATGTTATCCTCTATAGTTTCTTGCTGGTAGTTTGAATAAAATTCGTAGTTTAAGAGAAACAAGTTTTAAGCTGGATACATCATATTAATATATTACTATAGAAAGACATTTGGTTTGAAGGTATCCGAGTATCTAATCGACCTTAGTTTACGGGTTATATCATGAAAAGTTGCATGCAGTGACGGAAGTAAGAGATGCCCTGGTAGGTGAATAAGAAAGACTTGTTATTAATGTGTACGTACGGTGTCCATTGGTTTATTTTCTAGCTACTGTTAGTTGCATGCATGCCTTGCTTAAGACCTGAGCAGTACGTACGTTACCACTTTCTTTGCATCTAATACAGTGTACGTTAAGCAGCAACATAAGATAAACATCTTCAAGAAATATTGATTGCATTTATTTAAGAAACACTGATTATTCCATGTTTAATGGAATATGCATGATAGAAGTATTATAGTTACATACAAGAAGTGGGAGCAAAGGAGATTTATTAAACAGCATATTTTGTACAACATGTTGCGTGCTTTCATTGCATCTTCCGGCACTTCAACCTGCTTCAGATAAGGCCATAGATAAGATACATTGTTACATATCAACTACTAAAAGGTGGCATATAAAAAAGAATGTGTATCAAACTAGATATAAGCTTAATTACCTTAGCTCAAGCTTAGATGCTTTGCTGCCACTTGTTTTGTAGTTTGGTAGAGGCACTTTGCCTGACTCGATTTGTTCTACATCGTCAATTAACAGCTGGTACTGTCTCTTAGCTTCCTCCACTGTAATACCAGTGGCCTTAGCTATGTTTTGCCACCGGTCAGGAGTATCCTTGTCATAGATAGCTAGGGCGTTCTCGAAAAGCTTAGTTTGCCTATGGCTTAATGAAGAATTCGATGCCATTGTATAAAATTTACTAAGATTCTTACAAAAGAAGACTAGGAGGAGGAAGATATATTGGTACTGATGTGTGTCATAAGTACAAATGGCATCTCTATTTATAGAAAAACTAATGTTTCTGTTACCTAAAATAAAAGCATAGTGGACACAAAGATGTTTATGTTATCAGTCCCTTGTGTTTTGGAGTACTTCAAAATTCGCAGTTTCGTAAATGTTAAAAGTATATATAAATGCATGATTTTACATGTTTAAAAAAGTACTAAATTACGCAAACAACAATATTTTTTCATCTTTGCAAGGGGACGTCATATTAGGACTCTGGGGATCCTACGTAACCTTGTGGGGTGAGGCCGGGGAACGTGGAACTGATGAACTGAGCCGTTTTATGGAACACTTATATGAATACATAGGAAGCATGTTTGAGAACACACAACTTTAAATTGTTATCCTTTGAGCCAGACAGAAGTAAGAAGCTTCGATCCATTATTGAAATGGTCTCGGTGACGTGCTCACGAAGGCAAAAAAAAATATTTTGCCGTTGCAGCTCAGTTTTGGCAGTTAATTTGATATTTATGGCTTAGATTTTAGATTTTCCCCGAGTAAACTCCTCTGTTTTCTCTTTACAGAAAGTTTTTATTAGCAACACCAAATTACAGATACAAACTACTGTGATATTAGCCCATTTGGTCCTTACATTGACAAGCAATATGTGTTATCACAATATGATAGAACAGAAATAAAATGACGTCGAATTCCTTTTTTATACCACTTGTTAATTTATATATATCTTAGTTTAGTGGATCCGGTGGTTTTCATGGCTAGATATTTGGTGTAGATTCTTTACTACGATCGATCGACATCATCAACAGGTTAAACCAATGCAAAAGCTATGGATGTAGAATCGACTGACCCTTTCCATAGTAGCCAACAAAAGAATAGACATCAATACCAAAATTCGTAATCTTTGCAAAAAGTAAGACCCCTTTATGGGATTTTAATGTTTTAGATAGAACTATTATAAACTGAATACATGCGTACGAACCAACAGTTTCACAATATCCACAATCTATAAGTGACTTATGTGTCACCAAATCCAGTACTGGCTCGAAATATTGTGTCATAATCCACTGTTTATGGTGACAGAAATATATATTCAAGCACAAGTCGTGTGTGACGTACTAGCTAGGTTCACGGATTTGCCATGGCGTGTTCTACAGTTAGTTTATCTTTAAATAGCAATGATACGAAGCGTATTACATACGGATTACTCAGTATTAGTCACATTCGAATGATGATGTTAATTATATTCTTTAAAAAGACAAGAATCTTTGCTGTATAGTAAGTGTTCTTATCAAAGTATCATACTATTATAGCCAGTGATTCAATATCATAAAAGCATAAAAGGAAAGATACCCACCCATAGAACCAGGTATATTCTCATCCATCGCTCAAAGAATATATATATTTCCATGTTTGGTATAGTAATATCCATTGCTTATTCTGCTAGCGATGAGCTTGCAGATTGCTGAGGTAGAACTGATATTTTGAATGCTGACATATATTGCATGAAATTTTTGCATAATTATTGCATCATGGATATATATGAAGAATGCATCAATTCAAATGAGCTTCTGTCTTTTTTGTTCAAGCAGCTTAAAAATGTAAAATAAAAGTTATTGCCATCAATTTAAGGTACTAAGAAAATATCCTAGTTGATTCGATAAAACAAGGTTTGGACTGCGCGAAATAAATGCAGAGATGAGCCTCAACTAGCTTGTGTCTTCTAAAATGTTACCAGTTGTTTTTTTTTTTTGGGTAAAGGGGAAATTACCCCGGCAAATATATTAACCAAAAAAAATCGTTAAGTACAAATGGAATGTGACTGAGATGCCACATTAACCTCAAGCAAACGCTTGAACAAACTAGTGCTTATGACATGCCATAAACACAACAACCTAAAAACACTACAAACGCCTATCTATGAATAAAACCAAGAAGATTCTTGAATCCGAAAGGCGTCCCACTTCCATCCAGCATCATCAACAGACCAAATGGCCAAATTCCATAAATTGCACCAGCTATAAGAGCACCATTTCGTAGCAGCAACAATTGACTCCATGTACATCAAATCATAAACGTTACAAACTATTCTCATCACTTCCAGGTGTGTAACCTCCTGAGAGAGGTGAATCATAGAAAATAATGGATTTGATGTCTCTTTACCAATAGCCATCACTACTGGAGTAGCCAAATGTTTTAGTTCGAGAACTATGGTACACCTGATAATCATCTGATTTATTAGCAAATCAGAAACTATAAACGGATTTGATATGTCTTTACCTGTAGCCGTTTGCTCAGGACTAGCCAAATGTTTCAGATCAAAATCTATGGTACACTTGATAACCATCTGATTTATTAGCAAACCAGAAACTATAAACGGATTTGATACGTCTTTACCTGTAGCCGTTTGCTCAGGACTAGCCAATTCTTTAGGTGCATAAATCACCTTTGGTGAACTGAAAACCAAATATGGACTTCCACTGCCTTTACCACAATCCATATGCTTGTGGGCTAGCCAATTCTTTGGAATCCAATAAGGAAAAAACCATGGTGAATTGATAACCATATTCCCCCAACCAATAAAGAACGACCTCATGTATGCATAAGAGAAGGTGCCAAATTCCACACACGAATGAAATCACATACATTCGCCGTCTTCTTAAATCTGCATGTGAGAAGCTTCAACCGAACCGAGGACTTGATAATTTCAACAAGTTGAGCTTCTGATCTAGATAGCTTCCTAAAAAGCCGATTTAAATACTGTATAAGTATGTTTTCACAATTTCAATACTATCTAATCGAGTCAAGTCAAGCCGATCTAGAGAGGTTCGAGTAGAATAATGCTAACCTTGATTTAAAAAACAATTAATACTCTAATACTGGTAATCGAGTATAATCAAGTCGAGCTCGATTATTACTTCAGGAGAGAAGTATATTTTTTTCACTGAAAAATTAACAACTTGAAATTTGAGGATTGAGGTGTGTGTGCCTGTGTGGGCTTGTTTTGAGCCCAAACTTAAAGCCCAACTTTAGGTATACTTTTTTTAACGAAATTTTAGGTATGCTTTGATGCTTGATTTCATGGCTTTTTGCTACTAGCCAAATTACATAACTAAAGATTGGAAGTATCTTTTATGGTTATTGCTTTGTTGATAAAAATGGCATAATCGTTATATTATTTGATAGTAACCTTCAAACCTTGATCCATATAATAGCATATTTGCTACCCATCTTACTCCTGTTATAAACATATTTTTTTGGCAACTTTAATTCTGCTTAGGCTCTCCATTTATGTCTAAATGATTGTTTAATGATACTAATCGTCAAAGTCTCTTTGGACCCATGAATCAGCATAAACATAGCCTTTTCCAATAATATAATATGTCTACACACATACTACATGGCCTCTATATCTTTCTTAATACAATGACAGCTCATAAACTCATTATTTCGAAGTGTTAGTGTTAAACGGCTAATATATCATTATTTCAAAACTAAATCTTTTGATCGATTTTGTGACTATATCTTGTGTAATTTCTTGTTTAGTCTAACCCACACGCTAATTGGAAACCCAAATTTAATCTTTTCACTAGTGAAATAATTTCCTTTAATATATCGTGGATATATTAATGCAGTCTCCCGGAAACATTTCGTGTAGAATTATTCTATGTTTTGATGGTCTACGTAAACCATTCTATAGCGAGCTATTCCAAATGTATTGATCTTAACAACTTACGACTCTCCATAAGAAAGGTTGTTGAACTAAATGTTAATCTTTTCAACTTTTGAAACTAGTAGATTTCATCTTACATTCTCTAGGTCTTATTGTTTGGTTGTTCTATCTTAGGAATTTGAGTTGCAGATGGATAGATATTTTATAGCATTAATACTTAAGAGTCAAAAAGAATAGAGAAATAATATATTTCTCTTGAGTTGTAGATGTAGGTATTATAGTATAATTACATGTTTTCATCTTAAAGTCATTATGAAATGATAACTTATTCTTGAATAATATTAAAAGTTGATTGATTGGGTATAGTTTGCTGAAAAGTCAGGCTTATCATAATTGAAAAGATTTATTTTTTGCATAGAACTTTCTCGCTAGGTAAGAGGCCGGAAAGGGACTCGGAGTACCTCAGTTAGGTTGTGCACATCTTAGACTCGTCACTTATTTTCTAAAGTTTTCTCAAGTATAATACTCTGGTTGTACATAAGCAAACTACTTAACCGTCTCAACTGCACTTAAGCTACATAAGTTTCTTTTTCTCGTTAGTCATCATCTCTAAACTTGCTAACGCGAGAATTGGTGATTCAGCATTTTTGTTGTGTCAGCACTTACTGTGAAACACTTTGCTACGCTACGAAGATTCTTCACAATCGTCATCCTCTTTCGATGACCATTCGTTGTCTTTTGAGATTAAAAATCTATTATAAAAAACAAAAAACAAAAGAATTTTCCTGTGATCTTCTATTATAGTTGATGTAGAACACAGATTGTATTCTTGTGTGATATAAAGTCTATCCAATAAAATGTAGTAATGTAAGTAGCGATGGGTCCTTTAGACTCTAAAGCAGCCAAACGATAAATAGTGATTTAGGTCAATGAGAACGGGTCAATATGGTTCCACCAATAACTCACTTGTCAATTCCAAATATCAACTTTGTTCGCAACACGTAATTCAATCAATTAGTGCTTTCGTTTTCCACTAACAAATGTATTCTACATGTTTATTTTGAATTTATTTTTATTCACGAGGAGCTGGATGAGAAAAAACTCTCACGTCCAATTTCTCCATAATCTTCTATTAAAGTTGGGGTGTCGTTTGTTTTTCACAATAAGTTCTTTTTTCCTTTTTTTACTTCTTTTGTCTGCAGGAGAGCAGAGGTTTCTGCTTGCTTTTTTTATACATAAGTGCTTCTTTTCACTTTTTTTATTATCTAAATTTCAGACATTAACTTTCACTTCTTACATCTTCTTTCACAAACCCTACATCTCTTTCTCAATATTCGTTTTTAAACAATTTCGTTTGTTTTTTTACATTTTCGTTTGTTGTTTTTACGTTTTTGTCTGTTTTTTAACGTTTTCGTCCATTTTTTAATGTTTTCGTCAGTTTTTTACGTTTTTGCCCGTTTTTTTAACATTTTAAACAATTTTTTTTATGTTTTCATCTGTTTTTTTACGTTTTCGTCAGTTTTTTTACGTTTTCGTCTGTTTTTTACTTTTTCTTCTGCTTATTTTACATTTTCGTCCATTTTTTACGTTTTCGTCCGTTTTTTACGTTTGTTCTTTTTTTATGTTTTCGCACATTTTTTATGTTTTCGTCCGTTTTTTTGTTTTCATTCATTTTTTTACGTTTTAGCCTTTTTATACGTTTTCGCATGTTTTTTTATGTTTCGCCCGTTTTTTACGTTTTCGTCTGTTTTGTTTACCTTTTCATTCGTATTTTCACGTTTTTGCCCATTTTTATACGTTTTGCATGTTTTTTTACGTTTTCGTCCCTTTTTTTTTCGCCCTTTTTTACGTTTTAGCTCATTGGTACACGTTTTCGCCCTTTTTTTTTTTTACGTTTTCAATTTTTTTAACGTTTTATTACGTTCTCGTCTGGTTTTCTACGTTTTCGTCCATTTTTCTACGTTTTCGTCTGTTTTTTTTACGTTTTAGTCTGTTTTCTTACATTTTTGTCTTTCTTTTACTTTTTCTTATTTCGTCCATGTTTTTACAAAAACATTAAAAAAAAAAAAAAAAAAAAAAAAAAAAAAAAAAAAAAACTTGTGAAAAAGAAAAAGGAAAAGAAAAAAAAATACTTCAACAGCACAAAAGATACTAAAAAAATAAAAAATAATAAATAACAAAGGAAAGAAGTACTTCAATAGCATAAAAAAACAAACAGTCTTCTTTTTACAGATGAAGAGCTTAGATGTACCTCTTCTTCTGCAGACATGGTTTGCAAATGAAGAGGTAAAAGCTCTGAAAAAACAAACAACACCTTCGCGGGACTTCGTGCATCTTTTTTTAGGTGTCGACTAATCTTTCCCTCAATGACCTAACCCAGATAATGACATTTAACCATTAGTTGGAATTAAACTCATGATCTATTTCTCTAAAAGCCCTTATTGACCTATCAATTGAACATTTGCGGTGAGTTATACAATTGATACGAATGATTTCATTATATTCTAGTCGACATATCTTGTTAAGCTATTTTATGAGATCGATTAGAGGTAGAAAAACGTTCTCAAAAGTTTTAAATAGCAAGAAAATATTGATTTGGGGCATTTGTGAATGTCGACCGACTCTGTTAGGATTCATCCTAGAAGTGTTATTATCTAGCTCCTTGCGAATAATCTATGTAAAAGGATTAGGCCAATAGGCCCAATCCCTACCTCGCTTCAGCAGCCTACCTCACTGCTCCAATAGTATAAATACCCCTTCACTAAGAAATAATATTTTATCTCATAACCTTTCTTTCTACCTCGCTCTGAATCATTTCTTATCAAATCTTCTAACTTATTGACACTGTGTGATGATAATGATTGAAGGGAAACCTACAAACTCCTTTTTAAGGATGAGTCTAAGATAAGCTAGTCGCGATGACGTTTTTGCGAAAATTGAGGTTGAACCAAACTGATTATCTCAAATAATCATCCTTTAACCATATCAACTACACATTCACACTAGAGAGATAGCACCACATTTGAATTACATGCTAAAATATATCTATATAAAAAATCCAATTGTGAATTGAATCCATCAACTTAGGGGGTATTTGGTTCGTGAATTTAAAATGCAGTAATTAAAATTGCTAGAAATCTAAAGGTAGAAATATTATATTCTAGATTTTCAAATCTCTTTATGTGTTTGGACACAAACAACATGTAAAAGCAATTTAAATGAAAAATGACACAATTACCCTTTTCTCTTGTACCATCACAAATAAAACTAGTGGGTCAATCTTGTCTTTTTATAGCAAATAAAACTAGTTGGTCCTAGAATTATAAATTCCTCACTCCTAGAAAGAAATATAAAAAGGCTTTATTCATGTATTTTTAATTTCCTAGACCCACATATTAATTTGAACCAAACAAGCAAATTCAAGCAATTTTAATTTTAAATCCTATCAAATTCCTTGAAATTGCCCCAACCAAACACCACCTTAGTGTAATGTTATTGAAAGTCTAATCCACATTGTACTCTCACTAATATCTGTTGAGCTAATTCAATGCCCAATAATCTCTAACTAAATTTAAACATAATTGATGAGGCGAAAAATAAACCGTTTTAGGAAGTCATTTAAGCCCGAATTCGAATTTATTTGATCAAATAATGCCCTAAATTGTTCATTTTGTCATTTCAGGTACTTTTGGAGTGAATTCTGGAAAAGGAAGCATTTTGAACGTTTTTGGAGCATAAAAGTGAAGAAAACGGCAAAGTCTTAATTTTCCTTGCTGGGAACAGTACCTGAGGGCGTCAAGAGTTATCAAGTGACAGCATCAAGAGTAATAAAAGAGGTGGAAGTGGATAAAGTCTGTGACGATCCAGAAGAGTTTTACACTATGGACATGACGGCGTCACCCAAGGCCGTCATGGTCCAAATGTTAGTGACGGCCCAGAGTAGATTGCACATGACGACGTTACAAGTGGATCTAGGCAATCCGATTTCATTATGGGCGGCGAGTTGACGGCGTCAGAAATTCCTTCTTGACGCCGTCACCCTATAAAATCTATATATAGTTTTGCAATTTTCATTCATTAAAGAGGAACAAGTAGGGTATAACTTTGGAGAGAAACCCTAGTACGAATATTACAGCCTTTTCAAGGGTTTTTACCCTTTGAAACATTTCATGTTCAATTGAGATAAGTACTCTTTCGATTCATTCAATATGTCTATGTGTTGTTTGAATATATCTTACACTTGTCTTGAATTTAACATGCTTAGCTAGATCTCTTGTGTGTTTGCTTAGATGTAGTGAAACCTAGATGTTAATTATGGGTTGATTGTTTGTTTATAGTTGTTACGGATGATTGTATTCGATGTTAGGCTTGAGAAAACTGGCAGACTTCCATTGGTGACATGCTTGAATGTCTTAAGAAACATGATCAAAGGTGTACTATGATTTTTGGTTGTATTTAATGCGTAGGAGAATTCTAATGATCCCATGTTAGGAGCTTCTAACGGCTCGACATAGAAGTAAAGTAGGATCCTATAGAGTTAGGGAATATTGTACACGACCCTACGACTAGTATTAAGGAATACGACCCGTCATCCATGCAATTGTAACAAACTATCAACCTGTAAAAGATATCTATGGAGTAATGAAACCTAAGTAAACACAACTTTCCCTATCATTGTTCACACCACTAGTTTAATTAGATTTATTTTCATTTCTGTTATTTTATTTTGATTGCATCTTAGTTATTGGGTTAGTTGATCAGCAACTAATTCCGCCCACTCTTCCAAAAACCGAGATTTTTAATTGCTTTTATAAAAACTTAAAAATACAAAAAGAAACATCTCTCACCTCTAGACCTAGTATTTAGGCTTTCTAATCCTAGCGACACTATTCCTAAGTTGAACGATCAATCCCCCGGTACTTGTCACTATACTATACTACAACGATCAGGTACACTGCCTGGTGGGGGTTGTAAGCTTCTTGAGATCCCTCAAGAGGTAAAGTCTGGTGCAATTCCCACGTATCAAGTTTTTGACGCCGCAGCCCGGGGAATAGTTATAGTCTAGGTTAGGATTTCTTTTTATTAGGTCTACTTGCTAGATTCATTTCTAGTAAGATTTTATTTTTATTTTTAGGTTTTGATAAGGCGAAAAATGATCCGTTTTTAGGGGGTCATTTAAGCCCGAATCCGACTTTATTTGATCAAATATTGCCCTAAATCGTTCCTTTTGTGATTTTAGGTGTTTGGAGAGTGAATTCTGGAAAAGAAGCTATTTTGGACGTTTTTGGAGCATAAAAGTGAAGAAAACGGCAAAGTACCAAAAATCCATGCTGATGATACAAGGTGACGGCGTCAAGACTACCTTCTTGACGGCGTCAGACATGGAGAATTAAACATCGTAGCTGGTGACGGCGTCAGATGGACTGGTGACGGCGTCAAAGTGGCAAAAATATTATACCGTGGGTGGTGACGGCATCACATAGGCCGTCATAAGTGGATCTAGGCCGTCCGAGGAAGTATATGGCGGCGAGGTGACGGCGTCAGAATTAACTCTTGACGCCGTCAGACTGTTTTTCCTATATATAGTTTTCTAGTTTTTTAGGAGAGAAGTTTTGGTGAAACCCTAAAGACGATTTTGGTGCCTCTTTTACAGGTTTTCAAGGGTTCCAAACCCTTGAGACCTTGCATTGTAATTGAGATAAGTGTACTTTCAATTCAATCAATATGCCTATGTGTTGGTTGTTTATCTCTTGTTCTTATCTCAATTCCATTATGCTAGGCTAGATCTCTCTTGTGTTTGCTTAGATCTAATGAAACCTACATGTTGATTATGTGTTGATTACTTGTCTATTCTTGTTTTGAATGAATGATTTATATGTTAGGCTTAAGAAAACTGGCAGATCTCCAAATGGTAACATGCTTGAACGTCTTAAGAAACATGAACCGAGGCGTACTAGGTCTTTATTGGTTGTATTTAATGCATGAGCCACTGTTTACAATCCCTATAGTTGTGCTGGGTCATGGTGTAGGAGGAGATAAGAGCTCATATAGTTGGGGAGTTATGTATGCCACCCCACGAATGGTATTAAGGAATACAATCCGTCATTCATACAAGTATAACAAGTAATTAACATGTAAAAGATATCTAGGGAGTAATGAAGTCTAAGTAAACACAATTTCTCCAAATACTGCTCACAACCTTAGTTTAATTTAGTTTAATTTCATTTTCATTGTTTTATTTTAATTATTTTAATAGCTTTGGGTTAGTTGAATAGCAACTAATTCCGCCCACTCTTCTAAAAACCCGAGATTTTACTTGCTTTCATAAAAATATAAAAATACAAAAATAATCATCTCTCACCTCTAGAACTATTAATTAGGTTTTCTAATCCTAGCGACACTATTCCTAAGCTGAACGATCAATCCCCCGGTACTTGTCACTATACTATACTACAACGATCAGGTACACTGCCTGGTGGGGGTTGTAAGCTTCTCGAGATCCCTCGAGAGGTAAAGCAAGGTGCGATTCCCACGCATCAGGTTTTCTTTAGTCTATCTCATTTCTTCGTGTCTTTGTTCGTAATCTTTACCATCCGACATCATGGAAGGTTGTAACATCTTTGAACCCATCAACCCACCACAACAAAGCCACCCACAAAACCCACCACTAGCAAACTAACCTCTTAGGCCCCGAACCCTAGGAGAGTATTCCCGTCCTAGCCACCAAGGATATCGAAACACTATTGAGCTCACTAAAGGAGCCAATGTGTCCCCCTTGCGATCCGACACCATCCGGTTGGTGCAAAGCGGATGTGCATTCCATGGACTTCGTTCCGAAGATCCTAATCAACATCTCAAGAATTTTCTTAAAATCGTAGATTCTATAGACCTTGATGTTACAACTAGAGAGTCAACCCAATTACGCCTATTCCAATTCTCTCTACGTGATCAAGCTAGTCAATGGCTTGAACGTTTACCCGCGGGATCCATCACCTCATGGGATGATCTTACCACTCATTTCCTTGCTCAATTTTTCCCACCGGGGAGAACTACCAAGCTTAGAAATGATATCTTGATGTTCCAACAACGTCAAGGTGAAACTCTATATGAAGCATGGACTCGTTTCAAGGACTTACTCCAAAAAGTCCCTCGTCATGGCATAGATCTTTGGCTCCAAGTCCAAATCTTCTATAACCATATCGATTTCTCCACAAGGCGAACCATTGACCAATCGGCCGGTGGCAAGCAACGTGATCTAAGTGCGGAAGAATCATGGGAACTCATAGAAGATCTTGCTCTCTATGACAACGAAAGTTGGAATGATCCCCGTGATTTGAACAAAATGGTCAAGGCAATATCTTTGCCTTCGAACAATTCTAGCACTCCCGACCGTAGGATCATGGAACTTGAGGACCAAGTCAAGTTTCTCATGAAATCTTACGAAGCTCCTAAGCCTTCAAGTCAAGTGAACAAAATCACTTCTTCATGCGAATTATGTAGTGGTCCCCATGGCACTCGTGATTGCGTGGAACTCCCCGGAACAGCTTTTGCGGACTACGCATCCTCGCGTACTAACGAAACGGGAGATAAGTGGTACACTTTCAAACCCGAGCCAAACCCTTACAGTGATTCTTACAACCCTTCTTGGAAAAATCACCTGAACCTTAAGTGGAAACAAAACCAAAACAATTATTCCAATCCGCCTAATCTTTACCAGCCAAACGGTCCACCCTCCAACCGTACTTTCAACAACAATCCTTCTAATAACTATGATAATACCAATAATCTTGAAGGATTGATGTCCAACTTCATGGCATCTCAAGAGGCTCGCATAGCTAAGTTTGAAACCAAATTCAATCAACAACAAACGGAGATGACCAATAAGATTGACAACTTGTTGAAAGCCCTCAACAACCAAGCGCTAACTACACCTAGAAAGGACACTAGGGACGCCAATAGCGGAATCCAAATTAAGGACCCCTCGTCATCCAAACATGTCCACTTTGTCAATGTTGTCACTATTAAGCCAAAAGATAAGGATATAGAAGAAGTGATAAGGATGAAGTTGGAATAGAAACCGAGACTAGGGATGAAATTAAGGAAGTTCAGGTTAATAAGGGAGAAAAGTTAGAGAAAGTAGAAAACGTAGAAGAGTACTTTGATAAGTTGCCCACCAAGGAAGAACGGGAATGTCACAAGGATTTATTCGATAATCCCGAGACACCATATATCCTTGGTTCACCCCTTATTAAAGTAGGTGATCCCTCTAACATCAATATACCATGCAACATTGGGCATATGCATGTATGGAAAGCTTATATCGATCCTAGGTCCCTTATAAACATCATAACTATGACCTATTATAATTGGGTAATGAAGAAGCAACTTGGTTGTAAGATGATGCCCAGCAAAAATTTGATAAGTAACTTTGTTGGAAGAGTGAAAGGATTGCATGTATTCGTAGGAAACTTCACTTATGTTATCGACATTGTGATAGTGGAGGATACTCATCCGGTAATAGATGATTGCCTAAGTCAAGCAGTGTTTAGAAAACCGTTCGTTGAGGCCTCTAAGATGAGTTATGATCCATCCCTAGGGATAGTTAGATTCAAGGAAGAGAATGATGAGATTGCTTAGCAAACGCCCTATAAGATTGAACAATACCACCTCTTATCAAACATAGAAAAGGAACACAAGCAAGCGGTTTACTATAGGAATGATGAGGATAGATGTAGAGGAGTAGAATATGTTATGAATAAAATACTTGGTTTCTACAAGGAATGCTTGCAACTAGGTCCGGAATACAAAACAAATATAGGAGATGACCTAGAGAAAGAGACCAACGATGAGGTCACGTAATAGCCCATGACCTTTAGTCTAGCTACAAGACTCGTAAATAAAGAAAAACGCTTCTTGGGAGGCAACCCATGTTTTGTGTGATTTTTATTTGTTTGATTGTTATTTGCTTCCGTATGCATGATTTATTTTTATTGTTGGCAGATCATATTTCAAAATAAAATTGTGAAAGTACTTTATTTTGTCGTTTAACTTCGTCTTAACTTCATACAAAGGTATTTCGCAAAAGATAAGTGTAAGGGGAAACCCCAAATTTGTTTTTAAGAACGAAATTGATCATGATTCTCCACAATATTAAATGGACATGTGTATTAGTATTTGTTAGAGTCAAATGCTTGTATCGAGTCATAGTGATGTTTTGCAGGATTTTCCAGGAAATAGGACATAAGTTTTTCCAGAAATTTTCCGGAAACTTAACGTAAAGATTTCTGCAGGTCACTTCTGACGGCGTCAGGAGTTAACTCCTGACGGCATCATGTGTAAAATTTTGGAAATTTTGCTAGTTTTGTTTTTCAAACGGAGTCTTGAAGTTTTTGTTAACTCTTTCGTTTTATAAACTCCAGGAAATCTGCAAACATTCATTCCACAAACATTATATCTTACATTGTTTTCTAGGATTTGTTAGTATATATAGATTGCCACCGATTTTACGCGAGGTTCCTTGTTTGTTTTCTCAGGTTTAACAGGTTATATATGACAAGAAGATGATTTATTTTTCTGGAAGGGAAGCTTTGATTGTTCATTTTCTTGGAGGAAGATCTAACCTTGTTACCACACTATCCACACCGAACGAATCAGGGGAGTATTTGATTTCATTCTTTTACCTATTTTACTTTTACATTCTTTAATTGAACATTGGGGACAATGTTCATCCTAAGTGTAAGGGGAGGGTAAATGATGATACTTTATAGGATACAATTGCACTTGAGTTTGTTTGTTTGATGGTAGGTGTGTAATAAAACTAAGAGAAATACTTGTTAATGTAATTTTAGCTCCAAAATTAAAAAATTTTACAACATTTAGGAGTGAAACTTTAGCCTTAGCAAGCGTCTCATGGATAGGAGTTGTATGACAAACACAAAACCGTACTATTCAAAAAAATTTCCACCCAAATATGTGAGGTTCGCCTTTAGATTTGATAGGAAAAGCATTTACTATTAGTGCTTATGAGTGTACCGGTAGCATTTAGATTCTAGAACTTGCGTTAGAGATGCATCCCGAGACCGCTAGTGAGACTACATTCGTGTAGTAGGATTTACTACATGATAAGAGGCATTAGGATCACCCTTGTGTTAAACCCGTATCATAATTACTTGACCATTTAACTCATATTACTTGGCTAGTAAAGTCAACTAATTTTTCTCACACCTTAGCGTTGTATTCATTTTTAGTACACGAAACCCCTAGTGCACCCCTCCGAGCCTATCATTTCGTTCCTAACTTTAAGCATCTTACTTAAAAGAAGAATTTGTTACAACCCACTTAAATGTACACCAAAATCGCCTTAGCCTTCCGTGTATGCACTCATCTTTAGTGCATTATTGTTACATGTTTAAACTCTTAGTTAATTATCTAATTTATTACATGGTTGCTAATTCGAGTCATATCTTGTACATATTGTTTTGGGACGATTGGGACTCATGGTAAAGTACTTGTGTTATGGAGTAATGGGGAAGAACATTATATATTACCCCATATGTGCGTTAATCTTAAAAGTACTCCAAGTGTTTTGATTATCTTGATTCGAGTCATTAGATTAGTTTATTGTAAAGTATGTAAAAATTCAAATGTAAGGGGAATGTATATTCCCTATGATGTATTATAGTCCATGATTCAATCAGAGACCCAGAGTTCACTAGTAAACTCTTACCTTTGTTTGATTTTACTTGATCACACAGCGACACCTTATTGTCATTCATTTAAGTGTTTATCCGCAAAACACTTTGTAATTCTTTAATTTATTCAAATAAGAATTATACATTAAAAAGTTTATCCTTGTGTTTTTATCTTAAATACTTTTATTCTATGGTTCACTTAAACTTCCATGGATCAGGGGACTATAATATCTAACGATTGGATGTACTACCTTCGTCCCAATTTATTTGTCCAGTTTTGACTTTTTGAGTTTTTCTTTGTCAACTTTGACCGTAAATATTCTTATTTGTGTTATATAATACTTGATGAAAATTATACAAATTAAAAATACACGTAAAACTCAATTTATTCATATATTTTGCATCAAATATTAAATAACACAAACATACATATTTAAGGTCAAAGTTGACAAAGTAAGACTTTGAAAATCAAAAGTGGACAAATAAATTGGGACGGAGGGAGTAGCAGTTAAAAGAAGTGTGCTTTATCTGCAAGTCATATATTGTTTTAATCAGTACTTTATTTGTTGCTATATTAACAAGCCTTTTAGCCTAATTGTAGGGTGTTCCAATTAAATGACACTAGAAAAACTTGTTAATAAATGAAACGGGATATTTGGGCTCTATTGGTCAGATGGTGTCATTTGGGTATTTCGGAGGTCTCTAATATCGCGGAGTGGTTTTCATGGTTAGATTCAAGTCATCTGTCGAAGAAAGCTAGGTTCATTCTTGAAGGGGTTGCAGCTACGATGATGGGTTCTATTTGAAATTTTTGCAATGCTTTGATCTTTTCGGTGGCTAAACCTAAGAAGGTGAATATTTGGGATTCGATCGTTCATCAATCGTTTTTGTGGATTTCATCTAGAAATCCTAAGTTAAGGTTAAGTTGGTTAGGAAATCCTATTGATGATACTTCTTTGTTGTAATTGTTTCATTTTCTAGCTTTTGCTAGTTTTTAATATAATGCCACTGTTCAAAAAAAAAAAAAAAAAAAAAAACAAAAAAAAAAAGAAAAAAAAAAAAAAAAAAAAAAAACCCTACTATAGATATTGGCAAAATTAATTGATGTTGGAGCTAAAACTGAGTCGAAACTTATATTATAACTTGAAAGTTGAAATTTTATTTTCATGGAAGTCTTTCGTGAATTAGTTGTGTGTTGATGCATAATCTGGCGCGGACTGATTCAACGACTCTCCTTGGCCATTAGTCGTCTTCTCAAGCCCTAAATAGACCTGTTCAACAAAGAGAACCCGTTAGGAGTAGACCCGAGGCCGTAGCCCCGGGATCCACCTCCGACGGTCAAGTTAGTATGTGATGCGCGGAGCATATAATAATTAGGTTTAGGATAACCTGTTATGAGATGTGGTGAATGGAATCCCAGCCCTATATTTATAAGGCATGAATTAGGGTTTAGGAGTAGAGTGGGCCGCTGTCTGCCGGGCCTGGCCCATTCCTGGCCCAGTCCGGACCATACGTCCACAAGCCCCCCAAGTTTAGTATGACATAGTGCGTGGCTATGTTATGCTAGACTTAAGTTCTGTTCATGGCCGCGTAGGCCCAATCAACCAAGATGGCATGGCCCATGCGCGCGCATGGGTTGGATCATACTGTGCAGCCCAGATACGACAGTGCGCACTGGGATTGCGATTGTGATTGTCTCACAATTGTGAAGGTGGATAGGTGGATCCCTATGTTGCATCCTAGATAAGGGCGTACCTTTTGTACCAGTAGCAATGCAACATAGTGCGACCGAAGACGTGCTCCTGTGGCAGAGGTGCGCGCTGTGCGCGACAAGTATGCGCGTTGTTCGCGACAAAGGTGCGCGCTATGCGTGCTGTGCGCGAACATTACATTCGTCTTTACAACCGACAGAGAACGTCTCCCCTGCGGTAAGATGGTGCGAATATTTAAATTCGTCTTTGTACCGGGCCTGCAGTACCTCTTACGTACGATCTGCTTCCAAATATGCCCGCGTGACTTGTACGGAAACAGTGGTATTATATACCCTGGTAGCCCCCCAAGTTTGATGGTGCTACTCGTGTAGGAGTATTAAACTTAGTTATTCAAATTCTGAAAAATACTCAATGCAAATATTAGAAGTATATGCTGCGAATCGCAACATATAAAATAACTAATAAAGTAAAAGATTAGCGCATAGCAAAAGTATAGCACATAGCATATAAGAGAAGTATTAGTGCGAATTACACCTATCATGAGGTTTTACAAACTATATAAGAGAAGTAGCACATAGCTAATAATAAAAACAGTGCGCGCATGGCGATTGATTGATTGATTTTTTTTTTTTTTTTTTTTTTTTAATAAAAACAATGGCGCGGATGGAAGTACCGTGACCGCGACTAATAGTTTCGCACGCACAGGCGCAGATGGATATATCGTGACCGCATAGGCTCTAACGTTTGTGGATGATCGCAGATGAACATAACATGTCCACGGCTTTTGTCTCGTGCGCTCATGGCGATTGACTAGCATCGTGGTTTTTGTTCGTGCGCTCATGGCGAATGTCCATTGCGAAGATGCCCGAACGCATGGCCTAACACGGGTAGATTTATCGTGACTGCGCTGTTTCGCGGCTAAAAAATAAAATAGGTCCGATCGTGCGGACTTAATGCGACTTAGGTAAAATCGTATTTACCAAGTTTAAAAGATTTACATAAAATCTTTTGAATATTTAAAAGGTAACATATCCTATTACCAATTTAAAAGATATACACAAAGATATCAGGATTATCTTTGTAAAAGATTTTAAAAGAATATAGATCGAAGAATCACGACACGTATGTCACTAGAAAAACAATATTTGCATTCAAGAAATGTTATCACCGATTAGACTTTATTTATTATAATTTCTGGTTATATTGATGAAATCAAAACCACGCGATGCCTAATATATAAACATTATATTGTTTATCGAATGTTGACTTTCTATACACAGGTTTGTATATTGATTTTGCTCGTATCGCGTACTAGCAGAAAAATAAAGAAAGAATACTGGCCTTTGAACTCGATGGTTGCTTTCCGGTGATGTAAGAACACGAAACTTGTCGTAATCGTGTCCCACGGATGGCGCCACTTGTTGATGCATAATCTGGCGCGGACTGATTCAACGACTCTCCTTGGCCGTTAGTTGTCTTCTCAAGCCCTAAATAGACCTGTTCAACAAAGAGAACCCGTTAGGAGTGGACCCGAGGCCGTAGCCCCGGGATCCACCTCCGACGGTCAAGTTAGTATGTGATGCGCGAAGCATATAATAATTAGGTTTAGGATAACCTGTTATGAGATGTGGTGAATGTAATCCCAGCCCTATATTTATAAGGCATGGATTAGGGTTTAGGAGTAGAGTGGGCCGCTGTCTGCCGGGCCTGGCCCATTCCTGGCCCAGTCCGGACCATACGTCCACATTGTGGTTAAACTTTATTATTGTAAAATTAGACTAACAGACATAACATTAAACTTGCATATATCTCAAACTTTTGCATATTTATTTATGATATTTAAAAAAATATTTATTTATTATATTTAAAAAAAAAAATCAATTTAATATCTCCCCTCTTTTTAGATGGAAATTTCATATATACCCAAACATGCATTAAAAATATTGTAGAGAAAATTACACCATTCGTCCTTATGGTTTACCCAAAATAACACCGCAAGTCCCTTGGTTTTTATTTTTGCGTCACGAGTCCTTATAATGAAGTTTATTAACACCATTAGTCCCTATCCTTAACGATCGTTAGCTTTCTCCGTTAACTCTCACATGTGCGTTACATGTGTCGTCCATTTCTAACGACCGTTAACTTTTTTTCACGTTTTCGTCAGTTTTCGCACGTTTTCGTTCGTTTTTTCACGTTTTCGTTCGTTTTTTTCACGTTTTCGTCCGTTTTGGACATTTTCGTCTGTTTTTTTTACGTTTTCGTCCGTTTTTACATGTTTTCGTCTGTTTTTGCACTTTTTCGTTCATTAGACAAAAAAAAATTTGAAAAACAATTTTAGAAAAAAAAAAAAAAAAAAAAAAATTGAAAAAAAAATCAAAAAAATATTTTCGCTAAAAAGGTTTCCAAAAAAATTTCAAAAACTTTTTTTTTTCAAATTTTTTTCGAAAATAACTTTAGAAAAAAAATTTCAAAAAATATATTTTTGAAAAAAATTTAATATTTTCTCTAAAAAAAATTCTAAAATTATTTTTCCTAAAAATTTTGAAAAAATAATATTTGAAAAATATTTTAGAAAAACAAATTTTGAAAAAAAATAATTATTGAAAAATATTTTAGAAAAACAAATTTTGAAAAAAAAAAAGTTGTAGAAAAAGATTTTCAATTATTATTTTTTTTTTCAATTTTTTTTTCTAAACTATTTTTTTCAAAATTTTTAAGAAAAAAAATTTTAGAATTTTTTTTAGCGAAAATATTAAATTTTTTTCAAAAATATTTTTTCTGAAATTTTTTTTCTAAAATTATTTTCGAAAAAAAATTTAAAAAAAAAATTGAAAAAAAAAAAGTTTTTGAAATTTTTTTGGAAACCTTTTTAGCGAAAATATTTTTTTGAATTTTTTTTTCAAAATTTTTTTTTTTGAATTTTTTTTCTATTTTTTTTTTCTAATGAACGAAAAAGGTGCAAAAACAGACGAAAACATGGAAAAACGGACGAAAACGTCAAAAAAACGGACGAAACGTCCAAAACGGACGAAAACGTGAAAAAATGAACGAAAACATGAAAAAACGAACGAAAACGTGCGAAAACAGACGAAAACGTGAAAAAAAGTTAACGGTCGTTAGAAATGGACGACACATGTAACACACATGTGGGAGTTAACGGAGAAAGCTAACGATCGTTAAGGATAGGGACTAATGGTGTTAATAAACTTCATTATAAGGACTCGTGACGCAAAAATGAAAACCAAGGGACTTGCGATGTTATTTTGGGTAAACCATAGGGACGAATGGTGTAATTTTCTCAATATTGTATATTATGTATTCAATACTTACATTTTGAATATATATGAAATTAGTTATAAAAGTAAGGTGATATATGAAATTAATCATTTTAAAAAGTATTTAAGTAATTCAACTAAATATAAGGCTATTCACAGTAGGCGATCGAGATCGACTTATTTGTTGTGGTCCCAATCGATCCCTTTACTGTGGGTCTTTTGTTCAATCGATCGTGTGACGATTTTTTTAGGATGTAGGTCGCTTGGACGATCGACTTGTTTATATGTTTTGTGTGTGTTTTATTTAATATAAAATGTATTTTTGTGGGGCATGTTTTTTGTACTGAAGGTCGCTCTTACTTGGGCCCGTAATCACTGGAGAGAGAAAGCTAACGTGGCAGGAAAAATAAGAGAGATTGAAAGTCCTTACTGTGGGTAGCCTCGTTTTACTCATTTCTAAAAACTCATTTCCATTATTTTGACCTTATATAAACTTACGACATATGAAGATCTTTAATCAAATGTTTTTAGGGTGATGATTTTAATGTTTTTATTGTGACGGAACAACTTTATTATAACTTTAACCTTTTAATGTTATTTACTTACATTTTACATTATATTATTGTTTATTCGGTTCGGTTTGACTTGATTGTTTGTTTAAAATGGTAGACCGTAACTCGAACCGCTAGTTACCATTTATTTTGGTATCCGCATGTCCGATCACCCCGTCTAATACGATTCGGTTTTGAGCAGTAAAATAAACTACCCACCTCACGATGGATAGTTAAAATATCAAATCGAGCCGGACCGAACCGTCTCGTGAACGCCCTATCGAATATAATTAAAATCCGCGTGAACATACCAATTGTTTTTTGTTTTTTTATGTCAAACTTTAATTCCATTATTGCAAGTTGTTGATGTATACTCCAAACAGTTGACAAATTGACATCATACTTTAAAATATTTGAATTGGTCAATCGGGGGGAAAAAATGGCTTAAAGTCCTAAACTATGTAAGATTTGCTACGCGAGCCCTATAGTTGGTAATTGGTCACAAGAAAACTCAAAATAAATACTCCGTGTATGGTTTAACATTTTTCAGTTTAATACTTAATTAACCAATCATATATACCTTAGTATATTTCATATTAGTTAATGTACTTTTGAATTGGACAACGATTCGGATCGTTAGCTTGTCCTCAACTCCTCAAGCCATTGTTTCTCTAGACATATGGATATGTGAGAAACTAAAAATCGAAATTAAATGTAGTTTGACTTAAAAACATAATCAGGAATTCACATTAATAAGAAACGAACTCGGAACTATGATCAAATGATTGGTAAATTGTTATTACCGAATGATTGAGAATTGATTGAGACTTTAGTTACAAATCAAGACATGAAAATTGAAATTTGAAAGTGAAAACAAACAAAAATTATAAAGGAAAGGGTTATGGTACACGGAGGTTACCAAAGTTTCACCAAAATTTGCCCTAATGAAACAAAGTTTCATTTTGTGCTTTTAGGTTACTAATGTAAATGTTACCGGGTCTTTATGTTACCATTATATTGCAACTCACGTTAGCCAGTAACAATCCTACGTGGCTGAGCTTAATTATTTTAATCAAAAAATTGACCCGTCTCTTATTATATTATCGAGTCAATCCCAAAGTTTATTTCATAAAACCCTAAACGCATCTTCCCCCCCCCCCCCCCCCCCCCCCCCCCACAACCAATCAACCATAACATCCAATTGTTTTTTCAAATTGACTTCGCATCAAAGTTGTCATCTTCCCAACAAGGTAAAATCAACATCCTAATTAATCCTTTTAATTGTTTAACAACTCCAATTAAGGTCTAATAAAATTAGGGTTTCGTATAACAAATTAGGGTTTTGTCTAATTAACACTTTTTATTGAATTTTCTTGTTACAGATGGCAGCTTCGTCATCATCTTCCACATTTTTCATAAAATTTCATCATGGTGGTGTCTTTGTAAGGGATCCTAATCTTGTTTATGACTTCGATATTTTGACTGAAATTCTAAATGTAAACCTGTTTGATTTGGGATTTGTTGGTTTGGTTAAGCTGTTAGTAAGTCAATGTACTACATGTGATATCAAACAGATATTTTATTGTGTTCCAGGTCTTGACTTAGATTTAGGTTTGAAAACCTTAAAAAATGATGGTGACTTAGCTCAGTGTGTTGAAGTAGGTGCAAAAAATGATAATGTCATACATATTTATGTGTCTCACTCTGTGTTTGATTTACATGATGCTACTTCCACTAGTCAAGTTCAAAATGTATAACAAAATGATGATAGTGACAGTGAATTATAGGGTGATTATAATGTATTTGAGTATGATAGTTCTGATGAGAGTGATACTGCATCAGTTGATCATTTATCTGATGGTGAAGAGGAAGTTTATGATACTAGGAAGAGCAAAGCAGAGCCTGGACCTAAACCTAGAAGTAAAAAAATGTTTGATGCTAACTTTCTGAGTATGTTATACAATGGCTTACCTAAGGATGAATATGCTGAGGAAAATGAGGTAGTTGCCACTGAAAGGACTTCAGAGGATACTGATAAGTTAGGTGATCACTGGCCAGTACATGATCCTCATATCAAATGGAAGTTAATTAAACCTCACTTAGGTGAAAAGTTTGAGTCACCAGATCAACTTAAAAGAGCGTTGACATATTATGCTTTAGCTAATGGGTATAAGTTATATTATCAAGTGAACAACACTAAGAGACATCTGACTAAGTGTAGTAAGGATGATGTTGATAGAAATTGTCCATTTAGATTGTAGGCATCTTGGATGCAAAATGAGAAAACTTCTCAAATAAAGACATTGAATGATGAGCACTCATGTTCTAGGACTTATGAATATGGGACCTTAATCACAAGTAACTGGATTGCTAGAAACTATGCAAAAAAGATAATGGTTAATCCTTGTATCAAAGTTAATGAACTTATTGAAATGATTCTAAAAAAATATAAATGCAAGGTGAGTATCAAGCTAGGAGGGGAAAGAAGAAATCTTTAAACCAATATGAGAATTGTTTAGAGGATCATTATGGGATGTTATGGTCATATGCTAGGGAGATACTTGATTCTAATCCAGGTTCTACTTGTTTGATGAGTGTGGATGCTATGCCTGATGGTAAGAACTATTTCAGTAGGTTTTATGTTTGCTTTAAGGGTTTGAAAGAAGGTTGGTTGGAAGGATGTAGGAGAGTTATAGGTCTTGATGGTTGCTTTTTGAAAACCATATGCAAAGGAGAATTGTTGTCTGCAGTAGGAAGAGACGGGAATAATCAGATTTATCTAATTGCATGGGTAGTGGTTAGTGTTGAGAATAAGGACAATTGGAGTTGGTTCATGTAGTGTTTGATGCAGGATCTTGGATTAGTAGCTGGTCAAGGATTGACCATCATTTCTGACCAACATAAGGTACATATTCATACTTGGACTCTTAAGAATTTTACTATCTGAGATTGGTTTACATATTCATTACTTGAATTGACTGTTTGTAGGGTCTTGTTGAAGCTGCCAAAGAAGTGATGCCTTTGGCTAAACATAGACAGTGTGCAAGACACATCTATGCTAACTTCAGGAAGAAATACACTAGGCTTGAATACAGGACCATGTTTTGGAAAGCAGCAAAGGCCACATACCCCACAAGGTTTGAGAAGTTCATGCAACAAATTCAAGCCATCAGTAAGGATGCACACAAATACTTAATGGACAGGCATCCTGAGACTTGGAGTAGAGCTTACTTCAACACTGATAGGGCTTGTGATGCTGTAGAGAATGGGATATCTGAATGTTTCAATGCTCTAATAGTGGATTCAAGAAGAAAACCTATCATTAACATGTTAGAAGATATCAAGGTGTTATGTATGGAAACAATGCAAAAGATGAGGGAGAAGCATGAAAAATGGACTGACACTTACTGTCCAAACATAAAAAAGAAGCTTGAAGTGTTGAAGGATCTACACAGGTAAATATTTTTTTTCTTATAATATATAGAAATACAATGTTTTTTATTTTACATACCCATTTTTTTGCTAATTGCAGAAATTGGAAAGTTGTTCCTAGTGGTGAAAGTAGATTTGAAGTTAGAAATGGTTATCAAGGGTTTAAGGTTGATGAAAAAGAAAGGACTTGCAGTTGCAGGGCTTGGCAGTTATCAGGCATACCATGTCAACATGGTATAGCTGTTATCTATTTCTTACACAAAGAACCTTATGAATACTTGTCAAGATGGTATAGCAAGGAAGTGTTTGTGTCAGCCTACAACCATTACATTCAGAGTATGAATGGAATGGATCAATGGCCTGCTACTGAGTATCAAAAGCCATTGCCTCCAATAAAGAGAAGAATGCCAGGGAGGCCACCACACAAAAGAAAGAGGGATGCATCAGAAGATGATGGTAAAAATAGGAAAAGGATCAGTAGAAAGGGGCAAACAAACCATTGCACACTGTGTCACCAAACTGGACACAATCAAAGGTCTTGTCCAAAGAAGCCTGCAGATGGGTCAGTTAGTTCAGGTAAGGGTTCTGCAAGAGGTGGTAAGGGTTCAGTTAGTTCAGGAAAAGGTTCTGCTAGAGGTGGTAAAGGTTTAGTAGGTTCAGCTAAATGTCCTGCTAGAGGTGGTAAGGGTTCAGTAGGTTCAAGTAAAGGTCCTGCTAAGGGGTGTTCAAAAGCATCCACCCAGGATACACAAATAGCACCAGAGAGTTCTACCCCCAATACTGTCAATTCAACAAGTGTGCCCAAGTCTACCCCACAAACTTTATCAACTCCCCCACCTGATTTTGAGTTGTTTGCACCAGAAATTTCAACACCAAGTGGTGGTTTAAGGATTAGAGGTGGCTTAAGGATTAGAGGAGGTGGTGTAAGGATGAGGGGTGGTGGTGTAAGTCTTAGGGGTAAAGAAATAGCATCTGAAGCACATTATGTCAGTCTTGTTGATAAGAGCCAGTTAAGATGTGTGAATGGCAAAGTTGTTAGAAGTAGAGGTAGAAGTGATGGATCAAAAGCAAGAATGTATCTTGGTGGAATGAAACCAATTGGATTTGGAGTGTCTTGGGATCCAGTTGATGGAGAGCCTATGTTAGGAGTAAGTATTATTATAAAAATTTGTACACAATGCATATTTGGTTAGTTACACTAATGTTTGCTTTTTTTGGTATTTGTTTTTATCTAGCAGGACACAATGGGTCTTCCTAAGCCTGCATAGCCATTAGGAATAACACCAGAGGATTGCATCATTCATGCTCAGGCATAATCTGAGATTGAATTAACCCAGTCACACCCACAGCCCTCCCAAGAACAAGTTAGTCCAAATGTGCAGGAACAACAAAATGATGATTATGATGTGCAAGTTCAAGTTGAGGAACAACAGGCTGTGCAGGAACAAGAAAATGATGATTCTGATGAAGGACCAGTCACACCACCTCATGTTAGAAGATCTGAAAGGATCAAGCAAATCCTGTTCAACAAGCCACTACCACCTGGACCTGGATTGGATCCAACTGATGCAATTTCAGTTGAGTAATTGTTATATATGACTTGTATTGGCAGGCCACATGTTAGGCCATTTTGTACATCTGCCAATTATGATGAAGTTGTAAAACTATGATATGTAAACTAGTAATTTGTAGGACTTATGACTTAGGATAATGTTGATTACTTTGCATAACTGATTTAGAATGGCTTGCCAAATGGGTGGCAATTTTGTACATCTGCCATCTATCAGTTATTTTGTGTAATCACTTGAACAATTTATGACTAGTAATGGATGAATATGATCCAGGTTATGGTATGTTAACTTTTCATAACTTGTGTCATTTTATACACCATGTTCAGGTATTACAACTTGTTTTATGTTACATGTAAAGAATCCTGTAAAGAATGCAGTAAATAACAACATTGCATCATACCAAAACAACTTTTTCATTACTTTGCCAAAGTTGCATCATACCAACATTACATCATACCATAAGTTGAAACCTACATTGCACCATACCACAAACCAAAAGAACCTTACACCATGTTCATCATACCACATCCTACCAAAGTAACATCTAAACCAAAAGCAACATACACCTAGCCTGCCATAACTACCTTCTAATCAACACAATGACCATAACCCTAAAGGAAAAACTATAACAACTTTCCCGCAAAAAGTTGTTACTCAAATGGTACTTAGTCACGTGTGGGTCACATGACTTTTGAGATGTACATTCCATTCCTCTTCAAAAAGTTGTTACTCAAATGGTAATTAGTCACGTTCTAAATGAGTTTCGAACGAGTTGAGTCAAATTTTACTTTTTTAAAACTCGACTCGTTAAGGTCACCATAAAGAAAGACATGATTAATGTCAAGTTGAAATATAGACCAATTTTGTTGAACAACTATGTTAATCAGACACAAAACTATAACAATTTTGACCATAGATGAAAAAGTATCATCAACGTCTATACCTTCTTTCTGGTTATAACCCTTGGCAACTAATCTAACGGTATACTTTTCCACTTCCCCATTTGACTTGTATCTTATTTTAAATACCCATTTACTTCATATGGGTTTTCTGTCATTAAGTAAGTTGATTACATCAAATAGTCCTGATATTTAAGTGTCAATTTTTCCCTGATATGCTCATTATTGTATCATTTTATGTGAATATATACTTTGATTTCTTTATATTTCATTTACAGGTTATAAGTGATCATAGGAACAAAAGAGACGCAGATTTGGAAAAGCACTTACAAGATTATACACTTTAGTATGCTTGAAGAAGTTACGGTGTAACTCTACTCTCCACTTAAGCCGTAGCTAAGGATTTATACATGAAGACCAAGTCAACGTTGATTGAAGATTAGGCTGTAACTACCACAAGAGGTTACGCTGTAACTATTTGAAGACTTAGAAGATTTTATGGGCGAAGAAGGTTATGCCGTAACCAACTCATGAGGTTGCGACATAGATGTTACACAGAATGAGATTCAAGGTATTAATGAGATTACGGCGTAACTAAGTAAGAAGATTACGACGTAGAGGAAAACCCTAAGAAGATTACGGCGTAGCCATGCATGAAGATTACGACGTAATTGTTGCCGCCGAAGATTACAGCGTAACTAATCATCTAAGTTACCCCGTAACCATTACTAATGGATAAGGTCATCCAAGGATTACACTAGTTATGGCGTAACCACATCTCAAGGTCGTCGTAGCCTTGACGGGCCTATAAATACCAGCCATAATTCTTACATTTCATACATCTTCCACACCACAATAAATCAGAGAACGAATGGAGGCTTTAGAAGGACGATCTACAGCAACATACGGAACATTTCCAATGGAGAGATCACGACATAACATCCATAAGTTATAGCGATTCATTTTCAATTTACATTTACAATTCAATGTCTTTCATTTACATGCAAAACATTAAATCCGCTGTACTTTTTAATATGATCGACTAAGCACCTTTGGTGCTAGCCTAGTTATGATTCATATATTGTGTTGATTATGTTTTCATGTTTTTGTTATTGTTTCTAGTGTGTGAATGTTTAGTTATTCGATAGATCCTCTAGTTTCGATAGTTTTGAAGACCGGTTGTACGTATTACACTAGGAGAGTTGACCAAAGGATCCCAGAGTAGTAGGTTGCGAGGGTTGGTAAGAATTGACCAAAGGACTACCAAATCCCTTATTTGCGAATTGACCAAAGGATCACCCTCCGGGATGGATGAACGTAAGAAGTTAGATGTATGGTCTAAGATCTGAGAGGCCAGATCACACAAAGAATTAATCTAGCATGTAATGGTGCTTAATGACTCAAACTAGTCTACCTGTAAGCTTTGACAGCCTTAAGGATCCAAACCTTTGGTGTCCTAGTAGGATTCTAAGGAGATAGGCTAGACGAATTGACCAAAGGAGTCCAGTGAATCTTATGCCCCACTTGATGCAATAAGAAGCTTAAGTAGAAAACATAGTCATAACAATGTAGGGTGAACAACTAGGCTAGTACACTTTCTCCCTACTGCATTCAAATCTATTTAATTTATGCGTTTCATTTCTTTTAATTAGTTTAATTATCCAAACAATTCATAAACCCCTTTAAAAAATGTGACATAGACTTAAGTTAGAATCCAGATACACATAGCTCTCGAGACGACCTCGGCTTTACCGAATACTACACTATACACGACCGGGTACACTGCCCGTAAGTGCATAAGGTAGACCATAGGTAGACGAGACTATTATAAATATTAAACCTTGGTCAAAAATTTTGCATCATAAGTCTGTAATTTCCCAAGTATCATTTATGTATAAGGCATCCATCTCATTATTCATTACCTCAATCCATTGCTGCTCCTTACCAACCTCCCAATAAGTTTAGGCACTCATTTATAAAACAAAAGTTTTCAGAGCTTAAGTTTGCATAACTCACAAATCTTTCAAGACCAAATTTCACTCTAGAATCAACAAATTCATTATATTTGTTTGGAAAAATAGAAGATCTTTCATATCTCCTAAGAGGTTGATTCTGAGAATTTTGAAACACTTAATCAGCTTTTGCGTTTGAACCGTTTTCAATTATACCCTTAGAAATTGCAAATTCATTCTCAAATGTTGCAGCCCTCTCATCCTCACCGGTAGAACCATTGGAACCTTGAGGATGCCCCATCCATCCTCTTACTAGTCAACAGTGGGACTGCCAAGATGAGGAGAGTTGATGCCCTCATCATAAGAACTTGTATTTATTTCAGGATCATCATATGGTATGTCAAGATCCTCATATAAAACTTCATCAAAGAAGTTTACATGATCCAGATCTTGACTAGTCTCATTATCCACAAAAATTATTTTTATCTTTAAGGAAACACTTTTTAAAAAACTTGACAGCTATAGAAAATAAAAAATGATTCCTTTCAAGACTGAACAGCTTATATCCTTTTTTAAAAGAAGAATATCCTACCAAAATACACTTTTATGCTCCGCTGCTAAATTTATCATAATTATTAAGCACAGTAGCAAAAAAAAAAAGGCAATCAAAAGCTCTTAAATGATTCAGAGGAGTTTTTTTTTATTATTAAAAACAAGTTGGTAACAAGATTTTCCATTCAACACTGATGAAGGCAACCTGTTAATCAAATAACAGATAGTAAGAATACACTCATACCACAACTTTAAAGGAATTCCCCCTGAAACCAAAGGGATCTGGAAACATTAAGCAGATGCCTATGTTTCCTCTACACAATATCATTTTGTTGTGGGGTATAAGTATATGATGTTTGATGTATTATGCCATTTTCTTCACAAAACATAGAAAATATGTGATTAATAAATTATGAACTATTATCACTTCTAAAAGTCTTAAAAGTTTTCTTAAATTGATTTTTAGTTTGATTAAAGAAAGCACAAACATAATCAAACACTTCATCATTAGATCTAATCAAATATACTCACACAGCCCTGGTATAGTCATCAACAATAGTCAAAAAATACCTAAACCATTCCTTACTAACTACTTTGTAATGCCCCCAAAGGTCAAGATGGACTAATTCAGCAAGCACAGTAGACTTGTGCTCACTCAAAGGAAATGGTTCCCTATTCTATTTTCCCTTTTGACAAATTTCATAAAATTGAATCTCATTTTCATTATCAAAATCAATATCATTTTTTAAAACAGACAAGACTTGGTCAGAGGGATGACCAAGCCTGGAATGCCAAGCATATTCAGATATCCCCCATAGAAAAGACCAAGTTTTTGTTATCTTTAAAACATTTACCTTGATTTTTTTTATCAAAGTACCACAATCCATCAATTTGTCTACCAATCCCTAGAAGTTTTACATCCCTCAAATCCTGTGGTATAATAAAATAGTTTGACTCATCAAAAGCAACAATATACTTGTTCACTTTATGAACAGACAACCAAAACATCATACAAGGTTGTGAATTCAGTTAGAATTAATTTTCCTACCTTTGTAATAAAGGCTTTTGTTCCATTAGGATGAGAAACCTTTATTTTGAGATATGAGATATCAATTACATTTACTAAATCCTTATCAGTGTATGTTAAGTGTTGATTGGCCCCTGAATCAACAATCATCCCAGTCTGCACAAGAGCAGACTGGTACTGACTATTGGAGCAAAAAGATTTGTGAAAATTTTGATTAAAAAATTTACTATTGTTCAAAACAATACCTGCATATTGGCATGTACTCCTTTTCCAACAACATTAACAAAGTTTTCCTTAATCAAATAAATGAGTTTTGTAACCCGTTCATAAGAGAAAATGGAAGTGGAACTAAAGCCAACAGAATTATTATTATTTATTGTTGATACATAATCTGGCGCGGACTGATTCAACGACTCTCCTTGGGCCGTAAGTCGTCTTCTCAAGCCCTAAATAGACCTGTCAACAAAGAGAACCCGTTAGGAGTGGACCCGAGGCCGTAGCCCCGGGATCCACCTCCGACGGTCAAGTTAGTGTCAATGCGATGTAGCATATAATAGTTAGGCTTAGGGTAACCTGTTGTATTATCTTGTGAATGGAATCCCAGCCCTATATTTATAGGCATGGAATTAGGGTTTAGGCGTACAGTGGGCCGCTGTCTGCCGGACCTGGCCCATGTAGGATCCAGTCCGGACCATACGTCCACAAGCCCCCCAAGTTTAGTATGACATAGCGCGTGGCTATGTTATGCTAAACTTAAGTTCTGTTCATAGCCGCGTAGGCCCAATCAACCATGACAGCATGGCCCATGTGTGCACAACTTGTGTGCACATGGGACGAACCATACTGCGCAGCCCACATGCGACAATGTACACTGGGATTGCGATTATGTGATTGTCTCATAATGGTGAAGGTGGATCTTGTATGCTGCATCCTGGGTAAGGGCATACCTTTTATACCAGTAGCGATGCAGCATGGTGCGACAGAAGACGTGCTTCTGTGGCAGAAGTGCCCACTGTGCGCGGAAAGGATGCGCGCTGTGCGCGACAAGGAAGCACGATGTGCGCGCTGTACGCGAACATTACATTCGTCTTTACAACCGACAGAGGACGTCTCCCCTGCGGCAAGATGGTGCGAATATTTAAATTCGTCTTTGTACCGGGCTTGCAATACCTCTTACGTACAATCTGCTTCCAAATATACCTGAGTGACGCGTACGAAAACAGTGGTATCTTGTTGATACCCTGGTAGCCCCCCAAGTTTGATGGTGCTACTCGCGTAGGAGCTTTAAAATGAGTTATTCAAATCCTGAAAAACACTTAATGCAAATATTAAAAGTATATGCCGCGAATCGCAACATATAAAATCGAATGAAGTAAAAGGTTAGCGCGAAGCAATATATAGCACATAGCATATGAAATTAAAACATAAAAGAAGTAGTAGTGCGAATTACACCTATCGTGAGGTGTTACAAACGATATAAGAAAAAGTAGCACGCAGCTAATCTGTGAAGATGTCCGAACGCAGTGCGCTCATGGCAAGTGATTGATTTTTCTTTTTCTTTTTATTATAATAAAAACAATGGCGCGGATGGACGTACCATGACCTCGACTAATAGTTTCTATTGCACGCACAGACGCAAATAGATTTATCGTAACCGCATAGACTCTAACGTTTTGTAGATGATTGCAGAGGACCACGGCTTTCGTCCAGTGCGCTCATGGCGATTGACTAGCATCGTGGTGCTTGTACGTGACAGTGCGCTCATGGCGCCAGTCTGCGAAGATGTCCGAACGCATGGCCTAACGCGGGTAGATTTATCGCGACTGCGCTGTTTGCGGCTAAAAGATGTGCACGAATTAATTCGCGGTGAAAAGATATAGTAGGTCCGATCGTGCGGACTTAGTACGTTATAGGTAAAATCGTGTTTACAAAATTAAAAAGATTTACATAAAATCTTCTTTATATTTAAAAGATATGCGCAAAAAATATCGAAATATCCTTTTAAATCTTAGAAAATATTGATAAAGTAAAAGTAACATGTTATTTTATTTTATCGATCATTGATCAGTAGATAAACTATAATTCGTTAGTCAATAGTAGTTTATTACGTATGACAAGACAAAACCAAAGTAAATATCACTTTGAGATTTTGAGATGTGCTGTATATTGTTGACCAAGAATGATAAACAATATTCTTTAGGTTTTAAGTCAGACGTAGATAGATACGATAGATACACAGCCGTATATCTGTGTGTCGCGTACAAAAAATAAAGTTACCGGCTTTTGAACTCAATGGTTGCTTTCAGGTAATATGAGAACACGAAACTTGTTGTAGTCATGTCCCACGGATGGCGCCACTTGTTGATACATAATCTGGGGCGGACTGATTCAACGACTCTCCTTGGGCCGTTAGTCGTCTTCTCAAGCCCTAAATAGACCTGTCAATAAAGAGAACCCGTTAGGAGTGGACCCGAGGCCGTAGCAACCATTGTGGCGCCATCCGTTAGGTTTAGGTGTAGAGTGAGCCACTGTCTGCCGGGCCTGGCCCATGTAGGATCCAGTCCGGACCATACGTCCACATTTATAAACATCCTGTTAAAATTTTGAACATCCTGATTGTTAGTATTTTGAATTATTCCTTTTTCCAAACTCAGTAGGGTATCCAATCAGTTTAAAACATCTGTCAATAGCATGACTATTAAACCCACAGTGTTCACAAACCAAAAAAGGACAACCAACAGGCCTCCTATTCCCATTGTTATTAGGTTAGTCACATTAGTATGTCTAAAGGAGTTGCAAGAGTTTTGGGACCTTTGAACATTTTCTCTATTAGCCACACTGGAATTAAATACAAAAGACTGAGACCTCTGGGAGGTTCCAGCACCTGAACCAATCACAACAACTCTGTGAGACTCCCCATTTGAGATAGTAGCATAAGCCCCTTCAACATCAGACAATGGGTCTCTAAACAACGAAAGTAGTGGAAATCAACTTTACTCTACCCTTTATTCACTTAGTCAAGGGATATAGTAAATACCGGCAATCCTAACAGAACCAGATCAAAAACCACCAAACCCTAATTTTCAAGAATTAAGCGTTTTAACAAGAACCACAAAATCAACCCATATCTATCTATTAAGACACTTAATCAATCGTAAGAAGCCTTTGAGATATAACCCCCCAAAAATTACCCAAACCCTAATTTTTCATAAATTAGGCATTTTTGAAAAAACTTTTAGATCTAAACAATTAACACAATCTATCTATTAACAAAGTTTAATTGACAGAAACTACAACGAATTTGAAAAATCCCCAAATTTTAAAGAAACTCAAAAAATTATGAAACAACGATATACACTAGGATCTTAATTTGGCTTTGATACCATGTAAAAATCTATAAACGAAATCAAGCTAATCTTGAATCTTAATTCAAGGTTAATAACAATATCCAGAAACTTAACCAAATCAAGATCACAAGATACTAATCTCAATCATAATCAAAACAATCAACCAAAACCCACCACTGCTAATCAGGTATGAGTCTATTATCTATCTTGATAATAGTTCGATTGCAACAACAATACACGGGATGAATCACAAGATCTATAAGATCAAAAATAGAGATAGAATAAAAAGGTTGGATACCTTTTGAGAAAGAGAGAAGAGAAGGAAATGGCAAAAGGGTTATGAAAACCCTAGCTGATAACTTCAACTTATATACTCCAACTCTTGTATCTTTTGGAACTTGGCAACTTCCGCCCTTAAACTTTCATCACCTTGCTATCTACAGCCAAAGTATCAAATGTGCTACAAAACAGAGTGGAAAAGTGACAAAGTTAGTCCCTCTAATATTCATCCAGGTTAAAAGGTTATAACTTTAACACAAACAAGAAATCAAATGAAATGTAGTTTAATTTAACTTTGTTTTATATTCGATACAATTAGAAACAATGTACTTAAAATGTTTGGTTTTGTTTAGATCACTCTAATTTGGTAAAAATATTATGGTTATCTTTAATGTCTAGTTTTGTTCATGACTCAAAATATTTATTTTATTTCAATATTACGAATGTCTCGGATTCGAGAATTATAATCGCAATAAACTAGTTTTACGTCAAAAAAACTAAAACTAAAAACCAATCGCGAAGCAAGCCGAAATCATGCCGCACACGATTCTGAATGCTAGATCCACCACCGGTTGCAATGCATTACGAAAGTATATTATTGCTAACAAGATATGTTAGTTTAATATCTACTTGTAGAGTGTAGATGAATTATGGTCGTTCACAACTAAGATATACAAATCAACATACGTCACATGGTTATAAAAAGAACATGTCGACCAAGACCATTGTTGCAAGTTTAAAATAGTTAGTTCAGTTAAATGATTTATTGAGAAAAACATAACTCAATTGTGGTGTCAATTGATTTTATATAGAGATCAAAGGACTTGTGGTCTAGTGGGTGGGGCTTAACTTGTTAAGCGAGTCACAAGTGGGAGTAGTACCGGGTGGGTGACTTACCAGAAAATCCTCACTTGTGGTCCACTTGTGGACCATATGCTCCGGAGATATTAGGCAATGAAGAAGAAAGTCTTTGAGCCATTTGTTGCGGAGACTTGAATCCGAGCCGGCCCCGGTTTTCATCCGGCTGTTACTCTAGCGAGTATTCTCGTGTGGAGGCAGAACGGTTTCCGGGTGAAAGTCGTTGAATCCCCACTACGCCAGCGTGGGCCCGGTTAAGACAACATAGTCTGGGTATTGTAGTGAAGGAGGGCCTGCCTTTGGCAGGTATGACTCTCTAAACCAAATAAATTGAAAGTCGCCTTTCAAAAAAAATTGATTTTATATTGAGAGTATCAAGTCAAATATTGCCCCTTTTTAAGGGTATAAACATACTTCGTGTTTTTTTTTTATTTTATTTTTTTTATTTTTTTTTATTATTATTATTTTTTCAATATATCTTGGGGAAACGTATTGTTTTTTTTTTTATTAAACTTGATAACATTTTCTTTGTCTTCACACATATGACATATTTGTCTTTTTCAAAAATGTCAAACGATTATTTAGTGGCCAATAAAATCATGCTATGACCGGGTCTATCTTTCATTGCATGAAACTTTTTATCGAGTTTGCTTTTGTTGAGTTTGCTTTTGCTTTAGTATTTTATTAGCTTTTTAGCAGTGGCGAACACATAAAAAGACAATAATAATAAAATAAAATAAAAAAATTAGCAGGTTCATTTTAATAAAAGTATAAAAATCATAAGCCAAAAATTAACGAAAATTTTCATTTAAAAAAAATCGATACATTTGACATAATTTTACATTAAGAATAAAAATCTATAGGATTCTCGTGCACCCCAAGAACCCGTCTTGGTCCACCCAGCTTCTTAGTATAGCTTATACTTATAAACAACAACATATATCTTTATGTCAATGAAGTTACGTTCAATATAGACCAATAAGATCTAATGAATAATCCTAATGATCATTTTTTTTTTTTATCAAAATTTAAAATATATATATATATATATATATATATATATATATATATATATATATATATATATATATATATATATATATATATAATAGAGAAAAAGCCAATTTCCACTTTTTTATAAAAGTAAAATATCTTGCAAACGACAACTCGTTAAACGATAAAATACATCATCACGACAAGAACTTTTTATTTTTCAGTAGACGGGCACTTCGATATACTTTCAACGATTTTTTTTTTTCACGAGTTTTGTTTTAGTGTTAAATTATGCGTCTGAAAAAAAATAATATATATGTGATGTGTATGTTAGGAACATGCGTGATTTCACAAATCACATATAATTCCATAAAAGCACATGTGATTCTAAAATAACAAATCAAATGTGATTTTTTCAGATGTAAATTTCAACACTTACAAAAGAAAGCCAAAAAAAATTCCGTCAAAAGTATATAGAATTGTTTTTTTATTGAAAGATGATTTAATTCTCGTTTTGATGTTATAATTTTTTTCGCATAATGATTAATGATTTGTAAGATAATTTTTCTTTTTTTAAAAGATTAAAAGTGTGTTTTTTGCTTTCATAAAAAATAAAATAAATAAATGGCTAAAATTGTTTCATTGAATCTTTAAAAAAGTTCATTCTATATAGAACTTTTCTATATCGAACTTTTCTCTATTTCAATGTGGAAACATGGCTAATGAAAGTGCAAGAGGACATTTATGTTTAAATCATTGACTCTTCCTAGAAGACCATAACCACCGTCTACCTTGCCTAATTGCTCTTCCACACATGTGACTTTCCTTATCGTTTGTTTTCCTTCACAAAATAATGAAGTAAATATCTCGTTACTATCTATACTTCATAATATGGTATTTTCAACTAGCATGGCACTCGTGCATAACTATCAGTTTACCCTACTTGCATTCTAGACATGTTTTACTGTATTTCATCTTCCTAATGTACGAGATTAACTAATGTAAAATGGGTGTAATTACGTTACTAATCATATTACAAACTTATATAAACTACAACCTCGTGTCCTTGTATCGTTCCTAAAAGTTGACTGTTATTTATGAATATTAAATACACTTGTTTATTCTTAAAAGTTTTGCTACCAACAAAATCCAATATCCAAAAAGTACAAGCGTACAAACTACAGTATATAACTATCATTCCACTGCGGTCTCAAGTTGATCAATCTGTACCCATAAAACAAAAATACAAGTAAATAATACACATGAGCTCATGTTATGCTTATTGTTTAGTAACCACAAAAAGAAAGTTCCAAAAAGTAAGTATTAAATAATGGAGTTAACTACATTTTTTGTCCTTGTGGTTGTATCAAAATCTCACTTTTGGTCCAAAATTCAAAAAACGTTCAATATCAGTCCAAAAGTCCACGTGCACTTCATTTTTAGTCCAAAATTCGTCCCTAGTTAGTTTAGTCGTTAAGTACGTTGCACCGTTAGTCCCTAGTTAGTTTGGTCGTTAGCAATGTTTACACCGTTAGTCCTTGTGGTTAAAAAATTGAAAAAATTCGAAAAAAAAAATTTTTTCCAAAAAAAAAATAATTTGAAAAATTAGAAAAAAATTCTAAAAAAAAAATTTTTACGAAATTTTTTTTTTCCAAAAAAAAAAATTTGAAAAAAAATTTCTAATAAAAAATTTTCTTAAAAAATTCGAAAAAATTAAAAAAAAAAAAAAAAAAAAAAATTTGACGAATTTTTTTTTCCAAAATTCGAAAAAAAATCCAAAAAAAAAATTCGAAAAAAAAAATTCTAATAAAAAATTTTCTTTTAAAAATTTCTAAAAAAATTTCTAATATATTAAAAAAAATTCTAATATATATAAAAAATTTCTAAAAATTTCCAAAAAAAGAAATTTCTAAAAATTTCTAAAAATTAAAATGTGTATGTGTATATATAAAAAATTTTCCTAAAAATTTCGTCAAATTTTTTTTTTTTATAAAAATTTTCGAATTTTTTAAGAAAAAATTTTATTAGAATTTTTTTTTTTGGAAAAAAAAAGTTCGTCAAAAAAAAATTTTATAAAATTTTTCGAATTTTTTAAGAAAATTTTTTTTCGAAAATTTTTTTTTGAAAAATTCGAAAAAAAATTCTAAAAATTTTTTTTTTGACGAATTTTTTTTTCCAAAAAAAAAATTCTAATAAAATTTTATTGAAAAATTCGAAAATTTTATTGAAAATTTTTTTTTTCGAATTTTTTTATTGAAAATTTTTTTCGAATTTTTCAATAAAATTTTCGAAAAAAAATTTTCTTAAAAAATTCGAAAAATTTTATAAATTTTTTTTTTTGACGAACTTTTTTTTTCCAAAAAAAAAATTCTAATAAAATTTTTTCTTAAAAAATTCGAAAAATTTTATAAAAAAAAAAAATTTTGACGAAATTTTTAGGAAAATTTTTTATATATATACATACACATTTTAATTTTTAGAAATTTTTAGAAATTTTTTTTTTTGGAAATTTTTAGAAATTTTTTATATATATTAGAATTTTTTTTAATATATTAGAAATTTTTTTAGAAATTTTTAAAAGAAAATTTTTTATTAGAAATTTTTTTTTTCGAATTTTTTTTTGGATTTTTTTTCGAATTTTGGAAAAAAAATTTCGTCAATTTTTTTTTTTTTTATTTTAATTTTTTCGAATTTTTTAAGAAAAAATTTTATTAGAAATTTTTTTTCAAATTTTTTTTTTGGAAAAAAAAAATTTCGTAAAAATTTTTTTTTTAGAATTTTTTTCTAATTTTTCAAATTATTTTTTTTTTGGAAATTTTTTTTTTTTCGAATTTTTTCAATTTTTTAACCACAAGGACTAACGGTGTAAACATTGCTAACGACCAAACTAACTAGGGACTAACGGTGCAACGTACTTAACGACTAAACTAACTAGGGACGAATTTTGGACTAAAAATGAAGTCCACGTGGACTTTTGGACTGATATTGAACGTTTTTTGAATTTTGGACCAAAAGTGAGATTTTGATACAACCACAAGGACCAAAAATGTAGTTAACTCTAAATAATGCATTGGTTTCTATACCTATTTTACATTACTTATTAGGCAAATACTTTTTCTCACTTAAAATGAGATTTCGTTATAGTAATAGGTACCGTGAGTGTTATCTGATTGTGTTATAACAAAATTGTTATCCGTTGAGATTTATACAAACATTATAAGTACGCAGCGGATAATGGATTTAGTTTAGCAATTATGATTAACACACAAATAATAAACAAATTAATATATAAGGGAAATTAAAAAACTAACCGTCTTAGTCACCCGCAAATGAAACAATAAGTGATTAAAGTAATCACCTCTATGAGTGCTCACACAAACACGTCAATCAAATATGCCCGGAATGCTAGCCGTGTGCCATGTTGGACCTTGTAATTGCATAAGTCTTGTATTATGTAAATACCGATAGATGAAGGACCAAAGTTGTTAAGTAGAAAGTGTATAACCGAAAGTTAGTTATTTCAGAAAGTTAGTTATTTTCTGAAAGGGTGTGTCATTTGATTCATGTCTATTCGAATAGACACAATGGTTCATGAAACTGGTTCGGTGTCTATATATAGTCATTTACATGTAACATTTTAAGTAGTGTCTCAAAATACAATGTAACCACTGTTATATTGATTAATAAATGAATCATCTTCTTGTTAATCTTGTGCATATATCGATCTTGGAAATATCAATTAGAAGGCCTGTGAAAAATATAACATGGCATCAGAGCCGAAGGTTGCAAGATTACAAGTTTTGATTCAAGTTTTTGATCATATTGATCAAAAGACTTCGAGGGGAAGACACCAAGGATGTTGGGGAAGATAATGCATGATCAGAACCAACGGAAGTTGCAAGATAGCAACGACTTCTATCCAACGAAGATTGAAGGAACAAACATGGACCCCAAATGAATTGGTGGGAGTTTTGTTATGATCATTGGAGCGCGACAACAAAACAAGAAGGAAGAACAATTGTTACAACCCCTTGTTGGCAACTGAAATAGTGTGACAACAAATAAGGGAAGACTCTTGACGCTTAGCGTGGAACAAGAGTAGATGCTGTTTGAAGCAAGAAGAAAAGAACAATTGTTAGGAAGCCTTTGTTGGTATCTTGCACACGACAACAAAGAAGGAAGAAGAGCCATGTTGCTTTACAACGCGACAAGAAGAAAGGAATGACGTCAAGTAGAACCCATTGTGTATAAATAATGAGACACACAAAGAAGAAAGAAAGGCGTTGCTTGTAGATTTAATAAGGTATACCGAGACAATAAAACAATCAAGGATTGTTTGGAGAGACGTTTAGAGCAATACGGAACAACAACAATAACAAAAGAAGGAAGGCAAGCCAATCATTTGCTTTGTTGAAAAAAGAAATACTGACGGGTATCATGGAGTTGTTGAAGAACACGGTGTGGAATTAAAAAAGAAACAAGGAAGTATTGTGGTACAACGCTGGAAAGGAACAAGCAACAGCAGAACAACAAACAAATTCTCATTTGTTTAGACGTTGAAATTAATACCGTGGGGTATTAGTGAAAGAAAGGAAAGCAATCGAATTGTTTTGGTAAATACCAAGAGGTATTTGTGAAGAACTTGGAACGAAACAACAACAAACAACAAAGTTTGATTTTGGCCAAGAACACGTTGGGTGTTTTTTGGAGAAAGAAGCCAAGATAAAAAGGTCTAGGGCACACACTTGTTCCAAGTCGGACGCAAAAGAAAGAGAAAGACAACGTGACAAGAAGCAAACAACGAAAAACAACAACACATTGGTAAGACAGGAAGAAGAAAAAAAAGAGACGCGGAGAAGAGCATGAAGACTCGAAGAACAAGACTTAAACAATTAGGGGAAAATGTTGGACCTTGTAATTGCATAAGTCTTGTATTATGTAAATAACGATAGATGAAGGACCAAAGTTGTTAAGTAGAAAGTGTATAACCGAAAGTTATTTCGGTTAGTAGTTAAGTTAGTTATTTCAGAAAGTTAGTTATTTTCTGAAAGGGCGTGTCATTTGGTTCATGTATATTCGAATAAACACAATGGTTCATGGAACTGGTTCTGTGTCTATATATAGTCATTTACATGTAACATTTTAAGTAGTGTCTCAAAATACAATGTAACCACTGTTATATTGATTAATAAATGAATCATCTTCTTGTTAATCTTGTGCATATATCGATCCTGGAAATATCAATTAGAAGACCTGTGAATAATATAACATACCATGTAGTTATAAAAGTCGTTAATTAAAAGTCGAATTAAAATTTGAAAAGGACTAACTTTGCAAACGTTCGTTGACTAAAAAGACTAACTTTGCAAACATTCGTTGACTAAAAAGACTAACGTTGCCACATGTGACTAACGGTATAAAGAAATGTTTCAAGTCGAATTAAAATTTGAAAGTTCGTTCGTATAGCAGGCAATAAAAAAGTAAATGATTCAACTTGGTAATTTTTTAAAAGTGCATTGGTATTCTATAGCTTTTACCCTTTTATCTTAACTAAAGTTGCCACTCATGTGGTAAATGAAAGTTTCAAAAAATACATTAATAGAACTGATCTGATCTATTAATTTTAGCTTGTAAATTGTAACAAAAATACTTTTTATATAACTATGTAAAGAAATAACCAAAAAACATTTACTATGTTTTACTTTTAAAAAACCATTGGTGTTTAGATAAAGCTAGATTTGTTCATCATAATACAATTGATTGGATCACTCATTCACTCATGACACACAAAAACAAAGATACAAAAAAGTACAACCATAAAATACACTTTCTTCATTCCATCCATTTCTCAGTCAAACACAAACACAAACACAAAAACACTTCAGCTGAATCTACTTGTTGCCCATAATCCTATTATAAATATATTTATTATTCTTCTACCTTTCTTGTTGAAAAACATAACTCTTCTTCATTAATATCCCACCTTCATTAACAAAACACACACACACAAACATGTTCTAGTTTAGATTTCATTTATGTCCTTAAACTTTGCTTCCTTTTTTTTCTTTTCCTATACACATACTATGTACACACACTAGTATACTACTTATAATACTAAGAAGAAATGAGGGTTTTGTTTATTTTATGTTTTGTGCTGTTACTAATGGTGAACTCGGTATTGACTCAGCTGAGTTCACGCGATGAACGCGTTGCGTTATTCGATCTTCGAGCTTCCTTAGGCATACGGGCCAAAAACTGGCCTAGAAAAACTGACCCATGTACAAACTGGACTGGTATTGAGTGTACTAATGGTCGGGTTACTGGTGTTAGTTTAACGGGTCTAAAAAGGACTCGGGTCGGGAGTGAGGATCCTAAGTTTGATATTGAGTCATTAAGGAATTTTACCTTTTTGGTTAAGTTTAATTCATCAGGGTTTAGTTTACCTGGGTCGATACCAGATTGGTTGGGGGGTAGTTTTAGGAGGCTGCAGGTTCTTGATTTAAGTTCTAGCGCGGTTTTGGGGTCGATTCCGGGGTCTATTGGGATGTTGAGTAGCCTTGAGAATTTGGTTCTTAGGGATAATAGGCTTACTGGGATTATACCAGATTCTTTAAATGGGCTTCGAAATTTGTCTTTAGCTGATTTTTCGCATAATATGTTGACAGGGTCTTTACCTTCTGGTTTTTCGAATATGAGCAGGTTAAAGACTCTTGATTTATCGTCGAATTCGTTATCTGGGCCTATTCCAGATGAGTTTCTTAAGTTGTCGAGTTTGGAGAGGCTGAACCTTTCTAATAATAGTCTTGCTTCTGCTGTGCCTGTGTTTGGGAACCCTTCTCAGCTGGTTGAGCTTGATCTTTCGTTTAACTCGTTGTTTGGTAACTTGACGATAAGCCTGCCGGAAAGGATAGTTGTTTTTGATGTATCTAGTAACAACTTAACTGGCAATCTTCCTGACCTGTCAGCATTTTCGAATGATTCTCGTGTCATGTTTAACTTCTCAAACAATAAGTTCTATGGAGGTGTGAATTTGAGTGTTTTAAATGGTTCGATTGATTTATCCAACAACTATCTTCAGGGTTTAGACGGTCAAGTTGGAAATGGAACTTTGGTATCAATGAACTGCTTTCTTCGACTCCCAGGACAAAGGAATTTGGCTGATTGCCAGACGTTTTATGCTCTCATCCGTATGCCTTATGACGGTGGTCCCATAGCTCCGGTGCAGCCTCCAGTATCTAAAAAGAGCAGCAGCCGTTTGAAGTATGTGTTGGCAGGGGTTTTTGGTGGACTTGGTGTCGTTGTAATTATAATTTTCATATTGGTTTTGGTGAAAAAGTTGTGTAACAAAAGAAGTCTAAGCCAAAGAAGTGCAAATGTAGAACCTGTTCAAGAAGATGTAAATGTGAAAGGTGAAATTGTTACAGTCGATTTGTTAAGCTTGGCGAACACATTTACATATGAGCAGATGCTAAAAGCTACTAGTGGTTTCGGTGATACGAACCTTTTGAAGCATGGTCACAGTGGCGACATCTTTTCTGGGAAATTAGAAGATGGAATTTCTGTAGTTATCAAGAAAATTGATATGCGTTCCTCAAGAAAAGATTGTTACATGACAGAGGTGGAGTTTTTTAGTACGTGTACGCACACAAGATTTGTGCCGTTCTTAGGACATTGTTTAGAACATGAGATTGAGAAGCTTTTGGTTTACAAGTACATGCCAAATCGAGATCTCTCGAATTCTTTGTACAGGTCTACCAGTTTGGAAGATGATGGTTTGCAATCGTTGGATTGGATCACACGATTAAAAATTGCTATAGGAGCTGCTGAAGCGTTGGCGTACTTGCACCACGAATGCAATCCTCCTCTTGTCCATAGGTATATATAAACTGTATTTTCAGTTACTAATTTTAGACATGTTTGCTGTAAAAAAAATCATTAGCTTTTTGCTGGTTGTGGAGACTTTGGAAAATTTATTTATTTTAAACATTACAGAGATATCCAAGCAAGCAGTATCCTACTCGATGATAAATATGATGTACGGCTTGGAAGCTTGAGTGATGTTTGTGCTCAAGGAGTGGATAACAGTCAGAACGCTATATCAAGGCTGCTAAGGATTTCATCGTAAGAATCATTTTTGTTTTTCTGTCCCATAAAAATTGTAATGTTACACCAAACTGAATTCAACATTCTGTTACCCAATCCGTCATACAAGAATTTTGAGCATTATCATTGAGAATTACTTAATTGATTTTCGTACTATGAATGCTAACTTGCTTAAAGTGCTGAGCGTATGTATAAAATTTCACGTGCCTATTAGTTTGTGTTAAATTATCTTGCAAAAACGTTAATAACCAAAACACTTCTTTGTTATGGCTACTATTAGCACAATTATCTTCCTCATACAACATACTTATACGACTTTTATTCTTTGTGGATATGCAGGAACTCAGAACCACCTCCTTCTGGTACGTGAACATTTTATATCAATTTATATCCGTATTACTCTGCTTCCTCTGTATTTTGTTTGTATCTGAGTATTGTGATATGCTGTGCAAACTTATGTATTGGTTATATTTTGGAACAAACAGGATCAGCACCTCCTATTTGTGCATACGACGTTTATTGTTTTGGAAAAGTTTTACTTGAGCTGGTAACGGGTAAACTTGGAATCAGCAATCCAGTAGATACCTCGTCAAAGGAATGGCTTGACCAAACTTTGGCTTGTATCAACAACTATGATAAGGAACTGGTATCCAAGATTGTGGACCAATCCCTAGTTGTAGACGAAGATTTAATGGAAGAAGTTTGGGCTGTAGCCATAGTGGCAAAGTCTTGCTTAAATCCAAAGCCAGCAAAACGGCCTCAAATGGCTCATATTTTGAAAGCATTGGAAAACCCTTTTAGGGTCGTAAGGGAAGAAGACTTTAGTTCAGAAAGGTTAAGAAACAACTCAGCAAGGTCTTGGAGTGCGGCTCTGTTTGGTAGTTGGAGGCAAAGCTTTTCAGGGAGCACGAATAGCCAAACGAATAAAGAGGGAACTAGTGGCACATCGCAGTCTGGGAGAGACAAGTCTCAGGGAAGTGGTGCAAATGATAAAAAGTTATCGGGTGAGATTTTCCCAGAACCCGTAGATATCAATAATGATGTCGAGAAGCAAGACAAAACTCGATGATGAATTGCCATTACATTGGTCTTGAAATATCAACACACTTCATTCTGTTATCAACTACAGTTTGAAGTAGAAGGAGGGGGAGGGAGGTTTGGAGGGTGAGGGCGAGGTAAGATTATTCTTAAATTGCTTGAGGCCAAATTCTTCTATGATTCTGAGGTTTTGTGCTTCCAGGAGCATGTATTTATTGTTGTTGTGCTTGTTATACATCCAGATCCATTTGAAGGTAAGTGTAAATTGCAAAGAGTGAAGCTCTGGACATGAGTTATTGTTGTAATGTGGCAGTGACCAATTGCAAATTGTGTTGGAAGTCATCATCAATTATGTTTGATTAATTGATTTTGATGCAAATTTTGGAGTACTATGTATGATTGTACCTAATATGTGATATTTTTTTCCATGGAAAAAGCTCCTTTTCAAAAGAAGAAAGTGACAATTCTGATGGGACAAAAGAAGCATTAAAAATCCTGTAAAGTGTGCAATAAGTTGTAACCGGCAATGGTTAAGCTATTCAGAGGTTTAAGAAACAGTTTAAACTTTAAATCACAAAAAAGCTTTATCTTTTGTTTCAACGATAGTAAATCTTATTTTATATACATGAAGTATGAAAAGGTCTATAATTATGACATATTCATAATTTAATGCATGTTTGATTGGAGAACATTTTATCACCTTGTAAAAGGTTTATACACAGGGAAAAAAAAGTTTTTAACATCAAAAGAGAATACTTTTGAAATGAGCTTGGATGATTTGTTTGTGGCCGAAGATTGTCATTGCAACATTGCCTTGATAGATGTTAAGACAAAAACATGTCATGATTTGCGTATGTTAACCAGATGATCAATCATGTTATTTGAAATAACAGCTTCTTTGGTAGGTTTTGTGACGTATTTGATTATTTGTGCTAAATTATGTAAAGCAACACGAGTATTTGATTTTGTTTGGTTAACGTATGACAGTCGTTAACAAGGCTATTTAGCCAGGGATCAAGTCATTATACATCTCAAAGTCTATTTTCCCAAGTAGGTGTCCTCAAATTAAAACTTCAGAAGAGGCAATGATCACAAAATGTAATAATTAAAGTTGGGGACAAAGAAGAGACCTTGTAGATCGTTGGTTAAAGTTATCTCAAAAACCATTTGAATTCTGCGTTGAGAAAGATGGGTTTGTGTAAAGTTGTATTAATCTGTGGTGACGAAAACCAGCCAACTATGTTGGTAACCTGCAGATTAGGACTAATCAAACCATATATATGTGGTTTCACAAAAATGGAGTTATTCAACTAGTTGACTCTATGGATGGTCAAACCTGCAGTTAGAGACGGATCAAATCAACAATAAGAAGAGACCTTGTACTCCCTCAGAACAAAAATGTTCTGTATTTCTGATTATTTAAAAAAAGTAGAGCTGAAAGGTTTGGAGGTGAAAATTTGTACAAATATCATTGATATTAGAAATTGATGCTACCAGTTTAAAAGTACTAATTTGATTGATACAAATGGATTTAAAGCTAATTAGTCAGGTGACGAATCTTAAACCAGAAAGTTGTTATCCACTCGCCAGTAGCCTCAAACCCTTCAACCCGCATGACCCATGTAAACTGCATCCGTGGTAATTTCTCACAACGTCATCTACACAGGACCAAGTAAGTCCTCTAGCCGAGCTCCCAACCCACATAAACCTCTCTGAAAATGGATTCACCAGGCTCCTACGAAATTCTTCAGCTTCTTCACACATAACGCCCTGTAAAATGTGTATATGAGTATAAATATTGAAAGAAAATATAAAATGAAGCAACTAAATGCTGTGAATGGCGGGTGGAAGGCTGTACATACTTCTGCCATGGCTTTGATCTTCAGCGTGAGGTCATTGCTAAGAATAATGGTCTTCCCGTCAGTAATTTCTTTACGTAAATGGAGGGCACTTTGAAGAACTTCAGTTTCTGCTTGAGAAGAGGGCAGGATTTCATCATCCATGTGAATCCACCAACTTGTATTCATCGTTAATTCATCAATCCATTGCAATGCTAAAGAAGCCTTTACTGTGCTTCTTTTATAGAAAGCATATTGGCTTTTTAAGTCCATTAGTTCCCTTATGACTAAAATCAATCAAACAGCAAAGAAAACCATCAGCACAGTTATGACTACTATATAATAGTTAATTATTTATGTTCAGCTTAACTAATAAAAAACTGTGACTTAAGTATTACCAATTTTGGGTACGAAAAGCTGAGTCCCTTTGAGGCCTTTCAGGAGTTTCAAATGCTTCAAAGACTCGTCATGTAAAAGAGTGCTAGTATCCACTACCATGGTCCATCTTTTCTTTGCCCTTCCAAGGGAATTCTACATTTTCATATCATGAACATTTCTCAGTTAATGATTAAAAAAAAACCTATTTTGCATAACTAATTGGAACACGTTATAAAATGTGCATGCAAGAGATAACAATTATACTAGAATTATCAATAGTGACATAATATAATATGACACTAACAAACCGTACCTGAGAGGAATCAATGACCTTCTGAACAGTTTCAGGGTAGTTGATGGAGTTGCAGTTTGTTTCCATTTCAACTTGTCCCGATTTAGTCTCTTTTTCTGAAGAGAACAATACTTCTTCATCACAATAGACAAAAGGATCAACCTTATCTGTTGTATCCACCGGCCTCTGCTGAAGAGTAGTTGAAACAAACTTCCCTTCATCCCTAGTTAAAACATTCTTACTCTCATCTACACTCGTTAACAAACTTTTTGAAAAACCAAAAATATCTTTTCCCTCGTTGACAATAGGACTAACAGCTTTCTTCCATCTTTTTAGCAAAGATTTCCCAGAACGAGCTTCAGGATTCTTGTTCTCCTTGTCTGGAGTAAATAACTCGGTTTCATTCTCATTTAAACTGTCAAAGAGATTAGCCAGAACTGACCCATTCATCATTGCTTCCAGATTCATACAAACTTCGTTGACCCTTGCTACCGGAGTCAAAGGCTGTTTTTGATCCGAATCTGTTCCATCAGGAAGAGCCTCAAAAACTGATTTTCTCTTCATTATCTCATCATCAATTAATTCACATTTGATACCCATATCTACCTCGTTGTCTAGACCATCAAAAAGAATCACAGAAGCTGATTCATCCATTATATTCATCTTATTCATTTGCTCAAACTCACAGCCCAAATTCACCTCCTCGGCTCCTGCCATATCTGCCACAAGAGGCTCTTCTTCATCTCCTTTTACATCATCATTAAGGGCCACAGAGATTGAACCATTGTCGATTTCCTGCTGAATTACCAATTCACTTTGATTGCCCATTTCAATTTCATCGCTTCTAGCTACATCTTGATTTACAACATCCTTTTCATACGTCTTAACAGCATCAAAAGGAGCCACAGAAAGCAGATCATCCTTCATAGCACTATGACTGAACTGTTCAAATTCATTGCTGATATCTACCTGGTTGTCCAGACCATCAAAAAGAATAACAGAAGCTGATTCATCTGTTGTTTTTATCTGATTCATTTGTTCAAATACACAGCCCACATTAACCTCCTTGCCTCCTTCTCTACTTGGCGTAAAAGACCCATCATCGTCTCCCTTTACACAACCATGGTCGATTTCCTGCTGAATAAGCGGTTCATTTTCATTGCCCATATCGATCTCATCGTTTCTTGCTATCTCTTTATCTGAAGCATCTTTTTCACAGGTTTTAATATCCTCAGAAACCATATCATCTTTCATAGTTCCATTACGGAGCTGTTCAAATTCATTGCTGATATTGTCCCTCAACCAATTGTCAATTTCCTGCTCATTCACTTGCTCAATTTCATTTCCCATATTAATTTCATCGCTTCTTGCTATGTCCTGATTCAAAGCATCAAAAACAGCTTCAGAGATCAGATCTTCTTTCATAGTCCCATACCCGAGCTGTTCAAATTCATTGCTAATATTGTCCCTCAACCAATTCGACTCATCTTCTGATTTATCTAGGCTGTCTGAAACCTCTGCTTCAGGTATAGCTTCCGAGACAACATGTGGGGACTGAATAGAAACAGCCGTGAACAGTTCACCATTTACATTCCCTGTTTTCTTTGGGCTCGAGTGTTCTACCTCAGCATCATCACACAAAGACTTAAAGCAATTCAAAACAGAAACTGGATCTTCTTTGATGATCTCTTCACTTTGAAGCTCAATTTCATTGCTCATGTTATCCCTCAACCAATTCAACTGATCTTCTGATTTGTTTAGACTATCAGAAACCTCCGGTTCAGACATACCTTGTGAGACAACAAGTGGCGTCTGAACCGAAACAGGGGCAAATATGTCAGCAATTTCATCGCCTTTTCCCCATGGATTCGACTGTTCTACGTCAGTATCATCACAGGAAGATTTTGAGCAGTTCACTACCAATTCGGAGACCGGATCTTCCTTATTGACCCCATCATTTTGCGGCTCCAATTCATTGCTCAATTCACCCATGCTATGGAAATCGTGTACTGCAGAGACAGTCCGCTCGACAACAGATTCACCCTCATCCAAAACGGCACTAAAGACTTCACCATTTTCATTGCCTTCATTAGACGAACTTGAGTGTTCCGCCTCAGTATCATCACCCGAAGAACTCAAATACTCCGACACAGAACATATCAACGGATCCAGTTTCTTGAAAGGCGAATCCTGAACCTTGTCCTCCAACGGCCATTCCAAACACTCCATATCATCATCCAACGAACACGTATCATCTATCTCATCCTACACACACCCAAAACATTAACAAACATTTCATCAAACACGTGGCAGACACATTACAATAAAATAACATAAACAAAATTTGAACCTGATTCGCCCCTTCTTTAACCGCGTAAACATCATACGGTTCAGTCACCTCATCCACAGGGACCCAATGCAGCTCATAAACCCGACTCGACCCCCCAATTTTCACTGTATCACCTTCTTTTAACCTCACGTAAACCCCGGGTTTAACCCTCATTCCACAGACCCATGTTCCATGAACTACAATAACCAACAGAATAATCAACTAAATGATAAAAACTATAAAATTAAAATGTGGAAATGTGGAAATTTACCGGAAGATAAGTCGATAACGGAGATGGAGTGCGAATGGGGGTTCGAATGGATACGAAGATGGTAACGGCTGATACTAGGGTGGCCAAGAGTGATGTTGCAATGTGGGTGACGACCAACTAACAAGATTTGTTCATCTTGGTGATTTTGGGATGATTTGTTTAAGAGGATGATGTTCTTGAGGATTGAACCGTTTTTAAGTACAGTGAATGATGGTATTCTTTCTGTTTGGGTTTCATTTTCATCCATTGTTGAAAGATCAAAAAGTAGTGTGTGTTTTTGGGTGTGTGAAGAAGGGGTTTGAAATGGAGATGTTACCGTTTGGTTATGGTTTTGTAACGGTTTTGTGATGATGATGATGTTGAAGGAGGGTTTATGGAGGATTTTGAAATTTGAAATTGTGTAACGGAATTGATATTTTTGTCAATCACAAACGGATATAAATAAAGATTTATTACTCCCTTCCCTTCCCTTCTTCTCAAAATTAATGACTATTTTAAATTTTTAAAGTAAAACTGATTCAACTTTAACTATAAATATATATTTTTTATAATATAATATTTGATAAAAAATTATACAATTGAAAAGTACACTTAAAACTAAATACATTTATATATTTTGCAACAAATATTACATTTACATAACACCCACAAAAATATATAAGGTCAAAAAAAAAAAACTAAAAAAGTTAATAGTGGATAATTACAATAAATTTGAGACGGAGGGAGTACCTTTTTTAGGAAAAATTGCATATATATCCCTCCTTAAGTGAATAATTATATATATATCCTTTGTACAAGTTTTTTATGCACATAATACAATGATTTTTATGCATGCTTTGAATATATATGCAATTATGCATTTTCAAAAAGATATATATGTAAAAACCTTTTTTTTTACTTAATCTGAAGGGAGATTGTCAAAGGGTGTTTATTTGGTCTTATATAATGGTCGGTTTATTGCTTATTTCATTTTGATTTTATATTTTGTAAGCTTGTTTTTTGTGATTTATGTTAAAGTTTTTTTCTGTTTATATAAGTTTATTATGATCATAATAAAGAATAAACTTATATAAGCTAAAAGTTTCAAAACAAACCATAAAAAATTAGCTTACGAAATATATGGTTGTGTTTGGCGTACGAGCTTATAAGAGCTTAACATAGCATGAATTTATTTTTTTAAAAAAATAAGCTACCATTTAAAATAAGTCTCGTTTGGCTGACACGGCTTGAAGGAGCTTGTTAAAAAAACAAGCTACTAAATGAAATGCTAGTTGTACTAGCATGTAAAAAAAAAAAAAAAAAAAAAAAAAAAAAAAAAAAAAAAACTCCAGCCACATGCTGCAACAACCAGCTCCAGCAACCCGTTCAAGCGATCCGCTCCAGCTCCTACTTGTGCCAAACATACCCCAAGTCTAAAACCAAATACTACGTAAGACATAAGCGTATTATATAATCCCAAAAAAACACCCCAAAATTATTCCACTCAATTGACTATCAAAAAGAAATGATTTGAACAAGATATCTGTAGCCTGCACATTGCGACGGGTTTATAACTTTTTTGAGTTGCGTACTTGCGTTTTTACGATTTGAAGTTTTGAACAATATTGAATATTCTACTGCAAAAGTTAAAGTCAACTATTCTTACTGACAGGTCCTTTTAAGCGCCTGGTGACATGTTTAAAACATTGAAAAAAAGTTTATTTTGATAAATGGGGGTATGAAATAGGTCAAATTTTGGTAATTGTTTTTTAACTAAATGTTTACTTAGTAAATCATTTTCCATCGTCATCTAATGATGAAATATAAAAGGCCCTGTAAACTTTTTTGGACGAAGGTTTAAGTGATAACAGGGGTAAGCATGGTGCAGGTTGGTGCGGTTTTTGGTAAAAACCAATCGCATCGGCAATTGCAATTTTTAAAAAATGATAATCCACACCTGTGCGATTTTGCGGTTTTACGGTTTGCTTTTTGCGGTTTTTAAAGTTTTGTTTTTTCAAATATATAAGATGACCAAACTTTTTTTACATACCAAGGGACTAATCACCACCATCTATCTTCTTTTCATCTTTATTTGATCTAATATTTGAGATTAATCCCTAACAATTTAAAAAACCCCCTTTCATCTCTTTTTTTTTCTTCAAATATTAATATCTTTCAAACCGTTAATCGTTAATCGGAAAAAAATATACCGTTACGACGAGCATTTAATTATCTTTCTATAGACGGGCATTTTGATATATTTTCGACAAATTTTTTTTTTCGTTTTTTTATCAAATTTTTTTTCGTGACCGAAAAAATCATATATGATATATCTTATATGATATTATATATCATATATGATATGTAATATCATATAAGATATATCATATATGATTTTTTCGGTCAAGAAAAAAAATGTAATACTCCGTAAAATCTCAGGTCATTTATTAATGCTAATTATCGATACTATTCTAATCTAAGCCATTTTTGCGGGCTAATTTAAAATTTTTATATGAGACACCGTTTGTTTAACACCGTATGTTTGACACCCGATTACTTGGTCACCCTATGTTTGTCACCTGGTATCACCCGAAGTCACTCTTGGATGTCACCCAATGAGGTTAACACCGGTAACTCCCACTTGCGACCTAACACCTTGAGATGACACCGATATATATATATATATATATATATATATATATATATATATATATATATATATATATATATATATATATATATATATATATATATATATATATATATATGTATGTATGTATTATTACGAGACTAATATCACACTAAGTGTATATATAAGTATATATACCTAGGAATGACACCGTCTATATTTTCATGGACTACACGAACCGACATCGACACCAAAACTAAAATTTCGAGAACTCAAGTCACCGACACTATAATATTTCATGATGGGCCGTGTACCACTTTTGGCCCAAGATCCATTTTCTTCATTTGCTCGCTGCTGGGCTGAAACACACCATAAGCCCAAAGCCATATTTATTTCGTTTGGGCCAAGTTTTCACAAGCCCGTAGGGCTATTATGTTTTCTTTCTATGCATGCTACTCAACGAGCACAGCTCGTGCACCACCCATGTATTATTACACACGTTTTCTTTCCTTGGTTCCCTACATCCTCGACTCCAAGCACACTATCCCTTTGACTTTGTTTCATGCGTGAGGATGCAACCAAACTAGACAATGAGCCACCCTTGTAGCCGTCGAACCTTTGGGTATTCATCATACACGTTAAGTTTACTATACCCATTAGATTACATGTTTCTTTGACCACTAACACAATTTAAACAAATACACCTAGTACACAAGCATGCTTCTAATCTTTGTACTAAACCATTTTAAAATGGATCATAGCTTCTAAACTCTTACAAGTCGATTTGACAACACCCTTGGCACTGGTGAGTGCTTATTCACTCACTATTTTATGGCCAAATACCGACCCAAAATGACTAATTGAGCTAACAAATGTCAAGAAAACACGTGTTTTTATGTTGTGAACATGCAGGTACGGATTAATCACAAAAAGACGAAAAATCACACGAATACCGAAAAAACGGGCACGAGAGTGGAAGATGGTCAAAAAGTCAAAGCCGGGATCTACAATTCAACTTCAGTCCTTCATCTATTCAGAATTGGCAAAAATGGTCCTTGGATTACACTTTTGAAGAAAGTCAAATTCAGCCCTTGAAGTTTCAGAATTTTACACATTGGGTCCTCAAAGTTTCATAAAATACAAAATTGGTCCTTGAGATATATTACTACAAAATCTAAAAATACTTACACCAAAATCTGAGCTAAGTCCAATACACATTTTTATTACCCAAAGCCCACTAAACCTCAAAGCCCATATCCAAATTATATTGCCCAAGCCCAAACAGATTCGGTCAAAGTCTTATACACATGGTCAATGGGTCAATGCATTAATAAAATAACCAAACGTGCCATTTTCCCTCTTTTCCCTGAACCCAGAAATCCCCCAAATCCCATGAACCCTAACTCACCTAAAGGCTCAATTGGTTCACTCCTTTCAAATTAACCATAATTGACTCATCATTTGAGCTTCTAGAAGCAATAACACGTGACTGAGCACATGTCAGAGAGTATATTAGATGCTGTGTTGACACCTGGCAGCAAGAGATTGGAAGAGATGCGTCATACCAAGCTTTGGTACCTGCTGACAAGTCAGAGAAAGTATTGCACACACGAATGGGACAGATGGAAGCAGTTGATTGGGCATGCCACGCTTCACATCCTGATCCAAGGGCTAATATTAGATTAAAGAAGCACAAAAACGATCAAAGGGCTATTAGATGAAGTAAAGAAGCACAACGTTGCAAGGATTGCCAACCTGGCATCAGACCCCAACCCTCTTCACTTCTGCTATAAATAGGTCTTATTTATAGCTCATTGGTGTGTAATTTTTAGTGTAGTGTTATGCTGTCCAGTTTACTTTAGATTGTATTTAGTTTAGCCGTTGTAATTTTCATAAGAGTTTTAATAAAATTTCTAGTTTACTTAAATAAATCTCAGCTTATTTTGTTCTTATATCAGCTTATTGTGTTCTTATATCAGCTTATTTTGTTCAATCATTTTTATATCCTGCTTCATTTAGTTAAGATTTATCTCAATCTATTACTCTTATACAGTTTTTAATTCATTTACATAAAAATAAAAATAAATAAAAAATCAAAAAAATATTAAAAAAAAATAAAAATTAATATCATAAATATTAGTATAGCTTATCATAGAGCTTATTTTTCATTTTATATACTCCATTTTAGCTAACTAGCTTTCAGTGGAGTATATTTGAGTCCAAAGTTCTTATAATCAAAAATAAGAAGAAGAATTATTGTTGCTGAGGTGTTGGATATGCTGAGACAGAAAGAGATGAACTCAGCCTATCTTAGAGATAGGCTTCTGTGAATCCCCTCTGTTCTAGCTGAGGGGAAATTCCTTGGTAAATCTCATCTTAATTCCTTTAGTTTTGGATCTGATTTTATAGTTATTTGATTTGTAGTTTAGTTTATTGCAGCAACATATTTGAAATTGATTGATACTTCTTAGTTTAATATAGTTGTTTGCTTAGCTGAGCTTGATCATTGTTTGTTTGAGATTAGTTTATTGCATCTGTTTTTGCTAAATTTAGTAGAGCTATAGTAATTGATAGTTAGATTGAGTATCTGTCATTTGTTTTGGATCTGATTATTGAGAATTGTGGATTTGAGTTTGATATGGATTGCAGTCGAGTTACTGTTTCATTGGTTATATTGCTATAGTTGCATAATTGAGTTATGAGTTTGGGATGATTGCTGATCTGAGTTGCTTGTGCACATCTGCCTATTTGTAGATCTATGATACTGAGTTTCTTTTGGATCTAGAGTGACTAGTTGATTGATTCTGCTTCTGTAGTGATATTGATAGCTCATTAGAACTGTGGTATAGAATTTAGTAGTGGATAGCAAGGATTCATAGTTAATATTGTTAGGAATACGTTTATTCATATGAAGACTCGGTCACCCCGAGTATAGTTTAGCATGTTGTAGCTCGTAGTATTTATCTTATTAGTTAGAACGTAGTTTAGTGTTAGTTAGTATTTGTGGAGTCGGGTCGGGTCTTTACCCACTGTCAGCCCGCTCCATAGCCCGTTTCAGGGGGCGTTTTATTGTAACTATAAATACCCCTTCCCTTGCTTGGAAGGGGTTAGAGCTTCCTTTCATTTCAATCTAACCTTCTCATTTTTCTCTCTACACTTTCTCTCTCTAGGATTCCCTCCTAACTCTCTTTCTCTCTCTAAACTTTCTTCCATTAATTCAATCATAAACACAAAACTATGTATGCTATGATTATTGATATTTTACAAATATGGAGTTATAAGGGGGTGTTTGGATTTAACATTGGTTGTGATAAATTGTTTGTGTTTGACTGAATTTGCTGATTCACATTGGAAGTTTTAGAGTATTAATAGTGATAGTAGTCATAAAATAGTAGATTCAAACTAAATAAGTCAATATCAGTCATCTTATATCATTAACAGTTGAGTTAGTTGAAATCAATTAGTAGCATTTAACTGATAGTTGATTAATAGTTTAAAGTAGATTAATCCAGTGAAGTTATAGCTTATTATTACATTTAGGAGTAGTTTTAGTTAACTAAATTTGGATTTGGTTAAATTGATAAAAGTTTTTCAAATTAGTCAAATTGTTCATCAGATTTTGTATCCATAAGCTGCTGATTTGGTAGGATTCTTGAGTAGCAAATAGTAGAGTTAAGACTTATAATTGCTTGATACTCATTCTCTGTTGCTCAGTCTTGAATTTACCCCATTAATTTTGGAATTTAGAGCTTATTATAGCTGATTTCTGAGCTTGTAAAGTTGACTGTTTGAAGCAGTGAACTGCTATTGAGTTTAGGGCTGCTATTCTGAATTTGTGACTGAATTTGTCAGTTGAATCTTGATCTGAGTTGAATTTGTGTAGATTTAGTATTTTGAATCACTGTTTTGCTACTGTATATGCTTGTGCTTATTCTGCTGATTTATGTGAGCTTAATTTTAGCTTATTGCATAGTATCTTGAGTGTCTGTGGTATTCTGAGCTTGCAATTGATCATATCTTGCTTAACTAAGTGCATTGCATCATTTTTATCTTGAGTTTCAAGTTTCAAACTGATTGGATCTCAAGTGCTTAATAATAAGCACTTGAGATAAGCAGTTTTTCTTAAATAAGCACTTTTATTATTCAAATTAACTTCAAATTTTTTATCTAAGTTTTTTTTTATCATTTTAGAATTTCTGAAATTTTTCCAACCCTTTTTGCTATTTTTCTTAATTACTTTTTGATTCTATTCAATTTTAAATAGGATTTAATTACCAAAAATCAATAAAAAATCAGAAAAAGTTGTGAAAAATACAAAAATATTTTTAGAAAATCTTTTACAATATTTTAGAATTTCTAGAATTAAATTTTTATTTTTCCACTTTAATTTTCTATTTTTCCTTATTTTTAATTCATTTAAAATTCCAAAAATCAATTTTAATTCATAGAAAATAAATAAAAAGTCAAAAAAATATTTTTCTTTTTCTTAAAATTCTTTTTAATAGTTTTAAGATTTTTAGAAAATTGTTTAACATACGTAGGATCATTTTTCAATAAACGTTACGTTTTAAAATTTGCGGTTGCATTTCCATTTTTAGGTTTTTCAATTTTGTGCATTATTAGCCCGTACTCTTTGCATATCTCATCTTTGTTTGTTATTACTTGAATAATTTGATTGCTATTTTCACTTTCTCACTTTTCAAATTCACGATTTCACGAATCGATATTCTCGATTCCATTCGCCTTCGTTGGGAAACGACTCGGGTGATCCGTATTTTACGCGGATCATTTCGATACTATACTATATATTATATATAATTGGTTTTCACACGAATCAATTTTTGGCGCCGCTGCCGGAGAAGGTCGAAGTGAATTTTTGAATATCTTTTTGAAAAATCGTGTTTTGTTAAGCCTTCCTCTACTTTGTATATATATCTCTATAAAAATTGAAAAATTCAAAACACTTTTCCTAAAGTGTTTACAAAATACCAAAAAAATAATAAAAGTTACAGCCTCGACTCGACCGAAAGGAAGGGCGTTGTAAACCAAAAAAGTCTCACAATATAACGAAAACGTAATTTAGTTGTTTATCAGATTATTTCAATTACTACAACCGAATAAGCGGGAAATACGGATAGCTAAGACATTAAATTGCTAGCTGAAGAGAGATCCATTCTTCTCTCCCGTCCCGTCGCGCGTGGTTTTGAAAGAAACGGTTTTCGATTAACATTACGTTTTAAGAAAAGAAAAACAAAAGAAATAAAAAGTTTTTTCTTCTCTCCCGTCCCGTCGCGCGTGGTTTTGAAAGAAACGGTTTTCGATTAACATTACGTTTTAAGAAAAGAAAAACAAAAGAAATAAAAAGTTTTTGTGAAAAATAAATAAAAACAAAAAGATTTTCCTTTTTCTTTTTCTTTTCTTTTTAATTTTTGCTTTTGGTGTATGCACACCCGTTCTTCTTTTGAGAGTCTTATATCACCTTTATCAAATCCCGAAAGGGTAATTCGACACACACACCGTGTCCATTTCCTTAACGTTGAGGAAATGGATCCGAATAATCAACACCCTCCGGTGGGTGGTGATGAAAACCAACACATGCCGGCTCCCGATCTCCGAACGATGGAGGAGCTGTGCTAACCCACGATGCATGGTAGAGGTGGCCCGATTGCCCCTCTAAATATTGAGGCCACGGATTTTGGACTTAAGCACCACATGATACAACAAGTCCAAAATTCGTGCCAATTTCACGGACTACCGGGTGACGATGCAAATAAGCATCTCGATAAGTTTCTAACCGTCACCCAAAATATGAAGCAAAACGGGGTCTCCGATGACGCCCTCCGTCTCTCTCTCTTCCCCTATTCTCTTACGCGTCATGCCACCGCGTGGTTTGATCGCCTTCCCAGGAACTCGATTCATACTTTCAATGAAATGGTTTCCAAGTTCCTGGCAAAGTATTTTCCACCATCGATGGTGACGAAGTTGAGGAATGATATTAGCAACTTTCGACAACTCCCCGATGAGTCTTTGTTTGAGGCTTGGGAACGTTACAAGCTTGCCATTGATCGTTGTCCGAATCATAATATGCTTCTCGTCACAATAATTGATACGTTTTATAATGGATTGACTTTACGACATAGGGACACGATCAATGCTGCAGCTGGTGGTACTTTCATGAAACGTCGTCCCGAGGATTGTTACAAGCTAATCGAGAATATGACGGCCCATTACAATTATTGGAATTCCTCAGCCGAGAGGAATGAGCCAATAAGATCGACTGCGACTCTAAACTCTTCTTCTTCTAACCCCGAGCTAGCCGTCTTGAATAAGAAACTTGACGATTTGTCGACGGCTATGCTAAGAATGTACCAAATGATGCCGAATCAAGTCAAAAACACACAAGTTAATATGGTCAATATCGTTTGTGAAACTTGTGGTGGTCCACATTCATACCTTGAATGCCCAGCCTCCGGTGGCTTTGCTCAAGAGAACGTGTATGCTGCGAATATGGGTGGATTTGATATTTTTGAATTGTGTAACGGATTTGATATTTTTGTCAATCAAAAACGGATACAAATAAACATTTATTGTATTTTTTTACTTAATTTGAGGGGAGATTGTCAAAGGGGCGTTTATTTGGCAGCTTTGAAAAAAAAAAATTCTACAAGACATTAGGTGCTATAAGACTATCGATCTTACCGATTTATGTATCTGGGTCAAAAAAATAGGTCAACCGTGGTAAACAGCGATCAACGGCGGTCAATGATGGTCAAACTTGCAAGAAATTTATAAATCTTGCCGGAAGTACCCAAAACTCAATATAAACTTATTTTGATCACTTATAGTAACTGTTTAAGTCTATTACAAGTTATTTTTTAGAAAATACCTTGGCGGAAATATCTAAAACTCACCGGAAATACACAAAACTTGCCAAAAATAACTAAAATTTGTCAGTAATATCAATCCGATTAATCACTAATTAATCCCGCCTAGACCGATTACAAGCTACAAGGTGGTCAACCACTCAACTACCGATTTACGATTTTTGCAACCTTGTTATTTGGTCTTATATGCCGGGTTTATTGCTTATTTTGTTTTGATCTTATATTTTGTCAGTTTACAATTTTTTTTTTTGTTTTTTTTTTTTTTCCGTGTATGAGTTTGTTATGATATAATAAACTTATATAAACTAAAAGTTTCAAAATGAGCTTACGAAATATAAGTCTAAAACCAAACACGGAGTAAGACATAAGCCCAATATATAAGACGAAAAAAACACCCCAAAATTATTCCACTCAATTCATTGTCCAAAAGAAATGATTTGAATAAGATATATGTAGCCCGCACATTGCGACGGGTTTATAACTTTTTTGAGTTGCGTTTTTACGATTTGAACAATATTGAATATTCTACTGCAAAAGTTAAAGTCAACTATCTATAATCTATAATACATTATAATGCATTTGAGACTATTCTATAATTAGAAAGGTTTAAAATTCAGACTTTTTTCTTGCTTATTATGGAAAGATTTCAAAATTAATTTGTTAAGAAGCAAGTTGGTTAGGAAGTTTGTTAGGAAGAGGTTGATTGTTCAAACTAAAATTATTTGGCTTAACCATCTCTAATATCTCTACTTATAAAGCATGAAGACAACTAAACGTGTAACAAATAACGCAAAATATAATCATACGGTATCCGACGCCGCATTGCGCGGGTACAGTTCTTACTGATAGGTCCATTTACAAGCGCCTGGTGACATGTTCAATTTGATAAAACATTGAAAAAAAGTTTATTTTGGTAAATGGGGGTATGAAATAGGTCAATTTTGGTAATTGTTTTTTAACTAAATGTTTACTTAGGCTATGTTTGGCGCAAAGTTTTTTGAAGCTTTTTGGGGTGATGAGCGGTGAGCAATGAGCTTTTTTATTTTTAGTGTTCGTTTGCCATGAGAACTGTAAGCTTTGCTATTTTTTAAGAAAGCTCATTTTTTTCAATGCTTCTTTATGAAGCTGTGAGCGGTGAGTAGTGAGCTGTGGCTACTGCTCACAGCTCACAGCTACTGCTCACAGCTAATTTTGCCAAACATAGCCTTAGTAAATCCTTTTCCATCGTCATCTAATGATGAAATCAAAGGCCCTGTAAGCTTTTTTATTAGTAAAATTTTATTAGTGTCATCAGGTTATAAATAGAGCAAGGCGTGGCGTGACGGTATGACTAACTCCCACGCTTTAGCGGTTAAGACGAAGCTTTTACGTTTATAAGGTGTGGCATAAGGCGGTACAAAATATGAAAATCTTTATATATTTATATCATATTTCATATATATCGAGTTTATAAAAAAACGTGGCATAAAACGCCATAAGACGTTGTTTGACGGCATGACTAAAACTCATGCCTTTACGAGGCATTTGTGTGCCTTTTAGAACCAAGAGTGTCTGTTATTTGTCTATAAACAATAACTATGAAACTTTGAAAACATGAGAGGAATCTAAAAGGGTCGATATTGGAATACCAACAAGTGTAAGGCCTTGAAATGCAATTCAACCACAATAGCACCTCCATTTTCCAAAAACAAACACAAATTAAGTCCATAACTTTGACAAAAATGTCACCTCCGTCAGTTTCCACCCTTATCCCCTCCCCAACCACCATTCTCACCACCATCTTCCCGCCAAAATCACCACCATCTCCCACCCTCATCCCCACCACCCGCAGACAAGCCTCCGCCGCCCTCATCCTAACCGCACTCCTCCCAATCCTCTCCCACCCTCCACCCGCATCAGCATTCTCATTCGGCTTTTGTATGAAACACCATATTTTATTACTCCAACTTATTACTCCCTTAGTCCTCGTGATCTGACAAAAAACAAACAGTTTAAAAAAATCATACAGTATTCATTACTGTTTTTTCTTACTTTTTGCAAAATGACAGTTTTACCCTTAACTAATTGATTAATGATTGCTTTCTTTAATTAATTTGGGACATCCCGAAAAGTAAAGACGGACAAGGGAGTATTTTGTTACGTACTACATTAGTGTTGATATAAAACTGTGTGTTAAAGTTACCATGTTTCAGCAGGACCAAAGGATTGGTTAAGAGATCAAAAGAAGAAAGCTGCTAAATATTTGTTAGCTCCTATTGACGCGTCTCGAAATAGCCTTAATTCTGCCTACATCTTAATCAGTAATCTTTAAATAAATGCTTGAATGATTGCTTATTTATTCTGCTTCGAAAAGAAGCAGTTTAAGAAATATTGTTTGGATTTGCTTATTACACGTTTACTGTCTATCTTAAACTAATTTAGTAATTTTCAACAAGAATAAGCAGGACCTGCTTATTTTACCTAATAATAAGCATATAAGCAGACGCGGTTTGGATTATCCAAACACTCAAAACCACTTATCTGCTTGGAAGTAAGCAGAAAACATAAGCAGTCCTTAACATCCTCTTGTTCTTAGTTGATTAATTTTGTTAGTTACTGATCAGGTTTTAATTGAATTTGTTTTGAAATTTGTTGATGTGATTTGCAGCGGGCAGTGGAACGTCACTGGAAAAAGATTTGGAAGAGGTTAAAAGACTGCTTATATCGGCTTCGAGGGATTGTATTCCTCAGGAGAGGAATTCCGTTGTTACTTTTCAGTCTAAAACCGGTGTTGAGGTATTTATATTCTCCAGTAATGCCTTCAGTTTTAACAAGATAACTGAATTATTCGATATCTGTGTGTTGTTATTTTTAGGTTTGAATGCTAGTGTGGCAGATTGATTGAATTTCCTACAAAACCAATACGAAATGGCCCCCTTAAAATGTAATTAGATTATACAATATCTCTATATAATCATGATATTGTAACGATATTGTTTTTGGGAAAAGGAGTAATTGTGTATAGGGCAGTGAGGTTTGGATGTTGCTGGTGGATAAGTCAAATTTCTTACCAAAATTATTTCTAATGATCAGTTTTGGCGTCGTTGCAATAAAAATGATTCTGATCATTTGATTATTTAGGGGTCATTTTAATCAGAATTTGTTAAACATTATCGCAACTTCTGATAGCAGAAGAACATCCAGATATTATCTCTTGCAGCCTGATTGGTTACAACTTACAACTGAGTGTCTGATTCTAATTGTTCCATTTCACGTAATCACTTTCAAAACACTATGCTAATCACTCAGAGATATAATTTTACAATAAAGGATTAAGAAATAAGAAGAAAGACAGATGTCACGAGTGGAGAATGAATTGCAAGTTTATTTCAACTTGCAGGTTTGCACGTTCAAGTTGGTATTAAAGAACGCAGCTTCATTGCTTGATGACAAGGACCCAGTTAAGTTGGAGGCCGAGGTTAAGCTCGGTGATCTAGAAAGGTACGTTACACTTTTAGTTTGCAAGTAATTCAGTAACTGGATGCTGTTCAGTTGTTCATATAGCTCGAACAAGCTACAACATAGGTCTTATCTTAATTTTTCATTTTAATCAAGAAATTTCTCTGATTGCAGGTCGTTTAGCTCTCTTAATAGTGTGGCAAATGGAACCGCCCCTCAGCTTGTACCTGACAGGTATCTTTCATTGAACACGTAATATAGTTTCCAAAACTGTTTTCAAAGCATGTATGCGTAAGGTTAGATAATACTCTATCAGCAACTGTTGCTAATACGTACTTTCTTCTCTTTGCAACAGACAGAAGGTGGCAGATGCACTAATGGATACCATATCTTCCCTTAACAATTTTGAGCAGGGTATCAAAGATTGTCTTGAAATTTAACTTATTAAATTGTTGATAACATAATGGTATTGGCTTAGTTCTTGTTTATAATGTACACTTGCAAAATTTTGTTTACATTACTTTGCTCATATCTGATATATTTTTTTAATTCTTTCAAGAGAACACCAGCATTGATGTCATTTTGTTGCGTGTGAATTAGTGATGATACTATCTTCTTATTGCATCTGTAAAGAATCACATTAATACCAACAAACCTACATATAATTGGTTGTAAGATAAAAATAACTCCGCTTATGAAGAGCCGTTTCTCGAAATAGTTTGGTTGGGTGAACCAGAAGCCTGCACCAAATACAACCGACAGCATGGAGTTCCATCATCTGGGTGGTTTTGAATTGACCTCGGCAAACCACGCAGTCTGTTAAACAGATTAAGGGGATCATGGAGCAGACCATAATCAGCATCCGGATCTCCAATTTGTGAAAGCGTGACATCGGAAAACCCTAGAGTAGGAAGCAAATGCTCAGGCCAATCACTGTAGAAATGGTAGTTGGTGGCCGAGAGTGTCGTTGATTGTTTATTCATGAAATCTCCTAGCAAAACTGTCTCTGTGATGCTGCAATGGTCAGCTATTGTTTTCAGTACTTCCATGGCTTTGGAGTGAGTTAGATAATAGATAATTCCTTCAAGAATCCACACCGTATTCTTCTCTGGTATGAACCCTGATGCTTGAAGCTTCTTGAACCAGTCATCGTCTCTAATATCAGCAGATATTCTTCTAAGGGATTTCGCGGTCAACATTACTTGAGTGGCCTCGTCTGTCGATTCCATTGCTGCCTGAAGCAACGTATCTTTCATTTGCATCACCTCTGGGAAATCTATCTCATAAACATCACTTTGTTTCAAGCACTCCAACCGATATGCCCGTGTGTCCATTCCTGCAGGTAATTAAACTCTTTCAGCTTCTATGTGATCACTGATTTTAATTAAGCAAATAATTTCAAGATTTCGGTGGTATATAAAAAAGATTAAATTGTTGGCCATAACCTGTGATCAGGGACGGAACTAGGACGCGGAGTGACCAGGTGCACTTAGAATAAACTAAACAATACTACAAACACAACTTTCAAGATCAGATGCATTTAAGAAAAATCGAGTTTTTTTTTTTTTTTTTTTTTTTTTTTTTTTTTTTTATAACAAAATTAACACTACGACACGAAAATCCATGGGTGTCCCGGGACCCCCGGACCACCCTTGTTCCGTCACTTCATGTGATCACCCATCCAAGTAGTGACAAATGTGTGTTTAAGAGAGGCGTATTAGTCATCAAACAACATGAAGGGCGTCTAAAGTTACAGACAGTAAATGATATTTTATGAGTTTTGAGCATTTTTTAACTAGTGATCATGATATAGCATACGGATTGTGCTCGACCACTTTTTGTTTAAAGCTGCAGGTTTGATTTGTTCATTACTGAACCAGCAATTAACCGGCACTTATTGCTATACTATATAATAATAGAATGATTCATGTTTACATTCCAATTCAGTTCATATGAAACCGGTAACGTAGGAAATTAAAGCGATCACCAACCTGCACCAAGAAGCACAACCTGAGCGCCACCACCAAACGAATTCACAGCAGCCTCAAGCTTTGATTCAAACCATAAAGTCCTAACAGCAAGAATCACCCCAGAAACTTCTCTCGCATTATTCAACCGATCTTTCTTAATCTTCTCATAAAGACTCTTCAAATATGTTTCACCCGCAAACAACTCAGCTAAAGGATCATGCACAACATGCTTCCATAGCGCTCTACCAGCTGCTGTCTGGCAAGCCGACTGTTTAACTGAGTCCCAATCATTTGCAATGGTTGCATGGAGCTCACGAATTGCTTCACTAAACAACAACCCGGGACATGGCCAGTTTTGGTGATCCGGGAGGTTGCCATTATCTTGGCACGCCATGTTTACGCTTACGGTTACACTTATATTTGATTTAAATAATTTTTGGGTCTTGAAAGAGTAAATAGAAGGAGAAGAAGGAGAAGTGCAATGCATTGAAATAAGAAAGAAAGTGGGGTTTAATGTTGGTTGAAATTATTATAGGTTTAAGGGGATAAGGGTAAAGAGAGCCACACACAAAACTAATGTCTCACAGAAATGCTAAATCGTATCCATGTTCTTTGCATAGGGTAGTGAAAGAGTCCACGACTGCCACCCAATTTTCTTTCATATGCTCAGCTACCTTTTGTTGTATACGTACTTGTCTATGTAACGAAACGCGGACCCCATTCGAGCCTGTCTTTTTAAACTTGCGGTGGAGGGTTTGTACGTCGTTACACAACTTTGTACTTCCACAACATTTATATATGTCACATTTCGAGTTCTAGATGAGGAAGGAAAAAAAAAATCAAGTTGAAAAAAAAAAAAAAAAAAAAAAAAAAAAAAAAATCGAGTCATTAACATGTCTGTTTTTAGCTTTACAGAAAGTTACACATTAAATTATACAAGAATTTTTTATTTTGAATCTTGAGAATTACTTTTGTATGTTTATCTTTTTTCTTTCCTTCATTTTCTTTACAACATCAAACTCTTGAACACAATAATAACTTTAAGTCCAAACTCAAACTCAAACTCATGCGTCAGCATTTTATTAGTTCGTGAAAAAATGAGTTACTTAGCCAGGACATCATCATGCAAATTTATGTTTTTAAACAGATCAATCATATTCTCATTGAAGTATCAAAATGCAAGTCTTGATGCATGAAGTGCTACTACAAGTAGCTGAACATGCAAAAGAAGATATATATTTCACATGACCCACAAAGATGATGCAAGTTATGGATAACATGTTTTATATGGACCAGATTACGAGTGGTATTAATGGTGAAATAACTCACCATCGATGTACTTTGGTTAGAAGTGACGTTTTTTGTGTTGGATTGGTGAACCAAAGTACTGTTTGCTTTTTGGTGGTGGTGATGTAAAGCACCAACCAATGCCTATGTCTCGGACAAAATGCAACCATGTGTGGGCTGAGATTCAGGTAGTTAGGATTGGATAGATTCCCCACTTGAATTAATACTCGTGGACAAGAGATTTTGCACAAACAAGAGGCTGCAATGTTAATTCCATATCTTTTTATTTTAGTTTGTTATGGATAGTAAAGTTATATACGGATATACCCTTTGCACACTTGCACTCAACATCATGTTGCAATGAAGTCGAGTTGTATTTCTTTCGGGCGTAAAATAAGAAATGAGTAGAGCATGTGAAATTTGTCACCAGCAGGGATCAAGCTAAAAATATAAAGTTTGATACAAGCTCAAGCCTAAGCTCGAGTTTTATAAATCTAACCAAGCTGGACTCAAGTTCTGACAAGCTTGTGTTAGACGATTATATTAGGTTTATGGTTTATGTTAGTTTATTTTCAAACCTATGTTCTATTATAAATAGACATGTTATCTTATGTAATGGGAAGTCATTCAATCAATATTAATCTCTCTTTGCTATTTTACATGTTAAAACTAAGAGTAATGATGAGGCAAATTTTGTTGATCAATTGCTAAATCAAGGATGTTGTATGACTGCTAGAGTTGTTGTGTTTTAGGGTTTATGATTAGGATGAGATGAAAAGACTTATAAATTAAAATATAAAGCGGAAAAAAAGGTAAATAAGCCGGGATCTTTCCGAATCATCGATGAGTAGTCGATGACCAGAGGATAATTATTTTGTAGTGGGTTGAACCTAAAGCTACGATACCATGTTAAATAGCAAAGAGAGATTAATATTGATTGAATGACCTCCCATTACATAAAGTAGCATGTCTATTTATAATAGAACATAGTTTTGAGAATAAGCTAACATAAACTCTACTAAACATGGACCTCAAACCCACAATCGAGTTTGGGCTAATACTATAATCGTCTAACAGCTTGGGTTCGGCTCGCTTCGTGTCCACCCCTATAACCACTAGTTCAAGTACAAGATACAATCATTACCATTTAAAAAAAAAAAAAAACTAGAATGGCCCCGGCCGGTCGGCGGTGATTTATGCTTTTCCATTTACGTAGCTAAAAAAATATAAGTTGTAATAACTGATAACGATGCAAAGGTATCATTCTGAAAAAAACACATACGTAATTTTTCTTAAGTTCTGTCATGCTCTGTCACTCTCTCTTGGTATTATAGGTGTCATAATGAGTTTTTTCTCTTGGTGTTATCCGTAAAGAAACCATCAAACTTAGCTCCTTTGTCAATCAGACCAAGCTTCGTCAAGAGGGCAAATAATCGTTTATGCATATATGAGGCAGACAAATACTCTTAAAGAAATACGGAACATGAACAGACAACAATACTGCAAAATTACCTTTGAGTAATACGTGTCATAGGAAGTAAAAATCACACCACAGACCATGCGTTAGCTGAGAGACAGCCCTTCCGAAATCCAAATCAGTTGCAACACTTGATGTTTCAGTAACCTGCAACACCATTCAAAATATTAAAAATCATGAGCACATTAACATCCTCTTTTGCCGCCTAACTAACAATTCATAAACACAATAAGATTTTGTGTTATACGTATTACTAACAATTCATAAACACAATGATGAGCACAAGGTTTCTCACATTCTGCATAAGGAAAACAAAAAATCACAGCGTGACCCAATTGTTAAAAGGCGAGAAAAATACTCACCCCAAATCCCTCTTTGTTAATGGCTCATTTCATACATTCTGCATAAGGAAACAAAAGGAAGTATTAATACATAGACCAAAATAAAGTAAAAGAATGATAATTTCTCTGGCTCATACACAGAAAACTACCAGCATAGAGGAGGCTCACATAGGAAAATGATCGAATTAAAGGAATACACTGGCCTCGTTGATCTCAAAGGCGGTGTGCTTGAATCTGGGACTGGACTATAGGATTTGGTCTCAAAGGCGGTATCATGAATCTGGGACTGGACTGTAGGATTTGGGGTAACTATTCATGACGTCACGAAATGAGTCATCAAACAACAACGGATTTAACGATCTATAAGTATATATAGTAACGTAATAACAAAGGAAAAGAAAAAGTATTACCTGTTCTTTATCAGATTTATGCGCATGTGTCACAACTCGTAATTTCCGGTCATTTTCCAAACCTAGACAATTTACTATTCACAGGTTACTATTCATCATTTACTATTCATCGATCACTATTCATCATTTTTTAGGTCAATTTGATATTCTGAGAAGCAATCAGAAATTTTACTATTCACTTGACACTATTCATTTCCGAAAGAAATTTCACTATTCACGTGCATTACTCGTTTCATCGTAAATTTAGTTTACGAGTATTCAAATTCGCGTAACCGTATTGGTTCAGGTTCGAATTCATGCATTATCAATAGGGACATTTCATACGAACTAGAAATAGTCTACATATCATCATAATAGCTTTTGCATACTATACCACTCGTAGGATATTTAAATTAATACTTTTGGTATATTTGACATTTTTACGTATATTTATTTCTAAATAAACGTTATCTTATGAGCTATTATTTTGAATAATTGATCCGACTATCTCGACTATGGTCCTAACACATTTTTATACTCACAATAATGATATAAAAATTATAATATTAATTTACCCGGTAATTTGGAAATTTATTTAATTAATATCGTGCGTTTAATATAATCACGACGGTTTTCGTAAAAACTAAACGATAATCACCCAAACACTCAATACTTGTACCCAACATATTTTTATAATTTTTATAACTTTATTATGTCCCGGTTAACTCCGTTAAAATTTATTTTTAGTTAACTCGGTACCCGGTATTACCTAAAAACACTAAATATCTACCAAATCACCAACTATCTTACACTTGGGGACCAAGGCTTTAATAACCCATGTTATCTTCCTTTTTCTTCCATGATTGCCGCCCCCCCCCCCCCCTAGCCTCCCTAAAAACATGGATCTTGTCTCATTAAAATATATACATACATTTACATACTAGTTTTCTCATTCTTACATTATACATTTCAAGTAACAAGCTAAAAAGCTCTCCACTCTTTTTCTTCCTTTGGGGTACACGGCCAAGAACACAACAAGGAAGAATCCATAATTTTTCAAGATCCAAGTGTTTAATCTATTCATAGTAATAATCTAGTTAGGGTTTTGAAATAAAAACCTCAAAGATTAATTAGGTTTTACTCATCCAAGCTCATAAATCTTTCTAAGTAAGTTGTCAAACTCTTTTCCATAATTTCTTTATGTTATTTTATGATCATATGGTTTTCATACAAGATCTTGTGCATTTGTTAGCTTATACCACTTCATTTTATAAACTATTAACTTATAAACCCTAGAAATGTTTATTTTGGATTTCCTTGTTAGATCCACTAGATTGATGATGTTTAGAAACCCATGACACCCTAAGAAGGTGTATGGTAGGAATAAATTAGTTTGGTGGTGATTGAAAGTGATTTGGTTGAAGTTGAAACAAGTTTGAAACTAGGAAAATGATTTTTGAAACTATATAAATACCTACTGTCCTTATTTTGAAAACGTGGGAAAATCAGTAGCTGATGGGTAATTTTTGACCAAAGATTTAGAAAATACTTTCAAAAACGAAGCCGTGTGCGAAAGAACGGATTAAAACGAGCTTATAACGAAGGAGATATGATTTTTGTAAATTTAACGATGAAAACTATTTTCTGAAAAACTGCATGCTGTTTGACAGTTTTCGACGGGCAAATAGAGGCGTTAAACGTAACCTAGAGGAGCCGAGCTATCGAAAATATATTAGTATATACTAAAACGAATCCGTGGATATAAAGAACGAGTAAAATGAGCTTAAAACGACCAAGTTATACATGTTTTAAAATCGTCAAAACTATATATATATATATATATATATATATATATATATATATATATATATATATATATATATATATATATATATATATAGTCACTACTAGAAAATAATATAACTACGTACTAAATAATATATTTTCTAGATTTCTTATTCAAGGAGTTTATTTTTAATTAACGAAATACGTACGACTCAAGGTTTATTACGCGACTACTAGACACTATTATAAGGTTTTCAAGACGAGGAATATAACACTAACATTTTTATACGATATACTACGACAAGTTATATACTTCTATATTTGGACTTATTTTCCTAAGTATGGAAACTATTTTACTTTGACAATAACTAGTATTTCCAAGTTACGAGTGGTATAGGCATCATGTGCACGTGCATTCATTTCATCACGTCATGATCTAAGGTAGATCGTTATTACTCATATTAGGTTGCGGTTAGAGATCGTGCCTCATTTCAGTGTATCCATTCTTGTCATCGTAGCTATCGCACCAGGTGAGTCATAGCCCCTACTTTTTCAATTGTTTTGGTAAACTCTTTGGGGGAGAATACATGCTCGTTTTACTTAAACGCACTACTTGTTTTACCTGGTTGATTACTCAAATATTTCCAGCTTTATCTAAATATATATTTGATCACCTGCATTCATTGGTATGTTTGATTATCTGTATTTCATGGGATTGATCATCCTTGTTTATATGACCTCATGGTCACCAAATTTTCCTATATATTCCTTGTAATATTGTGGTATTCCCCACTTGGCTGTGATGTCAAACGTAATATTGTGGTATTCCCCACTTGGCTGTGATGTCAAACGTAATATTGTGGTATTCCCCACTTGGCTTTGATGTCAAACGTAATATTGTTGTTTCCCTACTTGACTGAATTAAGATGCCTTTGCATCAACCTTATTACGGGTTTTCCCGCTTGACTGATTTATCATATGGCCTCATTGACTGAATTATTTATATAGCCGTTTTGCTATATTTATCTGGGAATTTGGATATCAGTATTACTTTTGTTCACGTAGACTTTAACACATTTGGCAGTGGGTTGTAAACACACAGGTTACAAGTCTCTTATGGCGGGACTTGCAACTGAGTGGATTTACAATGCCTTTGCTGGGCGATCATTTATCTATAGGCAGTATTTGTTAAACAAACTCTATGAACTCACCAACCTCGTGTTGACACTTTAGCATGTATTTTCAGGTATTAAGCAATGGCACGCTACAGGAGGTTTTGGCAAGGCATGGCATGGTCATAGAAGACTCTGATTATTCATTTGGGGACCGTTTTAAACCATTTTAAGGGCCTACTTCCGCACTACTTTTAAAATGTAAATTCAACATTTATGACTTAACTATTTTATTCTATATAATTGAAGTGAAAACCATTTTTGTACTTATGTTGTGATACCGATTGAGTTACACCCCAGCTACATGTATGCTTCCGCTGGACCCGATTTTGAGGGTGTGACAGATTGGTATCAGAGCTTTGGCTATAGCGAACTAAGTGTTTTTAAAACCTAGACTATAGCTACTTTCAAGAAAACTTAACCCTATGACCGTCACGTGCCTGCCTGCCAAGCTGAAGCCTCACTTGTGGTTTGTTGCTGACATAGGTGATGAGATTTGTGTCTCATTATCTGGTATATTATATTCATTTATTCAAGTTGATTACTATAATTGTCTTTCATATAAGCATGTTCACGTATCATATATGTCACCGCGTTATGTTTTCTTTGCATGGTTTCATCATTTGACCTCGAGTTTGGTCACCTGCCTTAGTCTTTCAGAACGTCTTGGTATTTGTGAAGGACATAGTCTTAGTATAACTGAGCTGAGTATTTCAAAATTCATGGAACCTCGGTGGAATATAGACTGGTCATCTATATTCGACCCGGGATAGTGAGATATAGGCTGACCACCTATGTCTGACTCAGAGATGAATTTAGCAACACTGAGAATGGTTATAATAAAATTTTGTCTGGATTAAATTCTCTACCCAATTTCCAAATGTTTCATTCATATGTGCGTACTTACTTTCATCACAATCTCATTATGTCGCAGCTGTCACAGTCTTTTCCCTTCTCACCATTATTATCATTCCTCTTCCCCATATATATAAGGAATTAGCTTACACTCTATAGATTCCGATGTCACTCATCACTCATTACTCCCAATATTGATAAGTGGATATTATCAATGACCTCCCTAGGAAAGACTTCCCATACCATATATAAGGAGGATCCCTAGGTACATTATGACCATTTAAAACTCAACAGAAATCTCAGGATATCACAAAACCACTCGAGCCACGTCAACGCGTCATATCGCAACATCAACCTTTCATTCTATAATAACCCACTCTCGAACATCTACTACTAGGAAACGTCTTAATTATGTCTCACCCTTCTTTTCTCGTTTTGAAGAGCTATGCCGCCAAGGAAAGTTAAAGCTACTCCAACTATGACACCTGTTGCTATTCGGAAATTGGTTAAGGATAGTATCGCCGAAGCTCTAGAGATCGAGAGAGCTGAGGTAGCTGCAAGGGCTGCTGAGGCCGCTTTACAGACAGGGACAGATGGACAATCTGATAATAAGCGCGAATGTACTTGGAAGAATTTTAAGGTTAGTGATCCTATCAAGTTTAAGGGCACTGAAGGAGCGGTTGCTTTGATTCGCTGGTTCGAAAAGACTGAGAATGTGTTCCTCATGTGCAACTGTCCTGATGGCAGCAAGGTAAAATTCACTACTGGTATGCTTTTGGATGAAGCTATGTCATGGTGGAATTCTTATGCTCAACCGATTGGTATGGAAAATGCCTACAAGCTCACCTGGGAGCAATTCAAGAAATTGATGACTGATAAGTTTCGCCCTCGTACTGAGGTGCAGAAGTTGGAAACAGAGTTTTATAAGCTAGTGACAGCAGGTAATGATATCGAGGCATATATCCGAAGGTTTCAGGAGTTGGCTGTGCTATGTCCAACTATGGTTCCAGATAATGAAAAGCTGCTAGAAAATTTCATCGGTGGACTACCGTGCAACATCAGTGGGAACGTAATTGCTTCTAAATCAGACACGCTGGAGGAAGCTATCAGAATGTCTCAAAAGCTTATGGCTCAAGTGATGAAGCAAGAAACTACTGTCAACAACAACAACGAAAACAAAAGAAAAAGGGATGACAACCAAGGAAACGATCAAGTATGGCAACCAAACAAAGGACAAGAAATGTTTAGAGCTTATGCTGCAGGACCACGCACAAAGAAAAGATATACTGGAAATTTACCTTACTGCAACATGTGTAATCTACATCACTTATATTATTGCAGTGGACTGTGTGGAATATGCAAGAAGCGGGGTCATCTGACTAAGGACTGTAGGAAACCCACAAATCAGAGGATTCCAGGAAGTTGCTTCAAATGTGGAAACTTAGGACATCTCAGAAAGGACTGCCCGGAGCTAAGGAACAAGAAGCCCAAAGCCTTAACTCTCTAGTGTTGTATTTCTTTTGTGTTTAAAGCTACGTTCTATCGTATAAGTTTCATGTACTATTAACAAATTCCAATCTAATGAATATTCTATCTTTTTTCACCGCAAACTCCTAGCGATTTCATTAAGATTCCTTTAAAACTACACCACCTATCATCTACAGACCAATGGTCAGGATTAGAGAACGATTCAAACATAGGGAGATATGCTCAGAGCATAAGTGATTGACTTTAGAAATAGTTGGACTAACCAGTTACCATGAATCAAATTCAGTTGCAACCATAGTTATCGCGCGAGCGTAGAGACTATACCATTTGATGCACTCTATGGTCGAAGTGCCCATATCCATTGACAAATCAAAATTAGAAAATCCCAACTCCCTAGTCTAGTAGGCATTCATGAAATAACCAGAAATTTCTTACGAGTCAAGAATCAGATACAAGTTCAATAAGTTGCAAACCCTTAGAATTTTAAGTTAATGGCAAGATTATGTTGAAAGTTTTTCCTAGGAAAGGAATGATACCATTAAGAAAAATTTGGGAAGATAAACCCGGGATTCAGACAGTATGGGTCTAGTGGCCTACAGACTTGAACTCCTATAGAGCTCAGTACCTTACACAATAAATATCATCATCTTTTCACCAATACCACTCTAGAGACCTACACAAACTGAACTTCGGGACGAAGTTCCTGTTAGAAGGGAAGACTGTCACAACTCGTAATTTCCGGTCATTTTCCAAACCTAGACAATTTACTATTCACAGGTTACTATTCATCAATCACTATTCATCATTTTTGAGGTCAATTTGATATTCTGAGAAGCAATCAGAAATTTTACTATTCACTTGACACTATTCATTTCCGGAAGAAATTTCACTATTCACGTGCATTACTCGTTTCATCGTAAATTTAGTTTACGAGTATTCAAATTCGCGTAACCGTATTGGTTCAGGTGTGAATTCATGCATTATCAATAGGGACATTTCATACGAACTAGAAATAGTCTACATATCATCATAATAGCTTTTGCATACTATACCACTCGTAGGATATTTAAATTAATACTTTTGGTATATTTGACATTTTTACGTATATTTATTTCTAAATAAACGTTATCTTATGAGCTATTATTTTGAATAATTGATCCGACTATCTCGACTATGGTCCTAACACATTTTTATACTCACAATAATGATATAAAAATTATAAATTTAATTTACCCGGTAATTTGGAAATTTATTTAATTAATATCGTGTGTTTAATATAATCACGACGGTTTTCGTAAAAACTAAACGATAATCACCCAAACACTCAATACTTGTACCCAACATATTTTTACAATTTTTATGACTTTATTATGTCCCGGTTAACTCCGTTAAAATTTATTTTTAGTTAACTCGGTACCCGGTATTACCTAAAAACACTAAATATCTACCAAATCACCAACTATCTTACACTTGGGGACCAAGGCTTTAATAACCCATGTTATCTTCCTTTTTCTTCCATGATTGCCGCCCCCCCCCCCTAGCCTCCCTAAAAACATGGATCTTGTCTCATTAAAATATATACATACATTTACATACTAGTTTTCTCATTCATACATTATACATTTCAAGTAACAAGCTAAAAAGCTCTCCACTCTTTTTCTTCCTTTGGGGTACACGGCCGAGAACACAACAAGGAAGAATCCATAATTTTTCAAGATCCAAGTGTTTAATCTATTCATAGTAATAATCTAGTTAGGGTTTTGAAATAAAAACCTCAAAGATTAATCAGGTTTTACTCATCCAAGCTCATAAATCTTTCTAAGTAAGTTTTCAAACTCTTTTCCATAATTTCTTTATGTTATTTTATGATCATATGGTTTTCATACAAGATCTTGTGCATTTGTTAGCTTATACCACCTCATTTTATAAACTATTAACTTATAAACCCTAGAAATGTTTATTTTGGATTTCCTTGTTAGATCCACTAGATTGATGATGTTTAGAAACCCATGACACCCTAAGAAGGTGTATGGTAGGAATAAATTAGTTTGGTGGTGATTGAAAGTGATTTGGTTGAAGTTGAAACAAGTTTGAAACTAGGAAAATGATTTTTGAAACTATATAAATACCTACTGTCCTTATTTTGAAAACGTGGGAAAATCAGTAGATGATGGGTAATTTTTGACCAAAGATTTAGAAAATACTTTCAAAAACGAAGCCGTGGGCGAAAGAACGGATTAAAACGAGCTTATAACGAAGGAAATATGATTTTTGTAAATTTAACGACGAAAACTATTTTCTGAAAAACTGCATGCTGTTTGACAGTTTTCGACGGGCAAATAGAGGCGTTAAACGTAACCTAGAGGAGCCGAGCTATCGAAAATATATTAGTATATACTAAAACGAATCCGTGGATATAAAAAACGAGTAAAATGAGCTTAAAACGACCAAGTTATACATGTTTTAAAATCGTCAAAACTATATATATATATATATATATATATAGTCACTACTAGAAAATAATATAACTACGTACTAAATAATATATTTTCTAGATTTCTTATTCAAGGAGTTTATTTTTAATTAACGAAATACGTACGACTCAAGGTTTATTACACGACTACTAGACACTATTATAAGGTTTTCAAGACGAGGAATATAACACTAACATTTTTATACGATATACTACGACAAGTTATATACTTCTATATTTGGACTTATTTTCCTAAGTATGGAAACTATTTTACTTTGACAATAACTAGTATTTCCAAGTTACGAGTGGTATAGGCATCATGTGCACGTGCATTCATTTCATTACGTCATGATCTAAGGTAGATCGTTATTACTCATATTAGGTTGTGGTTAGAGATCGTGCCTCATTTCAGTGTATCCATTCTTGTCATCGTAGCTATCGCACCAGGTGAGTCATAGCCCCTACTTTTTCAATTGTTTTGGTAAAATCTTTGGGGGAGAATACATGCTCGTTTTACTTAAACGCACTACTTGTTTTACCTGGTTGATTACTCAAATATTTCCAGCTTTATCTAAATATATATTTGATCACCTGCATTCATTGGTATGTTTGATTATCTGTATTTCATGGGATTGATCATCCTTGTTTATATGACCTCATGGTCACCAAATTGTTCCTATATGTTCCTTGTAATATTGTGGTATTCCCCACTTGGTTGTGATGTCAAACGTAATATTGTGGTATTCCCCACTTGGCTGTGATGTCAAACGTATTGTGGTATTCCCCACTTGGCTGTGATGTCAAACGTAATATTGTGGTATTCCCCACTTGGCTTTGATGTCAAACGTAATATTGTTGTTTCCCTACTTGACTGAATTAAGATGCCTTTGCATCAACCTTATTACGGGTTTTCCCGCTTGACTGATTTATCATATGGCCTCATTGACTGAATTATTTATATAGCCGTTTTGCTATATTTATCTGGGAATTTGGATATCAGTATTACTTTTGTTCACGTAGACTTTAACACATTTGGCAGTGGGTTGTAAACACACAGGTTACAAGTCTCTTATGGCGGGACTTGCAACTGAGTGGATTTACAATGTCTTTGCTGGGCGATCATTTATCTATAGGCAGTATTTGTTAAACAAACTCTATGAACTCACCAACCTCGTGTTGACACTTTAGCATGTATTTTCAGGTATTAAGCAATGGCACGCTACAGGAGGTTTTGGCATGGCAGGGCATGGCATGGTGATAGAAGACTCTGATTATTCATTTGGGGACCGTTTTAAACCATTTTAAGGGCCTACTTCCGCACTACTTTTAAAATGTAAATTCAACATTTATGACTTAACTATTTTATTCTATATAATTGAAGTGAAAACCATTTTTGTACTTATGTTGTGATACCGATTGAGTTACACCCCAGCTACATGTATGCTTCCGCTGGACCCGATTTTGGGGGTGTGACAGCATGCGAAATTTCCCGCACACCCGGTCCCAAAAAGGTTCTTGTAATAGTTAAAACATGAAGTCCTCCCAAAAGCCATTCTGAAAGCACATAGCTTGTGCCTTGTATTTGTTAAGGACAAACGTTGAAGGGAGTCATTTAACTATTTAAGTAAAGCTTTTTATGTTATGGGTGTAGACACACCGGAGTGCCGAGTTGCGGCAAGGCATCGTGGTTTATATTAATATAGTGTTAGTTTTGTTAACGGTTTGTTTGCTGTGTAAACATGCTGGTTGTAACCATTTAGTACCTAATCCATGTGAACAAACTTCAATTCTAACAGCTAAAGTCATAAAAAATTACATGTTGTTGTAGTTCCAAAGTGTTCGCTAGCATTAGTCCTTACGGTATTAGATACCTCTTTTTAGCCCTCTTTCCTTGTCAGCAGAAAATGGCGCAGTAGTTTCCCGAGCAACAGGGTTCTAATTGATAATATTTACATGTAAAACCACTCTTAAATTATGAAATAATCCATAAACAAACATATTTATGATAAAATATTTACCTAGTGTAGAAAAGTGACAACCATCGTGTTGAAGATATGGTCTTTGCACAGCTGAAAATAGAAGAACGTAGAAGTCGCTGCTCCTAGCTACAAAAATGCCACACATAACAGATAAATTGCATTACAACAAACGTTTGATCAATAGTACCTTAAGTCCCACATTGTTCAGTTTGTCTATTTATTAATCGCTTGTTGGACCTTGCCTAGCACGGCTACGTCGTTGCCCTTGTGTCATTGGTTAGCGATGCTCAGTGGTAGCTGAAGAGTGCTGACCTGCAACGACATTAAACACGATCAGAACCAACACCCTCTAAATAATCTCAAGCCCCCAACTTTTCTAGTATTCACATCGTCGCGATACAAATCTTGTTACATATATTTCTCTATTTGACATCCATTCTTGAATATTATAGAAAACTGGACTTTCATTATATAAGACATATTTCGACAAACACATGCTAAATCTACCTGTCCTGGCCCATGGTAAGTATTATGATATAATTTATATACATTACTGTCCCATTCCAATTAAAATGCTTTCAGTGATCAATCTTAATAAGTGTAACAACCCAATTATCTATATAAACTTGATGCGATATCACTAATTCACTATATCGAATTTGTCATTCGATAAGCGAAAATGAAAGCCACCAACAAAGAGCTATTGTTTTCAGCTAAACTAACCGTAGTTTACAAATGATAAGTAGAAAATTGTAAACAAGTTATATCAGTTCCTACCTCAACTGCAGCGTCAAATGTCAAAAGAACAGGAACATGCGTGCCAAGTGTAGGAGCATTCCACTTCTGCAGTCAGAGTTGCTTCAGTTTGTCCTGGAAATTTCCTTATCCTGCAAATTATTATAATAATGGTTATAGTAACTTAGTAATACATACTATGATTAAAGTAAAACATAAAATGGTTAAGTACTTACTTCCACATCAAACAATCCATAGAAGCATTGTATTTTGCTCGCCTCGATGTCACTTGAACACTTGTTTTTGCGGTTTGTTTGGGTACTGGAACCTTAATCACAACTCCAAGTGCAAATAACCAAAGACTGTACCAATAACCCCAAGATTATACCTTGCAAATGCCAATGTAGCATGTGTGATGAGTGTGTAAATACTCATCATTTTTATCGTATCTGAACTGCCAAAACATCCAAAAACACCCAAATACGCATCAAAATACACAAATTATCCCAAAAGTGTGTTTTATATGTTTTAGATGCAAAATGTTTAAAAACAAATGAAAAACGAACAAAGTTTGCACAATTGGCAGTTTCAGTCCCTCAAGTTTCAAATATTGACAAAACTAGTCCCTGGAAGTTTAAAACGAAAGAAAAGTCAACCCAAGGCATGGAAAAGTCAAAAATTATGAAAAAATGATCCTTGGGTAAAAAGTTTGAGAAAATTACACATTTGGTCCCTCAAAATCCAAAATTGGCATAAAAGATCCCCGGAGTTCCAGAAAATGACAGATTTGGTCCCTGGTGGGATAATTTTGAAAGAAAAAGCATTTTGGGTCCTTGGGAAGTTACAAAAATCACTTTTTATCTCTGGATGAAAAGTTTGAGGAATTTACATGTTTGGTCCTCATAGTTTGGAAAATTGACATAATTGATCCCCGGGAATTTTAAAAAGTGGAAAGTATTATTTATGGTCCTTGGGATATTTTAACATGGCAAAATTGGTCCTTGAACTATTTTGGAAAGTTGCAATTCAGGCCCTCAATTTTCAGGACTTTACAATTTTGGTCCTTGTTGTTTCCTAAAGTCACTAAACCAAACTACCCTTTCATTTTAAAACCTGATCCATGTAAACACCACCCCAGCCCATGTACCCTAGCCCAACTTCCCAAAAGCCCACACCCTAATATAACCAGGGTCAACCATGGTCAAACCCACACACCTTATCCCTTCCCCCTCCTTGATTCCCGCCTGCAAAACACCACACCCCCTCATCACAAACCCAACTCCCCCTCTGCTACACTCCACCCTCCCCCTTGCACCCTCCTCCAAAAGCTACATTCCAAAACAACTCCCTGGCTTCAATTATTTGAAGAAACGGCCGAAAAATCATTTGGGCGCCAAAACTAATCAAAGGTCGAGATTGAGAGTGAATGATCCTATGGTCTATAAAGAAGCTGGGAAGTGAAGTCAGAAACCCTAATTGGAGAGCTATAAAAAGAAGCTGAGAAGCAGTGGAGCCTGTGTTAGATTTTTTAGAGTAATTTAGTTGTTTCCAAGAATTGTAATGTCATATTTCCATTAAGTTTCAGTTGTAATCCATTCTCAATTATCATTAATATAAATTGCCTTTTAAGAAATCCAAGTTTCAATTCTGCTTTCATTTTTTTTTCATCAACAATAATTATAAAAAGAAAAAAAAATAAATATACAGAAAAAAAAAGAGTTATGAAGAAGAAGATGATGCAGGCAATGGAATGGGTATAATAGAGATTCATGGGAATCAATTAAGTTGTTCATGGTTCTTGGTTTTGCTCTGGAAGCACACTGTGAGCCACTCCTCTGATTTTACATTGCTCATCAGCTTATATTTATGCTTATTTATGGTTTAGAATAGCTTGTCTATGCTTTTTGATGTTTAAAATGCCTTCTGTTTAGTTTCTAAGAAATCAGTTCATTTTGTTGTTATTTTACCAAGAACTACCCATAACTGCTTAAGTGAGCTCTGGGTGATCTTAGTTGCATTTTGTGGTCCATTTAGGCCCTAATCATAGTTTAGAATAACTTATGGGTCACTGGTTGGATTACTCTAGTTGTTATTCTACTTAATTTAGTTTAACTGTGGACTTAAGGAGTGTTTGGATCAGGTGATTCCATTGAGCTCCAATGTGTTTTTTTTGATATTTGCCATTCCTACATGTCACTATAGGTTTATGAAGGGTAGTCAAACCATGAAACTCAGTTCCAATTCAAGAAAAAGTCAAAATCAAGTTTCAAGTCTCATATCTGTGTGTATTGGCATATGTAACTGCTGAGATCATTGATTTGTGATGAAATACAGTTGTACTTAAGATAAGTTGGACCTAAATCAGTTTAATATTTCATTTAGATGTATTTAGGATCAATTGAATCTCACTAAAGTCAAAGGTTCATAAAATCATCAAATAGTCAAAGTTCATGTCTGTTGGAAAGGAGGTGATTTAAAAGGCTGCTGTAAGGTTTAATTTTGGTTGGAAATAGATAAAAAAAAATGTTGTTTTACAATCCTTGGCAGCTTGGTAGTGTAGCTCAATAATAAAATTGCATTTTGAAACCTAATCACCCATTAAAAATTGGTCCTGAACTTGCTTCATTGACCCAGAACCTCCCCTGCACCAGTCTCACCAACCAGTGTTCATGGGTCTCCACAGCTTTCATTAGTGGACCCCGCAAGGTGTTTATTAGCTTATTTAAAAGCCAAGCTACCCCACTTTGAGTTTCTGAGCTTAGTTCCTAGATTAGAGTTTGTTTAATAGGGCTGCATGCCCCTTGAAATCTGTCCCAATTTACTGTGTGACTTGATCTTTTGTGTGAACCAGTTTTTTAGAAGCCTCTCATAAGTTCACCTGTGGGTCCCACAGTGTGAACTTTAGCTTATTGGAAAGCTTATAAGCTAGGCTCTTAGGATCTGCACTTGTTTGAATGTTTAGAGCTTATGTGATAAGCTGGTTTTGGCCAAAAGCAAGCCTGCAGGCCTGCTGATGCAAAAATGGTACTTTGGAATTGCTTATTTGAAGTTTAAGCTTATTTTGTAGGTTTTGAGTTTGTTCAAGTTTATTTTTTGTATATTTCATTAGTTTACATCTGTGTGTATTGGCATATGTAACTGCTGAGATCATTGATTTGTGATGAAATACAGTTGTACTTAAGATAAGTTGGACCTAAATCAGTTTAATATTTCATTTAGATGTATTTAGGATCAATTGAATCTCACTAAAGTCAAAGGTTCATAAAATCATCAAATAGTCAAAGTTCATGTCTGTTGGAAAGGAAAGTGGTAGTCGAATCGTGAAAGTCTCTAAGAGCAGCCTATAATAGAACGTTGCGACTTAGGTTTGGAGTAACGTCTAAGAATACGAAGAATTGCCTATATATGTCTTGCATAATGTTCATGATGTAGTACTTAGTATATAGTGTAAGTCTTTGTATATAAATTGTTTATGAAACATGTTTAGGTTGTAAATCTCTTACTACCGTTCGGGCCGGCATAATTCAGAAGTCATGGAGTAAACGTTCGAGGAGCCAGGACACTTTAATTCGTAAATCCACAACTCATCTCGACGGCTTACTTAATGAACTCCTCACATGAGGCTCCCTACTATTGTAGTATTTGATAACATATATATAAGTTTTTGATCTTTAAAAGTTATATGGTCTTTAGCCGTGGCTTTGCCGTGACCTTGGTCATTGTTACCATGGTCTTGAGACTCAACCTTGGCTTTAGCCATGGTTGTGGTCTTGGCTTTAGGTCATTAGACCTCTTGGTCTTATCTAATTATAATCATTATATAGTGACTTTGGTCTAAAAATGGGCTGTTAAGAATTTGAAGAAATTATCACTCGGAAAGCGTTTTCTGGGCTCGAGCTTCTTTATTCCTGAATGAAAACGTCGTTCCGGACAACTTTCGTGTTTTAACTTTTTGATGAATCGGACCAGAAGGGTGACTTACAAAATGGCAGAATGCAAACAGTATGGTATTGGCAGTTTCGGCGTTTTGGTTTCGCTAACTTCTTATGGCCATAACTTTTGACTCGGGTTCTCGTTTTGGGTGATTCAAATTGCTATGTTTTCCTTGTTAAGTCCTCTTTAACAGTAATTAAGTGTGAAATATCATAGGTGTACTATTTTGGTCGTGGTTCTCCATAAAAATCACTAGTTTGCTTGTTTACTTGTCATAAGTTAACATATGTATACCAATACTTGTTTTATCCATTTTTAAACATCATGAACACAATAACAAGAAAATATATAGCATGAAAGGAACGCAAAGAGCATGAAAATGATAATTAAGCAAGGAGTGTGTTAGGGTTTGCTTACAACTTTTTGGCTTTCTAAAGAAAGGAAGTCAAGTATAGAACTAGGACACTAAACCTAAGCTTGTAAACCCTTCACCATAACTCTTGTAACCCTTGCTAGCCTTGATCTAACCCTTGTGAAAACCATTTAACTTCAGCCCTAGTAACCTTGTGTAGCTCCTAATTCAACCATGGAATCACCAAACAAACTTAAGGACTAGGTAGAGAATACTAAGACCTTGAACTTTGTAGTGTAACTTGTATATTGAAGATCAAAGGATCATGGTGCTAGGTATTGATGTTGTGGCGTTTTTGGTGATGAAGAAAGGAAGGGATTAGCTTGCTATTTATACTATGAATGAGGAGGTTAGGAAGCTTACTAGGAAATTACATAAACTTGGTGACAAAGTTGTAATTAAGTAAGATCTAATGGCTAAAGTCAAGATTTAACCACACATGGTGACTCCCCCCCCCCTCCTAAGTCGGTTTGGAAGAGATAAGGGTGACTAGATGAGTAGTCATGGTCTTTGGATGATAATATCCTAAGTATGTCGCTAGTTTTGACTCCGTAAATTGCTAACCGTAAGTTGTTAGGCCACGAAACGTAAAACCGGGTATCCTAAAAATATGAAATTTATAAATATGGTAGAACTTATCAATATACTCCATAATAAAATATAAAATGAGTGGTAGGTTCTATCGGGTGCTAAAACCCTGCTAAAAACTGGAAACACGGGTCTAAAACGCGTAATTCGCGTAAAACGCTGAACTGAAAAACGTAAAATTCCAAAACTTTTGGAATTGTCCTAAAATGAGAGAAAATCATATTTCTATTGTTTATAATGTTTTATGGACATATCGGGATGCTGGAATGACGTTTAAACCTAAAAGTAAATCTCGGACACGGCTTTGTGATTTTTGCAGAAATGATCCGACGAGCGTCAAACTCTCGGATTATCGTTAAAATAGTTTAACTTACGAGAATATGAAATAAAAATTTCTGAGATGAATAGTGAAAAGTGAATAGTAAAGTGAATTGTAAAAAGTGAAAAGTGAAATTTTCGGGAATAAAAGTTAACCTGAAATTGCGAATTGTTACAGTCCAGCCACTAGTGGTTACCCTCATGAGGACGTATATGCTGCTCAAGGTTCCTATAACTCGGGAGGTAATAACTACCAACCGCAAGGGGATCGCAATCTTTTAAGCTATCATTCTAACAATTTCCTTGGACCTCCCGGATTCAATCAAAACCCTAATGTCCCAAACCGTAACTTGAACCAAAATCAGAATCGAACAAACCAAGGTTACCAAAACCAAGGAAATGTTAATCAAACCCAAAACCAAGGTTTCCATCATAACCAAAACCAAGGTTTCCAAAATCATGGAAACTACAATCGAAACCAAGGTCAAAACAACTATCAAGGAAACAATTCTCATGGACATGGCAACCAACATCAGGGAAATTTTCAAAACCACGGTTCTAATCATAATAACCGGGCTCAAAATTTTCCCAATCAAAATCAAGCCATCACTACAACTACTCAGAATTACCCTAACCAAGCTCCTCCCAACAATACTCAAGCAATTGTTCCAACGGGTCCTTCACATGAGGAGTTGTTGAGACAATTCATGAAATCTCAGGAGGAAATGAATAGGGTGATGATGACTCAGATCACTGACCTTGTTAAGAAGTCTTTAAATGATCGACCCTCGGGCTCAGGTAATACTTTACCTAGCAACACGATCGCTAATCCGAGGGGCGATGTTAAAGCGATCACAACGAGAAGTGGTGTTTCCTATGATGGTCCCAAAGCTCCTACTACCTCTTCTTCTCCTCCCAAGGTAGTAGAGAATGAGCCTGAGGTGACAAAGGACAAGGTGCAATTTACTAGTACACGAAGTACCGCACACGTCCATCCTTAGGTTGTACCAGAAACCGTACCAGAACCAGGAGTTGTGTTTGAACCACCAACAACTCCTGAAGAGAACCCTAAATCCAAACCTTCACTACCATACCCATCTCGGTTACAAGACCAAAAGCTCCGCGAAAAAGCAAATCATCAAATGGAAAAGTTCTTTCAAATTTTCCGAGATATTCATTTTGATATCAGCTTCGCGGATGCTCTCCTTTTGATGCCTAAATTTGCATCGACAATCAAGAATCTGTTGAACAATAAAGAGAAGCTATTTGAAATGGCACGAACTCCACTCAATGAGAACTGCTCTGCGGTTCTTTTGAAACAGCTTCCCGAGAAGCTAGGAGACCCGGGAAAATTCCTCATTCCATGTGTTTTCCCCGGAATGGTTGAGTGCTTCGCCTTGGCCGATCTAGGTGCAAGCATTAACTTGATGCCTTATTCCATATGGAAAAAGCTTTCTCTTCCGGAACTCACCACCACCTGCATGACTCTCGAGCTTGCAGACCGCTGAACATCTCGTCCCCTCGGCATTGCCGAGGATGTATTTGTAAAGGTGGGGAACTTCCACTTTCCGGCAGATTTTGTGGTTGTCGATTTCGATGCTGACCCACGAGTTCCTCTCATTCTTGGGAGAGGATTCTTAAGGACGGGTCGTGCGTTAATCGATGTGCACGAAGAGGAAATAACTCTTCGTGTTGGTAATGAAGTAGTAACGTTTAACCTCGATCAAACCTCGAGGTACTCCTCTAATTATGACGCTGAAATGGTTAACCGTATTGATGTCATTGATGTTGCGTCTGAGGAGTACTCTCAAGAACTTCTTGGTTACTTACCGAGTGGCAGTCCCACTCCATCTACTGAGCCTATCATATCCAACTCTTCCCCTTCTCTAACTCCTTTTGAGGGAAGTGACTTCCTTTTGGAAGAGGTCGAGGCTTTTCTCACCCAAGATAGTTCAATTTCGGGTGAATTTGATGAGAACTATCTTGATCCTGAGGGGGATATTCTTTTGCTAGAAAAATTGTTAAACGAAGATCCATCTCCCCCTCTTCCTCCAAAAATACTTCATAAAGAGGAAGTCAAAAATGTTGAAATAACTGATGACTTGCCTGTGGTTGAACTTAAGGACTTGCCGCCTCACCTTGAGTATGCATTTCTGGAGGGTGATGATAAATTACCCGTCATAATTGCTAAAAATTTAAGTGTTGAGGAAAAGGCTGCTCTCATAAAGGTTTTGAAGTCGCATAAACAAGCAATTGCTTGGAGACTCTCCGACATCAAGGGCATTGACCCTGAATTTTGTACTCACAAGATTTTAATGGAGGATGACTTCAAACCAGGAGTCCAACACCAAAGAAGGGTGAATCCAAAAATTCATGAGGTCATTAAACAAGAAGTTTTAAAACTCCTTGATGCCGGATTGATTTACCCTATCTCGGATAGTCCTTGGGTTAGCCCAATACATTGTGTTCCAAAAAAGGGTGGCATTACTGTTGTCACAAATGAGGAAAATGAGTTGATTCCAACTCGATTGGTTACGGGTTGGCGTGTCTGTATTGACTATCGCAAGTTAAATGACGCCACCCGCAAAGATCATTTTCCTCTGCCCTTTATGGATCAGATGCTCGAGAGATTAGCGGGGAATGAGTACTATTGCTTCCTCAATGGTTTCTCGGGTTACTTTCAGATTCCCATTGATCCGCAAGATCAAGAAAAGACCACTTTCACGTGCCCCTATGGAACTTTTGCTTATAAACGTATGCCATTTGGCTTATGTAATGCTCCGGGCACGTTTCAAAGATGTATGATGTCCATATTTTCCGACATGATCGGGAAAACTATGGAGGTCTTCATGGATGATTTTTCGGTCATTGGGGATTCGTTTCAATCATGTCTCTCCCATTTAGACAACATGCTCAAACGTTGTGAAGACACAAAGTTATGTCTAAATTGGGAGAAGAGTCACTTTATGGTCAAAGAGGGCATTGTCCTCGGCCATAAGATTTCAAAGAATGGGATTGAGGTTGACAAAGCCAAAATTGATGTCATTGCAAAATTACCTCATCCCACTACCGTCAAAGGTATTAGGAGCTTTTTGGGTCATGCCGGTTTTTACCGTAGGTTTATTCAAGATTTTTCTATAATCGTCCGGCCTATGACCCATCTCCTCGAAAAGGATGCTCCTTTTATCTTCTCACCTGAGTGCGTAGAAGCTTTTGAAACTCTAAAGAAAAAGCTTACTGAGGCACCTATTCTTGTTGCCCCCGATTGGGACTTGCCCTTTGAACTTATGTGTGATGCTAGTGATTATGCTATAGGGGCAGTCTTGGGGCAACGCAGGTCTAAACACTTTCAGCCTATACACTATGCAAGCAAAACGATGACTGAGGCTCAAAGTCATTACACCACCACTGAAAAAGAATTATTAGCTGTGGTGTATGCCTTTGAGAAATTCCGGTCATATTTGATCTTGACCAAAAGCATAGTGTATACGGATCACTCGGCTTTGAAGTACCTTTTTGCAAAACAAGATGCAAAGCCGAGACTACTTCGTTGGGTTCTCCTCCTGCAAGAATTTGATATCATTATTCGTGATAAAAAAGGAGCTGAGAACCTAGCTGCTGATCATCTCTCCCGTTTGGAAAACCCCCATCAAGATGTCTCCGAGAAAAGGGAAATTAATGAAACCTTCCCTCTTGAGACACTCAATGCGGTTGCCTTTCGTGGAGATTCTGTTACCCCATGGTTTGTCGATTTTGCAAACTACCTTGCGGGTAACTTCATTGTGAAAGGGATGTCGTCCCAACAAAAGAACAAGTTCTTTAAAGATGTGAAACATTATTTCTGGGACGACCCCTACTTGTTCAAAATATGTGCAGATCAAGTCATCCGGCGGTGTGTATATGGTCAAGAAGCCACTGAAATTATTAAGGCTTGCCATGCTGGTCCCACGGGGGGCCACCACAATCCAAATTACACCGCCAAAAAGGTGTTTGATTCCGGTTTCTTTTGGCCCTCGATTTACAAGGATGCCCAAGAATTAGTCAAATCCTGTGACGCGTGTCAACGTCACGGGAATATTTCACAAAAGAATGAAATGCAACAAAATGCAATTCAAGTTTGTGAGATATTTGACGTATGGAGCATTGACTTTATGGGGCCATTTCCGTCATCTCATGGAAATAAGTACATACTCGTGGCTGTTGACTATTTGTCAAAATGGGTTGAAGCAAAAGCTTTACCCACTAATGATGCCCGAGTAGTCGTGAAATTTTTGAAAGCTCTCTTTGCTCGATTTGGAACTCCACGTGCTATAATTAGTGATTGTGGTACGCATTTCTGCAATGACAAATTCGATAAAGTCATGCAAAAGTATGGTGTAACTCACCGTCTTTCTACTGCGTACCACCCTCAAACAAGTGGACAAGTAGAAGTTTCCAATCGAGGCATAAAGAGAATATTGGAAAGAACCGTTGGTGAAAATCGTGCATCTTGGTCGGATAAATTAGATGATGCACTTTGGGCTTTCCGTACGGCTTACAAAACACCCATTGGGTGTACGCCATACAAACTTGTGTACGGGAAAGCGTGCCATCTTCCGGTCGAGCTTGAGCATAAAGCCTATTGGGCTCTCAAGCATGCAAATTTTGACCTCAAAACTGCGGGTGATCATCGGAAAGTTCAACTCAATGAATTAAATGAACTCCGTGATCAAGCTTACGAGAACTCTTTGATTTACAAGGAAAAGACAAAGAAGATAGCGACTCGGTGAACAAAAATTAGCAACATATACGGGTTTTCACCCGTATCTCTGATTTCTTTCTACTTTCTACCACCCTAGTGTGGGGGAATGGCCAACCCCCCGCTAATTTGAAAATGTATATATGTATATGAGCAAAAAAAAAAAAAAAAAAAAGTGATTGTATGTACAGTTAAATAAAGTGAAAAATACAAAACAATATTTCCACAGTTAGCTTCGAATATTATCTTTTTACGTTCAGAGATTCGGCATAATAGCCGGGACTTTGAATATTGAGGACAATATTCATTTCTAAGTGTGGGGGGGGGGGGGGAAATTCTAGCGAATTTTATCGCAAAATACTTTTAAGTACCCCCATTTCTAAGTGTGGGGGGGGGGGGAAATTCTAGCGAATTTTATCGCAAAATACTTTTAAGTACCCCCATTTCTAAGTGTGTGTGGGGGGGGGGGGGGGGAAATTCTAGCGAATTTTATCGCAAAATACTTTTAAGTACCCCCATTTTTAGGCCAAAATTTTTCACTTTATTTCAAAATTTTGTGGTAATCAGTCCGCCGTGTCTAAACGACAAAAGGGATTGGCTAATCCAGGAGCAAACGGCTCTTGGTAAAGATATCTCAAATCCGTTTATGGCTTACAATTTGCCCAAAATTGTATGGTTCCTCAACTCCCCAAAGACAAATGAGTTGGCTAGCCCGCAAGATTATGGCTTGTGGTAAAGGCCGTGGAAAGACCATAATTGGTAATCAGCTCACCAAGATGTTGACTATTCCATCAAGAGTTGGCTAGTCCAGAAGCAAACGGCTTTTGGTAAAGACTAATCAAATCCGTTGACAGCTGGTGGTTTGCTCAAAATCACACGGTTATCAGGTGTGCCACAGTTCTTACACCTGGCTACTCCAGAAGTGATGGCTTTTGGTAAAGAGTTTAAAATCCATCAAGTTTTTCTCAAAAGATTGCTAGGGACTAGCAATAGTTTAGTGTGGGGGATTGATGAGTGTGTAAATACTCATCATTTTTATCGTATCTGAACTGCCAAAACATCCAAATACGCATCAAAATACACAAATTATCCCAAAAGTGTGTTTTATATGTTTTAGATGCAAAATGTTTAAAAACAAATGAAAAACGAACAAAGTTTGCACAATTGGCAGTTTCAGTCCCTCAAGTTTCAAATATTGACAAAACTAGTCCCTGGAAGTTTAAAACGAAAGAAAAGTCAACCCAAGGCATGGAAAAGTCAAAAATTATGAAAAAATGATCCTTGGGTAAAAAGTTTGAGAAAATTACACATTTGGTCCCTCAAAATCCAAAATTGGCATAAAAGATCCCCGGAGTTCCAGAAAATGACAGATTTGGTCCCTGGTGGGATAATTTTGAAAGAAAAAGCATTTTGGGTCCTTGGGAAGTTACAAAAATCACTTTTGATCTCTGGAGGAAAAGTTTGAGGAATTTACATGTTTGGTCCTCATAGTTTGGAAAATTGACATAATTGATCCCCGGGAATTTTAAAAAGTGGAAAGTATTATTTATGGTCCTTGGGATATTTTAACATGGCAAAATTGGTCCTTGAACTATTTTGGAAAGTTGCAATTCAGGCCCTCAATTTTCAGGACTTTACAATTTTGGTCCTTGTTGTTTCCTAAAGTCACTAAACCAAACCACCCTTTCATTTTAAAACCTGATCCATGTAAACACCACCCCAGCCCATGTACCCTAGCCCAACTTCCCAAAAGCCCACACCCTAATATAACCAGGGTCAACCATGGTCAAACCCACACACCTTATCCCTTCCCCCTCCTTGATTCCCGCCTGCAAAACACCACACCCCATCATCACAAACCCAACTCCCCCTTTGCTACACTCCACCCTCCCCCTTGCACCCTCCTCCAAAAGCTACATTCCAAAACAACTCCCTGGCTTCAATTATTTGAAGAAACGGCCAAAAAATCATTTGGGGGCCAAAACTAATCAAAGGTCGAGATTGAGAGTGAATGATCCTATGGTCTATTAAGAAGCTGGGAAATGTCCAAGTGAAGTCAGAAACCCTAATTGGAGAGTTATAAAAAGAAGCTGAGAAGCAGTGGAGCCAGTGTTAGATTTTTTAGAGTAATTTAGTTGTTTCCAAGAATTGTAATGTCATATTTCCATTAAGTTTCAGTTGTAATCCATTCTCAATTATCATTAATATAAATTGCCTTTTAAGAAATCCAAGTTTCAATTCTGCTTTCATTTTTTTTTCATCAACAATAATTATAAAAAGAAAAAAAAATATACAGAAAAAAAAGAGTTATGAAGAAGAAGATGATGCAGGCAATGGAATGGGTATAATAGAGATTCATGGGAATCAATTAAGTTGTTCATGGTTCTTGGTTTTGCTCTGGAAGCACACTGTGAGCCACTCCTCTGATTTTACATTGCTCATCAGCTTATATTTATGCTTATTTATGGTTTAGAATAGCTTGTCTATGCTTTTTGATGTTTAAAATGCCTTCTGTTTAGTTTCTAAGAAATCAGTTCATTTTGTTGTTATTTTACCAAGAACTACCCATAACTGCTTAAGTGAGCTCTGGGTGATCTTAGTTGCATTTTGTGGTCCATTTAGGCCCTAATCATAGTTTAGAATAACTTATGGGTCACTGGTTGGATTACTCTAGTTGTTATTCTACTTAATTTAGTTTAACTGTGGACTTAAGGAGTGTTTGGATCAGGTGATTCCATTGAGCTCCAATGTGTTTTTTTTGATATTTGCCATTCCTACATGTCACTATAGGTTTATGAAGGGTAGTCAAACCATGAAACTCAGTTCCAATTCAAGAAAAAGTCAAAATCAAGTTTCAAGTCTCATATCTGTGTGTATTGGCATATGTAACTGCTGAGATCATTGATTTGTGATGAAATACAGTTGTACTTAAGATAAGTTGGACCTAAATCAGTTTAATATTTCATTTAGATGTATTTAGGATCAATTGAATCTCACTAAAGTCAAAGGTTCATAAAATCATCAAATAGTCAAAGTTCATGTCTGTTGGAAAGGAGGTGATTTAAAAGGCTGCTGTAAGGTTTAATTTTGGTTGGAAATAGATAAAAAAAAATGTTGTTTTACAATCCTTGGCAGCTTGGTAGTGTAGCTCAATAATAAAATTGCATTTTGAAACCTAATCACCCATTAAAAATTGGTCCTGAACTTGCTTCATTGACCCAGAACCTCCCCTGCACCAGTCTCACCAACCAGTGTTCATGGGTCTCCACAGCTTTCATTAGTGGACCCCGCAAGGTGTTTATTAGCTTATTTAAAAGCCAAGCTACCCCACTTTGAGTTTCTGAGCTTAGTTCCTAGATTAGAGTTTGTTTAATAGGGCTGCATGCCCCTTGAAATCTGTCCCAATTTACTGTGTGACTTGATCTTTTGTGTGAACCAGTTTTTTAGAAGCCTCTCATAAGTTCACCTGTGGGTCCCACAGTGTGAACTTTAGCTTATTGGAAAGCTTATAAGCTAGGCTCTTAGGATCTGCACTTGTTTGAATGTTTAGAGCTTATGTGATAAGCTGGTTTTGGCCAAAAGCAAGCCTGCAGGCCTGCTGATGCAAAAATGGTACTTTGGAATTGCTTATTTGAAGTTTAAGCTTATTTTGTAGGTTTTGAGTTTGTTCAAGTTTATTTTTTGTATATTTCATTAGTTTACATCTTAGTTCACTCTTGGTTCTGACCTAGTAGCTTATGCTAAGCTTTTCATAGGCTTATTTGACCAAAAAGTCAACTGTTGTGCTTATTTATAAGCACAGAGCTTATTATTAAGTTCCAATCTAAGTCCATTCACAAAAAGTTCTCCATTTTAGTTGTAAAACAGTTGTGTAAAAGAAAAATTGGAAAAAGCTAAATTTTGAGAAAGTGATAGCTTCTATTTAAGCTATTTTAGCTTATTTTCTGCTTATTTATAAGCAATTTCCATTTTTAAATTTTTCTTAGGCTTCTTTTTAGTTAAAATAATTTTAGTAATTTTTCCAGATTTTTCCTAGTTCATTTGGTATTTTTAATAATTAATTTTAGTTTAAATTAATTAAATAATTAGTTTTAATTAATATTAAATAATTAAAAGGTAGAAAAATTAGGTTTTCTGTTTTAAATAATAGTTTTATAATATTTTAGATTTTTCTAAATTTAATTTTCATTTTTCTAGGTAATTTTCATAATTAATTAATAATTAGTTTAAATTAGTTAATTAAAAAGTAATTAGAAATTAGTAATTAATTAATAGTAATTAATTAAATAGTGTAAAAATTATTTTTCTTTTTCTGAAAATTTTCTTAAGTCATTAGGATTATAAAAATATAATTTTCAAGTTCGTAGGATTTTATTTGCTCTCGTTTCACTTTTATTTTTGCGCGTTCGCGTTATTTTTAATTCAAACGCGCGTTTTTAGGTTAACTTGCGTTTCTAGATAATCTGATCATCAGTAATTGTTCCTATAGTGTTTATAAGTTATTTTCAATCATAATCTCGTAGTTTAATCACTCAAATCAAATTCCTGATACTCCTGTTAAATCACCCGATCACTTTAAACGTTTTTTAATACAATTGCTTACCTCGCTGGGACATAACGACCCGGGAATACACTGTACTCCTTGGTTAGTTGGTTTTAGACATTTGACTGGGTTGACCATTACCTGGGAAACTTAGTTGACCGTTTAGGACCAATCAAAATTTGGCGCCGCTGCCGGGGAGGTAGCTGCGTGTTTAAAACGTTTCTTTGAGATTAGTGATTTTTCATTCGTCACTGTATAAACCCACCACCCTTTTTGTAAATTCAAATCATAAAACAAAAACGTCATTAACACTTTTCCTAAAGTGTTAACAAACACCAAAAAAATTCAAAAACAAACAAAACATATCGTTACGTTTTCTATATCGTGTTTCTTTTAAGGTGATTCTTAAAGAGATGCGATTTTGGTAAACGAATCGATACCAAAAATATTATCCAAAAAAGTTTTTATCCCTAGTGCATGCGCACTCGTTCACAATCGAAACGAAATCGTCAACTTAAAAACGTAACTGAGTTACGTCCTATTGTTGAGGATCCAGTTCCGAAAATGGACGGTAATCCAAATGACCCACCCATCATAGATGATGCAGCTCCTGATCTCCGAACGATGGATGAGCTGTGTCAACCCACAATGCTCGGAAGAGGGGGCCCCATTGCCCCTCTTAACATTGCTGCCACTGATTTTGGACTTAAACATCACATGATACAACAAGTCCAGAATTCGTGTCAATTTCATGGCTTACCTGGTGATGATGCAAACAAGCATCTTGATAAATTTCTTACCATCACCCAAAGCATGAAGCAGAATGGTGTTTCCGATGATGCCCTTCGTCTATCTCTTTTCCCGTATTCTCTCACCCATCATGCCACTGCATGGTTTGATCGACTTCCTAAGAACTCGATTCACACTTTCAAAGAAATGGTGACAAAATTTTTAGCCAAATACTTTCCACCATCCATGGTTTCCAAGTTACGAAATGACATTAGTAACTTTCGTCAGCATCCCGAGGAGTCTCTATTTGAGGCATGGGAACGCTATAAGCTCTCAATTGATCGGTGTCCTAACCATAACATGTTACTCGTTACCCAAATAGATACTTTCTATAATGGGTTGACCTTGAGACACCGTGATATTCTCAATGCTGCTGCTGGTGGGACCTTTATGAAAAGGCGCCCCGAAGAGTGCTATGATCTCATTGAGAACATGACTGCCCATCATAACTTCTGGGATTCCTCAGCTGAGAGGGAAGAGTCATGTAAGTCTGTCACTCCAGCATCTTCTGAAATAGCGATCCTCACTAAAAAGATGGATGATTTCGCTACGGCTATGTTGAGGATGAACCAAAGTATCCAAAATCAACAAGTCCAAACTCAACAAGCCAAAGCCGTTAGTCAAAGTTGTGAAACTTGTGGAGGTCCACATGCTTATTCCGAGTGTCCATGTAACACCCCCAAATTACCGCAGCGGAAGACTGTGTCATAGGGGTGCTACTTCATAATACAAAGTACAAGGTATAGAAAACGAACTCTAAATGAGACGTTTTGAAAAGTTACCATTCGATTAATGAATTCAAAGTTACAAACATGAGATTCCAAAGTATGATACATAAATGTATACAAAATGTTTTGAATGGTAAATGATAAAAACGTAAGTCTTCAGAATATGCAGCTTGACTCTAAGTTCCACGCACTAGCTATCGCCTTACTAACCTGAGATAAACATGCTAAAGTGTCAACACAATGGTTGGTGAGTTCATAGAGTTTGTCTTAAAACAGTTGAAAAACCTTAAAAGAATATTCGCACAGCAAAGGCATCGTGAATCCACTCAGTTGCAAGTCCCGCCATAAGAGACTTGCAACCTGTGTGTTCACAACCCACTGCTAATATATATGGTATAATAAAGACATGTATAAGTTCATCAAAACAGTTTAGCAATTAGTCGTGAGTCTACACTTCATCTCCGAAGACCTCACGTTTTATGATGTATCCAACATTCGCAAATGTTAGGATGTATAAGCCTCAATGGTCATCCAACAACTTAATTTGGAGCCATCGGAAGTCTCAATGGTCATCCAGTAACTTAATCTGGAGCCACTGGCAGTCTCAATGGTCATCCAGCAACTTAATCTGGAGCCACTGGAAGTCTCACAATCAAGTATAACGCAGTTAAGTATAACACAATCATGTATGTATGAAATCAAGTATAATGCAATCAAGTATAAGACAATCAAGTATAAAAGCTTTGAATATTTGTACAAGTAAGCAAGTAGTTGAGCATGTATCTCCCCCAAAGAGTTAAAACAAGTATGAAAAAGTAGGGGCTATGACTCACCTTAAGTCTATGTAATGAGAAATGAAAGTGGTAGTCGAATCGCGAAAGTCTCTAAGAGCAGCCTATAATAGAACGTTGCGACTTAGGTTTGGAGTAACGTCTAAGAATACGAAGAATTGCCTATATATGTCTTGCATAATGTTCATGATGTAGTACTTAGTATATAGTGTAAGTCTTTGAATATAAATTGTTTATGAAACATGTTTAGGTTGTAAATCTCTTACTACCGTTCGGGCCGACATAATTCAGAAGTCATGGAGTAAACGTTCGAGGAGCCAGCACACTTTAATTCGTAAATCCACAACTCATCTCAACGGCTTACTTAATGAACTCCTCACATGAGGCTCCCTACTATTGTAGTATTTGATAACATATATATAAGTTTTTGATCTTTAAAAGTTATATGGTCTTTAGCCGTGGCTTTGCCGTGACCTTGGTCATTGTTACCATGGTCTTGAGACTCAACCTTGGCTTTAGCCATGGTTGTGGTCTTGGCTTTAGGTCATTAGACCTCTTGGTCTCATCTAATTATAATCATTATATAGTGACTTTGGTCTAAAAATGGGCTGTTAGGAATTTGAAGAAATTATCACTCGGAAAGCGTTTTCAGGGCTCGAGCTTCTTTGTTCCTGAATGAAAACGTCGTTCCGGACAACTTTCGTGTTTTAACTTTTTGATGAATCGGATCAGAAAGGTTACTTTCAAAATGGCAGAATGCAAACAATAGGGTATTGGCAGTTTCGGCGTTTTGGTTTCGCTAACTTCTTATGGCCATAACTTTTGACTCGGGTACTCGTTTTGGGTGATTCAAATTGCTATGTTTTCCTTGTTAAGTCCTCTTTAACAGTAAGTAAGTGTGAAATATCATAGTTGTACTATTTTGGTCGTGGTTCTCCATAAAAATCACTAGTTTGCTTGTTTACTTGTCATAAGTTAACATATGTATACCAATACTTGTTTTATCCATTTTTAAACATCATGAACACAATAACAAGAAAATATATAGCATGAAAGGAACACAAAGAGTATGAAAATGATAATTAAGCAAGGAGTATATTAGGGTTTGCTTACAACTTTTTGGCTTTCTAAAGAAAGGAAGTCAAGTATAGAACTAGGACACTAAACCTAAGCTTGTAAACCCTTCACCATAACTCTTGTAACCCTTGCTAGCCTTGATCTAACCCTTGTGAAAACCATTTAACTTCAGCCCTAGTAACCTTGTGTAGCTCCTAATTCAACCATGGAATCACCAAACAAACTTAAGAACTAGGTAGAGAATACTAAGACCTTGAACTTTGTAGTGTAACTTGTATATTGAAGATCAAAGGATCATGGTGCTAGGTATTGATGTTGTAGCGTTTTTGGTGATGAAGAAAGGAAGGTATTTGCTTGCTATTTATACTATGAATGAGGAGGTTAGGAAGCTTACTAGGAAATTACATAAACTTGGTGACAAAGTTGTAATTAAGTAAGATCTAATGGCTAAAGTCAAGATTTAACCACACATGGTGACTCCCCCCCCCCCTTCTAAGTTGGTTTGGAAGAGATAAGGGTGACTAGATGAGTAGTCATGGTCTTTGGATGATAATATCCTAAGTATGTAGCTAGTTTTGACTCCGTAAATTGCTAACCGTAAGTTGTTAGGCCACGAAACGTAAAACAGGGTATCCTAAAAATATGAAATTTATAAATATGGTAGAACTTATCAATATACTCCATAATAAAATATAAAATGAGTGGTAGGTTCTATCGGGTGCTAAAACCCTGCTAAAAACTGGAAACACGGGTCTAAAACGCGTAATTCGCGTAAAACGCTGAACTGAAAAACGTAAAATTCCAAAACTTTTGGAATTGTCCTAAAATGAGAGAAAATCATATTTCTATTGTTTATAATGTTTTATGGACATATCGGGATGCTGGAATGACGTTTAAACCTAAAAGTAAATCTCGGACACGGCTTTGTGATTTTTACAGAAATGATCCGACGAGCGTCAAACTCTCGGATTATCGTTAAAATAGTTTAACTTACGAGAATATGAAATAAAAATTTCTGAGATGAATAGTGAAAAGTGAATAGTAAAAGTTAATAGTGAAATTTTCAGGAATAAAAGTTAACCTGAAATTGCGAATTGTTACAGTCTCTACCCCTTAAGGAGAACTTCGTCCCGAAGTTCAGTTGATGTTAACTACTTACGGTGTGTCTAAGAGAATTCGGGATCTCTAATATAGTGGTGTCCACTCTGATTCGTCTAAGGTTGTGGTTAAGGAGTTGTATCGGCTACAATTAAGCCCACTTATTTATAACACATTACTTACATAAAGAAGTGTCCAAATTTATGTAAGTAAGGTCTCATAAACTTATGGTTCGGTGATTTACAATTTCTTTATTTAAATGAAGAGGCGTCCCAATCCATTTAAATAAGGAGATTCTAAAACATCCTACTTAAGAATTACCGACACAAAATCCGCCTTCTGAGGCCGATAGTAAGATAATCAAGTCATCAAATCCCTAAAGCTAAGCAATAATATTATTTAACTCAAATCTTGTGTCTCATCAAACAAGAACTGTCACAAGATCAAGTTAAATAATTAGTTATTACTGAGCTCCATGTTTTTAATGACTCGGCTAATCTCTGGGCTCCTTATAATACTAAAGTCACATCATCTAACAGCGTGGAACCAACATCTAACAAAGGCATATATGTATGTAGTGTGTGTAAGGCAAATAAAGAGGAAGGTCTCAACGTATATAGCAGTTATAGTCTAGGCACTAAATGCAACCTAGTTCTCTATAACCAAGGCTCTGGTACCAATCTGTAACACCCCCAAATTACCGCAGCGGAAGACTGTGTCATAGGGGTGCTACTTCATAATACAAAGTACAAGGTATAGAAAACGAACTCTAAATGAGACGTTTTGAAAAGTTACCATTCGATTAATGAATTCAAAGTTACAAACATGAGATTCCAAAGTATGATACATAAATGTATACAAAATGTTTTGAATGGTAAATGATAAAAGCGTAAGTCTTCAGAATATGCAGCTTGACTCTAAGTTCCATGCACTAGCTATCGCCTTACTAACCTGAGATAAACATGCTAAAATGTCAACACAAAGGTTGGTGAGTTCATAGATTTTGTCTTAAAACAGTTGAAAAACCTTAAAAGAATATTCGCACAGCAAAGGCATCGTGAATCCACTCAGTTGCAAGTCCCGCCATAAGAGACTTGCAACCTGTGTGTTCACAACCCACTGCTAATATATATGGTATATTAAAGACATGTATAAGTTCATCAAAACAGTTTAGCAATTAGTCGTGAGTCTACACTTCATCTCCGAAGACCTCACGTTTTATGATGTATCCAACATTCGCAAATGTTAGGATGTATAAGCCTCAATGGTCATCCAACAACTTAATTTGGAGCCATCGGAAGTCTCAATGGTCATCCAGTAACTTAATCTGGAGCCACTGGCAGTCTCAATGGTCATCCAGCAACTTAATCTGGAGCCACTGGAAGTCTCACAATCAAGTATAACGCAGTTAAGTATAACACAATCATGTATGTATGAAATCAAGTATAATGCAATCAAGTATAAGACAATCAAGTATAAAAGCTTTGAATATTTGTACAAGTAAACAAGTAGTTGAGCATGTATCTCCCCCAAAGAGTTAAAACAAGTATGAAAAAGTAGGGGCTATGACTCACCTTAAGTCTATGTAATGAGAAATGAAAGTGGTAGTCGAATCGCGAAAGTCTCTAAGAGCAGCCTATAATAGAACGTTGCGACTTAGGTTTGGAGTAACGTCTAAGAATACGAAGAATTGCCTATATATGTCTTGCATAATGTTCATGATGTAGTACTTAGTATATAGTGTAAGTCTTTGAATATAAATTGTTTATGAAACATGTTTAGGTTGTAAATCTCTTACTACCGTTCGGGCCGACATAATTCAGAAGTCATGGAGTAAACGTTCGAGGAGCCAGGACACTTTAATTCATAAATCCACAACTCATCTCGATGGCTTACTTAATGAACTCCTCACATGAGGCTCCCTACTATTGTAATATTTGATAACATATATATAAGTTTTTGATCTTTAAAAGTTATATGGTCTTTAGCCGTGGCTTTGCCGTGACCTTGGTCATTGTTACCATGGTCTTGAGACTCAACCTTGGCTTTAGCCATGGTTGTGGTCTTGGCTTTAGGTCATTAGACCTCTTGGTCTCATCTAATTATAATCATTATATAGTGACTTTGGTCTAAAAATGGGCTGTTAAGAATTTGAAGAAATTATCACTCGGAAAGCGTTTTCAGGGCTCGAGCTTCTTTGTTCCTGAACGAAAACGTCGTTCCGGACAACTTTCGTGTTTTAACTTTTTGATGAATCAGACCAGAAGGGTGACTTTCAAAATGGCAGAATGCAAACAGTAGGGTATTGGCAGTTTTGGCGTTTTGGTTTCGCTAACTTCTTATGGCCATAACTTTTGACTCGGGTACTCGTTTTGGGTGATTCAAATTGCTATGTTTTCCTTGTTAAGTCCTCTTTAACAGTATGTAAGTGTGAAATATCATAGTTGTACTATTTTGGTCGTGGTTCTCCATAAAAATCACTAGTTTGCTTGTTTACTTGTCATAAGTTAACATATGTATACTAATACTTGTTTTATCCATTTTTAAACATCATGAACACAATAACAAGAAAATATATAGCATGAAAGGAACACAAAGAGCATGAAAATGATAATTAAGCAAGGAGTATGTTAGGGTTTGCTTACAACTTTTTGGCTTTCTAAAGAAAGGAAGTCAAGTATAGAACTAGGACACTAAACCTAAGCTTGTAAACCCTTCACCATAACTCTTGTAACCCTTGCTAGCCTTGATCTAACCCTTGTGAAAACCATTTAACTTCAGCCCTAGTAACCTTGTGTAGCTCCTAATTCAACCATGGAATCACCAAACAAACTTAAGGACCAGGTAGAGAATACTAAGACCTTGAACTTTGTAGTGTAACTTGTATATTGAAGATCAAAGGATCATGGTGCTAGGTATTGATGTTGTGGCGTTTTTGGTGATGAAGAAAGGAAGGGATTAGCTTGCTATTTATACTATGAATGAGGAGGTTAGGAAGCTTACTAGGAAATTACATAAACTTGGTGACAAAGTTGTAATTAAGTAAGATCTAATGGCTAAAGTCAAGATTTAACCACACATGGTGACTCCCCCCCCCCTCCTAAGTCGGTTTGGAAGAGATAAGGGTGACTAGATGAGTAGTCATGGTCTTTGGATGATAATATCCTAAGTATGTAGCTAGTTTTGACTCCGTAAATTGCTAACCGTAAGTTGTTAGGCCACGAAACGTAAAACCAGGTATCCTAAAAATATGAAATTTATAAATATGGTAGAACTTATCAATATACTCCATAATAAAATATAAAATGAGTGGTAGGTTCTATCGGGTGCTAAAACCCTGCTAAAAACTGGAAACACGGGTCTAAAACGCGTAATTCGCGTAAAACGCTGAACTGAAAAACGTAAAATTCCAAAACTTTTGGAATTGTCCTAAAATGAGAGAAAATCATATTTCTATTGTTTATAATGTTTTATGGACATATCGGGATGCTGGAATGACGTTTAAACCTAAAAGTAAATCTCGGACACGGCTTTGTGATTTTTGCAGAAATGATCCGACGAGCGTCAAACTCTCGGATTATCGTTAAAATAGTTTAACTTACGAGAATATGAAATAAAAATTTCTGAGATGAATAGTGAAAAGTGAATAGTAAAAGTGAATAGTAAAAAAAGTGAATAGTGAAAAGTGAAATTTTCGGGAATAAAAGTTAACCTGAAATTGCGAATTGTTACAGTCCAGCCACTAGTGGTTACCCTCATGAGGACGTATATGCTGCTCAAGGTTCCTATAACTCGGGAGGTAATAACTACCAACCGCAAGGGGATCGCAATCTTTTAAGCTATCGTTCTAACAATTTCCTTGGACCTCCCGGATTCAATCAAAACCCTAATGTCCCAAACCGTAACTTGAACCAAAATCAGAATCGAACAAACCAAGGTTACCAAAACCAAGGAAATGTTAATCAAACCCAAAACCAAGGTTTCCATCATAACCAAAACCAAGGTTTCCAAAATCATGGAAACTACAATCGAAACCAAGGTCAAAACAACTATCAAGGAAACAATTCTCATGGACATGGCAACCAACATCAGGGAAATTTTCAAAACCACGGTTCTAATCATAATAACCGGGCTCAAAATTTTCCCAATCAAAATCAAGCCATCACTACAACTACTCAGAATTACCCTAACCAAGCTCCTCCCAACAATACTCAAGAAATTGTTCCAACGGGTCCTTCACATGAGGAGTTGTTGAGACAATTCATGAAATCTCAGGAGGAAATGAATAGGGTGATGATGACTCAGATCACTGACCTTGTTAAGAAGTCTTTAAATGATCGACCCTCGGGCTCAGGTAATACTTTACCTAGCAACACGATCGCTAATCCGAGGGGCGATGTTAAAGCGATCACAACGAGAAGTGGTGTTTCCTATGATGGTCCCAAAGCTCCTACTACCTCTTCTTCTCCTCCCAAGGTAGTAGAGAATGAGCCTGAGGTGACAAAGGACAAGGTGCAATTTACTAGTACACGAAGTACCGCACACGTCCATCCTTAGGTTGTACCAGAAACCGTACCAGAACCAGGAGTTGTGTTTGAACCACCAACAACTCCTGAAGAGAACCCTAAATCCAAACCTTCACTACCATACCCATCTCGGTTACAAGACCAAAAGCTCCGCGAAAAAGCAAATCATCAAATGGAAAAGTTCTTTCAAATTTTCCGAGATATTCATTTTGATATCAGCTTCGCGGATGCTCTCCTTTTGATGCCTAAATTTGCATCGACAATCAAGAATCTGTTGAACAATAAAGAGAAGCTATTTGAAATGGCACGAACTCCACTCAATGAGAACTACTCTGCGGTTCTTTTGAAACAGCTTCCCGAGAAGCTAGGAGACCCGGGAAAATTCCTCATTCCATGTGTTTTCCCCGGAATGGTTGAGTGCTTCGCCTTGGCCGATCTAGGTGCAAGCATTAACTTGATGCCTTATTCCATATGGAAAAAGCTTTCTCTTCCGGAACTCACCACCACCTGCATGACTCTCGAGCTTGCAGACCGCTGAACATCTCGTCCCCTCGGCATTGCCAAGGATGTATTTGTAAAGGTGGGGAACTTCCACTTTCCGGCAGATTTTGTGGTTGTCGATTTCGATGCTGACCCACGAGTTCCTCTCATTCTTGGGAGAGGATTCTTAAGGACGGGTCGTGCGTTAATCAATGTGCATGAAGAGGAAATAACTCTTCGTGTTGGTAATGAAGCAGTAACGTTTAACCTCGATCAAACCTCGAGGTACTCCTCTAATTATGACGCTGAAACGGTTAACCGTATTGATGTCATTGATGTTGCGTCTGAGGAGTACTCTCAAGAACTTCTTGGTTACTTACCGAGTGGCAGTCCCACTCCATCTACTGAGCCTATCATATCCGACTCTTCCCCTTCTCTCACTCCTTTTGAGGGAAGTGACTTCCTTTTGGAAGAGGTCGAGGCTTTTCTCACCCAAGATAGTTCAATTTCGGGTGAATTTGATGAGAACTATCTTGATCCTGAGGGGGATATTCTTTTGCTAGAAAAATTGTTAAACGAAGATCCATCTCCCCCTCTTCCTCCAAAAATACTTCATAAAAAGGAAGTAAAAAACGTTGAAATAACTGATGACTTGCCTGTGGTTGAACTTAAGGACTTGCCGCCACACCTTGAGTATGCATTTCTGGAGGGTGATGATAAATTACCCGTCATAATTGCTAAAAATTTAAGTGTTGAGGAAAAGGCTGCTCTCATAAAGGTTTTGAAGTCGCATAAACAAGCAATTGCTTGGAGACTCTCCGACATCAAGGGCATTGACCCTGAATTTTGTACTCACAAGATTTTAATGGAGGATGACTTCAAACCAGCAGTCCAACACCAAAGAAGGGTGAATCCAAAAATTCATGAGGTCATTAAACAAGAAGTTTTAAAACTCCTTGATGCCGGATTGATTTACCCTATCTCGGACAATCCTTGGGTTAGCCCAATACATTGTGTTCCAAAAAAGGGTGGCATTACTGTTGTCACAAATGAGGAAAATGAGTTGATTCCAACTCGATTGGTTACGGGTTGACGTGTCTGTATTGACTATCGCAAGTTAAATGACGCCACCCGCAAAGATCATTTTCCTCTGCCCTTTATGGATCAGATGCTCGAGAGATTAGCGGGGAATGAGTACTATTGCTTCCTCAATGGTTTCTCGGGTTACTTTCAGATTCCCATTGATCCGCAAGATCAAGAAAAGACCACTTTCACGTGCCCCTATGGAACTTTTGCTTATAAACGTATGCCATTTGGCTTATGTAATGCTCCGGGCACGTTTCAAAGATGTATGATGTCCATATTTTCTGACATGATCGGGAAAACTATGGAGGTCTTCATGGACGATTTTTCGGTCATTGGGGATTCGTTTCAATCATGTCTCTCCCATTTAGAAAACATGCTCAAACGTTGTGAAGACACAAAGTTATGTCTAAATTGGGAGAAGAGTCACTTTATGGTCAAAGAGGGCATTATCCTCGGCCATAAGATTTCAAAGAATGGGATTGAGGTTGACAAAGCCAAAATTGATGTCATTGCAAAATTACCTCATCCCACTACCGTCAAAGGTATTAGGAGCTTTTTGGGTCATGCCGGTTTTTACCGTAGGTTTATTCAAGATTTTTCTAAAATCGCCCGGCCTATGACCCATCTCCTCGAAAAGGATGCTCCTTTTATCTTCTCACCTGAGTGCGTAGAAGCTTTTGAAACTGTAAAGAAAAAGCTTACTGAGGCACCTATTCTTGTTGCCCCCGATTGGGACTTGCCCTTTGAACTTATGTGTGATGCTAGTGATTATGCTATAGGGGCAGTCTTGGGGCAACGCAGGTCTAAACACTTTCAGCCTATACACTATGCAAGCAAAACGATGACTGAGGCTCAAAGTCATTACACCACCACTGAAAAAGAATTATTAGCTGTGGTGTATGCCTTTGAGAAATTCCGGTCATATTTGATCTTGACCAAAAGCATAGTGTATACGGATCACTCGGCTTTGAAGTACCTTTTTGCAAAACAAGATGCAAAGCCGAGACTACTTCGTTGGGTTCTCCTCCTGCAAGAATTTGATATCATTATTCGTGATAAAAAAGGAGCTGAGAACCTAGCTGCTGATCATCTCTCCCATTTGGAAAACCCCCATCAAGATGTCTCCGAGAAAAGGGAAATTAATGAAACCTTCCCTCTTGAGACACTCAATGCGGTTGCCTTTCGTGGAGATTCTGTTACCCCATGGTTTACCGATTTTGCAAACTACCTTGCGGGTAACTTCATTGTGAAAGGGATGTCGTCCCAACAAAAGAACAAGTTCTTTAAAGATGTGAAACATTATTTCTGGGACGACCCCTACTTGTTCAAAATATGTGCGGATCAAGTCATCCGGCGGTGTGTATATGGTCAAGAAGCCACTGAAATTCTTAAGGCTTGCCATGCTCGTCCCACGGGGGGCCACCACAATCCAAATTACACCGCCAAAAAGGTGTTTGATTCCGGTTTCTTTTGGCCCTCGATTTACAAGGATGCCCAAGAATTAGTCAAATCCTGTGACGCGTGTCAACGTCACGGGAATATTTCACAAAAGAATGAAATGCCACAAAATGCAATTCAAGTTTGTGAGATATTTGACGTATGGGGCATTGACTTTATGGGGCCATTTCCGTCATCTCATGGAAATAAGTACATACTCGTGGCTGTTGACTATTTGTCAAAATGGGTTGAAGCAAAAGCTTTACCCACTAATGATGCCCGAGTAGTCGTGAAATTTTTGAAAGCTCTCTTTGCTCGATTTGGAACTCCACGTGCTATAATTAGTGATCGTGGTACGCATTTCTGCAATGAAAAATTCGATAAAGTCATGCAAAAGTATGGTGTAACTCACCGTCTTTCTACTGCGTACCACCCTCAAACAAGTGGACAAGTAGAAGTTTCCAATCGAGGCATAAAGAGAATATTGGAAAGAACCGTTGGTGAAAATCGTGCATCTTGGTCGGATAAATTAGATGATGCACTTTGGGCTTTCCGTACGGCTTACAAAACACCCATTGGGTGTACGCCATACAAACTTGTGTACGGGAAAGCGTGCCATCTTCCGGTCGAGCTTGAGCATAAAGCCTATTGGGCTCTCAAGCATGCAAATTTTGACCTCAAAACTGCGGGTGATCATCGGAAAGTTCAACTCAATGAATTAAATGAACTCCGTGATCAAGCTTACGAGAACTCTTTGATCTACAAGGAAAAGACAAAGAAGATACATGACTCAAAAATCAAAAACCGCGTTTTCAACGTTGGTGATCGAGTCCTTCTTTTCAACTCTAGACTCAAAATCTTCTCGGGAAAGCTCAAAACCCGATGGACTGGTCCATTCACTATCGTGAAGGTTTATCCTTATGGCACCGTCGAGTTATCTCAAAATGACGGCCCCAATTTCAAAGTGAATGGACATCGTTTGAAACATTACTTTGGAGAGGACATACCATCCATGGTTGTCCCGGATCTCCAGACTTTCCCCAAGGACAATTAAATTCGGGGATCGAGTCAAGCTAGCGACTCGGTGAACAAAAATTAGCAACATATACGGGTTTTCACCCGTATCTCTGATTTCTTTCTACTTTCTACCACCATAGTGTGGGGGAATGGCCAACCCCCCGCTAATTTGAAAATGTATATATGTATATGAGCAAAAAAAAAAATGTGATTGTATGTACAGTTAAATAAAGTGAAAAATACAAAACAATATTTCCACAGTTAGCTTCGAATATTATCTTTTTACGTTCAGAGGTTCGGCATAATAGCCGGGACTTTGAATATTGAGGACAATATTCATTTCTAAGTGGGGGGGGGGGGGGAATTCTAGCGAATTTTATCGCAAAATACTTTTAAGTACCCCCATTTCTAAGTGTGGGGGGGGGGGGAAATTCTAGCGAATTTTATCGCAAAATACTTTTAAGTACCCCCATTTTTAGGCCAAAATTTTTCAAAAATTTTTCACTTTATTTCAAAATTTTGTGGTAATCAGTCCGCCGTGTCTAAACGACAAAAGGGATTGGCTAATCCAGGAGCAAACGGCTCTTGGTAAAGATATCTCAAATCCATCAAGTTTTTCTCAAAAGATTGCTAGGGACTAGCAATAGTTTAGTGTGCGGGATTGATGAGTGTGTAAATACTCATCATTTTTATCGTATCTGAACTGCCAAAACATCCAAAAACACCCAAATACGCATCAAAATACACAAATTATCCCAAAAGTGTGTTTTATATGTTTTAGATGCAAAATGTTTAAAAACAAATGAAAAACGAACAAAGTTTGCACAATTGGCAGTTTCAGTCCCTCAAGTTTCAAATATTGACAAAACTAGTCCCTGGAAGTTTAAAACGAAAGAAAAGTCAACCCAAGGCATGGAAAAGTCAAAAATTATGAAAAAATGATCCTTGGGTAAAAAGTTTGAGAAAATTACACATTTGGTCCCTCAAAATCCAAAATTGGCATAAAAGATCCCCGGAGTTCCAGAAAATGACAGATTTGGTCCCTGGTGGGATAATTTTGAAAGAAAAAGCATTTTGGGTCCTTGGGAAGTTACAAAAATCACTTTTGATCTCTGGATGAAAAGTTCAAGGAATTTACATGTTTGGTCCTCATAGTTTGGAAAATTGACATAATTGATCCCCGGGAATTTTAAAAAGTGGAAAGTATAATTTATGGTCCTTGGGATATTTTAACATGGCAAAATTGGTCCTTGAACTATTTTGGAAAGTTGCAATTCAGGTCCTTAATTTTCAGGACTTTACAATTTTGGTCCTTGTTGTTTCCTAAAGTCACTAAACCAAACTACCCTTTCATTTTAAAACCTGATCCATGTAAACACCATCCCAGCCCATGTACCCTAGCCCAACTTCCCAAAAGCCCACACCCTAATATAACCAGGGTCAACCATGGTCAAACCCACACACCTTATCCCTTCCCCCTCCTTGATTCCCGCCTGCAAAACACCACACCCCATCATCACAAACCCAACTCCCCCTCTGCTACACTCCACCCTCCCCCTTGCACCCTCCTCCAAAAGCTACATTCCAAAACAACTCCCTGGCTTCAATTATTTGAAGAAACGACCAAAAAATCATTTGGGCGCCAAAACTAATCAAAGGTCGAGATTGAGAGTGAATGATCCTATGGTCTATAAAGAAGCTGGGAAGTGAAGTCAGAAACCCTAATTGGAGAGCTATAAAAAGAAGCTGAGAAGCAGTGGAGCCAGTGTTAGATTTTTTAGAGTAATTTAGTTGTTTCCAAGAATTGTAATGTCATATTTCCATTAAGTTTCAGTTGTAATCCATTCTCAATTATCATTAATATAAATTGCCTTTTAAGAAATCCAAGTTTCAATTCGGCTTTCATTTTTTTTTCATCTACAATAATTATAAAAAGAAAAAAAAAATATACAGAAAAAAAAAGACTTATGAAGAAGAAGATGATGCAGGCAATGGAATGGGTATAATAGAGATTCATGGGAATCAATTAAGTTGTTCATGGTTCTTGGTTTTGCTCTGGAAGCACACTGTGAGCCACTCCTCTGATTTTACATTGCTCATCAGCTTATATTTATGCTTATTTATGGTTTAGAATAGCTTGTCTATGCTTTTTGATGTTTAAAATGCCTTCTGTTTAGTTTCTAAGAAATCAGTTCATTTTGTTGTTATTTTACCAAGAACTACCCATAACTGCTTAAGTGAGCTCTGGGTGATCTTAGTTGCATTTTGTGGTCTATTTAGGCCCTAATCATAGTTTAGAATAACTTATGGGTCACTGGTTGGATTACTCTAGCTGTTATTCTACTTAATTTAGTTTAACTGTGGACTTAAGGAGTGTTTGGATCAGGTGATTCCATTGAGCTCCAATGTGTTTTATTTGATATTTGCCATTCCTACATGTCACTATAGGTTTATGAAGGGTAGTCAAACCATGAAACTCAGTTCCAATTCAAGAAAAAGTCAAAATCAAGTTTCAAGTCTCATATCTGTGTGTATTGGCATATGTAACTGCTGAGATCATTGATTTGTGATGAAATACAGTTGTACTTAAGATAAGTTGGACCTAAATCAGTTTAATATTTCATTTAGATGTATTTAGGATCAATTGAATCTCACTAAAGTCAAAGGTTCATAAAATCATCAAATAGTCAAAGTTCATGTCTATTGGAAAAGAGGTGATTTAAAAGGCTGCTGTAAGGTTTAATTTTGGTTGGAAATAGATAAAAAAAAATGTTGTTTTACAATCCTTGGCAGCTTGGTAGTGTAGCTCAATAATAAAATTGCATTTTGAAACCTAATCACCCATTAAAAATTGGTCCTGAACTTGCTTCATTGACCCAGAACCTCCCCTGCACCAGTCTCACCAACCAGTGTTCATGGGTCTCCACAGCTTTCATTAGTGGACCCCACAAGGTGTTTATTAGCTTATTTAAAAGCCAAGCTACCCCCACTTTGAGTTTCTGAGCTTAGTTCCTAGATTAGTGTTTGTTTAATAGGGCTGCATGCCCCTTGAAATCTGTCCCAATTTACTGTGTGACTTGATCTTTTGTGTGAACCAGTTTTTTAGAAGCCTCTCATAAGTTCACCTGTGGGTCCCACAGTGTGAACTTTAGCTTATTGGAAAGCTTATAAGCTAGGCTCTTAGGATCTGCACTTGTTTGAATGTTTAGAGCTTATGTGATAAGCTGGTTTTGGCCAAAAGCAAGCCTGCAGGCCTGCTGATGCAAAAATGGTACTTTGTAATTGCTTATTTGAAGTTTAAGCTTATTTTGTAGGTTTTGAGTTTGTTCAAGTTTATTTTTTGTATATTTCATTAGTTTACATCTTAGTTCACTCTTGGTTCTGACCTAGTAGCTTATGCTAAGCTTTTCATAGGCTTATTTGACCAAAAAGTCAACTGTTGTGCTTATTTATAAGCACAGAGCTTATTATTAAGTTCCAATCTAAGTCCATTCACAAAAAGTTCTCCATTTTAGTTGTAAAACAGTTGTGTAAAAGAAAAATTGGAAAAAGCTAAATTTTGAGAAAGTGATAGCTTCTATTTAAGCTATTTTAGCTTATTTTCTGCTTATTTATAAGCAATTTCCATTTTTAAATTTTTCTTAGGCTTCTTTTTAGTTAAAATAATTTTAGTAATTTTTCCAGATTTTTCCTAGTTCATTTGGTATTTTTAATAATTAATTTTAGTTTAAATTAATTAAATAATTAGTTTTAATTAATATTAAATAATTAAAAGGTAGAAAAATTAGGTTTTCTGTTTTAAATAATAGTTTTATAATATTTTAGATTTTTCTAAATTTAATTTTCATTTTTCTAGGTAATTTTCATAATTAATTAATAATTAGTTTAAATTAGTTAATTAAAAAGTAATTAGAAATTAGTAATTAATTAATAGTAATTAATTAAATAGTGTAAAAATTATTTTTCCTTTTTTGAAAATTTTCTTAAGTCATTAGGATTATAAAAATATAATTTTCAAGTTCGTAGGATTTTATTTGCTCTCGTTTCACTTTTATTTTTGCGCGTTCGCGTTATTTTTAATTCAAACGCGCGTTTTTAGGTTAACTTGCGTTTCTAGATAATCTGATCATCAATAATTGTTCCTATAGTGTTTATAAGTTATTTTCAATCATAATCTCGTAGTTTAATCACTCAAATCAAATTCCTGATACTCCTGTTAAATCACCCGATCACTTTAAACGTTTTTGAATACAATTGCTTACCTCGCTGGGACATAACGACCCGGGAATACACTGTACTCCTTGGTTAGTTGGTTTTAGACATTTGACTAGGTTGACCATTACCTGGGAAACTTAGTTGACCGTTTAGGACCAATCAAAATTTGGCGCCGCTGCCGGGGAGGTAGTTGCGTGTTTAAAACGTTTCTTTGAGATTAGTGATTTTTCATTCGTCACTGTATAAACCCACCACCCTTTTTGTAAATTCAAATCATAAAACAAAAACGTCATTAACACTTTTCCTAAAGTGTTAACAAACACCAAAAAAATTCAAAAACAAACAAAACATATCGTTACGTTTTCTATATCGTGTTTCTTTTAAGGTGATTCTTAAAGAGATGCGATTTTGGTAAACGAATCGATACCAAAAATATTGTCCAAAAAAGTTTTTATCCCTAGTGCATGCGCACTCGTTCACAATCGAAACGAAATCGTCAACTTAAAAACGTAACTGAGTTACGTCCTATTGTTGAGGATCCAGTTCCGAAAATGGACGGTAATCCAAATGACCCACCCATCATAGATGATGCAGCTCCTGATCTCCGAACGATGGATGAGCTGTGTCAACCCACAATGCTCGGAAGAGGGGGCCCCATTGCCCCTCTTAACATTGCTGCCACTGATTTTGGACTTAAACATCACATGATACAACAAGTCCAGAATTCGTGTCAATTTCATGGCTTACCTGGTGATGATGCAAACAAGCATCTTGATAAATTTCTTACCATCACCCAAAGCATGAAGCAGAATGGTGTTTCCGATGATGCCCTTCGTCTATCTCTTTTCCCCTATTCTCTCACCCATCATGCCACTGCATGGTTTGATCGACTTCCTAAGAACTCGATTCACACTTTCAAAGAAATGGTGACAAAATTTTTAGCCAAATACTTTCCACCATCCATGGTTTCCAAGTTACGAAATGACATTAGTAACTTTCGTCAGCATCCCGAGGAGTCTCTATTTGAGGCATGGGAACGCTATAAGCTCTCAATTGATCGGTGTCCTAACCATAACATGTTACTCGTTACCCAAATAGATACTTTCTATAATGGGTTGACCTTGAGACACCGTGATATTCTCAATGCTGCTGCTGGTGGGACCTTTATGAAAAGGCGCCCCGAAGAGTGCTATGATCTCATTGAGAACATGACTGCCCATCATAACTTCTGGGATTCCTCAGCTGAGAGAGAAGAGTCATGTAAGTCTGTCACTCCAGCATCTTCTGAAATAGCGATCCTCACTAAAAAGATGGATGATTTCGCTACGGCTATGTTGAGGATGAACCAAAGTATCCAAACTCAACAAGCCAAAGCCGTTAGTCAAAGTTGTGAAACTTGTGGAGGTCCACAAGCTTATTCCGAGTGTCCAGCCACTAGTGGTTACTCTCATGAGGACGTATATGCTGCTCAAGGTTCCTATAACTCGGGAGGTAATAACTACCAACCGCAAGGGGATCGCAATCTTTTAAGCTATCGTTCTAACAATTTCCTTGGACCTCCTGGATTCAATCAAAACCCTAATGTCCCAAACTGTAACCTGAACCAAAATCAGAATCGAACAAACCAAGGTTACCAAAACCAAGGAAATGTTAATCAAACCCAAAACCAAGGTTTCCATCATAACCAAAACCAAGGTTTCCAAAATCATGGAAACTACAATCGAAACCAAGGTCAAAACAACTATCAAGGAAACAATTCTCATGGACATGGCAACCAACATCAGGGAAATTTTCAAAACCACGGTTCTAATCATAATAACCGGGCTCAAATTTTTCCCAATCAAAATCAAGCCATCACTACAACTACTCAGAATTACCCTAACCAAGCTCCTCCCAACAATACTCAAGCAATTGTTCCAACGGGTCCTTCACATGAGGAGTTGTTGAGACAATTCATGAAATCTCAGGAGGAAATGAATAGGGTGATGATGACTCAGATCACTGACCTTGTTAAGAAGTCTTTAAATGATCGACCCTCGGGCTCAGGTAATACTTTACCTAGCAACACGATCGCTAATCCGAGGGGCGATGTTAAAGCGATCACAACGAGAAGTGGTGTTTCCTATGATGGTCCCAAAGCTCCTACTACCTCTTCTTCTCCTCCCAAGGTAGTAGAGAATGAGCCTGAGGTGACAAAGGACAAGGTGCAATTTACTAGTACACGAAGTACCGCACACGTCCATCCTTAGGTTGTACCAGAAACCGTACCAGAACCAGGAGTTGTGTTTGAACCACCAACAACTCCTGAAGAGAACCCTAAATCCAAACCTTCACTACCATACCCATCTCGGTTACAAGACCAAAAGCTCCGCGAAAAAGCAAATCATCAAATGGAAAAGTTCTTTCAAATTTTCCGAGATATTCATTTTGATATCAGCTTCGCGGATGCTCTCCTTTTGATGCCTAAATTTGCATCGACAATCAAGAATCTGTTGAACAATAAAGAGAAGCTATTTGAAATGGCACGAACTCCACTCAATGAGAACTGCTCTGCGGTTCTTTTGAAACAGCTTCCCGAGAAGCTAGGAGACCCGGGAAAATTCCTCATTCCATGTGTTTTCCCCGGAATGGTTGAGTGCTTCGCCTTGGCCGATCTAGGTGCAAGCATTAACTTGATGCCTTATTCCATATGGAAAAAGCTTTCTCTTCCGGAACTAACCACCACCTGCATGACTCTCGAGCTTGCAGACCGCTCAACATCTCGTCCCCTCGGCATTGCCGATGATGTATTTGTAAAGGTGGGGAACTTTCACTTTCTGGCAGATTTTGTGGTTGTCGATTTCGATGCTGACCCACGAGTTCCTCTCATTCTTGGGAGAGGATTCTTAAGGACGGGTCGTGCGTTAATCGATGTGCACGAAGAGGAAATAACTCTTCGTGTTGGTAATGAAGCAGTAACGTTTAACCTCGATCAAACCTCGAGGTACTCCTCTAATTATGACACTGAAACGGTTAACCGTATTGATGTCATTGATGTTGCGTCTGAGGAGTACTCTCAAGAACTTCTTGGTTACTTACCGAGTGGCAGTCCCACTCCATCTACTGAGCCTATCATATCCGACTCTTCCCCTTCTCTCACTCCTTTTGAGGGAAGTGACTTCCATTTGGAAGAGGTCGAGGCTTTTCTCACCCAAGATAGTTCAATTTCGGGTGAATTTGATGAGAACTATCTTGATCCTGAGGGGGATATTCTTTTGCTAGAAAAATTGTTAAACGAAGATCCATCTCCCCCTCTTCCTCCAAAAATACTTCATAAAGAGGAAGTCAAAAATGTTGAAATAACTGATGACTTGCATGTGGTTGAACTTAAGGACTTGCCGCCTCACCTTGAGTATGCATTTCTGGAGGGTGATGATAAATTACCCGTCATAATTGCTAAAAATTTAAGTGTTGAGGAAAAGGCTGCTCTCATAAAGGTTTTGAAGTCGCATAAACAAGCAATTGCTTGGAGACTCTCCGACATCAAGGGCATTGACCCTGAATTTTGTACTCACAAGATTTAATGGAGGATGACTTCAAACCAGCAGTCCAACACCAAAGAAGGGTGAATCCAAAAATTCATGAGGTCATTAAACAAGAAGTTTTAAAACTCCTTGATGCCGGATTGATTTACCCTATCTCGGACAGTCCTTGGGTTAGCCCAATACATTGTGTTCCAAAAAAGGGTGGCATTACTGTTGTCACAAATGAGGAAAATGAGTTGATTCCAACTCGATTGGTTACAGGTTGGCGTGTCTGTATTGACTATCACAAGTTAAATGACGCCGCCCGCAAAGATCATTTTCCTCTGCCCTTTATGGATCAGATGCTCGAGAGATTAGCGGGGAATGAGTACTATTGCTTCCTCGATGGTTTCTCGGGTTACTTTCAGATTCCCATTGATCCGCAAGATCAAGAAAAGACCACTTTCACGTGCCCCTATGGAACTTTTGCTTATAAACGTATGCCATTTGGCTTATGTAATGCTCCGGGCACGTTTCAAAGATGTATGATGTCCATATTTTCCGACATGATCGGGAAAACTATGGAGGTCTTCATGGACGGTTTTTCGGTCATTGGGGATTCGTTTCAATCATGTCTCTCCCATTTAGACAACATGCTCAAACGTTGTGAAGACACAAAGTTATGTCTAAATTTGGAGAAGAGTCACTTTATGGTCAAAGAGGGCATTGTCCTCGGCCATAAGATTTCAAAGAATGGGATTGAGGTTGACAAAGCCAAAATTGATGTCATTGCAAAATTACCTCATCCCACTAACGTCAAAGGTATTAGGAGCTTTTTGGGTCATGCCGGTTTTTACCGTAGGTTTATTCAAGATTTTTCTAAAATCGCCCGGCCTATGTCCCATCTCCTCGAAAAGGATGCTCCTTTTATCTTCTCACCTGAGTGCGTAGAAGCTTTTGAAACTCTAAAGAAAAAGCTTACTGAGGCACCTATTCTTGTTGCCCCCGATTGGGACTTGCCCTTTGAACTTATGTGTGATGCTAGTGATTATGCTATAGGGGCAGTCTCGGGGCAACGCAGGTCTAAACACTTTCAGCCTATACACTATGCAAGCAAAACGATGACTGAGGCTCAAAGTCATTACACCACCACTGAAAAAGAATTATTAGCTGTGGTGTATGCCTTTGAGAAATTCCGGTCATATTTGATCTTGACCAAAAGCATAGTGTATACGGATCACTCGGCTTTGAAGTACCTTTTTGCAAAACAAGATGCAAAGCCGAGACTACTTCGTTGGGTTCTCCTCCTGCAAGAATTTGATATCATTATTCGTGATAAAAAAGGAGCTGAGAACCTAGCTGCTGATCATCTCTCCCGTTTCGAAAACCCCCATCAAGATGTCTCCGAGAAAAGGGAAATTAATGAAACCTTCCCTCTTGAGACACTCAATGCGGTTGCCTTTCGTGGAGATTCTGTTACCCCATGGTTTGCCGATTTTGCAAACTACCTTGCGGGTAACTTCATTGTGAAAGGGATGTCGTCCCAACAAAAGAACAAGTTCTTTAAAGATGTGAAACATTATTTCTGGGACGACCCCTACTTGTTCAAAATATGTGCGGATCAAGTCGTCCGGCGGTGTGTATATGGTCAAGAAGCCACTGAAATTCTTAAGGCTTGCCATGCTGGTCCCAATGGGGGCCACCACAATCCAAATTACACCGCCAAAAAGGTGTTTGATTCCGGTTTCTTTTGGCCCTCGATTTTCAAGGATGCCCAAGAATTAGTCAAATCCTGTGACGCGTGTCAACGTCACGGGAATATTTCACAAAAGAATGAAATGCCACAAAATGCAATTCAAGTTTGTGAGATATTTGACGTATGGGGCATTGACTTTATGGGGCCATTTTCGTCAACTCATGGAAATATGTACATACTCGTGGCTGTTGACTATTTGTCAAAATGGGTTGAAGCAAAAGCTTTACCCACTAATGATGCCCGAGTAGTCGTGAAATTTTTGAAAGCTCTCTTTGCTCGATTTGGAACTCCACGTGCTATAATTAGTGATCGTGGTACGCATTTCTGCAATGACAAATTCGATAAAGTCATGCAAAAGTATGGTGTAACTCACCGTCTTTCTACTGCGTACCACCCTCAAACAAGTGGACAAGTAGAAGTTTCCAATCGAGGCATAAAGAGAATATTGGAAAGAACCATTGGTGAAAATCGTGCATCTTGGTCGGATAAATTAGATGATGCACTTTGGGCTTTCCGTACAGCTTACGAAACATCCATTGGGTGTACGCCATACAAACTTGTGTACGGGAAAGCGTGCCATCTTCCGGTCGAGCTTGAGCATAAAGCCTACTGGGCTCTCAAGCATGCAAATTTTGACCTCAAAACTGCGGGTGATCATCGGAAAGTTCAACTCAATGAATTAAATGAACTCCGTGATCAAGCTTACGAGAACTCTTTGATCTACAAGGAAAAGACAAAGAAGATACATGACTCAAAAATCAAAAACCGCGTTTTCAACGTTGGTGATCGAGTCCTTCTTTTCAACTCTAGACTCAAAATCTTCTCGGGAAAGCTCAAAACCCGATGGACTGGTCCATTCACTATCGTGAAGGTTTATCCTTATGGCACCGTCGAGTTATCTCAAAATGACGGCCCCAATTTCAAAGTGAATGGACATCGTTTGAAACATTACTTTGGAGAGGACATACCATCCATGGTTGTCCCGAATCTCCAAACTTTCCCCAAGGACAATTAAATTCGGGGATCGAGTCAAGCTAGCGACTCGGTGAACAAAAATTAGCAACATATACGGGTTTTCACCCGTATCTCTGATTTCTTTCTACTTTCTACCACCCTAGTGTGGGGGAATGGCCAACCCCCCGCTAATTTGAAAATGTATATATGTATATGAGCAAAAAAAAAATGTGATTGTATGTACAGTTAAATAAAGTGAAAAATACAAAACAATATTTCCACAGTTAGCTTCGAATATTATCTTTTTACGTTCAGAGATTCGGCATAATAGCCGGGACTTTGAATATTGAGGACAATATTCATTTCTAAGTGTGGGGGGGGGGAATTCTAGCAAATTTTATCGCAAAATACTTTTAAGTACCCCCATTTCTAAGTGTGTGTGTGGGGGGGGGGGGGGGGGGGAAATTCTAGCGAATTTTATCGCAAAATACTTTTAAGTACCCCCATTTTTAGGCCAAAATTTTTCAAAAATTTTTCACTTTATTTCAAAATTTTGTGGTAATCAGTCCGCCGTGTCTAAACGACAAAAGGGATTGGCTAATCCAGGAGCAAACAGCTCTTGGTAAAGATATCTCAAATCTGTTTATGGCTTACAATTTGCCCAAAATTGTATGGTTCCTCAACTCCCCAAAAACAAATGAGTTGGCTAGCCCGCAAGATTATGGCTTGTGGTAAAGGCCATGGAAAGACCATAATTGGTAATCAGCTCACCAAGATGTTGACTATTCCATCAAGAGTTGGCTAGTCCAGAAACAAACGGCTTTTGGTAAAGACTAATCAAATCCGTTGACAGCTGGTGGTTTGCTCAAAATCACACGGTTATCAGGTGTGCCACAGTTCTTACACCTGGCTACTCCAGAAGTGATGGCTTTTGGTAAAGAGTTTAAAATCCATCAAGTTTTTCTCAAAAGATTGCTAGGGACTAGCAATAGTTTAGTGTGGGGGATTGATGAGTGTGTAAATACTCATCATTTTTATCGTATCTGAACTGCCAAAACATCCAAATACGCATCAAAATACACAAATTATCCCAAAAGTGTGTTTTATATGTTTTAGATGCAAAATGTTTAAAAACAAATGAAAAACGAACAAAGTTTGCACAATTGGCAGTTTCAGTCCCTCAAGTTTCAAATATTGACAAAACTAGTCCCTGGAAGTTTAAAACGAAAGAAAAGTCAACCCAAGGCATGGAAAAGTCAAAAATTATGAAAAAATGATCCTTGGGTAAAAAGTTTGAGAAAATTACACATTTGGTCCCTCAAAATCCAAAATTGGCATAAAAGATCCTCGGAGTTCCAGAAAATGACAGATTTGGTCCCTGGTGGGATAATTTTGAAAGAAAAAGCATTTTGGGTCCTTGGGAAGTTACAAAAATCACTTTTGATCTCTGGATGAAAAGTTTGAGGAATTTACATGTTTGGTCCTCATAGTTTGGAAAATTGACATAATTGATCCCCGGGAATTTTAAAAAGTGGAAAGTATAATTTATGGTCCTTGGGATATTTTAACATGGCAAAATTGGTCCTTGAACTATTTTGGAAAGTTGCAATTCAGGCCCTCAATTTTCAGGACTTTACAATTTTGGTCCTTGTTGTTTCCTAAAGTCACTAAACCAAACTACCCTTTCATTTTAAAACCTGATCCATGTAAACACCACCCCAGCCCATGTACCCTAGCCCAACTTCCCAAAAGCCCACACCCTAATATAACCAGGGTCAACCATGGTCAAACCCACACACCTTATCCCTTCCCCCTCCTTGATTCCCGCCTGCAAAACACCACACCCCCTCATCACAAACCCAACTCCCCCTCTGCTACACTCCACCCTCCCCCTTGCACCCTCCTCCAAAAGCTACATTCCAAAACAACTCCCTGGCTTCAATTATTTGAAGAAACGGCCGAAAAATCATTTGGGCGCCAAAACTAATCAAAGGTCGAGATTGAGAGTGAATGATCCTATGGTCTATAAAGAAGCTGGGAAGTGAAGTCAGAAACCCTAATTGGAGAGCTATAAAAAGAAGCTGAGAAGCAGTGGAGCCTGTGTTAGATTTTTTAGAGTAATTTAGTTGTTTCCAAGAATTGTAATGTCATATTTCCATTAAGTTTCAGTTGTAATCCATTCTCAATTATCATTAATATAAATTGCCTTTTAAGAAATCCAAGTTTCAATTCTGCTTTCATTTTTTTTTCATCAACAATAATTATAAAATGAAAAAAAAATATACAGAAAAAAAAGAGTTATGAAGAAGAAGATGATGCAGGCAATGGAATGGGTATAATAGAGATTCATGGAAATCAATTAAGTTGTCCATGGTTCTTGGTTTTGCTCTGGAAGCACACTGTGAGCCACTCCTCTGATTTTACATTGCTCATCAGCTTATATTTATGCTTATTTATGGTTTAGAATAGCTTGTCTATGCTTTTTGATGTTTAAAATGCCTTCTGTTTAGTTTCTAAGAAATCAGTTCATTTTGTTGTTATTTTACCAAGAACTACCCATAACTGCTTAAGTGAGCTCTGGGTGATCTTAGTTGCATTTTGTGGTCCATTTAGGCCCTAATCATAGTTTAGAATAACTTATGGGTCACTGGTTGGATTACTCTAGTTGTTATTCTACTTAATTTAGTTTAACTGTGGACTTAAGGAGTGTTTGGATCAGGTGATTCCATTGAGCTCCAATGTGTTTTATTTGATATTTGCCATTCCTACATGTCACTATAGGTTTATGAAGGGTAGTCAAACCATGAAACTCAGTTCCAATTCAAGAAAAAGTCAAAATCAAGTTTCAAGTCTCATATCTGTGTGTATTGGCATATGTAACTGCTGAGATCATTGATTTGTGATGAAATACAATTGTACTTAAGATAAGTTGGACCTAAATCAGTTTAATATTTCATTTAGATGTATTTAGGATCAATTGAATCTCACTAAAGTCAAAGGTTCATAAAATCATCAAATAGTCAAAGTTCATGTCTGTTGGAAAGGAGGTGATTTAAAAGGCTGCTGTAAGGTTTAATTTTGGTTGGAAATAGATAAAAAAATGTTGTTTTACAATCCTTGGCAGCTTGGTAGTGTAGCTCAATAATAAAATTGCATTTTGAAACCTAATCACCCATTAAAAATTGGTCCTGAACTTGCTTCATTGACCCAGAACCTCCCCTGCACCAGTCTCACCAACCAGTGTTCATGGGTCTCCACAGCTTTCATTAGTGGACCCCACAAGGTGTTTATTAGCTTATTTAAAAGCCAAGCTACCCCCACTTTGAGTTTCTGAGCTTAGTTCCTAGATTAGAGTTTGTTTAATAGGGCTGCATGCCCCTTGAAATCTGTCCTAATTTACTGTGTGACTTGATCTTTTGTGTGAACCAGTTTTTTAGAAGCCTCTCATAAGTTCACCTGTGGGTCCCACAGTGTGAACTTTAGCTTATTGGAAAGCTTATAAGCTAGGCTCTTAGGATCTGCACTTGTTTGAATGTTTAGAGCTTATGTGATAAGCTGGTTTTGGCCAAAAGCAAGCCTGCAGGCCTGCTGATGCAAAAATGGTACTTTGTAATTGCTTATTTGAAGTTTAAGCTTATTTTGTAGGTTTTGAGTTTGTTCAAGTTTATTTTTTGTATATTTCATTAGTTTACATCTTAGTTCACTCTTGGTTCTGACCTAGTAGCTTATGCTAAGCTTTTCATAGGCTTATTTGACCAAAAAGTCAACTGTTGTGCTTATTTATAAGCACAGAGCTTATTATTAAGTTCCAATCTAAGTCCATTCACAAAAAGTTCTCCATTTTAGTTGTAAAACAGTTGTGTAAAAGAAAAATTGGAAAAAGCTAAATTTTGAGAAAGTGATAGCTTCTATTTAAGCTATTTTAGCTTATTTTCTGCTTATTTATAAGCAATTTCCATTTTTAAATTTTTCTTAGGCTTCTTTTTAGTTAAAATAATTTTAGTAATTTTTCCAGATTTTTCCTAGTTCATTTGGTATTTTTAATAATTAATTTTAGTTTAAATTAATTAAATAATTATTTTTAATTAATATTAAATAATTAAAAGGTAGAAAAATTAGGTTTTCTGTTTTAAATAATAGTTTTATAATATTTTAGATTTTTCTAAATTTAATTTTCATTTTTCTAGGTAATTTTCATAATTAATTAATAATTAGTTTAAATTAGTTAATTAAAAAGTAATTAGAAATTAGTAATTAATTAATAGTAATTAATTAAATAGTGTAAAAATTATTTTTCTTTTTCTGAAAATTTTCTTAAGTCATTAGGATTATAAAAATATAATTTTCAAGTTCGTAGGATTTTATTTGCTCTCGTTTCACTTTTATTTTTGCGCGTTCGCGTTATTTTTAATTCAAACGCGCGTTTTTAGGTTAACTTGCGTTTCTAGATAATCTGATCATCAGTAATTGTTCCTATAGTGTTTATAAGTTATTTTCAATCATAATCTCGTAGTTTAATCACTCAAATCAAATTCCTGATACTCCTGTTAAATCACCTGATCACTTTAAACGTTTTTGAATACAATTGCTTACCTCGCTGGGACATAACGACCCGGGAATACACTGTACTCCTTGGTTAGTTGGTTTTAGACGTTTGACTAGGTTGACCATTACCTGGGAAACTTAGTTGACCGTTTAGGACCAATCAATGTGCCTTCAAAGATTGCACCAACGTAGAATCCTTGAAAATCAGAAGATCCACTTGATTTTGCGGATCGTTGCAAGAAACATGGACGTACAAATAACCCCAAGATTAATTACAACATTAAACATATCATTCATCTTTTCATTGGTACCAAAATGATGTTGGGATACAAAATCAGACAAAAGTGTTTATGAGGCTTAGATAACCAATTTAGAGTAGCTACAACAAAACTGATTTTGAACATCCCACTGCTTAGAGATCATTTTGACATGTAAATCTTGATAATTAAACTATCACAACTTAAAAAAACAAATCATTAGTCCTTTTCACATCCAAATCCTGCATATCAAATTACAATTTTGCATAGCAAAAACATATACAAATACAATTATCACAAGTTCACAACTTTAAATCAGTTTGCTAAAAATGATTATCTCAAACACACCCTCAATAAGAGATCCGATACTACAGCATAAAGATCCAAACTTTATAAAAAAAAAACTTACCTTAGATAAATTCTCTTCCAAATTCTCCATCTAACCATCTTGCGGCAAAAAGATCAAATTTTTAACAACACACAACAAATTCTTTCCACTTTCTTTTTTTTAGCAAAATCCACACTTTTTTCTACTCTCCTAAAAGACTTGCAAGGTTACACAAACACCCTCTTGCTAGAAAATACAGGCAGTGGTTCTCAAAACACAAAACCCCTAAAATAATGCCAAAAAAAAAAAAAAAAAAAAAAAAAAAAAAAAAAAAAAAAAAAAAAAAACTCATATGAAATTCCAAGTTTTTCTTAATCTTATTCTTCTCCAGCGAAGTTTGATCTAAGTGTGTGGTTTTGATCGGTCATAAGGTTGGTGTTTCTTGTTTTTGACAGACGATTCTGGAAAAAATGGGGAAGAATAAGATAGGTCATAAGGCGGTGGTATTCTTTTTTTTAGACCGGACCTCCTCAGAAGCCCATGAGCTGTTGATATTGGGCCACACTGTAGGCAAACTGTAGATGTAGACATCGACACGACATCGTTTAAAACCATGTATTATATGTGTGTGTGTGTGTGTGTGTGTGTGTGTGTATATATATATATATATATATATATATATATATATATTAACGAGAATGGCGACGGGTCGCCGCGTTGCGGGCGGGCCTGTTTTTTGGTGCCATTATTCTTCTTGTGTCACTGGCTTCAGTTCTCATCCAGAAATTCAGACATCCTCTTGAAACCAATCAAAGAAAATCTTCAAGCATTATCCTTGCTTTTAGCAACATTAGCATGTGATAAATTATATAAAATGCATCAAACATAAGTTGTCCTAAAATGCTGTTTATGTGCTTCATATTGAAGCTTCCACTACCATATAAATATTGCCAACTTTTAATAAGGAAAACTAAAAGAAAATTGGTTTCTTATATATCATAAACAGAATATACAGATCTAAAAATGGCATATATGTTTAGTAACACCATCATCTTATATATCATATACAAAATATACAAATCTAAAAGGGACATAAATGTTTATTTCACTCTAAATAGTCATATTTATCCATGTAACACAGCACATTAAAACACAATTATGAGATACATCTATAATAAGAGTAGATGCTGCTACTCTAGAGGATTAACAAAACTTGTCATCCAAATACACATTGCTGTAGCAGCCTGTCCGAAAACCATAGCCCTTTGTTGATCCTACCAGTGCGGGTGGAAACGTATTCTTGAGCTTTTAAAATACCTGCAGAAGACGGTCGATTATGAACATTCACTGATTAATATTATATCCACCAAATGGTTGCTGATGTTTTTTTTGGGTGTTTGGGAGAAGTGTAGTTATTTAGTTAGGTGTTTGGCAAAAGTGCAAGTCGGCAAGTTTAAGGTTCCATCTCATGTTTGGAGCTAAAACTGACCTTAGCGTAACCATAGGGTCCAACGGGTTGGTTTGGTTGTCGGGTTGTTAGCAAGTCGCCACGATAATATGTGAATAACAAATATAAAAAAAGTGAAGCCCACTTAAAGGAAAAAATGGCAGTAAGCAAATATAGAATAGAAAAGTACAGTAGCGAAGATGCAAACCTAGCATGGTCCATTCCTTTTACAACTATTCATGCACATCATACATCACTTGCACATCATACATCAGTATACTTGAAACCAAAACATGATTCCATGTTTACAACTATTCATGATAACAACTCTTGATGCAATATATCAGTAACGTACATCAAAATTTTACGATTCTCCTGACCAGCTATTCATAAAAGTAAATGTACTGAAAATGTATTTGCTAGTTGACCTGTTTCACCCTTATTATTTTTAGTCAGATTTATAGCTTAACATGGTTGACCCATTATCAAGTAAACAGGAGCCTACACGTTGACTCATTACTGAAACTACTCGCTAATCTAAACAAACTTGATTACTCATAACAGATAAAAAGATAAAAATTGTGATTTTGCTTAATACAGCAAACTATAAGCTGTTAAGTATAGTAATTAGATCTAATTTACGTACCTTATTTTCCTTCGCCATAAAGCAATGACCAAATTTCCCCCTTCCTAGCGGTATCCCATTGTCAAAGACGCCAACTGGCAACCTTTTATTCTCTCATGCAGTTGACCTGTTTCACCCGTATTATTTTTAGTCAAATTTATAGCTTAACATGGTTGATAGTAGTCCTGCATAGATCTGAATGAATTTCTGTCCACTAGGCTCATAGTAGTACTGCATGAATGTGGTAAAACATTCCATGATTTGAATACAATATTAGTGACTTCATCATAAATCGCATATTGATACCACATATATATAAAAGAGGCAAATTGTACAAAGTTAACATTAAATTTGACCAAATGTCCCAAACAGGCACAAATGCAAAATGAAATCGCTCGTAAATCAGCTACCATAGACTCATGGTTTACATATTGATTGAATAAAATCAAACTGTATTTTATCATTTCGCAACATTAAGCCTACTAATACGTAGTCTAACAATATATAAAGTCACATCCTACATCCTACATGCTGATTTGCTTAAAGTAAACTAAAACCCCATGTGCTACAGTTACTTTTTATTGTAATAATTTGGTAATCAACAATTAATCTAATGCCAAACACCAGACGTGCAAAGGACTGATTCTTTACCCGCATAATAGACAAAGATCCATTGCGACAAAAGCCAACACCCTCACATTCAAAACCGACGACCAACTTCTTAATCAGCAGAAGGATACAAGCATTCAAGTGGAAGTTGACTTAAATGGATAAAAATGTCGACAAGAACTACTTCTCGACCTGCAATAAAATTACTTTACATTAATACACAACATGTAACACCCCCAAATTTGGGATACGCAGCGGAATTAAAGCTGGGTGTTACTCGACGGCACAACAGTTATAATAATAGAAAACGGTCTCTAAATTAGCCGTTTTGAAATATTTATTATTCAATTATCAGAGTTTACAAAATGAGGTCCCAGTAGTTTAAAGTTTGTCAAATAAGTTATCAAAGAATAATAAAATTTTAGCCTTCTTTCAGTATCCGTGCTCCTCCGTGCCATCCTCGTTTATTATGGACCTGAGATAAACATGCTAAAAGCGTCAACACAAAGGTTGTTGAGTTCATAGAGTTTATTGAAAATAAGTTGAAAAGGTTTTAAATAATGTTTTCATAGCAAATGCTTTGTAAATCCACTCAGTTGCAAATCCCGCCCATACAAAACTTGCAACCTGTGTGTTCACAACCCACTGCTAAAATATAGTATGAGTAAGAATGTTTTCACAGCAAAGGCATTATAAATCCACACAGTTGCAAATCCCGCCCATACAAAACTTGCAACCTGTGTGTTCACAACCCACTGCTAAAATATAGTATGAGTAAGACATGTGCGTATACGATATATGTAATCACTTAATGTAAAGCATAACAGCAAACTGAACCTCATGACTAGAATAAGTAAGTATCATAAGTAAGTTGGATTATATTCACCCAAGGTCTCGAATAAGTGTTGGACACAAGGGTGGGGGTGTCAACCCGATAGTACTATCAATACCTCTCCATCGGCTCCATCCAGGAGTTAAACAGTTGCTAAGAATAAAGTGTAGAATAAGTGTAACACATTAAGGCACATATTGTAACTACATTTCATGTCCAAAAGTATCATAAGTATAGCGTAGTATAAGAGTATAAATATTTTGAGTATAAAACAAGTATTTGAGCATATATCTCCCCCAAAGAGTTTATAGAGAATTTAAACGAGTAAAAGTGGGGCTATGACTCACGGTAATCCATAAAATTTTAGAGTACTTGTGTAAGTAAATAAAAATAGTTGAGCATGTATCTCCCCCAAAAGTAATTCAAGACGTATAAAAGTAGGGGCTATGAAACTCACCTCGGTGGTACAGTAGTCTGGATAGAAAACAAATCAAGTATTGTGAATAAACGGCTTCGACACGCAACCTGAGTTGGTATGTCAAGTTTAAATATTCTTATTCAACTATATGTGATACTAATATTTGTATTGCAAGCGTTTTGTCGGTGGTTAAGTGTTAAACAAGATAACATGAAGTTTCTTGAAAAATTAGTGGATAATAAAATTTAGCATATTTCATTTTTAAGGTTTGATCGATCGATAATGATACAGAAATACCCCGTATTTAAGTTTTTATCAAAAGCCGAGTCGTTAAGTATTATAAATATATATTCCCATAATGATATATAAAATGTTACAATTTATACTTTCAAGTATTGGCAGTTTATACCTTTGAACTTTAATAAAATGATAATTTTTACCCTTGTAGTTTCAAGTATTGACATTTTATACCTTATAGTTTGCTAGTTTACAAAAACAGCCCTTTTAACTTATAATATTCAGGAAATTACACTTTCAATCTCTCTACTTAAAATTTTACAAAAATTTACAATATATACCCTTGTGCATGAAAATCATATCATTTGCATTTTCAGTTTAGAAAAAGACATGACTTGCTAGGACTCGTTTACATATGTTATAATAAGTTTGCAAACATCATTTTTATAGCTTATTAGCTTATATTTCGAGCTTATAAGCTCGAATTATTTATGTGGTGCGTTTGGTTTTTATGTTTAAACAGGTCACTCAAGTTTTTGATAGAAAATAGCCGTTGTTTTGCATTTTCAGACCGAGTTTCCATGCGGTAGACGTAAAACATCATTCCTGACAACTTTTGTGTTTTAACTTTTTGATGAATCGGACTAGAAATGGCTCGTTTTGCGTGTTTTCAGTTTCTGTCACAGAAACTTAACAGCTTTCCGACAAGATTTTGGTAATTTTATTTGGCCGTATCTTTTGACTCGTATACTCGTTTTGGGTGATTCAAAAGCCTAGATTCTCATTTTTATTTCTACTAACTGATTGTTAAGTTTATATATGCTCATTTAAGTGACCATTTTGTAGATTAAAGCTTGTATTCAAAGTCATTTCATAAAGGATGTTTGTCTGCTCGTTTATATAAAAAAGAAATACAAATTAAACATAACCTTAGCATGGTTTCTAGTTAAGACTTGTTTAGTAGTAAGTTTTGTGTGTATATAAAGTTTTCAAAAGAACTTGAATGGTGCTAGAGTACTTACTTGAAGTGAGTTTGGTTAGGATCAGGTTTTTGGCAAAATGACTTGATAAATGGGAACTAAACTTTCTCCTCTTCCTAGGCTCTTCTAAACATCTTCTTAGCTTCTACTAAGTCTCCAAGATCAGAAAGTATAAGACTGTGAGGGTGTTTGGTGTTATTCGAATAGTGGTGATGGAAAAATGAAGATGTGTAAGTCGATTTATATAGGAGAAAGGAATTAGAGGTTCTTAAGAGTTCTAGTCATTATGTTTTGAGAAAAGAGACATGATGAGGTGTAATTTAATCCCTGATTGCTATTTGTAACGAGAGGGAGTTTTAAGGAAGTGTGGAAATATTCTAGCCAAAAATTTTAACTAACCACTTAGCCTTAAACAAGGATTTCTAGAAACATGTACATGTGGTTGGATCCTAAGAGAAAGAAACTAACTACCCTAGAAAACTGGATATATGGAAGTTCATGAGACCTAATGGATGTCTTGTGGCTGGGGAGTTGACATGATCCATCTCTTGATTTACCAAATATAACGATGGGGAAATAATATTGAAATGTGGTTATTTCATGTTCATATTTTAGGTTGTTAGTTTGAATGGTTTAGGAACACCTAAACTTGTTACCTAAGGTTCTATCGTGTATGTATACATTACCATCCAATGAGTAAGCTAGTGAAGAAAACATGGACTAAGTTGAGACACAAGAAGACCATATGGAGCAGCCACGAAAAGAATGCATGGCAACGTGTGAACATGTTATGCTATCTCAAGAGTGTGAATTCAAAAGTTAACATATTTTTTATCTTTTAACAATATATAAGTTACATGCAAATTATCTTTTACACATAATTAAAATATATATTTATATATACAATTAATGTATATTGTTGTTGGAACGTGGCACATAGAGAAAAGATGTGTAAGATTTGTAATTATCTTATATAACATAGATGGATAGTTTAAAGTTTTAGAGGTATAGTTTGATCCTGGTAATTACTAGCGTTAAATCCTTCAATCATGAAATTTTAAATCGAGTGACGTAAAAATATAGAGTTTATAAAAATGTTAAGATTAATTGACATACTCAATTTTTATATTTAAAATGAGCCGTGGGTTTCTCAAAATTAAAAAAATTATTATATAGTTTTAGAGGGTTTATCGGAGTGTTTATATTTAAAAAAATTAGACGTGAAAAATGGATAAGTATTAGTTTAATTTAAGTGAAAATTTACCGGTGGTTACACAACACTTCACTATGTGTAATTTTAGTTAAATGCTTACACAATTCTGTTTAAATTTACACCATCAAGAATTTAAGAATTTTAGCGCCTAGGTAACTGGGTCAAAGATTAATTGCAGCCTAAATCACAATGATCAAATAATATCTTCTAAAACACACATCAAAACCGAAAGTGATAAAAGGAATGAAGTTTGCTTTCTTTCATGCTACAGACAAATTTTAGCCAAGACTGCCAAGTAATTGTGAAAAGGCATGTCATTAAATAGGAAAGCAAATGTAAGTATCTATGTATATAATCATGCTTACCCTGAGATCCTATATCATTCAGTTGCACGTGTGCATTTGGAATAAAACTGTGAATCACGCGTTTGTTGTAAAATGGATGGGCGACAAAAACATGATGAAGAGAATGATACTGAGGTTTGTTGTTTACATTTTTTGTCTCGGTTCCAGGCTTTCTTGTATTTCTTTCCAGATTCTAGCACACATGTGAGATTGCATAACATTACGTACACTAAAGTTTGTTGGCTTCAAGAGTTAATCTTGGAATTGTTGGCTTCCAATTCTCTTTGCTTTTCGGCTTCGTTTCTCGCATCGTAATCTTTTGGCTGAAAAGTTTAGGGAAGTAATTATAAATAACATTATAACAAACGTAATACAATAATTGAGGCGCTACATAGTTTAGGTAATTTTTTTTTACTACGTTACATATATTCACCACTGGATGGTTATGGCCATAAGAGCGTACCTTTACCGTATATTTCATTGTTTTTTCTAGTGCCTGGGATGGTTTTACTCTTCAAAACTTTATTTAATTCTTCTACAGTCCTGTCCATAACAAAAGTTAGAACTTCAAATAGCAAAAAATATTAACAACAGACTGCAGCAATGATGGCAAAGAGTTAAGCGAGCCAATTGTGAGAGTAGTACCGGTTTGGGTGACCTACCGGGAAGTCCTCACATGGGGGCAGGACCACATGCTCTGTTGATACCATCCCCCCACCGCAAATGCTCAGATTGATTGGTCAGCGAGGGCCTCTTTGAGAAAATGGCCAGGGTTCATAGCCCACCTCCTGATAAGTACAGTCACTGGGACAGGTGCTCATTGCCTGGGGCCGGGTCCTTGGGGGAGGGTCCGGTTGGCATCCTTAGGATGCATGGGACCAGGGTGATCCCACCGATCTTCACCTTTTTGAGCAATGATGGCAAAGAGAGCATAAAAGAAATCATATTTAACCTTATTTTTGCACAGAAGTGTTGAATCGTTTCCTCTGGAGATAGTCCAATAACCTAAAACCAATTGTTTCCCAACAAATGAAAAACACTACTATCAAATTAACTACACAAACATTCAAGATTCATCTATTTGCACAATTTATCAAAAAACCACAAACATATCACTAATCAAACACAAAAGAGTAAAAAAAATAATAATAAAATCAAGATTACCTAGAATAACTTTCATGTGAACACCTTTTTGTTGGAGAAAATCCATTTGTTCTCTACCTCTTCCAAACATTTACAAAATACCAAAATCCATTTCACCAGTTAGTAACCAATCCGAATTGCAATATGTTGTGTGATAGGTTGTATTTGGTATTGCAAAATCAGTGTGTGTTTTTTGTTGTTAAAAGTTGGTTCTAGAAGAGGATACAAAATACAACTAACCTTGAACTCGAACGCAGCCTACGGGTCTATTTTTTTTAAAGATAAACAGTTCAGACTCATCATAGCCTGGCAAAATAGACGTTGCTATCACTCATGTATCCCCCGTACCCACAACAACAATACGTTGGCATGACAAAGTGCAGAGAATCTCAACTCAAATCGAACCCATCAAAACTCATCACATCAAAATCCTACAATCAATACCCAAACAAAACATATCAACAATAGCTTCAAATCATCTAACCCCCAAAGCTAAAAAAAAAAAAAAAAAAAAAAAAAAAAAAAAAAAAAAAAAAAAAAAAAAACAATGAATATCAACATCTTTAAATCCTTTACACTATGTTCTCAAGTTGTGATTTGAGGTGGAAAGTGAAAGTAAATGAAGGAAAAAAAAAAAAATTTGTGTGTTCTTAAGTTTTATTTGAGAGGGAAAGTGAAAGTAAAGTATAAAAATTAGAAGTAAAGTGGTGGGTAAACTTTCATCCCATTTTTGGGATGAAAGTGAATGGGACAAAATCAATACATGTATTATGACAAAATTGTGCTTTATTTAATTTAACATAAGCATCAATTAAGTACATGATTGAGGGCATAATTGTCAAATAACATTTATTTCATTATTTTACTACTTTTTTCTTACAACTCAAGAACACTATCAAATTTTTAACTAAAAGTAGAGAACAGAATGTAAGTCCAAAAAGTATTTATAAAATCACTCAACCCTAAAATCATAAGCAAACCCTTCGTTTCATCTCTTTTTTCACAAATCATCAAATACCCACAAATAATATCAAAAAAAAAAAAAAAAAAAAAAAAAAAAAAAAAAAAAAAAAAAAAAAAACCAACAATAGTCATAGTACATACCTTTTGGGTATGTGCTGAGATTGTTCCAGAATCTGATAGAAATGAGGCAGTGTTCTTCTAGGTTATTCTTTATCTTCATCGGACCAGTGAGTGCCGAGAATGTTCCAGCGCAATCAAGCGCTATCATTTGTACCACCGGATTTTACAAACAAAACTGGGCTTGGCATATTGTAGCATGAATGGCGTCGTCTCATTTCATATTTTATATAGTAATTAGACATGCGACCCAAAATCAAGCCTACACCGAATGTAGATTTCTCTATAAAGTTGCATTGTTTAAACACCGAAAAAGATTTCTCTATAAAGTTGCAATTATCCAAAGATGTGAATTCACATCTCGTTGTCTCTCTTTATCTTACCAAAGATACATCAATGAATGACAAGTAAAGAAAGAAGTACCGATAAATGGTCAATCAAAGGTGTAATTTCGCACATCGTGAGGAGTGAGTTGCCTATCAACCCAAGTCCTTTGATATATAAACTATTTTCACGTCCCAATTTATATAGAACTTTATTGGAGAAAATCACCCACAATTTCCGTTCACTTTTCTATGAAATATAACTGGAATTCATAGAAGTTGTGTTTAAGAGCGTTTTGGCGTTACCAAACACTTTAATAGAAACAACTACTGTTGTTTTCTTAAAACAAGCTGAAAATATTAAATTGGTTTTTTTTCTTCCCCTCTTTCAATCATTTTTTAGCGTTTTGTAAAAAGAGTTGTGCATTATTACTGTATATGTTAAATATGGTGGATTCGGCGCAATATCATTGGTCTACAAAATCGGACAACAAAAAAGAAACTGACATAGTAAAGCCCAATCTACACTATAAACAAAAGCCCAAAAAGAACACAAGTAAAAATACAAAGCCAAAAAAAACTCATTAGTCCTATGAATTTTTGGGAGTATAACAAATGTGCATGGTCAACTAGCGTTATAAAATTTGTTCTTATTCGAGCTCACAATATACATCGCACACTAAACACACCGTAGAAAACGGTTGCCCATTTACGTGCATGATCAGCGGCCTGCCGCAATGCGGCGGACCGAAGTCGTCCTCGTTATGACTTATGGGGTAATGAGTTTGTGAAATTGGGTTTCGGGTATGGGCCTATGCATGTTTTTAAGCATTGGGCTGCCGTAGTGTACTTTCGGGTTTCTTTTCACAAATGAATAAAACGTGACCCATTTAGCGAATATTAGTGGCCGGTGTATGATAGTTTGTATACCGACACACACAAATTCTTTAAATAAATAAGTATAATTTGGATATTGGACAATACTTTATGAACTTTTGTTTAATTCAATTTCATATATTGGATTGTTGAGCCTTGTTGAAGTAATGCTTTTAATGGAAAAGTAAAAACAACCCTGATCATTTTTGGCTAAAAAGCCCAAGAAAAGTAATCCAAAGTACAAGTGTAATGCTTTCCGGATCTTCTTTTGAAAAAAGGGAAAGTAAAAAATATCGTTTGGATCAAGTGCTAGGCTCATGTTTCGCAATTGCGATGGTTGGTTCTTTATTTTGTAATGTTTGTTGTATAAAGTTTAGCATTTTGCTTTATGTACGGCTTATTACAAAGTTGAAGATAAGAGGTGGCAAAATGATCAGGTCGGGTTGGTTAACGGGGTTCGGGTTAAAACTAATCCTAGTTTTAATTGCTCATTTGGTAATGATGAATCTCGGGTTCGGTTGCCTGCCCGTTTTCAAAATAATAATAATAATAATAATAATAATAATAATAATAATAATAATAATAATAATAATAATAATAATAATAATAATAATAAATAAATAAATAAATAAATAAATTCACTTGTATGTTGGATAATCATGTAAGTGAAAAAGCCATTTTAATTAGACTCACGCTAGATGTGTCGGATAATCGTTGTATAATTGAATTTTACATCGTATTTCAAGTGCAATCTTAAATATCTCCTATATTCCAAAATAAATGTTTATTTTTTTTTAATTTTGATATATCTCAAAATAAATGTCTGCTTTGCATTTTAATTAATCAATAGAGACTTGGTGAAAATTATTTGATTGATGAAGAGTGTAAACTGAGAATTCCTAAAACTTTATGCATTTATAAAGTGAACATTTATTTTGAAACGAATTTAGTATTTATCTAAAGGGGACTCGACCATTTTCCAAAAAAAGATGCGTCTATGTTAGAAAGACAATTATATAATTTGCAAAAATATCTTAGTGGGACTAAATATATGACAAGGTTGCCTAAAATATAATCATTGTGATCACCACAAACAATATAGTGATTGCCACAAACAATATACAAGCCCCTCAAAATTGTATCAAGCTGGGAATTCCAAACAGCCCGATAAAAACATCACACAATAAATAATTACAATTCGAAATCATCACAAAATACAACCTATGTAACAGTAGGGCTGAGCATTATAGACCGCAGACCAGATCGAAAAAACGGACTAAACCGGACCGAACATGTTTCGGTCCACGGTCTGGTCCGGTCCGGTCCGATCTGATTCAGTCTTATGCAGAACCGACTAATATGCTTTGTTGGAGTGGACCAGACCGACCTGGACATGGACCGAACATTTCGGTCCGATATTTGGTCCAGACTTTTGGACAAAATAGGTTTTTGGATTGTGATTAGCCCTATGTAATAGTGTAAGGGTATGTTTACAAAATCGGTTTTCGGATCGTGATCAGCCTTATGTAATAGTGTAAGGGTATGTTTGATGAAAATAATTATATCATGAAGTAATATCAGTAAGCAGTAGTGACAAGCTGTAGCAAAATACATTAGCTATTTATTTTGATAAAGCGTTTACTAACATAGTTGTATGTTTGATGTATGTTTGTAACTATTAAGTGTAATCGTGTAAAATACTAAACGCTACGTACAAAACCATTATTAATTGCTAGTTACTTCAAAACAAAACACTCGTTAACAGTCGAATATACCCTAAATAGCATAAAGGGATCGACCCACTATTTTCGCCTTTCCAGCACTTACGTATTAAAATTTTCTTTATCTTTTCTACACATTGTTGGGTTTCAAACTCTTTTTGTTTTTTTCTAAAAACAGCTTTCAATAATATATACAGTATATTTTTATTTAAGTAAATATTCATTGATGGGTCATGGGAGGGAGCAATAATAATAAAAACATTCATCGAATTGAACGAACTATCCTCCAAATATTCTTGTTGTATTATATGATAAACTCCTAACTCCAACCCATTTATTGACGGCAAAATCAGTAACTAATAAAATGGCGGAGGTGCCGTGCTGTGAGAGTAGTTTTTGGTTGTACTTGATGGTTATATTTGGTTTAGTTGTTTTTGCTGGTTTAATGGCGGGTTTGACCCTTGGACTTATGTCTCTTGGTCTTGTCGACCTTGAAGTCCTTATGCAGTCTGGTCGCCCCAAAGATCGCCTACATGCTTGTATGTCCTTGTTTTTACTGTACTTTTTTACTAGATATATATATCCTTTTTTGTCTTGTTTGATTGAATTGTGTTTTTTTCGAGACAAATGATTAGGAAGCTTGTTTATGGGATTATGAGCTTAATTTTTTCGGCTTATTTTGAAATTTGTGAGTTTATATAAGCTTATTTTGACATGATAAAATTATATAATTTTATAGGTCTCGAAATAAGGCAACAAATTGAGCTTGTGAAACATAAGCAGAAAACAAATAAGCTAATAAGTCGATAAATAAGCTTAAACAAGCACACCCTAGGTTTACATAGTAGAGGTTATTGGATTAGGAAGAAGTAGGTCTCTTTACTGCAACCGACACGGTCATTTCCCTCTTATTTAGAATAGTAACCTAAGCATGTATGTTATTTGAGTTGTGATAGTTAAGGTTAATTTAGGGGTGTTTGGGATTGCTTATTGCTTCTTTCAACTTAGGTAATATGGTGTGGTAACACCAAAGTTAAACAGATTTTTACCCGTAGTTGTAGCACTTAAATAGTAGACCTGTAAAACACACACATAACACAACGCCGGACGAGCGTTATTCACCTATAACGTTATGACACACAATTCTCTTTATGCTTATTTGGATTTGCTTATTTTAAAGAAAATGTAAAAATACTCGGAGTAATAATAATTTGTTGCAACATTTCAATCAAATTGATTTATTAAAGGTTTTGAGTTAAATATTTAATGTAAATTAATAGTTTTGATTTCATCTCAAATAAGCATTTTGAAATAGCCGGCTTATCTTAAACTGCTTGTTTTACCTCAAAATAAGTAGATAAGCAGATGTAGTATGGATTCCACATGAGCTTAAAAGTAAGTAGAAAAGCAGAGGAACTAAAAATCCCAAACACCCCCTTAGTAATATAGAATTCTGTATTTAGTTGTGATTGGTGTATTTTTTGCAGTGTAAATAAATTAATTTATCAAGTAAACATGCGAATGATATTATTAAAGTATATAATATATTTGGCAGGAACCAAAAGGTAGCATGTGTCTAATTTAATAATATCTACAACATTTGGGGAAAAAGGATGTATAAACTCGAAAAATGTTGTAGGCTACAAATTTGGATGTAAATGTCTGTTCGATAACATATTTTGGCGCTTGATTGATAGAGAACTTTTGGTTCAGCCTAAAGTTGTTAGCTAGCGTGTTAGCTGTCCATTTTGACATTTTGTTAGTTGGCTGACGGCTTACCCTGGTTGATTTGAATATTAGGCTAATATGTGTTAGGCCATATATGTATGATTGGTAAAGATCTGATATGATTTCGGTGACATGCATTCGTACTGCATATCTTTGTGTTGTTTGTTATGCTAATAATATATAATGATATATCTTTCATGACAGCTAAAATATTCCCAGTGGTAAAGAATCAACATCTACTGCTGTGTACACTCTTGATTGGTAATGCATTAGCAATGGAGGTGTGTGCAACTTTTTGTAATTATTCATAACGATTGTGATTTTGACCATATGCATTTAGTGATAATCTTGATTTTTGTTACTTGTTTCTCTGTACCATAGTCTCTTCCAATATTTTTGGATAAACTTGTTCCACCATGGGCTGCAGTTCTGATATCCGTAACACTGATCCTGATGTTTGGAGAGGTTGGTACTCATTGATATTAGATATTATCACAGGAAGTAATATTGTTTCCAAATGAGACTTATTTATGTTTTGTTATATTTAGATATTGCCGCAAGCAATTTGTACACGTTATGGTTTGACAGTCGGAGCAACAATGGCACCTTTTGTCCAGGGTCTCCTGTGGTTGTTTTTCCCTATTTCTTATCCTATAAGCAAGGTAATTATCAAGTTTCTTATTATGTTATCGAGCAGTTGTGTTTAGCGATGCAGTTTTGTTAAACGTCTTTTGTTACCTTTGTTTTGTAACTTTTTGTGCAGGTTCTAGATTGGATGTTGGGCAAGGGGCAATCGGCCCTTTTACGTAGAGCAGAGTTAAAAACTTTTGTCAATTTTCATGGCAATGAGGTAGTCCAAGTCCAAACAGCTAGTAGAATTAGAAATTAAGCCTCCAAGAAATAAATATTTTCTAACGCCATTTATGTTTAGGCTGGGAAAGGAGGAGACTTGACTCATGATGAGACGACTATAATTGCTGGAGCACTAGAGTTGACTGAAAAGACTGCAAAGGATGCCATGACCCCTATATCGAAGGCATTTTCCCTTGACCTGGATGGAACACTTACTTTGTGGGTTTATATTCTGATGTTTATATGCTATAAATGGATCACACATCACATATGATATTCGTGCATTAACCTGATTTGTTGTGCCTGCACAGGGATACCTTAAATGCAATTATGACAATGGGTCACAGTAGAGTTCCTGTTTATTCTGGTGATCGAACAAATATCATTGGAATTATACTGGTAAATTTCTTTATTCCTGCTAGTGGCTTGTTTAATAAATCAATAAGTTCCGACTGTTACTTTAACTTGATAGTAAAAGCATGTATTGACATAGAGATATTTAACATACCTAAAATAAGTTTTGAAAAATAATACTCATGTTTGAGCGTTTGCGCATAACAGTACTACTGTTTAAAGCATTTTGTCCATGGTTACCACATGCAGGTTAAGAATCTGTTGGCGGTTGACCCAGATGACGCAGTTCCTCTCAGAAAGATGTTATTAAGGAAAGTCCCAAGGTACGGAATCGAAAATCCCTAATTTAATGTTATCACGAGTATACACATATGTATTGATTAAATCTGTGATGATAAAAAAAAAAAAAAAAAAAAAAAAAAAAAAAAAAAAAAAAAAAAAAAATCTGTATGAATTTCAGGGTTGCAGACAACATGCCACTGTATGATATCTTAAATGAATTCCAAAAAGGGCATAGTCATATTGCCGTTGTGTACAAAGATTTGAACAAGAAGACCGACAAGCTGAAAGAATCCAAAGACACAGAGAGTGAGAGACTATCCTGAATCCTGCATTCATTACTTTTTATTAATTTGTTTTTCTTATTTTTGAAACTCGAAATGCAGCACACAAATACAATTCACATGATGCTGACAGTGATTTGGTAAAGAATGATGGAGATCAACAAACAAAGAGGAGTCCACCTTCAACTCCTGCTTTCAAGAAGAGGCATAGAGGTTGCTCCTTCTGCATACTTGATTTAGAAAACAGTCCTATTCCAAAGTACCCATCAAACGAAATCGTTGTGGGAGTGATCACCATGGAAGATGTCATTGAAGAGCTTCTTCAGGTATACCTAATTGTTATAAATTTGGTGATATGAAATATGCACTCATCATAATTCTGGTAATATAAGCAACCTCTTCATTTGAAAAGGACTGATACTTTTTTACTTTTGAGTTTAAATTTCTGATTTTTAAACTTAGTATAGATGTTGATGCATAGTTAGCACAAGTAAATATTGGTTTATGTTGCTTGTTTTCTTTCGACACATAATGTTATAGTTTTATCAGATTTAAAATCTAAAATCTGTCTATGTGGCCTAAAGTCACACTTTATATATACTCCTACGAAAGAGTGATTTACAGAATACTACTTGGTTATTTTGTTGCAAACAAGCCATTGTTCTTGCAGAATACCAAGGAAAAATAATAAACTTAGCAAGAATGCACAATTTTTACATACGATATGCCAATTATGTTGGTTATCATGCATATAATTCTCACTGGCTATATATTTCTAACATGCTCGACTTTCAGGAGGAAATATTGGACGAAACTGATGAATACGTAAACATCCATAACAGGTTAGATAACGTGTTTCATAGTATTTGAAAAGTGGCTTTTCTAATGACAATATTCTATTATAATCATATCTCAACTTAACCTAAAAATTACCATGTTGTAATGTAGAATAAGGATCAACATGAATGCGTCGCAGGAGAACCTTCTTGATCCCCACCCGTCTCTACCCCCACCACTTGGTTCAGCAAAATAACAAGGTCTGTAGCTTTACATGCATGAAGATCTTATTCAACACACAATGCCATTAATTCGATGGCTTTCTTCTAGGTAAATATCTCTACAGAATCTAGTAATTTGGACTCTATGCAGTAAAAGTTTTCCGTTGCTTATATAAGACCATTATAGCTTGCGAAAAGCCTTACTTTTTTGTATGAATTCCAAATAGCAAATTATACTGCTATACTGTATCAGTCTAGATGTCTATTATAATGTAAAGCATTGAATTATTATTAAAAGTTGCATAACTTTTAAAGTTAGAGATATCTGATAACCATGCGTGAGGGTCAAAATACGTAACTTTGTGTGTTAGGATAGGCACGTCTGTTAAAAGATGAAAGACGAATGAACACATGTGTGCTTATCGCTGCATCTTGGATGGTTCAGTGTAATCATCTTCTTTAAATGTGAAATGACATGTCAGTCTTGACCCGGCATCTGACAGCTGAAGGATGGATAATTAAGATACGGGTCCCTTAATGGTCTCTCTTGAAGTTGAAATCAGCCCCTACGGATACCTCATGTTATTATACTTGTGCCTTTTTTAAGTAACTACTGTAGGACTTATCACCTTTGAACGTATTAGTTACACTGAACTGTTAAATTGTTGTCCAAATTCAAATACTTCATACTTGTAAGATGCTACATAGGCATGTTGAATCAGCAATTGGTGTTATTTCACTAATTGAAAATTTAAACCCAAACCAACATTAAATTTGAAAAAAGGTAACTATCCTCAGACTATAACAAACTGACAATTATAAATTACATTTTTGAGTTTTTTCATTTGTATATTCATAAATAGATAAAATTAAAGAATAAGAAAAACAACCAAAATGCTTTAAGTTACAAAAACATTGCTTCCAACCAGTCATGTTTATGAGTTAAAAGTGTTTTAGCATAACCCTCTCTTGGTTCATATTTCAATTTTTCATCGTGATATCTACACCTCTGTCACATTGATATGTCTACTTCATTAAATTCATTTGCGTGTAGTCTTCAGTATAAAAACACATCTCCTAGTTTCTGCACCTATTAACTAAATATGGTGAAACAGTAAACTTTATTGTGTTTGCTTATAAAGTTGATAAAATGATGAGAATATGAGAAAAGAAGTTAAAAAGAGACTTTTTAAGAAAAAAATTTATACTCTTTTGAGGATTATGATGAGTTTTGTTCGAAAATTAAAGTTTAGAAGAAATTATGATACGGTGTTGCTTCCAGAAGTATAAATACAACCTAAGTCAAACGAAAGTAAATAAGAACATCTTTGGAACAGTAAGCGCTGTTGTGCTCATTATATTTGTGAACATGTGGTTTGATTGTTCAAATCATTTGTTCATCCACCCATGATTCATGGCCATCTTCAGGATTTACCATATCAGACAATAATTGGAAGCTGAAAACACCACTAATAACACTTCCAACCAGTCATTGATATGGTTTAGAGCTTAGATACATAAACGGAAGTGAATAGCTGGACAGTGTTAAGCTTGTATGTAAATGTACCATGTGTTTTCAATATTGCGAGGAGAGTAAGTTTTGCATTATATGACTCAATTCATCAGTGTACAAATCACTTCCAAAACTAGATTTGTGAGGTTGAGATCATGTTAGGTTGTCGTTGCCACTTTGCATTTTCACACTTGACACTTCACAACGCCATGTGTTCAATCAGAGTTAAGTAAACATGATTTTCGTTACTATTTAGCATTTTAGCTACTTATCTTCTTTCGGCAACAAATGTTTCACCCAAAGCAACTTGTCATCACAAAGTGTCTTTGTAAAGTACATGCGGTTTTGTTCTTTTATCCAAGATTTACAATGTACTTTGTTTAATGTAAAAACTAACTGAAAATGATGGTGTTTGACTTTGAACTGTCTTTTGTAAGAATATCTAGTGAATTCAGTTGTTCAACTGGGAAAAAAATGAAGGTTCAGATACGTTTTTATGTGCATAGTAGTTGTCTTCTAGAGGTATTTGTGAGATGCTCGTTAACTAAATGGTTACGAGATTTAAACCTGTCCTAGACAATTGTATGAGATATTCATGATGTAAGCATACTGTAAGAAATATGTTAAGGAAGATCATGGCAAAATCAAAGGTAAAACTGTAAAAGTATAAATGAACAGAGATCATTAATGGGAGAAATATGTTATGATTGTGTGGTTGAAATGATAAATTAAGCAAGTGGCATGAAAAGCATACACACATATGAAATACTATAAACTTCATAAGTCACACAAACAATTTTCCATTCATTATTTACTTGATCTAATCTGATAAATCAAGAAACAATAATTTTTACAATTAATTCATCAATAGAATGAAATTAAAAGTTACCTATGTGAATTGAATTAATGTTCTTCTAGCTGCTTTTTCTTGGCTTGCTTTTTCTTCTACTTCTTCTTGGTTGATCTTGAGTACTAGTAGTAGAAGAAGTTGCTTCAGTTGACTTTTTTGACTCATGTTCTTCAGTTGACTTTTGTTTCTTTGACTCATGCTCTTCATCTAATTCTTGTTGACTCTCTTCTTTTGATTCTTTGACTTCTTCAATTGTTTCCACTATTTTTCTTGGCCTTCCTCTTTTCCTTGGAGTAATTTGCTCACCAATAATTGCTGATGATTCTGCTATTGCTACTGATAATTCCTTTGTTTTCTTGGGCACCTTTTTCTTACCCATCTCCCAAAATACTAATCTTTGCCTCAAAACCAAACCATTGATGTATAAAACACAGAAAATATTGATTTTTTTTTTATGCCCACTTGAAAAAAAATACTCCAAATCAATTTAGCATAGTAAAGAGGTACCTTCTTGTGTAGTTGATATCAAGAAAAACTTGAAATCATAAGCATGCATGTGTTGTGAAAAAGCAATAATGGTTTGAAGTTTGAGAGAAAAGACAAGTGGAGGGAGGAGGAACAGGATGGAGTTGAAAAATAATGTTTTGATAAGTAGAGATAGTGAGACTACTACTAGTAGTAGTACCCCATCCATATTATTCCTTAGACTTGATTTAGTGTTTCTTTTACTTTACTTTATATTTGTTTCTATTATATTTCATCGATAGGCCATGCAACTTGTTCATATTTTTGTGTAACCATCTATGTTTTGGTGTATTTGTCTATGTCACCCTTGAGGTAAGTAACTGTGTTTTGTGATGAGTCCATAGCATTGGCGTCTTCCAAAAGGTTAAATTTCAGCAACTCTAATTTGACTCACGACAACAGATGAGAGAGGTAAATCAAACTCTTCCAATAGTTGCTTGAATGATGGCAAAACCAACTACTCCGTAATAACAATGAGTTAGTCTAATAAGTAGGTTCGTCTTTGTCTCATGCAGTGACATAACCTAAGCTACTTTCGTAAGTCTTAATCTCCGAAGTTAACTAAGCTACGTATTAGAGGACTAATACTGACATCTACCTTCCCTATAACACATGATCCATTTCAAACAAAAGCTTTAAACTTGATACCTAATCAAACTTTAAAGTATCAGTTCGGGTATTTAATCACTTTCGACTATCTCTAAAATTAGTTGCGTTGATGTCCTGTGTTACTTGCACATTCATTTCTGTAAGACTTTAGTAATTAAGAAAGAAACATAAATGAGTACACAACTATGATCCTTCCTCTGAGAACCATTTAAGTCTTTTGCAAAATATCGATTTTACTGACTCACCAGACTTGTCCCAATGACTCGGTAGAGGGTCCATTCGTTTTGAAAACTTGACCATTTTTAGTACAACTTATTCACATTTTGGAAGGTACTTTGTGTCTTCGTTGGTTATGAATTTATAGTTTAAGATATGTTTCGACAAACACATAAAAACTGAGGGATGAAACTATAAAAAGGTGGGGGCATGCATGATAGGGGTCAGTTTTCTAAGTTCTGACGCAAATTGTCGTTGTATCTGCGGGATTTCGAGTCCGTGTAGTTGTAGCTGTAACTGAGTTGGCGCACTATTATCACCCATGTAACGTGTGTCTCTATATACTTTTGTCTGCGGTTTGTTTCTAAGCCGTCAGATTCATGCGACTCGTGAACCTTTCCTTCTATCGTACGGTCATTATTCCAATATCATGGTGTAAGATTCTCTAGTGATTGGACCATGTGATTACGGTTGCTTAAGTCTAACTTACAAAAGGTTACAATTGACAAACCGGAGAAATGGAACCTCTTCTAGACTTCTACATTAAACACTTTTTTTATATATATGTATTCAGCAATCGTATATTTATTATATACTGCTTTATCAGTTTGTACATTTGAGTATGCAAATAATAAATAAGAGCGTGTCAATTATTTCTCTTTTCATAAGGGTTCTTATTGGTACCTCGATACTTCTAGATGTACTTTTTACATCATCTACCCTCCTTGGCCCACTCATACAGTTTTTTATTAGTATATGTTCCACGTATTTCTATCAGTTTAATATTTTTAATTTATTAAACTTTATATTTTTGTTCCGTACTTTCAGTTATATAATTTTTAAATAAAAACAAAAACCCGAAAAACTAATAGAGGTATCAGTGAATCATTTGTAAAAAGGGGTTCCAAATAACCTAACCCTTTTCATAATCGATGTATTAGTTTTTTATGATGTATTTAGTTTCTTTTAATAAGTCAGTAACAAATCATCTTCATTTTCTTTCAAGTCTTAAACTTTTAAACATTTCATCTTTCTTTGCAAGAGAAAAAACAGAAGTCAATATGTATTTCAATTTTCTTGTACATAGCAAAGTTACCAATTCTTCATTTCTAACAAACATGCTATACAATAGATTGTTATTATGGTCGGACCCTTGGAGGTTTGCTTTTAAGAATGTCATGTCCTGTCTGGAACTCTTAAGGTCCAAGCATTTTGTCTGAAATAAACGGTTTTTGAGGAACCAAAAGATCGTAAGTAACAAAAATGAAAGATACTGCGAGACATTATTCTACCTTAAAACATGTTATATATATAATGTTGTTCACGATTTTCTTTATAGACTTTTGCTAGTTTTTTTATATAGTTCTCACCTCCTACACATAAATAATCTCGACCTATCTAATGTACAACCACTTTTGCATCTTTAACTTTTAAACATAGCCTTAAAGGCTATAAATAGCAAAACTTTTTTCATTTTTCTTTCTTAGCGATAGCTAATTAACTAAATACAATTTACAATAAAACTATTCTTTAGCAATATAACTTTGTAGATGCTAATTTATTATTTAGCGCACTCTTAACTAAATTCCTGACTTCGTCACTAGTCAACATCTTCTTCGAAATTGTATTAACACTAGTGTTATGGGAAGAAACACTTGTTGTTTTCATATATCATTTGCACTCAGCGAGTGTGATCTACACAAACGACGATTGTAAACAACGACTTATCAAATGTTTCAGATAAATACTTTGTTGGGTACGCTACAACACACGTTCATGCAAACCATGGAGGATATGAACAACAATTTTAGCAAGTGGGGAAAACTGATGAACATCAACATTGTTGAGGTTGGGTTTGCTTGAGAACGACTCAAACATTCTAATAACACCATTTTGTACTTTTCAACTTTATAAATCTTATTTTATGAATCAACGATTTACAATGGATAGTCTATGGAAAACTACCCCGATTGATGACAAATTAACTCTCCAAATCAAATAACAAGAGGCAACTAGCTTTGCTTTGTTGTTCCTAGGAAAGGAGGATCCTAACTATAATACTTTATATTATTTTTTATGTTTGAATCTCTACTTAATTCGGTTACAACCTTTGGTTTATATAGAGGGGGAAACAGTGGTTACACATGGGTCCACAATAACTTGTCCACTTGCTATAAATGGGCACGTGCCTAGTAGGCTAGTCTGGAGCGTACTTTCGGCTTACCCGATTTGACAACTTATATTCCCAATGCCTGTTTCTCGTATATCAATAAGTACTTGAACTTATCTTCCCAAAGAAGTTTCCCGCCCATGCATTCAGAGGTTGAGGTTGTAAAAACTTAATCAAGTCTTCATAGTCATAGAGACATTCAGATCTCAGTGACCCTGGTGTTGTTTGAAGTTCCTTGTTAATCACTCCATGATACCGCATCAGTTTGTGAAATATTTTCTTCAGTTAGTCTTTGACGTCCCTAAAGCTAGACAATTGGTTGAGCTTTATAGAACACTTAGTAATTTCTTTATCAGTGAGTAACACTTTCTGAATAATAATCAGTGAGATATGTTCTCTGATAACTATGAGGGAGTATCTCACTTCTGATAACTATCAGGTTCACATTGATAGTTGTAAAGTGACATTCTCTCTGATCTTTATCAAAGAATTTATGCTCACTGACCTTCAGAATGTGTATTAGGCTATTTTATGTTTAAATAATTGTCAGAGACAACTTGGTCGGTTTTTCAGACCTAACAATCTCCCTCTATTTAAAGATACAAATAGACTAATTATCACTAGTAAGTGAGCATAACGACTTTTTCTTACTTACTAATTTTATATCAAAGAATAAAATGCAATTATAGTTTATTTGAATTCTTGTGATGTTGTGGTCTCTGAGACCTTTTAGCTTTCCTTGGTCTGTGAACCCTTTTGTGGAAAACTAGAAAGGGGGTTGAATAGTTTACCGCTTTTTAACTTGATTATCTTTTAAAAACTTTATATTTGTTTAAAGATATAAACTCAAATTGCTTGTTTGATTCTTTGAAAAGTTTTACGTGTAGTTAACAATTCTAACTAAAAACAATATGTAATAAGCAAAGACAAAGAAATAAATGATCAAACCACAACACGATTGTTTATCGTGGTTCGGCTACAAGGACTCTTTTTCCTTGCCCTACATCCACGCCTCGAGTTTCCAACTCGAGAGTTATAAGCACTAATCAACAAGCTCCTTTCCCGGTGGAGAAACCTTTACAACGTCGCTTACACTTTTACCGACACTAAGCTAGATGTTGAGTTCTTTTACAAGGGCACAACCACTCCTGTCGTCGCTTACACTTTTACCGACACTAAGCTAGATGTCGAGTTCTTTTACAAGGTTACAACCACTCCCGTCACACTTTGTATTTTCAGGCCTAAAATACTAACCGATCACTTCTACACACAATATAAATGAAGTATAAACTACCAAAGCTTATACATAACAAAGCTAACAAGTCTTGCAACTTTAGAGTTAAAACTTGTAACTTCTTGGATGAACTTGTGAACTCCCTTGCTACATAAGAGGATCACACAAGTCAAATGTTACTGAGTTAGTTGAAAGAATATGTGAAATATATGTCCTAAAGTGATGGATGAAAATTAACAAGTGACTTGGTATTTATAGCAAAACAAACAGCAGGTCTGGCGGATACGGCGAAACCCTCAGATGGGTTCCGCCCGTGTACCCCCAGGGTTCCGCCAGGCTTGCAGTTGGTTTTGCAATAAATCATTCAAACCAACCAAAATCACATCAAATAAAAACTAGTCAAACACAAACTTGTGCAAGAAGACTTATGGTTAGTCAAACACACAATCTTTCCTTAAATGTATATTGACAAACTTACCATAAATGTGATTTGACATGACACATTCTAAATAAAGAAATAAAAACAATGTTTTGCTTAAAAAGGAATGTAAACCTAGTTATACAAGACTTAAAGCTAAAGTGATGTTATTACTATAAACTAAAGTTCATATTTTCTCATTAACAAAACTTAGCAAATATCGTAAAATATTATTAACGTTTTTAGGCGATATTTGTATTAACAATTTCCCCCTTTTTGTTGATGACAAAACATAAACTTTATTTGTAAGTAAGCCACAAGATTTAGTGTTAAGTCTTATAAAGTTTGTATTAAAACTTGTTTTTGCTAAGAAGATGTGATATGCAAGAGTTAGAAAGAAAAAAAATGAGAACAAGTTTAATATAAATTCTCCCCCTTTTTGTCGAAACAAAAAGAAGAGGACATAATGATCCAAGTGCTCCCCCTTGGACAATACTCCCCCTAAATGGAGTGCCAAGAAATGAGACATGGATTTTGAACCTACAAAAAAAATGTTAGTTGCCGCACAAGACAAGTGTAGAACAAGCACTTTATGTCTAAATCACAACTAAGAGTTGCGAAGCGGAATAATGCAATTCTCATACTCCCCCTTGAATATTACTCCCCCAAATGGAGTATCAAGGAAAGAAAATATGGATAATGATCCTACAAAATGGAAGGTTAGTTTCAAAAACACAAAATATATGTATGCTACCATAGCAAGGCATAGTTTTACTCATAATGCCTAAATTGTCAACAAACAATGCATATCTTATAGTAGAATGAAATTCATTTCATGTAAAATTTAACTTTAAGAAAGTCAAAGACAAGAAATTTGAAAGATAACATCCTACTTCTAAAAGTAAAAAAGAAAAATAAAAAGAAACTAAGAACATAAAATCCTACATCTAAAAAGGAAACCATCATTTTCCTTAATGAGAAAATTTTTTCAAAAACAAGGCTAAGGTTGTTTAGGGATGAAAATGTGTGTTGAAGGGTGTAGCGGGCTTTATTTTGAAGGTTGTGTAGGTGAAACGGTTTGGTTTGTTGGTTTTGGTGTTGGTGCTCTAAACTTGGTTTGTTGGTTTTAATGGAAAACATTTTCCAAAAGAACCGGTTTTGTTTCATTTTGGAGACTCTAAACTTGAGATGGGTGAGACAAGGATTGTAGACGGTCCAAAATGTGGTTTAGGATAAACCTCATTTCTTCGAATAACTCGCGAATTTCCGTTCGACACCTTTCACTAATGTGAGCGGTTCTTTCGCAATGTCCGCAATCATGGCGGGGAAAGGTTGGTGGAAGAGAGGTTTGATTAGTTGGTGGTGGATGTTGTTGTGGTGGTTGCTGTTGTTGAATAAAGTGGCGGAAGCTTGGTTCTCCGGAAGGATTACCATGAAGGTCTTTGTAAATGGTGTGAAACACAAATGATTGCATGACCTTGATCATTTGGAAAAATTAATGGTCTAGCATAACGGTAAGCCAACCGTTCTACTAATGATGCTTGATGGGGTTCATCATCTAATTGCTCACTAGGTTGTTGTTGGGTTTCCATTTGAGCAATGGTGTCAAAGAGTGACAAGGATGGAGGACTTGATGATTTAGGTGATAGGTCTTCTAAAGTGTCCAAATAGGGTAGTGGTGATGTTAGTGGTGTATGGAAAAGTTCCATTGGTGTAAGTGTTGGTGATTGAGGTGATGGAGTTCTTGATGGTTGAGTTTGTTGAGAAGGTGATGGAGTAGCAAGATTAAGCAAATCTTGAATAGTGATCACATTGGTATTGCAAGGTGTTGAGGATGGTGTTGAGGTAGTAAGGTTAAGGAAATCTTGGATAGATGAAGAAATGTCAAGTGATGCATCACTTGGTGATGATGAGCTTGATTTTATGGTTTTGTTGAAGCAACAAGGTTTTACACTAATCCTAGTGGTTTTTCGTGATGATTCGGATGAGGTGTTTGATTTAGTCATCTCAATTCTTTGGTTTGCTAGAATTTTGAGATTTGAAAGAAGTAATGGTGTTGGTGTGATTTGAAAAGTTCCAAGATTATCAAATTTATAGAGTGGAAGAAATGTTGGAAGGGGTGTTTGGATTTGATGTTTTACCATACAAATGTTGAGGTTTCTATTGATTTGATGTCAATCCAATGGAATTAGGTGGAGTGAAAGACCAAAATATGCACTCAATGCTTTGTGATCATGGGAAGTGAGTTGGTTGAAAATGTTCCAATGGTTTGAAGGATCCTGATGAGGCGAAAAATGATCCGTTTTTAGGGGGTCATTTAAGCCCGAATTCGAATTTATTTGATCAAATGTTGCCCTAAATCGTTCCTTTTGTGATTTTAGGTACTTTGGGAGAGAAATCTGGAAAAGGAAGCAATTCGGACGTTTTTGGAGCATAAAAGTGAAGAAAACGCCAAAGTCTTAATTTTCCATGCTGGGAACAGTAGGTGACGGCGTCAAGAGTAACACCCTGACGGCGTCAAGAGCAAAATTCCATGACGATCCAGTAAAGATTTGACGGCGTCACGAAGGTAGGGCGTCAAGAGTAAAAGTCATGACGGCCTGGAAATGATTAAGTCTTGACGGCGTCAAATATAGATCAAGGCAGTCCGAGAATAGTTTTGGCGGCGAGGTGACGGCGTCACAAGGATGGTCTTGACGCCGTCAGACCCCTTTTCCTATATATAGTTTTCTAATTTTCACATTAAAAAAGAGAGAAGTTTTGGAGAAACCCTAAGTACGAACTTGGTGCGAATTTTACAGGTTTTTCAAGGGTTCCAAGCCCTTGATACCTTACATGTGTAATTGAGATAAATGTTCTTTTAATTCAATCAATATGTCTATGTGTTGGTTGTCTATATCTTGTTCTTGTCTTAATTCCATCATGCTAGGCTAGATCTATCTTGTGTTTGCTTGGATCTAATGAAACCTAGATGTTAATTATGTGTTGATTACTTGTTTATACTTGTCTTGGATGAATGATTTATATGTTAGGCTTAAGAAAACTGGCAGATCTCCAATTGGTAACATGCTTGAACGTCTTAAGAAACATGAACCGACGCGCACTAGGTCTTTATTGGTTGTATTTAATGCATGAGCCACTGTTTAAAATCCCTATAGTTGTGCTGAGCATGGTGTAGGAGGAGATAAGAGCTCATAGAATTGGGGAGTTAAGTGTGCCACCCCATGAATGGTATTAAGGAATACGATCCGTCATCCATGCAATTATAACAAGTAATTAACGTGTAAAAGATGTCTAGGGAGTAGTGAAATCTAAGTAAACACATTTTCTCCACTTATTGCTCACAACTTTAGTATAATTTAGTTTATTTTCATTTCTTGTATTTTATTTTGATTGCATCTTTAGTATTGGGTTAGTTGATTAGCAACTAATTCCGCCCAAATCCTTCAAACCCGAGATTTTTAATTGCTTTCTAAAAAATATAAAATACAAAAATAATCATCCCTCACCTTTAGAACTAGTATTTAGGCTTTCGAATCCTAGCGACACTATTCCTAAGCTGAACGATCAATCCCCCGGTACTTGTCACTATACTATACTACAACGATCAGGTACACTGCCTGGTGAGGGTTGTAAGCTTCTCAAGATCCCTTGAGAGGTAAAGTCTGGTGCGATTCCCACGTATCAGATCCTTTAAAAGGGTTCCTTGGGTTAGTTATGTTTGAATTTGAATTTTTGGCGGGAAGTGACTTCTTAATTGTTTTAGTGAGTGAGAGTTGTTCTAATATGGTTATTGGAGGTAAGGAAAGATGCTTCTCACTAAAGAAAAGGATTTGACATTTTACACCTTTCGAAATTTAGAAAAATGACAAAAAAATTTTGCAGGTGACTGGGGAACCCTCGCGAAACACAGGCGGAACCCTGTTTTGGGTTTCGTCTGGTCCGTTGGGCAAAAACTGGGTTACCCAGAATTTATACTAGCGGAACCCATTTGAGGGTGCCGCCAGATCCGCCATGCCTGAAAAACAAGGCAGTCCACTATTTTGACCCCCGAGACGATTTTCAAATTTTTCGAAAACTCTTAAAAATAAAAATTTATTATATGTCTGATTAGGAAATGCAAAAATTGGACATGTAGACATTCATATCATAGGACTTTGACCGGGGGCTAGCGATTTTCACTAAACTTAGTGAAATATTCCATAAGCATAAAAAAAATTGACAAACACTCCAAATATTGTCAATAAGCATAAAGGCTCATACAAAACATAATCCGACAAAAGGAATAAAGCATGGAAGTGAAAAACAATACAAATCACATAGTTTAACACATACAAAGTTCTAAACCCTTCATAAGCCAAACACTCCTTAATCACACATCTCACAACCGATCAATCTTCTTATTAAGCTTTCTTAGGTACCTTCCAAAGCACTTGAAAATTCCTTTGGTTTGCTTGAATTCTTCGGATGCATTGCTAATGACGGGGAGTTCTTATTAGGAAGTTTATCGCCATCGCTCATATCGGATGATGATGATGATGATGATGATGGTGAGGGTGAGCGAGTACGTTTGCCCTTTGCTTTGAAGACTCTTTTATCACTTAGAGGGACGAAAATGTGAGGAACGAGAGAATAGTCAGGGCATATTCCCTTATCATTGGGAGGAATGGGTGAGATTGCTCTAAAGAGGCGGGTGAGAAGCATTCCATAAGGAAGAGCGGTTGTTCCTACCAAGGGTATGTCGGCCATTCTTTTGGCTAGGTAATAAGCTAGGTTAAAAGGTTGACCGGTGGAAATGCTATAGAGCATGTAGCTAAGACATGTGTTGACATGATCTCTATTTCCTATGGAACTTATAACGTTGGCTCTAAGAATTTCGTCCCATTTCTTAAATTGAGGTTTAAGCTCATTGAGTTCCATACCAAAAGGGTCCTTATCTACCTCATTACCCGAACGATTCTTCTTAGTTGTTGAGGTCCTAACAAAGAGATGCTCACAAATTACTTCCTTATTAGCAAGAGGAGTGTCGTATGGATGATAACGCTCAATAGAATCAAGACTAGAAAGGGGCCACTTATCCGTGTAGAGACATGTACCAACACTAGGGATACCAAGAATTGTTGCAAAATCTTTCAAGGGTATGATGTTTGATATTTGATTAGTTGTAAAGGTTAGTGAGAACTCACCATCGTCATCGAAGAAAAGGCTTATGGTTGCATAGAATTCTAAGATGAACCTAGGACAAATTTGCTCATCTATGTCTAGGAGGCAATCAAAGTTGATTGCGGCAAAGTTTTGGCAAATAGATGTTCCTTTTAGGAAGGATGGATCAATGGTTTTTCCTTCATGAACGTAGCGTTTTTCTAGACTCTTAAAGGTTTCAACTTAATCTTTAGTAAGGCCTTTGGTCCTATGGTGTTTGGGTAAGTACTTAAGAGTTTCCTTGTGATAGGAGAATGTTGCGGGAGGCATGTTGATTCCTTGATGTTTGAACCATTTTTGTAATGCAAGTTATGTTATAGAATAAAAGATAACCCAAACGCTCTTAGTTCAATATAGCTTCGTTTGAATGTACCCGAAAATACATATTTGTTATGTATTCCCTTTAGCATTCAAGAGACATTATGCAAGTGATGTTTCAATGACGTTTTTCATTTGTTTTAACAATGTGGTGAAATGTGGAGTTCTAGTGATTTTTGAAAGACAATGGACTTGGTGTGTTTGGTAAATCATGATACTAACAAAAAGGATACAATTCCTAACTAATGGAAATTATGATTAGTTTACAACCAAGGTTTTTCATGAATCAACAAGCTTATACATAAACCCTAAGATTCTAGTTAATGTATGTAGATGAAAATGATAGACTTTGATTAAAAATGCAATTATGATAAAAATACTTACAAAGTTGATTGGATTGGAAGAGATGTAAGTAAGAGCCCTAATTTTTGTGTGGTAAGGTGTTTGTGAGTGAGGGATGGATGTTTGTAAGTTGAAGTTGTGAGAAAAGAGGTGTTTGGTTTTGAAATTAAAATAAAGCATGCTGCAGATTTGGCGGACCAGGCGGAACCAAAGGGAGGGTTCCGCCTGTTTGGTCTCAGGGTTCCGTGGGTACTGCAGAGGAAAAATTAAAAAGGTTTTGTCTTGATTTTTATGGTATTATCCTAATGTTCAAAACTAAGGTTTTAGGTCTCATGAGTCTTTAATTAAGCCTAAGGAGGATGAAAGATTCATATTCAAGAGGTTTCGTGAAAACGTTGACAAAATGGTTAACGTATAAGACTTTCTTAGTTAAGATGTTCCTCAATGAACATTTTTACCAAGGCGATGATGACAAATCACAATATGTCAATTAAGAACATAATAGATTGGATTGTCGCTGAAGTCGATGCTTCCTTTGTTGAAGGGATAACAATGTTGATGAGATGAATTCCGTTGTCGACGCGAGTTAGCTTGTTCAAGTGGAGCTTGTTGACGTGCTTCTCCATCCGATACTAATATGAGAACCATAAGTGTTTTTGGAGAATCAATGGGTAAGTAAGTATAAAAGTGCAAGTACCACTTGTGCTTTTCTTATCAACTTATTACTGACATAATTCCATTTGATATACACTATGGTTTCTAATCCTGTTCTTTTGGGATACCATACTCCTAGTTGTGTAGTACTTTTTGATGTATCCAAACAAGCTCTTCCGAAGGAGTTGTTTTAGGATCTTCTCTAAAACGAGCACATAGACAAGCACTAAACATAATGTTGGATTTATTTGCTGTGAGAACAAGTAAACTTCCAAACATTTCTCTATGTTTAGTTTTACCCACGGATTTACTAATCTCATTCTTGATAAGTCATAAAGGACTTAATCATTGTGAACATGTGAATAACTAGAAATGTCTTTGAGTGATTATTCCTTGCTTTTGGAGCTTGCATGGGTTATTAAAAATTCTTTCATAGATTTTTTATATTATTTTCTATTTTGAAAGATCAATTTTGTTTTAATGGCTGCTTTACTCTAATGTCCAAAAACACTTTTTATCAAATTTGTTTTAATCACTACTATGACCTTGTCAATATTGCTTGACTCAATGTTTGACACAAGACGAAAAGGTGTTGTTTTTCAGTTTTAATAGTTCATCTTCCTTGTTATTGATCTTGACTTACTTGTCTTATCAATGTTGGACTTTCGACTAAGTCATCATCTACCAAAGATGTTATCTTAGAAGGAGATGGTCTTTCATCGAATGTTAAATTCAATGACTCCTCGACTCTTTGGGTTTATTTACTTAAACACTATGAGTGCAATATGTCCAAGAGATGCAACAACATAAGACTATGGGTCAAATTTGATGTGCAAATCCTAGATGTTTATAAATCATTTTCTCCTAATCATCCTAATGAATTCAAATGATTTATTTTTCTTTGTGTGTCTTATATGAAATTTTAACAAAATAATGGTTGAATTTAAGACACAATTGAAAATGTAAGGTATAATGTCAAAAGACGTTGTACTACAAATATCTATGAAATGTTGTGGTTTTGCTAGATTTGAAAGCATCACAAAAGTGTTGATTGTCTTATCACTTAGGAGATTCTTAGTTAGCTCACTTGTAGACAAGTATTAAGTGAGACTCACTCAAGAGTTACTCGTGTCTTTTGCCGAAAGTTTAAAGAAGTAAAACACCTTATATCTCCTACTAGAAGTAGTGTCTAAATCCTTTAATCACGAAGGATCTAATCCTTATTGTTACTTACACAACATAACCACCTTAGAGTAAAAACTACTAATATCACCCATGACAGATCTTAATGCTAATCAACATGAAACACTGAAAGGTAAGTTGAAGAGACGTGTACCTTTTAAGCTCCATAGATTAGTCACCAAGAAGATAATCATTAAGCAAATTATCTTGACTTGTAGAAGAGCTAAACTAAAATACTTATGAATCCAAGGAGGTTAGACAAACACATAAAAGTATTGAACATGATATCTTTATCCTTTTATCATGAGCTCCTACTAGAGATAGAATTATTCCTACAATTCTCTTCTAGGTTTCACAAACACAACTTGTTTTGTTTCACTTGTTGATGGTGCATTTTTGTTAAATCCTAATCCGGTTTTATCAATAAATGACTTTTGACTTTTCAAAAAGCTTTCAAGAGCTTTTGAATTTTCTTCAAATTTAACAAGGATTTTTCCTTTTTCATTTTGTCTTTGAATTTCATGTTTGTAATCTAGACATAATTTGCATTCTAGATCAATTTCAACATGACTCTCAAGTCTAGACATTTTATCTTCTAACCAGATTTCATTTTCAAAATTATTCACAAGAGATTTTGTAGGTTCATTGTTAAAGATAGTTTTTAGGTCCATGTTGCATAAAAGTTTAGACTCATTTTCTAGTTTAGAAAATTCTAAGATAAATGTGTCAAAGAAAAAATGTTTGGTTTCAACATGTACCTTGCTTGTTGTTTCAATAAATTGACAATCACCCACCGGATTATTGTCTTCGTCTACATCCGTTTCATTCCATGATTCGCAAGCAAGTTCATCAAGACACACGTACTCATCTTCACTTGTACCTTCATTTAAAACATTTAAACTAGTAGCATATGTATTAACTTCTACTAAGTGTCTATCTATTAGTTTTTCTAAAACTTCTAATTCATATGTAAGATCAAATTGATCATCGTTGACTTGACATATTTCTTGATGACGGTTTAATATATTTTTCCAAATATCATTAGCTGTTTAACACAAAAAGACTCTTTCATATTCGTTTCTCGGTAAAGCTTTATAAATTATTATTTTAGCTTTAGTGTTTTTATCAAGTTTAGGATAGTCATCTTGGTTTTCAAAACTTGTTATCGTTGGTTTGAAATCACCAATAGAAATAATTTGCCAGAGATCATGATCAATTGATTTCATATAGTTTTCAAATTTACTTTTCTATTTAAGAAAGTTTTCTTTTTCAAATAGCGGTGGGTTTTGAATAGGTTGCCCTTCTTTGAGATTTTCAAAATCCATGGATCGATCCAAGTTTTAAAATACAATATATTTTAAAGATCTTGAGTAACGTAGCTCCTGATGCCAATTGTGGAAAACTAGAAGGGGGGTTGAATAGTTTACCGCTTTTTAACTAATTATCTTTTAAAAAACTTTATATTTGTTTAAAGATATAAACTCAAATTACTTGTTTGATTCTTTGAAAAGCTTTACGTGTAGTTAACAATTCTAACTAAAGACAATATGTAATAAGCAAAGACAAAGAAAGAAACGATCAAACCACAACACAATTGTTTATCGTGGTTCGGCTACAAGGACTCTTTTTCCTTGCCCTACATCCACGCCCCGAGTTTCCAACTCGAGAGTTATAAGCACTAATCAACAAGCTCCTTTCCCGGTGGAGAAACCTTTACAACGTCGCTTACACTTTTACCGACACTAAGCTAGATGTCGAGTTCTTTTACAAGGGCACAACCACTCCCGTCGTCGCTTACACTTTTACCGACACTAAGCTAGATGTCGAGTTCTTTTACAAGGGTACAACCACTCCCGTCACACTTTGTATTTTCAGGTCTAAAATACTAACCGATCACTTCTACACACAATACAAATGAAGTATAAACTACCAAATCTTATACATAACAAAGCTAACAAGTCTTGCAACTTTAGAGTTGAAACTTGTAACTTCTTGGATGAACTTGTGAACTCCCTTGCTACATAAGAGGACCACACAAGTCAAATGTTACTGAGTTAGTTGAAAAAATATGTGAAATATATGTCCTAAAGTGATGGATGAAAATTAACAAGTGGCTTGGTATTTATAGCAAAAAAAACAGCAGGTCTGGTGGATACGGCGGAACCCTCAGATGGGTTCCGCCAGGCTTGCAGTTGGTTTTGCAATAAATCATTCAAGCCAACCAAAATCACATCAAATAAAAACAAGTCAAACACAAACTTGTGCAAGAAGACTTATGGTTAGTCAAACACACAATCTTTCCTTAAATGTATATTGACAAACTTACCATAAATGTGATGTGACATGACACATTCTAAATAAAGAAATAAAAACAATGTTTTGCTTAAAAAGGAATGTAAACCTAGTTATACAAGACTTAAAGCTAAAGAGATGTTATTACTATAAACTAAAGTTTATATTTTGTCATTAACAAAACTTAGCAAAGATTGTAAAATATAAATAACGTTTTTAGGAGATATTTGTATTAACAAGACATCAGGTTCAGTGACATTATCATCGTTTAAGTTCAAGTCAACACTCTAAACGTATTTTAGAGTCACTTGGGTAGCTTTTCCTTCCGAGCGTCACCTCTTGTTTATAGTACGAGAATACTCTAGTTTTATCAGTAGTAAGTAAGCATAATGGCTTCTTCTTATATACCGATTTACAACAAATAATTAAGAAAAATTCAATAAAGCATGATTCTTTGTTGTGTATATCTTCGGTGAGGTTTATGGAAGGTTATGGACTGTTTTGTTTACTGTACATTCCCTAATGATCCTTACATTCAGGACATGAAGACATCTTCACAGTTCACACTACCCCTGAATCTCCTCAGATCTTTTAGCCCATCATTTTCCCAAATTAATAGCCTCTGGTGCTTCTTTCCTCGAAATTCTGGTGACTTCTGAAAGTGACCGTTTTTCACCTGTAAGTGTCACCACACTTTTAGCTTGTGAGAATTTACGCTCACTCTTTCGTCCGAGACTTGGTTTAATAAGGCTCGTGCAAAAATATCACTAAAAAGAGTGTGGCTAGAAGAAATGGAGAGGAGGCTGAAGGAGCTCTTTCTGAACAAGAACGGTTACGAGGTACTAGGTCTTGTCAAGAAAAGACTAAATAAATCTTCGGAGTGGTGCATTAGGGTGTTGATTGAGTATGGTATAGGATTATTGTTATTAGCCGTCATTCAAGAACGGCTATATATTATTAGCAGACAATCAAGAGCGGATGTGGATCCACCCACTCTGATACTACTAACAGGGTCTGCTACAACACATGTTCAAGCAAACCATGAAGGATATGACCAACAATTTTAGCAAGTAAGGAAAAGTGATGAACATCAACATTGTTATGGGTTGAGTTTGCTTGAGAACGACTCAGACATGCTAATAACACCATTTTGTACTTTTCAACTTTATAAATCTTAGTCGAAATGAATTAAAGATTTACAAGGGATGGTCTACGGAAAACTACCCAGGTTGATGACAGATTAACTCTCCAAAATCAACAACAAGAAGCAGCTAGCTTTGCTTTGTTGTTCCTATGAAGGGGATCCTAACTATAACAATTTGTATTATTTTCTATGTTTAAATCTCTACTTAACTCGGTTACAACCTTTGGTTTATATAGAGGGGGAAACAGTGGTTGTGCATGGGTCCACACTCCACAGTAACTTGTCCACTTGTTATAAATAGGCACGTGCCTAGTAGGCTAGTCTAGAGTGTACTTTCGGCTTATCTGATTTGACAACTTATAGTCCCAATGCCTGTTTCTTGTATACCGATAAGTACTTGAACTTATCTTCTCAAAGAAGTTTCCTGCCCATGCATTCAGAGGTTAAGGTTGTAAAAACTGAATCAAGTCTTCATAGTCATAGAGACATTTATCAGATCTCAGTGACCATATTGTTGTTTGTAGCTCCTTGTAAATCACTCCCTGACACCACATCAATTTGTGAAATGTTTTCTTTAGTTGGTCTTTGACGTCCTTGAAGCCAGACAGTTGGTTGAACTTTATACAACACTCACTGATTTCTTTATCACTGATAACTATCAGGCTCACATTGATAGTTATGAAGTGACATTCTCTCTGATCTTTATCAGAGACTTTATGCTCACTGACCTTTAGAAGGTGTATTAGGCTAATTTATGTTTAAATACTTGTCAGAGATAATTGGGTCGATTTTTCAGACACAACAGTGTGTGACTGTGAGAGCGACTCAGGGAGCTTGTGTTGTATGAGTTTTTTTTTGTTAAATAAATGAGATGGAGGTGGGGGGGGGGGGGGGGGGGGGGGCATAGTGAGACCAATGTGGTGATGTGAGCTTCTATAACAAACATACTATTCTAATTTGGTTATTGAAAATGATTCTTTTCTTATTAAGTCTACAACTAATTTATATAAACATCCTTGTCGGGTAAAAAAGAAAAAAAAATTGTTAGTATTTGTTTGATATTCGGCATTTAGGCGTACTTAGTTACTACTGTATTGAATTGATGTTATATAATGCATTACATTTTTCTTTATATACATTTTAAATAAGGTTGATTTTTTTGGGTATAGAACAGGGTTGACCTGGTGAACCGGTAGCTCAACCAGGTCGATTAAAAATCCGGTACTCCATCCGTCGCATATTAAGTGTCCACAATGGAATCTTTGAATGTCACAAATTAAGTGTTCACTTGTACCTTTCAACCAATAAGATAAAACTTTAGTGGGTAAAAATAATATTTGATTGGTGAAGAGTTTAGTTAGTTGAATCTCCTAAAACTTTATGAATTATAAAAGTGGACACTTAATATGAGACGGAGAGAGTAGTGATTTTGCCTTGGCTAAATGCCGAATAACACACGAAAGACACTTTTAGTGGTGGACGATAACATGTTGTTCGTTAGAAATACATACCCGATGGCGTGATAGCACCCATACCGAGCACTCTTTTCTACGGTGTAACCGCCAAAGTACATATGCGCTAAGAAAATAACAATCATATTGTCGTTTGTCAAGTTTGCAATTTCCATGTCTAGGAGACCGATAAACATGGATTCTAAGGCATGTGAAATACATGTTTAGCAATATCACATCTTTCCTTCATTTCTAATCTTTTCTCACGTTACAAAACACAAACACAAACACTCTCATCTCATTAAAACCCGATCCTAAAATCCCTCAAAATTTCATGATTACTCATCATATATTCGGATAAGGTAAAAGAAACACTATTCCAATGCCCCTTCTTGTTTGTATTTAATTTAAAACAAATTCTGGAATCTGGGTATTGTAGATAATGGCAAATATTTATGTGGGTGTGTTTTAATTTTGTGTATAACATATAAAGCTGTGAAATTTATGTGGTTTAGTGTGATTTTAAGGCTATTTTGTGGGGTAGTTGATAGTGATATGAAGCTTTACTTGGTGCTTCTTATTTGATTTTCATATGTGTTGAAAGATACTTTTTATAAATTTATGTGGACTTTAATTTTTTAAAGATTATAAACTATTTCAAGATTATCTTTGCCACGTTATTTTTTCAATGTTGGTGGCTGTAACTATTGCTGCTGCCTTATGTTTACATTTTTAGCTATTTCTCTTCAACACACTACACCTTATACAGTTAAACACTTTATGTTAGTGAAATTTGGTTTAGTTTTAATCCAAACCTCCTTGGTATGTTCTTGAAATTTCTAAGTTTGTTTATCTGGTTTTGTTAATGCTTGTATATGTTGTGTGGTTACAAATAAAAATTTGAACTTTGCGAAAAATATGTTGACATGATTTTGTCACTGTGTTGAACACCGTTTTTTTGTATAATTGCAAGCTCATTAAATGAAATACTCGTATTCAGGTAGCAGTTTCGGGTTGATGTATAAGGGATTTTTATGAGGGTTTATGTAGTGTAAATATGGAGAACAATTTGGAAGGAAGCGCAAAGAAGAAAGATAACAAGGTGGTTAATAACGGGCTGCAGATAATAAAGCATCCATCTTACCAAACGTATGGTAAACGATTGTTATCTTGGTTTGATATCCGTGTGTTCTATGTTAGAATAAGCAATTTCATGGTTGATGGTTATACTCCTGGATGTTTGACGCTCAACCATATACCTTTAGACCCTGATACTGTTCTTGAAGTGAACGGTAGAAGATGTGGCCTTCATTCAGAGGGTAGTTCTTGTCGTTTAAAAAGAAACCGAGTTGATAAGAAATTTGAAGAAGCTACTTTTGTGAGTACTGATAGTATAAGGTTGTCTGGTAGTGTGAAATTTGAGGTTTTTGATGGTGAAGATCTTATACTATCGGGGGCTTTGGAGATGTGTAAAGAAAAAGACGATGAAATTGGGAAGTGGAGTATTAGTTGTGAATCAATGATTTGTGGCGGCAATGGGTTTTTTAATAGAAAACAAACGATGGGTTGTGATTCATTGCCACCGATGTTTGAAGTTTATGTTGCTGGTTCGTTTTCTGGGACACCAATTATATTGACAAAGACGCTGCAGATTAGTCCCAAGAAGAAGCAAAATAGAAAAGGGGCGTTGGATTCAATCCCTGAGTACGGAACCACAGAATCTCAAAAGTATGTTACAAATGGACTTGATCTTCAGGTACTAATTGAACTTCAAGACACACGCATAGTTTGTATGTTTTGTGTTTTAGTTATTCATATCTTGTTTTGTAGATGGCAGGATATAGACATTTTAAACCTGGAAATGAAGACAATTACGAGAGCAACTTATATTGGAGTGAAACAGACTACATGGAAGGTGAAGATGGTGCACTCTCATGGTTCAATGCTGGTGTGCGAGTTGGTGTTGGCATAGGGCTCGGTGTTTGTCTTGGGGTCGGAATTGGAGTTGGTCTTCTTGTTCGGACGTACCAAACTACTACCCGGAACTTTAGAAGACGGCTTTAGTAATTCCTCTTTTTTCCTTCTCTTTTCTTTTCACCTTTTATCATATATTGTAGATGTGGAAAATAACTTATTGTGGTGCAAGTTTATACTACCTTATCAAGAATCTTGACGTGGCTTCAAATCAACGATAATGTATTTCCATAAATAAGTAACTCTATGAATAAGGATTAGCATATATTTAGGTATTAGGCTTGATTTGAAGGATGCTAGAATTAAACTTAGACAGGCAACCTTTTCGTTTGTTATTCGTTCCTTTCACTCGATAAATTCGTTCGCGTCCTATCTTTGTTGCAAATCAATAATGGTAATTTGGTTCCTTAAAGTTTTAAAACACAATAAATGGAGAAAAAAATAAATAAGTGGAGCTTTTTTGTGGGCTTATTAGAGTATTTATGTAGAATTATTTTTTAGGCTTTTTGAAGTCATTTAAGGTCTAACAAGTAAGCTAATCCGCACATCGTCTAACTGTGCAGCTTTTAACATAATAGACATAATAGATTTGCATATAAGGTAGAGTAAAAGTATCAAATTTAACTATATATATATATAAGGAATTCAACATCATAAGCAAAAATACAGGAAAAAAAATCAAAATTTGCCGCAACGATTGATAGCCTAAGCAAGACACTCGGGGTCTTGTATAGCTATTGCTGGAGCAGCATTTCCGTTAGTCTTTTGGTCCAAACCCCAGAATTTGGCGGTTTTGACATCATCCTCGACCATTAATCTTGAAAACTCTTGATGGTCATACTTCATAGTAGCCTTTCCCCCAAACTCAGTTGGGAGATTATCAACATCAAAACAAGACTGCATAATCTCCACACTCTCCTTATTCTTGGGGTACACAAATTTCACCTTCTGGAAAGTTTTTGGATCCAAAAAGTACTTAACTACCTGCATATCAATCAGATACGGCATTAAATTTCTGGTGGCCATTCAACTATTTCTAACTTGTAAGGATACTTTACGCAAAAATACGAACCTTCCAAAATGCTTGAAAAAGACGCGGAGGGCTGTAGATAAACGCTACAGCTAACCTCTGTGGATAGTGGTTTTGTAGTATGTTGATGGTTTCACGTGCAGTTTTAACTGGCACATTGGTGCTCAGAGACCATCCTGTGAAATCTATCAGCCATGCCATCTCTTCCTGTCCTTCTGGAAGATTAAGTATAGCGTTCTCTAACATGTACACCAGATGTCTTATCTGGTTGTCCATTGATGTCGTGTTCTGAAAATGAATTACTTTATCACGTTAAATGAAAGAACGTTTAGACTAATTTTTAAACTAGCAGATCAGGTTATGAAATCACCTGAAGTCCTGGTCTCAGTATTAGAACCGTTCTTCCAAAGCGGTCACGGAAATTCGCTCTGAACATTTTCCCAGTTTCACTTTCAACCGCAACCTCATTCTAACAAATTAAAACATATAATATAAGCACAACCATATGAGAACCTGAAAACTAGATTTATTGTTGTTTTGAATAAGCTGACAGATAAATGGAACATTGTGAACTAACCCAACGGATTTCTTCTGGCTTGTAGGTTGCTCTCCACTCAAGGGTCTCTTCGAGCATCTTTTTTGCTTTCTCAACGTTCCAGTTTCGAGCTTCCAAATATCTTTTCAAGCATGCATCGGTACAATATTGTAAACTGCGACCAGAAAGGGGACCAAGAGCTGCTCTAAGCTCATTGACCTGCACCAATAGAAGCAACAAGAATGAGCTCCTATAATTAATGTATACAACAATTTTGAAGAAATTGTGGTGTGGTTATAAGTTTCTGTGTCAAATATATATTTTGGTTTGTTTGATAGTAATACCAGCTGTTATGTTGTAGTTACCTTGGTCTCAGGATGCTGCTCATTATGCTCCTGCTCTTGTTGTTGTCGGTTTGAACCACGACGCCGAAACACGGACATGATGAATATTGCTGTTACTAATACACAACTGAATTACCTATAACAAAGAAATTTAGCAAAGATCAATTAGCATACAAGTTATGTAAAGCAAGAATACTAACCAACTTATGCAGTATTTACTTTTATACAGTATAACCAGACAAACTTATAAGACCACAGGTTTAGTTAAAAGATACAAAAGGTAAATACCTAACAAAACACCTAATAAAAACAACCACAAGTGATAAGAAAATATTTGGTAAAGAAAATGAAATGCTTAATTTAACCAAAGTTTATTAAATAATGGAACACATTTATGGTCATGTGAATGAGAAAGTGGTAGGATGGTGGGCATGTAAACCGAAGTTGACCATGACTACATATACAATGTGGAACTTTTTTAATAGTTGAATACATCACAAGATCCTTATAGTCGATCTTATGGTCTTATAAGTAGTTTGAAAATAATGCATTTTTTTTTTTCCAACGGCAAGATGTCACTTTACAACGACTCCAACAACGAAATCATTTTGTGGAATTATCTATCTTGTCGACTATGACTAAGAGAAATAGTAGATGATCAATCTAGTCAAAACGGCCACTACACGCACAATGATTATCACGCAATTTCTACGTGTTAGATATCCAATATTGTATGACCTTGTTGATTCTAGAGAGCTTGGATTGATCGCTTTTTTTTCCAAGTATAAAAGTTTCTGTTTTTCTTCCTTTATACTCCGTACTATAGTGCACTTCTCATGGACCATTCCTTTTTAAGTGATTTTACTTTCATCGACAAATGACTAAAGCAATTGGCCAAACCTATAGACGAGCCAAATCAAGCAAAGGTAGGTCGTCTGAGTGGCCACATACGCTAGTTCGGTTCATAGCCATATTTAGATTTTACGTGCATGGCGTAAATAATGTGTCTGGTGTAACATCGGGATGACTTTTTATCGAGATTTTTAGATGCACCACTACTAGAAGTCTAGAAGGTAATTTGTTAGAAATCATGCATTTGGTTACAAAACAAATTAAACGCATAAGCTGATCTAGTTGGATATTAGTGCAAAAAAGGTTATCTTTCTTCTAAATGGCACTCACTAATTTCTTTAAAATATAGTAAACATAACTAAATGATAGCGAAAGTATTAATCTAAAACACATTTTCAAAGTAAACTTTATTGAAATTTAACTCAAGGCCGTCAGACTTGACTTATCTTATGAGAATTACGTTACCAGATTAAATTATATTCAAAACGTTTGCACTGGTGATATAACCTCAGAGTTTAATAAGGAAATGAAAACGAAATATAGGATTTAAAAACATGAATCCTGATCAAGTTACTTTCAAGTTCCAAACAGAAAAAGGCCCCCACATGATCATATCAGTTACTCCGTATATCATTTGTTTCGCAATCAACTATCGTTCTTGAATCATACCATAATCTAACAGATTCATAAGAACGTGATATATAGCTAGAAACGAGTATAAGAAATAAACATCATACATGGTTGATCAATATATATAGAGCACTGAGCACTTGCCATAAGCCCATAACAAATAAGCATGTATATGAAGTTTCTAAACGAAATATGTCGTTAATCGTACCTTGATTATGGAAGTTAACTTCAAAAACGTTTGATCAAGCTAAGAGCAGAAGTTGAGATTGCAAAAGAGAGATGTGATATCCACGCTAATTGTTTGGAGTAGTGCAGAACAAGTGGAGGGAGAAAAAGAGAGACATAGAGATTTATTCTGAGTTTATATATAATGAGCCGTTGAAATAATGGAAATCTTTATTCTCATTGCCACACACATGTACATGTGTGTTTATTTTATGTTCCATGTACATGTGTATGTGTTGCGTTAGGTAATTAAGTGGATATATGGATTATTTTTGGCCTAGTGTTAAGACGTCACGGTTCACGAAAGTTTATATTACAAGTTATATGTAGGGCTGCAATCAAGTCAAGCTTTTATCAAGCAACTCGAGCTCGAGCTCGAGCTTGGCTCAATCGAGTCAAGCTTTTATCAAGCTCAAGCCCAAGCTCAAGCCCTAAAATTAGCTCGAAATATTTAACAAGCCAAGCTCAAGCTTTGGATAGCTTGGCTCGAGCTCGTATCAAGCTTTTATCAAGCTTTAATATAGATATTTTCATATAAATTTCATATAAGTAATTAGGAGCAAATTTAGTTATTAAGCTAATTATAATTTATAAGGGCTTAGTTCGTAAATATTGGATATTCTAGAAACCTTTAACCCTACCAAACGTCCAAATGATTTGTATTCTAATGATCTAATCTAAGTGTCTCCTCAATCTCTTCCACTCATTCAACCACCAAGTCCAAAGTTTCTCTTTTTTTTTTCCAGAAATATTCGTAAGTTCAGTTATCAATTTATCATTATCCAGATTTTTAATTTAATAATCTTAAGTGTTGCATCATCAATCTATATTATATACATGTATCTGTGTTTTTTATCTTGCCATTGTTAAGTGTTAGCATCATCAATCTATTTACGCAAGTACTCCATATGTAAATATTTACGCAAGTATTACTTAATATTAAAATACATATACTTATTGTTGAGTTTAGCTATTGAATAAAATATTTTTGTATTCATTCAAGCTTTTCAAGCCAAGCTCAAGCTTTGCTCGAACCTACTCAAGCCAAGCTCAAGCCTAGAAGATGAAAGCTTGACAAGCTATCAAGCCAAGCTCAAGCCTAGTGTTTTTCTTTCAAGCCAAGCTCAAGCCTTGTTGAGCTTGAGCTCGGCTCGACTCGATTGCAGCCCTAGTTATATGTATGTGTACGCATATTTTTTCTGAGAAAAAAGTAATAAGGTGAAAAAAAAATATCTTAAATGAGTTATACATTAAATGTTTAAACCCCTATTTTGCATTATATTTTTAATACAATGAAACTTTTTATATGATATCAGTTTCGAAAGGCCTTATTATGTGTTTACTAAGAAAGAGTGCTAAAAAAGACACAAAAAAAGGGTAATTTATATCATAAAAGAAGAAAAAGCTCGACTTTCTTTGAATATAAGGATATGTCTCTATTTTTCATTTCTTCTATTTCATCATAAAAAAAAGGGCAGACTTTCATATATATATATATATATATATATATATATATATATATATATATATATATATATATATATATATATCCCTGAATGAATAATTACATATATATCATTTGTATCAGTTTTTTATGCATAAAGTATAATTCTTTTAATACATCAAAAGAATATATATGTAAAAAGAGGAAAAACAATGTTTAAAAGTTTTTCAAAGATTGAAATTTATATTAAAAAAAGGTAAGCCAATGATAATAAACATACATTGCCTTGTTTGTGAGTTACATTATGTTTTGAAAATACAATAAGCTCTATTTGTACCACCACACCAAATATATATTCTTTAACTTCTGAAAGAGCCATAAACACATAAATGTGTATTGTTTAAGGTTACACTTTTTTTTTTTTTTTTTAATGCCAATCTTATTAGCAAGAAACTAGTGAGAAATTTTTTTACAAAGATATCGACATCATACAAGCTAAATTAAGATCAATAATCCAATCGGTCCATAATGGAACCGACTTTTTAAATCGGTGAACTATCCAAGGCTGCAAAAACAATAAAACGTCTTTCGCAAGCGTGTCTTTCTAAAAAGTGTGAGGTCAAGATATATCGGTTCATGAATCTCTTAATAACCCAAAAGATGGTTTGAACTGCCGCCTCCAAACAATATTCTTATGGCCAGAGTCGCTTCACAAGATCCATTATAAGATGACAATGATTATTAAGGTATATATAAAATCGATTTTTAATGAAAATTGTTTGAGCTAAATCACACATGAGTTTGTACTCCAAAATGTTAGAATTCCGGCAACTCCAGATGGTTCACACAAATTTTTTCTAAACCAGTCATCTGAGAGGTACATCAAACTCACCAGGCGGCAAACTCATACGATGACCTTTCATGTGAGAGGTACATTTAGCTCATATATTCGCTGCTCAAATGGTTGTCCACGAACTATCTGTCACGAGCGGTTTTTTTTTTTTTTTTTTTTTTTTTTTTTTTTTTTTTTTTGAAAATGTTTTGCATGACAAAACTTCATGCCTAAAGATATTTCTAATTTAAGATCACGACACATGACAGCATTAATTGTGAGAATTATAAAATAGAAAATATACATTCCACGTGTCACATGATAAATGATTTAGAGATAAATTTAATCATATAAATTAAGTATCCTTATCATTATATATATATATATATAGGGTGAGGATCAGGTACGTTTTTGTCTTTTAGTGCGGATGGTACGGACAATTCTCAGCCCTCCATCTAGTCAACCATCTGAAAAAGGTGGAGTGGCAATATCGTAAATATCCCGTCTTTTTTTAGAATCGTTACTATCGTATGAGTTTTTTTTCTGAAAAAAATTAAAAAAATAAAGAGGACAACAAATAATTAAGAATCGCTGAATTTTTTTTTAAAAAAAATCGTTTTCATCGTTAAAGGTATTGTGATATTAGCGTATGATTTTGACTTTTTTACAAAAGTCAAGATCTGATCTTGACTTTTGTATAAAAGTCAAAATCAGATTCTGATATCACATAAACTTTTTTACTATCGTAATAAAAAAAGTCAAGATCAGGATCAGATTCTGATATCACATAAACTTTTTTACTATCGTAATAAAAAAAGTCACAATCAGATTCTGATATCATATAAACTTTTTTACTATTGTAATAAAAAAAGTCAAGATCAGGATCAGATTCTGATATCACATAAACTTTTTTACTATCGTAATAAAAAAAGTCAAAATCAGATTCTGATATCACATAAACTTTTTTACTATCGTAATAAAAAAAGTTAAGATCAGGATCAGATTCTGATATCACATAAACTTTTTTACTATCGTAATAAAAAAAGTCAAAATCAGATTCTGATATCACATAAACTTTTTTACTATCGTAATAAAAAAAGTCAAAATCAGATTCTGATATCACATAAACTTTTTTTACTATCGTAATAAAAAAAGTCAAGATCAGGCTCATAATATTGTTAATATCACGGTAGAACTCATAATATGGTTAATATCACGGTAGCACTCATAATCAAAAAAACAAAAAGTTCTCAGAAAAATCTGAAAAAACAAAAAAATGAAAGAAGATAACAATATTAAGGATCGCTCAAAAGGAAAAAAATTAAAAAAATCGTTTGAATGGTGATTTGGTACCGTGATAGTTGCGTAGATCTTGACTTTTTTACAAAAAGTCAAGATCAGATCTGGATTGGACGGCCTAGATCTATCCGCACGTCCGCACTAAAACAAAACATCCGCACGTGATCCTCACTATATATATATATATATATATATATATATATATATATATATATATATATATATATATATATATATATATATATATATATTAACTAAAAAACTAGGTTTTCTTAAGTTACTTCTAAATGCCCTATCCAAAATCATTTCGGCTAGGCCGGTGTTTTAATCGCATCACATTCTCGAATCTCGATGGCTATCTAGAAGCTTTCTGTAGCCAACTTACCACTATGGCGCTTGCACATTTCTCCTTAAAAAATATTGCTCTAGATTTTATGACTATTATCTATTTAAAAATATTGCCTGAAAGTAGCTAATATTTGGTATTTCTCTTCCAGAAATAAGCAACTAGTTCAAGAGATCAGAATTATTATAGTTTTATATTTTGAGGCAAGGGAAAAAGTGGTATTATAAGAAGTTGCCATGACATAAAAATGCGAAGATGGCCGAAATAAAATTTTAGATCTAATGGAAATATTCAAATTGTTTTGCTAGAAGATTTCAAAGGTTAAGATATAATTGTCCATATAACGTGGTTGAGTTAATAATTATAAGCATTCTAAAAAAATAATATGATCCATATTCTAAGAGATTGTATATTTGATTGTAACCTTTTTTTTTTTTTTTTTTTTTTTTTTTTTTTAAAACTAACTTCATGTAGGGGTGCAATCAATCCAAGCTTTTATCAAGCAACTCGAGCTTGAGCTTGAGCTTGACTCGATCGAGTCGAGCTTTTATCGAGCTCAAGCCCGAGCTCGAGCCTAATAAACAAGCTCGAAACACATAACGAGCCGAGCTCAAGCTTTTAATAGCTCGAGCTCGAGCTTTTATCGAGCTTTTCAAGCTTTCAGGAACATATATATTTTTAGTATACAAATTTATATAAACAACTTAAAACTAACATGAATATTAGTATAATAATTAAATACTTGTAGGAGGACCATTTAAACCCTAATTCCCTTAAATGTTTTGTATAAATTCTTTCATCTCAAGTTCATCGCATATTTTTTTTGAATTTACTAAAGAGTTTGGCAATCAAATTTAATGTTTCTATGTAAATTCAAGCTTTTCGAGCCGAGCTCAAGCCTACTCGAGCCTTACACGAGCCGAGCTCAAGCCTGGTTGATTAAAGCTTGTCAAGCTATCAAGCCAAGCTCAAGCCCACCTTATACATTTCAAGCCAAGCTCAAGCCCTGTCAAGCTCGAGCTCGGCTCGACTCGATTACACCCCTAACTTCATGTGATTGCCAGCTTTATTAATATATCATTAGCCTGTCCTTTTTTTCTTTGTTTCCAACTATGAATCAACTTGTTTATTACGTTACACTCTTAGACAAACACGTAGTCTCCAAAACATATATGAAAAAAGCATCTTCTCTGAAGTAAAAGACAAGTCACAAACTAAGATCAACTAAATTATAAGAACCAAAAGAGTCCCAACAAGCATTTTCAAAAAAGAATCCGAATGATCACGAAGCCATATCCGCGTGTAAAGAAGGACCTTGTGCTCATGTGGTTCCGAATAGACCAAGTGTTGGCTAAAACAAAAAAACTTGAACCCTCATCTTACGGTAGTAATCACATCATTTTTGTGTAGCTGTAATCGACTCGTACAAATAATCAATAATGGCTTAACAGAGACATTTCATCTTCAAATTGTTTTCTCTCTTGTAAATTGTGTCCCAGCTTACAAAGTCATAGACGATGCGGGCCCTCACCCCCACTAAATCCACTAAAGTCAATATCGTCTTCCCAATGTATCAATGCTCGAAAGATAAATCATAAAAACGTAGTACTATCATAATTTTTATAGGTATGAGTCTATTCTTACGATGTCACTATGGTCTTTATTGTAGACTAGATTGACAAGTCTCGTAACGTGTATGTTGTGATGTACATTAAAATTTTGACAGTGACCAATCCTCTATCTTAACTCGTCGTCGAGTTGTTTACATGTCAAAGCCTGTGGCCTAAGAGAAATGCCCACACTAGCTATGTCTCTCAATATCAATTATACATATGTTGAAATTTACTACCCTCTCCGTCTCAAAATTATTGTCAGAAGACAAGAATTATATAGTTTTTACTTACAAAGAAAAGTGGACAATTAATTTAAGATATCCCAAAATAAAAATGTAAACAATAATTTTGAGACGGAGAGAGTACTATTTATTTTTTGTTTTTCAAAGACAATCTATTCAATTAATCAACTCATTGAAAGAAGTAATCGAAATGCTCTAGAATAGAGGATTCTTTCAAATTAAAATGTGAGAAATTTAAAGTATCATGATTTGAGTTAAGTACAACAACAACAATAAACCCAATCTCGTCGGAAGCGGGGTATGGGGGAGGTAAACTGTAGACAGATCCTACCCCTACCCCAGGTTAAACCCGGGAGTAGAGAGATCCTACCCCTACCATGATTTGAGTTAAGTGTTGCATGCAATTATGTTTCTCTAACTTTAGGCTATGTTTGGCGAAAGTAGTTCTGAGTTGTAGCCACAGCTCACTGCTCATCGCTCACAGCTTTTTAAAAAATCATTTAAAAAATAAGTTTTTTTTAAAAAATAGCAAAGCTTATCGCTATTTTATCAAACGAACACTGAAAATCAAAAACTCACTGCTCACCGTTCATCGCCCTAAAAGCTCCAAAAAGCTCTGCGCCAAACATAGCCTTAATATAGAAACTTGATTCGAGCTTGTTCGAATTCTAGATTTCGAGCTCGAGCTCGAGCTCGACTCGTCATTAAAAACTCGAGCTCGAAACTTAATGAAGAATCGGCATATCAAGCTCGACTCGACTCGACTTGATTTTATGTATGCTAAGTAATTACATGTTTAAAAAATGGTAATTGTGTGACTTAATCGAAGCTTGATAAGGCTCGCGAGCCTCACGATCAAAGTATTTTGAGCTTGAAAGTATGCTCGAGTAACTTGACTTGTTTTTTATCGAGTCGATTTTGAGTCATTTATGAGTCGATCATAACTCACGAGTTATCTCGTCTGTAAGAACTCGAAACCAAAAGAATGAAAGGAGACAATAAAATGAGTCATTGTGCAAATATTCGAGTGAGCAATTACCATATGGCATCATCTTTTTTACTTTCGTTTTAATTATTGTTACCAAATCTTTATTTTAACAGTTCCTTGAATATGTTTTCATACACGATATTCTTACCAAACCAAATTTGACCTTTTTGATCTCACTGAACACCAAAACTGTGAAATGACTATAAAGTTCCTTCCAAACACTATAACGAAGTGATATCAAAGAGAATATAAAAAATATATTTAATTACTTAAATAAACCAAAAGAAAGTTGATTTGAGCAAAATTATAATGAAGTCGAGCAAAAAATAAAAGTGAGGTCGAGCAAAAAAAAGTCGTGCAATCGAGCATGCTTTAAAAACATTGTATCTATGCATTGAAAAGTTGTAATTTGAGTAAATATGTATTTATTATGTTTCTTTTAATCCGGACGGGCTAGCTTCATTATATTACTTGATGAAGTTTAATTGGACGTAAATAAATGGTGAATAAGGGCAAATTTCTTAGACACAAAAATTGGAAACAAAAAAGAAAAAATGTCATTTATTATCTATAAAAGAACAATGAAAAGTATTAGAACATGTAAATTACATGGTGCTTATTCATAGACGAAATAAAATTTCTTAGTACACAACGTTTGTTTGACCACAACTTAACTAAAACAACGTTGGTGGCTAAAAAAATATATAATGTACTTTCATTTACTAAAACATAATAAGAAAAATTACATATGCACTTCTTTATTCAATAAAAATACACTATATATGTTTTGTGCTATGACATAACCTTTACTTTCTTGAGGCATCCGAATTCTATATCAATGTTATACTCATAAAAAATGTAGTCAATCATATTCAAATACATGACTGCAAAAGCACAAATCATGTAGATACTGAACCCGGTAACATGTTTTATTAAAACTAAACTTGCAAGAGTCCAGCATGTTACAAAACAGTATCCTAAATGACGTGTGTGTAACCATTTTAAGGGTAAATGGGACCTTTCATCAAAGATGTTAAAAACTAGGAAACTAAAAGTATTTATACATGCAAAAAAAGACTTGTCTACAAAAATTGTTAAAGTTTATAGGCGTTTCTAACGTACTTTCGGTTAGTATTGGAAGTTCACTTCAGTGTTTCTTGTAACTTGAAAGCGGCATGCTCAACATCCAATGGTCCTGATGCAAGGAAGGGATTAGCATTTCAAATGAGATTCCTCGAATATTATTGTAGTAAAAATGGTCACTTGTGATAAGAGTGTTTAAGAAAAATGCAGAGATAATTTATTACGGTCGGCGAGTAATTCCTAGAGAAACGTCAAATAGTCAATGCCTAAAGCAGCAGATACGATTCACAATTGAAACAAATGGCAATTAAAAAAACTACCACAATGAGACATAAGTATTGCACAAACCAAACTAAAATAAAATAATTAACCTCATTCCCTCTTCCAATACTTGGAGCGATTGAGTCGGGATCAAAATATGCATCAGCGGATCATCTACTGCAGCAAATGAAACAACAAACAAAAGTCATCTCATAACCGATTGACAATAATATTTTTATTGGAGAAAAAACATCGAGTTGCCATCTTCTTTGCATAATTCTTTCACATTTGTTGTTTAGAAGAAAAATAAATAAGAATTAACATATCTATAAGCTGCAAAATTCATAAAACTGTAATAAGGCAGTGAATAATAGTTTTAAAAAAAATAAACGCCTATAGGATTATCAAGATAATCACCATTCGTTTTACACTACTGTCGGGTTGTAGGTCAGAAGTGGCACTAACAAAAAAAACTGTCATAATTCTTCTAAGAAATATCTCGAAGTACAACCAAAACTGGAATTTTAGAACACTTAGGAGCTGCAAATATTAAACTTGATACCCTTCTTTTAGATATGATGGGTACTCCCTAAAACACATGAAAGCAAAATGGTTGGTGCTTTTCTTGTAGTAACAGTAGAGCCACCCATCATCATCACATGAAAGGAAATCATTACCCTTCATATCTTTAGAAAAAAAAATTAAAAAAAAATAAATAAATAAAATAAAATAAAATTAGTTTTGAATTTAGCCATAACTTTAAGGATAAATTTTATTGGAGATGAAGAAATCTAAAAAATCACTTACAATTCATTTACGTAAATTAGGCAAAAGAAGCACCACTATTTCGCTTTTTGGGTTTGCTACTTTGCTCTAGTACTGAAATTCATTATTTCGACACGTAAATCAAATAAAAATTAGAACATTCATAAAAATTGCAACTTTTAGACCATATTTGTAACAATTCGTATTTTCATGTTACTATCCAATCCTGAATTTTTACTATTCACTTTCACTATTTATTTCCGAAATTTTTATTTCATATTCTCGTGAGATAAATTATTTCCATGATAAAATAAAATTTTGACGCTCATCGGATCATTTTCGCAAAAGTAATTAAGAAACTATACGTTTGGTTTAAACGTCGTTTAAACACCCTGAGCATAACGAAAACCAACTGCGCCAATTTTCCTCGAATCAGATTAATGTTTAGTACACTCATGATCAATTAGGGGATTTTTTATAATTAAGTTATATTGTTACCAAATAGACCATGTGCCTTACAAAACAGAAATTTGCGTTTTAAGCACTTTTACTTATCCGCAACCTTAGCCTATACCTGCACCGCGTTTTCTAAGACGATTAGAAACTTTTATATTTTGAAAAAGTCAACATATTTTTCACTCCTCCCTTGACAAAAAATCATTCATCAATTTTTTGGCTTGCGGTTTTATATCTAAAAGACATTAAATACCAACCGACACTAGACTGAGCCTAGTCTAGACATTATAGGCCATTTTAATTCATTATCATAATATTAGAAAAGTTATATTTTACTTTTCTCAGTTTTACGCAACTTTCGTACGTTTTACGTATTACGTGTTTTAGACCCGCGTTTTCAGTTTTAATAGGGTTTAAGCAAGCCGATGGAACTTACCACTCATTTTATATTTTATTATGGAGTATATTGACAAGTTTAATCATTCTTTCAAGTTTCGTATATTTACGATACCCGGTTTTACGTTTTGTAACTTAACAACTTACAGTTAGTGATCAACGGAACCAAAACTCATTCTGTAACTTAGATAATACCAACTTTATGTATCTAGTCACTCCCCCATCATTATGGCCGACCTAAGGGGTGATTCACCATGCCTTGGTGGCTTGAGATAAGTATTGAACTTTTGGAATACACGTATGTGTCCAAACTTCCTAAGTAAGCTTCCTAAATATCCTTATACTTGCACCTCCTCATTGCACCTTCCTAACACCTTCCTAGCACCTCCTCAAGGCCCTATATAACCCTCCTCACACTCTCTTGGTCGTTCATAACCTCACACACACAAACACACTCCTAATTTATCTCTACTTCAAGTTTCACACAAGAATTCAAGCTACAAGTAACTACATCAAATCCTTAGCAAGTTTAGGTGTTTCTCTTGAGTTTAAATCCACTCAAGTCACCTAAAACCTCATCACCAATCCTTCAAGAATACAAGAGTGTAGAAGGGTTGCTAAAGTGTGAAAAGTTTGCTCAATCAAAGTCCTAATCCTTGTTCTTAAATTCCTTTCATTAGAAAGCCAAAAGTTGTAAGAAATCTTAATACACTTTCTTGCTCAATATCATTTTCATGCTTATTAGGTTTCATTCATTCTATATATGGTCTTTGTTTTATGTTCATGATGTATAGAAAATTTTAGAACAAGTTATGGAAACTATATGTTAACCTATGTTAAGTAAACATGAAAACTAGTGACTTATATTGAGAAATACGACCAAAATGGTATAAACATAATATTGGACAATTACATACTGTGGTAGAGGACTTAAAAAGGAAAACATAGCAATTAGAATCACCTAAAACGAGTACATGAGTCAAAAGATACGGCAAAATGAAGTTATTAAACCGGAAAGACCAAAATTGCCGATACGCTACTGTTAAGCGGTCTGACCTAATTAAACGAGGCACTTCTGGTCCGTTTCATCAAAAAGTTATCCCACGAAAGTTGTCTGGAACGACGTTTTCGTTCAGGTTTAAAGAAGCTCGAACCCTGAAAACGCATAACGAGTGATATTTTTCTTCAAATTCTTAACAGCCCCTTTTTAATACCCAAATGACCATGTATTAGTTATGGCTAAGTAAAACCAAGAGGTCTAATGACCTTAAAGCCTAGACCACAGCCATGGCTAAGGCCAAGGATGTGTCTCAAGACCATGGTAGCCATGACCAAAGTCACGGCAAAGCCACGGCTAAGACCTTATGGCTTTCTAAGTCGAAAACATGAACTAAAGTGTTAGTCGTAACATAATCAACCAATTTGGATCTACTTCATACAATGACCATGAGACTTTACAAGTAATATCATATCCATTTTAGGCTTAATAAACTCATTAAAGATAACAATCTTCATTCAAAATAAACTTCCCTAAGTTTATTTAATTATTCTGACATGTAACTTTTAAAGATCAAAAACATATATTTTCTAATACTACAACACTAGGGAGCTTCATGTGAGGGGTTTCATTTGGGTAAACGGATCAACGAGTTGTTGGATTTATGAATTAAAGTGTCCTAGCTCCTCGAACGTTTACTGCATGACCTCTGAATTATGATGGCCCAAACGGCAGTACAAGATATAAACTAAACATGTTTCATAAACCATTTTTATATAACGACATATACAACCTATCAAAGTACTACATCATGAACAATATAAAGACATATATAGGCACGGTTATGTTTTCTTAGACATTACTCCAACCTAACTTGCAACAATTATTCTAGGTTGCACGTAGAGGTTTTCCCGGCTTATCCAACGATTTCATTATATCCTTAAACATCATCCAACTTAAGGTGAGTTCATAGCCCCACTTTCCATTACTTAATTGTTTTACAAACCCTTGGGGGGAATACATGCTATTTTAACCAAACACAATGTTTTGAAATTATATGCTATCTGATTGTTTTATTATCACTAAGTACCATCCTTGCCAATCATTGGCCCCATATCATGAACCATTTAATCACTATTAGTAGTGAGCGCGAATATTGTGAATAGGCCTATTGGGATTGACGAATCCCATTTGTATTGACCAAATGTGTTCAAACAAATGCACTATATTTGAAACCTAGGTATGACGGCAAAGTACCTACCAGGGCAACAAATCCACCGATTGATATTGGTAACCGTTAACGTATTGGTTGCATGAGCTTAGTGAATAATAATAACTTTTTTGTTTTCCAATCATTAGTATGAGTCTAATTAACTCACACTACAAACATATTGTGTTCATCCATTTAATAAACTCTATGAATTTCACTCAACCTTTGTGTTGATAGTTTTAAGCATGTATTTCAGGTCCATAATAATCGAGGCTGGCACGGAGGAGCATGGATACTCAAGAGGGCTATAAATTTTATTATCATTCGAAAACTCATTTAATGTAATTTGTAAACATGGAACCATCTGGGACCTCATTTTGTAATCTCTGATATTTATATAATTTGAATGATAAGTCTTTTAAAATGACTCAATTAGAGTTCGTTTTCTATTGTTATAACTGTTTTGCCATGAAGTAACACCCAGTTTGAATTCCGCTGCGTATCACGAAATTGGGGGTGTTACAAATTGGTATCAGAGCCATGGTTATAGAGAAACGGGTCTAATTAAGACCTAAACTATAACTGATTTTCCACAAAAACATTTTATAGCCCTTCGCTCTTCGTGCCTTCCATCCTCCAGAATATTATGTGACTTTTAGGTGCGTTATGCTACACAAAATACTAGTACATTGATATATACACTTGATATATTTTCAATCATTTTATCTAAACAATGGACTAAACATATCTGCGTATGCCTATTCTAGGGCATTTCGGCACAACCACATTCTCCCAATCATGTTCCTACTCCAACATTTTATGTCCAAGACATTGTAACTAATTGAAATGGTCTTTCCTATTTCTCAGACATTGTATGATACAATGGTCTTGTCTATTTTCCAAGACATTGTAAGATACAATGGTCTCTATTATATCCTCAGACACTGTAAGTCCCACAGTAGTCTCTGTTACATCCCCAGACATTGTGAGTGATACATGATAACATCAAATTTACCCCCAATCTAAGTGTTAATTTCCCCCTTAAAATACTCATCTTTTCTACTTTTATGAAGAATATATACTCTTATTTCTTCCTATTTTGGTTTCAGGGTAAAGATGAGTAAAAGAACGAACTTACGCGGAAATGGAAGGACTTTGGAGCAAATATGTGGAAATTATGGATTCTGCACTAACTACGGCGTAGAGGTTCATCTACCTACGCCGTAGAAAGGCTTCACGAAGACTACGCCATAGAAGCTCTCCTACCTACGGCGTAACGAAGAATTTATGAAGACTACGGCGTAGCCCAACAACAGGCTACGGCTTAGAAGTCCACTAAAGAATACTACGGAGTAGGAAACTTTCCAAGCTACGACGTAGGATCTCATTTGAGGCAGTAAAGAACTAACGAGGCCAAGGAAGAAGCTACGGCGTAGCTACTTTATCTACTACGCTGTAGGATGCTTATCATGAAGACTTTACGTCCGTAACACTTTATCAAATTACGGCGTAACACAATTTGCAAAGGTTACAGCGTAGCAACTCTAATACGCTACGCCGTAACATAGTCGGGGCCTATAAATACCAACCCTAATTCCAAGTTTTTCATATCACTTCCCATCTCTTCAGCACAACAACTTTGGGAAAAACTCAGGAAGGAGGAAGAACGAAGTTCTAGCCACATCCAAGTAAATTCCAATGGAGGAATCACACACCAATCATAAGTGTTTTCATTCCTCTACTTTGTATTCGATTCATGTTTAGATTTGTATTAACTCAACATTGTTTTACTGCAATTATTAACATGAGTGGCTAAACACCTTTTGGTGTTAGCCTATTTATGAAATTGTTATGTTTTTGATTTAGTTTTCCACGCATCTATTATCTATTGTTTGTTTACTTTCATGGCGAGGCTTGGGACACTCTAGTTCCCGTAGTGATTAGCGTTGGTTGTTCTCTAGATACTTGTGGAATTAACCCAAGGAAGCAAGTCGCTAGGGATGTGACTTGGTGATAGCAATATCACCATACATGTATGAATTAACCCTAGGACCACCTACCAATGCTAGACACTTAACAGAGTTAGAGGGGTGAAGATCTGACCATGCTGCATTCGTTAGCCTTGTCCATGTTAGTAGAGGCACTTAATGACTCTTATGTCTTCGTACCGATGAACCCAAGGCTTTACAATAGCTTTGGATAGGACAAGTGCTAGCATTAAAAATTATATTAGAAAGTGATAGTCATTCTCATACGTGTAACTTTGTAATGTGTCGTAAATTACAATAGAATAGTCAATGGGCTTATGGTTTGGGCTAAGCTAATAGGTTAATATTTGTATTAAGCTAGTCCATTTATGTTAAGAAGATATGTATGTAAAAAGCCCAATCCATCTCCAAGCCCATGGAAAGCCTTTAGGGCATTATGTAACCAACTATATAAACACCTCAAAGCTCATTTGAGGTGTGTGCTTGTGTGTGTATTATGTGTTTTTCTTGAATAAAAGCTCTCATTTCCATCTCTCTCTCTCTACTCCAAACGAAATACATATACATCATACAAGTCACCATCTTTCCATCTCTACTTCATATTTACTTCTATTGTTGTGATAAAGTTGTGTTATCTAAGGTCCTACAAGTGGTATCAATCGCCAAACAATGATTTAAGAGTGTTGGGAGTTTGTTTGTTTCGAGTTTTTTAGCATATCTACACGTTTTTTTTAATCAAAATAGGTCATTACTTTTCTTGTTTTTCTTGGTCTTTAACACTTTTTTGATTACAAACTAGTGTTATAAACCTTTTCTAGCAAGAAAGTTTCAATCTTTTTAAAGATTTATAGCTTAAAAAAATTCAATTTTGGTTATTGTACTTGTTTTCTAGAACACAAAATTTTTTCATAAAAATCATCAAGTTTGCTACTTTCTTTAAGTTTTGGTGTTTTTATAACTAGAAGTACAAGAATCTTGGAATACAAATTTCATTTGGGTGAGCTTTTTGCAAAATCAAAATTCTAGCAAACTTTCTAGAACACACTTGTACCATCTTTCTAAATCACAAAGTTTCTAAATCACAAAGTTTCGAGAACACACTTGCTCCCGTTGCTTACTCGGTGTTTCCCTTGCTTGTATAAGTGAGAAAACACTTCGACTCGTGGTATACTCTCTAAATTGTATAATTTAGAAAGTTTTGGTGCTAAGTTTCTAGAACACTGAAAAGTTTCTAGAACACTGAAAAGTTTCTAGAACACTGAAAAGTTTCTAAAACACTGAAAATTTTCGAGAACACTGAAAAGTTTCGAGAACACTGAAAAGTTTCTAAAACACTGAAAAGTTTCGAGAACACTGAAAAGTTTCGAAAACACTGAAAAGTTTCTAGAACACTGAAAAGTTTCTAAAACACTGAAAAGTTTCTAGAACACTGAAAAGTTTCTAGAACACTGAAAAGTTTCTAAAACACTGAAAATTTTTCTAGAACACCTTTTAGAATTTTTTTCTAAAACACTTTTAGAAATTTCTTTCCTAGAACTCTTTTAGAAAATCTTTTGGTGGACAAAGTTTTGAAAAGTTTTGGTGGATTGTAAGTTCGTAGACCAAGGAACGTAACCTTCACCAAATTCAACTCCTATTTCGTTGGAACGATCCAAGAATCAACTTTATCAATCATTACTTCATCAATGTCTTTCCTCAACAATTGTTGATATAAATAATTGACTGAAAACATTATTCATATCTTCCGATATCTCTATGTTTTGATAATCACAAAACTTAAACTAATCAAACCAAAGATCATGACGTAAACACGTATTTAGTAATAAATAATCACTTTCACCAACAAATCACTTAAGGTATGAATAAACAAAGTGTTTAGTGCAATGTATGATCAAAGGGGTAGTTAATTAATTAACACAAAGTTTATTTAATCATATAAACATATTATATATTTTTGAAAAACACTTTTGGTAATAAAGAAAAATGTTTTAATCATACTAAATATATGATTTCAAATATTTAACCAAAATCAGTTAGTTTTTCACCAAATAAACTTTCCCCACTAAAAGACAAGTTTTCTGGCCGTTACAGATGGGCGGCCCCCTTAATTATAAGGGGCGGTCCCCTTAATTTTAAGGGGGCCGGCCATGAATTAAGGGGACCGGCCACGCTCCTCTGTCAGATTCTTTTGTCTATAAATACCACCTTAAACCTGGATTTTTTCCTGACCTTTTTGCACAAAAACTTTCTGTTCTAGATCTCCATTTCAATCCTAAAAATCCTTTGATCATTTCATAAGCCTTTGTTTCCAAGTGATCCAAAGCCTCATTCTTTCAAGTGCAAAGAGAAGAATACTTCTATTAGAAGTATTACAACTTAGTATCATCTTGCTATCTAAGTTGTTTGTTTACATTTTCTTGTATATCTTTCATACTTTGGTGAATAAGGTGTATGTATTAGTTAACTAGATTTAGTTGAAGAATCTAGAATTGTTGTAAGTGTGAAGTGTAACTTGAAGTGAAGAAGAAGGGTTAGATAGTAGTGGTGATAGGATATTGTAGCAATAGGATCTTGTAGTGAAGAAATTAAGGATCTCTAGTGGAGAAGACTAGAAGACATTTGTAGATTGAAGTTGTGAAGACATTAGTGGCTTGAAGGTGTCAAGACATTAGTGCATTGAAGTTGTGAAGACATTAGTGGCTTGAAGGTGTCAAGACATTAGTGTATTGAAGTTGTGAAGACATTAGTGGCTTGAAGGTGTCAAGACACTAGTGCATTGAAGTTGTAAAGATATTAGTGACTTGAAGGTGTCAAGACATTAGTACTTTGAAGGTGTGAAGAGAATAGAAGATTGGTGTGAAGAAAATAGTTGATTGGTGTGTAGATTGGTGTGAAGATTGGTGTGTAGATTGGTGTGTAGATTGGTGTGAAGATTGGTGTGTAAATTGGTGTGTATATTGGTGTGTACGGTTTTCTCCGCCATAAAGGAGGTTTTTGATCTAGTGAAGAAAACTCTCGAGTAGGTGACTCGGGGAGTGGAGTAGGGCAAGGAAGGTGTCCTTGTAGCCGAACCACTATAAATCCTTTGTGTCTCGGTTTGATCTTTCCATCTCTCACTCTTTGATTTATTACTTACTTGCATTTCACACATAGTCATAATTGATAGTATTGTGCATATGTTGATTTCACATAAAGATCAAACTAAAATTCATTCATAAAACTAATCTTACAAAAACCAACCTAGTACATATAATTATATCTATACACTACTACACATATATATGCTTACATAAAATATATGAAATTGTATATTCTTTCCAAACATTATACATAAGCATTGTATATATAAAACCTTTAATAAATCTTGTATTTATACTTTTGTAGTTAAGTGTTTTGAAATTGTACATTATACATAAGTAGTATTTATACAAAATCATAAATTAACTAGTATATATATTTATGTATTAAAGTGATTTGAAAGTTTTATCTTAGAAACTATCTTTTATAAAATAAGCAAAACGAAAAAGACGTAAAACTATTCAACCCCCCTTCTAGTTTTCCACAATTGGTATCAGGAGCCACGTCTAACAAGATTTTTAAAATATACTGTATTTTAAAACTTGTAACGATCTATGGAATTCGAAAAATATCTAGAAGGAGAATTTACGCAAAAACCACCATTATTTGAAAATGATCATTTTCTTGAATGGAAAAATAAATTTGAAAATTATGTGAAATCAATAGATCTTGATCTTTGGCATATTATTTCAATTGGTGATCTTAAACTAACCAAAATGGATTTTGAAAATCAATATAATAATCTTCAAATAAAAATTGATAAAAATACTAAAGCTAAATTACTTATTTTCAAAACTCTACCAAATGTTGAATATGAAAGATTATTTCCTTGTAAAACGGCAAATGATATTTGGAAATGCCTTTTAAAGTTTCACCAAGAGAAATGTAAAACCAAAGATGATAAACTTGATATTGCACATGAAATAGTTACTCTAGAAAATTTAATAGATAAATATTTAGTTGAAATAAACACATGTACTACTAATTCAAATGTGATCATTGAAGGTACCAATAATGAAGAACACATGTGTCAAATCCGAAGAAAGCATGTTAATAAATCATGGTGCAACAAGGACGATAAAGACGATGTAAATACGGAATACGTGAACATCCTAACAAATGTTAATACAAATAGTGATGACAAGGATTACATGCTCCAAGATCCAAGCAATACTACAAACAAAACATGGAGCGACATGAACAATGGAATTGATCACCGTATAGCGAGTGAAGATTGTACAAGTACAAATAAGGTACAATTCAAAACCAAACATTTTTGCTATGATCAATTTACATTAGAATTTTCAAAAATGGAAAATAACTTCAAACACTTTTGCAACATTGACTCAAAAATTATTTTTAAAAATGAATCTTCAACATCCGCTGAAAATAACTTTGAAAAAGAAATAATTTTAGAAGACAAAATGTCTAGACTTGAAAGTAATATTGAAATTGATCTTGAATGTAAAAATTGTCAAGACTATAAACATGAAATTAAAATGGAAAAGGAAAAAGCTAAAATATTGGCAAAATTCGAAAATAGTTCTAAATCTTTAAAATATCTACTTAACATTCAAAAGTCATTTTATGATAAAACCGGATTAGGATTTACGGCAGATGAGTATTTGACAAATACATCAAAACAAATAAAATTTGTTAAACCTAATGGAAAAATTTAGAACTATTATTATTTACATCCATTGATTATTTCTCTAGTCAAGAAAGTTATTGTTTGTTTGTTAAAACAAACAAATAATGAATTCTTGTACTTCTCGACGACATCCTCTTCATATGCATTTAAGTGCATTGGATGTTCGCTACTAATCAAATCGGACCCATGAGAATCTGGGTACCAAGCTCTCTGTCATGTGTAGGTAATTAACGATCAAAGGAACTACTACTTTTTGGATCGCTCTATTCGCTTTCTTTCATTTGATGACCATTAACTTTATGGTGTGTTCGTTACTACCTCATGACGAAGGATTCTTGTTCTACCATTCTTAATCTGCACGACTTGTGATGATTGGTGCGACCGATAGTGTTTCTATGATCAAGTCTCCTTGATCCTTTTTGCATTGGGATATTACTTCGCTTCTTCAACTTGCTTTGGGGAAAACCTTCTTGACGTTTTATATTGCTCTCATGACCACTCTTAAAGAAGAGCTGGACCTGAGGTAAGTTTTCTTTTCAAAAACTTGCCTACATTACATTAAGATAGAGTATGCTTCAATTAGTATATTAATATGTTTTAATTTGCAAGTTGCTATGCTTTTAGATCATGAATACCAATATATGCATACATAACATTAGGATAATTAACCCTCTTATTGCTATGTCTATTATCATTTATTTTAGTTTTCATCTATATTGATAATCTTCTATGATCTAGAATAGAATATTTACCATTTGTGCTATATGATCTTACTAGTTGCATTAATAGATGTATTATAATTAAGACTTGCTAGTGACTCAATATTACAATGTGTCTTGTATACATGCATATATACATATGTCTATATTGCATTCATTGATGATTTTCTTTGTCCTTTCCTATCTCATTGCATTTAGATGTTCAATGTCTACCATATCTCTCTCACATCTTTAGTTGCCATTAGAGATGATTACATGTGACAATGGGCTGAATCGATTCTCTTGAAGTATATCTTTCACCTGAAATTTCTTGATTATCAAAATCAATACATCATATTTAAAAACTTCTCTCTTTGAGTTAAAACCCTTCGAATATCTATTTTATGCTTTTTCGAACAACATGCTTAATCATAAGCTATCATAACATTATTTTGATCTTTATCAAAGCAGAAACATTTTTCTTTTTGAAACAAAACAAAATTTGTTTTATTAGGATACAAACTTGAATGTATTTCAAAACATTAAGCCAAGTATTAGTGAATCAAGAAAACTTCATATTTGGTAATCTTCGATAGGTAAATTTAGGAACTCGGTTTCTTCTAAAAGGAGAATGACTACTGGAGAATCTATTGACTAGAAATTCAATTTAACCTAACGGTTGAATTGCTTCTATGTGAGAAGTTGGGTGTGTGTAACCCGTAAAAACGGTCGTGTTTAGCCTGAATTGAGCACCACTAGTAATAGTCTCATACTCATTCTCCAACTTGATTAAATTGCACTTCCTATATATACCTAACGCTAGTTTACTTTTATGAACCTTGCTTCTCATTAGATTCTTTCGTTCCCAGATTTATGGCATTAAGTGAAAACTTACTTTCAAACATTGTTGAATAAAACTAAAAACATTTTGTTTAAAACATTATTATTTTCTCACATATGTCATAAACTTATGTGAAAATGACATCCACAATCTAATCAAATCATTTCATGAGAATCATGGTTTGCCCATATGGATCTTGTTTGTAACAAGTCTTGAAGTTCATATAATCATATCTTCCCACTTGTTTATCATAAGCAATCTTAAATTTGTTTGCACTAATCCTACTTACCATTATCTTCATATAGTTGCATACTTAACTAGTTTGCTTTATTGCTTCCTTAGTTACCAAACTTAATTGAAATATTAGTAGATAACATGATTATTAGGAATTAATTGTTCACTCTAATCATTTCTATGATATTCTCTACATTCATGAATAGTATGCTCTATATAGCCTCAAGAGTTGAACTTACTTGAATCCAAATCCAAAAACACAACCTTTTTGAAAATTTTCTGCCAAAAACCCATTTCTGGCATTCTGGGAATCACCAGATGGGCGGCCCCCTTAAATCATAAGGGCGGCCCCCTTAAATTTAAGGGGACCGGCCTCCATTTAAGGGGACCGGCCAACTGATGGTCGGGGATACTGTTGTCTTTATCACTTTTTGACCCATTTCAACATATACTTCCCAAAATTCAAAAACATATTTTGTTCCATACTATCCCTCAAATTTTCCTTCCTAAACCACATTTCTCATACACTATAAATACTCTCCTCCCACCATTAATGCCATCACACCCAAACATGTCATCTTCCAACAACCAAAAACCAAAGATTTCAAGAACCGCAAGGATCTCCGTCAAACCCGTTTGGAGGAGGAAACTTGATTCTTGTCATAACCCTTGTGATGTTGTTTCAAGTCAACCAACAACTCAACCTCAAACCCACTCAAATGAGTCATCCCACAACCTATCTTCCACTAATACCCTCATTAATGCTTCCTCTTTTGATGAGCATGCTCAATCCCAAAACAACAATCCCAACATCTCAATCAACACTTCACATATTGCTCATTCAACAAAGACATCATCCACTCATGAAGAACCTCTTCCACCCATATCATGTTTTCATGATTACCCAAGCTCAAACATGTCTCCACCACCTAGAGTACCACCACCACTTCCTACAACCTCACATGCCACTCCAATGTTGCATGTGCAAACCTTCACCCAAGACAACTATCATGCTCCACCACCATCACCTTCCTCCGAACACTTGAAGTTCGTTGAGGAGCTAAAAGAGGCACATGAGCTTAGTGCTCTTTTAGCATTACATCTTGCTCAACGCAATTTGGATCCACCACAATCAAGCTCACCATCATCACCACATAACAAAAACCAACTTGAGAAGCATGTTAACAATTGCCCTTGTTGCATCTTCCTTCAACAACAAACCATTGCTTTGAATGAGCACTTCACTTGGATTGAGTATCTTCTTACTAGATCTCAACAAACCCCATCACTTGAACAACATCACAACCCTCAACCAACAAACTCCACTTCAAATCCACCACCTCCAAGCTCTACAAACTCACCAACACCCATGGAACCAAGAGTTTACCTCCACTAAACCACCAAGCATTTGATATGCTTATGTTTTCTCATTTTCAAATAAAACTCCTCAACCATTTTGGGATTCAAGAAAGTTTGGTGACACTCCTTGTTGGCACTATAGGATGTTCTATGTTATTTAGAATTCTATTTGTATTGCCTTTGTAACAATGATTATGGGTTGACATAATCATTTCTCTATTATTGAATGGTTTAATATATGTTTCTTATTCCCTTGTGCCATGATTATTACTTGTTAATATTATGCTATATGTATTTGCTTGTGCCATGCTTGTGCTTCTAATATTTTTCTTGCAAGAATTACTTTCTCGAAACCTTGGTGCCCTCAAACGAGGGGGAGCATACATCAAGGGGGAGTTTTCTACCCGTTTAAACTTCTCTCACGAAGCTTATTCGGCCTAACCTTTTTGATTCTACAAAAAGGGGGAGAAGTGAATGTAAACTTACTAAATACTTGTCTAAATATTAATTTTTGGATTTAATAAGTTTAGGTTTTGTAATCATCAAAAAGGGGGAGATTGTTGATATAAATAATTGACTGAAAACATTATTCATATCTTCCGATATCTCTATGTTTTGATAATCACAAAACTTAAACTAATCAAACCAAAGATCATGACGTAAACACGTATTTAGTAATAAATAATCACTTTCACCAACAAATCACTTAAGGTATGAATAAACAAAGTGTTTAGTGCAATGTATGATCAAAGGGGTAGTTAATTAATTAACACAAAGTTTATTTAATCACATAAACATATTATATATTTTTGAAAAACACTTTTGGTAATAAAGAAAAATGTTTTAATCATACTAAATATATGATTTCAAATATTTAACCAAAATCAGTTAGTTTTTCACCAAATAAACTTTCCCCACTAAAAGACAAGTTTTCTGGCCGTTACAGATGGGCGGCCCCCTTAATTATAAGGGGCGGTCCCCTTAATTTTAAGGGGGCCGGCCATGAATTAAGGGGACCGGCCACGCTCCTCTGTCAGATTCTTTTGTCTATAAATACCACCTTAAACCTGGATTTTTTCCTGACCTTTTTGCACAAAAACTTTCTGTTCTAGATCTCCATTTCAATCCTAAAAATCCTTTGATCATTTCTTAAGCCTTTGTTTCCAAGTGATCCAAAGCCTCATTCTTTCAAGTGCAAAGAGAAGAATACTTCTATTAGAAGTATTACAACTTAGTATCATCTTGCTATCTAAGTTGTTTGTTTACATTTTCTTGTATATCTTTCATACTTTGGTGAATAAGGTGTATGTATTAGTTAACTAGATTTAGTTGAAGAATCTAGAATTGTTGTAAGTGTGAAGTGTAACTTGAAGTGAAGAAGAAGGGTTAGATAGTAGTGGTGATAGGAGATTGTAGCAATAGGATCTTGTAGTGAAGAAATTAAGGATCTCTAGTGGAGAAGACTAGAAGACATTTGTAGATTGAAGTTGTGAAGACATTAGTGGCTTGAAGGTGTCAAGACATTAGTGCATTGAAGTTGTGAAGACATTAGTGGCTTGAAGGTGTCAAGACATTAGTGTATTGAAGTTGTGAAGACATTAGTGGCTTGAAGGTGTCAAGACACTAGTGCATTGAAGTTGTAAAGATATTAGTGACTTGAAGGTGTCAAGACATTAGTACTTTAAAGGTGTGAAGAGAATAGAAGATTGGTGTGAAGAAAATAGTTGATTGGTGTGTAGATTGGTGTGAAGATTGGTGTGTAGATTGGTGTGTAGATTAGTGTGTAGATTGGTGTGAAGATTGGTGTGTATATTGGTGTGTACGGTTTTCTCCGCCATAAAGGAGGTTTTTGTTCTAGTGAAGAAAACTCTCGAGTAGGTGACTCGGGGAGTGGAGTAGGGCAAGGAAGGTGTCCTTGTAGCCGAACCACTATAAATCCTTTGTGTCTCGGTTTGATCTTTCCATCTCTCACTCTTTGATTTATTACTTACTTGCATTTCACACATAGTCATAATTGATAGTATTGTGCATATGTTGATTTCACATAAAGATCAAACTAAAATTCATTCATAAAACTAATCTTACAAAAACCAACCTAGTACATATAATTATATCTATACACTACTATACATATATATGCTTACATAAAATATATGAAATTGTATATTCTTTCCAAACATTATACATAAGCATTGTATATATAAAACCTTTAATAAATCTTGTATTTATACTTTTGTAGTTAAGTGTTTTGAAATTGTACATTATACATAAGTAGTATTTATACAAAATCATAAATTAACTAGTATATATATTTATGTATTAAAGTGATTTGAAAGTTTTATCTTAGAAACTATCTTTTATAAAATAAGCAAAACGAAAAAGACGTAAAACTATTCAACCCCCCCTTCTAGTTTTCCACAACAATCTCTTTCCATCATTGGACATGGAACCTCTTGTTCAATTCTTTGCTCCATATCCTAAGACTGACAAGACGATTACTGAGACTGAGCAACTATGAAATGAGACTGAGAAGCCTTCATATGACTCCGTCACACCAAAAGAGAAGTTGACTATGCAAGAAACAAAAGCTGAGACTGTTGTACCTAGTTACGATCTCTTTGCACCAATTGATACGGAACTTCCAGAACCAACCTTTTCCCCAGATTCTGAGAATGTGAAGCAGAAGCAATTGGAAGAGCAACTTGCCTACAAGGCTAGGTTTGATGAAGCAATGTTGAGACAAAAGCAGCAAGCACTTGAGGTTCTAGCAAAAATGTTCCCAACTGACTTTACTAGGAATCAAGGTACACTGGCAAATGAACATGGTATTGGGAATCAACATGGATATGCTAAGAGTACACAGATGGGGATTCAGATAAGGGAATATGTTGGAGATCCAATGGATTAGTTTGTGAGTCAGAATGTGGGCAATCAAAATAGGAATGATTGTTGTTTCATGACTTCGATTCAGAAACCTACATCAGCAATTCACAGCAGGGTTATTGGTAGAAATCTCGACAAGGTTGAAAAGATCCAATATTTGTTAATGCTAGCCAATAAAGAAAAATCGGGAATACCATTGACTGCTGAGGAAAATGAGTTTAGAGCTACAACAAGAATTAATGACAATTCAGCAGATCACAATGAAACCTACAACTTTATGGCAAATCAGCAGGCAACAACATCAAGCAGTGATTCTGATCTTCCTCCTACTTATGATTCAGATCCATTCCATCAGGTACCAAATTATGGTAATGATGCTAATCCGTTTGCTCATGAGAAGCCACATTATGTGCCACCTAAACCTAATTATGATACATATGTGGGGGGAACAAGTTAATAGCAATGTTAACTATGAAACTCCAGATATGGATCCTAATGGAGTTCAAGTTGCACAAAATGGTGCTAATGATGAGGAAACCCATGCTTTCTTTGAATCATTATTGAATAATTGTAGCATTGAAATTGAGAAAGTAAAAAAGGTCAATCGCGAAGTTAAGGACGCGAATGTTAAATTGACCACTGAGCTTGAGAGTTACAAGAAAAACGTTAAAGCTTTTGAGTTTCATAACGAAAGATTGTCAGAATTAGAAACTGGTTATCGAAATTCCGTTTCAAGGGAAAAAATTTTGCAAATCAAGTTTGATACACTTGATGTTAATTCTTTCAAGAAGATAAAATCCTTAAACGCGGAAATCTTTGATTTGCAAAACCAACTTTCTAAACAAAAATCAGCTTATACCAATCTTGAAAAAGAAATGGATGAGTTGAAAAAAGACTTTGCAAAGAAAGAAGATAAACTTTTGGAAGAAATCGTAGAGTCAGAACACATGATTGCTCATTTAGAAGAACTAGTGGTTAAGTAAGGTCAGTCAAGTCAAACAATGAAAATGATTTCGAATCAAACTAATCCGATTTACCATACGAAACATAAAATGGTAATGTGATTTACTCCAAACATGATCCTCCCGTCGTTCGGGATTCTGTGGAAACAATGGAACTTGTCGAAGAGAGCATAAATAAAATGAAACAAAAGGATTTGAAACCCATTGATTACAACAAATTGAACAAATTTCCGGGAATTACTTTTGTTCCACAAACAGAACCATCCGTGTTTTCCATAAAACGACCATTCGTGAAATTCTTTTCTAAAAAGAAAGTTGTTTCCAAATCTCTTTCAAAAATGGAACAAATGTCTTCTAACAACACTTTTAATACAAGTGAGGCTAGAGACATTCTGGATGACGTTAAAAAGAGAATTCAAGAACTTCAAAATATTGTTAATTCTAAAACTACTATCAGTATTAACAACTGGCATTCCAGTTTTCATAATGAGCAGAAAAAGGTTTTTGAAAACGAAATTACTATCCCACTGTATAACATCAGTGCGAGGGTAATCCATTTTGAAAACGATTTCTTAAAAGAAATGGCCGACTTTGTCAAGGACCACAAATCCCTGGTAAAAGAAGCTAATGAAACTCGTGAAAAGATGAACGTTTTGGAAAGGTTAAATGATTCTCTCTTCGAAGCTGTTATGACTACTGATATAATGTCCATCATTTTACAAATATATTCGGTTGAGGACGATGAAAGACTGCGAGCTGAGACATCTGAAATTGTTTCAAAATATGAAAATGCTCTTGTAAAACTTGAAAAAGAAAACATGTCATTTTTCAAACAACTTGATCAAAAATTAGAGGAATGCAAGTATGACAAATTGTCGTATGAGCATGCCTACAAGGACATGAAAAAGGAAAATGATCTTTTGAGAGCTCAGCTTGAAAGTATAAAAGGGAAGGGTGTGGATACTAAGTTTGCAAAACAATCGACTTCAGAGAAACCAAATGTTTCAAAAACGGTTGAAAAACCAAAAATGTCAATTTCACGATTGGCTCCAAAAGTCGATGAGAAAAAGGATTTGACAAAACCAGTCACTCCACAACCTTTGCCCAAGAAAAAGGAAATTGAAAAGAGTGTTGAAAAACAAAAATTACTTGTTGAAAGAAACACAAATGTGAGTGCACCTGGCTCTTCTAGGAATAGTACACCAAATGTGACTACAAAAACAGTTAAAGAGTCTGTTGGTTCTAATGACATGGTCCAACATCACCATCTAGAAGAAGCTAGGAAAAAGGCACAACTTCGATATGACAGAATTTTAGGTGCAAAACCTAGTGTGATGAATTCTACAAGATTCCAAAGCACTGCTAGTAGTAGTAAACCATTACCTAGGAACAATCAACAAAATACTAGGGATTGGCTTGCATCTAAGTGTAGTGGCACAAAAGTGTATGCTAGGAACGTAGAATGCAACACAAAAAATTTCCTTCCAAAAGACTGTAGTGACAAAGTTAAAGTTGTTGTGTTAAACAAGAATGTTGAATTTGTCTGTCCTACATGTCAAAAATGTGTTTTTTCAGCTAATCACGATGCATGTATTGCACAATTTCTCAAGAAAGGAAAGTCAAGTGTCAAGACACAATCCACTAAGACACTAAATCGAAACAAACCCGTTGATAAAAAGCAAGAGGTTAATAAACCTAATAGGTGGATACCGAAAGGATGTAGTTTTTCCAAGACTGAGACTTCCGCTGCATCTGATAAGAAAACTACGTCTAGATCGATCTTACCTTAGGTGGATTCCCACAGGAAAAGTTTTTAATACAGTAGGTCTTAGATGGATTCCTACAGGGAAGATTTTTGAAAGTTGCACAAAGACTAATGATAGTGTACATCATCATGATGAGGAAGTAGAAACCACAACAACCATTGATAGTGAACACCCTCAATGTGAGGAAACATGTACTTCTTACACTATTATTTGTGCAAATTCTTCTTTTGTGGATGCAGGTACTTGTGAAAGTGATGAAAGTTCATACACCCGTTGTGGAAAAGAAGAATTTTATGCCAACTTCGCATGTGGAAATCCTTTTCTAACTCCACTCTAAACTCCACTTTTACTTGTCCAAACTGAATTTTTCTTTTTTCAAATTCTCTTTGTAAATACTTTTTTGAAAAAACAAAATACAAAATTTGAAAAACCAATAAAAACAAAATACAAAAATATAAAATTTCAAAAATCCAAAAACAATATAAAATCAAAAAATACAAAAATATTCTTCTCACGACATGTCTCTTATAAAATCAATATTCTGTACGTTTCTAGAAATGTCATTCGACAATGATATGGACATGTACAGATGCTTGAGCGGGAGTTCTTTAAAATGTTTTTCTAAAACATGTCGTTTCTCAAAAGTTTCTTCACTATGGCTTGTAAGTACTTCAGCTTACAACCCGTGCTTCAAAGTGAAATCTTTTCAAAACTTAAGTCCGGGTATAACAACTCAAAAAGATTTCAAATAAGGACTTAATCAAATGGCTTCTGGACATATCAGTTCAGGACCCGTGCATCAAAGAAAGGAAAGTTCTTAATCAAACAAAGATTTCAAATATTTTTCGAGCACTTATCCTAAAACGGGAACCAAACACTTATCTGGCTTGAGTTTTCTTTAGAAAAACTTTCAAAATCTTTAAGCTCAAGACCATGATTGTTCATCTAATGTTAAATCAGATTTTCAAAATTCTCTTAGTTTATGAGAACCATCTTTTCAGGATTTTTCAAAAAGACTTTCAAAATCTATCGAAATCGGTGCTCATGATCAAAATGACTTGTGTACACCTTACAGTGCACAACTCAAGTTTTCAAAGAAAGGAAAGTGTTACGTAAAATGATTTTCATCAAAGAAGTGCACTTATCCTAAAAATGGACACTGTTGTACGCCTCAGTGCGATATTCCTATTCAAACAAAGAGAATTATTTGTTTTTCAAAAAACCTTGATGCAAAATTCATCAAATCTAAAATTTCTTACTTTATCAGGATTTTGCTCAAGAAGACTCCTACCCTCTCAACTGCTTGTAAGAAAGGTTAATATTCTAAAAAAACATAAGCGAGTTTTGAGGGGGAGTATTTCAAAAACAAAAATGTTCCAATTTTATGCAAAAATAAATCTGTCTATCTCGCCAAAAGTTTTTTCTTAATCAGTTGATATAAAAAATATCACAATATGCTATTTTTGAGGGGGAGAAGACATGATTAAAATGTGATAAAAAATGTTTAAAGATTGTGACTGAATCTCAAAAGAGCTCGACTCAAATAGTACCAATGAGTTGACGAAGCTTAAAATGTCAGTAATCGAAAAGACTTGTCCTGGACGGGTAATAATTTCAAGCTAGTCCAACAAGTGATGTAAGCGTGTCTCGAATAGGACTTGTCTTAGTAGAATGTACTGTATCGAGAGACTTTCTTTGGACTTGACCAGGACGGGTAATAAATTCAAGCTAGTCTAACTAGTGATGTAAGCGTATCTTGAATCGGTCATGTTCACTGAAAGTGGATCAATTCAAAAGGTGCAAACTCCTCACGCATGTGCAAATTTCTTAAAAATCCATGAGCACATGTAAGGGGGAGTCCTTCAAAAGAAACAAAAACTCTCAAAGTGTCAACAAAAATGTGTTTATATTCATAAACACTTTGAGAGATTTTAATAAATGGTTTCATGGCAATGATAGGATAGTCATGCAGTTATAAGTTAACTAAGGTTAGGGAAAACCGTCCTATGATCCACTAGAGCCGGAGGGATCTACCCAAGGACAATTCCAATAGAGTAGAATTAGAAGTCCTTAGGTATGATTGAAAAAAAGGAGAAAATGAGAAAGGAGAAAGAAGGGGTTGAAGAATTAAAAAGAAAAGTTATGAAAACGGGTGAAAAGAAATAACCATCCAAATGTTCAACCTTAGGGCAGACACCGGGTTCAACTCATATGCTACTGGTTGTTACCAAGGTGACACCGGTATTGAAGACAAAGACGTCATGGACCCAGTGATGCACTACACTAAACCTTCTTAACCACTCAAGTTCTCTTAAAAGAGCTTGTTTCATTCTCACGGGGAACCGGTGTAATCTATCGACCTGTCTCTTAGAGATGGTTGATATTGAAGCAGGAGACCTCTCCCTAATCTCTGCATAGGTAACCTAATGTGCACTTATCGAGTCTAGAGCCTCGAGATTCATCAAAAGATCTCATAGGAACACATGATATTTCTACACTGGTTGTTCATCATTAAGGACGCCATATGTAAACTTAAGAGTCCTACGCAGATCATAGCAATCTGCCAGAATGTTTATGAGATGATTTACTTATGTATTTTATCAATGATTGAACGGAAATACCTGCCAGGTTCAACATCAAACAGCCCTGACAGCAGGTCACTTCGGTAATCTCGTGTGGGTTACGCTTAGTGTTCGCGGTGGTTTCAAACGATCTACAGTCGTGGAGTGATCCCCAGTGACTCACCCATTCGTTGAGCTACTTAGTAGGTCTCGATATAAATAATGTATAAAAACGTTATTAATATCTTTCGATATCCTTAAGTTTTGACGATCACAAAATATAAGAACATTAAACGCAAAGTTAATACGTAAACAAGTTTTAAGCAAGTTTATATCATCTCATCCAACATAATCACTTAAGGTATGAATAAACAAGTGACTAATACATTTTATGATCAAATGGATGTTTATTTAAATAATACAAAGTTTATAAAATTAAATAAACTTATTATATATTTTTGAAAAATATTTTTGGTAATAAAGGAAAATGTTTTATTCATAATAAATATATGAATTCAAAATTTTAACCAAAATCAGTTAGTTTTTCACCAAATAAACTTTCCCCATAAAAGACAAGAAAACTGCAGTTTTCGTCTGGGGGGCCCCCTTAATTATAAGGGCGCCCCCCTTAATTTTAAGGGGGCCGGCACATAATTAAGGGGACCGGTCACGCTCCCCTGTCAGATTCTGTCAGAAAATTTTCCCTATAAATACCACCTTAAATCTGGAATTTTTCCCACCTGTTGCACGAAAATTTTCAGATCTAAATCTCTCTAAACATCCTCCTAAAAACCATTTGATCATATAATTGTTAATCCTTGTTTCAAGTGATTCATTCCCTCACCTCTCATCTCTCAAAGTGCAAGAGAAGAATACTCCTTCAACATCAAGTTGTGAAGTATTGTAGATTTGTGTATATAGTCTAGTTGTTGTGTACATTCATTGTAAAGGTGTGATAGTAGTGTAACTAGATAGATCTAGGAGTAGAAGTTGTGAATAGAAGTAGTGAGATATAAGTAGTGGTGTGAAGAAGAAGTAGTGGAGTAGTGTGTAGTTGTGAAGTAGTAGTAGTGTGTACAAGTTGTGAAGAAGGTGTGCCAAGTCATGAAGAAGTTGTGTAGAAGGTGTGAATAAGTTGTGACGAAGTTGTGGTGTGTAAGGTTTTCTCCACCATAAGGGAGCTTGTTGACATAGTGAAGAAAACTCTCGAGTAGGTGACTCGAGGAGTGGAGTAGGGCAAGGAAGGTGTCCTTGTAGCCGAACCACTATAAATCCTTTGTCTCGCGGTTCGATCTTTCCATATCTTACTTATTATCTTGCTTATATCGTTATTACTTTTGTATACATAGACGCATATATATATATATATATATATATATATATATATATATATATATATATATATATATATATATATATATAGTTGCTCATATAGTGCTAGTATTGATTTTACTTAAAGATCAAACAAAAGTTTCATTCACAAAACAAAGTTTTTACAATCAAACTAAAAAGGTAACATACATTTAATTGATCATTTCGATCAAGTATAGTTTTCATACAAAATATAACTAAGGATTATAAAATAAACGTTTACTTACTTATCTCTCGTATATAGCTTTAATTGTTTATATTATGCTTGTGTTGATTTAACATACTTAGTTTGCATTATTATTATTGCTCATACTTAGATATAGTTGTTCATATTGTTCAAGACTTGAATTCACATAAGATCGAATCAAAGTTTTAAGAGTAAACAAGACTTTTAAACAACTAAGTTTTCATAAAACTAAAAAGACGTAAAACTATTCAACCCCCCTTCTAGTTTTCCACAGTCTCGTAAGCTCCCTCGGGAGTATCCGAAATGGGAACGGCCTTGGTAAGGGTTAGAAGGAGTCTTCACACTATGCTGTTGACGATCTCTAATTCGAACCTGTAAGTACCGGTTGATTTATTGGTAACTGTTTACTTGCACCATCATATCACCTACACGACGACGGATTCCACATGCTAATACATGCATCACAAAGTCAAAGGAAAGTTTTCACAAAGATCAAAGCAAAGTAAGGTTCAAAGAAAGATTCTATGCATTGTGAAAGAATCTACAGAAGTAAAGTGACAAAGATCGGTGTGAAAGAACGGGAATAACAAATGCATGTATCACAAAGACTAAAGACGTATGAGCATGTTGGAATGGCAGACAACCACCACAGACACAGAAGTGACAAAAGGCAGATTGCTCCACATCATAAAGGAACAAAGAACGATGAAAAGTCAATCATCAAATATCACAAAGCATGAAGGAGCAAAGACTAATGACTACTCTACTACGACACACAATGGTCAACAACAAAGAACATAGAAGACCTAATCACGTGGAGCATCATTTGAATGACCACCCCTTTGGGGGAGATTGTTAGCATTAAAAATTATATTAGAAAGTGATGGTCATTCTCATACGTGTAACTTTGTAATGTGTCGTAAATTACAATAGAATATGTTGGATCGATATATTCTGATCAAACTACTTTGTAGCTTGTAAGGATTTAACAATATTGAGTAAACTCAACACTATTAATATTGAAACACTGTTGACCTTGTAAAGTATGCGGAATCTACTAACACAAAGCTTAAGAAGAACTTTTATATTAACCAAACTTTGAACCTGCTTTGTTACACAGATTCACTAACAATCCCTAACTATTAACTTTGATCGACTTCTAAACGTATCTAACTTGTAAAACTTATAAAACTTCTATTGATCAATACCTCTTAAGGCTCTTTATATAGATAACCTTAAGTCGGTTTACAACATATAATTCTTGAACGACAAGTAATTATCCCTAACTAATTCTAGAATATTCATCTAATATTACACATTAATCCTTATCTAATATTGCATATCAGTCCTTGTTTCCTTCGAAGTACTTTAAGCATTCTTCAATATCAGCAGTACTTTGACTTTATTCTTTAGCAGTACTTTGACTTTATTCTTCATGCAGCAGTACTTTGACATCCATAAGTACTTTGATATTTCATATCCCAACAATCCTCCCCTAACTTGAACTCTACTTGCTTGATTTCAAGTTTCTTTGTTATTCAAAATCTTCAAATCTTTAATCATACATTGAGATTGTTTCTTTATTTCTTTTCTTCTATCTGTCATCTGTCAAAGTACTCTTCATCAGCATCATATCTTCCACAGCATCTTTTCAGCAACTCAGCAACATTTAGGTACAAAGATCATCAAATCTTAAAAGTTTCATACTATTCTCATCACTTCCAGGTGTGTTAACTCCTGTGAGAGGTGAATCATTGAAAATTATGATTTTTAGCAAATCATCAGCTATCAACAGATTTGATATGTCTTTACCATTAGCCGTTTGCTATGGACTAGCCAACTCTTGATCACTTGGATGTATGGTGAGTTGATAACCTAGTTTTTGGTAAACTATCAACCATCAACGGATTTGATTATCACATCAGAGCCGTACCCTCATGATGAGTCAAACTCTTTCTTGTTTGTTAAACATGGTGAGTTGATTACCATTTGTTGTGTAGTATAAATACTAACACCATGTGTTTCTTTTCAAATCCTCTTTCCTTTTCTTTTAAACATCAAAAACATTTATTTTTATTTTAAAGAACTTATACTGGTTTATATCAGCAAGCAGTACTTTGATAAAGTACTGTTTGTTTTTGCAGTACTTAGAAAAATACTTTAACTTTACAAAACAAATCATACCAGTATTATGCAATATTACTCTTCAGACTTAACCCATCTGATAAATAGCTTGATAACATCCAAAGCTACCTCAGATTCCTCTTCAAGTTCCATTCCATGATCCAGCATTCTGAGCATTATTTCTCTGATCAATGGATATCTCCTCTCAGCCAACATATGAATCATGGTACCATCTTCCATCTCTAGTGTATGAACTCCTGATGACTCAAAGAATCTCCATCTTGTTATTTCCCAATTCTCTTGATCATTCCAGAGAGGACCAACACTTGTTTTCTTCAGTATCCCAGATGGTAAATAAGTCTCCAAGCAGAACTAATCCTACTTCTGAAGCTTCATTCACTGAATAATAAGTCTGCACTTGCACATATAAGTCATAAAGATATGCTCTTGAAATACAGTGCAACAAATCCCATAACATATAAAATGTTGTGAAGCTTTCATCTTCTCTGTGGATCATAAAATAATTTCCCTCTTTAGATTCAACCACAGAAAATGAGATTATCTTGGACTTCTTTTCAGAATCATCAATCTTTTTGTTCTCAAAGTCAACAACTCTTAAATAATTTCTGAGTTCATCAACTGTATCATCATATACTAACTTCAGCCTTTTTGTCAGTTGATAATCTTCAGCTAATTTCTTCCTTTTCAATCTCCTTTGCTCAGCTTGTTCCTTCCTTATATCTTCTAATTTCTTCTTTCTATCAACTTCCATAGGCACAAAGTTTTCTACTTCTCTTCTGATATCTTCTTGTACTTTATCCCACAGAGCTTTCACTTCAGGATACCTTTTCAAGTGCAAATTCTTGTATCCCTTCTTTCTCAAGAACTGTATCATCCAATTCCTTTCCTGAGCTATGGTCATTGGCTTCTTTGTAATTGGCCTGCTAACTTCTTCCAAATACTCAGCATCATATTCAGCCTGTTGCTTTCTAGCAATCTCTAAATCTTCTGCAATCTCTAATTCTCTAATCTGAGCAATAGAAATTTTTTTCTTCTTCTTCTTAGTATCTTTCTGAACCATTATACCTTTCCCTTTATCTTTTGGATCTAGTTTCTCTGATTCAGAAGTACTTTCATCATCCTTTTGTGCAGGCTCAGATATATGTATTCCTCCAGTAGGTCTTCTTAAATTCATCATAACCTGAGCAATTGTTTCATCATCACTAGCAGTATGTACTCTTTCTTCTTCTTGCTGTATAAAAGTAGAAGGACCAGCTTCATCTGCATAATTCATTGTAGAAGGTCCAGCTGCAGTGACTTCACTTTCATCAATATTTCTGGAAGAAGTACCTTGCTCAACAGTACCTTGCAGACTTATGTTTTCTGCAGCAGTACTTTGAACACTAGCACTTTGAATATTCTGTGCATCTTCATCCAGATTAACAATCTCTTGCTCATTCTCTTTTTGCTCATTCTCTTTCTCTTGCTCAATATTCTCATCTTCTTGTGCAATATTCATATCCTCTTCAACATAACTTTCTGGTATAAGATTCTTTGGACTTTTAGGATATTTCCACAAATGAGCATCTTCTGAAACATCATCTTTATTCAAATTCTCATCTTGATTCCTCCCCAATTTGGTAAATGATGATTTCCTATGCCTCCTCTTAGACTTAGACTTTTTCTGTTTAGATTGTTGCTTCTGAGACTGCTTCTTTTCTTTCACAAAAAGCCTAAAATGCTTAATAAGAGGCCAGACAAATTTCTTCAATCTTCTGAACTTCTTCCTTAACTGTTTGATTTCTGCAGCTTGAGTATGAACAGTAGATTTGAGCTTCTCCAATTCTTTAGCCAAATCAGAATGACCTTCAGTACCTGGAATTCCCTCATCTTCTCCAGGTGTTTGAAGCCCACCTGTGAAAGTATAATCATTGGGATGAGGTACTGTCGAATCCTCTGAAGCAGTACCTTGTGGATCAGTACTTTGTGGAGAAGTACCTTGAGCAGAAACAGATTGATCCAAAGAGGCTGTAACTGAGGGAGTTCTTTCATCTGAAACAGCATGTTGAGGAGAAACAATAGGTGGTGTGGAAGTATGTACTGAAGCAGAATGCTCAGCAGATTCAGATGAACCCTTTTAATCACACCAAGCAGTACTTTCCATAAAGAATGGAGAAGTACTTTCCCCAGAAACTCAAACCAAAGTACTTGCCCATTAAAAATCTCTAAGATTGACCATTTGACCAAAATATCGTAAAAAGTCAACACCTCATTAAAGACTAGTACCAAATTAAATTCCAAAACAACCAGGGTAAGTAAACTTCAATACACTTCATTAAATACCCATTAACCTTCATCTTGCTTATAAAAGCAACTTCACCAATACTTTGATCAAACTACTTGTTGGATCAATATATTCTGATCAAACTACTTTGTAGCTTGTAAGGATTTAACAATATTGAGTAAACTCAACACTATTAATATTGAAACACTGTTGACCTTGTAAAGTATGCGGAATCTACTAACACAAAGCTTAAGAAGAACTTTTATATTAACCAAACTTTGAAAACACCAAATCTTCTCTAAACACAAACAAGTAATCAGAATGAGTGACATACCCATTGTTAACATCTCTTCAGACTCAGAAGGTACCACAGACTCAGAGATAAGGTACTACTCTGATTCTGAGTTTGAAGATCCAGGATGGACAGATTATTTTCCTCCTCATGTGCAATGGATGGGACACCAAGAAGCTTCATCAACAAGGAGTGCAGCCTACTCTACCATTACTGATGCAGGCAGTACTACCATCAAAAAGCCCAAAAAGAAAGTTGGTTCTAGTTCAACTTTGGCTAAAGAGCTTCCACATGCATTGACTCAGGCCCTGGAAACAGCTATCCAGAATATGAAGTGGCCTGATCCAAGAAGAGAAAGACCTCCCAAACAGGTACTTGGCCTGGCCTGCCCAAGAAAACATACTTCTTTTGATGACAAGAGAAGGACTGCTCAGAAGGGAAAGCAAAGCTATGAGGGCAAGGGTAAAAGGCCTATAGAGTAGGATGTGGAGCTTGGTAGTAGGTGGATGTAGTCTTGTGTTTGTGTTGTGTTTGTTGTGTTTGTGGTATCTGTGTCTTGTACTTGAAAGTAAGAATGTGGTTGTACTTCTGAATCATGAATAAAATTCTTACTTTGGAATGATACATGTAGCCTCCCCTCAAATAATGACTAACTAATAACTAGTAATGCCTCCCCTCAAAAATAGCTTACATATTAATCATGCTAATACTCACAACTAAGAAAGTAAATCTTGAAACATCAAAGCCTTTTGTGAGTAGATCTGCTACATTATCATCAGTATGAACTTTAACCACATTGATAAGCCTTTGTTCATAGCAATCTCTTATGAAGTGATGTCTAATCTGAATGTGCTTGGTCTTGGAATGATAGACTCGATTCTTAACAATACAGATGGTACTCTCATTATCAATATTGATAGGAGTATTCTTGAAATTGAATCCATAATCCAAAAGCTGATTCTGCAACCAAAGTACTTGTGCACAACAACTTGCAGCAGCTACATACTCTGCTTCTGTAGAAGAAGTTGCTGCAATTGTTTGCTTTTTACATTGCCATGACACTAATCTGCTTCCAAGATACTGGCATCCTCCAGTTGTGGACCTTCTGTCATAGTTATCTCCAGCATAATCACTATCTGAGAAGGCATGGAGATGGAAAGGTGAATCCCTAGGATACCATAATCCTAGCTTAGGTTGTTGCCTAAGATACCTGAAAATCCTCTTGACAGCATTCAAATGAGATACTTTTGGATTAACCTGATGTCTTGCACATAAGCTCACAGCAAAAGTAATATCAGGTCTTGATGCAGTTAAATACATAAGACATCCAATCATAGACCTGTATAATGTGACATCAACATCTTCTCCATCTTCATCTTTTCCCAAAGGTTTGTTAGTATCCACTGGTGTAGATGTAGGCCTAACAGTTGTAAAAGTGAATCTCTTAAGAATATCTGCAACATACTTATCTTGACAAATATAAATCCCACTGCTTGACTGTTGTACTTGAAGGCCTAAGAAAAATGTTAATTCTCCCATGGAACTCATCTGAAATTCTTTCTGCATAAGATCTTCAAATTCCTTCACCATAGATTGCTTGGTAGCTCCAAAGATAATATCATCTACATATACTTGAACAAGCATAATATCCTTCTTATCTCTCTTAATAAACAAAGTTTTGTCAATGGCTCCTCTTCTGTAACCATGTTGCAGTAGAAAGTTGGAAAGCCTTTCATACCAAGCCCTTGGAGCTTGATGAAGACCATAAAGAGCTTTTATTACCTTGTAAACTTTGTTTGGATGTGCAGGATCTTCAAAACCAGGAGGCTGTTTGACATAAACTTCTTCTGTGATTTTGCCATATAGAAAAGCACTTTTAACATCCATATGATATACAGGGAATCCCATATAAGATGCAAAAGCCAAAAATAGCCTAATGGCTTCAAGTCTTGCCGCAGGAGCAAAAACTTCATCATAGTCTACTCCTTCTTCTTGTCTATATCCTTGAGCCACTAACCTTGCCTTGTTCTTAATCACATTTCCTCTTTCATCTCTTTTTACTCTGAAAACCCATTTAGTTCCAATAAGTTTCTTTCCATCAGGTAGATCACATAATACCCAAACTTCTTGAAGTTTAAACTGTAGAAGTTCTTCTTGCATAGCTTCCACCCAGCTTTCTTTGGATAAAGCTTATTTGATATTCTTGGGCTCTTCCTGAGATAGAAAACAAGCAAATAAACACACCTTCTGATCCTTGTGATTCACCCTGTTTTGCTTGTAGATAAAACTAAGTAAAGAAGTATGTTGTTGAGACATATTCTTAGCCTTAGTCCTTGTGAGTACCCCTGATGAGGAGGGTCCAATAATATTGGTAGCAGGATGAATTTTATGAATTCTGAGAGTTGGAGTTGGTGGAACTTCAAGATTATCTTCCAAATTAGTGATATCTGGATCTTCATTAGAATCTGAGAAAATGCCTTCTTGATCCAATTCATCATCAGTATCTTCTAAAGTAATGGTGTTTGGATCAGCAGTATCTTCTAAGTCAGGCATATTAGGATCATGAACAGCATCAGTATTTAGCCAATTTGAAGTATTCAATGGCTGAAAAGTACTTTCAAAAGGATTGACAGTACTTTAGGTTAAAGTACTGGCTGTTTCTTTTGCCTTCTTCTTTTCTGCTTCATAAGCTCTCCTTTGTTCATCATCATACAACTTAGCCATTGTTTCTTGAAAAAGCATCCTTGAGAGTTCTTCTTGAATAGCCTGATCTTCTGCAGATACTGGTATCTGTGGTGGAACAGTACTTTGAGGATCAACAGTACTGTTAGGTTGGGAAGTATCTTTCTTCTCCTCATTGGCATTATCTTGTGACTCATCTTCAGATCTTAAATTAACATCATGAACAATGTACTGTGCTTCTTCTTCAGTGGGAGTTACTTGATTTTCTTCCCTTACAGGTACATAATTCATTGATGAAGACATTATATCAAGATCAAACATCCAATCAGGACCTTTACCTTTAGAATTCTCTTGTTCTTCCAAAAAATCAACATGAAGACATTCTTGAACCTTCTTGGTAGCCCTATTGTACACTCTGAATCCTTTGCTATTTGTACAATATCCCAATAAATATCCTTCATCTGACTTCCCATCAAATTTTCCCAAATTATCAGCAGTATTTAAGATGGTGAGGGGACATCCAAAAGGTTTCATAAACTTGATGCTTGGCTTCTTTCCCATGAGTAACTCATAGGGTGTCTTCATTTGAGGTTTAGTCACTGATACTCTATTCAATATATAGCAAGCAGCACTTACAGCTTCAGCCCAGAATGGAACAGGTAGTTGAGAGTCTGCAAGCATAGTCCTTGCTGCTTCTATAAGAGTTCTATTCTTTCTTTCTGCAACTCCATTTTGTTGAGGAGTTCTAGCAATACTGAATTCTCTTTTAATTCCTTTCTTGGCACAAAATTCATCCATAAGTTGATTCTTGAACTCAGTCCCATTATCACATCTAATGCCTCTAACCTTGAGCCTTAACTGATTTTCTAATGCTATAATTAGGTCATGAATAGCATCAAAAGTTTCATCTTTAAAACATAAGAAAAAGACCCAGCTAAATCTACTGCAGTCATCTGTTACAACCAAACAGTACTTCTTCTTGTTCAGACTGACAACTGAAACAGGTCCAAACAAGTCCATGTGCAGCAATTCCAAAGGCTCTCTAATAGTCTTCTCATCAATCTTCTTACAAGAGGCCTTGTGCTGTTTACCCTTCTTACAAGCAAGACATGTGTGATCATTCTTGAATGTCTTAGAAGGTAAACCTCTAACTAAATTTCCTCTGACCAGCTTATTGATATTCTTGAAATTAACATGTCCCAATCTTCTGTGCCATTGATGTGCTTCCTCCATAGATGCTCTTGCAATCAAACATGTTGCTTTTTCAGCAGAATTTACATTCTTCAAATCTATGCTGTACACATCATTAGTTCTTGGTGCTCTCAGTAACACCAAATTTCTGTCTTCTAACTTCAAATCAGGAGAAAGTATGAGACATTCTGTGTCAAAGAATAACACAGGGTACTTCTTATCACAAATCTGAGAGACTGACAAAAGATTGAATTTCAGCTCCTTCACATATCTAACATCTTCAAAATCAATGTTTCCAGCCTTGATAGTTCCTTTGCCAGTTATTCTTCCTCCATCAAGATCATTCCCAAATGCAACTTTTCCTCCATAATAAGCTTTAAAATCTGACAAGAGCTCCTTTTCTCCTGTCATACTGCCAGAGCAACCACTATCTACAATAAGATGATCTTTAAGCTCCTCCTCTGGGTTGCCCTGCATTTACATGAAAAGGTTAGTTATTTTTAGGAACCCAAGCCATTACTGACTTGTGTTCCCCTTGTGGAGTGACATACTCAAAATTTTTGAGTATGTAATCACCGTTGTCTTTGAAAGCATGATCAAGAATTAAGGTTTTTGATTCCAAAACTGTTGATTTTTCAAGATCACTTGTCCCCTTTTCACCCTTAACTTCTAAAAGTACTGGTTTTTCCCCAGCAGTACTTTCTTTCTTAACCCATTTAGTTGTAACTTTAGGAGTTGGGTTCTGTTTCCTAGCATCTTTACTTGTGTTGTAAGTCTTTCTAGGGTTGTAATGACTGTAACTCCTAGGTCTTACACTTGAGTGTTTGCTAGAAACATTAGGGATCTTTTTGTCAGTACTTTGTGAAGGTACTGAGGGTTTGGAGTATGACCTTTTCTGATGAGGGTACCTATAGTCTTTTGAGAAATTACTATGGTTGACCCTATTTGTATAGTTCCAAACTGGTTTGTTAACCCTTGGCTTATTCTCCCTATAACTTGGTTGTGCAGTTCTGGTCTTTGGATATCTACTTAAGTAGTCTGAATGATAATCACAATCTTTAATCAAATGATGAGGACTATAACACACATAGCAGACCTTTGGACCAATATCCCCAAATCCCCTTCCATAAGAATTTCTAAAATTAGCAGTATTTTGAAAGAATTTTCTTTGAGGTACTGCTGAGTGATCAGCAGTACTTCGAAAAGAGTTTGAAGGTACTGCATGTTTTGAAAATTTGGTCTCTTCTACCTTAGGAGCTTTAACAGATCTTTCTAAAGTCTCAGATTTAAGCTTTTTCCTAAACTCCAGATTATCTACACCATAACAATCAACATCTTTTCTAGGTGGTTGAAAGCTACCTGGGGGATGTGGAACTGCATTATAACCTTTTTCTTTCTGAAATACAGGAGGTGTGTAACTAGGGGATTCCTCATCACTAGAAGTGTTTTCATCTAGACTTATGAACTCTTCATCACTAGTGGAGGTATCAACAGTAAGATTAAGTTCCTTGCTCTTAAATGGAATACCTTCATTACTATCATATCCTAGGCCTGTCTTAATATTAGATGTTCTTGGCTTTTCAACAAATTGAACATGTGACACACCTGCCTCATTCCATACAACAAGCTTTTCTAACAACTTCTCTTTCAGCAGTAACCTTTTCTAGTTCAGACACTTTGCAACCTAGTTTCCATTCATTCAACTTAACTTGGTAATCCTGTTGTTTATATGTTTCAAGCCATGCTACTTCATTGTTTTCATGTGTAAGAATTTTGGCTTCCATTGACTCTAAAGTAAGTTGATAACTTGTTATCTCAGCCCTAGCTTTTTGAAATTTATCTCTTTCAGCTACATACTCAGTAAGTAACTTTTGATACATATCATTACACTTAGAGCATACCTCAGAGTTAGTGGATGAACTTGGTGAAGCAGCTACCATTACAAGTTGAACAGGTGCTTCTTCAAACTCCATGCTCCAATCAAAACTTCCTAACTCATCTCTTGACTCCAAAGCAGCATATCCAGGCTCTTCATCAAATACTGTGCTCCAATCTTCCAATGCAACCATTGAATAAGTTATAGGTTCATCATCAAACTCATTGGACCAATCAATCTCTGACAGATTCTCTTGAGCAACCAAAGCTTTTGGTTTTGGTTCAGTTATTGGAATCTCTTTTCTCTCAGGTTTGGGTGGTTCAATCATCTTGTTTGCTTGATACTTTGCAAACTTACACTCTCTTGCAAAGTGACCAGTCCTTTGACAGTTGAAACACTCAATCTTGGACTTGTCAAATGTTATTCCTTGTTTAGCTCTGAAGTTGATGCCTTTACCTGTCTTGTTCACATACTTCTTGATCCTTGCAGTGAGCATAGCAACTTGCCATCTGGTATCGATTTCTTCCAAGGCATCATCATCAATTTGCAATACATCTTCTTGATAGGTGACTGTCATAGATGCTTGTTGAGCAAAGAATGAACATAGAACATCATCTGAGGTTGGGGTAACTGGTTGTGATGAATTGGTGGTGACCATTGTTGTGCATGGAACCTGTGTTTCGATTACAATACTTTGAACAGGGTAAGCAGTACCTTTGTTAGAAGTACTGCTTCTCTTTTCAGAAGAGATAAAAGCAATATTCTGTTGTGTGCTTGATCCTGTAGTACCATTCATCTCATGCTCATATACCTTCAGATTGTTTTAAAGGTCATCAAAGTCCATAGTATCTAGCCCTGATTGTCCTCTGATCATAGTAGCAACTACATGCCATGCTGATGGCAAACTCCTTAGAAACTTTAAATTAGCATCTTCAACTGATGTCTCAGCATCATATAGCTCTAGCATACTCAAAAGATGTTGAAATCTTTCATAAGCAGAATCAAGACCTTCTCTTTCACCAACAGTGAAAGTTTCAAATTGTTGCTTCAGCAAATTCCTATGCATCTTCTTGGAAGCATCATTACCTCCAAACTTCTTCTTTATTGCAGCCCATAGTTGTTTGGCATATTTGGCATCATGAAACTTTAATAGGTGACCATCAGGAACAGCAGAAAGCAGTATGTTGAGGGCTTTGTCTTGATTTCTTTTGGTAGCAGCAGGTACAGTAGGTTTTGGTGGTGTTGGTTATCCAGGTACCTCAACTGGTTCATCAATTTGCATGTTACCATTAACAATCACATCCCACAAATCATGGTCTGTGAAGGCAATGTACTGCCTCATCTTCATGGCCCATAGGTTGTATTCTCCCTTCTTAACAATAGGGATTCTAACAGCAGTGATTGAGGGAGCAGGTGCAGCATCTGTCGACATCTTAAAGGGTTTGTAGTGATATTGGTTTAAAGATTTTAAAGGTTTGTCTTCTTAATCAGAGTTTCCAACACAAGCTCTGATACTACTTGTTGGATCGATATATTCTGATCAAACTACTTTGTAGCTTGTAAGGATTTAACAATATTGAGTAAACTCAACACTATTAATATTGAAACACTGTTGACCTTGTAAAGTATGCGGAATCTACTAACACAAAGCTTAAGAAGAACTTTTATATTAACCAAACTTTGAACCTGCTTTGTTACACAGATTCACTAACAATCCCTAACTATTAACTTCGATCGACTTCTAAACGTATCTAACTTGTAAAACTTATAAAACTTCTATCGACCAATACCTCTTAAGGCTCTTTATATAGATAACCTTAAGTCGGTTTACAACATATAATTCTTGAACGACAAGTAATTATCCCTAACTAATTCTAGAATATTCATCTAATATTACACATTAATCCTTATCTAATATTGCATATCAGTCCTTGTTTCCTTCGAAGTACTTTAAGCATTCTTCAATATCAGCAGTACTTTGACTTTATTCTTCAGCAGTACTTTGACTTTATTCTTCATGCAGCAGTACTTTGACATCCAGAAGTACTTTGATATTTCATATCCCAACAGAATAGTCAATGGGCTTATGGTTTGGGCTAAGCTAATAGGTTAATATTTATATTAAGCTAGTCCATTTATGTTAAGAATATATGTATGTAAAAAGCCCAATCCATCTCCAAGCCCATGGAAAGCCTTTAGGGCATTATGTAACCAACTATATAAACACCTTAAAGCTCATTTGAGGTGTGTGCTTGTGTGTGTATTGTGTGTTTTTCTTGAATAAAAGCTCTCATTTCCATCTCTCTCTCTACTCCATACGAAATACATATACATCATACAAGTCACCATCTTTCCATCTCTACTTCATATTTACTTCTATTGTTGTGATAAAGTTGTGTTATCTAAGGTCCTACAACAAGGTATAAGAGAGATCTAGGCGAATTTGACCATCTGACCCGAAATGAATATCGTATCCCCGAACGATATGATAGGATGCACCTAGAGGAAAACTAATCATGATCATAACAAGAGTAGTAATTAGGTTAACACTACTTCTCTCTACTGATTTCTTTCTATTTACTTTATTGTCTTGTCATTACTTTTAATTAGTTTAATTAATCTTTCAACTCAAAACCCCCTTATAAACGTGACACAACTTAGATAATTTCCGTACCTTAGCTCTTGGGACGACCTCGGCTTTACCATTTGAATATACCACACACGATCGGATACACTGTTCGTTAGTGCGTTAAAGGTAGACCTTAGGTAAACGAGACTTTATAAATATTAAAACCTGGTCAGTAAAACCTGCATCAATACAGTGGTCTCAATTACATCCCCAGACACTGTAAATAAAATGATGGTCTAATTCATTTCTCAGACATTGAAGTGATCTAAATGCAAGTGCAATTTCAATAAGCAACCTCAAAACATCTATTTAGAATAGCTTATTCAAATATAAAAAGCAGATAAAAGGTTTTAAGCTATCCCAAACACCCCTGACACCAACAAACATTGAAGTGATCTAAATGCAAGTGCAAAAGATCCCGCATTCAAATGAGCATCTTTATTCTAGATTACGACAATCACAAGCAAACAATATATAAAACGATTAAACTTGAACATAATATTCATCTAAAAAAATAAAATACTTATCAACAAATCGTGCATGATGTAATAGTGCCAAAATGATCCATAAATAGGTCGGAACCGAACATCTATTGATAGTTACTCCTAAAAACTCAATCATCTGGAAGTATGCACTACCGTGGAATGGGGTATGGCCTTGTCGAGAGACTGAGAAATTTCCTGTCCTGAAAACAACATACACAAACTCATCTAATGACAAGAGGATTCCTACCTTGTCCTATAAAAGTTGCAATGGTAATGGTTATCAACAAACAAATTATATGTCAAAAACTACGATGATTACCTTACTAACCTCACAAAAACATAAGAGATAGTGGAAGTCTAACCTACATGGTTTGAGCTGCAACAATCCTATGTGCCCACCTGACTACAAATAGACAAAGCATAATAAACATGGTTTCATGAAACTGATAAAACAACTTTGGTATAGCCTTCAAAAAGACTTACCACAATTGCTAAATTTATATATTTCTAAATTCAATTTTCAAGTAAACCAAATAAAATCACAAACATCATTTGAAATCAAATTGGACAATCACAAACTGTCATTATTAATAGTTAAAAAACACAATAAAATTGATTAATTCAATTTACCTAGCCAAATCGAGATCAGATGTTGCGTTTTAAAATATGAACCACATCAATAGAAATTGAATTAGTTAGGCGGTGATGTATTGTGGCGATTGTTTTGATATGGGTGGAGGCGATGAATTGTTTTAAACATGGTATAGATAAACTGAATATCTCATTCAATTAGGGAATGCGTTTTGATATTTGATGTGTGGGGGTTCTTTTATTATTATTATTACTAGCCTATGGACCCGTGATAAATCACAGGTGGCTTATAAAAAGTTAGAAAATATGAAGTAAAAAAGTAAGAAACTAACAAATATTAATGCTCAAACAATATTGTGCATTTTCATTTAAAAAAATGTAAGAGAACATTGAATTCGTGCAAAATAACATAAACAATAAACCAAGAAACGAAAAATGGATAATAGTGAAACATAAGGTGTATAAGATAGCTTAAATAGAAATAACTATTTAGTTGTATGGAGAATCAAATATTTTGTAGCACTTCATGGTAAACAACATTCAAAGTATTGTTTGAACTTTAAAAAATCAACTAAATAATACGCCCGTGAAATTTAGCAGCTTAAAATAATTGATGAATATCAAAATTTAATATAAAGTTACACATCATTTTACTGTATAGTAAACACAAACAAAAATACCCAACATACATTGAACATTTTAGAAGTGTTGATAGCCTTATCAAAAAACCATATCTTCGAATCATCTGGGTTTGCAGACACATAGCTTGAGCTGTAGCATTTGGGTTGCTATATATTAACTTATCTTCAAACACATAGTTTGAGTTGTAGCATTCATGGTTGCTTATAATGTATCTATCTCTAAACATATCATAAAAATCACAAACAAAACGTCAAGGTTGGAAGATGATAACTAAACTTTTAAGGCATATTATACCTATTTCTGAATCACATGTATTTGCATTGGTAGTTCCTTGTATAACCAAAGATTCCTGGAATTTTTAAGCTCATGGTGACAACGGAAAAATGAAAACATTCAAAACTATCGAATATCATATAGTGAACTTGAAAAAACCTTGTCGCAAAACATAAAAGGTTTCAAATAATGTGTTTTTATCACGACACACTATCGCCAAGAAATTATTTTTTTGAACAACACATCTTACTACTTGTTGCATTAACAGTCACAACATACATGCATTCCATATAATTGGCATACAACTTCTCATAAAAATGACTTATGTTCAAATATCTAAATTGCAAAAAAAGTGAACTGAGACATGTAGATATAGATTAAGTATGCATAGATATACACATACATACATACATGCATACATACATACATACATACACACATACATACAGAAAAGTGGATCATTTTAGCATAGTAGTTTCGTAAAATACTTTATCCACATTTATGCAAATATTACATTTGGTGTTGTAAAACCTTCAATATAGAGATCGATTCACATGTATGTCATCTTTTTGGTTAGACAGGTTGAGTAACGGAGCAAGCCGGATACAAAGAGTCCTGTTATAGTATGGAATAGCCCATGTTAAGTTGGCACGTGTAACTATTAAGTTGCACTTGTCATGAAATGGGTTGATAAAACCATTGATCTCATGGCGGCCATTGCTAAGCTTAAGGACCCTCAATGTGAGTTGCTGCTTCTTCGCGCTTGTGCTGGCATTTCAAAGTTATATTTCTCTATGTGCACATGCTCCCCTAGGGTTTTTGACCGAGCTAACATTGCCTTTGACGCAGCACTGCATTCTTCTCTGGAACGTATTGTTACTGCCTCTGGGCCTGGATTTAGTGACTGGCAATGGAGGCTGGCTACCCTGCCTTTTGCATTTGGGGGGCTGGGGGTTTATTCTGCAGGGGATGCCTTGAACTATGCTTTCCTCGTGTCTAGACTCCAATCTGCCAAACTACAGACTAAGCTACTCGGACATTCTGGTATTGTAACCTCTGACCCATCCTTCGATGAGGCCTTGTGCGCTTTTAATTTGAAAATGGAGAATGACCTTCTGAGTAACCCGGATGAGATCGCTGCCCCCAAACTCATGAAGAAATTGGCAGATATATATTTCAAACATGTTACTCAAATGGCTGAATCCACGTTTTGCTTATCACCCCGACAAATGGCACTTTGGGGGTCGCAAAAGGAGGACTACACTTCAGATTGGCTTAGGGTGGTTCCGATATCAGGGCTTGGACAGACTATGAATGCCAGAACGTACAGGTGCATATTATGTTATCAGTTGGGGGTTCCCCTCTTCTCTGTTCAAGTGCCGTGTTCAGCGTGTTCCAGGGTTTTCGCTGGGGATATCTATGGAGACCATGCTATATCGTGTACTGGTACAATTGGCGTTAAACACCGACACAACTTGGTGCGTGATACTTTGCTTGACATCTGCTGTCGATCTGGGATCTCGGCTCGTAAAGAGGTCGATATCGGGTTGAGTGGGGATGGGGAGCAGGTCTTAAGACCAGCGGACATTTTGCTCTACTCCTGGGATGGGGGGAAGGATGTGTGTGTTGATTTAACCGGGTCGTCTCCTCTCACGCAGACGGGCTTGCTGGATTTTACGCTGGGTCGTGTGGTGGTTGATGCCGCTAAACGCAAGCGTGTTAAGTACGAAGCTAAATGTGCAAATAGGGGATATGGGTTTATCCCCTTCTCATTTTCCTCTTTGGGGGAACTTGAGCCAGATGCGGTGACCCTACTTAAGCGGGTCCGGAAGTTCTCTATAACTCAAGACATTGGGGCACGTGCTGCACCTCATATCTTCAGTAGGATTAGTTTTGCCATTGCTAAAGGTGTGGGAGCCCAGATAGTTTCGAGGCTCCCCACTAATTTCTTGTAATCCTATGAGTTGGTTTTTAATGAAAAGGATGTGATTATGATGATGATAATAATAATAATAATAATAATAATAATAATAATAATAATAATAATAATAATAATAATAATTATTATTATTATTATTAGGATTGGATTCGCTATTGCTAGAGGTGTGGGGGCCCAGTTGGTTTCTCGGCTCCCCACCAATTTCTTGTAAAATCCTATTTATTGTTAATAAAAGTGTTGGTTTAATAAAAAAATAATAATAATAATAATAATAATAATAAATAATAATAATAATAATAATAATAATAATAATAATAATAATAATAATAATAATAATAATAATAATAATAATAATAATAATAATAATATTTGGATTCAGTGATTATATTTGGATTCATTGTCGTTTCATCTTTAGTTGCGCACACATAATCAATGTTCAATGGACGTTTGATCCTACCACTTTTACCAGTTACTAAGAGTCACACAAAAAATAACTTCTATAGATTACCACCTCAGGTGTCCATGGGGAATTAGCAGACTCTTAAACTCGACGACTTGGTCAAATTTGAAATTTCTTTGAGAGAAACATTACCAATCTCGATGTTACTAATTTTGCCACATTAAACATAAATTGACTCTACATGACTAGATCTTCCTACACATGGTTAAAGTAAATAGCCTAATCGAAATTATGTAGTTTAAGAAACAAAACCTCTTCATGAATATTTCTTAAGACATTTCGTCATAAATCCTCATAAAAAATCTCAAGCTATCAACGTAGTATCAAACTCTTTTCAAGTAGATTATGTGTATATAGATCTCGGAAACTATTAAAACATGTCACAATTGTTTTAGTTTTAGAAGAAGGAAATTAAAAACAATCAAGCAAAAAAAATAATATGGATGTTACTCGAATGAACCAAGCCAAACATGTGTTATCACAAAGGAGACACCTAACTGATATTATCTCAAAAGACCTTCAAATCAACCTGTAAAAAATGAACGATATTTATCAGAAAAGAAAAAAGTATAACAATGGCGTTGATATATTACAGTGAGTAATAGAAAAAAGATAATGATGATAGAGATGAAAAGCTGAATATGCTTGATAGACTGAACAAATTGATGATATGTAATCAATTGAATTTTGAACAGCTAATAAAGTTTCCTTAAGTTAAAAGCTTAAATTACGGAGATGTTTGACCTTCTTTATATTTAGCAAACTGTATTAATTGTAAATTAAAGATCCTTGCTGAAGTGGCTTTTTTGACGTGGCTTAAATGACATGGCATATATGCCAGCATGGATTAAATGATGTGGCAAGTTTTCAAAAAAAAAACCCTTTGTTTATTATTATTATTATTATTATTATTATTATTATTATTATTATTATTATTATTATTATTATTATTATTATTATTATTATTATTATTATTATTATTATTTAAACTATCACTTTATTAGAAAAATAAAAATTTACATAAAGTTGGATGAGAGTCTAGACACAAGCCGTGCTCCCACTCCTTTCTGAATACAAAAGCTTATTCTATGAAAAATGAAAACACCACTATTAGCATTATTTGATTGGTTAATGGCAATAGACTTAATACGTGAAAGTATGTCCAAAACCTCTCAATCGAATTCCCCAAAGGTAGAAAGGAGTATATTTGAGTGGCTATTATTATTATTATTATTATTATTATTATTATTATTATTATTATTATTATTATTATTATTATTATTATTATTATTATTATTATTATTATTATTATTATTTTTGGAAAGTCGAGTATATTGGGGAGGTAGTGTAGGAGATGAGTTAATGTTTTAGGAAATGCGTATGAAATGGGAGTCGGTTACAAGGTTTTTTACTGGTGTAGCTGGTGGCTTTGTTGGTGTATCAATTTTGGAATGCTTCTTGTGTCACAGCTTGTTGATTGCTCTACTGGTTGAGGCACTCATCCATGGACTTCAAGACAGAACCTTGCAAGTGACAATTTTTTTTTAATATGTAGCTGGATGTTGTGCCATGTAAGTATTTCCATGTCATCATTATAATGCTATGTAAGCATTAGTGACGTGTCATGCTTAGTCCCATATATATGTATAGATTATTATTATTATTATTATTATTATTATTATTATTATTATTATTATTATTATTATTATTATTATTATTATTATTATTATTATTATTAAAACTATCACTTTATTAGAAAAATAAAAATTTACATAAAGTTGGATGGGAGTGTAGACATAAGATGTGCTCCCACTCCTTTCTGAATACAAAAGCTTATTCTATGAAAAATGAAAACACCACTATTAGCATTATTTGAATGGCTAATGGCAATAGACTTAATACGTGAAAGTATGTCCAAAACCTCTCAATCGAATTCCCCAAAGGTAGAAAGGAGTATATTTGAGTGGCTATTATTATTATTATTATTATTATTATTATTATTATTATTATTATTATTATTATTATTATTATTATTATTATTATTATTATTATTATTTTTGGAAAGTCCGAGTATATTTGGGAGGTAGTGTAGGAGATGAGTTAATGTTTTAGGAAATGTGTGTGAAATGGGAGTCGGTTACAAGCTTTTTTACTGGTGTAGCTGGTGGCTTTGTTGGTGTATCAATTTTGGAATGCTTCTTGTGTCACAGCTTGTTGATTGCTCTACTGGTTGAGGCACTCATCCATGGACTTCAAGACAGAACCTTGCAAGTGACAATTTTTTTTTTTTAATATGTAGCTGGATGTTGTGCCATGTAAGTATTTCCATGTCATCATTATAATGCCATGTAAGCATTAGTGATGTGTCATGCTTAGTCCCATATATATGTATTTATTATTATTATTATTATTATTATTATTATTATTATTATTATTAGAAAAATAAAAATTTACATAAAGTTGGATGGGAGTCTAGACACAAGATGTGCTCCCACTCCTTTCTGAATACAAAAACTTATTCTATGAAAAATGAAAACACCACTATTAGCATTCTTTGATTGGCTAATGGCAATAGACTTAATACGTGAAAGTATGTCCAAAACCTCTCAATCGAATTCCCCAAAGGTAGAAAGGAGTATATTTGAGTGACTATTATTATTATTATTATTATTATTATTATTATTATTATTATTATTATTATTATTATTATTATTATTATTGGAAAGTCCGAGTATATTGGGGAGGTAGTGTAGGAGATGAGTTAATGTTTTAGGAAATGCGTGTGAAATGGGAGTCGGTTACAAGATTTTTTACTGGTGTAGCTGGTGGCTTTGTTGGTGTATCAATTTTGGAATGCTTCTTGTGTCACAGCTTGTTGATTGCTCTACTGGTTGAGGCACTCATCCATGGACTTCAAGACAGAACCTTGCAAGAGACAATTTTTTTTTAATATGTAGCTGGATGTTGTGCCATGTAAGTATTTCCATGTTATCATTATAATGCCATGTAAGCATTAGTGACGTGTCATGCTTAGTCCCATATATATGTATAGATAGATAGATAGATTTCCATATATATTTTATGTCCAAGTTGACTATTTTTATGTCATTTTTTTTAACTAAAACATGATCAACAAGATAATCGAGATCCATGAACTTTATGAATTTGTAATTGGATCTGAATCATTCAAGGGCATTTGACTTGATGTTATGTCGTCACGTGAATCATATATTCTTCATAAATCAAGTTGCATATATATATATATATATATATATATATATATATATATATATATATATATATATATATATATATATATATATATATATATACCTCTCTTATAAATGAAGCTTGTCCTATTTTTTCTCCTTCAAAAATACTAATCAACTGACATGTGCCATCTCTAAAATCTAATAGCCGTTGATTTTTTTGAGGCAATTTTGGGCGGAATTCCACATACCATCTTATTTGCAATTTTACACCAATTCTAAAAAAAACACACACACAATAATATAACAGATACGACTTCCTAACAACCAAACCCTAACCGTATTCAAATTCAAAACCAAATCTCATATCAAAAAATCTTCTCCATGTTGCTGAAGATGCTGCTTCCCCAAACCCCGATCTGCAGAAATGAAAAGCATGCCACCATCTCGAAAATTGTTGATTCATCAATTGTTTTCTATTATTTCATCAAAGATCCACTACAAACAGGTATGTTGAATAACTTTAGATGTGTGATTGATTTTTTATTTTAGTTTGCGGTTCTCGATCTGGGGATTTTCATTCAAAATAATTGATAAAGGTACAATTTCAATATTTTGAATATTTGAAAATTTTCTTATGGTTAATTTGTGTTGATGATATGTATTGTTAATATTGTTTACATGTTTACATGTTTGATTCATCGTATTGTATATTAATTGCATGAATTGATCAATTTATGAATTTTATGAAGTTGGGGGTTTTCGAATTGATGGTTTTTATGTGGTTAATTGCCGAAATGTTCGTGCTTAATCTCTACCAAAATCAACTAGAGGTAAATTCGTACATTGATGATTGTTGTTTTTTAGATTCATTTTGATTGTTTTGAATTGTTTGTTCATATCTTTTTTGGAGCGAGGGTGTTTTCTTTTTTAAACTGATGAAGTCTTACATAACCTAATGAACAAAAAATTTTGTGTTGTTTTCTGTGGGTAGGATCTTACCTATCTTTTTATACGCTATTATTATTGATATTGAGTTATGCAATAACGTGATAACCATATTTGACATCTTTTTTCCTTTTCTTTTTCGGTCTTTTGCAGCTAGAACGGAAAAGCATGCAAGACAGTTAAGAGGTATTACATGGCAGACTTTCTACTTTAGAAGCAAACAAACAGATGCAATATGGACATGCCCTTGCAGCCACGAGATTAGTATTTAACTTCTATATAATTATTTTGTTTTTTTTTTATTATATGAGATGTGTTGTTTGACATAAAGTTTTAATTTATTGAGATGCTACACAGTATAGGGTAATCAGTTATGGCAAGTTGCTAATGTAATTTTTGAATTTTTTTTGCAGCCATAGAGTTGAGTGACCTTGGAATGTTGTAGCTGACTTTATTCTTGGATTTAACGTAAGTTGTGACATGTTCGTGAGGTCGTGTGGCAATCGTGCTTAGCAACGTGTTCTCTTTTTAAGAAGTAAGTATTTGAAGTTTGAACTCATCTTATTTTGGTTGAACTTTTTATTCTTTGATCAATATGAACAACTTATGTTAAACTCTATAGTGTTCTCTTTTACGCAATAGTATATATAAATGGTCAAAGTCATTCAACAGAAGGGTATTTCTTATTGTAACTAAACACATTGAAAAATTCAGGAATTACAAGCCAAATATTCAAATGATAGAGCTTGATGAAAACCGTTTCAAAAGGCATGTTATGGTGTTACGGTACTGTTATGTTAGGAATTCATGATTGTTATTGTGCTTGCTTTTTTCTTGCAGCTTGCTTGGTGCAAAAATTTGTTCCAGTATAGAAATACTAACGGGGTGTTTGGGTAAGTTTATGTTAAGAGTTTAATAGGTTATCGTATCTTTTTGTCACATGGATAAGTTAGCATTGCTGCACACATGCCTGTCTTTCTGCATTTAAATTCAAAATATTGTATGAGTATGTAATCATGGAATAAACTTTTGGGCTATTTTGACAGGAAAACTAACAAGTTACTTAATGGAATGCAAATTGGATGATAAAATTCGGGCTTTGTACGATGACGAGGAAGCGCATGTATTATCACTGAAAGAGTTTCTTATTTATCAAGAGGAATATTATGTTAATGCTTCTCAGACACACAATGATCTCGCAATGACTGTCTTAAGGTACTTAATGTGGTCAAATATAAGTAACTTCATTTCATTTAACACTTTTAATAGCATATTTACATAAAGTAGATGTCTTGGTTTTTTTAAAGTTAAATAGGCCCTGTTACATGACTTGGTTTTTTTAAGTTAAGTAGACACGTGATTTGTTTTGCAATAGTAATGTTAAGTAGGACCTATTATATGACTTTGGGCTTTTTTTAGGACGTGGTGTACAAATTTAAATATTGTATATTAACTACTAATTAGTAATTAGTGTATGTGGCAAGATGAGCAGTTGAGCAAAATGTGAAAATAGGACATAGTTGAAATGGGTCACTTTAGTGTGAGTTGGAATATGACTAATCAAGTTGGTTTACTCATAAACATGTAAATCACTATTTTTTTAATTCTGATTAATATTTTTAGAGTAAGCACAAAAAATATAATTACATCATGTTGTTGGTCTTTTGTCAATTCTCTTTGTGGTCTGTCCTAAAGTTTAGAATAAGAAAAAAGAAAAGCAGACCCCAAAACCATTGGTTCTAAAACTTATCGTGAAATTTCTACTACACGATTGAAGTAAGTTATTTATAATAATAGGTATGTACACAACAAACTCAAGATGAAAATTAACACTGTCATTGTTATTATTCTAAAACTTTTTTGGATAATACGTCTGTACTAATTTCATCCAAATATGCAATGACCAAAATCATTGCATAAAGTCTTTGACTCAACAAAACACGAGGACACATAATAGAAAATAATTTATATAGTTTGATGACTAATTGGTCATCTTTGCAGGTGTGGATACGACAATATAACTTGATTGATATGTTTTTCTCATATAGGCATTTCACTTCCTTGACAAGCTCAGTTACTAAAGAAGCAATGGTAAGTCCCTTAGACCCTATCCGATGTTGACACCAACTATGATTATTTGGTTAGTGTATGCCAGAGAGGTTTATTTTAACTTTTTAATTGTTGTGGTAAATTTGTGATTCATTGCCATCATTGGATTAAAGATTTTGAATTGGACTTTAACTTCTTAGGTTGCTGATGAAAAGACTCAAATACATCAAATACAACCAACAAGCAACAATTTCAGATAACAGCAGTGTGTAGGTTGCAGGTACATTATGTGGTTCTTCTTGCTTTAATGAAGTCATTTTTATATATTATCGAAATAGTCTCTAAAGTGTGTAGGTTGCAGTTACATTCTGTATTTTTCAAATTTATAAACAGATGCAAATTTGAACAAAATACAAAAACAAAAAAACCGGCCGGAATAGGACTGATCATACACTCTTTTGTTGAATGACCTTGGCATTTAGAAGTGGGCTATATGAAGACTGTAGTGTTTAGGAACGGGAGTTTCAAGGCAGACTTTATAAAACTCTACTTAAATTCCCTTTCATAGAGTTGTTTTATATAACAACTATAACAGTTAATATATAAACATTTATTCGAGGTGAGATATAGATAAAAAAGAATGTATAGTAGTTTATGAGCGACATTAGTGTTATCTCTTATGTGCTTCTGTCATATGTTATTGTTTGATTATGTGCTTTATGTGTCCCTCGATAACTTGGGGTTTATTGGTGGATAAAGTTGGTATTATATATAAGTTGAAGTGTGCGTTCCATTAAGTAACTTGTTACATTAGTTTCATGAAGTAGGTTACATTAGTTTCAACAAGATAGTAACATGTATAAATTGTTATCCAATAAACTACAACTTCTTTTAATTCATCATGTGACATTTAGTGTTTCCCTATATATGAAATGGAGTAATTTCGTTCTATATTACATTAGTTTTTTTTCTTAGAGCATGATTAGGCTGCAAAGCGTTGGAGAATTGTATTAAATCTTAAAGTTGCTAAGATATAGTTTCTTTTTAAGTTGGCTGGAATAGTTGTGTAAAAATTGTGTTTTGGATAGAAAATGAAAAAAGATAGAAGATACGGTTAAGGAGATTGGACAAAGTTATTTGGATATTATCGGTCATGATGATCAAGATGAAGATGAGATTCCGAACCCCCTAAGCCAAAGGTGCTGTATCTAATCTTGAAGAGAATTATATACAGATTAATAAACGTTGTATATATATGTACAACAAGTAGAAGGCGCCCGCTGCGTTGCGGCGGATTTTTGCACCAGATTTCACTCTTTTTAACCTCGATGATCATGTCATTTGTTAGAAGGTTTATGTGGGCATGTATGCAGGCCAATGAATTGATGCAAAATCTTATATGGTGTGTTAGTATACATCGACACACACTCTGTCAGCAACTCAACAATTATAGTCATAACTTAATTGGGCTGCATATGATTGAGAAAACAGGCTAAACTACGAGCCCAAAGCAAAAACAATATTTTATTACTGATATTGTATTATAATCATTTGTTTATTAATTTGTACACAATACTCCCTCCTATAATATATATAGGGAATAGATTGATTGGTTGATTATGAAAATGTTTGTAGGAGCAAGAGGAACGTGTAGGAGTGAAGCGGCTTAAGTTCGGGGATTTAAGATTTGTGTGTTGAGTTGTGCATGTGGTAAGAGTTTCAAGACTTGCTAAAGAACAATGGCTATTGTTTCTACAGATTGACAGTGTTGGTGGGTAGCAGATAGAAGAATTGAAGTTGGTGCATGTATATGATATATGCATCGTTGTGGTTTTTTCTTTAGGGATGTGTTTGAAATAACTTTTGGCTAAAATGAACTGTATTGTTTTTATATTGTAGCCAGAAATACATTGTGAAAGTTTAATCATATGAAACATAGACGAACTACATTTTAGTGTTGTAATCATATTATTTCTAGGCTTATACTTCTGAATAAACGTCGAGGGGGTTATAATATGTTATTGGCTGCAGCAACATATGTCCCAAATAATATTGGCAGGAACGTTAGTTAAATGCACATTTCATTCTTAACTTGCATAAAGTTATCGGTTACCATTTCTTAACATATGAATTCTGATACATGTGTTCATCTAATAGTATAACTTTGTTATTTTCAGTTTAGCTATTTGGCATCTTCAAGTTGAAATTTAAAATTTTGTTAGACAATCATCTTAGACCGGTGACTCAGGTATATGCAAAAGTGCTTATTCCATACAGCTCTTCTTAAGGAGATTTGTGTTGAGTTGAAATCGTTATTTGTGATTTTTTCTTCATGGGATAAAGCTGCAAGTGCACTTGCGTAATGAACCTTGAATATAGCTATCTTATGTAATCTTATTTAACTTGGCTTCTCTAATGAATGATATAATCACTTCGTATTTGATACAGGCAATGGAGTCGTAAAAAAAAAAAAAAAAAAGAATGATATAGTATTTTCTATTCTTTGGTCAAATGTAATTTATTTTTAACCATCTAACGTACCGTAGATATAACATAATGATACTTTATTGTGTATAAAAAATATTCATAATTTATAAAAAATTATTTGTACTTTTTTTTTACCGTTATTAAGAACATTGTTTAATTTTTCATTTTAACATTATATTCGTTTAACGTTATTGTATCGAGCATTTACTACTTTTATTTTCTTAACAATTATTTCCGTTTAACGTTATTGTATCGAGCATTTAGTACTTCTATGCAGAAAAAATTAAGGATTTTGTTGAATGGATTTTGAGTATTGGTGATGGGACAATAGGCGGCACTAAAGATGCTACTGATGAGGTTGAATTCCCAGAAGAAATGCTAATACCTGATTCTGATGATTATGTACAAGCTGTGATACAAGAAACTTATGATAATTGGGAAATCGTTGGGATCCATCTTATTTCCCAGATCGAGCCATTCTTGCACCAACATATGAGGAAGTTGACAAAGTTAATGACCGAATGATTTCTCCAATTAGTAGCAGAGAGAAAGTTATTATAGTTCGGATATAGTCCCAGATTTAGACGTGGATTTTAATCCTAGCGAGGATATGTACACTACAGATTTTTCGAATACAATCAAAATGTCTGGACTTCCACACCATAAATTAGTTTTGAAGATTGGCACTCTGGTTATGTGTTTGCGCAACATTGATCAATGAGGTGGATTGTGTAATTGAACCAGGTTACAAGCATTGAGAATGGGAATCAATAATAATGAGGCAAAGATTATATCAGGTGGTAAAGTGGGCGAGGTTCGCTCTAATTTTACAATGATTATGAGCCTATCCGACAAGAATATGCCTTTTCAAATTAATATGATACAATTCCCTATTTCCGTTTGTTTTGCCATGACTATAAACAAAAGTCAAGGCCAAACATTGTCTAAGGTTAGGTGACATTTGGAACGGTGTGTTTTTCTCACGAACAACTTTATGTAGCCATCTCAAGAGTAAAAAGCAAGAGAGGTCAAAAAGTGTTGTGTTGTGACAAAAACGACAACTACACCAATTCTACAACCAACGTTGTATATAGAGAAGTTCTTCATAGATTATAAACTATATGTTGTTTTTTTATTTTCAACCTTAGGTTTTGTTCAACATTATTATTTTATTAATAATAGCATTTTTTTCATTTATGTCGCTACACGTTCATACTTATATTACTAATAATTTTATCGTATAATCAAATTCTTAAACTAGCCGCCCCAGCGGGGCGGGCCTGAAATCTAGTATATATATATATACTAAAAGGTAAGAGGTTGCTCCTGTAACAACTGTAGCTACTACAGTTGTTTCTACAGTAAACGCGCTTCAAGAATTTGTACACAAGAGTGCAACCCGACCACATATAAACACACCGCACACCCCATTCTCGATCCTTCTCCTTCCATCACTCACCTCTCACAGTTCTGGTAAAGATTACGCATAATCAAGTAAACATCAATTAACATCAAGTAAGCAAAGCCCACCACTCAAATTAACATCTAACACACATAATCATAAACTCCCAATTACGTATAAACCCTAATCCAATGATTCATCAAATCAAACAATCTAGCCATTCACACATTGATGTTACTGGTAGACGAATGTTTGAAGGTATTTATGATTTTTTGAATCTTAAATTTTTTTCTGTTAGTTATGAAAAATTAGGGATTCTGACGAATGGTTAGAACCCGTCTTGCAAATTAAAAGTATGGTATATTTTAAGATTTTTGTTTTGTGGTTAACTTGTGTTTGGCTTAAGTTGATTGTAATTTTAGATTTGGATGGGTGAGCCAAATATAAGGTTGTTCCTGTTGCGTTTAGTAAGTGTTGCTAAAGAAATCGTGAGCCAAATCTGAACCTGTTTGAAGAAAGCATGTTTCCTATTGCATACTCACAGTGATGATTTGATTATTACATTTTAAAGTCATAGTTGATTGATTTCAGGTGTCATGTGGTGAAAATGTTAATAGGTTTAAGAATGCTAAAATGGTGACTATCTACTAACTAAAATTTTGTTCCACTAAAAATTAAGCTTTTTGTTTTGAGTCAAATTATCGTATTCTGTGATCAATGGATGTTTGGGTTGTGTATTTGAGGTGCTTAGTCAGTATGTTGTTTTTTGTTTATTTAGACATAGTAGTCGGTCCATCTATATAATAAAGTATATTGAATCTTGCTTATATGTTGTTTATGTTTTCTTTTTTATAGGTGCTATGCGTGAAGGTCCATCGGGTGGACATCTGCCAGATGGTTAATCAAGATAGTGGTTGCCCATAGAGAACGCGTATCAAACGTGGTGCCGATTACACCTGTAGTTCATTCGACAAGTGAGTGTTTCATTGTGTATAATGGTTTATTCATTTGTACCTGTTCTTTACATATGGTCCTTGATTTTTTTTAAAGAACAAGGTACAAAAGGCATAAGTGATAGAAAAGAAGTGAAAAGAAAAAGAAGTGGCGCTATAGAGTTCGATTCCCTATAATTTCAAACAAAACGGATTATAGTGCGACTGTTGGAAAAGATGGTATACAATGATAATTGCTACTTTTTTTTTGAATTTTCGCTGCCAATTTTTCTGAACTTCTTTTTATTTCTAATTCATTGCATGTTATTTTCAAGTATTTGCCTTTAAAAGTGAACAACTTATATGCGGAGGAAGGCAAGTTTTTGAATTAGAAACAATCATTGGAAAGTATATATCATTTGGATCACTCTTCGAGACCAACAAAGAGTTAAAATACTTCTTTTATATATCAACCATTTCATGATTCATTTACTGTTATGGCCTTATTTAAAAGTAAATTAAATTTTCACAGGGATGAAGAATTACATAATGGAAAGAGGAATAGGCGAGAGGGAACTTGGTCTCATATGTTTGATGAAAGAAATTGGTTCCAGGATATTGCAAACAAGAGATTAAATTCCCTTGCTGGTAACAGAAAAAGCCAAGAAAAAAACATTCAAAGAGGTTTTAGAAGAAGGAAAGCAATTACGGAGATGGTTGGACTTGCGAGGATTGGTAGTTCATTTTCATTACGGTTTGGGAGGTTGACCTGGAGGATAAGAAAGTGGAGCTAAAACTTGAGTGCGACTTAATGGTTGTGCTCCTCTGTAATCTTTAGTTCCTCAATTTGATCATTCGTGAGGTAATATTCCTCATTTCAGGCTCTATTTTATTTGAAGTGCCGACGTAAACATTTAAAGGTTAAAATTGAGGTTAGAAATTCAAATTTATCTGCAATAACCACATAATTTTTTATGACACTGTTTCTATTATTTTATTTTTCCTTATAGAACAGTTTATGTTTTCTTTAATGTAGGCGAAGGCTGCTCAATTACCAAAAGCTACATCAGCTCAGTCGCACCACAAATGACTACCAATATGCATGTAGTGTTATGAGTATTAGAAGAGAGATGGTAATTATAAAACCCTCAAAATACCGCAGCGGAAGACTGTGTCACTGGGGTGCTACTTCATAATACAAAATACAAGTTATAGAAAACGACCTCTAAATGAGACATTTTGAAAAGTTACCATTCGATTAATGAATTCAAAGTTACAAACATAAGATCCCAAAGTATAATACATAAATGTATACAAAATGTTTCGAATGGTAAATGATAAAAGCGTAAGTCTTCAGAATATGCAGCTTGACTCTATGTTCCATGCACTAGCTATCGCCTTACTAACCTGAGATAAACATGCTAAAGTGTCAACACAATGGTTGGTGAGTTCATAGAGTTTGTTTTAAATAAGTTGGAAAGCCTTTAAAGAATGTTCATACAGCAATGGCATTGTAAATCCAGTCAGTTGCAAATCCCGCCAATACAAAACTTGCAACCTGTGTGTTCACAACCCATTGCTAAAATATAGTATGAGTAAGACATGTATAAGTTCATCACAACAGTTAAGCAATTAGTCGTGTGGCTCCACTTCATCTCCGGAAACCTCAAACTTAGGATGTATCCAACATCGCAATGTTAGGATGTATCCAAATTAATGATCTTCCAATATCGCAATATTAGGATGTATCCAAATTAATGGCCTTCCAACATCGCAATGTTAGGATGTACGTTTGTATCAAGTCTAGTCAAACAAATTGAATAATGCAATTAAGTATAATGCATTCAAGAATAACGCAAATAAGTTTATCACAATCATGTATGTATGCAATCAAGTATAATGCAATCAAGTATAAATTTTTTTGAGTATTTGTACAATTAAAAGCAAGTAGTTTTGCATGTATCTCCCCCAAAGTGTTTAAAACAAATATTAAAAGAGTAGGGGCTATGACTCACCTTGAACTAATGATATCACAACGTATAACGGAATCGATGGATAAGCCGGGAAAATCTCTACGCGCAACCTAGAATATGATATCGTGTCTTAGGTTCTAAAACAACGAAGTGAATATATAAGCATGCCTTATATATTTATTACATTCTTTATGCTTGGATGTTTAACGTTTGTAAGTAAAAGTGTTCACATATTAATATTAGTTACGTTACGGTCTTTATAAATATAATTATTCTAACTTTATGTCTATGTTTAATCTTAACACATAAAAGGTCATAAATTGGTTTCTATGTCTTTGAAATTGTATTTGAATGTATATATAATTTCTAGTGACTTTACATCTTTATTTACATCATAACATGATTTAAATTACTAATTTACACTTACGTTTTAATACAGAAATTTAGACAGCACTCAGCAGTCCAGCGACAAAGGCCATACTTTGAGTTCTACAACACTTTAGGATGCAAGGATTTTTCCTACGTTTAAGTTTATGTCTTAGCTACATTTCGTAAAACTACGACGATTTCCAGAAACAAACAGAACTATCCCGTTTTGTCCAATGAAATCTGTTAGTCAGATTTTGACATGTTTTACCGTTTTAGCTCTAGTTTAATCATCGGGATGAGTTACGGCATGAGCCACCCGGGGAAACGACAGTAAGACATCAATATATAAGCCTATGTTTTTAACTAGGTTTCACAGTTCACGAATTTTGCCCAATATTTCCATTTATACCCTCCTGTCCAGTTTCTGTTTTGCAAACACAGTCCTTACGATGTTTCTAGTGTTTTAGTCCGATCTTCCAAGCATAATCAAGTATAATAAGCATATAGAACATATTACATATATGAAATACTAATATTAACATGAATCAAAGGTAGATATAGGAGTTTGCTTACAATCCTTATGATGAAATTAACTAGAACCATGAACTAGGAACACTAAATCCTATACCCTTTCAACCAAAGTCCCTAGCTTCCAATCTTTTATCCATCTTACTAACCCTTGCTAGGCTTGATCTAACTTTGAAAGAACCTTATGAATTCAGACCTATAACCCTTGTGTAGCTCCTAATTCAACCATTAAATGATCAAAACAACACTAGATCCGTGTAGAGAATAACTAGGCCTTTAACTTTGTAGTATAACTTGAAGATTCAAATCAAAAGGAGAGTGTTTGTGTTTGTGTTGTGCAAGACTAAAAGAGGGGGAGGGGGTATTTATAAGACCTTGAGGAGGTTAGTTTACACTAAGGTATGGTCTAAAATGAAACACATGATGCATACTTGGAAGTTTTTAGGCCATAAGTCTTTCTAAGGCTCCTAATGTAACACATGAGTGCTTAATGGTTCCATGGCTCTCACCAAGCCACCAAGGCCATAGTATACACGTTCATATACAAGGGGAAGGGACTAGGTGGATGAATCTTTGCCTTATATAAGTTACGTAGTGAGTTTTGGTCCCGTTAATCGCTAACTGTAAGTAATAAAGTCACAAAACTTTAAACTGTGTATCCTAAAAATATGAAACTTATAAATATGTTAAAACTTATCAATATACTCTATATTAGCATATTTAATGAGTGATAGGTTCTATTGGGAAGCTTAAATTTGTAAAAACCTAAAACCGAAATTGTTTAATATCTAGTTAAGATATTTAAGAAGGGAATTTCAACTTGACTTCTCTTAGTGAGATATTTTGTAAGTATCTAAATAATATCTACTTGATGACTAGGTATATGATTAGGCAAGGTAATTTAAAATGTATTAGTCAAAAGGTGGTGCGGGTATCGGTAGTGAATAGTAAAAGTGAATAGTAACCGGAAAATGCGAATTGTTGCAGTACCTACCCCTTAAAGGGAACTTCGTCCCGAAGTTCTGTTGATGTTAACTACTTAAGTATATGTTTATGAAAATGCGTCAAAGCTTATGTATCTGGTTCCAACTAGATACGTTCTAGTAACTATCGTGACTATTGTTAGTTCTAAATACATACTCTCGTATGGCTAGGTTTGATGAGGCAAACTTTCCCATTCTCAAGCAAAACCCTTAAAAGATCTTTAGGTAACCGATTTGTACTTAATCCCACAACTCATCAGACAAGAACTGTCATGCGAGTAAGCTAAATCGGTTTAAGTAACAAGTTGACTCTTAGCTTGATTTTTGCAACTCATCAAACAAGAACTGTCACTAGAATCAAGCTAGGAATCAATCTGTCTGAAAGATAGGATTCAACATCCTTGAAGAAGATCTTTTGAAAACTTGGCTCGATAATGGAATTGCTTACACATATGAGACTACTACCCCCTTCATTGCATGATTCTTCCTGAATTAGACATAGGTGATCAGGCTATGTATAATTTAGGAGTAACAATGCAATGTTTGGACTAATCGACTCATATGATGTTCGGTGTCTCAGTCAGTTCATAGAAATCTCCCTTAGGTCCTAAAATTACGAAAAAGTATAAAGTGTGCAAGGCGATAGAGAGGAAGTTCTCAACGTATATAACAGTTATAGTCTAGGCTCTAAATGTAACCTAGTTCTCTATAACCAATGTTCTGATACCAATCTGTAACACCCCCAAAATACCGCAGTGGAAGACTGTGTCACTAGGGTGCTACTTCATAATACAAAGTACAAGTTATAGCAAACGACCTCTAAATGAGACGTTTTGAAAAGTTACCATTCGATTAATGAATTCAAAGTTACAAACATAAGATCCCAAAGTATAATACATAAATGTATACAAAATGTTTCGAATGGTAAATGATAAAAGCTTAAGTCTTCAGAATATGCAGCTTGACTCTATGTTCCATGCATTAGCTATCGCCTTACTAACCTAAGATAAACATGCTACAGTGTCAACACAATGGTTGGTGAGTTCATAGAGTTTGTTGTAAATAAGTTGAAAAGCCTTTAAAGAATGTTCACATAGCAATGGCATTGTAAATTCAGTCAGTTGCAAATCCCGCCCATACAAAACTTGCAACTTGTGTGTTCACAACCCATTGCTAAAATATAGTATGAGTAAGACATGTATAATTTCATCACAACAGTTAATCAATTAGTAGTGCGGCTCCACTTCATCTCCGGAAACCTCACGCTTAGGATGTATCCAACATCGCAATGTTAGGATGTATCCAAATTAATGGCCTTTCAATATCGCAATATTAGGATGTATCCAAATTAATGGCCTTCCAACATCGCAATGTTAGGATGTACGATTGTATCAAGTCTATTCAAACAAATTGAATAATGCAATTAAGTATAATGCATTCAAGAATAATGCAAATAAGTTTATCACAATCATGTATGTATGCAATCAAGTATAATGCAATCAAGTATAAATTTTTTTGAGTATTTGTACAAGTAAAAGCAAGTAGTTGAGCATGTATCTCCCCCAAAGTGTTTAAAACAAATATTAAAAGAGTAGGGGCTATGACTCACCTTGAACTAATGATATCACAACGTATAACGGAATCGATGGATAAGCCGGGAAAATCTCTATGCGCAACCTAGAATATGATATTGTGTCTTAGGTTCTAAACCAACAAAGTGAATATATAAGCATGCCTTATACATTTATTACATTCATTATGCTTGGATGTTTAACGTTTGTAAGTAAAAGTGGTCAAGTATTAATATTGGTTACGTTACGGTCTTTATAAATATAGTTATTCTAACTTTATGTCTATGTTTAATCTTAACACATAAAAGGTCATAAATTGGTTTCTATGTCTTTGAAATTGTATTTGAATTTATATATAATTTCTAGTGACTTTACATCTTTTTTTACATCATAACATGATTTAAATTACTAATTTACACTTACGTTTTAATACAGAAATTTAGACATTTAGACAGCACTCAGCAGTCCCGCGACAAAGGCCATGTTTTGATTTCTACAACACTTTAGGATGCAAGGATTTTTCCTACGTTTAAGTTTATGTCTTAGCTACATTTTGTAAAACTACGGCGAGTTTCAGATATACATAAAAAACAAAAAAACTTACCACAAAATCAAAAACTTTTTGGTATTTTCCTTCATATGGCGCATATGATTCAAGGTTGTCCAAAATGACAACAAAACCAGCCCTTATGTTGAAAACTATAACGTAAAAATGTTCGTACGCAAGTATTGGAAAGAACACCTATTTGATAAATATCAAGTTAGTGAAATTATGAATAGTAAAGTAATAAAATTTGGATAGAGTAGTAAATTTACCAATTCTATATATTTCAAAGTAATTTCTTACCCAAAAGCAGCAAACTGATCTTTTACAGAATTATAAAACTCTATTTCTTTTTTGGCACGATCTTTTTCATATTCATCCATGTCTTTTGGCTGTTAAAAAATATATATGTATATATATACATACATAAATAATAAGAAAAAATAGAATAAAAATAAAAAATAACACATATAAAGATATATTAAACTGTTAAAAAAAATTGAAGTTTAACTTACAATAACAATAGTTTTGAAGAAATATCTAATCGCTGAGCTATCCTCCTGTGTTAATCTTTCTTCAAAATTTAGAATATTCACAAAGTTATCTATAATTTCAAGCTCAACATATTTTTCAGAGGCAAGTGATTGGATATGAACATTGAGAATAGGTTTGTCTTCTCCAAATTGGAATATCTTCTCACTAACATGTGAAAAATGTAAAAGTATGATTAACAAAACCAAAATTGAAAATGATAAACAATTCAGGTTAATAGCAAAAAGTTATGATATCTTACATAAGATTTTCTTTAGAAACTTTTTGAAGAATGATTTTTGAAAATAAACACTCAACTTGTGATTCGTATTCTGCTTTTGTATCCACTCGCTTGTTCATATATGGAGATTCAAAATGAATGGATGTTTCACTTTCCTTTTTAGCATCTTTTCTTTTTGATTCTTGACGAAATCGTCTTTGTTTAAATGCTGGAAAGAATTTAAACAGAAATTAGAAAGAATTTAACATGAATCTTATTCCATAATTATAAAAATAAATTTATGATTCAAACCTAGATCTCTGTAACATTATCTTCTTTAACACATTCTGCAGTTTCAGATTCATTTAAAACCAAGTCATTGCCATCTTCAGTTAAAACATTCTCATTTATCTCATTTAAACCCTGAAAAAAACATAAACATAAGAAAATGAAAAAGTTTTATTTAATTTCGCATAATGTATAAGTAGGAATACAAAAAATATACCTCAGATATCTTTTCATCTTCATTTGAATAGATTTTCTCTACTTCATTAACAGGAGAAAAATCTTTATGCTCAAACAGATACTGATATTCACAATCATTACTGATAGGTAACTGATTGTCAAAATAAACATATTTAAATGAAAAATGATCCTTTGATAGATTCATGTCCTTAACTTGTTCACAACCAGATGAGCCGGTATTATACATTGTTTCAGCAGAATCTACAGCAGCCAAATGCGTAACGCTAATAGAAGAAGGAAGAGATTCTACATAAGTTTCATCCTCAAGTTTCTTCTCAGATACTTCATCTTGCGTATTTGAGATATCACTACCGTCTTCATTTCCTTGAATCTTCTCAAAGCCACTGTTTGCAGAAACTGTAGACAATTCTTCCAGAATGTTGACATTACGTTCTCTGTGATGATCTTCATCAATTTGCATATGAGACCTTTCTAATGCAATTGAATGTGATGAACCAATAATTTTGATGTTTCTTTCAGGAGACTGAGATTGTATTATCACATCATCAACTTTGTTACATTCTTTATTTGCAGTATCAGAGATAATGTCACAGTCTTCATTTTCTTGAATTGCAATACACGAGCCATCTTGACAGACTGCAGATTCATTTCGACCTTGTTCAATCGCAAATTCCATTGTCAATTCATTGACATCTGGTTCATCAACAACTTCCTTTGCAGTTTCATTTCCTCCTTGTACATCATCAACTTCCTTTGTGGGTTCATCACCTACTTTTTCCTTATCCCCATGTTTAAGTTTTTCATGAGACATCTCTTCAAGCTTTTCAGAAGAAGTGGCTACAGTTTGCAGTGGGGCGTTCCCAGTGTTCTGAGTCTTGTTTGATTCACTCTGCAAAATTATAAAACACACAAAAAATGCGCATAAAACATACAAAAAAACAAACGTAGAACCATACATTTCACATTTTTATATTACAAACCTGCAGAACAATTTTGACTACATTTTCTTCAACAAGTATATCTTGAGAGGGTTTAGATTCGACGATTTGAAGAATTCCTGCGTCATTCAATGTAGAATCTATTTGCTCAAACTGCAAATACATAAATCACCGATAAATGAGCAAAAAAATATTATATCAATAATAAATACAGTAGAAAGTTATAGAACCGAAAAAGCAAATAAAACATTTAAAACCTTATTTTCAGCAGAAATATTATTTTTGGGAATCAAACTGTCTGTAGTATCTAAATCAGCATTTTCTAAACCACTGCATTCAGTTGCTATATCTTTGTTCTCGTTTGCTTCATCTACAACTTCGTTTGTGATTTCATCACCTACTTGTTCATTAACATCTTGAGTTTTCAAAAATGATTCGGTTGCCACATAACTATCATTTTGTTCCAAGGGATTCTCTTTGTTATGATCCTCATAATTCATATTATCATCCATCTTTGTATCAGATCCTTCCAAATGAAATGAATTTGCTGAATCACCACTGCATTCAGTTACTTTACCTTTGTACTCGTTTGCTTCATTGAGTTTTACAACTTTTTCTGCTTGCGTACTTACAGTACCACCATCTGTGCAAGCATGAGACTCACTTAATGCAGTAACAACTTGAATTTTTGAAACTAATTCAAAAACTTCCATTGTGTATTTATAAGGAGCTGCTTTATCTAAAATTCCTTTGTGAGTTCATCGCCTACTTTTTCCTTAACATCTTGAGTTTTTGAATATGATTCGGTTGCCACATAACTATCATTTCTTTCAACAACCATCTTCACTTGAGTACTTACACAACCATCTACCGAGCCAGTATCAGAGATGCTTAATACATTAACATCTTGAGTTTTTGAAAACGATTCATTTGCAACTGAACTCTCTTTAGGGTCCATAACCTTCTCTACAGAAACACTAGTACATGACTCGCTAAAGGCAGTAAAGTCTTTAGTTTTAGAAACTTCCATTTTGGGTTCATTGGCACATGGTTCGTCCACAACTTCATTTTCTATTAGGTCTGCAACATATTTTCCATTTCGGAATCTTCAGGAAAATATCGTTATTAATCTTTGCTTGAACTTTTAGATTCTCTGTGATTTCAAAACACTTCGTTTGAGAAACCTAAAACAGTAAATAAAGTCAAATGCTAAATTTGGCACAAACAAAATTTAAAAATTGATAAAACTTTAGTTTTCTAAAATTAAAGAAACCTACATGAGTTGATGCTACATCTTGGGATGTAATAGGAACAACAAAATCTTCTTGGTGAATTGCCGCTACATCATCTGTGACCATATAATGCTCTTCAGTGACACCTTTGTTATCATGATGTTTAGTTGGAATTGTCATCAAAGTTTTTCCAGAACTACTTAATTGCAAATTGACATTTGTTTCCGGAAGTATGTCTGACGTTGCACGGACCTCATTCATTTGAATACAAGACACTTCCAAGGGTAATGAATGTTTAAAATCATCATTTTGTTGGACATACAGAATCTCTGCGTTGTTGTTTGCAATCTCAATAAGTTCTTTTTCAGACAAACCAGTTTCTTGAATTTTGATACAGCCATCCTTTTCAGAACCTGTAGTCAATTCGTCATGCATTGTAACATTACCTTTTGCAGACAATTCAGCATCATCTGTCTTTGAATTGTCATCTTCAGATAAGTGCATATGGCAAACTTCAACATTTGAAGGAGCAGAATCATCTTGAAACGCGCTAACAGGTTCTGTAAAATCATCAAAGGGATTCTCTTTGTTATGATCTTCAGATCCTTGCAAATGAAATAAATTTGCTGAATCACCATTGCATTCAGTTGCTTTACCTTTTTTTCTCATTTGCTTCACTGACTTTTTTAACCTTTTCCGCTTGCTTACTTAAAATAACACCATCTGTGCTAGCATCAGACTCACATAATGCAGTAACAACTTGAGTTTTTGAAACTGAATCAAAAACTTCCATTGTGCATTTATAAAGAACTGCTTCATCTAAAACTTCCTTTGTGAGTTCATTGCCTACTTGTTCTATAATATCTTGAGTTTTTGAAAATGATTCAGCTGCCACATAACTATCATTTCGTTCCACAACCATCTTCAATTTGGTACTTACACGACCATCTACTATGCCAGTATCAGAGATGCTTATAACATTAACATCTTGAGTTTTCAAAAATGATTCAGTTGCAACTGAACTATCTTTAGCGTCCATAACCTTCTCTTCAGAAACACTAGTACATGACTCGCTAAAGGTAGTAAAGTCTTGAGTTTTAGAAACTTCCATTTTGGTTTCACTGGTACATGCTTCGTCTCCAACTTCATTTTCTGTGTTTTTTTTGCATTCTCAGTAAGTTCTTTTTCAGACAAATCACTAACTTGAATTTCGATACAGTCATCCTTTTCAGAACCTGTAGTCAAATCATCATGCATTGCAACATTACCTTCTGCAGTCAATTCAGCATCATTTAACTTTGAATTGTCATCCTCAGATAATCGCATATTGCAAAATTCAACATTTAAAAGAGCAGAATCATCTTGAAACGGGATAACAGGTTCTGTAACATCATCATCAATCTTTGTATCATCATCCATCTTCGTATCAGATCCTTCCAAATGAAATGAATTCGCTGAATCATCACTTGGTTGTACATACGGTATCTCAGTGTCAGTGTTTTCATGCTCATTAAATCCTTTTGTTGACGCATCAATTTCTCCAAAGCACCCTGTACTTGGAGAAGCTACATCATTTTGAATACACATAAAAGGGTCTTGAACAATATCCTCCAATACATTAGATACAACTTTCATCACGTCATTGTCTTAGCAAACATAATTTTATGGCTTGTGAGCTTCTTCATTAACAACTATCTCAGAAGTATCTACACCACACGTATCAGAAACAGGATCATGTGAAACTACACAATCACTTTTCTCTACACAATCACTTTTGTCCTTTCCAATCAAAAGTGATAAAAGCTGTTTTTCAAATGCAACAACTTCTTCGTCTTTCGAAAGAATATTATCATAGGATGAGAAGTTATGTATGCATCTTTTCAAATCATAAATAACTTCCTGCAAAAATTAATGAGTTAATAAAAAATAGTTATTCATTTGTTAATTACTACAACTTGGTTTATTAATTATTTTAATTACTAAAGACGTTTACCTTAACATTAGGTGATTCAGGTTGTTTATCTTTTGAATATTCAAAGTTGGTAACCTGAAGCTGATCAACTTTATCATTACTTGTAAACAACGAATATTCAACCGCACTAACTTGATTTTCTTTTGAAATTTCATAATAGTTATTCTGCAACTGTTCATCCTAGATTAAAAAACACAAATCAGTAATTTTAAAAAATATATTAAATAAAATAAAAATAAGAATAAAAAAAAATGATAGAAATATTAATATATAAACTTGAATAAATTAAAACCTCTTGCACAGGAACATCAGCCAACTCGTTCTCTTCAGATAATTCAGGCTCATCATACTTAAAATATATATATATATATATATATATATATATATATATATATATATATATATATATATATATATATATATATATATATATATATATATATATATATATATATATATATATATATATATATATATATTATTTCAAAAATCAATTATTAACTTGTAAAAATATAATAGATGTTTATAATTCATTTAATACCTCTTTTGTAGAAACAGACAACCAATTGTTGGTTTGATCATTATTTGAAAAATACTCATTCTGAAACTCCTCAACCTGGTAATAAAAACATAAATTAGTTTTAGTAACAACTATTAAAATTTAAAATATTATATTAAACATAAAAAAATAAATACCTCATCAATATGATCATCAACCAAATTGTTGTCATCATCATTAATTGAATAATCAATTTAAATATGATCAACCAAATTGTTATCAGCAGGAGAAAAATGATTTTTTTCAGATAATAATGAATTATCAAAATCATTTTCAACTTCTCTAACTCTTGAACTTTCACATATTTCATTCACTCCAGAATTCAAATATTGGCACTCATCTTTTGATAGTAAAGGTTCAGGAGATTCAAGTATCGTTTCATCAACTTCTTCATTATTTTTGGCTCTGAAGAAGAACTGATCATCAGAAACAAAAACTCAGCAAAATTTTTTAGTCGTAAATGTTCAGAGTCCACTTTTCTCAACAACTCTGTTGAGCAATATTGCATGACATCTTCTTTTGATTTGCTTCTCCAGAAGAGCCATCTAATATACAGCAACTGTGGAAAAAAGATTTAATTGTAATCAAAATAAGTATAAAATTTATTGAACTACAAAATGTTTAAAAATAGAAACATACCGTCAGAAACGTTACAATACTGATTGTTTCGAGAATTTTTCTTTACATCATGTTTGTTGAGAGCTAGAGAATCGAGCACTAAACCACACCAATCAACTCTATTAATGTTATCATAATGCTGAACAAGAGATGGTAAAAATTTCATATTTGATTCTCCTCCCTTGCATGATGATATCATTGTGCTGACCAATAAAATAATGAAATTTAACTTGAAAAGATCATTTACATCATTAGTTGCAACAATGAAGTCCTTCATATTTTTGGAAAAAGACCTATCTTTAGTTTTCACGGTAAGTTTTCCATCTCCATCATAGTATTGTTTCCAAAAACTTTGAAGATCGAATTTCATTTTCTTGTAAGATGTCCTTTTTGCAAAATGAATTCGTAAATCTCCTTTTGGAAAACCTAGAATATCGTGCACTAAATCCCTTGTTATCTTAATCTCGTGTCCTTTAAAAACCAGTGATTGTTCTTCAACATTGTAGCACTCTAGGATTTTATACGCAAGATTTGACGGTATAAGAGAAATATTTAGATTTAAAATCTTCTCAAATCCCAATTCTCGTACATATTCTCTAAGACAAGGAACTGATACTATACGCTTCACCGCTTCGTACAAGCTAAGAGGAGCACTTCTTGTCCTCAGATATGTTGAATCTAGACATTCTTCAGTATTTAGGTAAACTTTACCCTTCTTTGTTAGTGTTTTCCTTTGTTTATGAACAACATCATTCCTAACAGAGACATTGTTATCCGGAGCTGTTGTACTTAATTCTCCTGAAAAATTTAGTGTTCTTTAATAATTATCTGATTTTGAAAATAAGGTATGTTGTTCTTTGCAGCTAGAAGATAGTCAAAAGCATGAGATTAATAATACAGAGTACAAAGTTTCTTAGTTATCAAAATAAATAACATTAAAATATGTGTATTTTTGGAATGTGCGAACTAAAAACAAATCTATAATAATCACTATACCTTCAAGTTAATAAATGACAATTATCGAAATGACAAAGGACGACGGGTGCATGAAGTTAGATTCAAGTTTATTCCTAATCAAAGTAAAACTAAAGATATAAGTAGCTAAAAGTGATGGTTATAAAACACCAGTTAATTATTATGTTTTCAAAAAAAAAAAAAAAAAAATTGCCTACTTTGAGAATAAGCTCATAAAAACGGAAGAAATTTGAGTTAGACTACAATCCTATTAAATGTTAAAATCTCAAATTTGAGCTAGTTATTACACAAGTGCTTGAAAACAAAAAAAGAATGTACATAGATATTGGGGTTTAAAGAAACTAAATAATGTTGAGGATGTGGGGTGTGTCTAGTTGTGTACATATAAAAGTAAAATAAGAAACTAAATCAGAACAATGCTAATTAAAAGTTATTTTTATTCAATAGATGATAAAAAAAAAACCTTTAAAAAATAAAATCTAATTATAAATATATATGCAATGTAAAAATAACTTATTAAAACATACTCTTTTTCGATGATATCTTTTTTTTGACAACAGTGACTTCCTTTTCTATATCCAAATAAGTATTTTCAGAATTTTCATCATCACTAGACAAAATAAACTCGTCTTCTTCATCACGTTCTTCTGTATAAGAAATTAAAAATAAAAAATAATAAGTAAAAAAAACTAAGTAATTGTAGATTACTTAATTATAATGTAATTGTAGGTTACAGTTGTTTAAATTTTAGATTACGGATATCTATTAGGAATACAAATATTCCTATAAAAGACTCGGTCACCTAAATATTGTAATAGCATTAAGATAGCTCGTAGTTAGTTTATATATTAGTTAGTTAGTATTAGTTTAAGTAACATCGTGGAAGAAGGACGGGTCTTTACCCACTGTATGCCTGACTCACAGCCCGAGGGTGGGCGTTTTTATCTTTTTTGTAGGAAACTATAAATACCCCTCTCCACATGTGGAGAGGGTTGGTGCTTTCACTTCTCTTAATCTAATATTACATTTTCTCTCAGCTCTTTCTCTCTCTAGAAACACCCAACTCACTTTCTCTCTCTAAACTCTCTTATTATTCATCTTTCTTGAATCAATCCAACCACTAAACCATAGATGTTACAATTATGAATATACTACAATATATAATATATGATATCAAAAAATACAATATATAATACACATAAAATCATTACCATACCTTCAACAGCATCATCTATCTCAGAATAGTTAACCTTTGACTTTTTTCGTCTATCCTGCTTTAATAAATATTGTTCTTCACCTAATAAAAAAAAGAAACAATTTATTAAAAATATAAAAGTAATGATATAATGATTTAAAAAAATATATCAATGATTACCTTCATTTAGACGATCAATAAAACTTTTACGTTTCTTAGGTAATTCAGATTCTACCATTTGAAGATAGTTCCTTCCATCTGAATTACCTTCCCCTTCCATAATACCATCTAAGAATAAGATTAAATAGTAACAATAGTTCATTTAAAAAGTAAAAAGCTGACTTTATAATTTTACAGTTTTATCACAATACATCAGTTTTAGAGATATTAATGATTCACAATAACTTATAATTACAAAAATACATGTTGTTGCTCTATTTTTATAAGATAACATAAACCTTTTTGAAACTTCAAGCTGTTCTGAATTTTTAAAGTTGTATACGTCTGCGTTTACTTGATTTATCACTGTATCATCTAGCTAATAATAATAATAATAATAATAATAATAATAATAATAATAATAATAATAATAATAATAATAATAATAAAAAATTAATCAACTAAAATAGTTTATATAAGAGTCAAATATAATAAAATTATAAAATAATTAAATCATCTAAACATTTATCAAGTTATTATAAGAATCATAAACTAACTATCACTTAAAAAATATTAAAATATAATTAATATCGGAGTTCAAAGTATTCAAATTAAAAAAATTTGAAAAATAACATAATATCAATTTCTTATCAAATAAAGAACTCATTACTAGTTATTTGCTTGAAATATGATCAAAACATTTCATCAAACACTTAACATGCATTCAATCAGATAAAAAGTGTAAGCAGAAAAAACATAACATCTACTTGTATATTCTAAAATAAAAATAAAAAAAATAATAAGCTAAAAGATATATTAACTAAAAACTAACCTTGAGCTTTACTTTTAGTAGATCCTGAAAAAAAGATTCTAACTGGAAAAAACAATAATTAAAAAAGTGTTAGAAAATAATATGAGAAGTTAACAAATAAGATGAAAAAAAACTATATAATTCGCGCATTACGTTTTTTGGTTCCTTTGTTATCTGAAGAATTAAGAGAATCCACCGGATGACTCATTGTATCTAATTTGATTTCTAGGTGAATTTTATGATTTGTGATACTGCGTGTTTGGTATATGAAACGATCACAATATTTCTTAATATATTAGTCACAACGATATTGGACTAATTTTTGGGTTTAATAACAAGTGGGCTCTTATCATGTATAAAAAGTTAATTTTTTAAATAGTCAAAAAGGCTAATAACTTTTTGGTCTAATAATAATTGGGCTTCTATCTTATGAAGAAAAACACTTGCTTTTACTTAATTTTAAAGTTTGATATAACATATTTTTCTCTAGTTTTTTTTTTTTTTTTTTTTTTTTATTATTATTATTATTATTAATATTATTATTATTAAAAAAAAAAAAAAAAAAAAAAAAAAAAAAAAAAAAAAAAGGCTAGAGGAATGTTTTTAAACTAATTGGATTTTGCAATCCTGTTCATTGTTGAGCGTTGCTGTTAGCTTGTAGCGTGTACCTTCTTTTGATGAATTGTTTCCGATTCTATCTAGTATTGTTTGTTGGCTGGTACTTTTGATGGTAGTAGAACTAAGTTAAAATACTTTCGATCAAATGTATTTGCAAAATGTCCCTTCGGTCATATTATTTTTTGTTTCTATACATACTTGGTCTGATAGAGAATAATTCAAGATACAGTGCACCAACATACAAACATGATAAGTTTATTGAATATTTTAATACAAACATGAACCACTTAGATTGAACACTTGAGATACTCCTCGGTTTGAACTGTTACAAAATCTTGAAATAACTGACAAAGTTTAGCTGTGTACAATTTTTGTCTTTGGCATTTCTGGTGTGATTCTTTTTCCAGTAATTTTACTCCATACTTTAGTAATTGTTTGCAGCAAAAGGTATTGGTGACAGCAATGGTAAAATCTGCCTGATGTTGTGCATGTCCAACACTGCTGAAATTCAAAGCCAATGGTGAATAAACGTTAAATTCTTAGTCTAATACATGGAAAAGTAATACCTATGGAAATGTAAACCGATTCTTTTCAGAGTCAAAATTGTACCTTATAATCCGTTGGGGCCTTAAACATGAATGTTGCAAGCTGCCTGCAATGGTAAAACTGCATGTATCTGTTTAAAAGGAACCAGATAATAATGTCAACATGTTAATATATGATTTTATTTATAAGAACCAATATTTTTTTACTTTTATAGTTATGTACCAAATGTTTTGGTCTTGTTAATTTTTATTTTTTTTCTGGATTTAGCTATTATTTCCCACTGCAGAATTAATTACTCAAAGAGATTGTGATGTGAAAGGTTGGGGTTCTCTAAATGTACTTGGAAGATGAACTAATCATGAATTACTATTCATTGGGACAGGCTCAAATAAGGGTAATTAAAGTTTGTAAGACTTTCCAATTACCCTCATTTCATTGCTATAAATATTAAGGCAGAGATATGTGAATCAAATAAACACACAGTAAAAAAAACCTAATCACTTCATTTTCTATAAGGAAAAAAAAACAAAAATGCAAACTCCAATGCCATTCTATAAAGAACTAGCTGCCGTCGCCGGTTCGAGCTACGTCAAGGATGTCATGGCTGAAAAATTCAAAAGGGAGGTAACCATATTGAGGCTAGATGAGCTAGAGCTGACCAAGAAGGCACAGGAAATCCAATCTCGTGTTGCTGAGAGGGAGCTGCTACTCGGAGAGTTGGAACTCTTGTTCCCTTTCGAGTCGACCCAGTGAAGCATGCTAGAACTGAACACTCTTCAGACACAGGTTCTGAAAGAGGCTGCCGAGATACTTGTGGCTGTGATGAAGAAAAAGACCCGTATTGACCAGTTGCTTTCCTTCGTTGAAAAGCTCAAGGCGTTGCCGTACTAAGGTTTTTTTTGTTGTTAATATTTTTAGTGTTGGAAGTTTATGGGTGTTGTTTTGGGAACAATCCTTTTGGTGGCAGTGGTAAGATGTAGTACTTTGTTTTTATCGTCTTCTAGTATCGTTTGATGTATTTGGCACTTACTTTTCGAACCGTTTGGTGTTTATATATTATGACTTCTTATTAGTTGTTTATAACTATGTGTGGTATAAAAGAGGAAATAACAAAACAACTAAAGGCGCCGAAAAAGTAAAAAATGAATACCTTGGAAGTCTGCTGAACATACTTATTAAAGCGAATTCCACTCTACAAAAACATGAACTTGTCCTTCTTTGTTAGTATACACGCATCTAAGTTTTGGTTTGACTCTAATCATCTGTAGACGCACAAAAAACTATTAAAACAAAACACCCAGTGGTATGAAACCTGTGTTTAAAAACTTGTGTCAACTACAACATATACTATCTATATTGACCATAGGGGCTTTTACCCCGAACTCATTCTTAGGGATGCATGTGCATAGCTTAGTGCCGAATATATATTACCACACCAATGTTTTAAGTTTTCCATGGCCTTCTGTGTAGTTTTCCCTAAGATACGTTTCATAATAACAATACTTAAACACAACATACCTAACCCACATTCCACTCTACAAATAGAAATCAGACAAATGTTCTATCAAGTAAATAACAATAAAAACTAAAAAGAAGTTGGTTCATTAAACATTGCAACAAATAATTGAAGATGACTATGTAAAAAAAAGACCAAAGGCATGGTATACAGAGCTCATCTTTTGTCTAAGAGAAAACAACTTTCCAATTTTCCATGTCCTCTCTTGTTTTCCCTTGTATATGAGGTAACAAACCTATTTTAGAGTAAGCAGCCTAAAAACTCACAGAACACAACATCATGTTGGCCATAACCTGAAACATAAAACAAATGGATAAGACATGATGAAATGACTACAGGTATATAATAATTCTTAAAAAAAATTAAATGAAAATGAAATCTCTTATGGCGTTCAGTCCATTGTAGCCGGAAAATCGAGAGCTACATTCCCACGTACTACGCCTGTATTGGAGGCTCCCACCTTTTTAACACAACCCTGACATCAAAAAACAAGTCCCTGAATGCAACTATAATAATAACCAAATAGATTAGCACTGTCGTTTTTTCAGATGTACCTTACCATTGAAGTGTTCGCGACGTCAGTGCTTAAGTACCAGTGAACCACCAGAGGAGATGACATGGTTATTCGAGATAATATATTCAGATGCAAGCATGCTTTGTGGTTGAACGGCATGTCAGATACTTGACAGATAACTGGATTTCTCCAACTCTGACATACCATTCAATCAGCAAAGCCGGATTTCCAGAATAGTTAAATGCTCTTCCGATAACTACACGTATGTTGTTTATGAATGAGGAGGAGAGGAAGTGGTTTAATTTTTGTGGGTCAATGTTATTGGCAATACATATTTATCGGGTACATTGATCCACTATGCACCAACATCTCTGAAGTTTCATTCCTGGCCAGAAGTTCGGTAAACTTTTAAGTGGGTGTAAAATGAGAATACATTATCTTTGTGTTTGTTTCTCTCAAATATTGTGGTATGTAACATAAGCGTTGTTCATTATGAATATTGATACCTATTATCAGGACTCATAGAAACATTTTGCAGTTAAACTACTTTTAGCAAACAACCCATTGAATTCGTTTGCACACTATATGTCAGCTACCTCACCTCTATATTGACCAATGCTAAGAATGATGAACAAGTTGTAAGATATAACATCATAGTTCTTAAACCGGATTGTTTAACAACTTTATGATAGAGAGTGAGTATGATTCTCATTATCTAGCAAATATCTGTATTACTACCACTAAATACTAACTTTTCTAATCTAAAACATTTACAGATAAACATACTTGTTACATAGCAATAGTGAGCACCAACCTCATTGGCAATAGATGTCTCTAAGACTATTGTTACTCAATACTTATCGCTGCCACTCAATACTCAATAAACTTTATTACAAGCATATACTACTGTAGAAGTCTTGATACTGAACACTAACCATCAATGAAATCTAAAACAGCTCAAAACAAATATCGATACATGTATTTTCCTCAAATTAGTAATGTGCAGATCGGTTAGTGACTCATGGTGTGTTCATTCTTTTCATGTGAATAGACAGCAGGACAAAAGATTAGGGATCTCAATAAACAAATAAATAAAACTCATGTATTTGTATTTTTGTGTACTTTACAACTCATATATTTGTATTTCTATTCAAGTGACCTACAGTTTATCGCATGTTACATTTTCTTTAGATACAAAATCAGTTACATGACTTAAACATTTCAGAATTCAAATATTGGCACTCATCTTCTGAAACTATTTTGTTCTGTATTAATAAAGGTTCAGGAGATTCAAGTATCGCTTCATCAACTTCTTCATTATTTTTGGCTCTGAAGAAGAACTGATCATCAGAAAAAAAAACTCAGCAAAATTTTTTAGTCGTAAATGTTCAGAGTCCACTTTTCTCAAAAAACTCAGCAAAAATTTTTAGTCGTAAATGTTCAGAGTCCACTTTTCTCAAAATTGATCATATTTCAATTGATTATTCAATTAATGATTTTGACAAAGGATTAGGGATCTCAACAAACAAATAAAAAAAACTCATGTATTTATATTTCTGTGTACTTTACAACTCATATATTTGTATTTCTATTCAAGTGACCTACAGTTTATCACATGTTACATTTTCTTTAGATACAAAATCAGTCACATGACTTAAACATTTCACCATTGATTATTCTAACAAAACTTATTAAGAAATGAATATCTCAAAAGTTGCTATCATGAAATAAGTATCTAATTACCATTTAACCTGACAGAAATAAAACATAACACACATTGCAAGTTAAAGAGTTGTTCGGACTACCTTATTTGTAACACCAACAGTAATTTCACCTTCGTCGCCTGCCACAACCTCACCCACCATTCAAAACACTAAAATCACATAAACAAAGCAGACTATTAGATTCAAACTTTACCATAAACACAACACAAAAGCAATACATACTTACGCAAAAAATATGAAAAACTATTTACATCCCATGGTTACTTTCAGAAGAAGACAAAACACACAGACCAAACTCTTAAAACTCAGTGGCCGGTAACCAAGCCGCTTCATAAACCTAATGAAACTAAAACATACTAACTTTTCCCTATGTTTCACATGCCATACAGTAGTGAAATACAAAGACCAAAAAACAACAGAGGATGCAGGAATCTAAGTATAAAACATCATTTCAAACTCTACTACCCATGGCAAAACTCTATTATCAAAGCAAAACTCTATTATCAAGTCGTCACATTGACCTGTATTTTGTACATGGCATCTACAGCCATAGGTTTAGCACTGATTAATGACTGCCTTTGCTTTTTAGTGCAACTATTAGCTCTCTTATCAATTATATGTTTATTATACCATAAATTACAACAATATAAACACTGATACATATCAGAAAAAAAGCTACGATCATTTACCATAACAAAAGAATATACTAATAAACATAACCTTCAAATTATATTACCAACCATCAAAGTTCATACATTCCAGTTATCATTCCAAAAAAAAAAGTTCCATGATAAAAAATCCATACATAAACTGAAATTTCCAAAGGCAGCCCTAACCAACATACATACTTCTAATAAAAATACAAAAGATAACCAATATATACCACATCAAGTGGCCAGCCCATCAATCAAAAAAGTAAATATTGAACTTCTTTTCTTCTTTTCCTTCACGCGCCAGAACAATAGCCTTGATCAACCCAGCAAGCACCTTCCTCTCTCTCTTCAAAGTCTCCTTCAGTCGGTCCAAACCAATGTCACCGTGCTCATGCAACGGCAAGAAACCCTCCCCTTCTTCCACCAAGTTCTCTAACCACTTAACCTTTGCAGTTAATTGATCATGCTGCTCACCAAGCACCATTAACAACTGATCATTCTCGGTATCATCCTGGGCAAATGCTATATGCAAGCAATCCTCAATTTCGTTGGAACCAGCAGCAAACTTTAACTGTTGGAAATTAGAGGTGCGCGCAAGAGCATAAGCAGATGTTGTTGGTTGTGAAGCCATGATAGAAGCAACGAATTACAGAGATGGAGATTGAAATACAGTGGAACAATTAGAGAGGTAGAGTTCGAATTACAGAGATTAAGGTTTGCGTTTGAATGAAAAGGGGGAGAAATGCCCTTTTATAAGCAAGCCAAAAAGGCGTTGACCGGTTCTATAAAAAAATGCGTTGACCAGTACATACCATTTCTCACAAAACGTATAGAGTTTAAAGAATAATATTAAGTTTACTATCACATTACATTAAAAAAAATGAAAAATACTCTAATATTTTACTATCACATTAAATATACATATATATATATATATATATATATATATATATATATATATATATATATATATGTATATATATATGTATAGATATATACATATATATATATATATATATATATATATATATATACTAAGTCTGTTGGGTTTTTGTGTTTGTTTAATGGGTCGGGTATCCACAATCAATAAAAAATTATTAATTTTCTCTCTCTTAGATTCAATTCAAATCCCTAAAAACACATAAACCCTAAAAAAAATATTAAATTGAATAAACAATTCTGAGAAAAGTTAATCAAATATCGTAGTGATAAAAAACGAAAGTTAAATTAAAACTTGATGTCGAAGAAAAAAAGAAATCATAATTTAACAACAAATTTTGTTCTTCAAATCGCAGGGTTATTAGGTATAATTTTCAAATCTTCGATTAATTTATATTGTAATTATTTTTTATCTTCTTTTATATATATATATATATATATATATATATATATATATATATATATATATAAATTTTTTTTTATGTTATTTTTATAGGTGTGCTGATTTCTTTAACAAAAACAAGAAGAAGATCAAAGACGAAGAAGATAAATTTTATTAATAAACTATTAAAGTCTTTTAATGAAACTGAAGAGCCTCCAAGAAGAAGAGGAATAAGAAGAAGAAGAAAAATACAACGATTAGAAGAAGGTACTTTTGAAAAATACATATATTAATTGTTTAGGAAAATTATTTGAATAAAACTTCTGATTAATTTTAAATAATCATCAGTTCCCTTAATTGTTTGGCATTAATTGGATAAATGATGTTTGTGTTTAGATAATACAGATATTAATTGTTTAGGATAATTCAGTTAAGTGTTTAGAGTCAATTGGACAAAATGATGTTTGCGCTTACACGAACAGAGTACCATTGCATCTACATCCTTTTTAGACTTTTGTTTGTTGCATTGAGTTTTTTTTTGTTTTTTTAGGTTTATTGCTTTTAGAATTTTGTTTTCTTTTGTTTTGCTTACTTGTACATCCTTTTGTTTAGCTTATTGTTACAAAAATAATTTGAATATGGTGTCATTTTCATTTGCTCTTTTTGATAGTTCTATCAATATGCACCAACCGTATCCTGGTAATATGTTTTTTCGATAGAGATAGGAATTGGATCTATGCTAATAGGTTAGTAACTAATTTGGTGAATGATTTCATACAGGTGTTAGAATGATTAATACACTGTTAATTTAGTGTGGTTTTGCTTATATCAGATCTTTAGAACAAATATGAGCTAGGTTTAATTTGTATGGTCATGTCATATAGGCCCTAATTGGACATCGAATTGCGTCAATTTGAATTATACAGAGAATGCCTGAGCAAATATAATCTATTAACTTTCATAGCAAATTGCTTACAACTCTGAAAATAAACATTTTTTTCAATGCCTGATGCTTGTTCACTAGTTTTCTTGTTTATACGTTCCATGCCTGCTAAGTTTGAGTTTATTTGTTTAGGAACTATTTCTGTTTTTAATTATTGTTGATCTTTTCATGATTCATTGTCACCTGAACATTTGGATAAAAATATATATATACATATATACATATATATATATATATATATATATATATATATATATATATATATATATATATATATATGTATTTCAGAAAAAGAATATAACGAAGATGATAATAGTAAATCTATTGATATTGAACACACTGATGATGAAGAAGATGATGAGCCTAACGAGTATGACCTTATTGATGATATTGAAGAAGAAGGAATTCAAGATGATGATGATGAAGATGAAGAGGAAGAATATAACTTTGATGACGAAACTGATAGTGATGAAGAAGATTCTGAGGATGATCAAGATAGTGAAGATAATGATTATGAAGAATTAAATGAACAAGAAGAAATAAATAATGAATATAATGAAGGAAAATAAGAAATAGAATATGAAGCAGAAAAGGGGATAAAAGGTGGCGAATTTAATGTAACTGAAAAAGAAGAACAGAGAGAAATCACGCAAGTACTATCGCAAAAGAGATGTTCTATAAATGATTCATCAAAGATTAATCAAGACAAGTTAAAGAAACTAAAGTTGGATAGTATGAAGCATCCAGAAGTACCAGTTGAAGGTGAATGATCTAATCCAAATTTGGTGAAGAGTAATGATGTGTTTAAAAACAGGGGTTCACCAACTCAGTTATTTAATGCTATTAGATTATTAAAAACAGATACTAACTCGTGCAACGTTTTAAAAAATATGGGATTTGGAAGTTTACTTGATTTAAAAATTAATATAATTCCAAGTAGATTGGGACACAATGTGGTTCAAAGCTTTGATGAATCGACAATGAGAATCAAACATTGGAGAGGGGATATTAAAATTATAAAGGAATCAGTCGAAGAAATTTTCGGTTTCCCAAGTGGTGGTTTACAAATAAATCCACCAGAAAGAGTGAAAAGTGAGGATGCATGTATTAAAAATTGGAGAAAGCAGTTTACTTTGTTAAAGAAGGATACGATCAAAGTTAAACCAAAATCTGTAGTGCGAAAACTAAAAGAAGCAAAGGACAGAGGAAAGTTGTTCAGAATTAACTTAGTTGTTTTGATAGCCACTGTCTTATTTGAAGCTATGAAAGATGGAACATCAAATTAGAGAATCTTATATTCTATTTCATCTGATTATGATAAGATTAATAAGATGGATTGGTGTGGTTATTTGATTGATTGTCTAAAGAAGTGTAAAAAGGATTGGAATCCTAACAACAAGAAATCATATTATTGTGGACCTTTGACATTTCTTACGGTAATTACACTTCTTTTTTTGTTTTATTTATTCTTCTTTTATACATACATATATCTCAAAATTTTGTAACAAAAAACCAATTACCTTTTGCAGCTTTTTTATGTTCAAAAGATAGAGTGCAATTTCATAAAAGTAGATCATCCTCAATAGGCTTTGAAAACATGGAATACAGAATTGCTGAAGATGAGAGAAACAGCAGAGTTTAGTTACTTGGTGGATAAAAGTCATTGTGAAACACCTAAATCTGTTGAAGAGGTATTAAATGTTACACCTAAACCTGTTGATTTAAAGGTATTTTTTTTTCCTAAATCTGTTGGTTTAATCAAAACAAACACTTATTCCATATATTTCATAAGTTGTGTAATTGCTTTCAGGGGAAGCTGGAAAACGCAGAGAAATTAGATGCAATTCCAGTTAAACAAGCTTCTTCTGAAAAAGGTCAAAATGTGAGATCAGAGTGCAACAAACTGGTATGTTTCTTTCACATTTTATATGTTAATAGTATGAATTTGTACTGATATAGCAATTGTTAATCAATATGAGAATAAATAAGTTGTTTTAGATGATAGTATAATGCGTAAGAATTTAAACAATAATATTATTGCTAATAATATAAAATAAGTCTGTTAAAGACGTATTAAATGTTACAGCTAAACCTGTTGATTTAAAGCTATTCTTTCTTACCAAATCAGTTGGTTTAATAAAAAATAAACTTATTTAATATATTTCATTATTTGTCTGGTTGCTTTCAGGGGGAGCTGGAAAACGCAGAGAAATTAAATGCAGTTCAATTAAAACAAACAAAAAAGCTTCTGGTGAAAAAGGTCAAAATGTTACATTAGAATGCAACAAACTGGTACGTTTGTTTATCATTTTATCTGATAATAGTATGAATTTCTTTTAAAAAAAGAAAATTATTAATGATTAGATTATCAATATAGGTAAACTTATGAATTTGTACTGATATATCTAGAATATTTGACTCGTTTTATAAAACTTACAAATGTTTAAAGAAATAATCTCTTAAGAGAAAAAAGTTCTATTAAAGAAAGTTGATGACGAAAAGGTATAGCTTTTTTTCAAATTTTTTATAAAATTTTATCTTGCAACTAAAATGAATTAACAAAATTAAGCTAATATTTTAATGAAAATTAAACAGGGTTTCATTCGCAAAACGAAGAATAATTTGTTTATGTTGGAATCATTGATCAAAGAAATGAAGCATTCTATAAAAAAGGATTGTTGAACTTTCCAAATTCAAAAGAAGTTGAAGCTTTAAAAGATGAATGGGATCGTGTAATAAACACCACAAAACGAGCAAAGCTTAATCCAGAATGTTCAATAATCGAAACTTCTAGATCTGAATCGGTTTTTTTGAAAAATGAGGGAAACTTAAAAAACAAAGTTAATTTGCGTCATCAAGAAAGGAAATTTGATTTTGCAGAATGTGAATCAAATATTATTGAAAAAGAAAGCCAAACTTTTAACGAAATCCCTTCTTTTGATTTAGGTTTTGATTTCCCTTCACATCCTGTTGAAGAAGTAACACTATGTAAGTCGTTAGAAAAAGTCAATTTGACTCCTCCAGAAGAAAAATCTAAACCCAATAAAAGAGAAATTGTTTCTCTTCTAACACCTCCCGAAGAAAATCAAACCATTAAAGAAACAAATGAAATTCAAGCATCGACAGAAGAATTTAATGCAGCCAATGCACTATTCAGTATGAGCAAAAATCCTATGTAAGTTTTAAACATTATTATTTATTTATTTATTTATTTTTTATTCTTATTGTAATTTGATACTTTTAATAAATATTTATAGGGACATAATTTTCCAGTTTCAAGATAGTGGTTTTGGAGTAGAACGTACAAAGTTTGAATCGTTCTATTATGAACAATGGATATATTCTGATATAATAGATATGTGGTGTATCTTACTTAATTATGAAGAATTCAGAAGATCTAACTCTAAACAATCAAAATTGTATTGCAATACGCAGGTTACGGTATGTTTTTTATGTTTTTTTAATAACAAAATAGTATTTAAAAATAATTATTTTGTATTAATTATAGTTTATGATATCAGCCTCTATCTATGACTGATGAAAATATAACAAGAGATGAAAGATTTGCAAGTTTTCAAGAAGCTCTGTTTTTAGCTGCATGCCTTGAAGATGAATCTGTAGCTAATTTAGTTAGTGTGGATTTGGTAAGTTACTTATTTAAAAATGTGCTTATGGTAGTTATAATAATATGGAATAACTGATTATGTATAAATATAAGTTTCAATAGCTTATTTTTTTGAATATCAACACATGTCTTTTTCAATATTCTTCGGGATTCACATTACTACATTGTTTGTTTCGATCTAAAGAATCTGAAGATTGAGATTATCGATAACAGAATAACAGATATGGAAGTTGTTTATGAAGCTTCTAAAATTTCTGAAATAGATCTGATAAAGAGAATATATGGAACTCTGCCGCTAGTTCTGGTAAGAATTCATGTTTACAATTTTTTCCAAAACGTTCAGTCATTTAATTTCGTAACCTGGACCTTCGATACCCTGTCGTTCTGGTAAGAATTCGTGTTTACAATTTTTCCCAAAATGTTCAATCATTTAATTTCAAAATTTCAATGAAGTAAAATTTAATATTCATTAACATTTGTATTAATTTTTTTCAGACAAAATTTTTCCGTGAGTATTTGACAAAGAGGGATCATCCAAAATTTCAAATCATGAGACTCTGTAAGCCTAGTATATTGAAAATGCCTTGGAGAACAAGAAGAAATGAACATGATTGTGCAATTTTTGCAATGAGACATATGGAGACATACTATGGACAAAGAGTTGAAGAATGGAACTCAGGATTCAAAAATGAAGGTGTAGAACAACAAGGCCAAATCAAGACTTTGAGAAAAAGAAAATATGCAGCTAAAATTCTTCTTTCCGATTATAATATACATAGAAAAAAAAATCTGAATCAATTGAATTTTTGAGTTTTAGTCCAGAAGAAAAACAACGTCATTTAAAAGCAAAAACCCAAAGGTTCATTGAGATGAGATTTATGTCTTCTTGGAAAGGTAAAGGAAAAGAAATGAAAAAGGCTTGAGAAAGTTCATTTCCATTTTAATCTGAAATTGTGTAATTTTGCAGATAAACATTAGTGCATTTTGATAATGTAAAAGAGTATGAGTTTTATTCAATGAATCTGTATCATCAATGATATGTATATATTGGTTAATGTTGATTACTGAGATTTCTTTAGCGAAAATTATACTTGCCTGAGAAGTTAATATCATATTACTTAATTTCATATTAGTTAATAGTTTAAAATATAAGAACAGTTGAAGTGTGTTCATGCATCTGAATTTGAATTATACGAATACATATTTATCAATGTGGTTCATGTTTTATCTGAATAGAGAGTTGATTGATTCGGTATATGACTTAGAAAATGGTTATAAGGTATGTGTTTTAGTCGTAACGGTATTGTTTTAAAACATCACTAATTGTAGGATGTTGTGATTTACACATATCAACAGTTTACGAGCTGTTGAATTTCCACTTTTAAAACACAGGCATACATAAGTAAAAAAACAAACAAAGTTATTCAAACTAACAAAAACAATATAAAAAGTTCAAATATTTTAAAACAACACAAAGCAACAATAAAAAAATAGAAACTTCTAAAAATAAACTGCTTCTGGTGGCAGGGTTGTGGTTTCTCAACTGTTTGATAAAAGGGCATTTATTGACACATATAGTTAATAAAATTATAAATTTTATATATTGAAAAGTATTCACAAAAATTTACATTTCGCATAGTTGGGCTAATAAAAAATTTTGGGCTTGCATAAGTTCATATTCTATTGTTTTTTTTTTTTTTTTTTTTTTTTTTTTTTTTTAAGAAAATCTATTTTGGGCTTTGTAGAACAGAATATGCAGAATATAAAATTTTAACCTAGCTTACTTGTCAATTGTCATCTTCATCTAAAAATTATAACAGGTAAATAAATTCTAATTAAAATAAATAAGTTTATTCAGTTATAATGTTTATTTTTTTATATTTATCTTTGATGCAGATATCAAATGGAAAAAAACTGTTCAATTAGTGAAAATGTAATGGCATCAAACATTGCAGAGAGATCAGAAGTTGATATGGCAAATGATCGTGAAAGGAAGTGTAGTGTTTGTGGAAAAGTTGGTCATCATGATGCCAGAAATTGTCCATTAAAAAAATGAAGTTAAGTTATTAGATTCATAATTTGGGTTATCTTATTATGTATTTATTTTATTGTTGAACAATTAAACAATTTAATTGAATGTTTAAGAATTAATTTTAAATAATTCATTTGTTAAATTATCATATTATCATATTTTAAATAATATTTCTTAGTATTATTGTTATTATTATTATCCTAACTATCATCATTACATAAAATTTTTTTTTGAACATAGACATTTTATTAGACAAAACTAAGGAACATACAAATCACGCCTCGCAAGCGAGGAAATTTCACAAGGAAAAGAACTATCGCAATTAAATCCAGAAGCAGAACAAAACGCGTGAGAAGCAACCCAGTGAGCTACTTTATTTTGTTCACGCTTAACCCAAGAAAACGTAATTTGCATATTCTTTGCCCATAAGCGAATGTCATCAATAAGAGCTGCAAAACTCCATGGTGGGCATGCTTCAGAAGATGAGAAGGAGATAGCCATTTGAGAGTCCGATTCCACAATAGCATTTAGCCACCCGTGACTAGATGCAAGCGAACAAGCAGAATGCACAGCGATGACCTCAGCATGGAGGGGAAAAACGGCACAACTTAAATCACCGTGGACATAACGAAGAGAGCCAGTGGAATCACGAACCGCAATACCAAAAAGCAGACTTAGAAAGCTTGAAAGAAGCATCACAGTTTAGCTTCACCATACTTCCGTGGGGGGGAATCCACCGAGGAGAAGAGTGTGAGCTGGAATCAAGATTACTAGAATAAACATAACAAAGTTCACTTAATTTAACAAAGTCTTAGATTAACACACTTCATAATTACGACCTAATTTACCAAAGTCTTAGATTCCTAATTTACCAAAGTCTTAGATTCCTAAACATCCACACTTCATAATTAAACACACATAAAGTTCAGTTAAAGATAGTTGCAAAATGAAACAAACTTTTTCCATATCATGATTAACAGACATGGAATTCTGCGACTTTAACTTCTTCTCCTTCAACCACTTCAACAATTGTGTTAACAAGCTTTAGACGCATCATCTTTCCTTCCTTGAATCTGCAAAAACCTGCAAATGCCCCCCAGTTGCCAGTAATTTTCACATGCTTAAACCTTAATGGTCTGCTTCTGTCAAGAATTGTTTTTACTTTCATTGGAAACCTCTCATCCACAGTAACAAGTGTTGCCTTTTGGTATGTGTGCATAGAGTGTGAGGAGCTGTAATCAACTGGTATTGTCTAACATCCATATATACAGTTGGTTAGAGTCGTTAAATAACAAACTTAAAAAAATTATCTTAAACATACCACAATTATTTTATAACTATTTTTATATACTTACCAAATGGTAAAAGACGCAAACAGATGCAGTTAGTTCAGCATAGAACACATCCCCTTCATTGTTGTGGCTGGTATGTCCTTTCCCTAAGCATGAGTGTTTCTCTCTCTTGTCTGCAATTAACGATTAATAACAATACTTAACTTATTATTGATGGATTTATTTGTATTCTTGCTATTATATTGGACAATATAAATATGAACATAGATGTACCTTCGATGGCATATGGTGGTATGGGACGAGAAGGTAACCTCAACATCGTTGGTAGAATAGTTTCTTCATAAATGCACATTCCATTAGCTAAGAATATGGCAAGATTCAGTTTGTTGTTTTCTAAATTTGTAAAAACCATCATCTGTCCCCTAGCAATTTCCAAATCAGCAACGAGTTTGTCCCATCTTTTACCGAACAATCGGTTTGACCTTACAACACTTTGTGGATCAAGTTGTACCCTTTCATGTTACACTTTGTAACTCATTTCATTTGCGTAAATTTTGAATGTGTTTTTCCATATGTCCTGCAAGAAATCTCCCGGTAGAATCTACAATATCGAGTATACATTTATTTATTTTAATGCCATTAAGCTTATATGTATATTTTAAACGATGATATAACAAAAAAAATACATGTCCATCAGTTGTGCGCCTAACCAGGCACCTACTCACCCTGTTTCCCACATCACGTCTTTCGTAACCACGACCTTCGATACCCTGATCATCATAACCTGTTACGTAAAATGTGCTTTCCGCTTCTTTCACAAAGTGCAAAGTTCTAACAAGTGAAGGGATGTTGTCCTCCACAAATATAGCCCACTCATCGCCATACAAATCAACCTTGCTTCCATCATCCCTTACTAAACATATGTACCTGTACTTGTTGTTGCCATGGATGAAAATGTATTTTTCTCCATTGTAGAAGTGTTCCTTGAACACATTTGGTAGAGTCTGCACACAATTGAATAATAATTTGTTATCATATTATATTGTGATATTGATTATATTAAAGAGACAAAAAAGTAACTAAAAAAATAAACGAAATATGAACATCCAAAATAAAAAATATACGTGAGCTAATATGCATTGTCTACCTGGGAAGCTGCGTTACTTTCTAAGTCGAATCTGAAAAGGAATTGCTGATCCATTTGTTTGTTTTTTTATGTACCTGTAATATAAATCCATTCAATGAAATATACTAATGTTGTTTACAAATACGACAACATATAATTACTGACGTATACAATGTACCACTTTAAATAATTTCAAATGTTAATGTAATGTACGTTTTAATGTTGTTAAACAAACAACCACATTTCATCTCTTACTTGAATCTCCTACAATAAACATCGCATATGTAACCGTAAAATATGCATATACCAAATGGCAAAGCTGTTATCTATGAATAAAACTAACTAAAATAACTACATGATGTATTCTTGATAATCATAAACGTTAAATGCCACAGACATCAGCATGTAGACCAATTATCTAATTTATTTTTTTGGCAAACACATTGATCTTTTCAATCAATGAAACTCACAATCACATTCGTCTCAGTTTACCTAAGTTCGTTTTGGCTTATGGTGTTGTATTTATGTGATTGTTGATGATTCAAAACAATTATATATGTAAATAGAACATTCTACATCCAGGAAACTAAACTAACAACCCATCTTTCAATATTTTATCCAAACAATTTTTTTTCACAAAATAAAACAAAACATTATTTTGATCCATACCTAATGCAATATAAGTTATATTAAAAGGCTTCATATATTCAAAAAAAAAACCTAATCTAACAGATCATCTCTGTTTTCAAACATGTATTACTCACTTATTTAATCTTTAACAAATAGAATACCACGTTTGATCAATAGATTACCATTATCAAGTAATCTTATCATTAGCAAACATACTATATCATGCAAGTAATCTTATCATTAGCAAATTATTCCATAAATATGAGATCAACAATATTTACATATTGCAAGTAGATTCGGATAATTTTTAGAAAAAAAAATTGAGTATTCTAACCTTTCAATTTTTTTACGGTTCGTTGATATGACAACTGATAATCGGAGAGAAAATTTAGTTACAGAGCCAAGTGAAAAATTATTGATGGTAATGATGGTCTGAGATTGTATATGGAAATTGTGCATGCAGTCAACGAGTCAAACACAAAAACGTTGTCTTTTTTAGGCTGAATAATATTTTTCTTGTTAAATATTTATGTAATTATTAATTTTTTAAAAATAAATAGTGAATTAAGGTTATTCGGGTCAACCAAAGAATCGAACCGAACCGAACTAGAAATCAACCGAACCGAACCGAAAACCAAATTTGAATATGGTTTGGTTCGGTTTAACCGAACTAATGGAACCAAACTAACCGAACAAATTGATAACCGAACCGATCAACACCCCTAGTTATGGAGATGGTTAAACAATATAAATCAAAACATAACTAAAACTTGGAAGACAAATTTTGAAATTTAATCATCTATATAAACATAGCATGACAAAAAATTCTTAATACATTATTCTCTAAACCAAAAGTTACTAGCTTGTAAAAGGAAGGAAACGACAACATGTAGTGTTCAAAGTGTCGTTGTTGTTTTAACAAACATGAAACAAAGGAAATGGTCTTGTATCGGCATTGGTGTGGTCGTAGAAATCAAACATGTATTTAAAGCGCATCATTTAATACTGTTATCTTAAAAGGATATTCACATTTTAAAAAGTTTTGGGCTTTTTAAGTATGGGCTTTCTAAAAATAATGGGCTTTGGAAAAGTTTATTAACATTAAAAATATGGGCTTTTTCTAATAAAATGAATTTATTTTAAAATAACTAAAAAAATTTTGAATTATATTGGAGATATTTTATTTACAATATTTACTGAAAATAACTTTATTTATTAATTTAACAATTACTGAAAATTTTAAACATACTTTAAAATTTTTGAAAGATTATTTAATTTCAAAAAAGTTAATCATAATCAAAACTTGCTTGTTTGACTTAAAACACACTGTCAAAAAAGAAGCGTCCTCGAGAAGCAAAATATTACTATATGTCAGAATATTATTTTTGGCAATACAAATAATAACGTAAACTTAATTAATTAAAAAAATAAATTTAATTTAAAATGACTATTGATTAAATTTAATTTATATTAAAAAAAATTAAGAGATTGATATTTTGATAAAACTCAAAAAGTCAAAACAATCAACAAAAAAATCTCAATTTCATTCCACCGTCTTCATAGTATCATAAAAACCCTAGGAAAAAAAAAAAAAAAAAAAAAAAAAAAAAAAAAAAAAAAAAAAAAAAAAAACTTCATAAATGATAACAACATCCCGATTGAACTCCAAATGGAAATAATCAAAAAAGTTTATGAGGTTAAGATATTGATTGGATTCAAATCAGTTTCTAAACAATGGAAGTCTTTTATTGAGAGCTCTGACTTTGTGATTGGTCATAGCACCCGCCATCCACAGCCGCTTAGTTCTTCTATCATAGGCTACAGAGAAGATACTTCTGTTTTTAAGGAAAAGTACGTTTTTTTTTCTAGATGATGGTAAGAATGAAACTCTTTTTAACGTTTCTCTATCTAATGTTATTTCTAAAAACATTGAACAAAAATTTTCTATATCAAAAATTATTGGTGCAACTCATGGTTTAGTGTGTTTGTATGGTTTCCACAAAGTCTATAAACAGTGGATGGTTATTTTTTCGAATCCTTCAATTCGAAAATCAATTGGTATTGTTGCTCCTTATACTGAAAGTAATGTCTGTCCTACTTTAGCTTTTGGTATTCGCCCGGATACTTTAGATCCTACTGTACTAAAATTAACATATGCTAAGAATGCTATGTTTTGGGTTGTTGAAGTTTTTTCATTAAGTGCAGGTGTTTGGAACAATGTGATTCCAAATGGTAATTGTCCTCGAGAAACCATCAAATTTAATGACTCAACTTATGTTGTATTAGATAGATTTGTTTATTGGGTTGCATATGAATTGATTGTTGCTGATGATCGTGACTATAACAAAAACATGCTTATCTCATTTGATTTGATTGCAAAAGAGTTCAAAGAGATACACTTACCAGATAGCTTAACAAATGAAATATTTGAACCTTTCCAATTGACCGTTTGTAAACTAAAGGAGTCTCTTGTTGTGTGTGGATGCATTATGATTGACGGAGCACTACGATGTGGTCTATGGATAATGGAAGATGATTTTTCTTTCAGAAAGCTATACACAATTGACGTAAACGTTTATAGAATATTGGGGTTTACAAAAAGTGGTGAAGCTATATTTGAACCTCGAGAAGACTATGGAAAATGTTCAACACTTCATGTTTACGACCCATGTTCACAACAAATCAAGAATCTTGGGATTATTGGAGTAGAGGGTTCATTCAACATGGCTTGTATAATGAATCGATTCTGCTAAATGATAAGTAAGAATAATAAAAATATATTATGAAAAATAGGTATCGTTAAATCTCTTTTATTTAATTTTTGGTTGTATTACTTGATGTAAGTTATATGAATTAAGATTTACATGCTTTTTGTTTTGTGATTATGAGTTTGCAAAGTTGATATAAAATATTTTTGATACATTGATATTATTTATTTTGGATAATAGATAAACTGATATTAAAATATATTATTAAAAATTAAGTCATAAGAAGTAGTAGTTGTGAAGATGATGTTAAAACAAATTGAGAATTTATGTGAATTTTGTTAATGCAATTCTAATATATTATTATTTCTAAGTATTACTACGATATTAATATTAAAAATATCTAAATACTATTCAGCAGTTGTGATATTATTAGATGTTGAAAATTTGATTATCTTACTATAATTTAACTTTTACTATGATTTTCTAGATGTTACTAAACTTAAATCTTAAGATAATTTAAAAGAAAATGTTAAATTATCACATTAAAGTTTAATGTCACATAAAACATGCTTGCCTCAACATTAACTATCACAGTAAAGTTTAATATCACAGTAAACTAAATAGTGAACATTTACTATCTGAATAAAACAAAATTAAAAAACAGACTTATCCAATTTTAAATATCATAGTGTATTTAATATCACAGTAAATTTAAATCACAGTCAATTTTAAAATCACATTTCAACATATTGCTAGAAATTATTACTGGATGTACCAAAGTAAATGAGATGCAACGATTAGTCATCTTTAAAAAATACGTAGTATAATAAATTAAAAAAAAAAATCTTTATTTTTAATATCAAAGTTTATATAGATTGTTTATGAGGTGTGACATTTATTGTTAAATAAAAAATGTAATAAACAATTTTTTGTAATGTGTATGATAAAAGTAAAAGTTATTATTAAGAAATTTTATTAACACATAAATAAATTAAAATTACTATATGACAAAATTAATTAAAAAAAATAATTTTAAAATTAAAATAAATATAAATAAAAAAATACTATTTGACAATATTCTCATCTTTAAATAACATAATGATATTCGATTACATCAATACATTTAAATTGTCATTAATATAATAAATAACAAATGAAAAATCTTAATTACATACATTATGTAACAAAGTACTTTTCTAATACATTATGTATTACATAACTAAGCATTCTAATACATTATGTATTACATAACTAAGCATTTGGAAAAAGCTTAAAAATGATAATTCCTTTCGATCTCCAATAAGGCAAAAATTCATCATTGTACTTTACATAGCAAGATGAATACATTCTTCATTATAATCAAATCTGGACTCTATAGGAGATGGAAATAATCATTCTGACAATGGGTAGGTGACAATGCGTAGGTGACTTTTTAATTATCACAAAGACTTTTTAATTTTTACACATTTAGTTATATACTAAAAAAGCAAATATTGGTAGCAAGTTTACACATTTAATTAACATATTGTTCCATTTTGTTAATTATATGACTCAATTTTTTTAACTTAAAAAAAAATTTAAAAATGCAAAAACAACAATACATAAAATCTAGTTCATAGCAAAAAAATTTGCGATACTACTACATAGCAAAAGTCCTACATAATGGACAAACTTTTTTTTGAAACAACCATTTATCTATACAATGTACATGAAATTCATGGCGACAAATCAAAGCGCGTATAATTTCATTTTCTTTGTATTCTCCCAAACAAATTGCACAAACCCCGTCCATCTTGTCAAGCAACATTATTCTTTCACTTGCTATAGATCTCGTAGACGAACTAGATGAGCCAATATTCTTAGTTTCTTCTTGAAAACGAACTATTTCTTGTTATTCAAGCTGTAATACATCTTCATAAGACCTTTCAATAATCAAATTGACTAAAGAAGAGGGTATATCCGGCATACGTTCAACACATTGCTGGAAATGATTTCTGTTAGAAGTTGATCTGTGTAAATTTTGAAAGTAATGAACAAAAACTGATGGAGGTACCTGAGTAAATGGGATAAAACGATTACTCATCTTTATTTTAAAAAGGTTTAAGACGGGAATGAATGTTTATTATTATATATATATACTAAAAGTCACTTGAGGGTACTGTAGCAAATCACTGTAGCAACAGTGATTATGTATGGTGCGTTACGACACATAATAACTATTTAATATAACAATACCATTTATATATTAATATTATAATACATATCAGAATACAAACCTTATGCAGAATAAATAAAACGATATTAATATATATATTTGTTATGTCAAACAAATAACAGCCACGTGTCAAGAACACAAATGTGTCTCAAAAATAACTATTAAATATCACAATACCATTTATATATTAATATCATAATAACTATCAGAATACAAACCTTACATCTCAATATCATAATACCTACCATAAAACAGATATTAATATCATAATAAAATTCGAAAATGCAGAATAATAAAATGATATTAATATATATATATATATATATATATATGTTATGTCAAACAAATAATGGCCACGTGTCAAGAACACAAATGTCTCATAATAAATTTAAATATCACAATACCAATTATATATTAATATTATAATACCTATCAGAATACAAAGTTACAAACCTTACATCTCAATATCATAATACCTACCATAAAAGAGATATTAATATCAGAATAACAATTTATATCATAATAACAAATTATACAGTATAATAATACTTATATCAGAACAACAATTTATATCATAATAACTACGTAGATATGCTTATGTAAAAAATAACAACTTTAATAAAAATATCTATATTCAAAACAATAAAATTAAAGAACAAAAATTACTTTCAATTATTCAAACTTATCAATCACTATCCTCCCCAGAATTAAAAATAAATACATCATCATCCTCCTGAGAATTAGCTTTACTTTATTGTCCCTTAGTTTTCCTTCCTTTTCAATTCGCCTTCTTAATGCCTTTCTTAGGAGCCAGTTTTTTTCTATTTGGATTGTTGGGACAATTCCTGAAATCATGATCGGTTTTTTTTACAGATTCTACAATTTCTCAAATTTTTTCCACCTTCTTTTGCAGATTTAATTCTGACATCATTATTAGAAGGTTTATACCTATGACCACTAATTCCACCTTTGTTTTTCCCAATACCAGGAGGAAAAACTTCAAGAACAGCAGGTTTAGGAACTCCAATCATAGATGATATACTTTGTTGTTTACTTGCTGAAGTCTGTGGCACATTTGATGATTCTAAACCAGATTCATAAAGACTCAATTGATCAAGAAATTGACTTAGTTTATCTTCATCGTATCCACATTGAGTGATTATAGCATTCACTTTTGAGTAAATATTAGAAATAGAAGAACCAGAAGATCCACTTGATTTATAAGAAGATCCAATAGGAGGTAAAACAACAGCTTCTTTTCTCCAACGCCTTAACAGATATTGCTTTGGAATCTTCTTAACACCATTTGCTCTAAGAGTATAAAAAGCAAGACGACATAACAACCCACGTCTTTCAAAATGCAGGCAACTGCATTTAACAGAATGACTTTCTTCATCATAGTCAACCTGGAAAAAAAAGTAAATGAAAAAATATAAATTATTTTTAACGGAATTTAAAAAACAGTTTCTTGATCATATTTATTGACTTAAAAAATTGAAATCTGATACCTTAAACTCTCCAAACCACTCTTTATCAGTGTCTTTAACATAACCCAAATTTCTCGTAGAACCAGTACAAGAATCAACAGAAGCAACGATCTCAATCTGAATAACATAGAATGCCTCAATAGTGTAAAACTCTGCAGCTTGTACTTCAATTAATTGTCTGGTTTTCAATGATGGCTTACCAGTTCTTGTATTATTATCAAGAACACGTTCAATATTTCTTTGTTGATCTAATGCACTTTCATAACGAAAAAGAAAATGAACTAGAGTAGAACTCCAATTAGAATTATGACCAAAAAAATAGTTTTCACTTTCAGATCTTGACGTAGTTTTCATTAAACCACTCATTGGAATAACTCTAAAATAAGCAGGAATCCAACTCTCTTTAATATTAAACATATCATTTAACCATTTATGCTCATCTAAATGATATTCAGCCAATAAAGAATTCCATTTTTGAACAAATTCATCAGGTTCGTCGCTTTCCCTCCATACAATACGACATAGACGCTTTTTGAATCCTTCTTCTTCACATATTTCAGAACCAATCTACATAAAAAATAAGGGAAAATAATATATATGAAAAATAATTGTTTAATATTAAAAATAATTGTTACAATATATATATAAAAATAAATTTTTTTAAAAAAATTTCTCGAAAAAGAATAAAAAGAAAATTTTTTAAAAAAAATTCTTTTTATGGAAATTTGTCTTTTTATTTGATCTTTACCCTATATATATATATATATATATATATATATATATATATATATATATATATATATATATATATATATATATATATAATATCTTTGTAGGAAGTTTATTCATTATATGCCACATGCAAAGACGATGTTTAGCACTTTTAAAAATATTAGGTATTGCAATTAACATTGAAAGATCTTGATCTGTTAAAACAAGATACGGCTCCTTAATATGAGATTTAACAAAAGCTTGTAGTAGCCACTCATATGAAACAACATCTTCTTTCGAAAGCAAACTAGCAGCGAATATTACATATTTTTTATGATTATCAACACCAGTAAAAGGAACAAACACCATATTGTACCTACAAATATATATATATATATATATATATATATATATATATATATATATATATATATATATATATATATATATATATTTAAAAAATATTAAAAAAATAAATATATTTAAAAAAAAAAAACTTACATATTAGTTTTGAACGTAGCATCGAAAGACAGAACATCACCCAAAGCTTCATAATTCCTTTTACTTGTATCATCAGACCAAAACAAACAACTTAATTGACCCGCAGTATTAGTCTTAAACTCAAATGAAAAATTTTCATCTCTTTCCTTTAAAACACTAAACTTATCAATTATCATTTGGGCATCATATTTACCAATATAATTGTAAATATCACAACTCAAATTCTTGAAATCAATCTTTTTAGCACCAACATTCTCATATCCACCCAAAAGCTCAGCAATAAAATTGAACGACATATAAGGACCAATGTTCAAATTTGAAGCCTTAATAGCAAAATACTGATGCGCCAAACTCATAGACCTATGAGACTTTTGCAAATGTCTATCTTCAGAAGTAAAAAAACCATGATTGTGCTCTTCAACAAAGTTTTTAACTTTATACTGTTCACCAGATTTAACAATATAAAGTCTAGCTTTGCAATTTGTCCTAAAATCAAATCTTTTTCTCTTAACTGACTTAGCGTTACAATCTTGTTTTGAACTATCAAATTCTTCAACTTTAACTTTTTTGGTCCCTTCTTTACTGCAAAGAAATTCCTTATTAAGAATAACACCTCCTGCTTTACTTTCATGCCCTCTATGAACAATAAAACCAGCTTCATCAGCATAATTTTTGTAGACCCTGTAAGCATCTTCAACACTATTAAACAAACTACCTTCTGCTGGTACAACTGCTTTAACAACAACAGGTTTAATTAACTTTGTATTTAAGGTAAAAAAAATCTGGCGAATTAACTTCCTCGTTGTCTTCTAAATTATCATAAGATGATAAATTTACAGCTTCAACAACATCATTACTTGCAGAATTCTGCATCATAGAATAACCTAAAAAAAATAAAGTCAAAAAGAGACTTGATAATAAAATAATATTACACAACTAAGTAAAATAAATATAACAGTTCATATAACTTATAACTATAATAATATCAAAATTGATCTAATCATTCCATATCACAGTGCATCCAGTTAATACCTACAATACTATATAACGATATAAATATCACAATACAACAATACCTATTGTATAGTAAAAAGGGCCACAAATCAATTGCACAATTGACTCATAATAACTATTAAATATCACAATACTATTTATATATTAATATCATAATAACTATCAGAATACAAACCATACATCTCAATATCATAATACCTACCATAAAAGAGATATTAATATCAGAATAAAATTAGAAAATGCATAATAATAAAACGATATTAATATATATATTTGTTATGTCAAACAAATAACGACCACGTGTCAAGAACACAAATGTCTCATAATAACTATTAAATATCACAATACCATTTATATATTAATATCATAATACCTATCAGAATACAAACCTTACATCTCAATATCATAATACCTACCATAAAAGAGATATTAATATCAAAATAAAATTCGTTATGTCAAACAAATAACGGCCACGTGTCAAGAACACAATTCTCTCCAAAAACAATAAATATCACAATACTATTTAAATATTAATATCATAATACCTACTATAAAAGAGATACTAATATCAGAATAAAATTCGAAAATGCAGAATAACAAAACGACATTAATATATAAATTTGTTATGTCAAACAAATAACGGCCACGTGTCAAAAACACAATTCTCTCCAAAAAAACAATTAATATCACAATACCATACTTATATTTTAATATCGTAATACATATCATATAACAAAAACAATATCACAATAGAAATCGTTAAATGGTAGATATTATGATATATTAATATCGTAATACCTACCATATTAAAACCAAAACGACATTAGTATCAGAATACCATTCTTATATCTTAATATCACAATATCTACCATATAACGAAATTAATATCAGAATAACAATTTGAAAATGCAGAATAACAAAAACGATGAATCTGATTTTAATAATATTAAAACAGTTAAAATATCAAGAAGATAGCTTATAAAAACAAATAATATCATAATACATATAGTCTGATATAAAAATTAATAAAATACCTTCAACACGGTTTTTTGATAAAAAATGATCTGATAGATCAGGACCAATACCAGAATACTGATCAGGAAAATCCATTTGTTAATAAAAATTAAATAAAAATAGTTGCAAAAAATAAGGAAAGAAAATATTCAAATAATAATAAAAAGATAAGGAGATATTAACGGGCGAAGATTTGACCCATATTTTCTAAATAGAATAATTACGAAAATGCCACTCCGTGTTATATAATTATATCTAATCACAGCCGCTGATGGGAAAAGATCAATGGCCCATATGCATCCGTACGTCCGCACTAAAAATAAACTTTCGCACGTGATCCTTTGCCTATATATATATATATATATATATATATATATATATATATATATATACAAACTTATCAAATACACTTCACACATTTCCATAATCCTCTCTTTCTCTCTCACACTCACAGTTACAACTCACTCGGATCTAGGTTTTGATCTCAAATCTCAAAAAGCTGATAAGATCACAAATGAATATAATCCAAATACCCCGTTAGAGCTATTTATTCTTAGGCTTAGGTTGATTATCTGTTATAAGAATCGCGTTGCCTTTGTAGTGATAGAATAAGGAAGAACATGCTGTGTTGTTTTTGCGAATAATTAGAGCAAAAGAGATATTAAGGTTTGCTTGGATTAGCTTATTTTATCTTAGGATTAGGTTGACTATCCGTTATAAGAATTATGTTGCATTTGTATTGAGATAATAAGGAAGAAAAGTGGCGGATGTGTGTCCGAATATTTAGGCTAAAACATTCAAGTATCAAAGATGGAAGAAGTATCAATGATGGCTGGACATTCACCACTTTCAAGTATGAACATAAACTTGTTCTGGTGTTGTGAATCCATTATTGTGTGCATCCATTATTAATTCATCTTTGCTCTTTGTCAAAATAAAAAAATAATTATCAAGTATAATTTGTATTGATAGAATAAGGAAGAACATGTTGTGTTGTTTTTGCGAATAATTAAAGCAAAAGAGATATTAAGGTTTGCTTGGATTAGCTTATTTTATCTTAGGATTAGGTTGAAGTACAATAAACATATCAAGAACTTAAAGAGTTTTTTCATGTATTTAGTTAAAATGAAAATAATTTCATTGCATTGTTGATATAAATTTAATATGATTTCATTGATTCATGATTAGCTCTCTAATATCGTAGGACCTACATAACTAATATGTATGTTCGTCACATTTAAGTGAGAAATATAAATGATAGTAAGAATTTGGTTGCTAAGAACTTAAAGCTCAATTATCAGGGTAGATCTATCTAACAATGTAGATGGGTTCCATCACTTTAATTGGACCCCATTTTCTAACGATGTTTAATGGTTCTTTCAATAATCAAGATTAAACATCGTTAGAAAACGGGGTCCAATTAAAGCGATCGAACCCATCTACATCGTTAGATAGATCTGGCCTAATCATTGGGATGTCTTCAATGCGATAATGATATAGTGTGTATTGTTCATGACAGGCCACACTCCTTCATTATCACATTCAAGATGAGTGATGTTACTTAGACTCTATTCTTTACTCAACATTTGTAGATTGTTTATATCACTCTGTTTGCTTTATATATATATGTATGATGTATTTTTGATATAAGAATTATGTTGCATTTGTATTGAGAGAATAAGGAAAAAAGTGGCGGATGTGTGTGCGAATATTTAGGCTAAAACAGCCAAGTATCAAAGATGGAAGAAGTATCAGCGATGGATGAAAAGCCACCACTTTCAAGTATGAACATAAACTTGTTCTGGTGTTTCATCCATTACTGATTCATCTTTGCTGTTTGCCAAAATACAGAAACAATTATCAAGTATATGTTCAACTTGCCAAAATACAGAAACAATTATCAAGTATTAGTTCCAAGAACAAAGGTTGTTTCAAACACACCCTGAATTGCAACATTATCTTTTATTTCATTTACACTATATTTTTTAAAATTTTAATATATTTTTTAATTTTTTTGCAGCAAATTCATGGTCAGACTACTTTCCAAATGGATATTTGGATCAGGTCAATCATGAAATTTTGTAGATTTCTTCAAGTCAATCATGTTCCATTGTGGCTAGTCTTTGTTGGCGACTAATATGTATATAGTTCTGTCAAGAGTTATAAGCATTGATCCCTGGCAAACGCTCGTCCCAATGGATCATGATTCGCCTGAAGATGTTGAAAAGGTTCAAGCCACCTGTGGGAAACATCAATCATTTCCTGCATTAAACATAGGTATTTTGGTTTTCCCATATCCCCTTTTTATACTCGTTTCCATGTGTATCTCAAATCACAAATCCTAGTTTATCAAATCTCTAAACAAAAACCTGCAGTAAGTATTCATAAACAATGTCAGCAAACAACAAGAGATCAGCACAATGGGTTGAAGGAGAAGGTTCAAGCAGGTCTGCTTCAAAAAAGAAAGCAGAAAAAAGTGTAAAAAAATTTAAATTGGATGGAAATGCGTAGTACAATTGGTGGGCTGCTGAAAGAAAGAAAGCAGGAAAAACACAATCTATCAAACAACATGCTGAGGATGAAAAGGAGTACAAAGCAACAAAAAAACCATCTCTCAAACAACATCCCAAGGCGTACAAGACATTGGATGATGATGATTTGTCTGATGTGGAGTTTGATGGGTTGGATTAAGAAGATGCACATGTGGCATTTAACCCGGAGAAATCTCCAAAATTAAATTAGTAGATTTTTAGAATGTGTAACTTTTATTTCCAGTATTTTGTAATTTTTCATTTCAAGTTTTAATGGAAAATGTTTAATCTTAATTTCAGCACTTTTGTCAATGCTCAATTTTCTCATTACTTGTTGATATTAATATAATCATTCACCCTTTGCAGTATAAAAAGATTCTGTAGGACCGTAGAACAACCTAAATCACTATTGAATCAAGCTTAAACCTAGAGAGAGAAAGTAAGTAGAGAGAGAGAGTGAGTGGGAACTCCTAGTGTGTGAAATAAAAGACCTTGATATTACTAAGAGAACCACTAAGAGAACCAACCTCAAAATGAGGTAATACAAGAGTATTTATACTAGAAGTCTAGGGCATCATCTTATCTTTTACATTGTTACACTAATGGCCCTTAGACTTTTACAAAACATGAATACTAAGCATAAACTACATCATAATGATATTCTAAAGCAACCTATAACAACACATTGATGACCGACACTTTTTATAAATAAAATATGATCCTAACAATCTCCCCCTAAGTGTTGGTCATTGAAGGTTGCGCGACGTCATTATCTTTGTCTTTAAACTTTAACATTCATAGCTCTTGACGTCTTTAAGAATCACTAGATGAGTCATAGTACTTAGTTCATTGTTCTTAGTTCATCGTTGTTGAAATGATCAAATGATGTCATCTGTCTTTCATCACTTCTGTGTTTGTGGTGGTTGTCTGCCATTCCAACATGCTCATACATCTTAAGTCTTTGTGATACATGCATTTGTTGTTCCCGTTCTTTCACTTTGATCTTTGTCACTTTACTTTGTAGATTCTTCTTTTTGGCGAAGAATCTTTCTTTGACTGTTGCTATCCTTAGATCTTTGTGAGAATTTTCCTTTGACTTTGTGATGCATGTATGAGCATGTGGAATCTTTCGCCATGGAGATGATGTATATCTGCAGGTAAACATTTAGCAATAAGTCAACCGGTACTTACAGATAAGGAATTAGAGATCGTCAACAGCATAGTGTGAAGACTCCTTTTAACCCTTACCAAGGCCGTTCCCATGTCAGATACCCCCGAAGGAGCTTACGAGACCTACTAAGTAGCTCAATGACTGGGTGAGTCGCTGGGGATCACTCCACGACTGTAGACTATTTGAAACCACCGCGAACACTAAGCGTAATCCATAAAGAATTACCGAAGTGACCTGCTGTCAAAGCTGCTTGATGTTGACCCTGGCAGGAGTTTCCATTCAATCATTGAGAATCACAAAAGTGAATCCTCTCATAAATGTTCTGGCAGATTGCTAAGATCTGCGTAGGACTCTTAAGATTACATCTGGCATCCTTATTGTTGGATCACCAGAGTAGAAGTATCATGTGTTCCTATGAGATCTTTTGATGAATATCGGGGCTCTAGACTCGATAAGTGCACATTAGGTTTCCTATTCGGAGATTAGGGAGAGGTCTCCTGCTTCAATATCAACCATCTCTAAGAGACAGGTCGATAGATTACACCGGTTCCCCGTGAGAATGAAACAAGCTCTTTTAAGAGAACTTTGAGTGGTTAAGAAGGTTTAGTGCAGTGCGTCACTGGGTCCATGACGTCTTTATCTTCAATACCGGTGTCACCTTAGCAACAACCAGTAGCATACGAATTGAACCCGGTGTCTGCCCTAAGGTTGAACATATGGAGGGCTATTTCTTTTCACCCTTTTTCATAACTTTTCTTTTTAATTCTTCAACCCCTTCTTTCTCCTTTCTCATTTTCTCATTTTTTCAATCATACCTAAGGACTTCTAATTCTAATCTATTGGAATTGTCCTTGGGTAGATCCCTCCGGCTCTGGCGGATCATAGGACGGTTTTCCCTAACCTTAGTCACCTTATAACTCCATAACTATCCTATAATTGCCATGAAACCATTTATTTGAAATCTCTCAAAGTGTTTATGATAATAAAAACACATTGTTGTTACCACTTTGAGAGTTTTGCCACTTTTGAAGGACTCCCCCTTCACATGTGCTCATGTAATTTTTAAGAAATTTGCACATGCGCGAGGAGTTTGCACTTTTGAATTGATCCACTTTCAGTGAACATGACCGATTCGAGACACGCTTACATCACTAGTTAGACTAGCTTGCAATTATTACCCGTCCTGGTCAAATCCAAAGAAAGTCTTTCGATACGGTACATTCTACTCAGACAAGTCCTATTCGAGACACGCTTACATCACTAGTTAGACTAGCTTGAAATTATTACCCGTCCAGGACAAGTCTTTTCGATTACTGACATTTTAAGCTTCGTCAATTCATTGGTACATTCTGAGTCGAGCTCTTTTGAGATTCAGTCACAATCTTTAAACATCTTTGATCACATTTTAATCATGTCTTCTCCCCCTCAAAAATAGCATATCGTGATATTTTTTATATCAACAGATTAAGAAAAAGCTTTTTGGAGAGAAAGACAGATTTCATTTTGCATGAATTCAGAACATTTTATTTTTGTACTCCCCCTTAATGATAGCACATTTTAAAATCAGTTAAGGGTTTTGAGGGAGGTATCTTGAGCACTCATTTGAAGGATTTTGAAAAATCTTTTGATGAATCTTGAAAAAGTGCTCAAGATTACTATTTTGAAAACGAGTTTTTGTTTGAAGTCTTTTTCGTTTGTTTAGACTCGAACTTTTTGAAAAAGATTTCATCCTTGAAAATACGAGTCCTTGATTTGAAAATAATCAGAAGTCATCGTTTAAGCCCGGGTTTCGTACTGAAGTATACAAAAGCCATCATGAAGAAACTTTTTGGAAGCGACATGTTTTAGAAAAACATATAAAGAAACTCCCGTTCAAGCATCTGTACATGTCTGTATCATTGTTGAAAGACATTTCTAGACACGTACAGAATATTGATTTATACGAGAGACATGTCGTGAGAAGGCTATTTTTGGATTTTTTTGATTTTATATTTTTGTATTATGTTTTATAAAAGAAATGGAAAATCAAAAATAGAAGATTGAAAGAATGATTTTATAGAATTTACAGAATTTGAACCCTTTGAAGAACTGGGTTCTGAGATAGTTGAATCACCTGCACCAAAGACGAAGAGGTTTCACAAATAACAGTGTTAGAAGTACATGAATCATCACTTTGAGGGTGTTGACTATCAACGGTTGTTGTGGTTTCTACTTCCTTATCCTGAAGATTATCACTATTATTTGTCTTGGTGCAACTATCAAAAATCTTCCCTGTGGGAATCCACCTAAGACCAACTGTTTTAAAAACTTTCCCCGTAGGAATCCACCTAAGGTAAGATCTAGATGTAGTTTTCTTATCAGATGCGGCGGAAGTAAGTAGAGAGAAAGTAAGATCTAGATGTAGTGCTCTGATACCACTTGTAGGACCGTAGAACAACCTAAATCACTATTGAATCAAGCTTAAACCTAGAGAGAGAAAGTAAGTAGAGAGAGAGTGAGTGGGAACTCCTAGTATGCGAAATAAAAGACCTTGATATTACTAAGAGAACCACTAAGAGAACCAACCTCAAAATGAGGTAATACAAGAGTATTTATACTAGAAGTCTAGGGCATCATCTTATCTTTTACATTGTTACACTAATGGCCCTTAGACTTTTACAAAACATGAATACTAAGCATAAACTACATCATAATGATATTCTAAAGCAACCTATAACAACACATTGATGACCGACACTTTTTATAAATAAAATATGATCCAAACAGATTCTATTGCTAAGAAAACGTTACTGCAGCTGGTTTAGTACATTATTTTGTAATTTTTAATTTCAAGTTTTAATGGAAAATGTTTAATCTTAATTCCCGCACTTTTGTCATTGCTCAATTTTCTCATTACTTGTTGATATTAATATAATGATTCACCATTTGCACTAAAAAAAATCTGCTGCTAAGAAAACGTTACTTCAGATGGGTTTGAGTGCTAGAACTGAGAGTGCAGGGGTGGATTGGTAACATTTACACTTAACGGTTTAAATCCCCAATCAAATCGATAATTCAGTTTCACGCACACATAATTTCTCTATAATCACAAACACTAACATCTTTTATCAATCATTTTCAAAATCCCCAAATCACAAAACCCTAATTCAAGCTGGTGTTGCCAATTGAATCAAAAACGCATATTTGTTGACAGACACAACGTGGTCACTTTTTTGAAGAAACCAGATGGTTCTGAAGGATTCACACAGATAATCGATTTCTTGAATGCTACCCCTATTAGGTATGCATTAACTGTGAATCCTCCTATATGCATTTCTTTTATTAAGCAGTTTTGGGCTACTGCTAAGGTCATAACTTTTAATGAAGGAAAACATATTAAGGCTAAGGTAGATGGCCAAGATATACTCATAACTGAGTCATCTATTAGGGAATCTCTTAACCTACCAGATAATGAAGTGATTGTGTGTCTTGAAAATGCCGACATTTTCAAATGTTTGAAAATAATGGGGTATGAGAAGAAGAATAATAGATTAAAATTTTACAAATGTCTCTTCTCATCTCAGTGGAAATTCTTGATTCATACTCTCTTACATTGTTTGAGTCCTAAAACAACAGGTTGGAATGAGTTTGGTACTACCATGGCATCAGCTGTGATATGCCTTAGTAAAGGAAAACCTTTTAATTTTTCAAAAATGATTTTGGATGGTATGATCAAGACCTTGGATGATGATGGTAACTCTTTATTATATCCAAGGTTTTTGTAGCTTATTATTCCAAATCAATTGACTACTATTAAGACACATAGAGCAACTTTTTATGCCACCTCACTACAAAAGAAAGTATTTTCAAATCTGAAAAATAATGGCAAGGATTTTTCAGGAAGAGTTACACCACTTTTTCCATATATGGTGAACCTTCCACAAAAAAAGGGTGAGGATGTCATGGAAGGGGCTGCCACTTCTGCTGCTAGCTTAGAAGCAGAGCAGGCCAATGGTAACATACATGAGACTGAGTATACAGCCTTTGATTCACCTCTCAGTGAAGGTAACACATCCCGAAGTGATGATGGTAGATCTAAAACACATGAATTGATGGATACTGATGTACCAAATGTCAATTCCAATGATCCATCTCTCGGGCTAGGTAACCCAACCCAAAGTCGTGAGGCTAGAATAAAACTTATACAGGATTTGAAGGACAATTGTACCCAGTTAGAAAAGGATGTTCTTGGCCTCCAAAAGCGCACAACAAAACAAGGTGAAAAGATCAAAAAGTTGTAAAAGAGACTTCGATATTTGGAAAGTCAACAGAGCTCAAGAAAAACTCAGTTCAGACGTTTGAAGAAGGTGGGCACAGCACAGAGGATGAGTTCTTCTAAGGCTGCTAGTTTGGAGGATCCTCCCAAACAGGGGAGGAATGAAAGCAGAGTCTTAGGGGAGGAAACAACAAATGCTGAAGGTGCTTGTGCTGATATGCATGTGGATATGGATATTGGGATTGATAGTGGTGATAATATTGATGATGACTATGTAGTTGCTGACAATGAGGGTAATGAGGCGGTTTTGGAAGATGTAAATAAAAAACAGGCAGTGGAATTTCCAGGTGAAAATATTGTACAAGCTTCAAAGATCATGGTGGAGACTAATACTAGTTTGGGAGAAACTGCTGCTACTAGTAATGTTGAACAACTGGCTAAGGTGGTACAAGATGTTTCTGCTGCTACAACAAATCAAGTTTCTACTGCTGAAGAGGTTGCAAAGAGAGTTGATGAAGCTGAAATAGCTAAATTTATGGATGAGAAAAGGAGATCTAAAGTGTCTGAATTTGAAACAGAAGAGCAAGTAGCATTCATTCTTCAAAAAAAGGAGAAAAAAAATAGCCCATGCAGAAAAAATGCAAGCTTTTATTGATGAGGATGAAGTTCTACAGGCTAGAATTGCATAACTTTACAAAGATAAGACTTTAACTGATGATAACATAGTACAAAGACTTGCTGATTTGATAAATGAAATAGGTGTAGAATTAGCTTTGAGTCAGCGAAGTAAGTCAATGAAGCAAGGTCAAAGTCAGAAGAGGAAAAGAAATACCACAAAGTCTCCGCTCATGAGTGTAATGAAAACATACGTAAAGAATCAAGGTTTTTATAAACCTCATCAACTCAGGGGAAAGTCATATGACGAAATTGCACATCTATACTACCACTGCAAGAGATATATTGAAGAAAAGTTTATCCCCATGGGTACAGAAGAAACACCATCAAAGAAACAAAAGATCATTGAAGACAAGCATGCTGAGAAGAAGAATGATTCACAAAGAAATGAAGACAGCTCTTCTCTTGATCAGATGATGGTGATTGATTGCTCAATTATAGTATATATATTAAGTATCGATGAAATCCGCGAGAAATACGGATTTACCGAGTCGTTTCCCAACGAAAGTTGAATGGAATCTCGAATTATCGATTCGTGAACCGTGTAGTGACAAGTGAATAGTGAAAATTGTGATGGTAAAATTCAAATTATGAAAAGAAATAGTGAATTATGCAGAAAGTACAAGCAAAGTATGCACAAATATCTAAAATCTAAAAACAGAAATGCAATCGCGAAATTTAAACGTAACGTACGAAATAAAACGTGACTTTAATTCTAAAAATGATCCTACAAATATGAAACAAATTTCTAAAAATCTTAAACTACTAAAAAGAATTTTTAGAAAAAGAAAAATATTTTTTTGACTTTTTATTTATTTTCTATGATTTATTTTCTATTTTTGGAATTAAAAAGTAATTAAAAATTAAGGAAAATGTAAAAATTAATGAAAAAAATATAAAATCTGTTCTGAAAAATCTAAAATATTATAAAAGAATTATCTAAAATATTTTTGTATTTTTAAAGGCTTTTTCTGATTTTTTATTGATTTTTGTTTATTAAAAAGTATATAAAAATGATTATAAACTAAGAAAAATTAAAAAAAAAATCAAATCTACTCAGAAAAATATGAAAAATTTACAGAAAATCTAAAATAATATGAAAAGCTTGCAGAAAAATTTTGAACTAAAAATAAGTTGCAGAAGTGCTTATTAGCTAGAAAACAGCTCACAAGTGCTTATTAATAAGCACTTGTGACAAGACTATGTGAAACTTGAAACACAGATTCAGGGTGTGTTTGATACGTACTGAACAAAACAATTAAGTGGACAAAACTGATTCGGTCAAAGGTTGAGTTGTTTGGTAGAAAAAAAAGGTACGCTGAGTGGGCCAACCCAGTTCTGAATGGGCCACCACTCCTGCCCTTGCCCAGTGATTCAGCATAATTTAATTTCCTCCTTTTACCCTTTTTTCATTTGGTATCCTCACCAGCCGCCTCTAACTTTTTATAGTTTATTTTTTTTCATTCGAGTATTCTTTCATGCGTTGATTCTGCTGCCATAAAATTATTGCAGGTAACTAATAATTTTTATAGTTTTCACTTTGTATCTTTATTTTATCCAATAAAATAAACAATAAAAGCATGCAAATTATTCTGTGTATTGTATTGTTATAGATAATATGTCAGGTGTCATCTACTTTAGCAATTGCATGATACATGTTATTAATTTATTATAATATGTCAATGCATGAGTGTACTACTATGTAATATTTTATAAATGAAGTGGTTGGAATCAAGACACCATGGCCAACTAAAAATAAATGGAGTGAATAAAATATTTGCTTGAATGTGCATATCAATGTATCTCAGTAGTGAGTACCCATCTAAATTTTATTTTAACATTATAATATAGAAAAGTTGTCAAACGATGTGTGGGAATGTATAACCATATATATGACGTTAAAGTTAAATCGCTGTTATTGATTGTATCTCCATAGGCATGGAAAATGTTGGTGAATCTTCAAAACAAAAGAAACCTAGGCTTAACTGGAAAAAGAAAAGTGTGGTTAAAACATTTCTTGAAGCTTGTATACATGAGGTTGTTGTAAATGGACGAGACGGAGTTAGCCTTACGATGCATTCATGGAAAAATGTTGGAGAAATACTTAAAAAGGAGCATAATTTTATCGCTGATCAACGACAAATGAAAAACCATTTTGACTATCTTAAAAGCAAGTTTAATGCATGGACCAAATTAAAGAACAAAATAGGAAACGTGTATGATCCCGTAACTAACACTTTTAATTTAACGGAAGAAGAATGGCAGATAGAGATGAAGGTCACATTCTATCCTTTGCATCTTTTCCCCTAATAATTTCCTAGATAGTTTTATATCTATACTTATAAGTTCTTTTAAACAGTCAAATAAATACGTAGAACCAGTGAGGAGTACTGGATTGCTTTTCCCTGATCTTTGTGCACAACTATTTGATGGGTCAACTAGCAATGGGTTTGAAGGTTGGGGACCAGCTTCTAATCTTCCTAATGATTGTGAAGATTCTGCTAATGTAGTGTCAGTTTAAGATGATGATATCCAACATGTGCAAGCAATCCCGGCATCAACACAAGAACCCCCAAATTCGACACAAGAAGCGCCTTCTGGTCCTCAAAGCAAAAAAAGAAAATGTAAACAAGCAAGTAGTTCAAACAAGTCTGCTGTTGAGGAAGACTTTGCCAAATTTGTTCAACTTATGATGGAAAAACATAGAGGAGATGACATTGATGCTTGCATGGAGAAGTTAGAAAAGGTCGGGTGGGGAACAGATAACTTGTTGTACGACGTTGCAGTTATGCTTTTTAGTGAAAGCGCTGATTATAGGAAAGTTTGGATGCGCTTAAAGCCAGAGAGTTTGGAGAATTGGGTTAGGAATGCTGGACGCAAGTATGGGATATTGGGCTAGTTGAATAAGAATTAAAATTAACATGGGATTTGTTTGTTGCTTTACTTTAGAATTTGAACATCATTTGTCTTGGTCATTTTAATAATGTTTGTCGATGTTATGAATTTTGAACATGCTTTTCAATTGATGATATGATTTTGCGTAATTGTGTTCTTACTTGTTATGAATTTTTAGTGCAAGATTATTTGATTCTAGTATTTCTAATGTGATGTCATCTAAGCGATACATATTGTTAACTTTTGTCTTTATTTTATATTGCAAGGTAATATATGGATTTGGAGGATGAGCTTCTGTTTTTGTTCATCATATATTGGTATATGAAAATAAAATCTTCAAGAAGGATAGAAAGGATAAGAGATAACACTTCCGTCTTGACCGGTCATGCGTACACACAAGAACTGTTAGGTGGATCTAATACACAATGTCAAGAGTTCATGCGTTTATCTCGTGATGCATATATTTTGTTATGCAATCATTTCAAAGAAAGAAATTGGTTGCAAAATAGTAGAAATATAAGTGTTGAAGAGAAGATGGCAATATTTTTGACAATTATAGGTCATAATGAACGCTTTAGAATGGTTAAGCGGAGGTTTCAACACTCCACACAAACTATTCATGCATGTTTTCATGAAGTACTACGAGGGATGATGCAATTTGCAAGAGAAGTCATAGTGCCAACATCTTTTGAAGCAAATACTTCAGAAAGACAAAGAAACTTAAGAGAAATATTCTCGGTACATTTTATAAAAATATACTTAAATCATATATAGAATAACAATATTTCTTATATATCAAGTTTCTTATCTAGGGGGCAATTGGTGCGCTCGATGGAACTCTTGTACACGCAGTTGTGCCTGTCGATCAACAAATGCGTTATAGAGGAAGAGGAAAAGGTGAGTGTTTCCAAAATGTTTTAGGGATATGTGACTTTAATATGATGTTCACATTCGTTTGGGCTGGATGGGAGGGCATAGCTCATGATTCAAGAGTTTTGACAGAAGTAGCATTTAATCCAAACTCTAACTTCCCGTTTCCTCCACCAAGTATGTATTATCCTCGCATAACATGACAATTTTATTGTTGTTATCCATATTTTATTAAGTAAACTAATGTTCTCACAAACTTGCCATTGTAGACAAATATTATCTTTGTGATGCTGCATATACAAACACTCGTGGGTTTATGGCACCATATCGTAATACGAGGTATTGGTTAGCCGATTTCCGACGTCGACGTGCCTTAACAAAAGAAGAAAGGTTCAATCATGCTCATGCACAACTTAGAAATGTTATCGAGCGTGCTTAAGGTGTCTTAAAAGCAAGGTTCCCAATACTAAAACAAATGGCTCCTTATCCTTTTCCAATACAAAGAAATGTAGTGATTGCCTGTTTTGCGGTCCACAACTTCATAAGGAAATGCAACATTCATGATCAATTATTTTTGGAGAGCGACGCAAACACCATGTTTGCTACTGAAGAACAAGGTGAAGGAAGTGGGGGACAAGGCATGGACGACATACAATGGGGTCCCCAAGGCAATAAATATATGGCTAATCTCCGTAATCAGATTGCTAATGAGTTATTTTTAAATGCTTCAACCTAAGATTAGTTCATGAGTTATATTGTTTTATGATCTTTCGATAAGACTACTTACATTTTTTTTGTTTATTCCAACATTACTTTCTTTTAATTATATTTTTATTCGCGTTAATAATTTTTTTATCAAACGGTACATTTTGTAAAATACAAAATCAGACAGAAGGTTAAATTAGTAATTTTAGGTAACTCAGATTGGTCATTCAGAACAAATGTCAAACAATCATTTTCACTCAGAATCAGGTTCACTCAGCATCTTGGAATCATTCAGCAGCTTTGATTCATTCAGCGCTAAATCATATTTTTTATCAAACAGCCCCTCAGTATACTCTATTAAGCTCAATAAAGCTCAGAAATGAATAGAAATAGCACATAAACAATAGAAATGAGCAATAAGCAGTTACTAGCAAGCTAAACAATAAGCACAAATCAACCAAAATAAGCCAGAAGCTAAGTAACACTAAATATTAACTACTAAACCTCAAATGAGACTCAAAATGATCAATTAAACCAGATACAAGCTCAAATACTAACTAGCAGGCCTAATTACCAAATCAGTTACTATGTTCTAAACACCTAAATTGCAGGCAAGAATAAGCTGACTAAATAAGCTCTAAAGTACAAACTTAAGGGGGCAAAAGCTCATTTATACTACTGAGAGTCTAAAAACTGCAAAATCCCTATCTCTAACAACTAATTGATGCTCTTAATTGATTTAAGATCAGCAGCTAGTGGATACTGTGAACATGAAACAGTTGACTAATTTTAAACTTGTACCAATTGACCAAATCCAATTTCAATCTACAAAATCTACTACTACTTGTATTGTTAAGCTACAATTACACTAGATTAAGCTATATTAATCTATTATGCAACTACTTTTACAAAGCTACTAGCTGATATCAACTTATACTAACAGTTACCAATTAAGAAAACTAACTTTGACTTTTATGAGCTATACTACTTATTTTTCTTATTAAGCCTACTATTACTCTAATGTGATCTGTATGTGATGCTAAAACAGTAATACAACAACAATTACACTCAGCAATCAACAAATCCAAACACCCCCTTAAAACCTGTTAACACTATGAATTGATGCAAATCACCACAAACTTCCAAATCATTTATTCAACAAGCGGTAATAACAATTACAGAAGCTATTCCAACAATCAATTACAACTAAATCTAACAAATACTCAGAAAACATATGTATGCAAAATAGAAGCAGAACTTACAAACACAATTCAAGTCAGCTAGAAAAGAGGTGATTCACTTAGCCTGCCTATCTTTTAGATAGGCTGAGATCTTCCAAAGCTATCTCAATCTACCAAATAAACTCCAATTATCAACTGATTCAACACAGTTTGACTTTCGTTGACCAAAATGCCAATGAACAAGGAACTAAACCTACACTCTCACAAAAGCTATATAGAGCTGATATGAGATGTATTGAACTACAAACAAGCTTAACTAAGAGCTGGAAGACTAGATTAAACAACTTTTTATATTTTTTTCTTTTCTGATTTGTATAAAACTATTTGAATGAAACAGTAAATGATTTGAAACAAAGAAGTATGAAATGATTTAAACTATTGAGACAGAAATAAAAGCTAGTTTATAAATTGTAAACTACAATAAGCAGAAATGATAAGAGTAAAAACTGATTGTATTAATAAAAGAGAATTACAATTGAAATTTAAGAGAACTACAATTCAAAAGTAAAATGGGCAGAGTTTCTACACTATACTCCACCACTGAATACAGGTTACCTATCACTCTATTTATAGCAACAATAAGAAGATTCTAGAGATGAGGGAGTCACGGATTGCCACCTTGGCAATCCGTGTGGTGTGCTTCCTAAGTGCAAATCTAAGCCCTCTGATCATATCCCAATCATCCATCATCATATCAACCCTTGGATTACAATCTATGACGTGTTCTCTCCAATAGTTTGATGCCATCTGTCCCTTTTGTGCTTTTTAGCTCTGACACGCTCCTGACACGTCCTTGATCTTCTAGATACCAAGCAGTTGTATGGAAATACCCTTACTCTCGGTAATTGGGTGAATCGGTATATCTAGGGTTCATGTTCTAGGTGAAAGTAATTTGGGGGAAAAGGGGGCGGGTAAGAATTATTTATTATTGTTTGACTTTGGTTAAAAGTGGGGGTTGACCGGGTTGGGGTAAGTGGATCGGGTGAAAGAGATTGGGCCGTGTAGGATTCTTGGGCTTTGTTTTGGATTTGGACAAGTAATATTGGATAAAGCTCATGGACCTATAATTACTTTTCAGCTTTTGTGTATTAAAATTACAAGGACCTTTTGTGCAATTAATGAAACTGTGAGGGTTGATTCTGCCATTCTTCAAAAATATAATCCAAGGGTTTCTATTGACAATTCTCTAATCTTTGAGGGTTGATTTTGACTTTCATGAAATATTTCTTCCAGGTACCTCTTTTATCAATTGATGAAAGTGTAGGGACTGAAAGCGAAATTTCTTCAAACTTTAACCAGGGACCAAATCTGACAATCTTCAAATCACTGAGGTCTCTCATAGGCTTATGCATTGACTTTCCTTGACTATTTTGCACACATTCTACTCTCATGCTCGTTTTTGCTTGTTTCCTGATTGTTTTTCGTCATTTCACAAGATATCCGTACCTACACATTCACAATCACAATCACAAAAACATATTTTCTTTGACGTTTTGGTTAGTTTTTGGATTATTAAGTACCTATTTAAGCTAAGAAAAGGTGAGTGAATAAGCACTCACCAGTGATTCTTCCTGAAACATTATATGCTGATCCTATTCAATCTAGACATCCAATCATAGACTGGGAGATTTACAAAGATAAATTTGGAAAGGCTTGGAAGATAATCAGGCTTGGTGGAGGATCAGAAGTGTGCAAAAGTTTTCAGGAATTGATAAGAAGAAGTGACAACGAAGACTTAGACAGATTATGGGAGTTGTTTAAAAAAAAACTCAAAATAATCAAGAAGCTAGATGTGAAAGAGCAAGAGCTGTGGGTTGAGTTACACAGGTTATATGAACCTGATCCAGCTGATATCTATTGGAACTTCCCAATTTATGATCTCTCAACTTCATGGAAGTTTTATGATAGCTGCAATGTACATCAGTTATCAACACAAGGTGGAGTTGATGTTTTTATGCTTGCAGAAAAAGAGTAACCTTTGAGTGCTAATTTACTTGCTGTGATAATATCTAAAAAGATCATATGTGAAGAAAGTACAGAGGTAGTTAAAGATCTCATTGAAAGAATTCGTGCTCAGTATGAGAGACAAATGCAAGAACGGAATAAAAGAAGATAAGGTATTTGGAGGTAGCAGGGGTGTAGCTTATCTGTTTTCATTAAACAGAGAATTGTAGCTTCTCTGTTGTTTGTACAAAAGTTACTAATGCTATTATTAAGTTACTACTGCTATTACAATAGTTGTTTGTGTAATTTAGTCTATTGTAATGGATTTAGACTCCAAAAAGTTAAGCTTTTCTCTGGCAATGAAAAAATTTGCAGTTTTCACTAGTATATCTACTTGCAGGCAACATAATTAATAATATAACATTAAAATTGATAAAAAAAAAAACATAACATGACATGATAAAAACATAACATTAAAATTCAAAGGAACATAACATGGTTGATAAAAAACATTGAAAGAAACTCTAAAGTCCCTTGACAAATGCGTGCTTGTTGAAAAGCTTGAGCTTCTCTTCGGCAATCTTCTTCTTCAATTCCAAAAGCTCGATAACGCCGGACTTTTGAAGCTTCTTAAAATACTCCAAGCACTTGAACATCTGCACCGAAGGACGCACAAGTTCCATTTCAGCCATGTACTTGTTCCTTTGAATAACAATATCAAGCAACTCTTGATATGCCTTAAACAGATCTTTCGTGTACTTCACATCACGCTGTGTCTCTGATTTAAATCTTTTTTATAGTATAAGTTTATTTTTCCGAAGAAACACTCGTGAAAGTATGTTCCCCGGGTCGTTATGTCCGAACGAAGGTAATACGGCGATTAAGTCGCGTGATTGTGAAGTGAATGGGGTTTTAAAAGAGATATTTTGGTTGGTTTTTTTATTAAACTACTAAAAGGATTTAAAACGCAGTTAAAGTAAAAAGAAACAATAAAACGACGCAAAGGAAACAAACAAATAAAACAAGCATTCGATAAAATAACTAAACAAAACGAGATTTAAAATGCGAAAAGAAATTAAGACGAGAAATGAATTTAAAAATAATATGTTTGCAAAGCGACGTTAATAAGTTCATCAAGTGTGGGTCAAGGATTTACGACGAATTATTTTCCTTAAACAAGACAATTTTCTCACAACGTTGGTTTATTTTGAAAATAATCCTTTAAAAATAAAATAATTACTAGATGTGTAATTTGATTATTCTCCGGCTTTTGCCCTTCAAATAATAAAATTACAAGTCTAAATAATCATAACAATTATTAATCATAATCCTCTTTTATGTCCACACTTAACTCACAAACTCGTGCCACTAAGCAAACACTAATAAACTACTCGAAACTCATATTAATAAGATAAAGTTACTTGATAAAAGAAAAAGACTCGATAAAAGAAACAAACTAGATAAGCCAAAATAAAATTCGGCAGAGTTTCGCCTAAGCATAAAGCTAAAGAGAACCTCACTCGATAAACGATGAGGTAATGATTATCTAACTCGATAATCTTGGCTAACTCGCCAAAAGAAATGAAACTTGGTAAAATCAATACTAGAAAATTTTTAAAAAAAAAAAAAAAAAAAAAAAAAAACCCTCGGTAATGTTCTTTTTGAAAAACCAAACTCAACAAAACAAACAAAACAAAAAAATTGCAAATTAGTCCTTGGGGAAAAAAAACTAAACTCGGTAATATATTTAAAAAAACCAAACTCGGTAGTATTTTAAAATCCAAACTCGGTAGTATTAAAAAAACTAAACTCGAAAACATTATTTGCAATTTAGTCCCTATTCGAAAACAAAACTCGATAAATTTCAAATAGGTCCCTAACTCGAAATCCAAACTCGGTAACAATTTTCAAGAAAAAAAAAAAGAAATCAAACTCGACAACTTTTTTAAAAAATGAAACTCGGTAAAAAAATTTAAAAATCTAACTCGATAAAAACCATAACAAAACACCATTTTGATCTAAAATAAAGCCTAAAACTAATGTTTTTCTACCAAATTTATTACTAAACAACCTAGTTTAACCATAAACTTTAATTCCCACCAATAAAAACACGAATTTAACAACTAAAAATTAAAGATTTTTAAAAAGATAAAGCTTTTTAGAGAGAGAAAGTAAAACACATACTTCATAAAAATAAAACTACACTACTCCTACTACTAAGAGGACCAACCCTCAACAACCAACCTCTCAAAGTTGGTGTTTAAGGGGTATTTATAGGCTAGGGGCTAGGGCTTCTCTAATCTTTGACATAGTTGCAAGATTAGCCCCTAGACTTTTACAAAACATGAAAAAACTACTTAAAACATATTAAAACGCTACAAATGCAACTAAATACTACACATAACGATCTTGTAACTTGGAGGAATTTAGTTGACTTTTCTTCCAAAGTTCTTCAAATTACCAAAGTTGACAACTTGCTGAAACTTGGAGGGACATTATTGTAAAGGTCTTCATATTTCAACTAAGAGTCTCTTTTGTTATTCTCTGAATCTCTAATGATTACTTTTGTCATTTTGGGCTTTTCTTGGATAAATTTCTTCCTCGGCTTTGGCTTTTTACCTTTTTCCAATCTCGTGCTCGTTTTTGTCGGTTTTTGCTTGATTTTTGCCTCTTTATGATATATCCGTACCTGCACGTTCACAAACATAAAAATACACATTCTTTGGCATATTGTTAGCAAAATTAGTCTATTTGGGTCCACTTTTGGCTATGAAAAAGTATGTGAATTAACACATACCAAAATCCCCCCGACTAAGGTATTGTCGTGTCCTCACGCAATGTGATCAATTCACGCTTATGGGATAAATAATTTCATAACTCTTCCTACTAACTTTGTATAGTAGCAAGGAGGTTCGAAAGAAATTATAAAATCATTTATTCCCGAAAACGCTCCATTTTCCAAAATTTTCCTTTATTCCATTATTCCACTTTCACTTCTATTTTTGTATTTTTCATACTTCATAATTGTGACGGTTTATTGAACTTTCATTATTATGCAATAATTTTTAGGGTCAACGAGTAGAAACACTTCTATTTAAGAAGTGACCATACGGATAAAAATCGTCATCCTTGATTTTTCTCAAGTCCCCAAACTAAGCGTACAAACGAGATCACAGCTTATCTACAAATTAGATGCTAACACTACTCATAACAGTTACTTGTGGAAACTCCTTACTCCCATTTCCTAGGTTTTGTATCTCAATATTTTATTTTGTTGAGAAATGAATTGCTTCATATTTTCTCGTTTCGATAATTTTTAAATCCGATAGTGATACCTAAGTTAAAACGATAAGTAGTTATTCATTTTCTCTTAAGAACCACTGCAATAGAAATTCGGTCCATATCAAGGAATTTGGGGTACATACAATATAAATGATATAAGTTGCGGAGTACGATCACCTGCACCTCATGTGACTGATTACTAATCACTTATCACATGCACCTCACGCGCCAACAACTTATTTACATACATAAGCTTTTATTCGATACAACTTTTAACTTTCACTTTTTTCATTTTTTCATACTTTTCACTTTTTTCTTTCTTGACTTTTCTCAATACATCAATGGAAGCTTATCGGGTAGCTCCAAAACCACATAGATAATCAACTTTTGACTTTTGATTTTTTCACTTTTTGCTCTTATTTTTTATGTTCCTTGATATGTACCCAACTTCTAAAGCAAAAATTCTCTTAAGAAAACAAAGAACTGAATATTATTCAAACCGAAATACCACTAATTAACCTAGAACATCTATTATATATTGGTGACGTTTCTGATGGGAGTAAAAAGCCACAAGTACCTCTTATGAGCTCTAAAGAGAACCACTACTCCACGTTTAGCATCTAACTTCTAAATAAACTCTATCATTTCTCGCTTTTCGCAATTTAAGATTCCAAGTAATGAAACCCGCGAATACTTAGCCGATAATCAGCCACGCATATATAAAGTCAGTTACGGAAACTTGCAAATTCTAGAAGAAGAATTTGTGTTTTCTAGCCTCTGATGTAAAAGACTAGCGAAAGCTTTTAAGCTGCGCATGTATAAAGTCAAGTACGGGAACTTGCAGATTCTTAAGAAAGAATTCGCATTTTATAGCTCCTGGTGTACAAAACCAGCACAAGCTTATGTGATTATCATTGGTTAAGGGAACAAGCTAGGGCTCAACACGCCCGGTCAAGTCAAAATATTTATTCCTACTCTCGCCAGCTGGAAAGTCAACAAGGTGTCAAAACACTTATTCAAACTTTATTATATTTTTGCACAACTTTTTAATTTTTCTCATTTTTTGTACTTTTTCATGACTTTTCATCAAATTTTTTGAAATTTTTCAATTTTTTTTTTTTTTGGTGGAAAAACGGAGTTGCACGAGTGCACGACAAAGTGCAAGGCAAAAATCAGATCGAAAGATCACCCCCCCCCCCCCCCCAGACTAAAACGAAACATTGTCCTCAATGTTTAAAAGGTAAGGGTTCTCCTACATAAACCTAAGGCCGTTTATTAATTATGCCAAAAGATAAATGTTAGTCGATAAGATTAGGATATATAGATAAGCAACGAATGATGAAACTCGAGTGAAGACAAAACAACGAGCACGAGAGTCTTCATACTTCGGGAAAATCCTGGACATAAACAACAACAACCACGAAACACGAGATATGGAAGAGGCAGTCCTCCTCACGTCACGTTAGAAAGAAAATAGAAATTTAAGAAGATGAATTTGATAAGCATGGGGTACCTCCCATGAAGCGCTTATTTTTGTTCACCGAGTCACATGAGCTTGACTCGATCCCCGAATTAATTATTCCTTGGGGAGAGCAGATAGAACGGACACTTGGCACAAGAGATTCCAGGGTCAAATATGGTGTCCTCACTCCCGGTGGAGTGGAAAGAAGAAATGGTGGGATAGGTATAGAATGGTTGAAACACCCGGATAGTATAAACATAGTCGATTTCTGAATCAAGGGTGGGTAAAATATTAAGCACCAGAACATATTGTTCAAATATCTCGTCCACCATTCCAACAACAACTTCATTTACATTGAGCTCAAAATCTACATCGGGTGGTTTCTCGGGCGGACGAGAAGATGGTGAATCGAAGAGAAATGAATCGGCATTGGAAGGTAAATCATCATTATGTAATTCTTTAGTAAGCACGTATCTTTGAAGGCCATTCTCGTCATTTTCAATATGCGGTTGAGAAATGGTATGAGTAAGTTCATCGGAGAACTTCTCGTGAGGAGAATCAATCATATCATGTGAATCCTGGAGCTCGGGTTCCATTTCAGACTCACCACTAGGAATATCGAAGATCGGGTTATTTGAAATTAGATTAAAATCCAATTCAAAATCAAATAACGGATTCGTGAAAGTCTTATTGAATGTTTCGGAAACCCTTGGAACAAGGTCATCATCATCCTCATCATAATCATAGATATCTCCACAAGAGTCTTTATCACTTGTAGTATACTCATTGTGAGAATCGGAATAACTTTCCACTTCAACGAAATCTTCATTGCTCATCGGAGGGAGAGAAGTTGACGGTTCTTCATTCAATAATTCTTCAAGTAAACGAATATCCCCCTCCGGATCAAAATTAGAATCGTCCATTATCGGAATGGAATCATTAGCAAGAAATGCCTCGATCTCATCTAAAACGACATCACTCCCTTCAACCGGTGTGAAAGAAGGATGGAAAGAATCGGAAACAATTTCAGAATTACCGTTAGAATTTTCCCCGGACTCACTTGGGATTGGGACGAGGTTCTCAACACTAGACTTATTGAATTCGTCAGATTCCGTTGCCGGAATAGTGTTAAGATGCCCGTCCCCCATTGTTAGAGAGTCCTCGGGTTCTACGGAAAATATGGATTCATTTTGAGGATTAAGATTGATCGTAATTGTGGAATCATCATCATCGTACATACAACACTCACAAAATTGGAATTTTCTTTCTTCGGCAAGAAGTTTTTCCATCGATTTCTCATGAGGCTCGGGAGTGGATGTATAACGATTAATTACCATCTCTTTTAACGTCTCAATAATGGATTTAATTTCAAAATTTTGATTAGTAAAATCGGAAGTTTGTGGGGGTTGGTTAAAAATATGAGAATCGTGATATGAATTCGGCTCATAAAAATTTTCAGACGATCCCCCACAATGTTCAAAATTTGATGTATTTTGAAACGAATTATCATTGAAAAATGGTACTTGCTCATAAGAGTTTTGATAAATAGGATTGAAATCATTTTGAGGATAATTATCAAAACTCGCATCACAAGCATAAGACGTGTTAGCACTCGGGGCATAGCACATACAGTTTATGTATCCACATTCGTTACAAAAACATCGCCCACACGACATTCCTTCTTCGGAAGGGTTTCCACAAATATAACAATTAAACGAAATGGTGGTAGTGTATAGTAATCGGGAATGTTTGACGGATTGTTGAACGATCTTTGATCATACGTGTGAGAATTACAATTCAAACAAACACCATCATGAATATCATCACCACATTGGTCGCACGTACACCACACACACAACCCTCCGAAGAACGGTTCTCCACAATTGAAACAAATCGGATCCATAAAAATTATCGGTTTAGAGGGTTAAAGAAGAAGAATCAAATGATAAGAGGATAAGAGGATTATTTTTGGTTTTTGCGTATCATAAAAACAAATAAATAAAAGTGAAAATCAAATATGAAAAAGAAAAATATTTTTGGATTTTATATTTTAAAGAAACTTAAAATTACAATCTTTTTGGTTTTTATATACTTTTAATAATTTTTTTTTTTTTTTTTTTTTTTTGAGAATTTTTACAAAAAACGATAACTTCTCGGGAGAAGGGTCTTCAAATCACCAACAAACGATACAAGTACGACGCTCTCGTTTCAAACCTTCCCCGGCAGCGGCGCCATTTTGATTTAAATCTTTTTTATAGTATAAGTTTATTTTTTCGAAGAAACACTCGTGAAAGTATGTTCCCCGGGTCGTTATGTCCCAACGAAGGTAAGACGGCGATTGAGTCGGCCTGAGTCGCGTGATTGTGAAGTGAATGGGGTTTTAAAAGAGATATTTTGGTTGGTTTTTTGATTAAACTACTAAAAGGATTTAAAACACAGTTAAAGTAAAAAGAAACAATAAAACGACGCAAAGAAAACAAACAAATAAAACAAGTATTGGATAAAATAACTAAAGAAAACGAGATTTAAAACGCGAAAAGAAATTAAGACGGGAAATGAATTTAAAAATAATATGTTTGCAAAGCGACGTTAATAAGTTCATCAAGTGTGGGTCAAGGATTTACGACGAATTATTTTCCTTAAACAAGACAATTTTCTCACAACGTTGGTTTATTTTGAAAATAATCCTTTAAAAAGAAAATAATTACTAGATGTGTAATTTGATTATTCTCCGGCTTTTGCCTTTCAAATAATAAAATTACAAGTCTAAATAATCATAACAATTATTAATCAAAATCCTCTTTTATGTCCACACTTAACTCACAAACTCGTGCCACTAAGCAAACACTAATAAATTACTCGAAACTCATATTAATAAGATAAAGTTACTTGATTAAAGAAAAAGACTCGATAAAAGAAACAAACTAGATAAGCCAAAATAAAATTCGGCAGAGTTTCGCCTAAGCATAAAGCTAAAGAGAACATCACTTGATAAACGATGAGGTAATGATTATCTAACTCGATAATCTTGGCTAACTCGCCAAAAGAAATAAAACTTGGTAAAATCAATACTAAAAAAAAAAAAAAAAAAAAAAAAAAAAAAAAAAAAAAAAAACAACTTGGTAGTGTTCTTTTTGAAAAACCAAACTCGACAAAACAAACAAAACAAAAAAATTGCAAATTAGTCCTTGGGGAAAAAAACTAAACTCTGTAATATATTTAAAAAAACCAAACTCGGTAGTATTTTAAAATCCAAACTCGGTAGTATTAAAAAAACTAAACTCGAAAACATTATTTGCAATTTAGTCCCTATTCGAAAACGAAACTCGATAAATTTTAAATAGGTCCCTAACTCGAAATCCAAACTCGGTAACAATTTTAAAGAAAAAAAAAGAAATCAAACTCGGCAACTTTTTAAAAAAATGAAACTCGGTAAAAAAATTTAAAAATCTAACTCGATAAAAACCATAACAAAACACCATTTTGATCCAAAATAAAGCCTAAAACTAATGTTTTTCTACCAAATTTATTACTAAACAACCTACTTTAACCATAAACTTTAATTCCCACCAATAAAAACACGAATTTAACAACTAAAAATTAAAGATTTTTATAAAGATAAAGCTTTTTAGAAAGAGAAAGTAAAACACATACTTCATAAAAATAAAACTACACTACTCCTACTACTAAGAGGACCAACCCTCAACAACCAACCTCTCAAAGTTGGTGTTTAAGGGGTATTTACAGGCTAGGGGCTAGGGCTTCTCTAATCTTTGAAATAGTTGCAAGATTAGCCCCTATACTTTTACAAAACATGAAAAAACTACTTAAAACATATTAAAACGCTACAAATGCAACTAAATACTACACATAATGATCTTGTAACTTGGAGGAATTTAGTTGACTTTTCTTCCAAAGTTCTTCAAATTACCAAAGTTGACAACTTGCTGAAACTTGGAGGGCCATTATTGTAAAGGTCTTCATATTTCAATTAAGAGTCTCTTTTGTTATTCTCTGAATCTCTAAGGATTACTTTTGTCATTTTGGGCTTTTCTTGGATAAATTTCTTCCTCGGCTTCGGCTTTTTACCTTTTTCCAATCTCGTGCTCGTTTTTGTTGGTTTTTGCTTGATTTTTGCCTCTTTATGATATATCCGTACCTGCACGTTCACAAACATAAAAATACACATTCTTTGGCATATTGTTAGCAAAATTAGTCTATTTGGGTCCACTTTTGGCTATGAAAAGGTATGTGAATTAACACATACCAGTCTCCCTATCAAAATACACCTTCATTTGGTATGGTAACTCAGTTGAGTTAGCAGCTGCTTCAAGTTCCTAAAGAAGCACAAATTGAGACATTCTTACACCCTTTGATACAATTTATGTTTTTCTGTTTTTGTTTACTGGATGAATGAGGAAGTTACTTGGGTTATAGCATATAAATAGGCGGGGTAATTACATGTGAAAATGTGTTTTAGGCGTGTTTGGGTAATAAATGCTAAACGTTTGGGTTACCAACATACACATCCCAAAATTTCCTAGCAACATTAATTTATGCCTAACAGCATTAAGTTATGCCAAGCAGCATTAACATAATTAAAGTAGATTACAACTACTTCATTTTGTTTAACTTGATGTTTTAACTTTATTTCGTTTGTAAATACAAGAATTTTAATTAGATTATAACTTTTACATTATAGTTTTAAATGATTGTTACAAACATTTAAAACTACAATATTAAAACAACAAATCTTTGTAAATTTTTTAAAAAATAAAACAATCCTATCTAAATTCATTTTTTAACTAACTTAATTTATTTTTAGGTAATGATTAACATAATTAAAGTAGACTACAACAACTTCATTTATGTTACAAGGATAAATGTGTACATGGTTAATGGTCACATATAATACCCTTATAACGTGGCCATAATCATGATTTAGATACACATTTGTGATATGGTGTGACTATTGTAAATCCTATAGTCAAATGTTCGTGCTACAAATATATGTGACTATACACATTAGGATTTGGAAAGCAAACACACACTAAACTTTAGACACACATATTAACTTACGTGACCATATGTATCAAATTTTTGTTATCTATACTACCTTATAATGTATTTAGAAAATCTATATTTAGAAGTCTTAAAATGTTTAAGACCAAAAACATTTCTTTAATAGAAAAGATGCATGTACACCACTTTAATGCACATGATTTTTAGACTTACAAGACAAGAAGCATAATGTACATCACTTTAATGCACAAATTAAAAAAAAAATACCATATTAATGATATTTAATGTAGTTAATTAATTAATTGGTCAATAAATACAATTAATACAATTATTAAAACACCATTACATCACAAATACAAATTATCAAGCATATTGTACAACCAAATTAAACACAATTCCTACATTAAATGTCACTAATACAAATAATAAAGCACATTATACAAATATTAAAGCCCGAACGGGAGCGGGCCAAACAGCCTCGAGCCCGAACGGGCACGGCCTAAACAAAATTCTTGATATCCGTAAATTTATTGTTAAAAAGAACATAATAAACAAAAATACATGATTCACCGGAAAATTTAATTTCAGGGTACCCGTCGCTGCAATGCGCGGGTACCCTGCTAGTGCTTAATCATGTTTGTATGGTTTAGTGTGACCATATATGACATTTGGTCACACTCTTCAAGTGTGTGACATATATTTGTCACTTTTAAATGCATATCGTGACTAACGTTTCAAACTGAATTTTTAGTTGTCACACATTTCAAATCCATATGTGGCTAACTATTCAGCAAAGAATAGCAGTCACGTTTATATAATCATGACAAGAATTCTATCTCTATATAGAGAAAGAAAAAAAGATATTTTTTTTAGCGCATTCAGTCTTTCGATTTTTTTCGTTCCTATTCTCCTTTCTCAAAAAAAGTGGACCTTAAACAAAGTTAAAGGATTACTTCGTTCTTGATAGTTATTTATTTAATCGGTGAATAGAAGTATACTCTGGATGTGACAAACTTGACTATATAATTTAGCCATATACGCAAGTACTTCATGTGACCATATATCTTTTTGGTCACATTGTTCAATTGTGTGACATATATTTGTCACATATGTATATCTATAGTGTGACTAATGTTTCGAGCTGATTTGTATCAGTCACACGTCCCGAATTAAAAGTGAGTAAAATGTCAAAAAATATTTACCAGTTACCCTCTAGTCACATATATACACCAATGTGTGACATATATTTTACGAAATGGTCACACAAGTCGGATCAAGTATGACTGTTTATTTAAGGCTAGTACATTTAGTCACGTAAATATGTTGCTGTGTGGCCATTCAAAATACGCTATGTGTGACGAAAGGCTAAATCTGTACTAGTGGTTGCTTATAAGAATATTGAATAAGTAGATAAAGAAAAGAAGAGGTATATATAAACGTTTTAGGTCTATAAGGAAGGTCTTAACTTCTTTTTATTATTATCTAGAATAGGCATTCTGAAATAGACAACTTAGAGCTTGCTTCTCAAAACTAAGTAGATAAGCAAAACCAATTTTTGGATTAGCCAAATATTCTAAATGATTTAAGTAGAAAAGCTATACAATCCCAAACACCTTCTTAGAATCAGTCTTTTTAATTTCAGGCTTTTAAAGGTCTGCAAATGAATTTCTAGAGGTTTAGTTTAATTATGCTATCAGAATTTGGCTAATGTTACGATAGAAATCTGTTGCAACTGAATATATACCTACAGTAGCAAAATCATTTTGTGCAAAAAGTATGGCAACGATTCCTAACAGAAAAATACATTTCAATCGGTTTGTATATATACATCGATTTTATATTCATTTCAGCAAATGGTGATTGCCCAATTACGAGATTTTCTTCAAAAGATACAAACACTTATTATTCCATAAGCCTTGCTCTTGAACAAATTATCAGGCAACTTTATTCCATAAGCCTGCTGCGCAAGAAAATGGTAAGGTTAATTAAAGTTTTTGTGATTATAGTGAATTTATGATTGTTGAAGAGGTAGGAGGAGAAAAACTCATAAGCTAATGTTAGCCGGACATAAAAAAATACTCCTGTCATTAACCGTTTGAGTAGTGCACGCGACCGTTTATCTAAAGTGAGTAGTTTCCTTTATTTTTGTGATATAAAATGGTTATATATGTCATATGACTTCTTTATTGAAAGCGAAAGAGAACTGACTTGCTAACCTTTTTTATTGAAAGGGCATAACTCTGTTCTGAATGTTGGTAACACGATTTTCAGTAACGAGGGACGATCTACTGAATCACGCAACATGAGTGCAAACCATGGGGACGCATTGGTTTGTTACAGGTGGTGTTTCTTTCTTTTTAAGACTTCTAATAAAGTTGTATCATGTAACACCCCGAAATTTGATTAAGCAACGGAAGTCTAATCGGGGTAATTACAGTTTAGTACACAGTCATACTCATAGAAAACAATTCAAAGGATTGTCAATATCATTCCATGAAAACTCAAATATTCAGAGTTACAAACATTTTTCCAAAATGTTAATTGTTTAGCAAAAGTAATGATGAGTTTGTAAAGAATGATATAATTATTGAAATCAAAGGGAGGTCCTGTGCCCTTTTGCCAGCTCCGTGCCGCCATGCTTGCTAGTTTCCTGAGATAAACATGCTTAAAAAGTCAACACAAAGGTTGAGTGAATCCATAGTAGTTTAAATTGTAATAGAGTGAACACAAGTCAAGCATTTGAAATAAACAAGCCAAGATAGACAGGTCTTGACTAAATCGGGTGTAATATTGCTCCTAAGCCTCACGAAACGCAAGCCTTAACATTGATTTGACATATCATAAAGATAATAATAATCATTTACACCACAGCGGATGTAAATGACAAGGGGCCCTCGGTGACAGGAAATGTGCCAAATTTCCATAATACCTCGAATATTGCACACCTCCTGCCAAGTGATCACCTTGACAGAGGTGGGCTGCCAACCAATAGATCTATCAACTATATTCGCGCTCACTCGCAAGTGATTAAGGTTCGTGATATGAGGGACTTGTAGCACAGGTGTCAACTTAGGCAATATCAGGTGATAACAGCATACAGAAAAATACTTGTGTTCGATTTATAGCATGTATCTCTCCACGGGGTTTAAAAACAATTAAAAATGTGGGACCATGAACTCACCTGAGAGGTGCGTAATCACAACGGTGCTCAAAAGTGATGGTGTATTGCTATGATTAGCAATGAAATTCCTCCGACTTGCGACCTATAAATATATTGTAATCGGTGTTTTAGATTCGTGTCATAAATGACGTGTGATATATCATGTGTAAGGTGATATCCGTTCGGGTGTCTTAATATATTCCAAATAACTTTACGTAGTTATTTGTTAGTGTTGGTATGAATCGGTGTTTGATTAAATATTATCTCGTTGAGAAAATAATATCGTTTAAAAATATTTATGTTTAAATATTTTTAAATAAGGTTATGTTTATATATCTATATATATATATATATATATATATATATATATATATATATATATATATATAAAAGTAAAAAAAATACTTATATATATGTCTTCATAAAGTTTGTAAAATTAATTATGAAAATATAACTTGTCACATTTTAACCTTTAACTTTAACGAAATTTACACTTTTTACCCTTGGTTAAAAATAATTAAAATTTTAGTCCCTTCGCAAGCTTTTACACAATATACCTTTGATTTTTGGGAAATGGCAGTTTCTACCCTCGAGTTTTATTAAAAAAATCAATAATATACTATTTAGTCCGAAAGTTTCCATGTTTCGCCATAAATAGTCCCTCAACGTGGGACTTTTTGCAAAAGAAGTCCGAACTCTAATTTTTCGAAAACTTAACTTTTATCCTTATTAAAGTCATCATTTTTATCTCTTAATATTTATGAAAATCAGCTTTTGTAAATCAAATGTCATTCGAAAAATCCTTAAACTTTCTAGTCGCAATTTTCACAAAGGAAATCCGTTTGGGCTCGTTAGCCCGGCAAGGCCCAAAGTGGGTGTGGCTTGTTTATAAAACTCGTTCGACTAGCATTTGTTTTTGGTCTAGTTTTCATGTCTAGAGGTCGTATAAGTTATGCATGTTTGGTGTTCTTGGTTGGGTTCGAGCCACATAATGGGAGGGTCGAAGAAAGTACATGAGTTATACGTGTAGAAATAAAATGGCGAGACCTTAACTTGAGGGTGTCGAGGTGTTTCTTAACAATTTTACTAGTGTATTGTGAGATAAGTAAAGAATGTGTATGTGTGTGATATGCATAATACGAATCAAGTAGAAGAGCAAAAAGATGGTAACTTACAACACCAAGAAATGGTGGTGAGAAGGTCGAGTGTCCAAACAAGAGAAACGAGCAATAACACCCTTCGAATAACAACTCCTTGCTCCAATATTTCTTTCCCACTAACTCTTAACCCCAACGCCTTGCTTGTTCAAATCAAAACCTTGCTTGAATACCTTGTGCTTGTCGATAGTAACCAAAGAAAAGTGGAGAGTGTTTGTGGTTTGAGAGATTTCAAGTGTGTGTGTGTGTTGTGTGCATTAAATGAGACTTATATAGCGAGTTAGGGGTGGTTCGATGTTTCTAAGATCTCAACACAAACCGAGTGGTCTTGTCGAGTTCGACAATCTTGTCTACCTATCCAAGGCATTGTCAAATCTAGTTAAACAAGTCTTTAGGAGCTATGGTGTACTTTAGTTATTGTTTATGTTGTGTTTGTGTTTAGTGGAACATTCGATCCAAGGGTTACAAGTCGAGGGTGGATATTAGTTTAGTCCATCGGTTTGACGGCTCCATGGTGGCTCAATGTAGCGTGTGGCAAAGTCAATGGAGGGGGGTGTAGGTTGGTGTCTAGTGAAGAGGAGACAAAGGTTTTAAAAACATGTGTAAATCTAGTTAGCAAAGAAAATGGTTTTTCCCTTGTGTTTGTGTAATTCAGTACGCAAGGCCAAGAAAACAAATAAACCATTGGGCTATGGAAAACTCGGCCCATATCAATACAAGAAAGAAAAAAAAAGAAACTCGTATGGGCTTGTGAAATATAGCTCGGCCCAACGTTGTGAAAAGAAATATACGTGTGGGCTTAGTGGTGGTGATTCGGCCCAAAAATGTCGGGGTGTCGGTGTCCCGTAAAATTGTGATATTAACTTTGGTGTCGGTTCGTGATAACCATAAGTATTTAAGTTGTGTATACATGTATATACTCGTATATATAATAAAATTGTAAAAGTTAATATATACATAGTGTCGTATATATATTTATTGATTGTTTCTCGGTGTTCAATTTGGGTGTCGGGTCGCAAGTGGGAGTTACCGGTGCTTAACCTCATTGGGTGATATCCAAGAGTGACAATGCATAATCGGGTGCTAAACCAACGGTGTTCAAATGAATCGGGTGTCAATTAAACAGTGAACATAACAATCGGGTGTTCAAACAAACAGTGTCTCATGTAAAAATTTAAATTAGCCCGCAAAAATGGCTTAGTTTAGAGTAACGTTTATAATTAGCATTAATAAATGACCTGGGATTTTACGGTGTATTACAGTACCCACCCGTTAGATTGGTTTCGTCCCGGAATCCAAAGTTGAATCGGTGCTCGGGGTTGTCTCATCAAATAGTTGTGGGTATTTGGCACGCATTTGATCCTCGCGCTCCCATGTGTACTCGGGTCCTCTCTTAGAGTTCCATCTGACCTTAACAATGGGAATGCGACTATGCTTAAGTCGTTTGACCTCCCTGTCCATAATCTCAACGGGTTCCTCAATAAAGTGCAACTTATCATCGATTCTGATCTCTTTCAGTGGTATTACAAGTGTTTCATCCGATAAACACTTTTTCAAATTTGACACGTGGAAGGTGTTGTGTACTCTACTGAGTTCCTCAGGTAGTTCCAATTTGTATGCCACAGGACCGATCCTTTCAATGATTTCGAAGGGTCCAACGTATCTTGGGTTTAACTTCCCACGTTTTCCAAACCTAATCATTCCTTTCCAAGGTGATACCTTAAGCATGACCTTGTCTCCAACTCGAAACTCTATTGGTTTTCTTCGCACATCGGCATAACTCTTTTGCCGATCCTTAGCGGCTTGTAATCGTTGCCTAATTTTCACTATTTTCTCAGTGGATTCAAGAATCAACTCGGGACCTGAGAGTTGTACATCTCCAATCTCAGCCCAACAAACTGGTGATCTACACTTTCTTCCATAAAGTGCTTCAAACGGTGCAGCCTTAATGCTAGCGTGATAACTGTTGTTATATGAAAATTCTGCTAACGGTAGGTGTTTATCCCAGCCTTTTCCAAAATCAATCACACATGCCCTAAGCATGTCTTCTAGGGTTTGTATTGTCCTTTCACTTTGACCATCAGTCTGTGGATGGTAAGCTGTACTCATATCTAACTTGGTTCCCAAGGCTTTCTGTAAGGATTGCCAAAAGTTAGATGTGAAACGGCTGTCTCGGTCGGAGATAATAGAAATCGGTACTCCATGCCGAGAAACTATCTCCTTAAGGTACAAACGTGCAAGAACATCCATATCATCAGTCTCTTTGATCGGTAAGAAGTGTGCTGACTTCGTGAGACGATCAACAATAACCCATATTGTGTCCAATCCACTCGATGTCTTGGGTAATTTCGTAATGAAATCCATTGTAATCCTTTCCCATTTCCACATTGGTAGCTCGGGTTGAACCAAAAGACCGGATGGTTTTTGATGTTCAGCCTTTACTCTTGAGTAGGTCAAACACTTACCGACATACTCTGCAATGTCCGCTTTCATGTTTGGCCACCAATACAACTTCTTTAAATCTTGGTACATCTTGTCTGAACCAGGATGAATGGAATATTTAGACTTATGAGACTCGTGCATGATGAGATCTCGGATTCCTCCATACAATGGAATCCAACTTCTGTCCTTGAAACACAGCCTTCCATCTGGTTTCTTGACAAATCCATTCGTGCTTTCTGGCATATCATAAATTTTCTCATGTGGTCTATTCTCTTCCTTAAGAGCCTCAGTTTGAACTTCAAGAATTTGAGACGGCAGTGGTGGTCTAATTGTCATACCCAATGACTTAACTCTAAGGGGTCTAAGTCGTTCCTTTCGACTCAAGGCATCTGCTACAACGTTTGCCTTCCCCGGGTGATAATGGATCTCACAATCATAGTCACTCAACAACTCTAGCCATCGACGTTGTCTCATGTTCAACTCCTTTTGATCTAAAATGTGCTGAAGACTCTTGTGATCGGTGAAAACCGTACACTTGGTTCCATACAGGTAGTGTCTCCAGATCTTCAGAGCGAATACCACCGCTCTTAATTCTAGATCATGAGTAGTGTAGTTCTCCTCGTGGGGTTTAAGTTGTCTAGAAGCGTAAGCGATTACTTTAAGTCTTTGCATCAATACGGCACCCAAACCTTGGATTGATGCGTCACAATATACCACGAAGTCCTCACTTCCTTCGGGTAGTGCTAATATCGGTGCTTCACAAAGCTTCTGCTTCAAAAATTGAAATGCCGATTCTTGCTCATCTCCCCATTCAAACTTCTTCTTCTTCTGTGTTAACTCAGTCAAAGGTTTAGCAATCCTTGAAAAACCTTCAATAAATCTCCGGTAATAACCGGCAAGACCTAAAAATTGGCGTATCTCGGTAGGACTCGTAGGTGACGCCCAATTTTTAACAGCTTCGATCTTGGCGGGATCAACATGAATACCCTTACTGTCAATAACATGCCCGAGAAATTGTACCTTCTCAATCCAAAAATCACACTTGGAAAATTTGGCGTATAATTTCTCTTCTCTGAGCAGTGTTAGTATAGCCTTCAAGTGTTCTGCGTGCTCCTCCTTACTACGTGAGTAAATAAGGATATCATCGATGAATACAATCACAAACTTATCCAAATAGGGTTTGCACACTCGGTTCATTAAGTCCATAAATACAGCGGGTGCATTTGTTAGACCGAATGGCATTACTTGGAATTCGTAGTGACCGTACCTTGTCCTGAAAGCCGTCTTAGGGATGTCTTCTTCCCTAACTCTCAATTGATGATAACCCGATCTCAAATCAATCTTCGAGTAGACACTCGATCCTTGCAGTTGATCAAACAAATCATCAATCCTCGGCAACGGATATCGATTCTTAACCGTCAGTTTGTTCAACTCACGATAATCGATACACATCCTGAAGGTTCCATCCTTCTTCTTTACAAACAACACCGGGGCTCCCCACGGTGATGAACTTGGGCGAATAAATCCTTGATCCGACAATTCCTCCAATTGTCCAGATAACTCCTTCATTTCCGACGGTGCTAGCCTATAGGGTGCTCGTGCTACAGGTGCGGCTCCTGGTACCAAGTCAATTTGAAATTCCACTTGACGAGTCGGCGGAAGGCCAGGCAAGTCCTCAGGGAAAACTTCTGGAAGGTTCCTGACTACTGGCACATCCTCAAGTCGCTTCTCTTCCGACTTCCTCTCGATGACTTGAGCTAAAAATACTTGACATCCTCGTTCGATGTACTTCACGACCTTGACGCAAGAAATGACGCTCAAACGTGTCTTACTTCGCTCTTCGCGAACAACCAGGGTTTCGTTATTTAGTGGGATGTGAACGACCTTTTCGTCACAAATAATCTTAGCGCGGTTCTCGGATAACCAATCCATTCCTACAACGACGTCGAAACTACCAAGTCTAATAGGCATAAGGTCAATGTCAAATGAGGTGTCTAATAGTCGTAAGGTGCAACCTCGGAGTATAGTGTTAGTGCTCACTAGCTTTCCATCAGCTAGTTCAATCTCATACGTGGTGTCTAGTTGGGTGGGTGTAATATTAAGTAGGGGTGCAAGTGAAACAGATACAAAACTTTGATCGGCTCCGGAATCAAATAAAACTTTAACGAGGCGGTTGTTTAGAAAGAACGTACCAGTGACTACGTTCGGATCTTGTTGGACATTTCCATCTCCCAGCACGTATGCTCTCCCACGTGCATTGTTATCCTTATTAGGGCACTGTCGCCTGTAGTGTCCTTTCTCTCCACAAGCATGGCATACTACAGCCACGGGTTGCAAATTGGCTTCTGTCGCCTTGCAATCTTGTGTCTTATGTCCAACCCTTGAACACTTCCCGCACTTAGCATAGCAGGGTCCATTGTGATGCATCTTACACTTGTCACAGTATGGAAGAGGTCCAGCATACCTAGCATCCTTAATTGGTGCAGCGACATAAGCTCTGACAGCTTCCTGTCGTCGGTTCTGTTGGTTGTGGTGGGTGTTTCTGTCGTGGTAGTAGTTACGGTTGGGGTTACGGTTGTTGTTGCTGTTGCTGTTGTTGTTGTTGTTGTGATTGTTGTTGTTGTTGTTGTTGTTGTTGTTTGTCCTTCGATCATCAAACTTCCTTTTGTGATCGTTGTTTCCCTGAGCAGAGTTACGCTTAATCTCCCGGTCTAGCAGTCTTTGGGCAATGGACATTGCTTCATCCAAAGATTGAGGCTTAGACGAGGTGACATTTCCCTCAATGCTCCTGGGTAATCCTTCAATGTACTTTTCCAACAACTTTTCCAAATCGGGAACCTTTGATGGGCAAAGTGTGGCAAGCTCCTGAAATCTCTTATCATAAGCCCTGAGATCATTTCCTTTCACAACCAACGTGTGAAACTCATCTTCTAACTTCTTGATCTCGCCTCTAGGGCAGAACTTCTTCAACATCTTCTCCTGAAAGTCAGCCCAGGTAATCTGATAGGCCTCCTCCACACCTATCTTCTGAGCAGTTGCATTCCACCAAGACAACGCGTCTTCCAACAATGTTCCAGTAGCAAACGAGACTCGGCTTTCCGCGGCACAACCGCTCCTCACAAACACAGTCTCAGTTCGCTCAAACCATCGAGCAAGCTCTGTTACTCCTTCAGTTCCTTTGAAGTGAGATGGTTTACAGGCAATGAAGTCCTTATAGGTGCACTTCCGAGTCGCAGCGGACTCGCTCTCAGCAGTGGCTCGATTATTGCTACTAGTTCGTGCCATTGCAGCAGCTTGCTCATCTAAAGCTGCAGCAACACTGTCGGCAACCAACTTTCTGATAGCAGCATGGGTCATAGCGGGTGACGAGGTAGCAGTAGCGGTTTTCCTTGGGGCCATAACTCTATAAAATCGTAAGTGCATAAGTACAAATCCCAAACATCAATAACAAGAGAAATAGTGTATCTAACTCATAATAGTCGAGATCATCACAAAGTACATATCACAACCACACCATAAATACATACATAACCATACCATTCATAAATAAACATCACGACATGTAACAACACACATGGAAATTACAATGAATCTCAATATGGGAGCATAATAAAAAGAAAGATCAGACATCTAGAACATCATAAATCAATATCAATACGTTACAATCGTAACCAACATAAAGTTTTAATAATTTTTGAATTCATTGTTACAAAACAATAAGTTACAACAATTATTAATGCCACAGGCGGCAAGTTAAGATGTCTCTGTAAGTAATGACATGTCATAGATCTATGAAGGTCCAGGTGCGCCTCCTGATCTCCTCTCTAGCTCTCTGATCATCCGGATCATCCCCAACATCTCCATATCTCTGGATCTCTCACGGGCCTAAATCTCCTCAATAGTAGTCAAAAGTGCGTGGATGGTAGAACTGGATGCAGCTAACTCCTGTGCCTGATGCTCCATCATCTCCTGTGTAATGGCTGCAACCGCTCTCAAATCATCAATCTCGTGCCTCTGAACATCTAGTCGATGACCAAACTCAATGATGGTAGCCTGTGCCTCCTCGATCTCTGTCCCCATCATCTCAAATACCATCTCTAAGGCTGTCCGATGTACCACGAGGTTCGTGACCTCCTCCTGCATACACTCAATCCTCTCCAAAGATATATCCTTGATAACACTCAACAGCTCATCAAGTCGACTCTCATGTCTAATCAATCTAGCAGCCAAAAGAGGGATAGTGTGGTGTATCGGCTCTCCTGTGACCGGTAACACCGCTGAAGAGCCATCTCCAAGCTCAGCAGCCCTAGGTGATCCCTCAGTTAATCTCCATCTACGTATGTAGTCTAACAGAAATGACCATCGACGAGCATCAACCAATCTATGAATGCCGGGTGAGGTGGGTGTCTCGGTGGGAGCAGGTGATGGAATAGGTGATGTAGCAGGTGATGGTATCGGTACAGTGGTAGTCTGTGAGTAGAAAACTGTAGGTGGTGGCATGGGTGGCAAAACCTCAGAGGTAGGAGGTGCGGTGTAAGTAGGCAACATGTAAGGATGTGGCTCAGGTGGGGGTGATACAGGTGATGGTGGAGGTGCTGGTGATGCCACAGGTGTCAAATCTGGCATAGAAACAGGTGGTAATACAGATATGGGTGATGATACAGGTGTAGGTACCGGTGCAGATACAGGTGGTGTAACAGTAGAAGCAGGCAAAAAGCAGACTCGTTTCCGAGCCGTACATTTGCGGGTATAGTCTCCCTCATGATATCGAAATAACTCGCCAAAAGGCTCAGGCTCATAGGGCTCAAGAATCCTCACTCGCTTGCGCCGACGAATCGGTGCAGGCGGGGATGATGGTGGAATAGAAGCAGCAGTGTCAGAAGTATTGGAGTCAGAAGACTCGTCATCAGCATCTGAACCGGAGTGGTGACTAGCAGGTGGTGTAGGACGATCATCAGCCGCAAGAAACTGCTGAGATGTCAGGTACTGATCATAAAGGTACTGTCCCTGTGTCATAGGTCCACAAACAGGACGAAAGAGAGGCTGAATAGCAAAGGAATCAACGGGTGTAGTGTAACACCCCCAAAAGTCGTTTAATAACAGCGGAAGACTTAACATGTCAGCGGAAGACTTTCGGGGTATTACTTCGAGGATCTTTGTCACAATCATAGTAAATATCACAAAGTGAAGTATTAAAGATTTATTTTATTTCAAAATACCAAATATCAGTAATACAAAGCATTATTAAGTTAAGAACGTGTTTTATACTGAAGGAAAATAAGTAGTTTATTATCGTCCTTGTCATGCTTTTGCCCACTCCGTGCCATCCAGATCCTTCTTGTTTAGTTACCTGAGATAAACATGCTAAGGTCAACATAAAGTTGAGTGATATTCATAGGTTTGAGTTTAAGAGTTTAATCACAAGTTACGAATGTATTGTAATCACATACAATCGATATGTTAAAATAATTCAATGTTCCTGTTATTGCCTTAAGCTCATGATACTCAACGATTAACAGCCAATCATAAATATGAATTATGATGGTAAGTAATAGGCCCCCAAAGATAGGTATTTGTCAATAACCTATTTATAAGAACAATAAAGTGCGCCTGGTGTTTTCTCCAACAACCAAACGAGGATTGTTAATCACTAATAGTACTATCCACAATTATTTACGTTCACCCTTCAGGTGATTAAGGTTCATGATAGAGGGACTTCTGACAATAGTAACTTAAGCAAATAACATTGGCCTGACGGTATTTCAATACCCGGTATAAAAGACTTGTGATCGAGTTTTAAGCATGTATCTCCCCACGGGAAAATAGTTAAAGAGTGGGCTATGAAATCACCTTAGTAGTACAGTGGTATCGTAGTCTCAACAAAGCAAGGAAACGGCTTCACACAACACAACCTAAAAGATAATGCAAGTTTCAGTTAATAGTCTAAATCTGGTTTTATCGTGAATACTTGTTATTTAGTTACGAGTAAATCTCGTGTTTGTTTAAGTGCTTAAAAACAATGTTATGTATAATTATATCTCGTAAGTAAAAATATCGATGATTGATATAAGGTTAGTTTTTATAACAGAAATAAACGTATCGTTTTACAAGAATAATTAACGTATTGTTATATTGTTTAATTATATATCGTATATATATATATATATAAGTTTATGTTTATATAAGTATTATATTAATTATATTTTTAAATATGTAAAAGTTTAATATTATTTTTATAATATAATATTTACTGAAAATTCCTTCAAGTTTCCATAATTTACATTTTTAACCCTAACGATATATATATTACACCGTTAGTCCAAAATATATATAATTTTACATTTTAGGTCCAAAAGTATTATTATTCACATTTCTCACTTCCAAATTTCATTATTAACATTTTCTAACTTATAAAAATCTGTTTTGACAGTTTATACCCCAAGTTTGCGGTTTTGACGCTTTTAGTCCCTCGGTCACGAAAATTTGCATAGTTGGTCCAAAAATTACCAAATTAATAACTTAGCTTTTTGACATGATAAATAAGCTCAGGGTATTTAAAATAACTTATTTTAACTGCTTATTAGCTTATTTTTCACTTATTTCATTTAAATGGGCTTATCGATCCAATATTAAGGGCCCGTTAAGGTTTTATGATCCAAAGGGTTTGGGGGAACACTAGGTTCATAGAGATCCATTATTTCAAGTTACAAAAACGTTTCAAAACAGCTTGTACCCTCAGCTTATCGTAATAAGCTGAAACAAGCTTTTTGGGCTTTTAGGCCCACGTAAGGTTTTAAAGTTTTGTGAAACCTGGTTTTTGTCGAGACAAAAGGGGTCGAGCAAAGTAGTTAAACGAACTCATATGGTCGAATAAAAAGTGTTTCTCAATTGTTGGTCATGTCAAAAATGAGGTCGAGCAATAAAAAGGTATGGTCGTGTGTCTAGTTTGTAAATGACGGGGTCAAAGTGATTGGCCAAACTTGTATGAAAAACAGTTTTTTTTTATACTTAGTATATTTTCAAGTATTTTCGACATGGTCGTGGGACATTTGGAACGTGCCCTTCTTATTACGTATGTGTCATTATTAGTTCTAAATTATTACGAAACTCGTTTGCTAGTATGGTCAATATTGAGAACGACTAATAATATGAACATGCTACGTTTTCATATAACAAAATAAATAAGTAAAGTAAATCGTGCAAAACAAGAAATACGTATATATATAAAGTGAAAATAACGATTTGAAAGTCTCACCTCACCACAAATGGGTGGGGTAATAGGTTCGAATGGTTCGAGTATGGAACAAAGAGGATCGTGGTTCACTTCACGTCTTGGCAAAGGTTCAAGATGAGTAAACTTGGCTCCTTAGGATCACTTCTATGCGTGGTACTCTTGGCGGTTTGTTTGTCCTCCAACAGCTCGTCCTCGTTAGTATTTTTAGTGGTATAGTATGTTTAAGTGCATGTAACGATCAGGGTTGCATGGGAGGTCTTATATAGGCAGTTTGGAAGGTGAGGATAAGTACAAAGGGTCACAAGTGTTTGTGTGTTGGCTCGTTTCCAAGGTGTGGCATGTGAGGGCGAATAGTGTTGCCATAAACAATGGCCAATCGAGTTTGTACAAGCCAAGATTATGTAAGATATGATCCATGTTCATTCCTGACGTTTTATGATATGTATATGGTTAGTTTAGATGGGATTGGGGAGTATGGGTGGTAGCAAGGAATGTATTGCCACGTTTGAGCAAATTTTTCTATATGGTTTTTGGTGATTCACTTAGGGCGTTTCTGGGGTAGTAAACGAGGGTGAGTGAGCACAAGTTTTATCATTCCTGGTTCTTTGGTACTAGGTGAGACGAGGCAAGCAATAATATGTATGTGTCGTGTATAAAATTTGTAAGAAATAGGGTGCGTTTGATTGTGTATCGCGACAGGAACAAAGAAAGAAAAAAAAATAACAATAGGGTGCGTCTGGGCTTGTAACTGGGCTCAGGTTGTATGTCGGCCCAAGCAAGGGAAAAGAAAGAAAAGTAGTCCGTTTGGTTTATATTGTGTAATCCGTGGCCCATTGAGTGTTGGGGCCCACCTGGAAATTTTAGGGAGTCGGGATAAGTTCAAGTAACGATAGTGAGCAATTTCGGGAATTTTCGTAGGTTCTGGAATATATAAATATTGTACGTAAAAGGTGTCGTATAATATATAATTATTAATATATACGTTTAATAATTATTATTACAAACGTTAAAATGTATTCGCGATAATTTAGACTATCTAGGTTTGTGTGCAAGCAACGTTTCTAAGCAAAAGATAATTCACAATTTACCGTTGTGAATTATATATCAAGTCTTATATAATTAAAAAAAAAAATTTGTCATACGTAAAAGTGGGTATTTAAATAACGTAATAACTTGTAGGTATTTACTAACCGTTGGGAAAATTACGAGAGGCTACAGTACATACACCTTACAGTGAATTCCGTCCCGGAATTCGAGTTTGGGAGGGTTGCCAAGGGTGTCTAAGAGAAGAGGTGTGGGTACTTGGTGCGAAACTGGTCCTCGCGTTCCCAAGTATACTCTGGTCCTCGTTTAGAGTCCCATCGAACTTTTATGATAGGAATACGGTTTTGTTTCAGTTGTTTGACTTCTCTATCCATGATTTCTACTGGTTCCTCGGTAAAAACGAGTTTGTCATCAAGTTGTAATTCTTTCAATGGAATAACCAAAGATTCATCGGATAAACACTTCTTGAGATTTGACACATGGAAAGTGTTGTGAATTCTACTAAGTTCCTCGGGTAGTTCAAGTTTATATGCCATGGGTCCAATTCTTTCTAAGATTTTGAATGGACCGATGTATCTTGGGTTTAACTTTCCCCTTTTTCCGAATCGTATCATTCCTCTCCATGGTGATACTTTTAACATAACTTTATCTCCCATCTGAAATTCCATGGGTTTTCTTTTTAGGTCAGCGTAACTTTTCTGTCGGTCTCTAGCGGTTTGTAAACGTTGTTTGATTTTGATGATTTTCTCGGTTGTCTCATGAACTAGATCCGGTCCTGTGAGTTGTATTTCTCCGACTTCTGCCCAGCAAACGGGCGATCTACACTTTCTACCGTAAAGTGCTTCGAATGGTGCTGCCTCGATACTGGTATGATAACTGTTGTTGTATGAGAATTCTGCTAATGGTAAGTGTTTGTCCCAACCTTTTCCGAAGTCTATAACACAAGCGCGTAGCATATCTTCTAAGGTTTGTATAGTTCTCTCACTTTGACCATCGGTTTGTGGGTGATAGGCTGTGCTCATATCCAGCTTTGTTCCTAAAGCTTTTTGCAATGATTTCCAAAAATGAGACGTGAAACGACTGTCACGATCTGATATAATGGAAATCGGCACTCCATGTCGTGACACAATTTCCTTCAGATATACCTGAGCAAGCGTGTTCATTTCGTCAGTTTCTTTGATTGGTAGGAAATGAGCTGACTTGGTGAGACGATCAACGATAACCCATATCGTATCGTAGCCGGTAGGGGTTTTGGGAAGTTTGGTGATGAAGTCCATTGTAATGCGTTCCCATTTCCACATGGGGAGTTCAGGTTGGGTGAGTAATCCGGAGGGTTTCTGGTATTCTGCTTTTACTCTTGAACATGTTAGACATTTACTGACGTACTCAGCGATGTCGGCTTTCATGTTCGGCCACCAATATAGTTTCTTAAGATCTTGGTACATCTTGTCGGAACCTGGGTGAATGGAGTATTTTGACTTGTGAGACTCATGCATGATAAGGTCACGAATACCTCCGAAGAGAGGAATCCAGCTTCTTTCCTTGAAACAAAACATTCCATTTGACCTTTTCACAAATCCGTTTTCGTTTTCTGGCATACCAAAAATCTTTTCAATTGGTCGATTTTCTTTCTTAAGAGCCTCGCTCTGGGCGATAATGATTTGTGTTGGAAGGGGTGAACAAATAGTCATGCCTAACGATCTAACCCTGAGAGGTTTTAGTCTTTCTTTTCGGCTTAGTGCATCTGCTACTACATTAGCCTTTCCTGGGTGATAACGGATTTCACAATCATAATCACTAAGCAATTCTAACCAACGGCGTTGCCTCATGTTTAAATCCTTTTGATCTAGGATGTGTTGAAGACTTTTGTGATCTGTAAACACGATACACTTAGTGCCGTATAGGTAGTGTCTCCACAATTTAAGAGCGAATACTATTGCTCCTAGTTCTAGATCATGGGTTGTGTAATTTTCCTCATGTTTCTTCAGTTGACGTGAGGCATAAGCTATTACCTTATCTCGTTGTATCAAAACTGCACCTAAACCATGGTACGAAGCGTCACAATATAGCACGAAATCTTTGCTTCCTTCTGGCAATGCTAGTATTGGAGCTTCACAGAGCTTTTGTTTTAACAGTTGGAAGGCTGATTCTGCTTCTTGTCCCCAAACGTACTTTTCGTTCTTTTGGGTCAACTTGGTCAATGGTTTTGAGATTTTAGAGAAACCTTCAATAAATCTCCGGTAGTAACCTGCAAGACCTAAAAATTGACGTACTTCTGTGGGAGTTGTAGGTGATGACCATTCTTTAACTGCCTTTATCTTTGCTGGATCTACGTGGATACCTTGACTACTGATTATGTGTCCCAAAAATTGCACCGTGGGAATCCAAAAGTCGCATTTTGAAAATTTTGCGTACAACTTTTCCTTCTTAAGTAACTCTAGGATTGTTCTCAAATGATTGGCATGTTCCTCTTTGTTACGAGAGTAGATCAGAATGTCGTCAATGAATACTATCATGAATTTGTCCAAATATGGCTTGCATACTCGGTTCATTAGGTCCATAAACACAGCGGGTGCGTTCGTTAGACCAAATGGCATTACCTGAAATTCATAGTGTCCATAACGGGTTCTGAAGGCTGTCTTGGGAATATCTTCTTCCCGAACTCTCAATTGATGGTATCCCGACCTTAGATCAATCTTCGAGTATACACTCGATCCTTGTAATTGATCAAACAAATCGTCTATTCTAGGTAAAGGATATCGGTTCTTTATAGTGAGTTTGTTTAACTCTCGGTAATCTATGCACATTCGAAATGATCCGTCTTTCTTTTTAACAAATAGAACTGGGGCTCCCCAAGGTGATGAACTTGGTCTAATGAAACCTCTATCGGATAATTCCTTTAGTTGTTCCGATAGTTCCTCCATTTCGGAAGGTGCCAACCTGTAAGGTGCTTTTGCTACTGGTGCCGCTCCAGGCACTAGTTCAATTTGGAACTCTACTTGGCGAGTCGGTGGAAGACCGGGTAGATCTTCAGGAAATACTTCGGGGAATTCCTTAACGATAGGTACATCTTTATGTTGTTTCTTGGTTAACTTATTTTCCGTCACCTGAACCATGAATACACGACATCCTTCGTTCATGTATTTTACCATTCTGAGGCATGAGATGATTCCGTATCGGTTTTTATTCTTGTCGCCATGGATAACGAGGGTTTCATTCTTAAAAGGAATGTGTATGGCTTTCTCGTCACAATGAATCTTAGCATGATGTTTGGATAACCAATCCATTCCGATGATAGCATCAAAACTACCGAGTTGGACAGGCATCAGGTCAATAGGAAAGGATTCTCCTACGAGGGTTAAGGTACAATCTTTTAAAACAGAGTTGGTGCTAATTAAGTTCCCATTGGCCATTTCTATCTCGTAGGTGGTGTTTAACTTAGAAGGGTTAGAGTTAATGAAAGGGGCAAACGTATCTGACACGAAGCTCTTATCTGCTCCAGAATCAAATAATATTCTAGCATTATGATGATTTAATAAGAACGTACCCGTGACAACGTCGGGGTTTTGTGGTTCATTTTCATTTCCCATCACGTATGCTCTTGCTCGTGCAGTGTTCTGACCATTTCCTTTTGGACAGCGGTTCTTGAAGTGTCCGGTTTCTCCGCATGAGTAACATGTTGGTGCTATTGGTTGTAGGTTGCTGCCGGTAGCAGGGGTCCTACAATCTTTTGTGGCATGACCTATCCTTTGGCATTTATGGCATTTCACTGTACAAGCACCATTGTGATGAAGCTTGCATCGGTTGCACCGTGGCTTAATACCTTGATATCCATTGCCATTGGTTGCCGTAAATATCTTAGGAGGTTCTTGTCGTTGGTTCTGTTGTTGACGATGTGGGTTCTTGTTCTGGTTTTGTTGTTGGTTGATCCTGTTGTAGTTGTTGCTGTGGTGATGGTTGTTGTTGCGATGGCCGTTGTGGTAGTGATTGTGGTTTTGGTGGTGGGTGGTTCTCCTGTCATCGAGCTTTCTTTTGAGTTCGTTGCACTTGATTTCGCGGTCTAGAAGTTTTTGTGCTAACTCCATTGCGACTTCTAGTGATGGTGGGTTGGATGCTGTGACGTTTCCTTCAATATTCCGGGGAAGACCTTCAATATACTTTTCCAGAGTTTTCTCTAAATCTGGTACGATAGAAGGACATAATGCCATTAGCTCGTGGAATCTCCTGTTGTAAGCCCTAAGATCGATTCCTTTGACTGCAAGGACATGGAATTCGTCTTCCAGTTTCCTTATTTCAGATCGAGGACAGTACTTCTTTAGGATCTTGGCTTTGAATTCCGTCCAAGAGAGTCGGTACGCTGCTTCTGTACCTAAAGTTTGAGTTGTAGCGGTCCACCATGACAAAGCGTCATCCATTAAGGTTCCTGTGGCGAATGTGACCCTGTTGTTTTCCGAGCATCCACTCCTTTGGAATACCGTTTCGCATCTCTCGAACCAATGGGCAAGTTTTGTTATCCCTTCAGTACCCATGAAGTAAGTTGGCTGACAAGCCATAAAGTCTTTATAGGTACATTGGCGAGGTGCGGGAGCAACATCTCTTGCCGGTTGTGCGTTAGCATTTGCTTGTTCGGCTAAGGCTGCATTGATTCCATTGGTGATTGCTTGTTGGATTTCTTCCGGGGTCATGGTTGCTGCTGAGGTAGTGGTCGTGGTTCTCTTAGGTGCCATATTCCTAAAAATGAGAATATTTTCAGAATTTTCATAATAACCATCTTGTGTTAGACTATTTAGTAACATCAATAGGTTCAAAGTTATAATAGTGTCACATATATCACGATGCAATATACGATATCATAACACTTATGAAAATAAAGCAAACATAACATCATTGATTAGATTGTCGTTTTACATCACTTATTTACTCTTGTTGACATATCTCTAGGACATTCAAATACAAGTTATTACTGTGATGTGGGTGAGGCTACGTTGACAATCTATGGCATTCTAGGGTTTTCCTTGGTTATCATCAAGACGACGTTCTAGTTCCTGAATTTTGGCGGCCATGGTTTCTATGATTTGGTCTCGGTCTCTCTCCCTAGCTTGTGTTTCTTGTTGTGCACGTCGCAGAGACATGACTTGGGCTCTTGTGGTGTCGAGGGCTTGATCGATGTCACACATGATGTCCTTGTTTACGGTGTTAGCAGAGCAAAGTAATCCGATGAATTCCATAGCTTCACCGAATTGGGTACTTAGTTGTTCAATCATAGTTCCCGTCTCTAGGTGTCCCATCACAAGTTGTTCGATCTCAGCTGACATGACTTCTATTAGTTCATTAGGGATGTTGTTCACCAAGGTGGCTATGGCGTCTAACCTGTCTTCATGTCTTACTAACCTAGCTGCTAAGAGTGGTATGGTATGGTGAATGGGTTCTCCAGTGACTGGAAGGACCTTGGATGCAGCAAATGATGATCTTTCACCAAGTTCTCTGTTGGTGGGAGTACCTTCTTGAGATCTCCAATACTTAAGGATTGGTAGTAGAAATGACCATTTGCGAGCATTGACCCGCTTACGAGCCTTATGGTTGGTTCTTGCATAGTAGTAAGGATCTGAGGAGGTAGGACGAATCTGGTAATTCCTTGGTTGATAAGGTAGAGGAGCACTGGAAGTTTTCACAGGTGGTGGACTGTTGATTGTCACTGGTACAGTAGTAGTCTGCTGATAAAATATACTAGGTAGTATCACTGGTTCTGCAGTCGGAGCAACTTCCTTTTTCCATTTAGTATCATCCCAGATGTCTTTTTCTTCAGCATATGAAAGAGCTTTTCCAGCTGTGGTTGGTTCATAAGGCTGGAATGGAGAAGTTTGCTTACTGCGTCTGATTGGACCAGTTGATGCTTGAGGTGAAGTAAAGGATTGCTGACTTTCCTTATTCTTGTCTGTTGTAGGTGACACAGTCATTGGAGCAAGGGTTGGTTCAATAGGTGTAGAGCTCTCAGTTTCCGAATCCGATAACAACACAATGAAGTTGGGTTTGGAAGACATGGTACTGTAATAATCCCGATTAGTAAACATAATTATTAGCAAAATCATAGCATGTAAGCATATATCAAGTTATATAAGTAAGAAATAATGAGAAGTAACTTTTCTACCAGATGTTGGATTGTAGGCACGGAGGGCATGAAGTGGTATTTTGTAAAAATGGTCCAGTTAAAGTGTAGTTATAGTCCAATGTTTTAAAAAACATCTGGTTCTCTATAACCGTGGCTCTGATACCAATCTGTAACACCCCCAAAAGTCGTTTAATAACAGCGGAAGACTTAACATGTCAGCGGAAGACTTTCGGGGTATTACTTCGAGGATCTTTGTCACAATCATAGTAAATATCACAAAGTGAAGTATTAAAGATTTATTTTATTTCAAAATACCAAATATCAGTAATACAAAGCATTATTAAGTTAAGAACGTGTTTTATACTGAAGGAAAATAAGTAGTTTATTATCGTCCTTGTCATGCTTTTGCCCACTCCGTGCCATCCAGATCCTTCTTGTTTAGTTACCTGAGATAAACATGCTAAGGTCAACATAAAGTTGAGTGATATTCATAGGTTTGAGTTTAAGAGTTTAATCACAAGTTACGAATGTATTGTAATCACATACAATCGATATGTTAAAATAATTCAATGTTCCTGTTATTGCCTTAAGCTCATGATACTCAACGATTAACAGCCAATCATAAATATGAATTATGATGGTAAGTAATAGGCCCCCAAAGATAGGTATTTGTCAATAACCTATTTATAAGAACAATAAAGTGCGCCTGGTGTTTTCTCCAACAACCAAACGAGGATTGTTAATCACTAATAGTACTATCCACAATTATTTACGTTCACCCTTCAGGTGATTAAGGTTCATGATAGAGGGACTTCTGACAATAGTAACTTAAGCAAATAACATTGGCCTGACGGTATTTCAATACCCGGTATAAAAGACTTGTGATCGAGTTTTAAGCATGTATCTCCCCACGGGAAAATAGTTAAAGAGTGGGCTATGAAATCACCTTAGTAGTACAGTGGTATCGTAGTCTCAACAAAGCAAGGAAACGGCTTCACACAACACAACCTAAAAGATAATGCAAGTTTCAGTTAATAGTCTAAATCTGGTTTTATCGTGAATACTTGTTATTTAGTTACGAGTAAATCTCGTGTTTGTTTAAGTGCTTAAAAACAATGTTATGTATAATTATATCTCGTAAGTAAAAATATCGATGATTGATATAAGGTTAGTTTTTATAACAGAAATAAACGTATCGTTTTACAAGAATAATTAACGTATTGTTATATTGTTTAATTATATATCGTATATATATATATATAAGTTTATGTTTATATAAGTATTATATTAATTATATTTTTAAATATGTAAAAGTTTAATATTATTTTTATAATATAATATTTACTGAAAATTCCTTCAAGTTTCCATAATTTACATTTTTAACCCTAACGATATATATATTACACCGTTAGTCCAAAATATATATAATTTTACATTTTAGGTCCAAAAGTATTATTATTCACATTTCTCACTTCCAAATTTCATTATTAACATTTTCTAACTTATAAAAATCTGTTTTGACAGTTTATACCCCAAGTTTGCGGTTTTGACGCTTTTAGTCCCTCGGTCACGAAAATTTGCATAGTTGGTCCAAAAATTACCAAATTAATAACTTAGCTTTTTGACATGATAAATAAGCTCAGGGTATTTAAAATAACTTATTTTAACTGCTTATTAGCTTATTTTTCACTTATTTCATTTAAATGGGCTTATCGATCCAATATTAAGGGCCCGTTAAGGTTTTATGATCCAAAGGGTTTGGGGGAACACTAGGTTCATAGAGATCCATTATTTCAAGTTACAAAAACGTTTCAAAACAGCTTGTACCCTCAGCTTATCGTAATAAGCTGAAACAAGCTTTTTGGGCTTTTAGGCCCACGTAAGGTTTTAAAGTTTTGTGAAACCTGGTTTTTGTCGAGACAAAAGGGGTCGAGCAAAGTAGTTAAACGAACTCATATGGTCGAATAAAAAGTGTTTCTCAATTGTTGGTCATGTCAAAAATGAGGTCGAGCAATAAAAAGGTATGGTCGTGTGTCTAGTTTGTAAATGACGGGGTCAAAGTGATTGGCCAAACTTGTATGAAAAACAGTTTTTTTTTATACTTAGTATATTTTCAAGTATTTTCGACATGGTCGTGGGACATTTGGAACGTGCCCTTCTTATTACGTATGTGTCATTATTAGTTCTAAATTATTACGAAACTCGTTTGCTAGTATGGTCAATATTGAGAACGACTAATAATATGAACATGCTACGTTTTCATATAACAAAATAAATAAGTAAAGTAAATCGTGCAAAACAAGAAATACGTATATATATAAAGTGAAAATAACGATTTGAAAGTCTCACCTCACCACAAATGGGTGGGGTAATAGGTTCGAATGGTTCGAGTATGGAACAAAGAGGATCGTGGTTCACTTCACGTCTTGGCAAAGGTTCAAGATGAGTAAATTGGCTCCTTAGGATCACTTCTATGCGTGGTACTCTTGGCGGTTTGTTTGTCCTCCAACAGCTCGTCCTCGTTAGTATTTTTAGTGGTATAGTATGTTTAAGTGCATGTAACGATCAGGGTTGCATGGGAGGTCTTATATAGGCAGTTTGGAAGGTGAGGATAAGTACAAAGGGTCACAAGTGTTTGTGTGTTGGCTCGTTTCCAAGGTGTGGCATGTGAGGGCGAATAGTGTTGCCATAAACAATGGCCAATCGAGTTTGTACAAGCCAAGATTATGTAAGATATGATCCATGTTCATTCCTGACGTTTTATGATATGTATATGGTTAGTTTAGATGGGATTGGGGAGTATGGGTGGTAGCAAGGAATGTATTGCCACGTTTGAGCAAATTTTTCTATATGGTTTTTGGTGATTCACTTAGGGCGTTTCTGGGGTAGTAAACGAGGGTGAGTGAGCACAAGTTTTATCATTCCTGGTTCTTTGGTACTAGGTGAGACGAGGCAAGCAATAATATGTATGTGTCGTGTATAAAATTTGTAAGAAATAGGGTGCGTTTGATTGTGTATCGCGACAGGAACAAAGAAAGAAAAAAAAAATAACAATAGGGTGCGTCTGGGCTTGTAACTGGGCTCAGGTTGTATGTCGGCCCAAGCAAGGGAAAAGAAAGAAAAGTAGTCCGTTTGGTTTATATTGTGTAATCCGTGGCCCATTGAGTGTTGGGGCCCACCTGGAAATTTTAGGGAGTCGGGATAAGTTCAAGTAACGATAGTGAGCAATTTCGGGAATTTTCGTAGGTTCTGGAATATATAAATATTGTACGTAAAAGGTGTCGTATAATATATAATTATTAATATATACGTTTAATAATTATTATTACAAACGTTAAAATGTATTCGCGATAATTTAGACTATCTAGGTTTGTGTGCAAGCAACGTTTCTAAGCAAAAGATAATTCACAATTTACCGTTGTGAATTATATATCAAGTCTTATATAATTAAAAAAAAAAATTTGTCATACGTAAAAGTGGGTATTTAAATAACGTAATAACTTGTAGGTATTTACTAACCGTTGGGAAAATTACGAGAGGCTACATGTAGAAGCAACCTCACCCTCCTCAAAGGGCTCAATGTCAACAGAGGGGTCTCCAGATGGAACAGGAGATGGTATAACAGGTGATACAGGTTGGGTGTCATGGTCAAAATCATGGGTGTCTCGGGTGTCATGGGTGTCATAGTCAGATAAGTCAATAGTAGGGTGAGTGGATGATGTTGGTACGACGTCGTCACTGTCGGACAAAATAATAACCGGGGGTGACATGGTACTGTAATATCCCAAAAATAGCAGTAATATAAGTCATTTAGTCTACATAATGCTACATGCACAGTGATCATAGTGTCATAGTGAGATAAATGCAATGGGTGCTAAAAATCAAACCTTAAAACATAGCGTTGGCAAGCGCTGGCACGGAGGGCACTTTGGTGATAAATAGTTTGTTTAAAAAAAATCCGGTGAGGTTATAGTCCAATGTTTTGAAAAATCATTTGGTTCTCTATAACCATGGCTCTGATGCCAATCTGTAACACCCCGAAATTTGATTAAGCAGCGAAAGTCTAATCGGGGTAATTACAGTTTAGTACACAGTCATACTCATAGAAAACAATTCAAAGGATTGTCAATATCATTCCATGAAAACTCAAATATTCAGAGTTACAAACATTTTTCCAAAATGTTAATTGTTTAGCAAAAGTAATGATGAGTTTGTAAAGAATGATATAATTATTGAAATCAAAGGGAGGTCCTGTGCCCTTTTGCCAGCTCCGTGCCGCCATGCTTGCTAGTTTCCAGAGATAAACATGCTTAAAAAGTCAACACAAAGGTTAAGTGAATCCATAGTAGTTTAAATTGTAATAGAGTGAACACAAGTCAAGCATTTGAAATAAACAAGCCAAGATAGACAGGTCTTGACTAAATCGGGTGTAATATTGCTCCTAAGCCTCACGAAACGCAAGCCTTAACATTGATTTGACATATCATAAAGATAATAATAATCATCTACACCACAGCGGATGTAAATGACAAGGGGCCCTCGGTGACAGGAAATGTGTCAAATTTCCATAATACCTCGAATATAGCACACCTCCTGCCAAGTGATCACCTTGACAGAAGTGGGCTGCCAACCAATAGATCTATCAACTATATTCGCGCTCACTCGCAAGTGATTAAGGTTCATGATATGAGGGACTTGTAGCACAGGTGTCAACTTAGGCAATATCAGGTGATAACAGCATACAGAAAAATACTTGTGTTCGATTTATAGGATGTATCTCCCCACGGGGTTTAAAAACAATTAAAAATGTGGGACCATGAACTCACCTGAGAGGTGCGTAATCACAACGGTGCTCAAAAGTGATGGTGTATTGCTATGATTAGCAATGAAATTCCTCCGACTTGCGACCTATAAATATATTGTAATCGGTGTTTTAGATTCGTGTCATAAATGACGTGTGATATATCACGTGTAAGGTGATATCCGTTCGGGTGTCTTAATATATTCCAAATAACTTTACGTAGTTATTTGTTAGTGTTGGTATGAATCGGTGTTTGATTAAATATTATCTCGTTGAGAAAATAATATCGTTTAAAAATATTTATGTTTAAATATTTTTAAATAAAGTTATGTTTATTTATGTATATATATATATATATATATATATATATATATATATATATATATATATATATATATATATATATATATATATATATATATATATATATATATATATAATATATAAAAGTAAAAAAAATACTTATATATATCTTCATAAAGTTTGTAAAATTAATTATGAAAATATAACTTGGCACATTTTAACCCTTAACTTTAACGAAATTTACACTTTTTACCCTTGGTTAAAAATAATTAAAATTTTAGTCCCTTCGCAAGCTTTTACACAATATACCTTTGATTTTTGGGAAATGGCAGTTTCTACCCTCGAGTTTTATTAAAAAAAATCGATAATATACTATTTAGTCCGAAAGTTTCCATGTTTCGCCATAAATAGTCCCTCAACGTGGGACTTTTTGCAAAAGAAGTCCGAACTCTAATTTTTCGAAAACTTAACTTTTCCTTATAAAAGTCATCATTTTTATCTCTTAATATTTATGAAAATCAGCTTTTGTAAATCAAATGTCATTCGAAAAATCCTTAAACTTTCTAGTCGCAATTTTCTCAAAGGAAATCCGTTTGGGCTCGTTAGCCCGGCAAGGCCCAAAGTGGGTGTGGCTTGTTTATAAAACTCGTTCGACTAGCATTTGTTTTTGGTCTAGTTTTCGTGTCTAGAGGTCGTATAAGTTATGCATGTTTGGTGTTCTTGGTTGGGTTCGAGCCACATAATGGGAGGGTCGAAGAAAGTACATGAGTTATACGTGTAGAAATAAAATGGCGAGGCCTTAACTTGAGGGTGTCGAGGTGTTTCTTAACAATTTTACTAGTGTATTGTGAGATAAGTAAAGAATGTGTATGTGTGTGATATGCATAATACGAATCAAGTAGAAGAGCAAAAAGATGGTAACTTACAACACCAAGAAATGGTGGTGAGAAGGTCGAGTGTCCAAACAAGAGAAACGAGCAATAACACCCTTCGAATAACAACTCCTTGCTCCAATATTTCTTTCCCACTAACTCTTAACCCCAACTCCTTGCTTGTTCAAATCAAAACCTTGCTTGAATACCTTGTGCTTGTCGATAGTAACCAAAGAAAAGTGGAGAGTGTTTGTGGTTTGAGAGATTTCAAGTGTGTGTGTGTGTTGTGTGCATTAAATGAGACTTATATAGCGAGTTAGGGGTGGTTCGATGTTTCTAAGATCTCAACACAAACCGAGTGGTCTTGTCGAGTTCGACAATCTTGTCTACCTATCCAAGGCATTGTCAAATCTAGTTAAACAAGTCTTTAGGAGCTATGGTGTACTTTAGTTATTGTTTATGTTGTGTTTGTGTTTAGTGGAACATTCGATCCAAGGGTTACAAGTCGAGGGTGGATATTAGTTTAGTCCATCGGTTTGACGGCTCCATGGTGGCTCAATGTAGCGTGTGGCAAAGTCAATGGAGGGGGGTGTAGGTTGGTGTCTAGTGAAGAGGAGACAAAGGTTTTAAAAACATGTGTAAATCTAGTTAGCAAAGAAAATGGTTTTTCCCTTGTGTTTGTGTAATTCAGTACGCAAGGCCAAGAAAACAAATAAACCATTGGGCTATGGAAAACTCGGCCCATATCAATACAAGAAAGAAAAAAAAGAAACTCGTATGGGCTTGTGAAATATAGCTCGGCCCAACGTTGTGAAAAGAAATATACGTGTGGGCTTAGTGGTGGTGATTCGGCCCAAAAATGTCGGGGTGTCGGTGTCCCGTAAAATTGTGATATTAACTTTGGTGTCGGTTCGTGATAACCATAAGTATTTAAGTTGTGTATACATGTATATACTTGATGCGTGGGAATCGCAACAGGCTTTACCTCTCGAGGGATCTCGAGAAGCTTACAACCCCCACCAGGCAGTGTACCTGATCGTTGTAGTATAGTATAATGACAAGTACCGGGGAATTGATCGTTCAGCTTAGGAATAGTGTCGCTAGGATTAGAAAGCCTAATTACTAGTTCTAAAGGTGAAGGATGATTATTTTTGTGTTTTTATATTTTTTTAGAAAGCAAGTAAAATCTCGGGTTTTGAAGGAGTGGGCGGAATTAGTTGCTATTCAACTAACCCAAAACTAAGATGCAATCAAAATAAAATAATAAAAATGAAAATAAACTAATTATACTAAGGTTGTGAGCAGTAATTGGAGAAAATGTGTTTACTTAGACTTCATTACTCCCTAGATATCTTTTACACGTTAATTACTTGTTATAATTGCATGGATGACGGATCGTATTCCTTAATACCATTCATGGGGTGGCATACATAACTCCCAAATTCTATGAGCTCTTATCTCCTCCTACACCATGACCCAGCATAACTATAGGGATTGTAAACAGTGGCTCATGCATTAAATACAACTAATAAAGACCTAGTACGCCTCGGTTCATGTTTCTTAAGACGTTCAAGCATGTTACCATTTGGAGATCTGCCAGTTTTCTTAAGCCTAACATATAAAATCATTCATCCAAGAACAAGAATAAACAAGTAATCAACACATAATCAATATCTAGGTTTCATTAGATCTAAGCAAACACAAAAGAGATCTAGCCTAGCATAATGGAATTGAGACAAAACAAGATATAGACAACCAACACATAGACATATTGATTGAATTAGAAGAACACTTATCTCAATTACAATGTAAGGTATCAAGGGTTTGGAACCCTTGAAAAACCTATAAAAGTTGCACCAAATTCGTCTTTAGGGTTTCTCCAAAACTGCCCCTTTTTTAATGAAAAAACTAGAAAACTATATATAGGAAAACTGGGCTGACGGCGTCAAGACAACCATGTGACGCCGTCACCTCGCCGCCAAATACTTCCTCAGACGGCCTTGATCTACTTATGACGGCCTGTGTGACGCCGTCACCAACCACGGTATTTTATTCTTGGCACTTTGACGCCGTCAGGATGACTTTTGACGCCGTCATCAACTACGGTATTTTATTCTTGATGTCTGACGCCGTCAGGGTGTAACTCTTGACGCCGTCACCTAGTGTTTCCAGCATGGAAAATTGATACTTTGCCGTTTTCTTCACTTTTATGCTCCAAAAACGTCCAAAATGGCTTCTTTTCCAGAATTCACTCTCCAAGTACCTAAAATCACAAAAGGAACGATTTAGGGCAATATTTGATCAAATAAAGTCGGATTCGGGCTTAAATGACCCCCTAAAAACGGATCATTTTTCGCCTCATCAATACTCGTATATATAATAAAATTGTAAAAGTTAATATATATACATAGTGTCGTATATATATTTATTGATTGTTTCTCGGTGTTCAATTTGGATGTCGGGTCGCAAGTGGGAGTTACCGGTGCTTAACCTCATTGGGTGATATCCAAGAGTGACAATGCATAATCGGGTGCTAAACCAACGGTGTTCAAAACAATCGGGTGTCAATTAAACAGTGAATCTTTACATACTTTACATTAAACTAATCTAATGACTCGAATTAAGAAAATCAAAACACTTGGAGCACTTTTAAGATTATCGTACATATGGGGGTAATAAGTGATGTTCTTCCCCATTACTCCATAAAATAAGTACTTACCCATGAGTCCCAATCGTCCCAAAACAATATGTACAAGGATATGACTCGACTTAGCAACCATGTAATCAATTAGAAAGCTAACTTAGGGTTTAACAAATAACAATAATGCACTAAAGATGAGCGCATACACGGAAGGCTAAGGCGATTTGGTTGTACATTTAAGTGGGGTGTAACAAATTCTTCCTTTAAGTAAGATGCTTAAAGTTAGAAACGAAAAGATAGGCTCGGAGGGGTGTACTAGGGGTTTCGTGTACTAAAAATGAGTACAACGCTAAGGGTGTGGGAAAAATTAGTTGACTTAACTAGCCAAGTAGTATGACTTAAATGGTCAAGTAATTATGATACGGGTTTAACACAAGGGTGATCCTAATGCCTCTTATCATGTAGTAAATCCTACCACACGAATGTAGTCTCACTAGCGGTCTCGGGATGCATCACTAACGCAAGTTCTAGAATCTAAATGCTACCGGTACACTCATAAGCACTAATAATGAATGCTTTTCCTATCAAATCTAAAGGCGAACCTCACATATTTGGGTGGAAAATTTTTCTGAATATACGGTTTTGTGCTAGTCATACAATCTCCTATCCATGAGACGCTTGCTATGGCTAAAGTTTCACTCCTAAATGTTGTAAAAAATTTTAAATTTGGCGCTAAAATTACACTAACAAGTATTTCTCGTAGTTTTATTACACATCTACTATCAAACAAAATAAACTCAAGCGAAAGTGCATATGTAAGGTATCATCTTTTTACCCTCCCCTTACACTTAAGATGAACATTGTCCCCAATGTTCAAGTAAAGAATGTAAAAGTGAAAAAGTAAAGAGAATGAAATCAAATACTCCCCTGATTCGCTCGGTATGGATTTTAGGTTGGCCAGGTTAAATCTTCTTCCAAGAAAACGAACAATCAAAGCTTCCCTTCCAGAATATAAATCATCTCCTTGTCGAACATAACCTGTGAAACCTGACAAAATAGACAAGACAACCTCGCGTAAAATCGGCGGCATCCTATATAAGTTACTAAATCCTAGAAAACAAAGTAAGATATAATGCTTGTGGAATGAAGTTTGCAGATTTCCTGGAGATTATAAAACTTAATAATTCACAAAAACCATAAGACTCCGTTAGAAAAACAAAACCGGTAAAATTTCCAGATTTTTGACTCCTGACGCCGTCAAGAGTAAACTCTGACGCCGTCAGAATGGACCTGCATAAATTCTTATGTTAAGTTTCCGGAAAATTTCTGGAAAAACTTGGTCCTACTTCCTGGAAAATCCTGCAAAACTTCATTTTGACTCAATACAAGCATTTGACTCTAACAAATACGAATATACATGTTCATTTAATATTGTGGAGAATCATGATCGGTTTGTTTCTTAAAAACATATTTGGGGTTTCCCCTTACACTTATCTTTTTGCAAAAATACTTTTAGGTTGGAGTTAAGACTAGGCCAAACAACATAGTAAAGTATTTCCACATTTTAATTGAGAAACATGATCGACCAACAATAAAAATAAAACATGCATACGGAAGCAAATAGCAATCAAACAAATAAAATCACACAAACATGGGTTGCCTCCCAAGAAGCGCTTTTCTTTATTTACGAGTCTTGTAGCTAGACTCAAGGCTATGGGTTATCGTGTATCGCTTATGCTCACATAACCAAGTGTGAGCCATCTAATAGTTGCCTCATCTTTCTTATATTCATCTCCTAACTCTAAGGCGATAGTATCTTTTATTTTTTTCATGAGTATACTTAAGTCCTTTTCTCTTATCATTCTCACTTAGCATCTCTATGGGCGGATACCTACTACACTTTTCCATGGGAAAATCCTTGAACCTAGGGTGTGTGGGGGGCATTTGATAGACAAAATCTTCTTCCTCATCCGAGAATGTAATTAACCCTTCTATGAGTTTTTCATCAAGGTTGGTCAACTGTTTGAAGGGTTTTCCAAACACAACTTGGGTTAACTTATCATCAATAAATTCTCCTAGATTCTCCATAACCATGAACTCAACAAGATGAACCAAGCTTCCTACAAGCACATGCAATGGTATTGCCCTAGCCACAATGTTTTCTCCTTTGTATTCTAACTCATCTACCATGATTTTATTGTATTCATTACGTGAGATTATGTTCATTGGAAGAGATGAGTTGAGATAGGCGTTAAAGCTCTTAAATCCAATCTTACAAGGGAATTGCATGTTAAATGAACTATCACACTCAATCCTAGTTCTAGGGTCGCCATATACCTAAGAGGGTTTATTTCCTCTTCCATTCTATCCTCATTAATCACATCACCATCATCAAGATCCTCATCGGAGTCTGAATAGTAAAAAGGACTAGCCCTACGGTCATCATCATGATCAGACTCTTCTAGCTCAGAATTATTGTCAAAGTGGTGGTTGGGTGAAAGGTTAGGTGGGTTCTCGTTCTCAACTAAAGGGAGCGGGGCGGGCATTTGGAAAATCCTACGATGAAAAACACAAATAACAGGAATCAAACGATCAATGTTATTGTTATCCATTGAAATAGCTTAATAACAAAGGACACAAAGAAATTAAGATAGACTAAAGAAGACCTAAAAAATAAAAATAAAATCTTACTAGAAAGGAATCTAGCAAGTAGACCTAATAAAAAAGAAATTCTAACCTAGACAATAACTATTCCCCAGGCTGCGGCGCCAAAAACTTGATGCGTGGGAATCGCAACAGGCTTTACCTCTCGAGGGATCTCGAGAAGCTTACAACCCCCACCAGGCAGTGTACCTGATCGTTGTAGTATAGTATAGTGACAAGTACCGGGGAATTGATCGTTCAGCTTAGGAATAGTGTCGCTAGGATTAGAAAGCCTAATTACTAGTTCTAAAGGTGAGGGATGATTATTTTTGTGTTTTTATATTTTTTTAGAAAGCAAGTAAAATCTCGGGTTTTGAAGGAGTGGGCGGAATTAGTTGCTATTCAACTAACCCAAAACTAAGATGCAATCAAAATAAAATAATAAAAATGAAAATAAACTAATTATACTAAGGTTGTGAGCAGTACTTGGAGAAAATGTGTTTACTTAGACTTCATTACTCCCTAGATATCTTTTACACGTTAATTACTTGTTATAATTGCATGGATGACGGATCGTATTCCTTAATACCATTCATGGGGTGGCATACATAACTCCCAAATTCTATGAGCTCTTATCTCCTCCTACACCATGACCCAGCATAACTATAGGGATTGTAAACAATGGCTCATGCATTAAATACAACCAATAAAGACCTAGTACGCCTCGGTTCATGTTTCTTAAGACGTTCAAGCATGTTACCATTTGGAGATCTGCCAGTTTTCTTAAGCCTAACATATAAAATCATTCATCCAAGAACAAGAATAAACAAGTAATCAACACATAATCAATATCTAGGTTTCATTAGATCTAAGCAAACACAAAAGAGATCTAGCCTAGTATAATGGAATTGAGACAAGAACAAGATATAGACAACCAACACATAGACATATTGATTGAATTAGAAGAACACTTATCTCAATTACAATGCAAGGTATCAAGGGTTTGGAACCCTTGAAAAACCTGTAAAAGTTGCACCAAATTCGTCTTTAGGGTTTCTCCAAAACTTCCCCTTTTTTAATGAAAAAACTAGAAAACTATATATAGGAAAACTGGGCTGACGGCGTCAAGACAACCATGTGACGCCGTCACCTCGCCGCCAAATACTTCCTCGGACGGCCTTGATCTACTTATGACGGCCTGTGTGACGCCGTCACCAACCACGGTATTTTATTCTTGGCACTTTGACGCCGTCAGGATGACTTTTGACGCCGTCATCAACTACGGTATTTTATTCTTGATGTCTGACGCCGTCAGGGTGTAACTCTTGACGCCATCACCTAGTGTTTCCAGCATGGAAAATTGATACTTTGCCGTTTTCTTCACTTTTATGCTCCAAAAACGTCAAAAATGGCTTCTTTTCCAGAATTCACTCTCCAAGTACCTAAAATCACAAAAGGAACGATTTAGGGCAATATTTGATCAAATAAAGTCGGATTCGGGCTTAAATGACCCCCTAAAAACGGATCATTTTTCGCCTCATCAATACTCGTATATATAATAAAATTGTAAAAGTTAATATATATACATAGTGTCGTATATATATTTATTGATTGTTTCTCGGTGTTCAATTTGGGTGTCGGGTCGCAAGTGGGAGTTACCGGTGCTTAACCTCATTGGGTGATATCCAAGAGTGACAATGCATAATCGGGTGCTAAACCAACGGTGTTCAAAACAATCGGGTGTCAATTAAACAGTGAACATAACAATCGGGTGTTCAAACAAACAGTGTCTCATGTAAAAATTTAAATTAGCCCGCAAAAATGGCTTAGTTTAGAGTAACGTTTATAATTAGCATTAATAAATGACCTGGGATTTTACGGTGTATTACATATCATCACTGATTGTGTATGCTTATATATTGTTTTGGATTCTTAATGATTTTATAGGCGCAAACACACAAGAACACGCTCATGCAACCGGTACCACTAACAAAGTTGAAGGTACGACAGGAATCATTATAGGTAAGTTGTACAAAAAAAATGCTGGTCTAAAAAAAAGGGTTGCTGTGGAAACATGTTTCTGAAAGGGGTTTGCTGTACAACAAATGATTTTTTTTTTTTTTTTTTTTTTTGGATCTTTTGAATATTTATATGATTGATTAAGTGATGGAAAATTAAAGAAGTGATACAGATATTGTGTATCCTGAGATTTTGAAATAAACAATAGATGTATTATCATGTTTATATTGACTGAAAACTATCACTTTTCTGATGAGTTTCAACTATCTTTTAGTATATAGACAAAAATACACTGTTGGTCCCTAAACTTTCCACGAAACATCACAGGGCACCCTAACTTTCTAAAAACGTCGTGTGGCGTCTAAAACATGTGAAAATGAGGCCGATTGCGTCCTTTGACCCATTTGGGCAAGGTCAACGCACGTTTTATGTTCTTGTTTTAGGGGCATAATAGTCCAATCACTATTTAACTATGATCTAACCCAAGCTAAACCCGACAGTCAAAATGAGAGACTGATGAGGCGAAAAATGAACCACTTTTAGGGGGTCATTTAAGCCCGGAATTGAATTTATTTGATCAAATATTGCCCTAAATCGTTCCTTTTGTGATTTTAGGTACTTTGGGAGAGAAATCTGGAAAAAGAAGCAATTCGGACGTTTTTAGAGCATAAAAGTGAAGAAAACGCCAAAGTCTTAATTTTCCTTGCTGGGAACAGTAGGTGACGGCGTCAAGAGCAACACCCTGACGGCGTCAAGAGTAAATTGCATGACGACCCAGTGCAAACGTGAAGGCGTCACAAGTAGAGCGTCAAGAGTAAAACACGTGACGGCCTGGAAAACTATAACACATGACGGCGTCAGATGAAAATTAAGGCAGTCTGAGAAGTATTTTGGCGGCGAGATGACGGCGTCACCTATTTGGTCTTGACGCCATCAGCCTCAGTTTTCTATATATAGTTTTCTAATTTTCATTCATAAAAAGAGAGAAGTTTTGGAGAAACCCTAAGACCGAACCTATTACGAATTTTACAGGTTTTTCAAGGGTTTTCAGCCCTTGAACCCTTTCATGTGTAATTGAGATAAGTATGCTTTTAATTCAATCAATATGTCTATGTGTTGGTTGTCTATATCTTGTTCTTGTCTTAATTCCATCATGTTAGGCTAGATCTATCTTGTGTTTGCTTAGATCTAATGAAACCTAGATGTTGATTATGTGTTGATTACTTGTTTATGGTTGTATTGGATGAATGATTTCGATGTTAGGCTTAAGAAAACTGGCAGATCTCCAAATGGTAACATGCTTGAACGTCTTAAGAAACATGAACTGACGTGCACTAGGTTTTATTGGCTGTATTTAATGTATGAGTAAATTCTAATGATCCCATGTTAGGAGCTTCTTAGCTGGCTCGACATAGGAGTGAAGTAGGCACTCATAGGATTGGGGAATTAAGTGCGCCACCCCATGAATAGTATTAAGGAATACAATCCGTCATCCACGCAACTATAACAAGTAATTAACGTGTAAAAGATATCTACGGAGTAGTGAAATCTAAGTAAACACAATTTCTCCACTTATTGCTCACAACCTTAGTTAATTTAGTTTATTTTCATTTCTAGTATTTTATTTTGATTGCATCTTTAGTATTGGGTTAGTTGACTAGCAACTAATTCCGCCCAAATCATTCAAACCCGAGATTTTTACTTGCTTTCTAAAAAATATAAAAAATACAAAAATAATCATCCCTCGTCTCTAGAACTAGTATTTAGGTTTTCTAATCCTAGCGACACTATTCCTAGCTGAACGATCAATCCCCCGGTACTTGTCACTATACTATACTGCAACGATCAGGTACACTGCCTGGTGGGGGTTGTAAGTTTCTCAAGATCCCTTGAGAGGTAAAGCCTGGTGCGATTCCCACGTATCAAGTTTTTGGCGCCGCAGCCCGGGGAATAGTTATTGTCTAGGTTAGAATCTCTTTTTATTAGGTCTACTTGCTAGATTCCTTTCTAGTAAGATTTTATTTTTATTTTTAGGTTTCTTTAGTCTATCTTATGTCTTCGTGTTTTTGTTCGTAACTCTTCACCACCCGACATCATGGACGATGGGAACATCTTTGAACCCGTCATCCCACCACAACAAAACCCACCACTAGAACCTCTTAGGCCTTGAACCTTAGGAGAGTATTCCCGACCTAGCCACCAAGGCTACCGAAACACCATTGAGCTCACCAGAGCCAATGTGACCCCCTTGCGATCCAACACCATCCGGTTGGTGCAAAGCGGATGTGCATTCCATGGACTTCGTTCTGAAGATCCAAACCAACATCTTAAGGACTTCCTAAAAATCGTAGATTCCATAGACCTAGATGTTGAAACTAGAGAGACAACCCGATTACGCCTATTCCAATTCTCTCTACGGGATCAAGCTAGTCAATGGCTTGAGCGTTTACCCGCGGGATCCATCACCAAATGGGATGATCTCACCACTCGTTTCCTTGCTCAATTTTTCCCACCGGAGAGAACTACTCAGCTTAGAAATGACATCTTGATGTTCCAACAACGTCAAAATGAATCTCTTTATGAAGCATAGACTCGTTTCAAGGACTTACTCCAAAAAGTCCCTCATCATGGCATAGATCTTTGGCTCCAGGTCCAAAACTTTTATGACCATATCGATCTCTCCATGAGGCTAGCCATTGACCAATCGGCTGGTGGTAAGCTACGTGATCTAAGTGCGGAACAATCATGGGAACTCATAGAAGATCTTGCTCTCTATGACAACGAAAGTTGGAATGATCCCCGTGATTTGAACAAAACGGTCAAGGCAATATCTTTGCCTTCGAACAACTCTAGCACTCCCGACCGTAGGATCATGGAACTTGAGGACCAAGTCAAGTTTCTCATGAAATCTTACGAAGCTCCTAAGCCTTCAAGCCAAGTGAACAAAATCACTTCTTCATGCGAATTATGTAGTGGTCCCCATGACACTCGTGATTGTGTGGAACTCCTCGGAACAGCTTTTGCGAACTACGCATCCACGCGTACCGATGAAGCGGGAGATAAGTGGTACACTTTCAAGCCCGAGCCAAACCCTTACGATGATTCATACAACCCATCTTGGAAAAATCACCCAAACCTTAGGTGGAAACAAAATCAACCCAATTCTTCCAATCCGCCTAATCGTTACCAACCAAACGGTCCACCCTCCAACTGTACTTTCAACAACAATCCTTCTAACAATTATGGTAGTACCAACAATCTTGAAGGATTGATGTCTAAGTTCATGGCATCTCAAGAAGCTCGCATAGCTAGGTTTGAAACCGAATTCAACCAACAACAAACGGAGATGACCAACAAGATTGACAACTTGTTGAAAGCCCTCAACAACCAAGCATTAACTACACCTAGGAAGGACACTAGGGACACCAATAACGGAATCCAAATGAAGGACCCCTCATCATCTAAACATGTCCACTTTGTCAATGTTGTCACCATTAAGCCAATAGATAAGGAGATAGAAGAAAGTGGCAAGGATGAAGTTGGAGTAGAAACCGAGACTAGGGATGAAAGTAGGGAGGTTGAGGTTAATAAGGGAAAGGAGTTAGAGGAAGTAGAAACTATAAAGAAGTACTTTGATAAGATGCCCACCAAGGAAGAACGGGAATACCATAAGGATTTATTCGATAGTCCCGAGAGACCATATATCCTTGGCACACCCCTTATCAAAATGGGGACCCCTCTAACATTAACATACCATGCAATATCGGGCATATGCATATATGGAAAGCTTACATCGATCCTAGATCTCCTGTTAACATCATGACTAGGACTTATTACAACTGGGTGATGAAAAAACAACTTGATTTTAGGATGATGCCCAATAAGAATCTGATAAGTAATTTTGTAGGAAGAATGAAGGGATTACATGTGATTATAGGCAATCTCACTTATGAGATCGATTTTATGATAGTAGAAGACACTCGTCTGGTGATAGATGCTTGCCTAAGCCAAATAATATTTGGAAAACCATTTGTTGAGGCCACTAGGATGAGTTATGATCCGACTCTAGGGATAGTTAGATTCAAGGAAGAGAATGATGAGGTTGCCTACCAAATGCCCTACAAGATTGAGCAATACCGCCTCCTCTCTAATTTAGAAAAAGGAACACAAGCAAGCGGCTTATTATAGGAATGATGAGGATAGACATAGAGGAGTTGAATATGTGAAAAATAGGATGCTTGGTTTCTACAAAGAATGCTTGCAACTAGGTCCGGATTACAAAACTGGTTTAGAAGACGACCTAGAGAGTGAAACCAACGATGAGGTCACATAGTAACCCATGACCTTGAGTCTAGCTACAAGACTCGTAAATAAAGAAAAGCGCTTCTTGGGAGGCAACCCATGCTTTGTGTGATTTCATTTTGTTTGTTTGTTATTTGCTTCCGTATGCATGCTTTATTTTTATTGTTGGTAGATCATGTTTCTCAATTAAATAGTGGAAATACTTTACTTTGTTGTTTTGGCCTAGTCTTAACTCCACCTAAAAGTATTTTTGCAAAAGATAAGTGTAAGGGGAAACCCCAAATGTGTTTTTAAGAAACAAACCGATCATGACTCTCCACAATATTAAATGAACATGTATATTCGTATTTGTTAGAGTGAAATGCTTGAATTGAGTCATAATGAAGTTTTGCAGGATTTTCCAGGAAGTAGAACCAAGTTTTTCCAGAAATTTTCTGGAAACTTAACATAAGAATTTCTGCAGGTCACTTCTGACGGCGTCACGAGTTAACTCTTGAAGGCGTCACGTGTAAAAATCTGGAAATTTTACCGGTTTTGTTTTTCTAACGGAGTTTTAAAGTTTTTGTGAATTATTAAGTTTTATAATCTCCAGGAAATCTGCAAACTTCATTCCACAAGCAGTATATCTAACTTTGTTTTCTAGGATTTAGTAACTTATATAGATTGCCGCCGATTTTACGCGAGGTTGTCTTGTCTGTTTTCTCAGGATTTACAGGTTATGTATGACAAGAAGATGATTTATATTCTGGAAGGGAAGCTTTGATTGTTCATTTTCTTGGAGGAAGATTTAACCTGGCCACCTTATAATCTGATGCGTGGGAATCGCAACAGGCTTTACTTCTCGAGGGATCTCGAGAAGCTTACAACCCCCACCAGGGAGTGTACCTGATCGTTGTAGTATAGTATAGTGACAAGTACCGGGGGATTGGTCGTTCAGCTTAGGAATAGTGTCGCTAAGATTAGAAAGCCTAAATACTAGTTCTAAAGGTGAGAGATGATTATTTTTGTGTTTTTATATTTTTTAGAAAACAATTAAAATTCTCGGGTTTGAAGGATTTGGGCGAAATTAGTTGCTAATCAACTAACCCAATACTAAAGATGCAATCAAAATAACATACTAAAAATGAAAACAAACTAAATTATACTAAAGTTGTGAGCAATAAGTGGAGAAAATGTGTTTACTTAGATTTCACTACTCCCTAGACATCTTTTACACGTTAATTACTTGTTATAAATGCATGGATGACGGATCGTATTCCTTAATACCATTCATGGGGTGGCATACTTAACTCCCCAATTCTATGAGCTCTTATCTCCTCCTACACCATGCCCAGCACAACTATAGGGATTGTAAACAGTGGCTCATGCATTAAATACAACCAATAAAGACCTAGTGCGCGTCGGTTCATGTTTCTTAAGACGTTCAAGCATGTTACCAATTGGAGATCTGCCAGTTTTCTTAAGCCTAACATATAAATCATTCATCCAAAACAAGTATAAACAAGTAATCAACACATAACTAACATCTAGGTTTCATTAGATCTAAGCAAACACAAGATAGATCTAGCCTAGCATGATGGAATTAAGACAAGAACAAGATATAGACAACCAACACATAGACATATTGATTGAATTGAAAGAACACTTATCTCAATTACAAATGTAAGGTATCAAAGGCTTGGAACCCTTGAAAAACCTGTAAAATTCGCACCAAGTTCGTACTTAGGGTTTCTCCAAAACTTCTCTCTTTTAAATGTGAAAAATTAGAAAACTATATATAGGAAAAGAGGTCTGACGGCGTCAAGACAAAGCTTGTGACGCCGTCACCTCGCCGCCAAAACTATTCTCGGACTGCCTTGATCTACATTTGACGCCGTCAAGACTTAATCATTTCCAGGCCGTCATGACTTTTACTCTTGACGCCCTACCTTCATGACGCCGTCAAATCTCTTCTGGATCGTCATGGAATTTTGCTCTTGACGCCGTCAGGGAGTTACTCTTAACGCCGTCACCTACTGTTCCCAGCATGGAAAATTAAGACTTTGGCGTTTTCTTCACTTTTATGCTCAAAAAATGTCCGAATTGCTTCCTTTTCCAGATTTCTCTCCCAAAGTACCTAAAATCACAAAAGGAACGATTTAGGGCAATATTTGATCAAATAAATTCGAATTCGGGCTTAAATGACCCCCTAAAAATAGATCATTTTTCGCCTAATCATATACCTTACACTTGAGATTTGCTTGTCCTCAAGCAAATGCGCTTTTATTCTACTCAAAATACAAGTTAGGGGTCATTTAACACTAATATAAAAGTAATTACAACAAATAATCGTTCCACTAAAGACCAATAGACAAGCACGGAGGTCATACACAAGCACCTCACAAATAGTGTTTAGATACTCACATCTCTCGGGTGTAATAAAGTGTAAATTACAATATGGAAATGGAAAACATCTCTCACTACCTGTCATAGCAAAATAGATTACCATAGGCTTGGGAAAGGATCAAACCTCTACCACATGGCGTAAGCACCTAGGATAAACTATCAAAGAGGTCTTTTAAAGGGTTGTAACGTTAGGCATAGGGATATGAAATACACGGTTTTGTTGGATAAAAGAAGTTTTACTGGTGGTGAGTTAACAATCTTGGTTAATTACACATACAATATGGCGTTGCTAAGCCAAGACTAGACTCGACTTATGCTAATAAATGAAAAATAACAAAAACATAAAATAAACATAGAATGAAACGGGATGGTAGTCCGTATTTTTTTCTCTTTTTCCTTTTTCTTTTTTTTTTTTTTTTTTTTTTTTTTTTTTTTGGCATACACTCTTACCCTACCATCCAAAATAATACATCATACGGAATGAACATTTCCCTTACACTTGAATCTTTACATACTTTACAATTAACTAATCTAATGACTCGAATTAAGAAAATTAAAACACTTGGAGCACTTTTAAGATTAACGTACATATGGGGATAATAAATGATGTTCTTCCCCATTACTCCATAAAATAAGTACTTACCCATGAGTCCCAATCGTCCCAAAACAATATGTACAAGGATATGACTCGACTTAGCAACCATGTAATCAATTTGAAAGTTAACTTAGGGTTTAACAAATAACAATAATGCACTAAAAATGAGCGCGTACACGGAAGGCTAAGGCGATTTGGTTGTACATCTAAGTGGTGTGTAACAAATTCTTCCTTTAAGTAAAATGCTTAAAGTTAGAAATGAAAAGATAGGCTCGGAGGGGTGTACTAGGGGTTTCGTGTACTAAAAATGAGTACAACGCTAAGGGTATGGGAAAAATTAGTTGACTTAACTAGCCAAGTAATATGACTTAAATGGTCAAGTAATTATAATACGGGTTTAACACAAGGGTGATCCTAATGCCTCTTATCATGTAGTAAATCCTACCACACGAATGTAGAATCACTAGCGGTCTCGGGATGCATCACTAACGCAAGTTCTAGAATCTAAATGCTACCGGTACACTCATAAGCACTAATAATAAATGCTTTTCCTATCAAATCTAAAGGCGAACCTCACATATTTGGGTGGAAAATTTTTCTGAATATACGGTTATGTGCTAGTCATACAATCTCCTATCCATGAGACGCTTACTACGGCTAAAGTTTCACTCCTAAATGTTGTAAAAAATTTTAAATTTGGCGCTAAAATTGCACTAACAAGTATTTCTCATAGTTTTATTACACATCTACCATCAAACAAAACAAACTCAACCAAAAGTGCATATGTAAGGTATCATCTTTTTACCCTCCCCTTACACTTAAGATGAACATTGTCCCCAATGTTCAAGTAAAGAATATAAAAGTGAAAAAGTAAAGAGAATGAAATCAAATACTCCCCTGATTCGCTCGGTATGGATAATAAGATGGCCAGGTTAAATCTTCCTCCAAGAAAATGAACAATCAAAGCTTCCCTTCCAGAATATAAATCATCTTCTTGTCATACGTAACCTGTAAAACCTGACAAAATAGACAAGACAACCTCGCGTAAAATCGGCGGCATCCTATATAAGCTACTAAATCCTAGAAAACAAGATAAGATATAATGCTTGTGGAATGAAGTTTGCAGATTTCCTGGAGATTATAAAACTTCATAATTCACAAAAACCATAAGACTCCGTTAGAAAAACAAAACCGGTAAAATTTCCAGATTTTTACACTTGACGCCGTCAGAAGTGACCTGCAGAAATTCTTATGTTAAGTTTCCGGAAAATTTCTGGAAAAACTTGGTCCTACTTCCTGGAAAATCCTGCAAAACTTCATTATGACTCAATACAAGCATTTGACTCTAACAAATACGAATATACATGTTCACTTAATATTGTGGAGAATCATGATCGGTTTGTTTCTTAAAAACATATTTGGGGTTTCCCCTTACACTTATCTTTTGCAAAAATACCTTTAAGTGAAGTTAAGACTAGGCCAAATAACAAAGTGAAGTATTTCCACTATTTAGTTTAGAAACATGATCTATCAACAATAAAAATAAAACATGCATACGGAAGCAAATAACAAACAAACAAATAAAATCACACAAAATATGGGTTGCCTCCCAAGAAGCGCTTTTCTTTATTTACGAGTCTTGTAGCTAGACTCAAGGTCATGGGTTACTACGTGATACGGGTGAGTTCCTCATTGAGGACATCTTTGGGATCAAACTTAGGTTTCAACTTCCTATCGATTTCCTTAGTATGGTATGACCTTTCAAACTTTTCTCCATCCGGATCATACAAAGTCATTCTCATATGCCATGATCCGTCACCTTCTTTAGGTGGCTTGTCCCACCTCCATTTACACTTGTCTCCCTCTCTTTTCCATTTATTCCTTTCTATGTTGATGGGCATTACGCTTAAGAACTCAATCATCTTCCTAAAGACTAAGGGGTCCTCAAAGGGGTCTAGCTCTTCATCTCTAGCTATGAGTTGTTCTACCGAATGTGTCTTTTCTATGAAGTCTTTTTCTAGATAGAATGGGCATTGAGGTCCTATAAAGTTCCTTTCTATCCAAGGTCCATATCTAGACGGTCTCCTATTCATCTCTACCCAATGCGGTGTTGGTTCATCATCACAATCATAACTATGCTTCTTAACATCATACACTGACCAAGTATCGCCTTCACCTACCGTTATCTTGGATTCCTTGCAATCTATAATGGCACTAGCGGTTGCTAAAAATCCTCTTCCTACCAATAATGGGCATGTAGTGTCACTAACCATGTCTAGGACGTGAAAATCCGCTAATATAGTTAACTTTCCTACGTGAACAACTACATCCTTAATCATTCCAACCGGGTGGACAATACTCCCATCCGCTAGCCCTATCAATACCTCCGTTTCCTCTAACTTTCCTAGCTTAAGAGCGGTGAATAAGGATAAGGGAATCAAGTTGATGCTTGACCCTAAATCGGCTAGTGTGTCGAAAGATTCGGATCTTCCTATCTTACAAGGCAAAACAAATATACCCGGATCATCAAGCTTTTTAGGCAACTTGTTTTGAACGAAGGCGGTTCCATTTTTACCTAGCTTACACTTCTCATATTTTTCTAGGAGGGCACTATAGTAAGGAGCACGCGCTAAGACATCAATGACGGGGCGTTCAAGGTGAAGTTCTTTGAATTCATCGTCAAGGTCTTGCATAAGAGGTGTTTCAACTATGCTTTTGACCGGCTCTATAGTGGGTGTTTTATTTGATTGGTCCTTTTGGAGAACTTGGTTTTGTTTGAAACACGTGCTCGTGGATTTGACCGAGTAGTATTGTGGACACGAAGTGGGTGATGAAACTGAAGATATGGAATTAACGTTTAGTTTCGGATTCTTGATTGTGTCGCTTGGGAGTGCTCCCATTTCTCGGTCATTGAGAACCTTCAACAATGCGTCAATTCGAGTGGTCATCTCGCTTTGCTTTTGTTTGAAATCGGCTTCAAACTTAGACATGCGAGCTTCTTGAGATGCAATGAACTTAGACATCAACCCTTCAAGGTTGTTGGTACTACCAAAGTTGTTAGAAGGATTGTTGTTGAAAGTACGGTTGGAGGGTGGACCGGTTGGTTGGTAACGATTAGGTGGGTTGGAAGAATTTGGTTGGTTTTGTTTCCACCTAAGGTTTGGGTGATTTTTCCATGAGGGGTTGTATGAGTCACCGTAAGTGTTTGGCTCGGGCTTGAAAGTGTACCACTTATCTCCCGCTTCGTCGGTACGCGTGGATGCGTAGTCCGCAAAAGTTGTTCCGGGGAGTTCCACACAATCACGAGTGTCGTGGGGACCACTACATAATTCGCATGAAGAAGTGATTTTGTTCACTTGGCTTGAAGGCTTAGGAGCTTCGTAAGATTTCATGAGAAACTTGACTTGGTCCTCAAGTTCCATGATCCTACGGTCGGGAGTGCTAGAATTGTTCGAAGGCAAAGATATTGCCTTGACCGTTTTGTTCAAGTCACGGGGATCATTCCAACTTTCGTTTTCATAGAGAGCAAGATCTTCTATGAGTTCCCATGATTGTTCCGCACTAAGATCACGTAGCTTACCACCGGCCGATTGGTCAATGGCTCGCCTCGTGGAGATGTCGATATGGTCATAAAAGATTTGGACTTGGAGCCAAAGATCTATGCCATGATGAGGGACTTTTTGGAGTAAGTCCTTGAAACGAGTCCATGCTTCATAAAGAGATTCATTTTGACGTTGTTGGAACATCAAGATGTCATTTCTAAGCTTAGTAGTTCTCCCCGGTGGGAAAAATTAAGCAATGAAACGAGTGGTGAGATCATCCCATGTGGTGATGGATCCCGCGGGTAAACGCTCAAGCCATTGACTAGCTTGATCCCGTAGAGAGAATTGGAATAGGCGTAATCGGGTTGTCTCTCTAGTTTCAACATCTAGGTCTATGGAATCTACGATTTTGAGGAAGTCCTTAAGATGTTGGTTTGGATCTTCGGAACGAAGTCCATGGAATGCACATCCGCTTTGCACCAACCGGATGGTGTCGGATCGCAAGGGGGTCACATTGGCTCCGGTGAGCTCAATGGTGTTTCGGTAGCCTTGATGGCTAGGTCGGGAATACTCTCCTAAGGTTCGGGGCTTAAGGGGTTCTAATGGTGGGTTTTGTTGTGGTGGGATGACGGGTTCAAAGATGTTCCCATTGTCCATGATGTCGGGTGGTTACGAACAAAGGCACAAAGAAATAAGATAGACTAAAGAGAACCTAAAAATAAAAATAAAATCTTACTAGAAAGAAATCTAGCAAGTAGACCTAATAAAAAGAAATTCTAACCTAGACAATAACTATTCCCCAGCAGCGGCGCCAAAAACTTGATGCGTGGGAATCGCAACAGGCTTTACCTCTCGAGGGATCTCGAGAAGCTTACAACCCCCACCAGGCAGTGTACCTGATCGTTGTAGTATAGTATAGTGACAAGTACCGGGGGATTGGTCGTTCAACTTAGGAATAGTGTCGCTAGGATTAGAAAGCCTAAATACTAGTTCTAAAGGTGAGAGATGATTATTTTTGTGTTTTTATATTTTTTAGAAAACAATTAAAATTCTCGGGTTTGAAGGATTTGGGCGGAATTAGTTGCTAATCAACTAACCCAATACTAAAGATGCAATCAAAATAAAATACTAAAAATGAAAACAAACTAAATTATACTAAAGTTGTGAGCAATAAGTGGAGAAAATGTGTTTACTTAGATTTCACTACTCCCTAGACATCTTTTACACGTTAATTACTTGTTATAAATGCATGGATGACGGATCGTATTCCTTAATACCATTCATGGGGTGGCACACTTAACTCCCCAATTCTATGAGCTTTTATCTCCTCCTACACCATGCCCAGCACAACTATAGGGATTGTAAACAGTGGCTCATGCATTAAATACAACCAATAAAGACCTAGTGCGCGTCGGTTCATGTTTCTTAAGACGTTCAAGCATGTTACCAATTGGAGATCTGCCAGTTTTCTTAAGCCTAACATATAAATCATTCATCCAAAACAAGTATAAACAAGTAATCAACACATAATTAACATCAAGGTTTCATTAGATCTAAGCAAACACAAGATAGATCTAGCCTAGCATGATGGAATTAAGACAAGAACAAGATATAGACAACCAACACATAGACATATTGATTGAATTGAAAGAACACTTATCTCAATTACACATGTAAGGTATCAAGGGCTTGGAACCCTTGAAAAACCTGTAAAATTCGCACCAAGTTCGTACTTAGGTTTCTCCAAAACTTCTCTCTTTTGAATGTGAAAAATTAGAAAACTATATATAGGAAAAGAGGTCTGACGGCGTCAAGACAAAGCTTGTGACGCCGTCACCTCGCCGCCAAAACTATTCTCGGACTGCCTTGATCTACATTTGACGCCGTCAAGACTTAATCATTTCCAGGCCGTCATGACTTTTACTCTTGACGCCCTACCTTCATGACGCCGTCAAATCTCTTCTGGATCGTCATGGAATTTTGCTCTTGACGCCGTCAGGGAGTTACTCTTGACACCATCACCTACTGTTCCCAGCATGAAAAATTAAGACTTTGGCGTTTTCTTCACTTTTATGCTCCAAAAACGTCCGAATTGCTTCCTTTTCCAGATTTCTCACCCAAAGTACCTAAAATCACAAAAGAAACGATTTAGGGCAATATTTGATCAAATAAATTCGAATTCGGGCTTAAATGACCCCCTAAAAACGGATCATTTTTTGCCTCATCATTATCCATACCAAGCGAATCAGGGGAGTATTTGATTTCATTTATTTTACTTAATTCACTTTTACATTCTTTACTTGAACATTGGGGACAATGTTCATCTTAAGTGTAAGGGGAGGGTAAAATGATGATACCTTACATATACACTTTCGCTTGAGTTTGTTTGTTTAATGGTAGATGTGTAATAAAATTATGAGAAATACTTGTTAGTGCAATTTTAGCGCCAAATTTAAAATTTTTTACAACATTTAGGAGTGAAATTTAGCCATAGCAGGCGTCTCATGGATAGGAGATTGTATGACTAGCACAAAACCGTACTTTCAAAAAAACTTTCCACCCAAATATGTGAGGTTCGCCTTTAGATTTGATAGGAAAAACATTTACTATTAGTGCTTATGAGTGTACCGGTAGCATTTAGATTCTAGAACTTGCGTTAGTGATGCATCCCGAGACCGCTAGTGAGACTACATTCGTGTAGTAGGATTTACTACATGATAAGAGGCATTAGGATCACCCTTGTGTTAAACCCGTATCATAATTACTTGACCATTTAAGTCATATTACTTGGCTAGTTAAGTCAACTAATTTTTCCCACACCCTTAGCGTTGTACTCATTTTTAGTACACGAAACCCCTAGTACACCCCTCCGAGCCTATCTTTTCGTTTCTAACTTTAAGCATCTTATTTAAAGGAAGAATTTGTTACACCCCACTTAAATGTACAACCAAATCGCCTTAGCCTTCCGTGTATGCACTCATCTTTAGTGCATTATTGTTATTTGTTAAACCCTAAGTTAACTATCTAATTGATTACATGGTTGCTAAGTCGAGTCATATCCTTGTACATATTGTTTTGGGACGATTGAGACTCATGGGTAAAGTACTAATTTTATGGAGTAATGGGGAAGAACATCATTTATTACCCCCATATGTGCGTTAATCTTAAAAGTGCACCAAGTGTTTTGATTTTCTTAATTCGAGTCATTAGATTAGTTTATTGTAAAGTATGTAAAAATTCAAGTGTAAGGGGAATTTTCATTCCCTATGATGTATTATTTTGGATGGTAGGGTAAGAGTGTAAAAAAAAAAAAAAAAAAAAAAAAAAAAAAAAAAAAAAAAAAAAAATCGAAAAAAAATCAAGAAAAAGAACAATAGAAAAAGAAAAGAGAAAAAATATACGGACTACCATCCCTTTTTATTCTATGTTCATTTTATATTTTTGTTATTTTTCATTTATTAGCTTAAGTCGAGTCTAGTATTGGCTTAGCAACGCCATATTATACATGTAATTAACCAAGATTGTTAACTCGCCACTAGTAAAAACTTCCTTTATCCAACAAAACCGTGTATTTCATATCCCTACACCTAACGTTACAACCCTTTAAAAAGACCTCTTTGATAGTTTATCCTAGGTGCTTACGCCATGTGGTGGAGGTTTGATCCTTTACCAAGCCTATGGTAATCTATTTTGCTATGACAGGTAGTGAGAGATATATTCCTTTTCCATATTGTAATTTATACTTTATTCCACCCGAGAGATGTGAGTATCTAAACACTATTTGTGAGGTGCTAGTATATGACCTCCGTGCTTGTCTTTGGTCTTTAGTGGAACGATTATTTGTTGTAATTACTTTTATATTAGTGTTAAATGACCCCTAACTTGTATTTTGATTAGAATAAAAGCGCATTTGCTTGAGGACAAGCAAATCTCAAGTGTGAGGGTATATGATGAGGCGAAAAATGAACCACTTTTAGGGGGTCATTTAAGCTCGGAATTGAATTTATTTGATCAAATATTGCCCTAAATCGTTCCTTTTGTGATTTTAGGTACTTTGGGAGAGAAATCTGGAAAAGGAAGCAATTCGGACGTTTTTGGAGCATAAAAGTGAAGAAAACGCCAAAGTCTTAATTTTTCTTGTTGGGAACAATAGGTGGCGGCGTCAAGAGCAACACCCTGACGGCGTCAAGAGTAAATTGCATGACCCAGTGCAAACGTGAAGGCGTCACAAGTAGAGCGTCAAGAGTAAAACACGTGATGGCCTGGAAAACCATAACACATGACGGCATCAGATGAAGATTAAGGCAGTCCGAGAAGTATTTTGGCGGCGAGATGACGGCGTCACCTATTTGGTCTTGACGCCGTCAGCCTCAGTTTTCTATATATAGTTTTCTAATTTTCATTCATAAAAAGAGAGAAGTTTTGGAGAAACCGTAATGTCGAACCTATTACGAATTTTACAGGTTTTTCAAGGGTTTACAGCCCTTGAACCCTTTCATGTGTAATTGAGATAAGTATTCTTTTAATTCAATCAATATGTCTATGTGTTGGTTGTCTATATCTTGTTCTTGTCTTAATTCCATCATGTTAGGCTAGATCTATCTTGTGTTTGCTTAGATCTAATGAAACCTAGATGTTGATTATGTGTTGATTACTTGTTTATGGTTGTATTGGATGAATGATTTCGATGTTAGGCTTAAGAAAACTGGCAGATCTCCAAATGGTAACATGCTTGAACGTCTTAGGAAACATGAACTGACGTGCACTAGGTTTTATTGGTTGTATTTAATGCATGAGTAAATTCTAATGATCCCATGTTAGGAGCTTCTTAGCCGGCTCGACATAGGATTGAAGTAGGTACTCATAGGATTGGGGAATTAAGTGCGCCACCCCATGAATGGTATTAAGGAATATAATTTGTCATCCACGCAACTATAACAAGTAATTAACGTGTAAAAGATATCTAGGGAGTAGTGAAATCTAAGTAAACACAATTTCTCCACTTATTGCTCACAACCTTAGTTAATTTAGTTTATTTTCATTTCTAATATTTTATTTTGATTGCATCTTTAGTATTGGGTTAGTTGACTAGCAACTAATTTCGGCCAAATCATTCAAACCCGAGATTTTTACTTGCTTTCTAAAAAATATAAAAAATACAAAAATAATCATCCCTTATCTCTAGAACTAGTATTTAGGTTTTCTAATCCTAGCGACACTATTCCTAGCTGAACGATCAATCCCCCGGTACTTGTCACTATATTATACTACAACGATCAGGTACACTGCCTGGTGGGGGTTGTAAGCTTCTCAAGATCCCTTGAGAGGTAAAGCCTGGTGCGATTCCCACGTATCAGGGACCAACAGCGTATTTTTGTCTTAATTTATTTATTGGAGCAATAAACAACGTGGGTCAGATTCGTTCTTTCCTTGCTATCTTCTTATAAATACATGGTTTACATAAACGCTAAATCTCATATCCATGTACTTTCTTGATGTTTTATGTAATGTTTAATGTAGTGTTTTTAATCGATGTACTCTTTTAATAATTGATGAACTTAAGTTTGTGTTAATGAGAGATTGTCTCTCTGGTTAAATCCAAACACCCGATAAACTCAGAAAATGCAAGATACAAACATGCAGTTGAAAGCAAAAACTCATAAAATGAAAGATTAAGATTATCATTTAAAATATATATTCGTTACATAATTACATTAGTCTGAGGCGTATGCCAAATGGACATCATCATAAGTGAATGTTTCTAAACATTCATCTTCTTCACTTTCATCATTTATTTTTTTGATCCATTTTTTTTCTAATTTCCTAAGTGCAGCCTTCTCTTTCCAATGCTCCTCGGCCGCTGCAGAACGCCTTCCATCTATCACTTCAGCATGGCTTCCTTCAGCCTCCTCATTTCCTTCTTCCTGCTCCGTTGCTTCTTCCTTCTCCTTTTCATCTACCTCCTTCCATTCTTGTTCCAACGCAGCTTCTAGTTCATAGTAGAGTCTTTCATCACCTTCAACTTTGGCCGACTGTTGTTGGTTAGATACAAGGTTTTCTACTGCCACATTTGCTTCAATAGTTGGTCTTTTGGTCAATTCTTTGTCTTGGATAGCATCCGCATCTCTTGGCCGTTTGTTTCCGGACAACATGATTTGAAGTGAATGTGATAGATGTGTTTGAGGTTGATGATATAAGGTTGGTATGCAGCAACATGTGGAAGTAACCAATATATACACAAAAAATGGGAAAAACAAAGAGTCTGTATTAAATTTTTGAACTCTTCGATTCCCCATTATTTGTTGGAAATATACATGCATTTTCTGAGTAAATAGAGCGTGTCAAGGAAGACACTGTTGGTCCCTCAATTTGTCTATGTTGCCGTTGGTATATTTAAAACTCCTGCCCATTATTAAGTTTAGTGTTTACACTTTGACTCATGAATTTTCAATTATGACTTTAGATAGTCAAACTTCAAAAGTCAAATTGGCATCCATAAGGCTTGCCTCCAGTAAGGAGTGACTTAACCTTGCATTTTATGAGTTTTTGCTTTCAATTGCATGTTTGTATCTTGCATTTTCTGAGTTTATCGGGTGTTTGGATTTAACCAGAGAGACAATCTCTCATTAACACAAACTTAAGTTCATCAATAATTAAAAGAGTATATCGATTAAAAACACTACATTAAACATTACATAAAACATCAAGAAAGTACATGGATATGAGATTTAGCGTTTATGTAAACTATGTATTTATAAGAAGATAGCAAGGAAAGAACGAATCTGACCCAAGTTGTTTATTGCTCCAATAAATAAATAAAGACAAAAATACGTTGTTGGTCCCTCATTTTGACTGTCGGGTTTAGCTTGGGTTAGATCATAGTTAAATAGTGATTGGACTATTATGCCCCTGAAACAAGAACATAAAACGTGCGTTGACCGCCCAAATGGGTTAAGAGACGCAATCAGCCTCATTTTCACATGTTTTGGACGTCACACAACGTTTTTAGAAAGTTAGGGTGCCCTGTGATATTTCGTGAAAAGTTTAGGGACCAACAGTGTATTTTTGTCTAGTATATATTAAGCCGAACTTTCTGATACAATCCCTTTTATTATGTTATTGTCATCTCCTTTTATCAGGCACAATGGTTAATTTCGTTAATGGGATATAAAATGGAGGCAAGTTGTTTACAATAAAAATGCACATCTTTAGGGGTTCACTGTAATATAAATTCTGATACATTAGTAAAATTTGTTGTAGACGACAAATTTAGTGCCTCATATTTCGCTGACTTTTCACGGTTTTGACGGTAAATTATGTTGGTAAATTTTGGGAAATCGCTTTGATTCAAAACAGAGAACTACTATCTAAAAACACCCGCCGCAACGCGCGGGCTACCAAACTCGTTAGGTCTACAATAGATGTTAACATACGTGCTTTTAAGAAAAACTTGTATCTAAATCGGTAAACATATTAACATCGCTAGACATGGCTTCTATACCCGAAAATCAATGCATGAAGTTATATAGTTGGGATAATTGTCAATTTTACAATTTTCTTCTATTTTTATGTAAAAAGAACGTTGTTTGTCTATCGTATAGTTACAACAATTAACAATAGAGTCATAAAAACAAGTAATCAACGTGTATGAAAAGTTGGTTCTTATAGATTGATAAATTGTTTAAAAAAAAAAAAAAAAAAGTTCTTATATATTGCTAAACTGAGATGCATTGAGATATTGAAGCAAAATTTTGCTTTGGTGCTTGTATCCCATGCAAATTATTGTTTTCATGTTGTTACATGCTTTTCAGATATTATGCGTTAAAATTTTATGCTACATTACTACGTGCTACTATAAAGGTAGTATTGCTAGCCCCATTACCGTCGATCATGTTACTTCCTCCGTTCCAAAATATAAGTTCAGTTTGACTTTGTGAATTGAACTTTGATCTTAAATATTTTTATTTGTATTATATAATACTTGATGCAAAATATATAAATGGATAGTGTTTTATATGTATTTTCATTTGGTATAATTTACATCAAGAGATATATAATACAAACAAAAATATTTACGAGTTCGATTCAAAAAGTCAAACTGTACTTATATTTTAAGATGGAGGTAGTATTAAGTTTTGTCAACAAAATATGTATTAAAAATGTGACTGAGAATGTATATGCATAGAGAGACATATTCGGCAAGTAGTAAATGTGATATTGAGTGCTCAAAACTTAAGATGGGACTGTGGATCCGATTTATTTATAGCGTTTTATGTTACGTGTCGTATAACATTTGATCAATCAATCATCTCAATTAGATCATGCTTATTTGTTAATACAAATATGGTCTTAAAAACGTTATTTATATTTTACAATTTTTCGCTAAATTTTATTGATGACAATGATAAACTTTATTTACACAAAGCATAAAAATGTCAGGTCATCTACATATAGCTACAAGTTTTATTTAAACATCACAAAAGTTTTTAAACATGTTTTACACACAACACTTTTAATGTACAAGTTTTATGTACACTATGCTTTCTATGTGGTACATATTTCTAAAATAATGTTCATTACATATCAAACCAAGTTTAAGTAATCAAACACTTTTAATAACTCATAAACTAACATGTTAATATTATTTAACTAGCTACATTATACATTTTACAAGTTAACTTTGTTTAACATTTTAATCAAAATGTAAATGCATTATTTCATCACTACTTGGATCATCCTATACTAGTATCATCTGAGATAGCAAATCATAGTGGGATACTAGAAAATATTTTAGAAAGATTTGTAAGCTTTGCAAAATCTTGTGTCAGACACCCGCGAAACTAAAAATTAATAAGGGCGAACCCCTTTTTTTTGGTTCCGTCCAAACCGTGGGTTGCTGAAATCAAATGGCTATAAATAACAGCTTAAACTCAGTTGTTTTCTCATCACTTACATATATAAACTTACATACTATCTTTCACTTGTTAATATTCATCATCTAACTCTTTAATAGTTGTTTTTGTGAACTTCTCAAGTAGCAAGAAGATCACATCATTGAAGACTTACTAGCTTCAAGAAAGTTAAACAAGTCTCTGCATATATAGTGTGAATTATTCATACATTATTGTTTGTACCAAACTATCATGATCCTCTGTAGTGATCGGTTAGTAATTTAGTCCTCAAAATACAAAGTGTGACGGGGGTGGTTGTAGTGTAAGCGACGTGTAAAGGTTTTCTCCACCGTATAAAGGAGCTTGTTGACTAGTGAAGGATACTCTCGAGTGGATACTCGGGGAGTGGAGTAGGGCAAGGAAAAAGAGTCCTTGTAGACCGAACCACTATAAACCCTCGTGTTGTGGTTTGATCGTTTATATCCTTCTTGCGTTTTACTTAATGTCATTTTGTTTAAATACATTAGTTCATTTCACATAAAGATAAACAAATAAATGAATTAAAAATGGTAAAACATTCAACCCTCTTCTAATTTTCCATATTATCTTTTGACGAACATCAATGTTTCATAGCCGAATTAAGGCTTCTCAAGCTAAAACACCAGAGTCCAACCCCGTCAAGATAACAATTTGGATAAATATATGTTGGGTTGTAAATGTCCAAATACATGCAACACTAATATGGTCACATCGATATAAGTTACAAACTAAATTCATGTTTGGCAACAAGCATTTATAAGCGTTTTGGAATACCTAACGAATAGCGATGAGTAGTTTTAATACAAATCTTTTTTGTCAAAAAGCAATTAGTGATTGATTTTTTTTTGTAACCACTCTCGTACCAGGTCGGGCCCTTCTCAGATATTCGCGTATGTGTGTCTCTCATAGTCATATGTCAGATGGTATATCTTGACCGTTATTGAAAGTTGGGAAACAATTGTCTCACACGTTTATTTGACACGGTCTGAGAGGCCTTCCCTGGCCAGGTATGGCTTGGAAATGTGGTTGATCCTGCCGAGTCTTGATAACGGACCTTGTTTATGATGGGCTTGAATTAGGCGTGTAATTAATTGGCTTGGGCCATTAATCTCTACATTATATATAACAGGAGGAATTTGAAGAATATGACACCTCATTGCCCAGTAATTCATTATCAGCCATGTCATTAGCCTAAGAAATTTTTATAATTAATTTCGTATTTATTTTAATACTATTTAATTTTTCGTAAAATCTGGCACATATCCGAATTTATTTAATTAGTGTAAAAATTAATTGTAGGTTATGGGATTCGAACTTGGGTTTTATGATACATTAACACACATGTTTACCACTAGATCAACTCACTTTTTGAATTATATGTTGCAAAACCAAAACTATAATCCTCTATAATCAATAATTCAGCATTTAACATTTTAAAAACCATTAAATGAGATATTTAGATAGATTTTGACTACTTGAATTATCATTCAACCCGGCCCAACTCATCCCATAACATTCTACGTACACTTTTGAAACCCTAAAACAACACACAAACAATACACATGACAATCACATACGTTGAAAGTCAACCCTATTACCATTTGTTACAAACACAATCAAAGCCACGAATTATAAATGATTTTCATGAAACAGGTATGTTTATTACGATATTAGATAATTTATAGTACTTAATAAATTATGATCGATCAGCATGGATCACTTGCATCTTTAATAGACTGAAGTATTATTTTTTGTGTGATTTTTTCTTACGTCTAATAAGCATATTTGATTGTTTGTATTGAGCTAAACAACATGAAGAACCTATTATGATCAATATCTGTAATGCTAATCCTTTTATGTTTGTGATTTTGTTTCTCTCGCAAAACCAGTTTTTCATATCATGCCTCGCCTGCATGCACATAAAGAGGGAACGTGCTTTAGAGTTATCATTGTCATGCCACTCCGTAATCTCCTTTTGAGTTTTGTTCTAAATCATCAATGAATATAGCTATATTTAGTAAAAAGTATTGTACTGTATACTCATATTTTTAATACTCACATAAAACCCATGGGAAAACCCTTGCCGAAACATTAGTAGGTTTGTTTGGATCTGTTTATCGTGTATTTTAATCTGTTTTTGTACATGAGACATTTAGATGTATCCGTTTTTCACTGGCACCACTGTTGGTGGTTTTCCGATGCCAACTAAGAAGTACCCACAACACCATCACGATACAAATTTGATGTGCTTTGGATATTTGCAGAAACGGTATTTATGCTTCAGTTTATTCAAAGAAGCAAAGGGTTTATGTGCTTCAGTTTATTCAAACAAATAAATGGAAGGGAGGTATATATGCTTTCTGGAATGATATATCTATTGAATATCTATTGTTATTCTGTAGCTTTTGTGTTTTTGGGTGGAACATGGAAAGACTTGGGTTTGGAAACATGTATGTTTACACGACCACATTTATTCTATCATGTGTAGCACCGTTTTGGATTTTCACTATGGTGGCTATTAATATCCTTAATGAGACAATAAGGGAGGCTTTGGTACAACAGGGCTCTTTTTATGTCTATTCGGTTTGCTTTATGATGGTTTTTGGAGGATTTAAAAAGGGAGCTATGAAATTCAAACATTGCGTTGGGTGGTTTGAGTACTAATGTTCTATGCTATAGTAAGGCATGTAACATGCTCTTATAATTTGGATTCACTTTTTTCTCTGTTGATACATTATAACGTTGTCATATTAAATTTCATAATCAAAAGAGTATAATACAAATGGTTAAAGCTGTCTTGGGTGCTGATGGCGTATATGCGTTCACGACACATCTTAGGACATAGTGTGCATTTTTAAGTATCTGTTCTAGGACCTCTATGAGTCTTTTATTAAGTCTACCTTGATCTGCGTTATTGTTAGGTTTTTATAGAGGGGTTGTACCTGGGGTAACTGGATCTTTGACAATGGGTGCAACATACTTTGGTGTCATAGAATCAACTAAAAAGTGGATTGAAGAAATGCATCCAAATCTTGTGCATGGTATAAAAATACATGTTTATATTGTAGCTAAAATGCCAAATTATCTACAATAGTGGAGTAAAAAAGTATAAAGCCTAATTGATATTGTTAATATATAAAAGTAATTTCCTTTTTCAGCCTTATTAGTCATTTTTGTGCATTCTTATCGCTTGATCCTAAGTAAGTATGCCAAATCTGGTGGGACCAGGGGTTGCGTTGGGTGCAGCGGCTTATGGAAACATGTGGTGTGAGGTATGGTCAGTTTGAACTTTTGTTGACTTTAATCACTTGCATTGTATGAGCTTCTAAATTTCATACTTTCTCAAATTGTTTTTTAGCGTCATACGTTCTCAGACCTCATGTATGTGACAAAGCATAAATGGCAAATGTAGTTTCAAACTTGACAGATGATCTTGAACAAATTATAAATGCTATATATTGTTGTACGTTCCTACTTAAATCTCAGAGTACCCTATATTTCAATATATCAGATTGGTTATATCTATGCTTATTTTGATTTTCTAATGCTTTTCATTGTTGTTTTCGTTGATCAGGCACCAAAGAGGCATTTAATTAAGAGGATTGACAATTTGGATGGTAGAATGGATAAACAAGTTGAGATAACGAAGTAAAATATAGAGCAGGTACATATTTTAGCTACAAATAGAGGTTTAAACTTTAAAGAAAGTATAATTTATTCTTTAGACTTGTGAATGAGTGAAGTTTGTGATAAGCTTAGCCATGCAAGTAACGAAGTGGAATTACTATGCCATCACAATCAAAATAGCATGTGACAAAGGATGGAGTAGTGAGGAAAGATTTTAAGCAATATCAGGTTCTTAAACAAAATCCATTCTGGTCAGAGGCATGATGGTAAACTTTGGAACTTGAACAAGTACCGAACTGATGTTATCCAAGAACTTGGTGGTGTTGAGGAAATTCTCGAGCATACCCTATTCAAGGGAACATAGTAAGACCTTTTATTTATTTATTTATTTATCTTCTTTTAGTCTATAATCACGAGTTTTCTATTATTTTTGCTCTGAAATGTTAGGGTAAAATTGTAATACAATTTTCGTTCTCTTACAGTTTCCCAACCTGGGAGGGTCTATTTTGGGAAAAGGCTTCATGTTTTGAGGAGTCGATGAAGTACAAGAATGCCATGTTTGACATTTGGCCGCTATTTGTCTATTTGTTATATTTATTTTTTTCATCCATTAGAGGTAAAAGCATATTTATATTGAACCATTACAGGCAAATGCTGGACTGCTTCTGCAAAGCTATCAATGGTAAGACTTTTTATTCTTATCTCATAATGAGGTTCATAGTTGAATAAATTTTAAAGCCCATGGAAGTAAACACATATTGGATCAATGAATGTTTATTGCATTCTTCCTTTATTTGTTGCTGCTATCGATTTTTGTAATCTATATATTTTGTGCTATACTGTAGGTACCACGTGACGGATTTCTTTGCGCCTAGCAGTCGTTGTGGTACTCCTGATGATCTTAAATCTATGATGGATAAAGCCCATGAGTCCTATAAGTTATGCTTGATTGTTCTCATGGATATTGTTCGCAGGTAATTATTATTTGATTACTACGTTACAAATATTTTATGCTATTTTTTATCTGCTTAATACACACTCCACCTATCAGGCTATCATGTTTATTCAAGTTTCTATCATCCTGTACTTAGTAGCAGTTCCTGGATTTCGGACAAGTATGTTGTATTTGTTTAAGCTTATCTTTGGGATTATAAGCTTATGTCTTTTTTTGCTTATATTCCATAAGCCCCATTTTCATGAGCTTATATCTAAACACCTCTTAGTAACCGTATAATATTCTGCTGTTTAAAAAAACTATGTAATATCTATCATATAGGAACATTTATAGAAGAAGCAGACATCAGAAGCAAACTTGAATCCCTCCAAGCAGGCTCTGGCTAAATCATCTACCAAAGTCAGTGGGGATAAATTTAGTGATGCAACACCGGAAAATGGTGATGCAAAATCGGCTTCTGATAAGTTACAATATTTATAGGCTAATCCGTCTAACAATCACTTTGCTATAACAAAACCTAACTATATTGACTACAAATCATTGTTGCTGTCCTGGATTTGTTTAGTCGATCAGCGCATATAAATTCTCTACATACTGGAAAAGCTTACATGTTCTTTTTGCTTATTAGAATTATGATAGGAAAAATGAGAGAACGTACATGACGTTTTATATATTGTTGCGTTCATTGCTTTCAAGTTTTGATTTGTGTTGTGCAACTTGTATTCACCCAATTCTATGGATTATAATACTGATATTATGTCATGTATATGGTGTTTGTGTTGCAGGAATTTTGTAATCTACTGCTTTTTTCGGCATTGATCCTTAAATCTAGGAAAAATAGTAACATTTGAAGAGCTTCATAGAATCATGGACTACAAACATAACATCTGTAACATGACTGTTATAGGTCATCAGGACCACTGTAATAAATTACTAGCCTTTTGATTCCGATTCATCTATTTATCAATTTGTTTGTTTTGCTGATGCATTTGTCATAACAGGGAAGTCAACTTTGACCGAATCTCTTGTGGCTGCTTCCGGTTTAATTGCACACGAATTTGCTGGCGATGTGTGTATCCATAACACGAGTGGTACTATCAAGTCAACCGGCAGGTCTCTTTATTATAAGATGACTGATGAAGCTCTCAAGAGTTTTAAAGGAGAACGTGATGGGAACGAATACCTAATCAATCTTATTGATTCACCTGGGCATATTGACTTTTCTGCTGAGGTAACTGTTGCCCTGCGTATTACTGATGGGGCATTAGTTGTTGTCGATAGTATTGAGGGTGTTTGTGTTCCGACAGAAACAGTTCTAAGACAAGCCCTTGGAGAAAGATTCGACCCATTTTGACTATCAACAAAATGGACCGCTGCATCCTTGATCTTCAAGTTGATGGAGAGAAAGCATATCAAACATTCCAACGATTTATTGAAAATGTTAATGTCGTCATCGCAACATATGAGGACCCACTTCTTGGTGATGTCATGGTTTACCCCGAGTTAATTGGTTGTATTTAATGCTTGAAGGTCCTTTAGATGACGTTTATGCTAACGCTATAAGAAATTGGGACCCTAATGGCCCTCTTATGATTTATGTGTCGAAAATGATTCCAGCATCTGATAATGGGAGAGGACGATTTTTTGCTTTTGGTCGTGTGTTTTCTGGTAAAGTTTCAGCGGGTCTTAAGGTTAGAATAATGGGTCCTAATTACGTCCCGGGTGAAAAGAAACATTTGCATGTGAAAAGTGTTCATAAGACAGTTATATGGATGGGAGAGAAACAAGAAGTTGTAGAAGATGTTCCTTGTGGGAATACAGTTGCTTTAGTTGGTTTAGATCAGTTTATTACTAAAACTGCTACATTGACTAATGAGAGAGAATCCGACGCATATCCAATTCATGCTATGAAATTTTCTGTTTCACCAGTGTTACGGATTGCGGTTCAATGTAAGGATGCTTCTGACCTACCTACGCTCGTTGAAGGGTTAAAGCGGTTGGAAAAATCTGATCCTGTGGTTGTTTGTACTATGGAGTCTGGTGAGCATATTATTGCAGGTGTGGGTGAGTTTCATGTTGAAAATTGTTTAATGGACTTACAAGACGTTTATATGTGTGGTGCCCCGATTCATGTTTCAGATCATGTTGTGTCGTTCTGTGAAACTGTTCTTGAAAAATCTTCCAGAACCATTATGAGTAAGTCCCCAAACAAACATAATCGTTTATACATGGAAGCACAACCAATGGAAGAGGGACTAGCAGAAGCTATAGATGAAGGGCGAATTGGTCCATGTGCTGACCCAAAATTACGTGGTAAAATATTGACCGAGGAGTTTGGATGGGACAAGGATCTCGCTAAAAAAATCTGGTGTTTTGGCCCGGATAGAACGGGTTCAAACATGGTTGTTGACATGTGTAAAGGGGTTCAGTACTTAAATGAAGTCAAAGATTCAGTTGTAGCTGGTTTTCAATGGGCTTCAAAAGAAGGTGCATTAGCTCAAGAGAATATAAGAGGTATTTGCTTTAAAGTGTGTGATGCTGTACTACATGCTAATGCCAATAATCGTGGTGGTGGTCAATTAATTTCAATCGCTAGACGGGTTATCCATGCATCACAGCTTACTGCCAAACCACGACTACTGGAGCCAGTCTACTTGGTTGAAATTCAGGCACCAGAACAGGCGTTTACTGGAATCTACAACGTCTTGAATATGAGACGTGGGCTTGTGTTTGAGCAGACGAAAATACCCAATACGCCTTTGTACAACATCAAGGCTTATTTGCCTGTGGTGGAATATATTGGGTTTTCGAATGCTTTAAGATGTTGTACTTCTGAGCAAGCTTTTCCTCACCTTGTATTTGATCATTGGGACATGATGCCATCGGATCCTTTGGAAGATGGGTCTCAAGCGACAACGCTTGTGAAGGAGATTCGTAAGAGAAAGGGTTTGAAGGAGGAAATCACACCGCTGTCTGATCTTGAGGACAATCTGTGAGTGATCAGTTGTTTTTATAGTTTTCATTTACTTTGTGTTGTGGTAATTATTCTTTTTATTGAATACTTGTGTAGTCATTGCATACTTGCCATGCAACTATTTTGCAGTTACTTTTTTGAATCTTAAATCAAAAGAGTATGATACTTCATTTGGGCTGAATTAGAAATATTATTACTGTAATGAAACATACAAATATAATCATAATGAAATCTGACGATGTAATTTTCGTGTGTTCCTTGCTTATTGTGCTATAGTTTGTAGGTCTTATAATAGGATACAAGTTGCACAGCTCAAAGACTTAAGTGAAAAAGCTTGGATATTTGTGTAGGATGAAAGGTGGTTGATGGGCTGTTTGGATCAGCTCTCTGTACTCGTGCAGGGTCAATGTTTTATTCAAGTATCGATTCCGTCCGTTGTGAACTGTTTTGCCAAACACGGCTCTTGATTTGTAGAAACAAAGAGGAATTTAACAGTGACTGAGGGTTATGTTGTGTTTGCTAAGAGCCCGTGTCTTCAGCCAGGTGATGTTCATGTTTAGAAGGAGATTAATGTGCCGGTTCTCGAGCATTTGGTTGATTTTTTGATATTTCCTCATAAAGGAGATCGACCGCACACAGATGAAGCTTCGGGAAGTGATCTCGATGGTGATCTTTATTTTGTTACATGGGATGAGCATCTTATTCCACCTACCAAACAAAGCTGGCCGCCAATGGAGTATACTGCTGCTGAAGCTAAAAAATTACCACGTGATTTTAGACACATGGTAACTCTCTTATCTCTCTGAGTTCAATACTTATTTTAGCAACTAATAAACCTTGAACATGCTCATTCCAACCTCTCTAAATAATGTGTTTAGTTAGGGGCTGTTTGGGTAGCCTATTCCAGCATTTTATCAGCCATGCCATGTTGTTATGTCATTGGACAATTAGTTGCACCGGCGGATATGACTGTCTACGATCGCAATGGCAAGACCAAGATTGATCGTAAACTTGGCATGCAGTTAAAAGATATGACGTAACTTTTAGCTTTAGAGTTTTATTCCTTATTCACATGTTTCTTTATACCTTTTTAGTGGAAACAAGATATGTGTTATGATGTAGGATGAGTTTTCCAGTGAAGTTCACTCTTATGTTTACAATTTTCTTTACGCCTGCACTACCACATTATGAATTCAGCCATTTATTATCCACCTTATTTCGCTAATCTTATTTAAGACGCTAAGTAATTAGTAACTACTCAAAAAAAATTAAACCTTACACAAATACATCTTGCTCATGTTGCCGCCTGTTAAAAACACATATTTTATTTTCCTCGGTACGTTGTCTTAGGCAGATCTTTAAAACCTTGAATGCAAATCATGCAAATCTGTATGGTCCACCATCAGTAAGATCAAATGTTATGATGCCACCCATTAACACATTTCTATTTTTATGTGAGCGTCATTATACCTCTTCATCTTTTAAATCAATTTTGATGTTTGGGTCTATCCCTCTTGGATGTTTGTAGATGATCACTATTTTGTTGATCCTTATGAAGGCTTATTGGTTGCTTTGTTAGCTTTTCTTCCCCGCTTATCACTTTCTGCGTGCTTTTGGGAGAAGTTATTATCTGGTACATTTCTTTTAATATAGTCAAAAACTACCTCTTGGATGTTTGTAGATGGTCACTATTTTGTTGATCCTTATGAAGGCTTATTGGTTGCTTTGTTAGCTTTTCTTCCCCGCTTATCACTTTCTGCGTGCGTTTGGGAGTAGTTATTATCTGGTACATTTCTTTTAATATAATCAAAAACTACCTCTTGGATGTTTGTAGATGATCACTATTTTGTTGATCCTTATGAAGGCTTATTGGTTGCTTTGCTAGCTTTTCTGCGTGCTTTTGGGAGTAGTTATTATCTGGTACATTTCTTTTAATATAATCAAAAACTACATTTACATGATTCAACAGTTTGGCTATGTTTAGGGGTGTTTAGCATTACGTTTTCTAAATTTTTATGTGATATTGGTTAATCGGCTGTAACAAAATGGGAGACCAACAGTAGCAGTTAAATGTGGGGCAGGTAACCAGAAACACAACTGTTGCAACAACCTTCTAAATTATTTGTGACTTGAAATCACAATTATCAGACAGTTTACTTTTTTAACGCAATGCCAAACACCCCCTAACATGTGTTGGTAGTTGCAACACTCTTCTTTTTTTGGTTTTGTTAAAAATACTGTATTTTTTGGTTGTTCATTACAGTTTATCACTTGAAATTAAAGGAGTACATAAACAATTATCAGCTTATATATTTTATTCGGTTTTGCATTGCCCATGACGCAAAATAACCGCTTCACTGCTGACTTATTGAGGGCATGAAGTTATTTGGCCAATATTAATAAATGTCATCAATTGTTTAGCTGTGTCTAATATCCTTATATACGAGTTCATTTAAAAAAGGTATTAATATATGCTGATTCTAACTTAGTATGATGAGCAGACGATATAAGGGATAGAAGATTTCCTACATGACTCTCCCGAAGCATTCTCTCCCGAAGCATTAAAGGTTTCAAAGTTGAGTGTGCATTTATTTTAATCTTACACGAGTAGGTCTCCTTGAAGTATCTAAGTGAATATAACTAATTGGAGTTTGATTATTGTTTCAGGAAACTCTTAGCCTGTGTAGTCAGATTCTAACTTAGTATGATGAGCAGACGATATAAGGGATAGAAGATTTCCTACATGACTCTCCCGAAGCATTCTCTCCCGAAGCATTAAAGGTTTCAAAGTTGAGTGTGCATTTATTTTAATCTTACACGAGTAGGTCTCCTTGAAGTATCTAAGTGAATATAACTAATTGGAGTTTGATTATTGTTTCAGGAAACTCTTAGCTTGTGTAGTCATCACTATGTTCTTTTTAATAACAATTCAAAAAATGAAAGCGTAAGATCGAATCAAGTACAAAAACTACTATTTGTTGTCGATGCGGTGTCGAGAAAGAATGGTGGAAAGCCATATACAAATGAGATATTTACTGAAGTGAAGGTCATGTCTGCAATATAGTTTGACAATAAAATGACATAGTTTTATGTTTATTACATGTTAACAGAATCAGTACTCCTCTTGATACCGCAAAACCTCTAAATATTTACAATATATTTCTATTGTTCGTAAAAATCTCAATTGTCCTAAATGATAAAGCTTAAACATTGCATTCAGTTACAAAGATAAAGAAAACAAAAACTACTATTATGCCTAACTACTCTTCAACCAAAGGAAATGAAGATTGAAGAAGAGAGAATTGAGGTTGAAAAGAAACGGGTATTCACGGGCTACTTTGTTTTATTACCTTACCCTTTATTAGAAAGCTATTCATGGAGTTTATGAACAGGGTATCGGCGAGATATACAAAACTATTCATGACAATAGAGGTATTTTTTTTTTTGGGAAAAACTTCTTTACGATTACCCGCCTTCTTTCGCTATAGCAAAATATGTCAACAATAATTATAAGTCATGCTATATATATATATATATATATATATATATATATATATATATATATATATATATATATATATATATATATATATATATATATATATATATATATATATATATGCTATCGTCTAACTGTAATACTAATAACCATGAAAGGTTCGAAGGGCGTACTTGTTGAGAGGTCCTAATCAACCTAGTGGTCATAACTCATAAGTTTCCCTCATAAGGCTATTGGCAAGGAAAAGAAAAAAAAAAATTAATGTTATTTGGTTTAAGCCATACAAGTCGTGGTTAGAATATAGTGTAAAAGAGATACAATGTATTCTTTATATTTTTATTTATGTGCCGATGATGTTGTTGAAAATGATGATACGAGTTTCACAAAAGGAGGTTTTAAATTATTTTTTTTTAACAAAAAACACGATAAAATTTGAATTCACATTGGAGGTGTAAATATTTGTGATAATCAACGTCAACAAAAATATAAAGATTAAATGAATCAAAATCAATACACTGGGCATTCTTTTGTTAAGCAGACTCCCCAAATGAAAATAAAATATGAAATGTGATTGCCTACTTTCATTGATTGTGTTCGGTGGTGTTTACATCAAGGTATATCATTTCGGGCTCATGACGAGTATGATGACTCAATTTAATATGGGAAGCATTAAAGAGTTGTATAAGTTTTTGATTAAACACGATGAAGAACCAAAAAAAAGTATCTTGCTAAACGCATAAAAAAATAACAAGTTAACCTCACAAGATATTTAGATAGATATAACATTTGCTTGTGCTAGCGAAACTATTAAGGTTATAACAAGTTAACCTCACATGATATTTAGATAGATATAACATTTGCTTGTGCTAGCGAAACTATTAAGGTTACTGTTGAGGATATTGGAGATGATTGGTTTCCATTATAGTTGTCTAATGTCGAGATATTTCTGCAAAAAAAAACAAAAAACAAATGACTATTGTTTTTCGATATGCCAATCAGAGAGGTATAATTATTGAATAATCCCATATTACCATTTTCTTATAATTATTTCTTGTTACTAACACTTGTATTTTTTTACTTATGTAATTTCAGGTAACATTATTGAACAATTTTATGGGATTGCACATGTTACTGATACTTGCTCTTTGTCTTTAAAAAAAGCAATTGAGTCATTACTTCAAACCATAAGTTAATGATGTGTGGGATTGCTCCCTCGCAAAAGGTTTTACCTCTCAAGGGATCTCAAGAGGCTTGCAATCCCCGCCAGGTAGTGTACCTGACAATTGTAGTATAGTGTAGTGGCTAGTACCGGAAGATTGATCGTTCTCTCGGGGAATAGTGTCGTTAGGATCAAAACTTAATTAAACTAGGTCTAGAGGTGAGGGATAATTCTTTTTGTATTTTTATGGTTTATAGAAAGCAAGTAAAAATCTCAGGTATTGGAAGAGTGGGCGAAATTAGTTGCTAGTCAACTAACCCAAATAACTACAAATGCAATAAAAATAAAATAACAAGAAAGTAAATGTTGAGAAAAACAATAATGAGATAAACGTGTTTACTTAGATTTCACTACTCTCTAGTTATCTTTCATTAGTTGAATAGTTTGTTACAATTGCGTGGATGACGGGTTATATTCCTTAATACCATTCGTGGGGCCGTGTACGATCTTCCCCAACTCTATAAGCTTCTACCTCTTCCTATGTCGAGCCGACAACTAGCTCCTAACATGGCCTCCTTAGTAGTCACTCATGCATTAAATACAACCATTAAGATCGTAGTACACATCCGATTCATGTTTCTTAAGACGTTCAAGCATGTTACCAATTGCAAGTCTGCCAGTTTTCTTAAGCCTAACATCGATATCATTCATCCAATACAATTAATAACAATCAATAGCTAGGTTTCATTACATCTAATCAAACACAAACAAACCTAGCCTAGCATGTTAAAGTAAAGACAAGCATAAGATAGAATCAAACAACACATAGACATATTGAATGATTATTGGAAAACTTATCTTTATTGAAACATGGATGAAAGAAGGGTTTGAAACCCCCACAATATGATGAAAATTCGACCTAGGGTTTGTGGTAAAGTTTCTCCAAAAGTTCTCTCTCTAATGAATGAAAATTAGAAAACTATATATAGAGATTACACGTCTGACGGCGTCACGTTGTAATCCTGACGCCGTCAACTTGCCGCCAATACTCTTCTCGGATTGCTTAGATCCAGATCTGACGTCGTCATGTATAAATCATCTCTTGGGCGTCACATGTAATTTTGCTCTTGACGGCCTTGGTGTCCCAAAGTATGACGCCGTCACTCTTTAACCACCATAAACATTCTGGCGCGTCTCGTGTAACTTTTTATCCACCTCTTTGCCAATACGTGACTTCGTCACATGCAACTCTTGACGCCGTCAGATACTATTTCCAACTTGATTTTGGAGACTTTGCCGTTTTCTTCACTTTTCACTCCAAAAACGTCCAAAATGCTTCCTTTTCCAGATTTCTTCTCTAAAGTACTTAAAATGACAAAAGAAATGATTTGAGGCAATATTTGATCAAATAATCATGACTTAAGGCTTAAATGACCCCCTAAAAGCGTAACACTTTTCGCCTCATCAGTTAAGTATGTCCCGAATTCATGGCCAAGTCTATAATGGAGCTAGCAAAGTGAGAGACAAGTTTAATGGCCATAAGAGCTTAATTTTGAAGGATAACAATTGTGCTTATTATGTGAACTACTTCGCACACCAACTTTAGTCAGTCGCTGTTGTAGTAGCTAAGAATGATCCGTATATTGCTTGGCTTTTTCCTCAGATTGGTAGGTTGGTGAATGTGGTTTAGAGGCTCTTGTAAGCATAAAGATGTTATTCGAGAGAAAAAAAGTTGTGAAGATTGTAAGCAATGTCTCTTGGTGAAATTTAAAACAGTAAATGCTTATACCAAGAGGGCAAACAATACACGTTGGAGCTCCTATTGTAAATCATTAATTAACATTGGCCATGTTATGAAAGATGATGCCTGGACTGATTAAAAAGGAAAGGCAACAGAACTATTAGCTTGGTTATCATCTTCTGATTTTGCTTTTACTTCGATTAAGAATATCTTTCGTATTACAAATACATTGGCATTAACATTATAGAAAAAAATGGATACTGTAAACGCAACGGAGTTAATTCAAATAACAAAAAGAATGCTGAATGTATAACATTTTGCAGCAAGTATAACATTGTTATTCCGAAGATGGATGATGCATCTGAACTTCCAGGTTTGTCAAATGTGACAAGTATAACGTACTACTTAATTCAAGTATATTTTCTAACGTATAAGTAATTAACACAAACTAGTTTTTAGGTAGACCTTGTCGTTCGGCTCATAAAAAGGCACTCTTTCATTATTATCATATTGAAATATCTAAATAGGTTTTATAAGGTCACAACATAGTTGCTAGTTTGTAAGGGTTGCTTAAGACCAAAAGATTCCTTTTCAGCTTTCAACTAGGATAAGTTGGTTTGTCTAGCTTTAGATTTTTCAGAGTTAGATCGCGTGTACTTGTATGATGAACTTGAGACATTCTTATTTGACATGAAATCTAATCCTATGTTTGCTCAATTAAAAGGAATTGCACGCCTTGCATCAAAGCTTGTCAAGAAAAAAAAACACATTATTATCCTTTGGTTTATGAGTCTATCGACTAATCAAATTAGTTTTAGTATTACCCGTTTCGACAGCTTTAGTCGAAAAGGTCATTTACAGCAATGAAGATTGTAAATACTTGACTTCGCAACAAAGTCGAAAGGTCATTTACAACAATGAAGATTGTTTGGTTACATACATAAAAAAGGAGGTGTTCAAAAGTGTTTCCAATGACTTGATCATGCAAAGATTTCAAGATATGGCGAAACATCGTTATTAGCTACCAAATAAGTCGTAAATTTGTATTTTTGTTAATGGTTAACATAGCGATCGATACTGTAGTTATTAGTTTTGTTGTATCTATACTCTAGTGCACTTTTATCATTATGTATATATTTTGCTATGAAAAAATAATTTTATCATTTTGTGTTTGCTCTCGAAAATTATAGTTCTAGCTCCGCCCTTACATAACATCATATTTGGCGGCGCCAACAAGCCCGAAGCCCTCCCGAAGCCATTTTGCACCGTTTGCTCTAAAAGGCATCGAAGTCCAACTCAACTCGAACTTTGACAACACTTTTACCGGAATACACAAACAGTCACGTTGGGTAAGGACACAATAGTAAAATGCCACAACGGATCTTTTATCAAACTTGGCCCACGTTGAGCCACGTTTACAACGCTATCTTGTCTGGCATCTCGAACCTTCCACCCAAGTCCATTTCAGACCACACCTTTGCCTCATCCACACCGTTGAAAACACAAACGCTCTTATAATCTCCACCGTCAGATCACATAAAAAGGTCAATAAATAACCCTAACATCATAACTTCAATTTTATCCCCTCTATTTTTCATTTCATTCAACCCTCTCATTTCCGGATTATTTTTACTAGATCTACTCCAATCCTCTCATCATCTACCGATTATTTTTACAGAATCGGATAGATCGTTCTCCGATCTACAATCTGATCATGATTTTTTCATTTTCCGTTAATTTCGCCTCTCGTGGCGATATTTACAAACACGCGGTTATTTTGAAACGGTGAGATATTGTTAGTTGTATGTTAATTTATTGTTAGATTAGCTTATTTGATTTGATCTAACTGATTTGATTCTTTTAGGTGGTGGTCACAATCTAACGGTGAAATCTGATTACGTGGTGAGACGAGTATATGAGAAGGATATGGGGCTGCTACTGTGAATCAGATGAGATGATTTAAGATGTGTACGAAATATTTGATGTAAAAAAATGGCTGATGTGGATATAAGGTATGATGGATGTAAAAATTAGTGATATGCGTAAAGGTATGTAGGCGGTAGGTTTATTTGGTTGTGAGAGTCGACCTATGCCATGTCAGGTGCGCTTGCTTGGCAGGTCAAAAGAAGCCTAATAAAAAAAAAGAAAAGTTTTGGTGTTGCGTGAAGGGAGATGGTACGGGGGATTTGCCCGGCTCTCTCTTCCTGATTGTTTGTGTCTCGTTTCTTTTTTCTCTTTTTATTCTGCACACACACACACACACACACACACACACTTCCACCATATGCCAACACTTTCCATAGCAACATCCACTCGAGGTACCATCAGTATTCATATCATTTTGCGCAAATATTCTACAAACTACGCTGTGCAGGTTCAACATACTGGTATGTTTTTTAGTTATTAGCTTCGTAAAGAATACTATCCAGAATTGGAATTCGAAAACAATTTGCCATAACTGCCTATCTTGCAATTAATATTTTGACGCCGGCACACAATCATAACCACGTTAATATATATTACCATATTCATTTTTCTAATTTATTGTGTATTAGATGCTCCAGTGCTAGTATTTTTCAATTTAGATGTAATGATTTTCAACCAATTGCACAAGTTTTTGTAGTTGCGGCTTTTGAACTTACGAATAATCATTTTTCTAATTTGTTGTGTATGAGATGCAATTATTTTTTTTAACTTAGATGTAACGATTTTCAACAAATTGTAACAAGTTGTACGTACGAATATAAGAAGCTATGGTATGCAAGCTTCAAGTTATTCAAGTATTGTTTCGCAGATAGAAATATGACGATTATCATTTGTATCAAGTGGCCACACTCGGCACAACTACAACGAGCATGGGCAAGTAGCGTGATTTTAGGTATCTGCATATGTCTTGAACCAATTTATTGGCTTTCTTACAACTTCCTTATTATTTCATAACTTTTATATGATGAGTCGAGCTTTAGTTTTCATGCGTTATTTTTTGTTCATTATTACGCCGGTTGGATGATAGGATGCTTGATGTCTGATTTATATTTTTGTACACTAGTTTGAGTGGTTGGCTTTAATTTCTTAGCGTTTGTTCTAGCACTTAATTACTTTATTATTTTTAACAAGAAAGTATTGAATGTGCCTGTATGATGATATTATGTGTTTTCATGTGGCAATTTATTTTATTTATTAGCGAACCATAATATCGAAAATATAGTGTACATAACTTTTATTGACTGTTATTTAAATATTTGTAATTGTTTTGAGTTGTTATTTGTAACAAGGTTGACTCGACCCGCACTTTGCAGCGTGGTAACAATTCCGCTCGCAAATATTTTTTTTGCAATTTTTGGCACTTGGTAGTTTTTAAAATATTTAGGATATACTATATTTTTTGCATTTTTTTGATAGATTAATGGTGCATTTGAAACTTCTTTTTATTTGGGTAATTATTAAACTTTCACACTTTTTACAAAGCCGCCAGTGCGTCAAAAACATATTAATATTGGGCTTATTTTGGTGGACATCGAGAGACTTTTTTGCCTGTTTTTTTTTTTCAATAAACCGCTTAGATATTTGACAAATAAAGTTTGTTATATAAAAAAATTATAAATATTAAAAAGTTCATGTGTGTTTTGTAAGTTTTCTTTTTCTTTTTTACCATTAAAATGACCGTTGTGGAAAAACTACTTTTTAATTGCATAATAATATTTTAATATTTGTTTATTAATATAATGGTTCTTTGCTCGAGACACTCCCTCCTCTAATATATAGAATATATAGAGGGAATGCAAGTTGTTTAGAGATCATTTTATATTTTATATTAACAAAATTGTGAAATTTTGAATTATTATAAAATAAGAAGTTGAAATTAAATTTTATTCATTATTTTTTATAAAATCGCGACTAAAAAACATTGCACAAGCGTGGTCATTTTTTTTTTCGAAACTTAAAAATATTTATTTTTTATAAGAAAGCTGTTGAGTATTTGATGGGTTTGATAAAAATAGTTTGTTAAATAAAAATATTAAAAATTTTGTGATAATTAAAAATAGTTCGTTAAATAAAAATATTAGAAATTTTGTGATAATTTTTGTATCTTGCATATTCGCGTTTTGAATTTTAATATTGTGGTACATCAATTTTTTTTGTATACTGCCAATTCTACCACTGAACGGACTTGGTAACGATGGTTATTTCATCACCACCTAAATGTATCTACTTGGTTGGTGTTTGAGTTCGACTTAACTGATTTAATATGAAAAAAAAATGGATTTGATATAATAGAAAATTTTAACAAACAAACCCTTAGACTTGAATAGACCTAAACTGAAGTTTGGTGATTTGATGTTATAGAAACGTAGAAATGGATATGGTGTAAAATGCTCGTCACTAGATTATTAGAATAAAAGTTGTGTGCAAAATGCCCAAAGTTGAGTTTTGTTGTGTCGATAGATCCATAAGCTCTGAATTGGTAATGCCCAAAGTTGAGTTTTGTTGTGTCGATAGATCCATAAGCTCTGAATTGGTAAGAGCACCTATACCGAGGTCGTGTCGTGGTATGGGTAGGTTGGTGGTTCGAATCCACCTGGATCTGCTTTTGTTTCTTAAGTTGTTGTTTAGGCTATGTTTGGCGCGGTACTTTTTGAAGTTTTTTTGAGACGATTAGTGGTGAGAAATGAACTTTTTTATTTTTATTGTTCGATTGACAAATGAGCGTTGAGCTTTTATATTTTTTTAGGAAAACTCATTTTTCTAATGCCTCTTTAAAAGCTGTGAGCTTTGGCTACTGCTTACTGCCTACTGCTCACAGCTATTTTTATCAAACAAATACTTAGGCTATGTTTGGCAAAAGTAGCTGTGAGAAGTAGCATTGAGCTGTGAACAGTAGCCAAAAAAGCTCACAGCTTCATAAAGAAGCATTGGAAAAATGAGTTTTTTTAAAAAATAGCAAAGCCCACAGCGCTCATGCCAAACGAACACTAAAAATCAAAAAAGCTCATTGTTTACCGCTCATTACTCAAAAAAGCTCCAAAAAGCTTTGTGCTAAATATAGGCTGTGTTTGGCAAAAGTAGCTGTGAGCAGTAGCATTGAGCAGTAGCTGTGAGCTGTGAGCAGTAGTCAAAAAAGCTCACAGCTTCATAAAGAAGCATTGAGAAAATGAGCTATCCTAACAAATAGCAAAGCTCACAGCTCTCATGCCAAACAAACATAAAAAATAAAAAAGCTCATTCTCACCGCTCATTACTCCAAAAAGCCTCAAAAAAGCTCCGCGCTAAACATAGCCATAGACTTAGGCTATGTTTGGCAGCAGTAGCAGTGAGCTGTAAACAGTAGCCAAAAAAGCTCACAGCTTCATAAAGAAGCATTGAGAAAATGAGCTTTTCTAAAAAATAGCAAAGTTCACAGATCTCATGCCAAACGAACACTGAAAATCAAAAAGCTAATTGTTCACCGTTTATTGCCAAAAAAAATCAAAAAGCTTTGTGCCAAATATAGCCTTAATATTTGTTATACGTGCTTTTATTTGTTTAGGGTATGTTTGGTATAATGGGTTCATCTTGAGGATTTGGGTTTGGCACTTTGGCCTCGCGAAATATGTTTGGCACTTTGGCATGAAAGGATAAACCAAATATTTTGACATTTTGCAAAGTTGGCTGGGATATTGTCAGGGGCGGAACTAGGAGCCAAGTTTAGGGGTAGCGAAATACGAAAATTTGTTTAGGGGTAGCGAAAATTTGCTTCAGGGGTCGCGAAATCGCCAAAAAATGGCAAAAAATCGCCAAAAATCGCTAAAATTACACTACCGGGTAAAAGTTCAGGGGTAGCGACCGCTACCCCTGGCTTCTACATACATCCGCCCCTGGATATTGTGGTTTAAGGAAGTTATTGTAATTTTCTGTAACAATATGACGTGGGGTGTTTTTGTCCATTTGGTTTTCTTTTACTTTACAAGCTTTATATATATAAATACCTTTATATTTTTAAGGGTTAAATGAAAACGTGTTTTCAACAATTTTCTGAGATAAGTAACCAACCTTTTTATTATACTATCTAGAAAATGAAATTTGTTGTTTTGGTTTTCCAGTTCTTTTAACGCCGGATTTGTTTATAATGAATAAGATAACCGTCTGATTCGTGGGTTTGGTTATAATGAATAAGGTTAGAAAAAGTGCTAAGGTGTTCTTAATGTTCATTTTAGAAGAAACTGGAACTCGGAAACCAAATATGTTACAATTAAGTGTTGTTTTGTGTGGTGGTTCAATTTTTGTTTTACGTGGGTGTTATTCATGTTCATTTCAATTTGTTTTTAATTTTAGAAGAACATTTCAAGATGGATGATGATGAGAAGGTTACAGAGATACGTGAACGAGGGTATAAGTTCTACATAAGCATTATTCATAAGCATTAAAATAAAGGGAAAATTATCCCTCCAGTATAAACGAGGGACCATTTTTGTATAAACGAGGGAACAATGCCTGCTGCAAGGTATAAACGAGGGACCATTTTTGTAAAATTATGAAAGTTGAGGGCTGCAATGTGAAGATGTTAAAATCAACTTTTAAATAAACTGCAGATAACACTCTGTTTACTGTAGGGATGTTATTCCCTAAAATAAAATATAAATGTCAAACGATCAAATTGACAAGTTTAGTTGATATCCGGTTATCATATTTTTAATAATGAAACATACTTTTAACTTTGGCATGCTACCTCTTGAACAAAAAAAGGCATGTTTTTGTTTCGAGTCGAAGATTTGTGAGTAACCGCCTTTCTTGTTCTTGTTTTGTTGAGCAGCTTCTAGAGATTTTGAGAGAATAAGATTGGGTTTGATGAACTAAGACGACAGCTTTTGACTCACGTATTTTTGGGCTGAGTGGTTTACCGGGCTAAACTGATGGACTAATAATATCGGTCAAACTTAAGTGATATTTTATTTGGCCGACGTAGTAGATTAGCATGGATATATAATATTTCTCATCCCCACTCAAGTGTTTTGACCAACCCATATTAAATTTTACCTCAATGGTATACTAAAAAAGGAGAGGTTATGTTGATTAGGAGATTAAGGGCATACATTCATGTTTGATTATTCTTTAAGACAAACCCTTACCTATCAGATGGACATCGAGTCGATTTATGTGTAGCCACGAAGTTTCATGTCTTAAGTTATCACTAAATTTTGGAGGCGGAACCGGAAAACCAGGTAGCCACTTTCTTTCTATGTCTATAACATTGGATAATATTCGCATCAAATTTACTTTTATCAACACAAATATGCAAATTATAAGTGATTTATAGACCTAAAATTTATGCTTGATCTTATGCCTAAATCTATGTGGCAATAATTCATTAGTTACATCAACCGGGTCTACTTTTTTACTAATCAATTAGGCATGAATTTTAGGTCTCTCAATTTTGAGTTTTAGGTCTCGAATCTTTTTTCTGTGCAAATTACAAGTCCTGAGTAAATACTTTATTGCTACCTAATGAGTAAATTTTTAGTCCTCAATATAACCCAAAGTAATGCACTTTGTGGTTGTTTTTGATAACAGACCTCATCAAGAATTCCTAATACTATTTAAATGTTAACTTAATTGGATACATGTTAATTAATCTGCCGTTCTAGCTCAGTTGGTAGAGCGCGTGGCTTTTAACCACGTGGTCGTGGGTTCGAGTCCCACGGATGGCGTTTTGTTATTTTGATTCTTTTTAAGTTTTTATTTTTGTTTTGACATGTCTATCTACGGTATTTTATATCTGCTTGTAACAATTTTCTGAACACTTGCAAGAAGGATAAAAGATAGAACACAAGCAGTTTAAGACTACTCTTGCATATATATTTGTTTCATACCTTATCTATAGCAACTAAACTTCATAGTTTTATGTAAATCATATTTTCAAGTTTACTTCCAAATCACTCTAAAGTCGAAAACAGATGAGGTTTTTCATATTCAGGTTACTCGGAGAGAATGAGCCTTTTGACTCATACGTATGCTACCTAACTAGGCTAATCTCTAGATCGTTTCCGACCTTTCTCTAACCATCTCGAAAATGTGAGGGAACCAAAAATCTTACCGCCAGGCCATTCGGTAGTTGTTTGACTTTAAACTCAAATTATGGCTAAATCAGTCATATTTCTCAATTGTTGTATTATTAAACAACACTTACAAGGTTAAGCCATTATTGTCATTATTTTAAATCTGGGAGTTTTGTATTACAACAAGTTTACGTTGTACATAAACAAAACTGTAGGACCTTAGATATACCAACTTTATCACAAATATAGAAGATTAGAAGAAGAAAGATGGTGACTTGGTGAGAGTATATGGATCGTATATGTGTGACTAGAGAGATGGAAATATGAGAGAATATTATTAAGAAACACACACAATACACACACCTCAAATGAGCCTTTGAGGTGTTTATATAGTTCTTAACATGAGATGCCCTATGGGCTTGGGCTTGGACTTGGTTACATGGTTGGATAGCTAGGCTTATGAAACATAGCACATAACATATTAGCTTGCCAAGTCCAAGGCCCAATGACTAAACTATTACTAATCTTAACAAACGACACAAAGTTACAATATGAGAATGACCATCACTTTAATATATATATTTTTAATGCTAACAATCTCCCCCTAAGAGGTGGTCATTCGAATGATGCTCCACGTGAGTGGGTCTTCCGTGTTCTTTGTCTTTAACTTTGTGTGTCGTTGTAGAATAGTCTTTAGTCTTTGTTCCTTCATGCTTTGTGATATTCGATAACTGATTTTCATCGTTCTTTGTTCCTTTGTGATGTGGAGTTATCTGCCATTCGTCACTTCCGCGTCTGTGGTGGTTGTTTGCCATTCCAACATGCTCATACTTCTTCAGTCTTTGTGATACATGCATTTGTAGTGCCCGTTTTTTCACACAGATCTTTGTCACTTTACTTCTGTAGATTCTTTTACATTGCGTAGAATCTTTCTTTGAACCTTTCTTTGCTTTGATCTTTGCGAGAACTTTCCTTTGACTTCGAGATGCATGTATGAGCATGTGGAATCTGTCGCCATGGAGATGAAGTGTTCCTGCATATAAACAATTAGCAATAAAACAACCGGTACTTACAGATAAGAATTAGAGATCGTCAACAGCATAGTGTGAAGACTCCTTCTAACCCTTACCAAGGCCGTTCCCATGTCAGATACTCTCGAGAGAGCTTACGAGACCTACTTAGTAGCTCAATGACTGGGTGAGTTGCTGGGGATCACTCCACGACTGTAGACCGTTTGAAACCACCGCGAACACTAAGCGTAACCCATAAAGAATTACCGAAGTGACCTGCTGTCAAGGCTGCTTGATGTTGACCCTGGCAGGAGTTTCCATTCAATCATTGAGAATCACAAATGTGAATTCTCTCATAAATGTTCTGGCAGATTGCTAAGATCTGCGTAGGACTCTAAAGTTTACATCTGGCGTCCTTAATGATGAACAACCAGTGTAGAAATATCATGTGTTCCTATGAGATCTTATGATGAATCTCGGGGATCTAGACTCGATAAGTGCACATTTGGTTTCCTATGCGGAGATTAGGGAGAGGTCTCCTGCTTCAATATCAACCATCTCTAAGAGACATGTCGATAGATTACACCGGTTCCCCGTGAGAATGAAACAAACTCTTTTAAGAGAACTTGAGTGGTTAAGAAGGTTTAGTGCAGTGCGTCACTGGGTCCATGACGTCTTTGTCTTCAATACCGGTGTTACCTTAGTAACAACCAGTAGCATATGAATTGTACCTGGTGTCTGCCCTAAGGTCGAACATTTGGTGGGCTATTTCTTTTCACCCTTTATCATAACTTTTCTTTTTAATTCTTCAACCCCTTCTTTCTCCTTTCTCATTTTCTCCTTTTTTGAATCATACCTAAGGACTTCTAATTTTAATCTATTGGAATTGTCCTTGGGTATATCCCTCCGGCTCTGGCGGATCATAGGACAGTTTTTCCTAACCTTAGTCACCTTATAACTCCATGACTATCTTATAATTGTTGATCACATGCCAAAAAACCTTTTTTGAAAATCTCTCAAAGTGTTTATGATAATAAAACACATTTTGTTGACACTTCGAGAGTTTTGCATTTCTTGAAGGACTCCCCCTTCACATGTGCTCATGTAATTTTTAAGAAATTTGCACATGCGGGTGGAGTTTGCACTTTTTGAATTGATCCACTTTCAGTGAACATGACCGATTCGAGACACGCTTACATCACTAGTTAGACTAGCTTGAAATTATTACCCATCCAGGACAAGTCTTTTCGATTACAGACATTTTAAGCTTCGTCAATTCATTGGTTCATTCTGAGTCGAGCTCATTTGAGATCCAGTCACAAACTTTGAACATCTTTGATCACATTTTAATCATGTCTTCTCCCCCTCAAAAATAGCATATCGTGATATTTTTGATATCAACAGATTAAGAAAAAACTTTTTGGAGAGAAAGACATATTTGTTTTTGCATGAAATCGAAACATTTTTATTTTTATGAAATACTCCCCCTCAAAACTCGCATATGTTTTTGAGAAATGTTAAACTTTTTAAAGTTTAGAGGGAAGGAGTCTTCTTGAAGCAAAATTCTGAAAGAGAAAGAAGTTTCAGATTTGTTGAATTTTGCATCAAGGTTTTATGAAAAACAAAGACTTCTCTTTGTTTGAATAGGAATGTCGCACTGAGGCGTACAACAGTGTCCATTTTTAGGATAAGTGCGCTTTTTTGATGAAAATCATTTTTGCGTAGCACTTTCCTATCTTTGAAAACTTGAGTTGTGCACTGTAAGGTGTATACAAGTCATTTTGATGATGAGCACCGATTTTGATAGATTTTGAAAATCTTTTTGAAGAATCTTGAAAAGTTGGTGCTCAACATAAAAGAGAATTATTATTTTTAGGATAAGTGCTCGAGAAATATTTAAAACCTTGATTTTGTTAAACACTTTCCTTTCTTTGAAGAACGAGTCCTTAGCTGAAATACTAAGAAGTCGTCATTAAAGCCCGGGTTTCGTACTGAAGTATACGAAAGCCATTAGAAACTTTTTGAGAAACGACATGTTTTAGAAAAAAAAACATTTTAACGAACTCTCGCTCAAGCATCTGTACATATCCGTATCATTGTTGAATGACATTTCTAGAAACGTACAGAATATCGATTATACAAGAGACATGTCGTGAGAAGAATATTTTTGGATTTTTTGATTTTATAATGTTTTTGGATTTTTGAAAATTTTATATTTTTGTATTTTGTTTTTGATGGTTTTTCAAATTTTTATTTTGTTTTTCAAAAATATATACAAAGAAGAATTGAAGAAAGAAAAAAATAAGCTTGAACAAGTAAAAGTGGGGTTAAGAGTGGAGTTAGAAAAGGATGTCCATATGCGATGTTGGCGTAAAGTTCCTCTTTACCATATTGGGTGTATGCACTCTCTTCACTTTCACAAGTACCTGCATCCACAGAAGAAGAGTTTGCACAAATAACAGTGTTAGAAGTACATGTTTCCTCACATAGAGGGTGTTTGCTATTAACGGTTGTTGTGGTTTCAACTTCCTTATCATGATGATGAACATTATCATTAGTCTTTGTGCAACTATCAAGAATCTTCCCTGTGGGAATCCATCTAAGACCAACAGTATTAAAAACTTTTCCCGTGGGAATCCACCTAAGGTAAGATTTAGACGTAGTTTCCTTATCAGATGCAGCGGAAGTCTCAGTTTTTGACAAACTACATCCTTTAGATATCCACCTATTAGGTTTCTTATCCATTTTCTTGTTATCAACGGGTGTGTTTCTATTTGGCGTCTTAGTGGATTGTGCCTTGACACTTGATTTTCCTTTCTTGAGAAATTGTGCAACACATGCATCGTGATTAGCTGAAAAAACACATTCTTGACATGTAGGACAGACAAATTCAACATTCTTGTTTAACACAGCAACTTTAACTTTGTCACTACAGTCTTTTGGAAATTGTTTGTTGTTCGATGAGACCCTGGAATTCTTTGTGTTGCATTCTACATTCCTAGCATTCTCTTTTGTGTGACTACTCTTAGATGCAATCCAATCCCTAGTATTTTGTAGATAGTTCCTAGGTAATGGTTTACTACTACTAGCAGTGCTTTGGAATTTATTAGAATTCATCACACTAGGTTTTGGACCTAAAATTCCGTTTTTTCGATGTTATGCCTTTTTCCTAGCTTCTTCTAGATGTTGATTTTGGACCATGTCATTAGAACCAACAGATTCCTTTACAGATTTTGTGGTCACATTTGGTGTACTATTCCTAGAAGAGCCAGGTGAAATCACATTTTTGTTGCTTACAACAAACAATTTTTGTTTTTCAACAATCTTTTCCATTACCTTTTCCTTGGGCAAGGGTTGTGGAGTGACTGGTTTTGACAAATCCTTTTTCTCATCGACTTTTGGAGCAAACCGTGAAATTGACATTTTTAGTTTTTGAACCGTGTTTGAAACATTTGGTTTCTCCGAAGTCGATGGTTTTGCAAACTTAGTATCCACAGCCTTCCCTTTTATACTTTCAAGCTGAGCCCTTAAAAGATCATTTTGCTCTTTGATATTCTTGAAGGCACGCTCATACGACAATTTGTCATACTTGCATTCTTCCTTTTTTCGATCAAGTTGTTTGAAAAATGACACATTTTCTTTTTCAAGTTTAGTAAGAGCATTTTCATATTTTGAAACAATTGCGGAGGTCTCAGCTCTCAGTCTTTCATCGTCTTGAACTGAATATGTTTGTAAAATGATGGACATAATGTCAGTGGTCATAACAGCTTCGAAGAGAGAATCATTTAGGTTTTCCAAAACAATCATGTTTTCACGAATATCATTAGCTTCGTTTACCAGGGATTTGTGGTCCTTGACAAAGTCGGCCGTTTCTTTTAAGAAAACTTGTTCAAAATTTTTTACACTCGCGCTGATGTTATTCAGTGGAATAGTAATTTCGTTTTGAAACACCTTTTTCTGTTCGATGTGAAAACTAGAATGCCAGTTGTTAATATCGATGGAAGTTTTAGATTTAACAATGTTTTGAAGTTCTTGAATTCTCATTTTAACGTCATCGAGAATGTCTCTAGCCTCACTTGTTTTAAAAGTGTTGTTAGAGGACATTTGTTCTAATTTTGAAAGAGATTTGGAAACAACTTTCTTTTTAGACAAGAATTTCGCAAATGGTCGTTTAATGGAAAACACAGACGGTTCTGTTTGTGGAACAAAAGTGATTCCCGAAAGTTTGTTCAATTTGTTGTAATCAATGGGTTTCAAATCCTTTTGTTTCATTTTGGAAATGCTCTCTTCGACATGTTCAATCGTTAGCACAGAATCCCGAACGACGGGAGGATCATGTTTGGTATAAATCACATTACCATTGTACAAAACATTCTGTTCTTGCTGAGCTTTCTTGAGATTACAAGGGGTGTTGTTACCAAGAGCCATTTTATGTTTCGTATGGTAAATCGGATTAATTTGATTTGAAATCATTTTCATTGTTTGACTCGACTGACCCAACTTAACCACTAATTCCTCTAAATGAGCAATCATGTGTTCTGACTCTACGATTTCTTCCAAAAGTTTGTCTTCTTTCTTTGCAAAATCCTTTTTCAACTCATCCATTTCTTTTTCAAGATTGGTATAAGCTGTTTTTTGTTTAGAAAGTTGGTTTTGTAAATCAGAAATTTCCGCGTTTAAAGATTTTATCCTTTTGAAAGAATTAACATCAAGTGTATCAAACTTGAGTTGCAATTGTTGTTTCTCTGAAACAGAATTTTGATAACCAGTTTCTAATTCAGACAATCTTTTGTTATGAAATTCAAAAGCTTTAACGGTGGATTTGTAACTCTCAAGCTCAGCGGTCAATTTAACATTCGCGGCCTTAACATCGCGATTGACCTTTTTGACTTTCTCGATTTCAATACCACAGTTATTTAATAATAATTCAAATAAAGCACGTGTTTCCTCATCATTAGCACCATTTTGTGCAACTTGAACTCCATTAGGATCCATATATGGAGTTTCATAGTTAACATTGCTATTAACTTGTTCCCCCACATATGTATCATAATTAGGTTCAGGTGGTACATAATGTGGCTTCTCATGAGCAAACAGATTAGCATTATTACCATAATTTGGTACCTCATGGAATGAATCTGAATCATAAGTAGGAGGAAGATCAGAATCACTGCTTGATGTTGTTGCCTGCTGATTTGCCATAAAGTTGTAGGTTGCATTAAGGTCTGATGAATTGTCATTAACTCTTGTTGTAGCTCTAAACTCATGTTCCTCAGCAGTCAACGGTATTCCCGATTCTTCTTTATTGGCTAGCATAATCAAGTACTGAATCTTTTCTACCCTCGTCATTGCATCACTGCGGTGAATTTCAGATGTAGGCGTTTGAATTGAAGTCATAAAACAATCATTCCCATTTTGATTAACCACATTCTGACTCACAAACTGATCCATCGGATCTCCAACATATTCCCTTATCTGAATCCCCGTCTGTGTACTCGTAGCATATCTATGTTGATTCCCAATAACATGTTCATTTGCCAGTATACCTTGATTCCGAGTAAAGTCAGTTGGAAATATTTCAGCTAGAACCGCAAGTGCTTGCTGCTTTTGTCTCAACATTGCTTCATCAAACCTAGCCTTGTAGGCAAGTTTCTCTTCCAACTGCTTCTGCTTCACATTCTCAGAATCTGGGGAAAAGGTTGGTTCTGGAAGTTCCGTATCAGTTGTTGCAAAGAGATCGTAACTAGGTTCAACAGTCTCAACTTGCATTGTCAACTTCTCTTTTGGTGTGTCGGAGTCATATGAAGGTTCTGCGTTTTTAGGTTCATCTGACTTATGTTCACATGATTCTTCACCATTTTGTGCCTTTACACTCAATGGTGGTCGCTTCATATGCTCAACGAGTGTGAATGGAAATCTCAGGTCAAGATATTTTACGTACTCTGGAAGCTCATTTTCATCAACGTCTTGTTCAGTATCAGTTAACGGCTTCTCAGTCTCATTCCATAGTTCCACAGTCTCAGTAATCGGCTTGTCAGTCTTAGGATATGGAGCAAAGAATTGAACAAGAGGTTCCATGTCCATTGTTGGAAAGAAATTGTTTAGAAAAGGCATTTTGAATGTTTTCGAGTGAGATCTACGTTTCCCTCCGAAATATAATTTTGAAAATTTTTCTTTCCCAGAATTTTGAAAACACCTAGAAATGCAATTCTAAGGTTACAGAAAAATTTGAGTTTCAAAAAATTTTGACGCCAAATTTCACCGAAAAAATTTGAATTTTGACCTAAAAATTTGAATTTTGGGCCAAAATTTTCACCGTTATACCAGAATTTGAATTTCGCGTAAAAATTGAACGTTTAGTTTCCTGTAAAAAATAAAGTTGATTATAGGATCGTTCCAACGAAATAGGAGTAGAGTTTTGAGTGATTCCGAAACTTTAGATTGCGATTCTCCTGGATTGCGAAACTTCTTGATTGCAAAACTACTGATTGCGAAACTCTGAAGATTGCGAAATTCTGAAGATTGCGAAATTCTAAAGATTGCGAAACTTCAGAAGATTCCGAAACTCTGAAGATTGCGAAACTTTGAAGATTGTGAAACTTCGGATTGCGAAGCAATGGTTTGCGAAACTTGGTGAATTTCGAAACTTAGAGTGTTCGAAAATCTGGTGATTGCGAAAATTAGGAGGTGTTCTCGAAAATTTTTGATTTTTCGAAAATTTCCACAGTGTTCTCGAAAATCTTGATTTTTTCGAAAAATTTAGCAGTATTTTCGAAAATTTTGACATTTTCGAAAATTTTGCAAAGTTTCTCGAAATATTTGATTTTTTCGAAAACCCAAATTTCACAATGAAATTTCGAAATTATACAATTTCGAAATTTAGCCTGAAAGTCGAAGTAATTTCTTTCTTATACAAGAGAGAAAATACCGAGTATCCAATGGTGAGCACGAACGGAGTCGGTTCTTGTGATCTCGAAAACTAGTCAAAATGGATTTCGAAATTAGGGAGTGGATTTCGAAAATTTGACAGTTTTTCGAAAAAGCTTAAAGCACACCCAAATGACGTTCGCAATCCAAGATTCTTGTACTTCTAGGCTAAAAGACACCAAACATTGAAGAAAGTTCAAGACTTGATGATTTTTATGAAACTTTTTCGAGATCTAGAAAACTAGTACAAAAACTAAATTCGAATTTTTAAGCTAGAAATTTTCAAAAAGATTAAAACTTTCTTGTTGGGAAAGGTTTATAACACTAGTTTGTAATAAAAAAAGTGTTAAAAACACAAAACAAACAAGAAAAGTAATGATTTTTTGAGGAAAAAACGTGAATAAAGCTTAAAAAATACGAAACAAACAACCCCTCAACCCTCCTAAATCATTGTTAGGCGATTGATACCACTTGTGGGACCTTAGATATACCAACTTTATCACAAATATAGAAGATTAGAAGAAGAAAGATGGTGACTTGGTGAGAGTATATGGATCGTATATGTGTGACTAGAGAGATGGAAATATGAGAGAATATTATTAAGAAACACACACAATACACACACAAGCACACACCTCAAATGAGCCTTTGAGGTGTTTATATAGTTCTTAACATGAAATGCCCTATGGGCTTTCTATGGGCTTGGGCTTGGGCTTGGACTTGGTTACATGGTTGGATAGCTAGGCTTATGAAACATAGCACATAACATATTAGCTTGCCAAGTCCAAGGCCCAATGACTAAACTATTACTAATTTTAACAAACGACACAAAGTTACAATATGAGAATGACAATCACTTTAATATATATATTTTTAATGCTAACAAAAACCCTGATTGTATATTATTATTTCATGTGTTGTTTGATGATTATGCTCTATTGTGTACCAAACAATTTGCTCAGTCAATAAAAAAAACAGGAGTGGTCATTTTCAACCTTTATCATGTGACTCATGTCGATCCATTCTAATCACCATACAATAGAATACACACCCACTCAAAGTGGCTTATTGGGTCCACTGACCCGTAACCTATAGCCCTTTTACCTCCGATAGACGTCGACACAATCACACAAATGATAGTCTTTATATCAAAATGCGTTTTATAAGGAACAAATTTTTTGGGTATACCGTTTTGGTATAAATTTCAATAAATTTGATCATATGTAACAAGTTTTCATAAAGCTTTTTAATATGTGCATTCAGATGTATTCTCATACCATAATTTCCGGCACGTCTTTTTTTTTTTTTTTTTTTTTTTTTTTTTTTTTTTTTTTTTTACAACATATATTATTAAAACAAACTAGCAAAAAGCTAGAAAATCAAACATTACATGATTACAAGAGAAGAGTTTTTTAGCCAATCTAACCAACTAAACTTTAACTTGCATATATCTACACAATAAAACGATCGTGTCACAAAATTGTTAAAAATCATCGCTTTCGAAGGAATGCTAGAACCATATAACGATTTATTCTGAAAATTCCAAACAAGCCACCACATTCTATAAAAGACACCTTCCAACACCTTTTTAAGCTTGCACGAAAACTTAAGATTCGACAACCAACCCATCTATTCCTCGTACGAATCAACTCTGAAACACAAAAATCCCACTAAGTAGCAATTTTACCATAAATCTCTCTCGCTATAGGACATGAAAAGAAAATATGACTTGAAGATTTTGCAAACATGCCACAATTCGGACATAAAATGGATCGGATATCCACTCCTCTTTGAGACAGATTAAAACGAGTAGGTAGACAATCCAATCTAACTTTCCAAGCGTGAATATGACTTTAATCAGAACAGCCTTTATCCAACGAGTTTTAGAAGAAACCTCCGGTAACATATAATCGTCAATATGTCTCCTAACCGAACCAACAGAGAAGACTCCCGATCTCTCCAACGACCATACTCATCTATCTTGCGTCACAGGAAGTTGAAAACCCACCATGTTAGTTGACAGCTCTGAAAACTGATTGAATTCACCTCTACCCCTCGGATTACGACGCAAGAAATAACCCACATTATCATGAGCCAATTTAGCCGCTACTGTGATCTTCTTGAAAGATTCCAGCTCATACACTCTATGATATAAGAATTTGAAAGCAATATCACCTTTCCATACGTCCTCCCAAAACAAAGTCTCTTCACCATTACCCATCTTTTTCTTAATAAGACCAAGAAGATCTATCCCTTCCTTCTTAATTTATGTCAAGTCTCAAACAATGTCCAGCCATATAGATGCACAAAAAGACTTAGGGGGCGCTTGGTTAAAATGAGGCAATGAGAAAGGCAATGATAATGATAATGCAAAGGAATGCAATGGGGCAAATTTTCATTATCCCAAATTGTTGAGGAACGGTGGATTACCCACTAAGGGGTAATAGGTGATTGCATTCCATTTTACCAACCATCATTATTAATTACCTTTCTCATTCCTTAGTACCAATAACCTCCAACCATGCATGCCCTTAGGAGAATTACCAAGAGAACCATCCTTACCATGCACAACTTGAATAACCCTAGCCTACAACGATCTATTATCATTTCGAAAATGCCACACTCACTTAAACATAAGAGCTCGATTCAAAGCATAAAAACTTGAAACACCTAGACCCCCTTTCTCTTTTGAAGCCAACACAGTTTTCCATCTAACCCACGTCATTTTCTTTCCATTATCCTACACCCCATTAAAAAAAAACGACTTCGAATAGACTCCATTCTTTTTAACACTTGCATAGGAACTTTAAAGATAGATATATAGTAAATAGGAGTCGAGGCCAACACAAATTTAAGGAGAGTTAACCTTGCACCTATCGAAAGAGTTTTCATCTTTCATTTGAAAAGCCAGGCCAACAATTTATTAACGATCTCATCCCAGGATTTTATTCTAGACATCATACCACCGATTTTGATATCTAGATAAGAAAAAGGGGGCTTGAACGTCAAACATCCTAATATCGTTATCATGTTGGCAGTATGGTTCACTTTATCAACATCGACTGTTGTCTGTTATCCCCGTTAGTTTACCTTTTTTCATATTTATACGAAGCCTAGAAGCTCTGAAAAAACAATCCAAAGCATGCACAATAGAAGAGATTCGAATAACTATTTTAAATTAACAACACATTATTATTATTATTATTATTATTATTATTATTATTATTATTATTATTATTATTATTATTATTATTATTATTATTATTATTATTATTATTATTTTATGAGTGTTTGTTCTATTTGCTAATATCTATAAAGTCGTTAGTATTGTGTGGCCCAAACACTATCTAAATTGATAAAGTTGTACCGCCAACGTTAGTCTAATAAAATCGAATTACTTTTTTTTTTTCCTTTGCAATCGAAATAAGTTTGCAATTTGTTAACTTGTAAATTTAAGAGCTAAGCTAACTTTACATTTGAGAGACATGCTTTTTAACTTTCCTTATTAAGAGACGACTGGAGTTTGATCTTTAATAATTAATTCATTTAACGAATGTACGTGACAATATAACAAACAAACACAAGAAGTTCGAAATGCAGCATTAAAAAGTTATCACAAATAACACACAAATACAAAAACTCAAAAGGTGATATAAGGATCAAGTCTAGGAGACCAAGATAATACTAATCTTTTTTTATAATGACAATAAGAAGGCCTGTCAACGGACCCTCTTCTTTATTTATGGTGAGACCGACCGATTGAGACTGACATAGTGTAATAACACCGATCGAGTGGCACTAGTGCATCATGAGAAGACCGACCGATTATTTCTCCCTTATTACACTTAGCCTAATAACACCATCTATAACTATGTAACAGAAAGTGCCATCTATTACTCTTAACGTCTTTGCGTGTTATGTTCAAACAATTAAAAGATGTGAAACATGGCCCCATTAACCATATTTCGCCTCTTTACATTGAACCATGCATCATGAAATTATTTCAAATAAAAGATGAACAACCAAGTTAAGGAAATGGAGGAAATTTGCTTTCTCTTTTCCTTTTGCTTTTTATTGTAATCAATTGATTTGAATTGAATTGAATTGTAGGGAAAGATGCTTTACTTCATTATGTCATCAAACTAAACTATGCTATGTGACTCAAATTATTACAATGATCATGGTCCCTCATTCGTCAATCATTGTTGCTAGTTACCTTAACCATGAAATTAAGGTGATAAATTCTCTATATTATTCTACTAAAAAGCATTTTTTCATATTGTTCGTAAACAGGTCGATTAATGTTGTATCTCATTGTTTTATTTCACTAAAAAGGGATTAAGTCGTAGAATAACAACGCACTTTCAACTTTGTATCGTTTTGATACGTGTATTTTTTTGTTCTACTTAATGCAACGTACTTTCCATAAGTGTTCCAATTTGATACGTATATTTTTTTTAACTTTGTTTAAGTTGTAGAATAGCAATGTACTTTCCATAAGTGTTCCAATTTGGTACGTGGATTACATATAAAATTGGAACACTTATTAAAAGTACATTGCTATTCTACAACTTAAACAAACATAAAAAAGTACACGTATCAAATTGGAACATTTATGAAAAGTTCGTTGCATTAAGTGGAACAAAAAAAAGTACACGTACCAAAATGAGACATTTTGAAAAGTACATTGATATTCTACGACTTAATCCCCACTAAAACACGTTGGAAGTCATCTAAACAATATAATATATGTATCATAATGTTCACATATAGGGACGGTTCAAGGATTTTTGGGAAGGTGTTGCACAAATTTTTTCTATCATAATTACTAAACTTCGCACCATAATTTTTTTTAGTCAAGTTAAAATTGCAATATAAAGAAAATAGTAAAATATCGAAAGTTATACATACCAAAAAATCGACACATTTAAAAAAAATTATATTGTGTGACTTAAAATTGGGTGTGACCCGTGCCACACCTGTCTATCCATGTAGGTCGCTGTTCTCATATTCTTAATATATAATTTGGATCTATAACTTAAGTAACTAACTCCTTGCTCAGGAGTCGAAACTCGAGACTAGTTGCATTGTATCTAAGCAGAAAATAAGTATAGTGCGTTAGTTAATCGTTTTTCTAGATGAATCTTTTTAATTATCTTTTAAATGAATCTAAGACTAGATTTTTGTTTAGTGCTCTTTTACCTTTTAGTTTTCTTTTGTTTATAAATCTTTTAGAGTTCCATTATGCATTAAGTATGTGATACTAAGTATCAATAAAAAAAGTGAAACACTTGTAAGAACTCTTATAAGAGTAACATGTGCCTCGAAGCCATAAGTTCGTGTTATAGAGAAAAAGTGATGTCATATTAATATTTTTTTCTTATAATTTAAAACATATAACTTAGCAAAAAACACCCTCATTAGATAATTGATGTTATAGGACACTTACAGACCTCACAATTTTTTTTTCTTCATTCAAATAAAATAACATGCTAAACTAAAATTAAATTACATTAATAAAAAAATATACATAAATTAAAAAGAGACATAAAAATAAAAACAAGACATACAAATAAAAGTACATAAATTAAACTAGTTTTGGAGATAATATTTGACCCAAATTTCTTTCTTAGCCTCCTCGATAATTTCCTTCTCCACCTCCATCCTTTCGGTGTTGATTGCAAGCGTCCTCAAGTCCTCGTTCTATGTTTGAGATTTGAGAAATTCAACTCTCGCCATAGTCTCGCGGCTCATTTGTTGCATATTCGCCTCACGGTCTAAAGCGAATTGTTGTTGCAGCATTTCGTGAAACATTTCTTGTGAACCAGAAGTGACGGATGAGTTTGAAAATCGTTGACTGTTATACTTTTTTTCTTTGTCGTATGGAAGCGGCAAAGCATCATCGCCAAAAGCTCAGGTTCTTCTTCGGGTTGTCGTCTTCGAATTTTTCTTGTTTGTGCCGTATCAGGATTTTGCTATTTGTGTCTGTCTTTCAAAAAAGCCCAACTTTTCTTGTGAGCAAAATTTCTCTCCTCGTTGTTGTGATACAAAATTTCAACCCGCGTCATGAAATCTTCATCATTTTTGCCGCTAAGCCTCACAGTTTGTTCGAAAAGCGAGTTAATATTCCCGTCTTCTCGATTCATCGGAGTCCACTTTCCGGTCAACATGTTCTTGGAACGCTCTTTGTAACCATTATTCTTGGCTTGTTCATTGTATTCACCAAAACGTATCATTGTTTTGGTCGGAGCTGACATTCGGATCGTTGGATACATGTATGTATCACCAAAATTAACTCTTCGTTTTGATACCAAAGCGTACGACATATATATGTTTTCTTTTCCCGAGGTTTCTTGGCTTTGCCTTTGCCACATTTTTTGGGTAACGAAGACCTCGCGGTTTCAGATTGTTAGGGTTGTGGGGATTGTTGTTGGAAATTGAGGTTGGTATAGTGGTTGGATTTGTTGAAATTGTTGTTGGGAATTTGAGATTGTTGAAATTGTTGCCATAGGTTAAGTTGCTCGCGTGTAAATTGGTTGGAAAATGGGTTAAAGTTGAAATTTGTTTGGAATTTGGTTATGACGAGCCGAATGGTAGAAGTTGGTTGGCGTTTGAGTTGATGTAATTTGCAGATGTTGGTGTGTTTGGATTAGAGGAAGATGAGGAATTTGGTATTTTGTTTTGCGGGTGGCAAACATTTGATTGATCCATTGATCATGATTCTATTTTGTGAGTTTAGAGGTAGAAATAAGAGAAGCATTGTTGAGTTTAGAGGTAGAAATGAGTGTGTGTAAAAATTAAAAGATTTAAGGAGTATTTATAAGATTTTTAGAAGGTAAAAATTAGAAAAAAAATGGATATTTAATACCAAAAAACGGGTAACCAACGTCCCTTTTTTTATCCTTTACATAACGTCTAGATTTTAGGGAAAAAATGTATAATCTCGGCTAGCAGGACGGCGCCAGCACGTATGGCACGACTCATGGTGTCGAGCTTGCGCTATGGGTTGGTGTTTTCGGTCCTCGCAACCTTTTCCAGCCACCCACACGGGGTGTTCTAAGGATTAAATATATTACCTATCCTCGGGTCTAGTTTGGTGTTTTTATTACACGTACATTGCTCTTCTATTGTCTTGCAATTCTTAATTTTTGATATTTTCAGTTTGTAGTACCTATCCTCGTGTCGAGGGTTATGGCGAGTCGATTAGAGGGTGGTTTGGGAGTCGGCAATCTTTTTTCCTTTAATAGAGCTATGTTATTTAAATGGTACTGGAGATTCTTCCACAATCTAAACGCTTTGTGGGTCTCTGTTATTCGCGCTTTACACGGCCACTCTGGTAGATTGCGTGATCTGTCCACGGTTGGAGCTCATTCTAGGCCTTGGAATGGGATTATTTCAGCTTTTAGACAACTGAAAGACCGAGGTGATGGTTTGCAAATTTTTTGCCAAATTCGAGTTGGCAATGGGTAGCTTACAGACTTTTGTAGGGACACGTGGCTTGGATCTACACCTCTTTTCACTCAATTTTTCAGAATTTTTGCCCTTGATGATTCGCAGGCTATTTTAGAAGCAGATAGCTTGCGTATTGGTTGGGTTGCCTCTTCTCTTCGAAGGGAGCCGAGAGGTGGTGTAGAGACCGAGCAATGGGAGGCTATTTCTGCTCTGATTCAAGCCTTCGTTGTTTCCCTAAGCAAGACAGGTTACAGTGGGCTTTAGATTCTTCAGATGAGTTCTTTGACTCGTCCGCGAGATATTTCTTGGACGGTCGCTCATTGTTTAGTGGAGGTAGTTCAACTAGCTGGAATAATTTTGTTCCAATTAAGTTGAACATTTTGCTTTGGAGAGTTGCTTTGGCACGTATTCCTACTAGATATAATTTAGTGTCACGCGGAATCGTTTTAGATTCTAACATATGCCCGGTGTGTTCTTCTTCCTTGGAGACGGTAGAGCATGTCTTTGTTGATTGCGTTGAACTTCGCGGTATTTGGAGTAGCATTAGTAGGTGGTGGAACATCCTTACTCCTTCACCCGTATCAGTTGTTTCTCTTATTAATTGGGCTGATCACTCTAAGCTTTCTGTTATGCAACGAAAATGGTTTGATGCGGTTGTTTATACGGCATTTTGGGTTTTGTGAAATTTCTGCAATTCCTTTATTTTTGATTCGATGAAGCCTCGGAAGTCCAATATTTTTGACGATATAGTTTCTAAATCCTTTTCTTGGCTTTGCAATCGGCGGAAAAATTGTAAGATATCATGGGGGTTTGATTACAAAACCCTGCCATAGCTTGTAATATGTAACTATTTCTAGTTACTTGCTAGTTTTCTTTATAAAATTTTTGCTGTTAAAAAAACAAGAATATTACTTTATGAAAATACACAATTTAACTAATGAATGATTTTTTTAACTTTCTAAATTAATTTGTTTTAATGCATTATAATTTTGTTTCAACAATTTAAAATTAATAATTGTTGTTAATGTTTTACACCTTTTTATCAATATTTCAAAATTGATAATACACAACTAATACTATTACACTTTTGATTGTTTGTCGTTTGAGAATAAACGTTACAGAAAACGCTTAACTATAAATTCGAAACTATAACTATTGCCGCTATAAACTTACGTTATTATATATGGGTTCTCGGCTAGTTTAATCAAAAGTTCTAATTATGCAGAAGCCCTACTAATTAAAGGGTTAGTTTTAATCAAAAGTTTTAATCGTGCAGAATCCCTACTAATTAAAGGGTTAGTGCAAAATGTTCCATTCACATAAATCAGACATATTTTCCTTTCTAGAAGTCGGATGTGGCGAATTCACAAGACAATCCCCTGCAGCTGATTGAATAGTTAATAAAATATTTGAGTGGATTTCGACTCATTCCTATAAATTATAGCAACTTTCTCTAACTTATTTTAATAAGTTTGAAATGGTATATAGCATAGATTGCGACATTTACACTTTAATAAATCAAAGTTATCAGCTCAAAAAATAGGCCATGAAGGATTTCTACTAAGCAACTTTTTGAAGTATTAAAAACGATTTCCACTCTTAACATATGACTTAAAACAAAATTAGGTTTAATATGACAATTGAAGTCTCACCAAAGCCAGCAATGAAAAGAAAAGGAAATGCAAGTGGAGTTGCCCAAGAAAGAAACAAAAGCATAGCTTTAAACACAACAAAGGAAAGGTCAAAAGTCTTCCTATGAATATTACAAAGCTTTTTACATTTTTATTTACAATTTATTCAACAAGGATAACTTGCTAAGGATGTATTCCTCTTGAATCACCTTTGTGTTCTTTCAAATATTTAGCAAAATACGTGGCTTTGTCTTTACAAGTTATATAATGACACGACCTTAAGCTTGTTCACATCTTACCCATAACCCATTTTAACTTGTAATAATGTCTATAATGACTTTATATAGATGTTTCGACATCTATAACTTCGATTAATAAATTACTAGTATACTCTATTTTTTTTCAGATAACAAATAATATAAAACAAACAAATTCATAATTTGATACCAAACCAAACAAAGACCTTTTAGTACATTCCAAAATGCTTTATTTCCGACCGTAGTCCTTAAGTAACCCCCATTTAAATTCTTGTCCTTGTAAACACACAAACAAAAGTGTAGTAAAAAACACACTCACACGTGAACAAGTTTTCACACATCTCATCCGATCATGGCGTCTCCGCCGTCCGCCTCCTCGTTCTTCCTCTTCCTCCTGCTCGTCCAAGCCGCCACCGTCGCCCGTAAGTCACTCTAACAAAGTTACTACATACTTTCGCTTTTTTACTTTTTAGCTTTTAAAACTGTTTAAAAAGATACACTAGGTATTGTTTTAAGTCTATCTATCATTACTCATTTTTTCACGTGTCATTTAATATGTTTTTGTGTGTGTAGGATCACAATCCTACGTGGGAGTAAACTACGGCCTGGTGGCGGACAATCTTCCGCCACCATCCGCAACCGCAAAGCTACTACAATCCACCTCAATTGGCAAGGTCCGTCTCTACAACGCGGACCCTGCCATCATAAAATCCCTAGCCAACACCAACATAGGTATCACCATCGGAGCATCGAATGCTGACATACCAGCATTCGCGTCCGATGTAAACTCTGCTAAAAGCTGGATCACTGCCAACGTATTAGCCTACCCATCAAGCAAAATCATCCTTATTAACGTAGGAAACGAGGTTTTACAATACGGAACACCCGAACTACAGGCACAATTATTGCCTGCAATGCAAAATATGCAAACTGCTATTAATGATGCTTCCTTAGGTGGAAAGATTAAGGTTTCGACTGTACATTCGATGTCTGTGTTGGGGAGTTCGGAGCCGCCTTCTGCGGGTAGATTTAGTCCAAGTGTTGTTGATTTGTTGAAGGGGATGTTGGAGTTTAATAAAGCGAATGCTTCGCCTTTTATGATTAATCCTTACCCGTTTTTCGCGTACCAAGATGATCCAAGACCGGACACTCTGGCGTTTTGCTTGTTTCAACCGAATGCGGGCCGGCCTGATTCTGGGACGAATATCAAGTATACCAACATGTTTGATGCTCAGGTAAGATGCAAAAATTTTAATTATTCTAATCTTGAAATTTTATATGATAAAGAAAGAGTTTGCAACTTATTTCAAATGGTTTGTTTTAGAAATCTTAACCGTTACAAGTTTAATATTTGGCCAATAATTCACCGCAATATGTGGCACGTAATTAGCACACAACTTGCATAATCACATGTGTGCAGTACAAGGAGTGATGCACGTTTTTGTTGTTTTTTTTTGTTCGAACTTGTTTTTGTTGTTAACTGTTTTAAAACTTAAAATTTGAAAAACTCTGTTTTAATATATGTTTTTTTTTTTTTTTTTTTTTTTTTTTTTTTTTTATCGTTATTATATAAGCTTGTTGAAAAAAAAAAGCCACGAATCTTTTTTCCTTTCGATGTGTGTTTACTTGTGGACAAGGTTAATACAGTTAACGTTAGTAGAAAGTTCAGAATTTTGTTTTTTGAAGTGTTCGTATCTGGTTTACTTATTAAATATGGATTGCAACCTTTTTACATTAAACAGAAGTTTAAACACATACAATTATATAATAATGTAACAAATGTACTATCGGCATTACTTATATGTTTAGGCTGTGGAAGAGTATATAATTTTTGTAACATTATCTTGTCATAAGTTTTTTAAAATTTTGGTTTCTTACAAAAGTATTTGAGTCGTATATTATTAGTCAAATAATTTTGTTGGTCTTAGACCCAATTAGTACAAATACTTATGAAAATGGCATTCTGGACCACTTCAATAATACCACAAGTATTCAATGTCTTTTAACACTTCTAGTCTTCTATGCTCAGAAAATAAGACAAGTTACTATAACTTACTAAAGTATGTTGTATTTACTTAAATGTTACTCGTATATAAAAACCTACACGCTAAAATGAGCCGGTATGGATTGATGACAAGTAGGTGGATGCAGTAAGATCAGCATTGAACGCCATGTCCTTTAATGATGTCGAGATTGTGGTTGCGGAGACAGGTTGGCCATACAATGGCGGGCCTGAAGAATCTGGTGCAACGGTGGAGAATGCCAAGGCTTACAATGGCAACTTGATTGCTCATCTTAGGTCCGGGGTTGGAACTCCATTGATGCCCGGTAAATCCATTGACACTTATCTATTTGCATTATATGATGAGGATTTGAAGCCCGGCAAGATTTCAGAAAAGTCTTTTGGCATCTATAAAACCGACTTGACGCCAATATATGATATTGGACTCTCGAGGAGCAGTCAGGTAAGCTTACACTTGGACAAATTAAGCTAAATTTGCACACTTTTAAGGACATTTTCCAACGAACATTACTGATTACACTTACAAGTGCGGGACAACTTACATATTTATTAGTCTAAACAACTTGACAGAAATATACATGTTTTCTTATGCCGTCTAATGAATAATTATACAAATTGAATATTTTGGTAGTGACATTGTGAATTTTGTTGGAAGCTGAATATTGCCTAAAACAAATGTCTAACTTCTGTTACAAAAATTCTGTTTAGGGTGGTCTTGCTAATGCACCAACCCCCACCTTAAGTCCACCAGCAGATGCTCCTACTAATACTACTGGCGGTGCAACTACACTTCCAACCAACTCCTCAACGACAACAACAACTCCCGGTTCCACTACTCCTCGTGACTCACCTACTGCTAAAGTCAATGCATCTAAAAATGCAGCTAGCTTTAACAAAATAGATATTAGTTTTCTTCTTGTTCTTTTCTTAGTCATAGCTTCGTTGATGTAGATTAGTCTCATGTGATTTCATTACTTTGCTGTTCGGGTGTGTAATAGAGATCCGCAAATGCTAAATATTATGGTATGATTTTTGTTGGTATAATCATGTTAACAACACTTCCTTTTGGAGATACTTATATACTTGTAGTTAGATTGTACACACATACACTTCACGTTATTATACCCTCGCTACGGAATTTAAATATATACTCCTATAAGTTGTTGTGTTGGTCTTTCTATCAAAGTACACCAAAGATGTTTATGCTTCTCAAACCCAAATAATGGGTCAAAATTAAAAGTTTTATAAAACACTATTTGGGTCAAAAAGAGTGTCAAAAGCAAAATTTAGTCTAACTTCTCTTTATTAAACCTTTTTGTCTTTCACGTGTTATTAGAAGTGATTTTTTTTTTTTTTTTTTTAAAGCAACGCAAGATATATTAAGCACCAAAAAGAACAAAGGGGTCCCCAAGGCGGGGATCAAAGGCAACAAACAAGAATTAAAAAGAAAAAACAAAGAACACCAAGAAACCACCGAACACTACAACCTAGACTCCAGAATATGAAGACTTAATCAACCCTCTCCATAGCCCCTCTCGGGTTGCTGACCCATCTACTCCAGTCAAATCCTAAACGAGAGCATCGATTTGAGATCCACAAGAGTGATAGAACTTGAATTTGAGGGAAGATATCTTCGTTCCTTATGCTATCTTTTTTATCACTTAATGCGTGAACAACTCGGTTCCTCCATCTCCAAACAGCCCATAAGACAACGAAACAAACACCATGAAAAGCTTGGACAGCCCATTTATTTCCAAAAGTGTTATGAAGAGGAGCTAGAAGGTCCATGGCAGTTTGAATATTTGAAGGAATCGCCAAACTCCACCAATCAAAACACTTAGCCCACAAGACTTTAACCTTGGAACAACTAAACAGAACATGATTAATGTCTTCCACCTCGTGATCACATAACGGACATAACAAGGAGTTGAACATGATGCAGGTAACCCGGTCACCTTTGCGTTATGCGCCTCCCATATGATCGACTTTATTTTGCACCTTCTGTGTTATGTAGACCACAAATTAGAGAAATGATGGAACGTTTTATCAAGCATATATTTCGCGGTATCATTTTTAAGCAGTTAAAGGTCTTAATGAAGTTACATATGGCTCTTACTCGTCAAATCTGTGAATAATGATGCTTGCGTTTTACATTGATTCGGATTTGTTCATTTTAGCTTCAGAAAAAGCTTTGTCCCGGAGAACATGCATGTTCTTTAAACACTCATCAATGGGCTTGTCTATTGGGCTTTGTTTCATTTTCTGAAGACGTCTGTTTTGAAAAACAAAGGGCTTGTCTATTGAAAACCTAATAACTGGTTTCATGCTTAAATTTATGTGAGAAGTGAGGATTTTTTTTTATTGTGGACTAACCGACCAACTGTTTTATAAACCATATGAAACATTGTCGAATATGTTTAAGCATAGAGTCAGTCATACAGGTTCAGACATGAAATAAGTTACATATTTATCCTCGTAATATAAATTCATAGGTATACTAATATAAGCTACCAAATAAGCAAGCACAAATCACCCCCTCGTCTCATATTATAATACTTCGTAATGAATATGCTACATGTATGGCATGCTTGTGACAAACAAGACCAAAAGTTCTATTAAATTATATTTCATCATGTCAATATTCGTTTTGGTGTCGTCGTTGATTAGTTATTTAATAAAATAATGAGGCCATGGTTTCTTAATCATTGTTTTAAAGAATACCTAACAATATTGACTTTAGTATAAAGTTTTATTAGTACACATTTATTAATTACTAGACGTTTGTTTCTTTCAGTTGGGTCTCGTATTCAGATATAACTTAAAACACACCTCAAATTGATAAAATTACTTTTCGTTGAATAAATTACGCAAATTAATTTGATGTAGGCCTATCAGAGAGAGCACGTATTAAATTTCAGTTTGGATGTCTCTAACATGTAACTAATCAAAGGAATACCACATATTTCTAACAATCTTTCTAAAAATCGCGTGTCGTAAAAACTAATCCATTTTATTTTCTTCAAATAATTTTGTTACATGTGCCATAAAAATATTGTTAAAAAAACTTGTAATATCAATCATAAACAATTTTAAAAGAGCTAGGTGATGTGCACATCTAACTGTTAATAACACCCAATAACTGTTATTGGTACATGTGAGTCTTATAACATATCACAAAAATACCCCAAGCATTCATAAAAAAAAAATAAAAAAATAAAAATAAAATGGCGGTTGCTGGTGAACCAACGAAGGATGAATGGTATGGGCAGTGGCGGAACTTGAACATTTATTTTTGGGGGGCGAATTTATTTTTAGGGGCGAAATCGTAGATTTGTTTGTATTATCAACTAAATTACCCCTAAAACCTATAAAATTTACACTAGTCATCGCAACTTTTGGGGAGGCCGAGACCCTCCCTGCCCCTGAAAAGGTTCGCCCTTGGGTGTGGGGGTATACGGTGCACTATGACCCCGTTGTTGGTTACCGTGCTTTCTGAAGTACAAGTACATATACCAACCTACACACACCATGTCAAATTCGAAAAACCATCAACTAATGTTACTTTTATCTTAAACTAAAGATAGCTTAACTTTTTAACTTTTTAAAGTCCAGTAAACCAATCATGTAAACACTCAAAAATTTGTAATATATTAGGTTCAATCACAATTTCTCACTAAATGTCACTGAAAAGTGAAAACCAATAACCCATTACCTTCTCTTCTGGGTGGAATTGCCACTACATGGGCGTTCTTCTTAGCAAGAATTATTGCAGTAGGAAGGAGGATTTGAGAGGCATTATGGCATTAAGATTTTCAAGGTTTGGCCAAGGCTTAACTCAAGACAACAGGTTTGACCACCATATCAACCCTATCTTTAAAAAAATAATAAAGAAAAAAAAAATAATAATCCAGTGACACAAAGAAGGTATATACATAAATCACGACTATTTCAATTATTGAGCCTAAAAACCATTTACTAACAAACATAACATGTAAAAATAAAATTACGTCGCAAATATATATAAGCAACTTGTTTACTGTATTTATAAAAAAAATGAATAAAAACAAAATCCGGTCAGGTCTCGAGAACCGGTTTGATCCGGGTCGCTCCAAACCCTCAAACCCGACTGGTCTAACTGGGTTTGGAAAACAAAAAACTCGATATAAGACCCGTTTTTTCCGACCAAAATGGATTCAACCCGTTTACTGAAAACATATTTTCATTGTGTAACACTAGTTATTTAAGTCAGAGTTTCCTTGCAAATATAAGTTTACAAGAAACTTAAGTTTTACTTTACCAATAGCCATGGATTTAAAAGCATTAATTAAAATTAGAGAGAAAAGAAGCAAGTAGTTTTAAATTTGGAACACCGTCCATAGAAATAGAAATAGAAAGAGTGATCCAATAGCATATTCTTCTTTCTGCTTTCCGCCACCTCCTCTTCTTCTTCTTCTATATCTCTTACAAAAATAAATAAGATATTTTCCATTTTTATAAATTTCATCACTTATATTTATATATATATTCCCCTTCCTTTTCACGATTATCATTCGTTCCTCAATCCTCCATATAATATAATCAATCCGGTAATATAAATCAATCTCTTTAATTCTTATAGTTATAATCATAATAATTAATTGTCATATTCGTTTTATAAATTTATATATATCATTTTTGTAGATGGCTAGTTTGATATCTGACAGTGCACCATGGAAGGACCTCAAGGTGATTAGTGATATCTTTTTTATTTTTAGTGTAGTAATTAATTAATTGCATGTAATTGATGGTTATGTGATTATGTGTTGCAGAGTCATGTTGGTGATATTGAGAAGACGCATCTGCGTGATTTGATGAATGATGCTGACAGATGCAACTCACTGATGCTGTATGTTTTATTTATTTATTTATTTTTTTGTTCCTAATATACATATAAGCTTGTTTTCAATTATTACTAAATGTTTGTTTTATGTTTTAATATTATAGTTAACTCGAAATCATAGGTTTTTACTATTTGTCAAATGTTTTAGAGTGTATAACTAGTTAGGTGCATATTTGCGTGACTCAATCTTTTATCCTTTTGGTAACCATGGTTGCGGACCTTTTGGTGGACTATCCACGGGGTTTGAACCAACCGCCACATAGAATTAAACCGGGTAAAGGCCCTCCTTTTCAGGAGGTTGACGTGGCAGCTTTTGGGTTTTTTTGCACCTATAGTGATGATAGTCACAAGACTTTTTCGACTAAGCCACCCCTGAGTGGTTAACTCGACCGGACCTTTTATTATCTTAAGCTAAGAATATAGGTTTAACTTATTTGATTCTTTCCACCACCAATCCTGCATTTGTAAATTTAGAGATGAGAAAAAGGTGCGGACCTTGAGTAGTATAGCTCAAATTACTTCAAGGAGTGTTTGGATTGAGGGACTGCCAAGGGAAATTATCAATAGTGTTTGGTATATGTGTACTGATTTATAACTTTAGGAAATTTATAACTTAAAAACTGGGCGTTTTTCTTTCCTTTCGAGAGGGAATGGTTTTAGATGTCGATTTCCCATTCCCAGTTCATCCTACTTGTTAAAGTTTTACACCCATAGTGATTTTAAGTTATTAAGTTTTAACAGTTGACCAAACACCACCTATGGTATGGAATTAAGGATTTTGATTTATTTTGAACCAGAATCAAAGCTGGCCGGCGAGTAGTTTTACTTCCTTTTATCCAGTAGGAAGGGTAGACAGTTTTACATTTTTATGTTTTGGATAAATGAGTGATGTGTGTATCTTTTCTTCTGGGTTTTTTGCAGTGAGTTTGATGGATTATTCCTCGATTATTCACGGCAATGCGCCACTGTTGATACAATGTCTAAGCTCTTTTCGCTTGCTGAGGTATAATTGTTTAAATTAAGGGAATCATGTTATTGGCTCACCAAACAACTTTAACAAAAGGTGGCGCTTTTTCTAATCATATTCTTTGTTATGCAGGCAGCACATCTCAAAGAAAAGATTAATAGTATGTTCAGTGGGGAACATGTAAGTGAAGATATTAATTGACTTATTTTCCTTACATGGTTGTTTTTGTGTTCATCTTTATGCTACCATCTTAATGAAATAGGTAAGCTGTAATACTGATACTGTCAACTTACCGTTGCTGTTTTTTGTCTGTACTTCAGATAAACAGCACAGAGGACAGGTCTGTGCTTCATGTAGCTCTTCGTGCTGCAAAAGATACAACCATAAATAGTGATGGAAAGAATGTGGTACCAGATGTTTGGCAAGTTCTGGATAAAATTAAAGAATTTTCTGATAAAGTTCGCAATGGATCCTGGGTAATCAATTGTTTTAAATGATATTTTATTCAACTTATTACCTATATAATACTTTAATGCTTAGTAACACTCAACCCTTAATAGGTGGGAGCCACTGGGAAAGCATTGACAAATGTGATTGCTATTGGCATTGGTGGAAGCTTCCTTGGTCCATTGTTTGTGCACACTGCTCTTCAAACAGGCAAGCTTTATTAAATCCACATTTTCAATCAGATATGAATCGCTGTTCTTTTATAGGGGGTTGTATATAATAAAAATGCTTATTATCATTATTTGTTTTGGGGACTTACAGATCCTGAAGCTAGTAAAACAGCAGGAGGACGCCAGCTTCGCTTGTAAGTATACATATTATGTGCCTTATGATGTAGCAACTCTGCTCTAATATTTACTTGCTTATTTATTCGACCCTAATCTGGTAGCTTTTTTAAATTGTTTTTTACTCCTAACAAATTGCTTCAATGATCACAACTGGTTATGTTTTGTAACTCTGCTTTAATGCTTTAGCCACATAAGAAGCTTCACAAACTTAGGACTGGGCTTCATGTTAACTTCTGTTTTTGATGTATTAGTAAATACAAATCCTTTTGGAGATGTGTTTACAACTCACAGTAAAGAAGCAGTATATCCATCATTAGGTAAAAATGAATAAAAGTAACCTTATGCTAATAAATAATGGACCTCACTTTAGCAAATCGGAACTTTGACATATCACATGCAAACATCTTCAAATCAGTGACCACAACAAAGCGATAAAAACTGTTAATTATATGCCTTCTTGATGTTTAGCTATCACTGAACTTATGGCTGCATGTCCAAGCCCATGAAAAGATATACAATTTGCACATCAATACTCAACCAGCTGGCCTAACTGACATCATTGATTCATCGTTGATTCGGTTTAGCTGGTTCAATTGGTTTCATCCAAACCATGAATATCCCTAGGTGTATGTATACACTGTTTCCTAATCAAGCTTTTTATCAACCCCTTGATTAGTTAAGTGGGTGTGTTGTATGTCTTCTGAGGTCTATGCTTCTGACTCAATCTTAAATACTAATCTTGATGCTTCATTATTAGCATATGAGTGCGTTGCCAGTATACGGATGAATTCACCATACCTCCGCTTTGTACTTAGTTTCTTCTCGAGTGTTGTTAGCTACAAGCATGCCATATCATTGTCACTTAGTGCATCCATAGGTAATACTTGTATCTCAGCAATGATCTTGCTTATTTATTCCTTGTTTTATTTCTACAGTCTAGCTAATGTTGATCCAGTAGATGTTGCCAGAAACATATCAGGCTTGGATCCTGAGACCACTTTAGGTGATATGACTTTATTATCTTTTGTATTTCGTTTGTAATTCAAAGTACAGACACCTAGGTTTTGCTTTATATATATTGATATCTTCTTGTATGCAATGCAGTTGTGGTGGTTTCAAAGACCTTCACCACAGCTGAGACCATGCTGAATGCTCGAACATTGAGGGAATGGATTTCATCTGCTTTAGGGTAAGTGCACCATTCAATAGATAACCAAATATTTAATTCATGCTGCAAACAGTTTCAGTAAATTATTCAGTTTTTTCAATACATTTTACTAATATTCTGAACCTAATAGTAATGTGCAAGCCTCAAAAAATTTATCTTACTAAACAGGTGATAAGGTTCACATGCTTGTAGGCGTTGCATTTTCCTTTCATATAACTTAGTCATGTTATATTTGCTATTTCAGGCCGCAGGCTGTTTCAAAGCATATGGTTGCTGTTAGCACAAATCTTAAGGTTCGTTCTTTTATGATAATTACTAGGACGGGAAGAAAATTAATAACTTTCTGAAAGAAATTATATGAAACTTCACAAATTTTGGTGCAGCTTGTAGAGAAGTTTGGGATTGATCCTAATAATGCTTTTGCATTTTGGGACTGGGTAGGAGGTCGATACAGTGGTAAGATAATATACCAAGGAAAACTAATTTTGAATTTTCTATTAATTACTTACGTGATATGTGATTGGTCATTTTGATTCACTTCAGTTTGCAGTGCTGTTGGAGTGTTACCTTTATCTCTCCAATACGGTTTCTCGGTCGTTGAGAAGTACAGTAACATATAACCTTCATTTTCTTTCATTCAAATGCATATATTTGGGTTTGCTGCAACTTGATAAATTTTAAATGATCCCTTTAAATTTACTGACACGACTTACTTCTTATTTATAGGTTTCTGATAGGTGCAAGAAGCATTGATCAGCATTTTCAGTCCACTCCTTTTGAGAAAAACATACCTGTATGTATGCATGATATTATATCTTGTTTGTGATTTGGGTTATGTTTCCACCTCTAATTTTGCCTTGTAAACTTACTAACGTTTACTTTGACATATATTACTGTTTCAGGTTCTTTTAGGTTTATTGAGCGTATGGAATGTCTCTTTTCTTGGATATCCTGCAAGAGTGAGTTCTATTATTTTCAAAACCTAAGACACTCGAGGGATTTTATTTTTTTTTCAATCAATTCTTGGCTTATTTACTCATGTTCTTATCTTCCACAGGCTATCCTGCCTTACACTCAAGCTCTCGAAAAGCTTGCTCCACATATTCAACAGGTATATTATTATTTGCATACCCATTTCCAACTTTTCATAAATCATTTCCCAGTTTCTCTATTTCTAATCCTTTTTTATATAGGTTAGCATGGAGAGTAATGGGAAAGGAGTATCCATAGATGGCGTTCGCCTTCCTTTTGAAGCTGGTGAAATCGATTTTGGTGAACCGGGAACGAATGGCCAACATAGTTTTTACCAACTAATTCATCAAGTAATATTCTACAATCTGATTCTTCTGTATAATTTCCTGTCCGCTGAACTCTATAATCTTAATATTTGATGTTGGATTTTTCAGGGGCGTGTTATTCCTTGTGATTTTATTGGAATTGTGAAGAGTCAGCAACCTGTCTACCTTAGAGGTACCGTTTCATTTGATTTTTCTTTCATATTTTTATCTTTATTTCCCATATATTTTGTATCATGTAAAATTTGGTTTGCAGATGAAGTGGTAAATAACCATGATGAGCTCATGTCCAACTTTTTTGCACAACCGGATGCTCTCGCTTATGGGAAGGTAATTCAGTTAATTCTTTCACTTGCAAGTTACAACTTAAACGTCAACTTCCTTGGACATGATTGTTTCTATATACAACTTACGTGATCTTGTTTTTGTAGACCCCTGAACAATTGCAAAGTGAGAATGTTGCTCCTCATCTTGTTCCTCACAAGGTAATTTCCTCGTCATTCCACATTCTTCTGGGCGCTATCATATGCTTGATTACTAATATTTATATCATTGCAGACCTTTACTGGGAATAGGCCATCTCTTAGCATTCTACTTCCATCATTGGATGCTTATAGAATCGGACAGGTTTGACCATCACAGACCTTACTCATATATAAGTATTTGGTGCTCTCATGCTGGCCACACCTTACAAAATCTATTTGTTTCCTTTTCAGTTGTTAGCTATCTATGAGCACAGAATTGCGGTGGAAGGTTTTGTTTGGGGAATCAACTCTTTTGATCAGTGGGGAGTTGAGCTAGGAAAGGTACACAGAAAATTCCGTCTACTTTTTTTTTCTTTTTTTTTTTTTTTTTTTTTTTTTTTTTTTTGCATAAAAGAAGTTGGCGGTTGCTTAATGAAGTTCATTGGTATGTTAAATTGCAGTCGCTAGCATCTCAAGTCAGAAGGCAACTTCATGCATCTCGTAAGAAAGGAGAATCAGTGGAGGGCTTCAATTATAGTACCACAACTATGCTAAAAAGATACCTTGAGGTAAACAAGTTTCAAAGTCATCGAGAATTATATTTGTGACTTTTTCTTTACATAGTATTGACTGTGGTGACGTATCTTGGCAGGCGAGTGCAGATGTGCCTTCAGAACCCACAACGCTTCTGCCTAAGATATAACCATTACTTGATGGTGTTGAAGTTGTCTGCCACTAAACCAGCTGATAACATAGCAGTAGAACGTTTTATAATGTATGACACCAAAATTACTGTCATCAGCCATTGTTGTTCACTTTTCTCCAGTGAGCTCTTTTGTATTTGCTTCTTTTTGTAACTGCATGACTCGTGAGTTACGAGCGTAATAATACTTACCATTTTGAAGTGATTTAAATGTTGAAATTATAATATTTTCTTTGCTGAATAAGATGCTAGTATCTCAGACAATCACTTTCGCCTTGTTTGTCATGGTTATTAGAATTATACTCCTTATTACCAACTGTTTGGCAAACTGCTACATCAACTTCAACAACTCAAGGGTCAATGACCAGCTTTAGGTTCAGACTTGACATCAGAAGTGTTAAAAAATACAACTCTCTGGTCCCTTCTGGTGAGAAGGCTTTATTTTAGTTTGTTTGAGGGGACACAATGTTTTTTGTTTGATTGATGAGCAAATATGATGCTCGAGTTTACTCATATGCTTAAACTGTAAAGTTGGCATAACAAGAGCGATTATCTACACCTTTCTTTTCCGTGTTGTTGAGTAAAACTAGTTTGGTAATTACAATTCACCCGAGCTAAATTAGGTACACTATATAAAGATGAATTTTTCCCCAAATGTCAGTTTGCTTACATATTTGGTTTAGCTTAAATTTATATACAAAAACATAGTATTATTGTCCAAGTTACTTCTGTGTGAAAATTCTTAAAACTGTATCCAAAGGCACGTACTCCGTAAGTTGTTTGTTCAGGACTTAATGAGTTGAATTGTCTAATACATGTAAGCTGGATTTTGAAGCTATATATCATTAGAAAAAAAGGAAAAGAAATACTACTGATTGAACCTAGTATAATGACAATATGTTAGAATTGTGTTGTAGTTATGATTGGTTTCAATGATTGACATAGTCCTCAGCAGGTTCATCCATTATAGTTGAAGCCACCATTTAAAAAAGTCAACCAAATGCCTTCCAACCCAACCAAATACTTGAATTATTTTAGGGTCAATCCACATTTGATTTACTTAACAACTTCACCATCTTTTTATTAATATTCCAAACACAACTATCTTTCATTTCTTGTCTCTTGCTTACCAAACAATGGTTGTTCCTCCTCCTCCCCTCTCCCTCCTTTGCATTATCTCCATTGTCACCCTTTACTTGATGATATGCTACGCCGTTATCGGGTTCATTGCTAAATCTGAAGTTCTTAGAGTTGATCACACGCGTGAAGTTGACAAACCGCCCACAGGGTTATCCCTAGAAGAGTTACAAAAGTTACGAAGTTTTAATCATAGGATCAATGAAGGCGACGAAGAGTCTTTGAGTTGTGCAATATGTTTGGATGATTTCGAAGATTTTGAGGTATGCAAAAGATTTCCAAGTTGTGAACATGTGTTCCATAGTCATTGCATTGACCTTTGGTTGGTTCATAGAAGAACTTGTCCAATGTGTAGGACAAGTTTTGAATACCTAGCTCATGTTGTTTAAGATTTTTTATTTTTATGTGCATATATCTTTCTTTCTTGTTTGAAACATATAAAGTTCTTGAATTTTGTTGATATTGTTCCTAACCGAATAATATGGAAATGGCGAAGCTTATGATCCATATTGTGGTACTTTTTCATTGTACATCAAGTTCAGTTGAGAAATAATGAAAAATGGATCATTTTTCCAAATAAGCAAATGTATGGCATTTGCGAAAACATGTTGTTTTGTACTCGGTCACATCTTTTTCTATTGAGTTTTTCCTATTAAAGAGTTAATTTGGCGCGTTGAATCTGAATGACTTAGTCACCTCTTTTACCAATAGCCGCTAGATTTCAAGGTTAGATGCACGTATCGTCCTAGTTGAAAACATACTGTCAAACTTTCGTATTGTCCAGTTTATCTCTAACTACAACAAGTCCTCATGTTAACACATAGGAATAGAAACAGTCATGTCTGCAAACATCCAGATGAAATCCACAATCATATTATGTATCGATCAAAGTTTTTTTTCTTCTTCTTCTTCTTCTTCTTCTTTTTCTTTTCTTCCTTCGAAAAGCCAAATATGTATTAGAAAACTCAAGAAGAACCACACCTAAATACAAAAAGAGGCACTCGCCCAAAGCCTATAAGCCACTGACTTGAGGAGCCCGAACCGTCAACGTTTAAATAAAATCGAACTAAGGATGCTAAAGCAAAAGATTAGCCAAACAACTAGCCAAAAGGCAGAAAAAGACCCGAAACACGAGCATAAATCTAGATCAAGAATGCAGGCCCATTACACCAATTGACCCAACTATACTCGAAACTTTTGCACCTGTGAAACCCAAAAGAATATATAATTAAAATAGTTAATAATAATAATTAACTTATGACTTTATCTGTAGCAGACTAGCAGCCCACTGCACAAAACTACAACTCAAATGAGATTTAAGATAATATATTTAATTAGTTTTTTTCTAGACGCCACACCCCAAAACGTTTTCCTTAAACAATTGATTTCATGGGGCGAGTTCAATAAAGACAATAAATTAAAAATCAAATCAATAAATTTTACTCTATTAAAAAAAAAAAAAAAAACAACATTTTTTCATCCCATTTTCAAAAACAAAATATCTTGTAAACGATAAATAGTTAAAAAATACACTATCACAACGATAATTTTCTTATCTTTCAGTAGACGTGCACTTCGATAAACTTTTAAGATTTTTATTTATTTTTTATTTTTTTAAGTTTATTTTAATGTATTGAATATTACACAATACGAAATCACATGTAGTTTGTGATGTGAGTTTTAAAATTTAAATTACAAATCACATGTGATTTAGCAAATTATGTATGATTTTTGAGTGCATAAATTTTAGCACGCACAAAAAATAACTCGAATAAAATGTTTGTAAGAAATATATAAAAGTTCCCATCTAATGTGGAATGATTTTATGATTGACATGATTGTTTAATTAGTTTTATTTAACGGTCAACAGTTTGAATATTTAGTTTTCATAAAAAATAAATGAAAATGAGTTTTTAAGTATTGATTAAAAAATAAATAGCTAGAATTGTTTCATTGAATCTTCAATTTTTATTATATTTGTTGAACCAAACTCGTAATTTCATACGTTGTGAAGCCAAATAGTGTATTAAACAATTGAGGTTCATTGATCGAGTCATTAATTAACTACTACAGAAAAAAAAAAAAAAAAATTTTTTTCAATCTTGATAGTGTTTTCTAAACTTTTGCTCAACCATAACACCCGGTCCAATGGAGACTGAACCAATATGTCAAAACCCAAAACCTTGATACTGAAGCTAGTTGATATGCACTGTGGCTGGTTAACTTAAAATGTCACAATGAGTGTCTACAGACTATTCTATGTTAACCGTTAGTAATTTTGACTTATTGGATTAAGAAACCTAACAAGCACGTTACTTAATTTTAAGGTTGATGCTAATGGTAAGGTCCCCCCACTACACCCGAATGGTCGAATTGGTGCACGCGTTTCCTCCATTAGCCCAACCGAATTGGTGATCGGTCACCCCCAACCTTTTCAAAGTTATGGTTGGTTTGCTAACCGAAAGTTTCATTCTCTTTTGTGTGTGTGTGTGTCGTTTATTTATTTATTAATTTATTTTTATTTTATTATTTTATTTTTTTTGTATGTTTTTTGTTATGGTTGTTGTCGACTTATTAGCAAATTGTGGTTGGATGTAGTTTTGAAGAGAGAAAGCTAATGTTGCCCAACTTTATATAATCTTTAACACCAACAATAAAGAACTTTATAAACCTTTCTAATTTTGAAGTAGTCTAAAGCCCATCAATCAGTATCCAGTTTAGAGAATCATGATTCATGCATGCCATGTTGCTTCTCAAGTTGAGTATGATGCAGGCCAATTCAAATTTATTATTCTAACAAATTCTCATAGCATTATCAAACTTCATTGTATAATGCATGACCTTGTTGCTTCCGAAGTTGGGCTAACTAGGCATAAAACTTAAAAAAAAAAAAAAACATACTAAATTATGCATTATACTACACTTGTTACACGGTTACACCAAACTATTCGTGTAACAAGAATGATATTGGATGCCCCCGTTGCTTCCCAAAGGAGATAGCAAATTGATACGAACCAAGCGTATAACTAAACCTAAACATTATCATCAAAGCAAAAAATCAATACTAATTATGATACACATATAAAATTAACTATAATTCTAATAGTTTAAGATTGAAACATAAAATAAATCGACTCATGGGTGTTTGCTAAAGGTTATTTAAGGGCTTATAAAATACTCATGGATATTTTGGTTTTATGTTTCATAAGCTTCTTTGAGCTTATTTTGCAACTTTTTGTCTTATGTAAGCTTAAACTGGCAAAATAAATATATATATGCCAAAAAAATCAAAATAAGCCACAAAAAATGCACTTATAAGACATAAGACCCAAAACCAAATAAGCCATAAGCAGGCTATTTAAGCCGAAACAAACGTCCCCTAATTTGATTATGAGCTTAAAAACACAAATTTAACAAAATAAAGCTCAGACGTATGCGCAAAATTTCATAGACAATGTCTCATAAGTCCAGACATAAATATTGGCATATTCATCATAGCAAAACAATCATATCACTGAACAAAATAAAAAATAATCTATGATCCAATTTAATGGATATTACGCAGTCAATCAACATGACATCATTTCAGACCGCCCGTCTTTTATATATCATCATCGAAACAACAAAACATTTCATCCACAAATTATAAAAAGCTTCAGAACAAAAAACTGAGAATTGTTTTCCATATGAATATATTCAGTGTGATGTAAAGATGTTGTTTGTTTTTTAAGAAGTTTTATGTCTTCACCCGCAGAAGAAGAGGTACATTTAAAATTTTAATTTGCAAAGAAAAAAACCGTTTGTTTTTTTGGTTTTTTGTGCTTTGAAAGAAAATAATGAAACAGAAATAAAAAATGTTTTTGTTGAAGAAATTAGAAGAGAAAGTTTATATCTATACTATTTATAATGAAAGGGAAATGATTGGCACACTTCTAAAATTTATTGGGACACTCCATAGTAGCAGTAGTCAGTTGTACTGTAAGTATAACTTGCTTTAACTGCTTGTACTGTGAGTGTCCCAATAAGTTTTTGGAGTGTGCCAATCACCTCCCATAATGAAAAAATGGTCAAAAGTGAAATGTTGAAAATAAGAGAGAAAGTTAAATGTAATTAATACTCTTATTAAAACACCCCAATATTAGAAGTACAATTATTTGTTCACATTGTACAATCAAATTAAAGCATATCTATCAAATTAAATACAACCAATCAAACACAAATCGGGTTGACCCGGGACGCTTCAAACCCGTCGGATTGACCCAGTTTAATTTGACCCGTTTTCGACTCAACCTAGCAAGTTGACCCGGTTTAACTCGACCCATTTTTCGACTGGAATGGTTCAACCGGTTGAACTACTTTGGTCGAACCGGGCTTCAAAACATTATGTTTAATTCTCAAATCTTCAAACTTTTATTATTTTTCGCTTATAACCTATAAACTTTTTTTTATCAATAAACTATTTGTCGCTATAAAATCTCGTTGCTCTGCACGGGTACTCGTCTAGTTTAGTTTAGGAAGAGAAAAAAAAAAGCATTTAATGCAAATAAAAAAAGTGAAAAGAGAGAAAAAATAATTTAAAAAAAAAAAAAAAACAAAAAAAAAAAAAACAAATGACACTTTATGTGTACCATCATCATTTGCTTTGCAAAATAAAAACAAACCTTTGAGAAAAATATAAACATAAAAATGTTTGGCATCAGTTAATAAGCGGAGTTTGTAGTCACCATAGTTAATCAGCGTGTTAAGCATAAAACTGAGTTTACATCATCTGCCAATTTATAAAAACCAACTTTGTAAATTAAATAAAGTTTGATTAAGCATTATAATATCCCACTAACAAAATCTTTTTACACATCCTACCCCTCGTTTAATCTAAGTAGTCACAAATTTATTCATTTGTATAAAGTTAATGTTAGTTTGGGTTTAACGAATTTCTAAACTTATGATTTCAGTTTTATAATAATAAGCCATTGTTCATGGTTTACAGTATTGATGTTTGTTAACTTGTATCAATCATTTAATTTATTAAACAAGCTACAAACGGAAACCCGTTACCACCTGAGATCAGCGTGAACCCGGTTAAGACAACATAGTCTGGCAGGGTGGTGTGGTCGTTTCTAAGTTGAAATTACAAAGGAAATTGATAACACATTTTAGGCTTTGTCGAATTGTAGGGGGTGTTTGTTTCGACTTCCAAACCAGGCTTATTTGGTTTTGGGCTTATGCTTCATAAACCCAAAACAAGTATACACCACAAGTCTGAGCCAAAAACAAACACTCCTTATTAGGAAAAAACAAGACTAAAAGATCAAAAGCTGGTATTTTGATTCGCGAAGAATCGAAAATCCCAAATTAAACAGCAACGAAACAACCAGTATGAGAATAAGAAATCACCATCTCAAATATTGTCAGCCTTGGCAGAAAAAAAAAAAAAAAAAAAGGCTTATTAAACAATTACCAGCAAGTCAAGTTCGAAATAAAAAACACCAGAATAAAGATCAATTAAGTAGATAAACAATAAACCAGGCTCAGAAGAATGCGCAAAATTTCATAGACAAAATGTCTCATAAGTCCAGACATAAATATTGGCATATTCATCACAGCCAAACTAACCATATCAATAAAACCAATAAACAAAATTAACTAAATAACAGAATCTCAGAGTATGATCCAATTAAATGGATATTACGCAGACAATCAACACGACATCATTTCAGACCGCCCGTCTGCTATATATCTCATCATCGAAACAACAAAACATTAAAAAGTAATTTATTACAAAAAAAAACTTAGAAAGCATCAGAACAGATTTGAGATTTGTTTTCCACATGAATATATTCAGTGTGTAGTATAAGATTTATATGTAGCATCATTTGCTTTCCAAAATAAAAATAAAATAAACATAAAAATAATTGGCATCAGTTAATAAGCGGAGTTTGTAGTCACCATGGTTAATCAGTGTGTTAAGCATAAAACTGAGTTTACATCATTTGCCAATTTATTAAAAAAAAAAACCAATAAAAAGAATATAGGAAGGACCATTTGACACTAATGCAATATATGTTATGCAATGCGTTGGTAAGCCTTACTATTACTAGCTATATGCATCAGTTATATCTCCTTGAATAATGGTGATTTATCACAAGGAGAGGGTAAAACAGATGCAATAACAAAAAAAATATAGAACATATGACTGTATCAATATATTATGAGAAATATGGATCAGATGGAGGGGAGGAAATATGACTACAGATGATATTGTTGTGTGCTGCTGAAAGAGAAGGAACATGTGGGTTAAATAGGGTTTAATGTGTAGCTAGGGTTTGCATTTTTGCGGATTTTAGATGGGTCACAGGCCCAATAAGATTCGGCCCGGTTTTAAGCAGAATATAGGCCTACACAAGTGTGTAAAAATTGTAAAAGATTTTTATGACAAATTTGGCGAATCCTTCTCGGATTATCTTTCGTACAGCAATTTATATAATCCGAGTTACAATAGAGATCTAAAACGCGTAAATTAGACGAGGTTTTTCTATCGCCTAATTTATCGTTTCTGAACCTATTTCTTACCTACGTCGCGATGTCTACTGATTGTACAATAATTTGTACGACCAGGCCTACGATGATGATCGAAGGTTATAAGGGGTGTTGTGGTTGTGTCAAGCTTGTAAGTAACCTGAAATAATAAATACGAAAACATTACGTTAAGTGATTGCGCAGAGGTTAGACCCTGCGAACCACTTCCGGCGTGTGAATAAGTATTTATTATGAGAAGTTTTAGTAAAAATGTAGTAAAGTGAGGTTGTTGAGATTGCATACCAGATTTGTAACTCGTCCAAGACTATTTATAGGGGAAGAAATGAGTTTGGAGAGTGTTTGCTCGTTTTTAAGAGATCATGGGGGTGTCTCATGGTTTGTGGTAACCGCTAGGGCTTAATGCCCCACTCTTCTTGATTTAGTGGGGAAGCTAAGGAGAAAGAGGAGACATGTGTAAGACTTGGTCTTGGCGTTGTTTCGTCCTAAGATCATCGAATGATACCTCAAAGGGCTTAGTCCTTCGATTGGCAAATTCCCAACTGGTAACTAGATCAAAGATGATTAGTTTTACGTTGTTGGAGAATTTAGGAGGCTGATCAGAGCCTTTGATATGTAGGTTACGAGCAGGCCCGAAGGGGGGGGGGGGGTCCTTCGACCTGATCGGATGGTATATTATCAAGCCCCCCAGTCGAAAGTGATGTACATGTACGAAGGTACATTGCTTACGACTCTATCAGGCATGTACACAAACCCTATAATCTTTCAAGGTAGATAAGAGAAGGATTGTGCTTAAAATTTAAATATGCATTAAATTCGTGTGATCAGGAACCTAACCAACTGCATCAGAGCCATAAATGGCATACTTATCGGTAACCCCAAACGTCCTTTCAAAATTTAAATGTTCGTTTGAAGTCGAGATACATTAACATGACACCAGGATAAATGTATTGAGCCATATAAATATTCACAAACTCGAAAACCCTAAATTAGCTTTAATCTCCACCCAAAATACACACAGTCGTGAAATTGTTTCACTGCCTCAAGCAAAAGGTAATCTCCTCATTTGATCTCTATTTAATAGTTCATTCTTTTACCATGGATGCTAAACGTATCATAAGACAACAAAAATGATATGAAATTTTGAATGATATGAAAACGCTTACACTATGTTCTTTTGTTTATTTGAAAAGGAAAAAGTAAAGTAAAAAGATGTAAAGTAGAGTAGAGTACATGAAACAAAAGAAACTTCATATTTTTTTGGTGTTCTCTAGTTTGAGAGAGACGTAAGGTTAACTAAGAAAAAACAATAACTAATTTACCAGTATGCCCTTTGATTATACTCTCATAACATTGATTTGCTTTAACAATACAGAGTTAGGTGTTGTTTATTTATTAAGTGCCTCTGAGTCTGAATCTGATTTGCACATCTGAATCTGAATTTGTGGTTGAAATGTCTGAATCTGATTTTCATCTTAATCTCAATAAGTGTTGAAAAATCTGAATCTTACTCAAATAAAACTGTTTGTTTGTTTTTTTTTTTAAATTGTCTAAATTTGTTAAACTATTTGTTTTTACAATTTAAATATAAAATAATTGCTTACGTACGAGAAATAAAGTTTATTTAACATTCTTTATCTTTATCTTTATCTAACAAGACATATGCAATTACTCGTATTATTTAGTACTCTAATACGTAAGACAAATTGAGAAAAAATAAATAAAAATAGACATTAAGGGATTGTTTGTTTGTTAAGAGGTCCTGAATCTGAATCTGATTCGCGAATCTGAATCTGATTCGCATATCTGAATCTGAATATGTAGTTGAAATGTTTGAATCTGATTCCATTTTAATGTGAATAAGAGTTCGAGAAATCTGAATTTGACTCATATAAAGTGTTTGTTTTTGTAAAAAGTTGTCACAATTTTTTTTGGTAAAAGTTGTCAGATTTGTTAGATTATCATGAAAAATTTTCACCAATCATAAAACAAGACTTGACATTGACACAACAATAAAATAGAATATGGTTAAACCTTTTTAAAGCTTTATAAGCGGCTCATGTTTGGGTTGACATTATCAACCCGTCAAAACTTGTTTGGATTATGTTATAATGTTTTAATATGAATTGTCACTCATAACTTCTCGCATCTTGTACATCTGTTATTTAACCAAAAAATGTGATAATTTTCATTAAAGGTACTTTCTATATGATTCGAAATGTGAAACAAGAACAAACAATACATAATGAAGAAAAAAGAAAAAAAAAATCATGAGACATTAAGAGGTGTTAAGACACCCTTCAACATCTAATTCGATAAGAGTTTTAGCCTCTTACTAGTTCTTAATGAGCCGAAAAAAACAAACACTCTAAATCTTAACAACCTCTTACCGCCTCTTAGTGACAGAGATAAAACAAACACACTTTTTAGTCCAAACCTCTTATTGCATCTGACTGAGTTAGATTAAGAGACTATTAAGAGGTTTTTTTGTAAAAACAAATTCAACCTACCATTACATACAGGTATAGATTTATAGTATAATATTAGTTAACTCTTTATTTAATTAGTCACATCCCAAAAGTTTTTTTAATGTTGTAGAAAAATATTCATTTTCGATACTTTGAAGTTTGAACATTAGCACGTTTGTTTCCGGGCTTTTCCACGCAACTCTCTTACCCACTCACTAGCTAATAAACCAAACTGGCTTGCCATAATATATAGACAAAAATGTCATTGATTCATTCAAACTGATGGCTCTACCAAGTCAACTTAACGAAGATTAAACGAATAGACTTAATGGTCGTCGCAGTTTCTCACATCTATATAATACGACACTCATGCATGCATATACTTCATCCTTTGACTCGAAGCCACTAAAGTCTCAGCTCAAGAAATCGAAAAACTAGCTATATTTAAGGTAAGTTAATTTACTTCAATGTGCTCATAATAATTTGAGGTTACTTAATTAGTACTTGCATACTCATACTTATAATACAATATCGCGAAACAGGATACATATACCAAGATGTCTCATGGCAGTCACCAGCATAGCTTTGAACTAAAATCTGACAACCTTCCCTTTTATTGCGGGCGGTGTGAGCAACTAGGTTTCGGATCGGGTTTCAAATGTACAGACTGCAACATTGTTTATCACCAAGAATGTGGGAACCCACCACCATGCGTGAGATACCCGTTCTCCTCAAAGTGTTACTTAGAATTTTTCAGCTGCGAAAAGACAAGAGATAAGCTGCTCGGTGGTGCTTCTTGTGATGTATGTTGTAAGAAGATCACAGGGTATCACTACAGATGTACGTGTAGTTATATTAATAAACGTCATGTGCACCCGTCATGTTTAACATATACATCTACCTTTGAAGTTGAGGGCCTTGCATTTAAACTATGTGACAAGGCCACTGCAAACTGTTTGCATTGTGGGTCTGAGAAACTTGGTTTATGTCCAGGATGGGCTTATGTTTCTTCGTGTGGTGATTACTGTTTTCATGTTTCATGTATCATGGACATCATCCTTGATAATCTGAAAAACAGGTCCAACACTGGACAGAGTGGTCCTTCTCAGACTGTTGAAACACGGTCTGTGGTAATTCTGAGGGAAGAAAAGAATTCACGAAAAGGCAAAGTGGTGCCGGTTCTTAACGCGATAGTAAACTTGTTAACCGGTAACTATTTGGGTCTTTTTGCTGATGCTGGACGTTTTTTGCTTGATCAATGATGGGCAACGGGCCAATTATGGACTTTTGTGTGTATGTTTAAGTGTACTACAGTACTTTTTTGATCATCTGTTACATATTACATAGAATATATAAGGAGAGGAGGCTTTGAATCTATAACCTCCAAGGCTCCAATGAATAGTGTTTGAGATCCTAAGAAGGTCATATGTTTTCTTTTATATCGTTGTTCAATGTTATATCTGGTGCTAATTTCTGTTTCATCTTATAAAATTACAAGTGTTAAATAAATGACACATGTATTGTAAAAAACAAGGATTTCCACCCGCGCGTTGCCTCGGAGCGTTTGTATACAATAGTATTGTATGCGTTGGGAGACGACATACTTAAAATAGAACTGACTTTTGTTTAAAATTTTGTAACCCGTGTGTTGCAACGGGGCGTTTGTATACAATAGTATTGTATGTGTGCTTTTGAGGTTTTAAGTTAATGCAGAATACTTGGATACAATGTTTGACCACCTCTACCTCTAAAAGTAGAGAAAATCTGTTACTTAGCAAGTCAAGTGTTGTTTAGGTCAAATACATGACTGAGTGACTTTTTTGCGATTTGACGTGTTAATTTTTTTTCTTTTATTGATGGATGACAAGCCATGGCTAGAAGATTAGGGTATTTGTGAATCCCAGAGTTCAAGTTCAAATTATTTTAACACGTGAAATCGCAAATAAAGCCATACCTGAGCTCAAATTCGTGAATCCCACAGAGTTCCCCACCTTTAGTATCTGTCCACTGAACACTCCTTCTAGCACATTGGTACACAGGCTCGCCGCCTTCCTTCGTTCACCTATTCGCGGACCAGTCCCAGAAGAAGATTCTGAATCCTAATATGCCTCAGGTTGTGTTAGTGCCAAATAATACAGGATGAAAAGTTAACGTGCTCAAATAAATCGAAGCATGTACCTCCAGTAGTACACGGGCCGGCTTGAATGGAATCTCAACTTGCTTTGGACCTGTCTTCTCCCGATCAATAATCTTCTCGACATCTTCCTTAGTTAATTGAAAATTAGTTCCTCATCATTGTGTCAAAATCCTCCGTTGCCTCCTCCTCCTCTTCGTCCTTTCTTAAGCACCAGCAAGGGACGCTGTAAAATAGAAGTTTGCTTTAAACGAATGTAAACCACTGAACTACAACTGTAGCAGAAATAGGGGGTGTTTAGGATTTCTCATTAAACCGCTTAAAAATCAGTTAACCATGGAACCGCATGAATAAATTGAAAGCATTCAAGAGTATTATATAAACACATTGAGATGATGATTATGAATCTTACCTTTAAAGCAAGGATCAATTGTATAATACAACCTACAAATAAACCTTAACCCATCAAAATGGATAGCTTTCTCCAAAAACAAAACACTAAAAAACCTCAGGCGACGCAATTATGTTTTAACATTCACTTAAGAGCAAGTCCGTGAGAGAAAAGTGAAAATCTTGACAATTATATGATTCAACAGAAACGAACGATCAACAGACAAACATGAACCTCATTAAAAGACTTTTTTTTTTTTTTCTTTTTTTTTTTAAGTGATTGTATAAAGAATTTTTTATAGTAATACTATAGTTTAAAGCTGAAATGAACCTACTCTTTATCTATCAGATGTGTACTAATAACGGTTGGCTTACAAATGGATTAAGTAGTCTGTGACAACATGTGTCTAAAAACGAAAATTGTAAAACTACATGAGATAAGAGCAAGTTGCCTCATAAAGCAAAAAATATCCCAATTGCACGAAAACATCATAAATTAATCAGAATACACATACAAAAGCAAACTCATCATACCTATGAATCAACTTCGCTCTCCGCCTGCACAAAAGCGTAGCTCTCAGCAGCAGTTTCTGCACCACATCAGCAGGCGCTTTCATCTCCGGTGTAATCTTATAATAATAAGAACCGATAATCTTTGCTTGTTTCTCTTTCACTGCAGCATCTGTATATCATTATAGTATACAATAACCATTCAAATAAACTTATTAACAATAATAATCAAATAATACCAACTCCTGGAGTCTTTGGATTAGCTTAATTTTTGGGCTTATGAGAACATTTGAAAACGAAAAAGCTCATAAGCTCATTTAAAACTGCTTATCAGCATAACATTATGGACTTATTTAAGTCCATAAGCGTTGATGCGTCGCAACCCAAAGAATACCAAAGAACCCCTTGACACATCAACGTTAAACTCTTAAGAATGTGCTCTTTGACTCTTTCTTTATTACTAACAAGTAAACTTATGACACACCCTAAATCTTAGAAAAGCATCTTATATTAGAATTTGGGTGTGGGTGGGTGGGTGGTAATAATCCTGATATATTCTCTTAATAGTGTTGGGATCACTTTCAGATTTAAGTATTTCGACCCTATATGCCTCAGGTCTCACAAAATCCTCAATTGGATAATTCAGAGAACTACACTTTGTTTCTAAGGCATGAGAAATCAAAGCAATACACAGAAAGTTGTTATTTTTGTTCTGTTCCGGAAGAGATCAATTTATCATGGAAAACATAACCGAAAGTTTGTTAAAATCGGTTGGCAGAAAGGGTCATGACTATTGAGGAAAAGGGGTGTCTTTTGGTGGGAAAAACCGTTCTGAAAGTAAAACGGGTAATACCCGAAATCCAAAAGTCATTAAGGTTTTGGGGCACCGCCCCAAACCCTGCTAGCGGGACCCCAGCAAGGGGGCACGACTCCCTTGACCCCCGCTCTTTGTTCATGGCGACATCAAGCTAGCTATAACTAGTGTGCACTCTGCACCTCCTAACTCGACTGTAGGCTAAATCTGATTAAGACATTGATATCAAGTAGATCACAATTATATAAAATATAAGTGATGACACTAAAATCACCAACATTATAATTTCCAACTGCGACTTAGTTGTTCAAGTCACAACAATGTCTTTGTAAAACACATCCCCACAACACCTAAGAAGCTCATTCTGATTGCTTATTTTTTTCTCGTCAGCTGCTTATACAAAGTAAGCAAGTGCAAGCACTATTTCCTAGGCAACTTAAAAGTGCTTATTTATAAGCGTAACAAGGAAAAAACATGTTTATTACTCCCTCCGTCCCTTATTAAATGTCCATGTTTGACATTTCAAGTCTTTATTTATTAACTTTGACCTTAAATATTTTTACTTGTGTTATATAGTATTTGATAAAAATTATACGCAATGAAAATACATTTAAAACTTAATTCATTCATATATTTTGTATCAAATATTATATTACACAAACAAAAATATTTAAGGTCAAAGTTGATAAAGAAAGACTTTGAAAATTCAAACAGGACATTTAATAAGGGACGGAGGGAGTATTAATTGTAGTATAAACTTTGAGTCATACTATTCAACCTAACACTAAGAGGGTGTTTTGGATTGCTTATGAGAGTTTCCAAACACGAATTTTCTGTCTTACTACTATACATTTGTTTTTTACAAAATAAGGAAATCCAAACACTATTTCTTAAAGTCCTTATTTTAAAGGTACACTAGCAGGGTAACCGCGCGATGCGGCCGCGGGTACCCTATAACTATACCGGTCGAGGAGACGAACCCTTCGTTAATTTTGGAGCCGACCGACCCAATTCGACCCTCATGCTGCGGTGGCGGTGACTCGGTTGGCGCAGCGGCGACCGAACCGGTCGACCGACCACTGCGGGCAGCCTAATGGCTTTATTTTTAAGTGATTTACTTAATAGCTTGATTAGATTGTACATTGTGCTTAAATGGTTATATATTTTACTAGATCTTAAAATACTTATGGTCCCTTCATATATAAGTATACAACACGTTGTCTAGTTGAACTCTCATTTACCTAATTAAAGACTTCTGAATTTACTTCACAATGACATAGACATACCAACAAAATCTAAGGGCGGCTCTTATATTTATGTTGTATAATTTTCAACTTGGAAGCGACAGCAATGAGTTTTTAACCTCTTTAATTTTGCATGTTAGATAATTTTCAAACAGTTTAGTGATTCAATTGGCTGAGGAACTTATTTGTGAAAACAGAGAATGTAACTTGGTGCAAGCTAGCCAAGTCTAGGCTCATTGATGATGTATTCTATTAGTTAGCGGCCAAAATTTTTGTGCATAATTCGGCATATTACCTGCTTCCATAACTTATATATTTAAGTTTATGATCTTTTACAACCATATAGCCCTGAATTATTGACAAGATAAAAGAGTGGTAGGAATAGATAAGCATGGCTCAGGTTAACAAGTCAATCGTCAAGCTATTAAATGACCCAAAGTAGATGACAATAGCGACTCGGTATGTAGCCAACTTTTGTGTGGATGTAAATTCCTGCATCAAAAAACTCGGGACAACGATGTGAACTTATAGTAGTTGTGGGGCAGAGTGAAGAAGATCCGACGAAACTTCTCGTATCAGTAGTAGACCTTGACTTACCATGATTGTGTTTTCAAGTCTGCACACGTAACACACTGGACTTGTCATCACCATGGAAAATATGTATTGGCTTCTTTTAATTACACATATGGAAAATAAATATGTGTTACGTGTATGTACTTGAATACACAATCACGACTTACGTACGTGATATCCTTTTATTCTATTAGTCTTGTTTTGATGGAAATGTATAGTAGTTCATAGTTTTATGCCAATTGACTTAATTTAAACAAGGTTTGTATTTGAAAAAATCTAAAAAGTGATTAATGATTTTTAATGATCTTGTTTGGACATTGTGTATTGTCAACATAAAAAACCCTTTTATGAAAAGTTTGTATTGGCTTCTTTTAATTAAACATATTCGGTTATTATAAGTTGTCTGCAATTCAATTTAGTCTTTGATCCTAGAATGGTGATATAGTTTATATATAAATTATATAGCATGTTATCTAGTGATAAAAACAAAACTTAGAATTACTATATTTAATTTGTTTGATACGAAACACAGAAACAAATTACGGAGTATTTTTTATAATATATCTATCTATCTATCTATCTATCTTACTTTTAGAAAAATCATTAGACATGATTAACATATGGAATCTTTATTTTTCTAAATAACGCTATTGTTTTAGTTTTTACTAAGTAATGCTTTTGAATTTATAACACATAAATATGCATACGTAAAAGTTACTTAATATTAATATTGAAGGTTACTACTATTATTTTTTTTTGAATAATCAGCTAATATGATGAGCAACCTCACAAAGAAGAAAAAGTCTATTCTACCCTCTTGATTAGAGAACCTGGTGTGGTCTTCTTCATGCTTCAGCCGTGGTGACATGGCAACCTCGCCGTGGCTCGCCATGACACCCCCACTTCGCCATAGATCGCCATCAAAGGGTTACTTGTCTGCACGGCGAGGTTGAATTGTGTACTTTGTGTCAAATTTTAACGTTACTAAACGTTTAAAGGGGGTTTGAAGATGTGGGAAAAAAAGAAAAATAAAATAAAATAAATAAATAAATAAAGGGAAAATTGTCCAGAAATGCATTAAACTTGCCACTTGTTCCTATTGTATGGTGTGAACTTTTTTTTTTCCTATTATATACACGAACTTTCTTAATCTTCCTATTATATACACGAACTTTTTTAATTTTCCTATTGTATACATGAATCTGACGTGGCATGGAGTTAATTAAATAAATTTACATGAATCGTCCCTGTGGCTCAAAACAATTACACCATTCGTCCTTGAAACAATTGCATAAAAGGTCCCTGTAGCTCAATTGTTAAAATATTTGCATCGTTAGTCCACCCACCACCGCCACCTACCAACACCCACCGCCACCACCCACCACTTCCACCCACCACCGCCACCACCACCTACCAAACCACCACCACTGCCCACTACCGCCACCCACCACCACCACCGCCCACCACCACCGCCCACCACCGCCACCTACCAACACCCACCACCACTACCCACCACCTCCACCCACCACCGCCACCACCACCTACTGCCACCACCACCGCCACCACCACCTACTGCCACCACCACCCACCTCCACCTCCGCCACCCACCACCCACACCCACCACCACCACCACCTACCGCCACCACCACCCACCACCACCACTACCACCCACCGCCACCTACCAACACCCACCGCCACCACCCACCACCGCCACCACCACCCAACGCCATTAACACCACCGCATCCACCCACAACCACCCACCATCACCACCACCCACCATCACCTCCACCCACCACCACTACCACCTTCATGCTTTTTAAACTACTTTTTTAGCAACATTAGCATACCAATTTGTAAATAAACCATGTCAAATGTTAATTATCTCCAAAACTTATGAAAAGTTACTTATAAAAAAAATACTAGTGTTTTATATGTTAAAAACAATTTTCATGTAACAGGAATGATGTTTATAGATAAGAGACGGACTTAAGATATTTGAGAATGTGTTGTATTATTATTATTATTATTATTATTATTATTATTATTATTATTATTATTATTATTATTATTATTATTATTATTATTATTATTACTAATGTTGCCTTATAAATAATTTATTAAGTAAAATAAAAGATTGCACATGTTAAAAAAATATATTTTAGAATAAAAGTTTACATTTCATAACCTAAAATAAAGTGTGATCCTACCACACCTTATGAGTTTGTCCCAATTAATAGTAATCCATTAATTTGAACTTGATAACTTGCTACAGATTTACATGGCTATAGAATTAGGTGGTGGTAGGTGGTGGTGGTAGGTGGTGGGTGGTAGTGGGTGGTGGTGGGTGGTGGTGGTAGGTAGGTGTTGGTAGGTGGCGGTGGTGGGCGGTGGTGGTGGTGGGTGGCGGTAGTGGTGGTGGTGGTAGGTGGTGGGTGGTGGTGGGTGTGGGTGGTGGGTGGCGGAGGTGGAGGTGGGTGGTAGTGGCAGTAGGTGGTGGTGGCGGTGGTGGGTGGAGGTGGTGGGTATTGGTGGTGGGTGTTGGTAGGTGGCGGTGGTGGGCGGTGGTGGTGGTGGGTGGCGGTAGTAGGCGGTGGTGGTGGTGGGTGGCGGTGGTGGCCGGTGGTGGTTTGGTAGGTGGTGGTGGCAGTGGTGGGTGGAGGTGGTGGGTGGTGGCGGTGGGTGTTGGTAGGTGGCGGTGGCGGTGGTGGGTGGACTAACGATGCAAATATTTTAACTCTTGAGCTACAGGGACCTTTTATGCAATTGTTTCAAGGACGAATGGTGTAATTGTTTTGAGCCACAAGGACGATTCATGTAAATTAATTTAATTAACTCCATGTCACATCAGATTCATGTATACAATAGGAATATTAAGAAAGTTCGTGTATATAATAGGAAGATTAAGAAAGTTCGTGCATATAATAGGGAAAAAAAAAGTTCACACCATACAATAGGAACAAGTGGCAAGTTTGATGCATTTCTGGACAATTTTCCCGTAAATAAATAAATGAAGTGGTGCGACCCAAATGAGTAAGTTGTGATTAGTTATGATAAGGAAGGTTGTAGAAGAGAGTTTGTCCAAATGAGTAGTTTTGCCTACTCATGAAACCAAGTGCTCCTACTAATGAGTAGTTATGATAATAAGGGATGACATGTCCGAACTTTTAAACTTTATTTATCATCCCCTACATTAGTTTGTCTAACATGTACTGTATTTCACTTGGTGACATCCCTTTGAGGATTAAAAAGGTCACAAAAGAATCAAAATTCATATTTCGTGCAAAACTCCTTTTTACCGTCTACAAGAGAAATATATCGATGACAGACAACAACTTGCCGTGAAGAGAGTGAATGTATGTATAATACAGACAATACTGTCATTGATTTATTGAAACTGATGGTTGTACGTACCAAGTCTACTTAACGTTTATTAAACAAAAAGACTTAAATGATACGTAACAAGGCAAGTTCGTCGCGCTTACTCACATCTATATAATTAAATGATACGCAACAAGGTAAGTTCGTCGCGCTTACTCACATCTATATAATACGAGACTCATTCATTCATAAACATCATCCTCTAAGCCACTCAAATCATCCATCTCTTCATCTTCTCAAGAGAAACACTAGCTATTCAAGGCACGTTTACTTCAATGTGCTCAAGCTTTGGATGCATTTTTATTTAATCTACAAATTTCAGCCTATTTACACTCATATATTGTCTGAAACAGAGGATACATATACCAAGATGTCGCATGACAACCATCATCACGAACTTGAACTCAAATCTTTCAACCGTCCTTATTACTGTGGGCGATGTAACCAACTAGGTTTCGGATTGAGTTACACATGCAACAAAAGTGAGTGCAACCTATTTTATCACAAACAATGTGAGAACCCGCCATCCCGTATTAAATACCCATTCTCTAAAAAATGTTTTTTAAAATTTTACACCAAAAAAAAGGGGAAAGATTGCTCATGTGTTGTATGTGGGAAAAAAAATAAAAGGGTATCACTACAAATGTTCCTGTTATTTTACAAAACGTTATGTTCACCCATATTGTTTGAGTTCTGAACCAACCCTAGTAGCTCTTGACGGGCTTACATTGAATCTAAAGAAGGTAGCCACTGCAGAGTGTTTGCATTGTGAAAACAAGGGTGGATGGGCTTATGTTTCTTCGTGTGATGATTATTGTTATCATGTTATATGTGTGATGGAAATCATTAATGATAATTGGAGAAAGGGTTTTATCACCGGAGAAAGTGACCCTTTTCAGACTATTCAAAAACAGTTTGTGGCAGATATGGATAAGAGGCAAGAACAAGTAACTGGGCCGAAAAGGGGTAGGCAAGAACAAGCAAGTGTGCCGAAAAAGGAGAAATCCAAGAAGAAGGCAAGTATAGTTGAGCTTTTTATACAAATATGTTCTTGTACAACATCCATTGTAACTATGGGTCAAGCTTAATTTGTCTTGCAAATATGGGTTTATTTGGAATACTAGAAGGGGGTGGGGGTGGGTGGCTGGGTTTGAATAGTTTTACTGATTTTTTTATTAATTATAAAAGTTTACTTTGTGAAAAACTTAGATTCAATCCTTTGTGAAATCAACCAACAACAATATGAATACTAAGCTACAACTATTGAATATAAACAACAAAGATGAGGGTAAGAGATAGAATGATCAAACCGACGCAAAGAGATTTATAGTGGTTCGATAACGAAGCTCTTCTTCGCCCTACTCCACTCCCCGAGTACCCAACTCGAGAGTTCTAAGCACTATGTCAACAAACTCCTTTCAGGCGGAGAAAATCGTACAACGTCGCTTATCACGATTTTCGACACTAAGCTAAATGTCGAGTACTAATCTAGCTAGTATCAATCTCGCTCACGATCTACACGATCTACACGATCTTACTAATCGCACGATCTACAAGATCCACATAATCTACTCTCGATCCACTTGATCTACACACTCTCAACACAGTCTACACGAGATCCACACGATCTCTACAAGATCACAATGATCCACACAAGATAACTAAACAGGATGAAAAATAACTTGATGTATGTCAAAATACAACAAGAATGTAACAAGTGTTACGAGTGCACTACACTAATACTACAACACTTTGTATCTTCTTGATACTTTGTGTTCTTCTCTTGCATTAGTAGAGGAATGATGGTGATCACTTGGTTGGATGATTGGATCACTCTTAAACAAAAGAAAACTATCTACATGATACAGGAAATGTAAATGTGATTGAGAGATTTAACTCAGAAAGTTTTGTATGAAAAATGATACCTAAAAACTGTGAAATGGACTGGTATTTATAGATAGAAAAAAATTTGTCCGTTACAGGAGGATGACACCATTAAATATATCACGGTACCACTAAATTTTACGGTACCGTGACAGTTAGTGATACCGTGCCACATAAAACACACTCTATTTTTTGTTTTCAGTAGTAAAGTTTTATTTGGGGAATTTTGAAGCTGTTTTTGGGGGGGAAATAATTGTTGGATATTTCAAACTTATTTTTCAAATTAAAACATTTCTTTTTAATTCAAAAATAATTTGTAAAATGTATTTTTGAAAATTTTTTTGTCATATTAAAAAATGTGAAGTTTAGAACCCAAATTCAATTCTTTGATCATTTGTGAAGTTGTTAATTTGTTTGTTCTTACCTAGAGTGATTTGCATTGAAATGAGATATTTCTACTAAAAACATGTTTACGTTAATTTTGATGCAACGTGTATTCATATTTTGTTATCATCAAAACTTAGAGGTGTCAAAAAATAAAAATAACGTTTTTAGACATTATTTATATCAACATTTTATTTACAAAAAGACAACAATATTGGATCCATTAGGCCAATAGCTTGGCTGAACATTTTTGTAAACGATTCATTCTCACCCTTCTTTATTTTATATTGTTCGTACATAACCTTTTGTTGCCGTCTTTAATCAATTTTTAGAAGTCAACAAAATTTTAATTTTCAACAAATATCTTACTTATTTATTAAGTCATGGAAGAGAGCATAGCGTACCGCCCTGCCATGGTCGCGAGTCTGTTTATTCTATTTGATTGCTCTCAAATTTAGTACACATAGTTACATAAAGAAGTATAATAAGATGATGGACAAACATATTGATACCCATAACCTTTTTAATCATATAGTTGGGTATCTTTGCGCCGACGGGTACCCTATAAGTTAATATGTTTTCAAGAAAGATATGTTATACGAAAAATCGTTACCGTGTAATCTTAAAATATAATAAAACATAAAAAATATTATTATATAAACATGTACTAATATGATGCTGGTGCAATGCAGCGACGAAATCAAATAGTCTAAGAGCAAGACCACGTGATTAATGATAATTTTATTAATAATAGTTGCATTTTATAACATCGAAAACATCATGCAATTATAGTAAAGAAATCAAATATAAGATATCATTTATTATACTCAATCATAAATTATTATAAAAATTACAAATATCATCTATCATCCAATTAATTGCATTAAAACACGTTTGTATATTAAAAACATGAATTAAAGGGTAGTTATGATTTTAGATTTTTTTTTGTTAAATCACATTGCATTTTTTTTTTTTTTTTTTAGGTAAAACATGCCTACAAAAGGTGTTTTAAAATATTGTAACGAACACAATTTATAATAAGAAAGTGTGTTGGCTGAAAAGTTTAAAATTTTTATATTTAGTAAGTCTCAAATGCTTTATAATACAGTATAGATATGTTTTTTTAGAAGAAAGATATATGTGCACGTAGTTTTCTTTGAGAAAATATGTATTTACACAATTATACATGTATAAGAAAAATGGGTCCTTAAAAATTTTGGAGGCTCTGTGTGATTGTTCTCCACCATCTTTAAAAAACAGCCCTAACACCCGATTGCTTCGTAAATTATATCATGCAAGAAAATAACTTCTTAGTGTCAATCTTTTAAGCCAAAGCAAAATAAATCTACTACCTATATAAAACAAGGTTTAGCAAAATAATAGCTTCTCCAAAATTACAAGATAATGACACGTGTATAATACCTTCATCCAACGACTGTCATTCATTTTCAGCAAAAAAAAATCATCCAAACAAAAAATTGGGCGGAAAAGGATTTGCAGCTTCATTTGATTCAAGGTTCTAAAATATACACACACATATTCTCTCAATATCCATCCCTAAAACACAATCAGATGAAAGATAATCTACTGTCATTAACACAATCACATCAAATAAACACAAACAAGATCCCTAAAACACAATCCCTAACTAAGAACCACAAAATCATGCCGCCTAAATCATGCGGCATAAATCATGCCGCCTTTTAATCAATGATGAGGGTGCGTTTTTCTGCATATTTGAATTCATTATATGTGATATGTTTGTTTGAATTAAACAATATTTGTTTGAATTAACGAATTTTCGAATTTCACTTTTAGGGTTTTGTCAATTGATGCCGCCTTTTAATCAATGATGAGGGGTACGTTTTTCTGCATATTTGAATTCATTATATGTTATATGTTTGTTTGAATTAACGAATTTTCGAATTTCACTTTTAGGGTTTTGTCAATTGATGTTTACAACAACCAAAACAGATTAGGGGGTATCGATTATCTCCAAAAATGTTTAATGAATACTTTATCTATTGGCAAATAGGTTCTTTTTAAGAATTTCTTCAACATCTAACATTATTGTCTGCTATCATTTCATTGTTTCTTATGATTTATGTGGCAACCACTAAAATAATAGACACTTGATTATGTTGTATCATAAACCACGATGGATAAATTTATTATAGTATCAAATGTGGATTATAAAAAATTCAGGTTCCCATATTGAAAGGTTAGTTATTGATGCATAGAGCTTTGAGTGTATATACAGTTTGAGACCCCCGTATTGTTTGAGGCTGATGTGATTCGAAGGGGGTTGGAACATCTTTTCGATTGTAAAATGTATAAGATTCATCTTCAACTTTGGGCTTAAAATAAGAAATTACATTGATATAAGTATTGTAAGAGCTAACATGTGTTTTTATTTAGTTACAGGTCATGATCAATAAGCTTTTCTTTCTTCGAGTTGCTACATCGACAAATAAAAGCACCAGAAAAAGAAGTAGCACATCACGATTGATCACACAGTATAAATTTACAAAACTTGATTAGGAGTCCTGAAATCAACTACCGGTAATTCGTATTTCAACGAAGTTTAATCATATTATTTCACATGGTGGTGATATGTATCGGTTTCTTATTATATTTTTTGTGATGCCAGCCTTACAAGGTGTGATATGTAAGTGTGGTCTTATCAGCCTCTACCATAATAGGTCACTCATGACTCCATTTTAATCGTAATAAAAAAAAATTACAATGTGCTTATAAGCATTATTATAAGCAGTTTGAATGAGCAATGGCAAACACCCTATTTTCTGTATGATGAGTTTGAAACCAGCTTATTAAAACTCATTTCTAGATCCATAAACTTTAAAACGAAATCCCAGTTACCGTATAAAGTCTAATTATCAAATCACGTTGTCTGATCAAGTTTTTACTAATTGTAGGGAGTACTCAAACAAAAAAAATGCACAGATTGTTACTATTGATGGCTATGAAGATGTTCCTTTTAACGACGAATCAAGGTTGTCTCAAACCAAGGTCTCATTGTTGCCATTGAAGCTGGTGGTAGGGAATTCCACTTCTACATTTCGGTATTAATTTGCACATATTACTCAATTCAAATATAGATTTAAATTTGAAACTATATTTTTTTTTACTGATATCATTAATCACTGTAGTAGGAGGGTGTTTGGTTAAGTATAGTTTACATGCGTAATGGATTTTTGCATTTTGAAATAAGTATATTAAGCACTTTCAAGGTGTTTGACTAAGCTTATCTCAAAAGGCTCACAAATTTTCTGTCGATAAATTAGCTAATAAGCATAATCCTTTGGATTCAGACTATCCAAATGTACACAAGCTTTTATGCATGAGCTTACCAAAACGCCCCTGCAAGTAGCATAAAAAATTAAGGAACTCCGTATAATTGGTAATACCAATTACAAATCATATACAACTATTTCAGCATCGAAAACGATGTATGACTGTAACAATATGTTGAATACTTTATATCACCATTGTTTAAATGTTAAAGAGCTCCAAAAGGAGAGTAGAAGCTAGATTTGAGTGGTTAGTAGAGTAGAAACATGAGTGGATAAATATTTTGAGGACACTTTAGTATACTTCTATTTTTATGTTGGTTTTCAGACTAATTTTTTTTATAGGAATGTATAATCGAGGCTGCTGCAAATTTGAGCAATAAAGATTAACACGGCATGTAAGATGGGAGCAAAGCTGATGTTAGCTGATGCAAGGAACCAGAAAACTGCTCAAGCAGATGTTTGGTCGTTTTCAAGTGCTTATCTGCTTATTTTCAATGTTGCGCAAAAAAAGATTGTCCTGAGCAAGGTCTTCTACAACTTACCATATACTACAGTTCTTTAATTTAACAAATTTTATTTCATATACTATATTCAGTTTTCAGTCATTTATAGCTTCTGATATTAGTTGATATACATCAACTTCCTGAGCCTAATCGTTTGGATCGACTATCAACAGGTTCACCGGATGAGGTTGGCTTACTGCTTGACGTCGCTACTCTTTTTAACGTACTGCCATTTCATTAAATGCGGCCACTACCTTAATCTGCACAATTAGGACTAATTTCAACAAAACTATTCAAATTATCTGATTAGTTATGGGTCATTTTACATATAGTTTATTAATTATCATAATCTGCACAAAAACTTAAAAAACAATTGAAATTTGATAAAGCAGAGGTAAAAGATTGATAAAGCAATGAAGAAGGTTAGTTATTTGAAAGTAAGTGGTAAATTTTTCATATTTAAGAAAATTTACATTATTCTGTTTAAGCTTAATTATGTTTAATCATGTAACGTTCAGCTGGTTGATTACCTTACAGATTAGCGAAAGGAAAAGAAGGTTGGTGCACAGACCCACATTTGCTACCTTGTGCAGTTTATGTTTGCCTTCATGTTGTCTCAAAAAATATGCATATACTTTTATAGTTGCTAAAAACTGGAAGACAAAGTACTTATAATGCCACAGATTTGCTGAAATAATGGCGTCGGTATTCTCACGGAATGCAACCAATTGGCATATGATCCAGGTTTGAAGACTTATACGGTAAATCTATATACAACCAATTGTTGTATACAATTTTGGTTTATTACAAAGCCTCACAAGTATAGATAAAATATTGGCATCATGACTTGGTTCTTGTGGTAAGTTATTTACAGATCAAGGTTGCTCAATTCCAATGAACCTTATCATCAAGGTAACTGTTATACTTTCATAAGCTTCGTTTAGTCATTACTATCTATGATCGATACAAGAGCAACGACTAAACTGGATAACTTTTTAAGGTATCCATCAAGTATGTTTACTTGGGTTTGGGACTGGTGCTGCATCCAAACACCCCCTTACAGCAGCAACCAAACACCCCCTTACAGTAGCCATCCAAACACCGCTGGCAGGAGTAGAACACCCGATTACAACAGCCATCCAAACACCCCTAACCACAACCAAACACTCCGTTACAGTAGCTATCCAAACAACCCCTGACAGCAACCAAACAATCTCTTTAACAGCCATCCAAACACCCTGGACAACAGCAAAACACATCTTTACAGCAGTCTACCTGAAGATCGACCGCAACAATGCTGAGATTTATTTTTATATTTTTATAAAGTTGCATTCCCAGCAAAAGAACGGAAAGCAGATCATGCAGATGGTGTCATAATAGTTACCGGTATTTACTTATACCTTAAAGCTCAATAGTCACACTTCCAATGCAGCACCAAGGCGGTATTTTGATAATGGTTGTTATAACGTGGTGGGGAGTCGTAATAGGAGTGTGTCTGTTGAGCTATTTCTTTATAGGTAATTCCATTTATTATGCTTCTTATCATCGACCTGAATCAAAGTCCACTTTGTGATCGACCTATTTAACATACAAATGTGTGCATTTAGTATCTGAAGATCCTAAAAGCCTATATGTTAGATGTCATTGCTCATAATTTATTTTATATATTTAAACATGCAGGGGAGACCATGACATGATTGTTCCGTATATGAGTACCTTAAGCTGGATTGACTTGCTAAATTTGTCGATTCTAGATGATTGGAGACCCTGGTCTGTTGCCAAATAAGTGTCAAGGTTAGTTGTGCTTTCATTTGGTGCTACCATGACTTGATGTCATTAAGATTCATCTTAGTTTAGTACGAGCAATTGTGAATTCCCCCCCCCCCCCCACATATACACACCATGAAATACTCGAAATATTACTACAACTTAACACTTGCTACAGTAAAGGTGAAATCTAAAAACTTCTCTTCCCTTGCTATATGTTTGCTAAGAACTTATTTCGGAATATTACCTGTATCAGGACTTTTCAATCGTATCAGAACTTAAATATAAGTCTCTAATCATATAGGGTTTTTTTTTTTTTTTTTTTTTTTAATATTTAATATATGAACTATTTGTATATATAAAATAAAGTTGGACAAAAATGTGCACCCAACTCCACACCGTGGGTGAATTACTTTTTGAAACGTTAATGACACTCTTTCTAAACTATGTTCAATTCACAGCTTGCATAGATGGCGGCGATTACTGAACTATGTTCTTTCTAAACTATGTTCTTGACTTCTTTCTTAACTATTTTTTGTTATGTCACTCAGAGAATTAGACAAGTAGTTTCCATAAGCAATTCCAAACAGATTAACTAGATAAACAGTTCTAATTAGCAGACTCAGAAGGTGAAGTTGTGAAGTTGTTGGAGAAGAGCTTTGGATAATGCCAATTGAGGAGAATTTCTGGGAACGTATGAAGTCGGGTGTCGCTAATATGGCAAATAGTGGTGGCCCTCAAGGTGATTATGTTCTTGCAGTTCTTTTATTAAAGCATGTGCAGTCGTGTAATTTGTTACCTACGTATTTTATACTTTTATAAAAACAAACATTGATGATACTAATAGTTGTGTTTGTTGATAAGAAAGCACGATGTTTGCTATTATGAATTAATTAAACTATTCAGGTTCGTAGTGCACCTATTCCTTTGCTTCTAAATGTGTCCTTGGAATTTGAGGATTGTTTCCTCTTTTATTGAGCATTAGATTTTGTTTACCAACAATCATATTCATATATCAATTTAAGTTAATTATGAAAAATAATGTGGAAGGATATATGATACAAAACGAATCAATATCAAAGTTACTATGACAATTTCAGTCACAAAGAACTTATTTTTATCGTGAAGATCATATTTAGCTCGACGATATCTAAAAAACTATGTTACAAATTTTATCTTGAATAATTCTTGAAGCTAGCCGCCCATCGGGCGGGCCTTGAAGCTATAATTTATAGAGAAAAATTATTCGGTATTCTATTTAATAAAGGTATTACATCATCATCTTGACATCTTTACTACAAAAACCGATAGCAATTTGTTGTAAATATTTTTTTTTTATTTAATTTTATAAATAATTTTAAACAAAAACCCAATATAAATATTTTTATATTTTAATGGAAGGTAAAAGAAAAATATTTTGTTAATAGATGGTTGTAAATGACAATTGTACAAACTAATTGTCCAATAATGAGGCCCACTTTTACTCTCTTGTATAAATAAACCTAGTTTTGCAAACAAATTAAAACATACCCAAATGTTTGCAACGAATCTTGTAAAAACTCAAGATAGTTATTAAGGGTGTTTACTTTTCCTTTAGCTGAGATAAATGTGGCCTAAAACACTTATTACCTTTTAATTGGTAGACTCACAAATGTCTCTTTCTCCCTACAAAATTCTAATTAAGACACTCTAAGCTAAACTCACTAAAAATAAAAAAATAAAATAATATAACCTTAGTGTGATACTTAACGAATGTAAAAATGTGGTTCTTGTTCATTTATTTAATAAATAAACGAACATAAACAAACTTTATTGAACGGTTCACGAAATGTTCATTAAACGTTCAGTTCATTTACAACCTTAACATTACATATAGGATGAAAAGTAAAGAACGGTTTTATATATATATATATATATAAAACAAATATTTGACATTCCCCTATAAATATAGGGTTTATTATTATTAGTATACATTACATTTATTGGGAAACAACTGTAGCATAAGCTACAGTAAGCTGCAGTGCACCACACTTACATCTAAATAGTGAAATGTACAGTAACTAACGACCATTAAGTAGTAACGACCATTAACCTTTTTTTTTAAATTTCGCCTGCAATTGGTCCTTCATCTTAGAGGTTCATTGCAAATTTAGTCCTTATAACTAACGGTCGTTAACGACCGTTAACTTTTTTTTTTTTTAATTCCGCGTGCAATTGGTCCTTCGTCTTAGAGGTTCGTTGCAAATTTAGTACTTATAACTAACGTTCATTAACTGCAATAACTACTTCTTTGGCAAAACATCCCGCGGCAACGCGCGGGTGATCCACCTCGTTATAATACACTTTTGGGTAGTTAATAAACTACGTATTTTTATAGTTCTTTCATGTTAAGATTTATTTCTCGTTTATCAACCTTGGGATTAGAGTTATCAAAAATCGCTTCAGCGTTCTACGTCAACATATGATATACTATATATTTTACAAGTATTGTTAGTGCAAATTTTACGATATTTAGGTTGTGCTTGGTTCAAACTCGGGAAAGGGAAAGGGAAAGGGAAAAACAATGATAATGGAGGGGAAAGGGAAAGAAAATCATTCCTCTCTATTTATTGGGTAGTGGCCTATTACCCACTATTGGGTAATGAGTCATTTCATTATACTCTACCAAGCACTTTTTTCATTATCTTTCCCATTCTTCACCCCTCATAATCCCCTACCAAGCATGCCCTTAATCTATATAGTCTCGTTTGTTTTGATTGATGACAAACATGTAACTTGTAATGCATAACGTAAAATGTACAAATTACTTGTAATCATATTTTGTCTCAACATACATTCAACACCTCTCAACATCTCAAATCCTCGTATGCTACAACACAAGTTCGTACATGTTTGTTACGTGGCATTATGATCAAACCCCTTAACAAATTTTTTAGAATGCTTAAAATACGTTTAGAGTTATTAAGTGTTTTAAAGGTTAACAATTCTATTTCGAACCCCATTTTACATTTTGCATATACAACTATTTTTATACAAGTGCATCACTTTTATTTTTACACTAAAGTCTACGGACAAATATACATTTTTTTTAGCTTAGTACCAGATAAAGTGTAAGAGAAGTTAGGATCGGTATTTAGCTTAGTACCGGAAAAAGTGCAAGTGACGTTGTAAGATTTTCTACGCCGGTTAAGGGAACTTGTTGACTTAGTGAAGTAATGTTGGGAATTATACTAACAGTTACCACGGCTAGTGAAGACATTACAACTGCTGAAGAATGTACTTGCAGTGGAAACTCATTACCACTGCAAGAACATATATTACCACTGCTGTTTAGATAACTGTTAGGAAACGTGTTTAGATATATATAGAATAGATCTTGTGTATATCTTATTCTATTAGTATTATACTTATCTTGTAGAAGAGGACTCCTTGTGCTATAAAAGGAGATCCTAGGTTAAAGGTTACATATACATTTTCTAGAGCTTCAAGGTGTAACCCTAGTGATATCAAGATCACTCGTATTATTATCATTAATAATATTGGAGCTAACCGTTTGTTACATACATTGTTCTCATTCATTAACAACTGTTTCATTCACTCACAATCAAACTTCTAAGTGTTACTAAGTAAATTCCGCATACTTAGTGATATAACTCAAAGTATCAATCTAACACAGATCAAGGTGTTTAGATCCATCAAGTGGTATCAGAGACAGGCTTTGATACTTTGATTTAGAAGACTCTAGTTCACTCAGAAGAATCAATGGAGACAGAAACCAGTCAATCAAACATTGCTGCTAAGCTTCCAAAGCTTAAGTTAAATGACTTTGAGATGTGGAGGCTAATGATCGAAAAAATTTTTATGGTCCAAGACTATACACTCTGGGAGATCATTATGCTTGGTAATTCCTTCAAACCAAGTTCTACCTCATAGATGGTTGGTGGCAAGGAAGTAATAAAGGTTAACACTGGACCTGTTACTAATGATGAAAGACTTCAGATGAAGAATGATCTGAAGGCCAGAGGTTTGTTGCTGATGACACTTCCCAGAGATCAAGTTCTAGCATTCAGCAAGTACAAGACTGCAAAGACTCTTTTTGAGGAGATCTGTAATGTTTTTGGTGGTAATGATTCCACCAAGAAGACTCAAAAGACCCTGCTGAAACAGACTTATGAAAACTTTGGTTCAACAAGTAATGAATGTAACAATTCGCAATTTCAGGTTAATTACCATTCCCGGAAAATTTCACTATTCACTTTTACTATTCATTTTTCCCGAAACTTTCCCAAAAGTTGATTTTTATTTGATATTCTCGAGTGATAAATCATTTCCATGGAAAATTAAATGTTTGACATTCGTCAGATCATTTTCGTGAAAGTTATTAAGGAATTACACGTTTTAGGGTAAAACGTCATTCAGAAATTCTACGTACAACGAAACTCGACCGCGTTAAGTGACCCCGCATCAGAAAAATGTTTGACACACTCATGATTTATTTGAGAATTAATCGTGACTGAGAAAAACATGACCAAAGACTTCCCGGCAGGTCACCCAAGCCATTACTATTCTCACATGAGCACGCTTAACCGTATGGGCGATTAACCGTTAGACCACAAAACGCGTTTCTAAGACGATTTGAGTTTTCAAATTATTAGAAAAAGTCAACATATTTTTCCCTCCTCCATTGACCAAAAATCATCCCTTGATGTTATAAGTCATTTCGTGATTTTTAGGCTTACGGTTTGATGTCTAAAAGACATTTAATACCAACCGACACTAGACTGAGCCCAGTCTAGACATTATAAGTCATTTTAAAACATTTATAACCTATTAGAAAAGTAATATTTTACTTTTCTCAATTTTACGCAATATTCGTACGTTTTACGTATTACGCGTTTTAGACCCGTGTTTCCAGTTTTTAGCAGGGTTTTACCACTCAAATGGAACCTACCACCCATTTTATATTTTATTATGGGACATATGGACATGTATAACAATACTTTAAAGTTTCATAATTTTACGATACCCGGTTTTACGTTTTGAGGCCTAATCATTTACGGTTGGCAATTCCCGGAGTCAAAACTAATCAAATATCTAGATTTTTATCATCCAAGGCACACCTCACCCCCTTATCCATGTTGAACCGCCAATGGGGGGGGGAGTCACCATGGTGTGGCTTGATCTTGACCATTGATCTCTAGGATCATTACAAGTGTCTTAATTAACCATGGTTAAACTCTAACCCAATATATGGTTAACTATTTTTCCTACCCTATAAATACCAAGCTAAACACATGAAATTACTTGCACCACACCTTCTTATAACCTTCAAGTCCTAAAACCTAAGGCACTTTTCTTATATTTTGTAAGAAAGATAACTAGTTTTTGAAAGAAAACTAGTGTTTGATCTTCAATCTTGGAAATTTTCTAAGAAAAGTTGTTATAACTTTAAAGTCTCCAAAAAGACGTCGTTATAATCTTCAAATAGCTTTGGACTTCAAGAAGGCGTCGTTATAATCTTCAAATAACCTCGGTTTATCATAGATTGCAAAGGGTGAAGCTAAAGTCTATCAATGTCCTATCCTTACATGTTAACTTCCTTTCATCTTTGAAAGCCAAAAGTTGTAAGCCAAACCCTAACATGCTTCTTGTTGAATAATCATGTTCATGTTATTTACATATTATTCATGCTATATTATGTCTTGTATTCATGTCCATGATGTATAAAAATGAACAAAACAAGTAATTGTAATTGATTGTTAAGACAAGTTACTAAAACAAGTAAACTAGTGACTTTCTTGGTAAGACTTGATCAAAATGGTAAAGATATGATGTTGGATCATTACATATTACAGTAGAGGACTTAACAAGGAAACCATAGCAATTTGAACCACCTAAAACGAGTATACGAGTCAAAAGTTACGCCCATTTGAAGTTACCAAAACTTTGCGGCAAACTGCCAAATACCATTCTGATCAAATTTGGGTTTTGAAAGTCCCACTTCTGGTCCGATTCATCAAAAAGTTAAAACACGAAAGTTGTCCGGAACGACGTTTTCGTTCAGGAATAAAGAAGCTCGAGCCCTGAAAACGCTTTTTGAGTGATAAATTCTTCAAAATCTTAACAGCCCATTTTTACACCAAAGTCATTACATATAAGTTATGGTTTATGAAGACCAAAGGGGTCTTATGACCTAGAATCAAGACCACAACCATGGCTAGAGCCAAGGTTGAGTCTCAAGACCATGGAACAATGACCAAAGGTCATGGCTAGGCCATGACGAAATGACCATACAAGCTTACTTAGGCGAAAACATGAAACAAGGAATTGGCGATAACTTGAACAAGCAATTTGGATCTACTTCACTTAAAAGGAACCATGAGATATTACAAAGAGAAAATGGTCATACAAGACTTATGAAACTCCCCCTAATAACAATCTTCATGTACAAATAAACTTTCCTAAGTTTATTCAAATATCGGACATGTAACCTTTTGGATCAAAACTTATATCTATATATTTCATCAACTACTACAATAGTAGGGAGCCTCATGTGAGGAGTTCATTATGTAAGCCGTCGAGATGAGTTGTGGATTTACGAGTTAAAGTGTCCTGGCTCCTCGAACGCTTACTAACATGACTTCTGAATTATGTCGGCCCGAACGGTAGTAAACGATATACAAAACATACATGTTTCATGAATCATTTCTTTCAAAGACTTACAATATACATCATACCACATCATGGACTAAATGCAAGATATATATATATATAGGCACTCCGTTATATTCTTTACTCCGATCCTAAGTCGCAACATTCTATTATAGGTTGCTCGTAGAAACCTTCACGATTCAACCGTTACATTCATTACTTGCTATCTTACTTAAGGTGAGTTCATAGCCCCACTTTCCATTACTTAATTGTTTTACAAACCCTTGGGGGGAATACATGCTATTTTTAACCGAGCACAATGTTTTTAAATTGTATGCTTGCCTGATTGTTTTATTATCACTAAGTACCAACCTTGCTAAACCGAGATCCCTTATTATGAACCATTTAATCACTAGCAATAGTGAGCGCAAATATTGTGAATAGGCCTATTGGGATTGACGAATCCCATTTGTAGTGAATACATTCATACAAATGCATTAATATTTGAGACCTGGGTATGCCAGCAACATACCTACCGGGATAAAACCGCCGATCGATATTGGTACACGTTAACGTTTTGGTGTCATAAGCTTAGTGTATAATACATTTTATGGGCGTATAACAACATAGCCTACCTATTTTGCTTTCCAAACATTGGTGTGAGCCTATAACTCACACTACCAACATATTGTGTTCAAACATTAAACAAACTCTATGAATATCACTCAACCTTTGTGTTGACCTCTCAAGCATGTATTTCAGGTTCATGACGATCAAGGATGGCACGGAAGGGCACGGATACTCAAGAGGGCTATAAATTTTATTATCATTCAAAACTCATTTATTATACATTGTAAACATGGAACCAATTGGGACCTCATTTTGTAATCTCTGATATTTATATAATTTGAATGATAAATCTTTTAAAACGACTCAATTGGAGTTCGTTTTCTATCATTGTGACTATTGTGCCGTCGAGTAACACCCAGTTTGAATTCCGCTGCAACCATGAATTGGGGGTGTTACAGATTGGTACCAGAGCCATGGTTATAGAGAAACGGGTCTAATTAAGACCTAAACTATAACTACAACTACAAGCAAAACCATTTTTATAGCCTTCTGCTCTCCGTGTCTTCCATCCTCCAGACGATTATGGACTTAGTAAGCATGTTATGCTACACAAACATATTAGTATATTCATATATATACCCCTTTTGAGCATTTCCCCGTAGATATTTTATGCTACACAAACATAATTGCATATTAATATATGTACCCTAAACATAATTGAGCATTTCCCCGTAAGCATTTTATGCTACATGAACACATATAAGTATATTGATATATACACACTAAGCATTTTATGCTACATGAACACATATAAGTATATTGATATATACACACTAAGCATTTTATGCTACATGAACACATATAAGTATATTGATATATACACACTAGGCATTTTATGCTACATGAACACATATAAGTATATTGATATATACACACTAGGCATTTTATATTGATATATACACACTAGGCATTTTATGCTACATGAACACATATAAGTATATTGATATATACACACTAGGCATTTTATGCTACATGAACATATTAGTATATTGATATATAAACTCGGTTTATTTTCAATCATTTATCTAAACAATGGACTAAACATATCTGTGTATGCCTATTCTAAGGCATTTCGGCACAGCCACACTCTCCCAATCATGTTCCTACTCCAAAATTATATGTCCAAGACATTGTAACTGATTGCAATGGTCTTTCCTATTTTTCAAGACATTGTGAGATACAATGGCCTCATTCATTTTCCAAGACATTGTGAGATACAATGGTCTCATTCATTTTCCAAGACATTGTATGATACAATGGTCTTAATCATTTCTCAAATGTTTTGAGTCACACAATGACCTAACCTACTTCCCAGACATTGTGAATTGCACAATGGTCTAACCTACTTCCGAGACATTGTGTTTTGTGCAAATGGTCTCTAGAATTATTCCATCACATCATCAATATCATTTCTTATGATATCAAAAACCCGTCACAATCTATCGATTTCAAAACAAGAAATATGAGATTTCTAAAGGACAAACTAATCCATCATCGACAAAAGCTGAACTTTCTCTACATTCATCAAAGTTTTCTTATGAAACCTTCATTATTAAAAGTTCGTGATCCTGGCCAAGTATGTTCTATTTTAGAACTACTTAAAACTTCCTTTCCATACGTATCTACCCTTACTACCTTCTATGCAATGGAATATGAAAACATACGTTACAAGTCTTGTATGGACGGGACTTGCAACTTAAGGGTTTGACATCGCCTTTGTTTAGTGGACAGTTTCCCGAAAGCAACGGACATATCAAAAGTATACCTAGTTTAGGTATTTGAAAATTTTATCGAACCTTGGCTAAATATAGACTAGTCACCTATATTTAACCTAGGGACAGTGGAATATAGTCTGACTAACTATATTCGACTTAAAATTTTCAAATACTGAGAGTAGTTGTACTAGGGTTATGTTTAGATTGATTTCCTACATGAACACGATAAACCACCAGAATACATTAAAACAATCTAGAGACACGATAGTGCCTTACCACTCAGCGAAATCTTAACACTTTATTTGTACTACCTAAACTTCATTCTTGAAAGTTTTCATTTATGAGATAATCCGAACTACTATCTGGGATAGTTATCAATTATTCTCTTCATCCTGTAGAAGTACTATCCTGTTTAGGTCCTAAGGATACCATTCCATCATAAACCTTTAAAATCTCTTAAGATTTTTAAAGCAAACTCAACATCTATACCTAAGAGTATTAATGTTAAGCATACACTACACACTTTTGTTCATCAACATATCACATCATTATCTTCACAACCGTTACAAACACAAGCTCATTAACAGATCTTGATGCACTTTTAAAGCTCAAATCATCCTTAGTTACACCACAAGCACCCTTATCAGCTTTACAAGATTGAATATTCATCTTGTACTTTTGCTACACCAGTGTCATCTCGTAATACACTACCTTGTAACTCACCGGCTAAGTATGAATGTTGGGTTGGGAATTCTTAAGTAGGATGATTTGTAATTATTTGAATGGATTGGGATGCCTTTTCATTTAAATAAAGAAATTGTAAATCACCGAACCATAAGTTTATATTCCTCTATTTACATTGTTTGGGATGCCTCTCTATGTAAATAAAGAATTATAAACAAGTGGGCTTATTTGTATCCAAAATAACATAAGTATGAACTCAACCTACATTACATTGCTCGGGTATGGCATAATACCTACATTACATTGCTCGGGTATGGCTTGATACCTACATTACATTGCTCGGGTATGGCATGATACCTACATTACATTGCTCGGGTATGGCATGATACCTACATTATATTCGCCACAAGAAATCCTATCTTTTCACCGACATCGCTTCAAACCATGACATAAACACTAGGTACAACAACCGATTACCTACTATGCTATGATTGCAACTACTATCCCAATTTCCATTGATATTCCACTACTATATCAATTTCCATTTATTGGATTCCTATGTAAATTGCTATTGTTGTTCAACTGTTATATCAATTGCTATTGATACTTGACAACTATATCAATTTCCATTTTGATATTTAACTATATCAATTTCTGTACAACTACTATATCAATTTCTATTAATAATCGACTGCTATATCAATTTTCTTTGATATTCGACTATTATATGGATCTCTACTGATATTCAACCATGTTATCAATCTCTATTGACACACCATATTCTGAGACAAATCAAACTACATCACTAGTAATCCCAGACTTTGGTCCTCATAAGTAACCACATATCTTTATCGACACCACTCCAACATATGACACACAAAGAACTTCGGGACGAAGTTCCCCGTAAGGGGAAGAGACTGTAACAATTCGCAATTTCAGGTTAATTACCATTCCCGGAAAATTTCACTATTCACTTTTACTATTCATTTTTCCCGAAACTTTCCCGAAAGTTGATTTTTATTTGATATTCTCGAGTGATAAATCATTTCCATGGCAAATTAAATGTTTGACATTCGTCTGATCATTTTCGTGAAAGTTATTAAGGAATTACACGTTTTAGGGTAAAACGTCATTCAGAAATTCTACGTACAACGAAACTCGACCGCGTTAAGTGACCCCGCATCAGAAAAATGTTTGACACACTCATGATTTATTTGAGAATTAATCGTGACTGAGAAAAACATGACCAAAGACTTCCCGGCAGGTCACCCAAGCCAGTACTATTCTCACATGAGCACGCTTAACCGTATGGGCGATTAACCGTTAGACCACAAAACGCGTTTCTAAGACGATTTGAGTTTTCAAATTATTAGAAAAAGTCAACATATTTTTCCCTCCTCCATTGACCAAAAATCATCCCTTGATGTTATAAGTCATTTCGTGATTTTTAGGCTTACGGTTTGATGTCTAAAAGACATTTAATACCAACCGACACTAGACTGAGCCCAGTCTAGACATTATAAGTCATTTTAAAACATTTATAACCTATTAGAAAAGTAATATTTTACTTTTCTCAATTTTACGCAATATTCGTACGTTTTACGTATTACGCGTTTTAGACCCGTGTTTCCAGTTTTTAGCAGGGTTTTACCACTCAAATGGAACCTACCACCCATTTTATATTTTATTATGGGACATATGGACATGTCTAACAATACTTTAAAGTTTCATAATTTTACGATACCCGGTTTTACGTTTTGAGGCCTAATCATTTACGGTTGGCAATTCCCGGAGTCAAAACTAATCAAATATCTAGATTTTTATCATCCAAGGCACACCTCACCCCCCTTATCCATGTTGAACCGCCAATGGGGGGGGGAGTCACCATGGTGTGGCTTGATCTTGACCATTGATCTCTAGGATCATTACAAGTGTCTTAACTAACCATGGTTAAACTCTAACCCAATATATGGTTAACTATTTTTCCTACCCTATAAATACCAAGCTAAACACATGAAATTACTTGCACCACACCTTCTTATAACCTTCAAGTCCTAAAACCTAAGGCACTTTTCTTATATTTTGTAAGAAAGTTAACTAGTTTTTGAAAGAAAACTAGTGTTTGATCTTCAATCTTGGAAATTTTCTAAGAAAAGTTGTTATAACTTTAAAGTCTCCAAAAAGACGTCGTTATAATCTTCAAATAGCTTTGGACTTCAAGAAGGCGTCGTTATAATCTTCAAATAACCTCGGTTTATCATAGATTGCAAAGGGTGAAGCTAAAGTCTATCAATGTCCTATCCTTACATGTTAACTTCCTTTCATCTTTGAAAGCCAAAAGTTGTAAGCCAAACCCTAACATGCTTCTTGTTGAATAATCATGTTCATGTTATTTACATATTATTCATGCTATATTATGTCTTGTATTCATGTCCATGATGTATAAAAATGAACAAAACAAGTAATTGTAATTGATTGTTAAGACAAGTTACTAAAACAAGTAAACTAGTGACTTTCTTGGTAAGACTTGATCAAAATGGTAAAGATATGATGTTGGATCATTACATATTACAGTAGAGGACTTAACAAGGAAACCATAGCAATTTGAACCACCTAAAACGAGTATACGAGTCAAAAGTTACGCCCATTTGAAGTTACCAAAACTTTGCGGCAAACTGCCAAATACCATTCTGATCAAATTTGGGTTTTGAAAGTCCCACTTCTGGTCCGATTCATCAAAAAGTTAAAACACGAAAGTTGTCCGGAACGACGTTTTCGTTCAGGAATAAAGAAGCTCGAGCCCTGAAAACGCTTTTTGAGTGATAAATTCTTCAAAATCTTAACAGCCCATTTTTACACCAAAGTCATTACATATAAGTTATGGTTTATGAAGACCAAAGGGGTCTTATGACCTAGAATCAAGACCACAACCATGGCTAGAGCCAAGGTTGAGTCTCAAGACCATGGAACAATGACCAAAGGTCATGGCTAGGCCATGACGAAATGACCATACAAGCTTACTTAGGCGAAAACATGAAACAAGGAATTGGCGATAACTTGAACAAGCAATTTGGATCTACTTCACTTAAAAGGAACCATGAGATATTACAAAGAGAAAATGGTCATACAAGACTTATGAAACTCCCCCTAATAACAATCTTCATGTACAAATAAACTTTCCTAAGTTTATTCAAATATCGGACATGTAACCTTTTGGATCAAAACTTATATCTATATATTTCATCAACTACTACAATAGTAGGGAGCCTCATGTGAGGAGTTCATTATGTAAGCCGTCGAGATGAGTTGTGGATTTACGAGTTAAAGTGTCCTGGCTCCTCGAACGCTTACTAACATGACTTCTGAATTATGTCGGCCCGAACGGTAGTAAACGATATACAAAACATACATGTTTCATGAATCATTTCTTTCAAAGACTTACAATATACATCATACCACATCATGGACTAAATGCAAGATATATATATATATAGGCACTCCGTTATATTCTTTACTCCGATCCTAAGTCGCAACATTCTATTATAGGTTGCTCGTAGAAACCTTCACGATTCAACCGTTACATTCATTACTTGCTATCTTACTTAAGGTGAGTTCATAGCCCCACTTTCCATTACTTAATTGTTTTACAAACCCTTGGGGGGAATACATGCTATTTTTAACCGAGCACAATGTTTTTAAATTGTATGCTTGCCTGATTGTTTTATTATCACTAAGTACCAACCTTGCTAAACCGAGATCCCTTATTATGAACCATTTAATCACTAGCAATAGTGAGCGCAAATATTGTGAATAGGCCTATTGGGATTGATGAATCCCATTTGTAGTGAATACATTCATACAAATGCATTAATATTTGAGACCTGGGTATGCCAGCAACATACCTACCGGGATAAAACCGCCGATCGATATTGGTACACGTTAACGTTTTGGTGTCATAAGCTTAGTGTATAATACATTTTATGGGCGTATAACAACATAGCCTACCTATTTTGCTTTCCAAACATTGGTGTGAGCCTATAACTCACACTACCAACATATTGTGTTCAAACATTAAACAAACTCTATGAATATCACTCAACCTTTGTGTTGACCTCTCAAGCATGTATTTCAGGTTCATGACGATCAAGGATGGCACGGAAGGGCACGGATACTCAAGAGGGCTATAAATTTTATTATCATTCAAAACTCATTTATTATACATTGTAAACATGGAACCAATTGGGACCTCATTTTGTAATCTCTGATATTTATATAATTTGAATGATAAATCTTTTAAAACGACTCAATTGGAGTTCGTTTTCTATCATTGTGACTATTGTGCCGTCGAGTAACACCCAGTTTGAATTCCGCTGCAACCATGAATTGGGGGTGTTACAATGAATCTATTGATAGCATCTTCACAAGGCTACAAAAGATTGTTACTCAACTCACTGTTTTTGGAATTGAGGTGGAAAGGGAAGACCTCAATCTAAAGTTCTTAAGAAGCTTACCCTCTGAGTTTGGAACCAATGTTGCAGTGTGGGAAGATAAGCCAGATTTGGAGACCATGAAACTTGATGATTTGTACAATAACTTCAAGGTTATTGAACAAAGATTGAAGAAAGCTGGCAAATTAAGCACATGTTCAGGAAGTGTAGCACTCATATCATCATCTCTTGATGATAGTTCAGATGAAGAAAGTGGTAGTGATGATGACAGTGCTAACATTGTTGTTTCCACTGGTAGTGGAAGTGTTTCCACTGGTAGCTCAAAGAGACAGATTGCAGGACTTAGTGATTCTACCTTTTATGCCTTTATATCAAGTCAAGTAGGTGGTTCAATTCTCAATCATGAGAATTTGGATCAAATTAATGAGGATAATATGGAGGAGATGGACATTAAATGGCAGGTGGCATTACTAAGCTTAAGAACAAAGAAGTTTTGGAAGAAGACTGGAAGAAAGATTAACATCAGTGGCAATGAAACAGTAGGTTTTGACAAAAAGATGGTGGAGTGCTATAATTGTCATAAGAAGGGGAACTTTGCCAGGGAGTGCAGGAAACCAAGGAAATCTGAAAATAGGTCAACTTGGTATAAGGAGGACAAGAAGAAAGAACCTACTACTGATGAGCCAAAGGGGCTATTGGCTATTGATGGAGTGAGCTTTGATTGGAGCTTTATGACTAAGGATGAGTAAGATGATTCAGAGTCTGCAATGGTTGCCACTGAGCTTGCACTAAAGGCTTTTTCTGACTCTGAGGTACAAATTAATAATGCTTGTTCTAAAACTTGTAAGGCCTTAAAAGAGTATGAGAAAATTAAAGCACAATATGATGAACAATTGCTAGAGTTAAATCATACTAATTATAACTTAGCAAATCATAAAAGAGGCCTAGGTGTTTTAGAAACTCAATTAGAGCATTATAGGGCAAATGAATCTAAGTTCAATGATGATATTGCAGTATTAAGAAGAGACTTAGATTATCAGATTGCTATAAATAAGGTTCTTAGGGAAGAACTAGAAAAGGTTAAATTGGCTAGTGAGAATATAAAGATAACTTGCAATACACTGGATCACCAATCCAAGTGTATTGACAAAATTTGGGAAGCCCAAGTTGTGAACAAAGCCAAATCAGGAGTTGGATACAAATCAGTTCCACCACCTCTAAGAGGTGTTCCATCACCTCATGGCATTGACTTAGCTCACACAGGATTAGAAGAATTCCAGGAACCACCTATGACCTATGGACCAAAATTTGTTAAACTAGTTGTCATTGAAAAGGTTCAGGTTGAGGTTGATACATTTGATAGTGCTAGTGACTCATCTCTTAAAGATGAAAGTTTAAATGTTGAGTCTAAACCTAGTGTTCCTGAGAATGTAAAAGTGGAGGTTAAAAAGAGTATTCCTGATGTTGTCAAAGAAAAGCCTAGGTCACAACCTAATTTCACTAGGCCCACTACTAGATATGCAGAGATGTACAGAAGTAGGTCAACAACTCCTAGAGGAAATATGAGGAGTTCGAATCATGTTAAATCTAGGAAATTTGGTAGTGACTTTGTGTTCAACAACAAACCCTGTCATATATGTGGTAGCTTTGATCATTGTCTTATAGCTGTACCTATCACATGGGTAGAAAGGAAGTATTTGGGAATACTAGGGTGAATGGCCAAAATGTTAATAACTTAACTCACCCAAATCCACTTAGCAAGATGATTCTCATGTCTGTTTTGCTTCATTCTGGCATAAAACCAATTTCCACTGCTAGATCAGCAGTTACCACTGCCAGCAATAAAAACAGAGTTTACCCTAAGTCCCCTGTTACTAATTTTGTTAAATCTAATCAAACAAGGAAAAAGACCAATTTTGAAAAGAAAGTTTACAATAATCACAAGTGGGTACCCAAAATTTCTAAACCAGCAGTTTCCAATGCTAAGCCAGCAGTTACCACTGCAAGGCCAAAGGTTTCCACTGGTGGGTCTGTGAACAATAAAAGGGTAAATGTGGGAAATGCTGTTAAGGCCTCAGCACGTTGGGAATAGAAACCAAAAGGAACCATCACCTCAAACAATCCCAATGGTGTATCAATGACCTTTGACAGATACAATTATATTGATACACGAGGCAGATCCAAGTCATTTGTGGCTTGGGTCCCCAAAAGGAACTAATTCCTTTATTTTGTGTGCAGGAACATTCAAAGACTACAAATGATCAAGGATACTCAGACAGTGGATGTTCCAGGTACATGACTGGCAATAAGTCCTATCTTTCAGACTTTCAACCTTATGATGGACAATTTGTCAGCTTTGGAGGGGGAATTGGTGGCAAAGTTTCTGGCAAAGGAACAATCAAGGCTGGAAACATAGACTTTGAAGATGTGCAATATGTGAAAGAACTCAAGTACAACCTTTTTAGTGTGTCACAGATGTGTGACAAGAAGCATAGAGTTCTATTCACAGAAGATGAATGCTATATCTTATCTAAGGATTATAAGCTCCCTGATGAAAGTGACATTTTGCTTAAAATCCCTAGAAAAGGAAATTTGTATAGCATCGACATGAAGAACATAGTGGCTAATAATGATGTTACTTACTTGCTTGCAAAATCCACTTTAGATGAATCCATGCTTTAGCACAGAAGACTTGGTCATGTTAACTTCAAGACCATCAACAAGATTGTGAAAGATGGACTTGTCAAAGGTCTACCAGAGAAAAGATTTGAAAATGACCAAACATGTATTGCCTGTCTTAAAGGAAAGCAACACAGAGCTTCATGCAAGACCAAAGCATTCAATTCTATTGATCATCCACTCTTTATGCTGCATATGGACTTGTTTGGTCCTACATCTGTGAGCAGCATAAATTTGAAGAAGTATTGTCTTGTTGTGACTGATGATTTTAGTAGATTCACATGGGTTTTCTTTTTAAGAACCAAGGATGAAACCACTGGCATCCTTAAGACATTCATCACTGAAGTTGAAAATCAATTTGAGAAGAAGATCAAGATCATCAGGTGTGACAATAGGACAGAGTTCAAGAATAAAGTTATGGATGATTTCTGCAAAGACAAAGGTATTAAAAGAGAATTTAGTGTTGCAAGAACTCCTTAACAAAATGGAGTTGCAGAAAGAAGAAACAGAACACTAATTGAGGCTGCTAGAACCATGTTAGCTGACTCAAAGCTTCCAGTGACTTTTTGGGCTGAAGCAGTTAACAATGCTTGTTACATATAGAACAGGGTTTTAGTGGTCAAAACAAAGAACAAGACACCTTATGAGTTATTCAGAGGAAGACCTCCTACTTTGGAGTTTATGAGGCCATTTGGGTGTCATGTTACTATTCTCAATACCATTGATCATCTGGGTAAATTTGAAGAAAAGTCTGATGAAGGCTTCTTTGTTGGATATTCTATGGTTAGCAAGGCTTTTAGAGTCTATAACCTAAGAACAAAGAAGATTGAAGAGAATCTGCATGTTGAGTTTCTTGAAAATAAAGCTAACATGGCAGGTTCAGGACCAGATTGGCTATTTGATCTTGAAACATTATTCAATACAATGAATTATGTACCTCTTACTTCAAGTTCAGGTGACAAAGATCTTGAAGATTCAGAAGAATTCATTGATGAAGATGAAGCTTGCAAAGATGATGAAGATCAAATTGTTATGCCACTTTGGGACTTTGTTGATAATTCTGAAAAGAAAAGTGATGCAGATGATGTGAATTTTGATCTATTAAATAAAGAAATTCCTGCTAGCAGTGGTAACTCAATTCCCACTGCTACACAAGAAATTTCCACTGACAGCCCAAATGTGGAACATACTTCTCAGGAATCACCAAGTGATGATGTAGAAATCACAAACATGCCTACAACATATGATATTCCTAGCACATCACAGACTTCAATTCATAAAGTGCATCCACTTGATAATGTTATTGGTGAACTTCAATCAGGTGTGAAGACTAGAAGACAGACAATGAAAGATGATATTCATGGGTTCATTAGTGAAGTTTATGAGTCCAAGAAGCATAAAAGGAAGAATGAGTGTTTGTTTTTCTGTTTTCTCTCACAGGTAGAGCCTAAGAATGTTTATATGGCTCTAGAAGAATCTAGCTGGGTTGAAGCAATGCAAGAGGAGTTGTTGCAGTTTAAACTTCAAAAGGTTTGGGTTCTTTGTGACTTGCCTGATGGTATGAAGGTCATTGGTACTAAATGTGTTTTCAGAAACAAGAAAGATGAAAGAGGTATTGTAATTAGGAACAAAGCTAGATTGGTTGCTCAAGGATACACTCAAGAGGAGGGTATTGATTATGAAGAAGTTTTTGCTCCTGTTGCAAGGATTGAGGCTATTAGATTGTTTCTAGCCTATGCATCATTTATGGGCTTTACTGTCTATCAAATGGATGTAAATAGTGCCTTTCTGTATGGTACTATTGATGAGGAGGTATATGTCTCTCAACCTCCAGGCTTTGAAGATCCTCAACACCCAAACAAAGTGTATAAAGTGGTTAAGGCTCTTTATGGTTTACATCAAGCTCCAAGGAAGTGGTATGAAACATTAGCTAATTATTTATTGAATAATAGGTTTCATAGAGGCAAGATTGACCAAACTTTGTTCATCAAGAAAGACAAGGGTGATATTTTGCTTGTTCAAGTATATGTTGATGATATTATCTTTGGGTCTACTAGACAAGAGATGTGCAAAGAGTTTGAAAAGCTGATGAAGGATGAATTTCAAATGAGTTCTATGGGAGAACTTACATTCTTTTTGGGGCTGCAAGTACAACAGAGTAAAGAAGGTATCTTTATCAGTCAAGACAAATATGTGACTGAGATTATTAGGAAGTTCAAGTTTACTGATGCAAAACCTTCAAATACCCCTGCTGACAAGACCACTCATCTATTGTTGAAGAATGCTAGTGGTGCTAATGTTGATGTGCACACTTACAGGTCTATGATTGGTTCTTTGATGTATCTAACTTCATCAAGGCCAGACATTATGTTTGTTGTATGTGCTTGTGCAAGATTTCAAGTGACTCCAAAGACATCACATATGACAGCAGTGGAAAAGATCTTTAGGTATTTGAAGACATATCCTAATTTAGGATTATGGTATCCAAGAGAATCCCCTATGGAATTGGTCACATACTCAGATAGTGACTATGCTGGTGCAAGTTTGGATAGAAGGTCAACCACAGGTGGATGTCAATTTCTTGGATATAGATTGGTGTCATGGCAGTGCAAGAAGCAAACTATGGTTGCTACTTCAACCACTGAAGCAGAATATGTAGCAGCTGCTAGTTGTTGTGCTCAGATCCTATGGCTTCAGAATCAATTATTGGATTATGGGTACAACTTCATGAACACCATTATCTATATAGACAATAGTAGTACCATATGCATTATTAAAAATCCTGTGCAACACACAAAAACTAAACATATTGAAATTAGACATCATTTTATTAGAGACTGTTTTGAGAAAAAGCTTATTAATGTTGCCAAAATTCATACTGATGACAATTATGCTGATTTATTAACAAAAGGGCTTGATGTGGGTAGGTTTCAATACTTGGTAACAGGTATTGGAATGCTAAATCCATAAATCTTTGATGTCTAATACTTTTCAGTGTTGCAGGATAGTTTTTAGGTACTAGTATTGTTTGTATTGTATGTATGGTTTTCTACTAATTTGTATGCAGAGTTATCAATAGCACAGTGGAAATAATCATACAACAGTGGAAAGATTGGTGATACAAGCATAAAGAAAAAGTACTTTTATCGATGGCTAAAGAAAGTACATAACAACCATTCAGATTTCATTATCACCAGAACAAGAAAAACATCACAAAACATAACTGATGCGTGGGAATTGCACCAGGCTTTACCTCTCGAGGGATCTCGAGAAGCTTACAACCCCCACCAGGCAGTGTACCTGATCGTTGTAAGTACCAGGGGATTGATCGTTCAACTCAGGAATAGTGTCGTTAGGATTGAAATTAATCTAACTAGGTCTAAAGGTAAAGGATGATTCTTTTTGTATTTTTATATTTTATGAGAAGCAAGTAAAATTCTCGGGTATTGGAAGAAGGGGTGGATTTAGTTGTTAATCAACTAACCCAAAAGCTACTAATTAAACTAATAAACAAGAAAAGTAAACTAAGGTTCTACAAGGGATGTGAAGCATGTCTACCTATGATATGTTACTCCTTGCTAGCTATCCAATTCTACATATTGAATTGTCACACCTTGTTTTAATTGACGGGTTGTATTCCTTAATACCAATCATGGGGTGGCGTACTTACTTCCCCAATTCTATAAGCTCCTACTTCACTCCTATGTCAAGCCGGCTAAGAAGCTCCTAACTTGGGATCACTAGAATTCGCTTATGCATTAAATACAACCATAAAAACCTAGTACACATCGGTTCATGTTTCTTAAGACGTTCAAGCAAGTTACACATTGGAGATCTGCCAGTTTTCTTAAGCCTAACATCGAATTCATTCAATCAAAACAAGAATCAATAGGAAACAAGAATTATAAACTAAACCAACTAGATCTATTGAAGTTGTCACGCCTTAATTGATGGAGACAGACACTGTAACACCCCCAAATTTAAGTTTATCGCAGCGGAAAAGTAATTTGGGTGTTACGGTGAGGATCGAAGTTTTAATCTCATAAAACGGCTTAAAAGAAGCGTTTTGAAAGTTATTTGTCATTCAAATAATATTTTTGATAAAAAGATAAACCAATTGATTTAAAATCTTATTAAAAGATATAAAGGCTTGTAAAAATGACAATTTTGATTTTTACACCATTTAAATTTATCAGAGTAATAAATGCTTACTCCGTGTCTTGTCCTGCTCCGTTCAATTACCTGAGATACACATGCTTAAAAGTGTCAACACAAAGGTTGGTGAGTTCATAGAGTTTTATGGAAAACCCTTTATTTTGTTAGATTTCAGAAATATTTGGTATTGATAAAATACAAACAGTAATTAAACAAGTATTGAGTATATTGACTATAATCACAAATAAATCATATATGTATTCAATCAAATTCAAATAAGGAATCAATAATCCTAACATGAGCTGGAAACTCATGATACTAATTCAATCAGATATACAATTCACGTATGGTCAAATCCTATACAGCTGTATCTAAATATATGTTGAAAACATACATTTCCTTTATAGATATTGCACCAAGCCTCATGACACACAAATGCATATGACGTGATGTTGCCGTAAAATAGAAAATAAAATAAGAATGTCAAATAGATTATGTGTAGTCCTTGTCCTTTTCCAATTTTTACACTTTTTATACTAACGGCGTTAGCGTTACACCGTTAGTCCTTTTTATATATAATTTACAATTATAGTCCACTACATATCCAATATTACAATCTAAGCTTGGAAATTAATAATATGTCATTTTATAACCTATAGTTTCTGTTTTTACCATTTCAGTCCTTATCTTTCTTGGTTTGGCATTTTTAGTCCTTCTAGGTGTCGTCGCGTTACATTTTTAGTCCAAACGTTCAAAACTTATGGGAAAATTATCATAAATTTTCTGGAGCTTATTGAAGCTTATTAAAACTTATTTCAACTGCTTATTTGCAAAAATAGCTTATTTTTCAATAAATGGGCTTTAACGAGCTAAATTAAAGGCCCGTTAGCGTTTAACGATCCGTGAGCGTTGAGACAAGTTGGGCTTATCCCTAGACTCATTTTTAATGTTATAAAATCATATCAAAATGGCTTTTTGGTCCAGCTTATAGTGATTGCTTATTTTCAGCTTATTGGGCTTTTCAGTCCATTAAGCTTTATAAATAGTTTTTGAAAATAAGTTTTTGTGTTTTACTTTGGTCAATTTAAAGGGTCTAAACAAGCTTATTATTACAAAGTATAAACACGAAACTTGTAGCTTGTAGCAAGGAGAAATAGGTTGTGTAAAAATATTGTATGCTTGTTAAGTCGAATTGAGTTTTAAAGGGTCATTTTGGTCGCGATCTGAAACTATTTTCTGGGTAAAAAGACTTAGAAACAATTCTAAGTGTTTATGGTATATACGAGTTTTGCAATTCACTTTGGTCGATTTAGAGTGTCAAGACGTGGTTATTTTTACATGTTATTTATACGAAAGTTGTAGCTAGCCATGGTGTCTATTAGATGGTGTAAAAATATGACATGCTTGTTACGCTAAATTGTGAGATAAAAGACGGTTTTATAAGTGACTTGGGACAGATTTTTATTAGTAAAAGACTTGGTTAATTTTTATGGTTTTTGCATGTTTTTAACGTGTGATCAATGGTTCAAAATGGTTTCGTAAAATGCATGTAACGTGAAAATAAAGGTGAAACGAGTGTGCTACGTGACTCCTAGGCCTTCCAAGATGGAGGCTAGTCACGCTCGTGTTTCTATATATGTAAAAAAAATAAGTAAGAAAAGTATACGTTCGATATATATGAAAATAAAAACGTTGCATGGTTATAAAAATAACGTACAAGATGAATTCGAGAAGATTAAGAAGGACTTACAACACTTCAAACTAGTGAAGAGTGAAGGTACGAGGGGGGGCTGTGAACGGGAAAAAGATGACGCGACTTGGTTTACGACCCATCAAAGATTCGAGACTAAGACTTAGCATTCCTAAGCCGCGACTAAAACTCCATCATTCTGGCCTAATTCCTCGACCACAGTAGGTTCACAAAGAAAGAATAGTTTTGAAAATGAGATTGTATGTTTGCATGTAAACTGTGTAACGAAGGGAATATATATATTTGCTTATGATTTGGGAGACAAGTGTAAGATTGTGTTAGTGATGGTGAGGAGAATTCAAATGGAAATTGAGTTTCCATATATATATGTCGACTACATATATACATGTACATGATTTGAAGAATTGAATAGAACTTGATCCATAGCTGACGAATCTCAGTATAAATCATGAAACGATGCTTGAAATATTATTAGAATCATTTAGAAAGAAACCGGGATTAAAATGGTTGAGTTTGGAATATTTTATGAATCGATTGACATGAATATTCGTCAAACACTTTGCCATTTAAAAATGTATCAAACGTCGTCCAATGAACTTGGGATTTGACACACTAATATTTGGCTAGGTGTTGAACGAGATGATGCAAAAATATATAGGTGTCGTGTGTACGAATTGAGAATAAACGAGACGTTTTGGAGCTTGTTTAGTCGATTTATATGAATTATTAATAATGGAAATGGGTTTAATTTTTGGGCCGGTTGGGCTTATGAAAGATCAAGGGCCCGTTTGGTTTTGTAATTAGTGTTATTAATTAGGATTAGTGAATTATTAATATTTTGTTAATTGTGTCGAGAACTTGTTTTGTCGTTTGACGAATTTTGCAATATCGTAATCGTGACCATTTTAATATACTAAGAAAATTTTAAATTTCCCCGTAAAAATGGTGATTAAAATAATGACAGAGATTTATATATAATTAAACGTATTTAATTATATGGATTTTTTCGAGGTTTTACAGTACCCACATGTCATTCTGAATTTCGTCCCGAAATTCAAATTTAATGTGATTACTTGGGTAAAGAATATTTGAACAGAGGTTGTCGAGAGATTTTTATTCCTAAAATTAAGAAAACGTGATTCAGTCAGACTTACTTATACCAAACAAGACAAAAAACTGATGTATTTAAGGGTTGCGATTATTGAAAAATAATGGTCAGGAATAGTGGAAAAATAACGGCTAGTGAATAGTGAATACTAACGGTCGTGAATAGTAATATAACGGCTATATTTTTAGCCTACAAATACTCTATTTAATTTCCTATTCTTTCATCAACCATTTTCCTATCATTTCACATTTCCTATTCTTAATCCTTTTCTCTCATTAAATACGTCCGAAAATGCCGAGCCTAATTACTATTGTTGCAATGGTATATATCGTTGTTGCCATCACCTATTTGACTTTTGTTCCGGATGAAGATTATGTAGTTTTGGTCGGGATTTTGGGGTTCCTAATACCACTCACGGTTCTATCATATGGTGTTGATAAGATATGGAGGCACTAGTCTCAAGCTAGGTTTATTTAAAATGTATCCTTGTTATGTTTCTATGTAATCCTCAATAAATGTGAAATAAAACTTATTTGTCTTTATGTTTAAAAACTAGGCTTGCTATTGTTTCTAATGGTGTACTTATACTTATCTTTTAGAATAATTAGAGTAATTCATCCTATGGTGGTTCTTGCTATGGTACTGTTGATGGGAATCCTTATTGTTATGCCGGTTCAGCTTATTGAAGATTCTACACTTTTTATTGTAATCATTGTAATAATAGCACTTCCTATGCTAATTATATGCCTATGTATTAATTTCCGTAGTCTCTAATAAAATTTTCGCTATTGATGTTTTCCATAAGTATTTGTGAATTCTTAGGTTTCTAATGTTTGTACTTTTCTCGACTTACTATAATAAAAGTGATGGGTATTAAGTGTAAATATCTATTGGAGTTTGTCAAAAAAGAGGTTTATGAATAGTTTATTTAATCTCAAAATTTTGCTTTTACATGAAGATTGTTATTAGAAAATCTGAAAAGATAACTGTTCCATTTATGACACAATTCTTCCTAAATTATACATAGGTAGCTAGGCTATGTATAATTGAGGACCAAATGATGTAATGCTTGGCTCAGTAACAATGGTATTTATTTTTCTTTAAATTGTTTTAGATGGTTCAGTCTCAATGATTGAATGACATCTAATCATTTTAAAAAGAATTTAGTAAATTTTTGTTCATAATATGGTGATGAGTCAAGAATTTCTAAGGAGATACTAGAATATTCTTGGTATAAATTTAAAGTTCATGAGATAATTCTTACAGGGTGGTAATAATCTATCGTTCAATCATTCTTATTGTTCTCTTAAAGTGAGTTGTTCTAAAATCCGTAAAACTTTCATAGATATGCTTATAAGGTATGGCCGTCTTATTTTCTTTTCTTGCTATATCGTTGCAAATCGGAGGAACTATGACTACTTCAAGTATTACGGCAATGATACTGATTACTAACCTCTGGATATTCTTAGTACTTTGTTAGGTCCTTTAGTGAAAAATATGGAGCTAATTATTTCATTGATGATAGACTGAATTGAATCCCTACTGTAATCTAATTTCAAGATATGTCTGGGTAGTATCTTAGATAATCTATCAACTCTTGGTATAGGATTGCTAAGGAACAAACGGACTTATCTACTAAAGCTAAAGTTCAATAACCTTTTCTCTATTGTTCAAGTTCTCTTCCAAAAATTTGTCTTATAAAATTCTATGGTTATAGCCTAATCATGGTAGGTATAAGGTATCATAATAATCATAGGTATTTATCAAGGTAAGTTTGAATATATTCACTATAATCAACATTATATTAATAACTTGATTGATTGTTTTTGCAAAACAAACGATACAAGATCTTTTATTAATACTCCATTGATATGAGGAGAGTCATTTGTCTACCAAAGAGAGTAACAAATGATGAGATTTTTCATGAAGGTACGAGGAATCATTACATGCATGAATAGTATCATGATGTAAAGAATTTATTAACAACAGAGGGTTATAACGAAAGGAGATTTTTATTAAAGGTCGGTTACAAGTTTTGAGAGTTTCGGAATTATTAGGAAATCTGTCATCACTAACCAAAAACTTTTTGGTTTAGTGGGTACAACTTTCTGTTCAGGGGAATTGGGTGAAGATACATCGTTTGAGATGTATCGTATCGAGAAATTTGGAACGTCGGGAAAGAGAGAATTTGGAAATATTTGGTATTGAGGAATATGAAGTATAAGGTGACGGAGAATTTGGCTCAACGTTCTTCTACAGCATCTCTTGGCTTGAACTTCGTCCAACTTCGAATGCTGCTTGACCACCAATCAAATCTTCATATGACTCGGTAGCTCTTCTGAGTTTTTGACGTAAAGGTGAAAAATTTGGTGACGATGGAAGTGATCTCTGAGTGAGTTCTATATTAGATTGGGGTTGTGATATTTGTACGTAAGGATCTTCAGTATTCGGAGAATTTTTATTGATAGATGAGGTATTAGTATTATGGATATTAGTTTTGATATTCACGGGCGTTCCTAAAGACATGCTACAGTAGTAACCGAGAATAATATTTTATGAGTATTTTGTATATTAAAGATATAACAGTACAAATGAAATAACAATTGTGTAAGAGTAACTATTAAGCATGTAAGATAATCTCAACAGATAAAGTATTGAGCACGGCAGTCTGCAGACATGGAGGGCATAAAATGTTTATGGTGTAAAATCATTATTTTGAAAATGTAGTTATAGTTTTAATGTTTGAAAACATTTAATTCTCTATAACTGTAGCTCTGGTACCAATCTGTAACACCCCCAAATTTAAGTTTGTCGCAGCGGAAAAGTAATTTGGGTGTTACGGTGAGGATCGAAGTTTTAATCTCATAAAACGGCTTAAAAGAAGCGTTTTGAAAGTTATTTGTTATTCAAATAATATTTTTGATAAAAAGATAAACCAATTGATTTAAAATCTTATTAAAAGATATAAAGGCTTGTAAAAATGACAATTTTGATTTTTACATCATTTTAATTTATCAGAGTAATAAATGCTCACTCCGTGTCTTGTCCTGCTCCGTTCAATTACCTGAGATACACATGCTTAAAAGTGTCAACACAAAGGTTGGTGAGTTCATAGAGTTTTATGGAAAACCCTTTATTTTGTTAGATTTCAGGAATATTTGGTATTGATAAAATACAAACAGTAATGAAACAAGTATTGAGTATATTGACTATAATCACAAATAAATCATATATGTATTCAATCACATTCAAATAAGGAATCAATAATCCTAACATGAGCTGGAAACTCATGATACTAATTCAATCAGATATACAATTCACGTATGGTCAAATCCTATACAGCTGTATCTAAATATATGTTGAAAACATACATTTCCTTTATAGATATTGCATCAAGCCTCATGACACACAAGCTTAACCAGATATTGCATCATGCCCTCTATTAATAGGTGATTTGCCAATTTCTATTTGTCTACGAATATAGTGTATCACGACTAATACGACTAACCAATTGCAATTGGCATTCCGTCAAGTATTAGTGGGACAGGGGGTCAATCCTTAACAGGTTTCGAAGCTGTTCACTATATTCGTGCCCACTTTACATGTGATTAATGGCTCATGATTGAGGGACTATATGGCGATAAGCTAACTTAGGCAATATCAAGGAATAATAGGCTCATTTAGAATAACATCATGTAATCAAGTATCGTATCACAGAAATCAATTTGAAAATAGTATCGTTTGAGTATCAGAAATTCAGTTTAAATATTTCGCCAGTAACACATGTATATCACATACCACAATAATCATATTGAAAACATTTTCATATGGGTATCAGTATTTCAGTCAAGTAATTCATCAGTAAAATATATATATCACATACCACAATAATTGAATGAAAAACATTATCATATGAGTATCATTATTTCAATTAAGTATTTTGTCATGTATTGTATATATCACATTTTAAATCACAAATCATATTAATAATTATCAATTAGGAAATTGATTTGAATTATATATTTTATTCATATACTTATCAATTTATCAAAGTATATGTAAGCATGTATCTCCCCCAATGAGTTAAAAACAATTATTGGAAATGGGGCTATGACTCACCTGGATTGATTTGGAAATGATGAAAAGTAAAGTAGGATGAGATTTATGGGAACGATTATGGAAACGTCTTTGATACGGAACCTGATAAATAAATTTATCAGAGAATATAACCAAATACTATTTGGTAAATACGAACGAATAACGAATAATATTTATTCGTTATGACGAATAAATGATGTGCAGTGTAATTATTATGCCATGCATGATATGATAAAATACTTTATTTAAAATATCCATCGTAGTTTTACCTTTTTAATCGTAAGTAAAAATATTAACTTTGGAATTATCGTTATATATATTATTAACGTAAAAATAAATAATATATATAAAACGTAATAAAAATGCATATGACGTGATGTTGCCGTAAAATAGAAAATAAAATAAGAATGTCAAATATATTATGTGTAGTCCTTGTCCTTTTCCAATTTTTACACTTTTTATACTAACGGCGTTAGCGTTACACCGTTAGTCCTTTTTATATATAATTTACAATTATAGTCCACTACATATCCAATATTACAATCTAAGCTTGGAAATTAATAATATGTCATTTTATAACCTACAGTTTTTGTTTTTACCATTTCAGTCCTTATCTTTCTCGGTTTGGCATTTTTAGTCCTTCTAGGTGTCGTCGCGTTACATTTTTAGTCCAAACGTTCAAAAATTATGGGAAAAATTATCTTAAATTTTCTGGAGCTTATTGAAGCTATTAAAACTTATTTCAACTGCTTATTTGCAAAAATAGCTTATTTTTCAATAAATGGGCTTTAACGAGCTAAATTAAAGGTCCGTTAGCGTTTAACGATCCGTGAGCGTTGAGACAAGTTGGGCTTATCCCTAGACTCATTTTTAATGTTATAAAATCATATCAAAATAGCTTTTTGGTCCAGCTTATACGGATTGCTTATTTTCAGCTTATTGGGCTTTTCAGTCCATTAAGCTTTATAAATAGTTTTTGAAAATAAGTTTTTGTGTTTTACTTTGGTCAATTTAAAGGGTCTAAACAAGCTTATTATTACAAAGTATAAACACGAAACTTGTAGCTTGTAGCAAGGAGAAATAGGTTGTGTAAAAATATTGTATGCTTGTTAAGTCGAATTGAGTTTTAAAGGGTCATTTTGGTCGCGATCTGAAACTATTTTCTGGGTAAAAAGACTTGGAAAAAATTCTAAGTGTTTATGGTATATACGAGTTTTGCAATTCACTTTGGTCGATTCAGAGTGTCAAGACGTGGTTATTTTTACATGTTATTTATACGAAAGTTGTAGCTAGCCATGATGTCTATTAGATGGTGTAAAAATATGACATGCTTGTTACGCTAAATTGTGAGATAAAAGACGGTTTTATAAGTGACTTGGGACAGATTTTTATTAGTAAAAGACTTGGTTAATTTTTATGGTTTTTGCATGTTTTTAACGTGTGATCAATGGTTCAAAATGGTTTCGTAAAATGCATGTAACGTGAAAATAAAGGTGAAACGAGTGTGCTACGTGACTCCTAGGCCTTCCAAGATGGAGGCTAGTCACGCTCGTGTTTCTATATACGTAAAAAAAATAAGTAAGAAAAGTATACGTTCGATATATATGAAAATAAAAACGTTGCATGGTTATAAAAGTAACGTACAAGATGAATTCGAGAAGATTAAGAAGGACTTACAACACTTCAAACTAGTGAAGAGTGAAGGTACGAGGGGGGGCTGTGAACGGGAAAAAGATGACGCGACTTGGTTTACGACCCATCAAAGATTCGAGACTAAGACTTAGCATTCCTAAGCCGCGACTAAAACTCCATCATTCTGGCCTAATTCCTCGACCACAGTAGGTTCACAAAGAAAGAATAGTTTTGAAAATGAGATTGTATGTTTGCATGTAAATTGTGTAACGAAGGGAATATATATATATTTGCTTATGATTTGGGAGACAAGTGTAAGATTGTGTCAGTGATGGTGAGGAGAATTCAAATGGAAATTGAGTTTCCATATATATATGTCGACTACATATATACATGTACATGATTTGAAGAATTGAATAGAACTTGATCCATAGCTGACGAATCTCAGTATAAATCATGAAACGATGCTTGAAATATTATTAGAATCATTTAGAAAGAAACCGGGATTAAAATGGTTGAGTTTGGAATATTTTATGAATCGATTGACATGAATATTCGTCAAACACTTTGCCATTTAAAAACGTATCAAACGTCGTCCAATGAACATGGGATTTGACACACTAATATTTGGCTAGGTGTTGAACGAGATGATGCAAAAATATATAGGTGTCGTGTGTACGAATTGAGAATAAACGAGGCGTTTTGGAGCTTGTTTAGTCGATTTATATGAATTATTAATAATGGAAATGGGTTTAATTTTTGGGCCGGTTGGGCTTATGAAAGATCAAGGGCCCGTTTGGTTTTGTAATTAGTGTTATTAATTAGGATTAGTGAATTATTAATATTTTGTTAATTGTGTCGAGAACTTGTTTTGTCGTTTGACGAATTTTGCAATATCGTAATCGTGACCATTTTAATATACTAAGAAAATTTTAAATTTCCCCGTAAAAATGGTGATTAAAATAATGACAGAGATTTATATATAATTAAACGTATTTAATTATATGGATTTTTGCGAGGTTTTACAGACACACACATCAACAAGCCCTCATTGATGGAGATAGACACAAACATCAACAAGAAATCAATGAGATCTAATTAATTATACACAAGTTTCACACAATCATAAGTAGACACAAGGTGAATTAGCAAAACATCATCAAAGAAGAGCAATCAACAATGATAATGGAAAACATAATTAAGATAGAATCAACAAACCAATACATAATGTTTATGGAGTGATTGAAACCCTCTAATTTGCTGGAAAAACACCTACCTAAACCCATAAATCGACCTTAGGGTTTAGAGCTTACAAATAATGAAGTTATGAAGTTATATTTATATGCAGTTTTCTGTCCGCACCGATCTGACGGCGTCACCTCTAAGGATGACGGCATCAAGAATCCTTTTTCACCAAATTGTAGATATTTTCGTCCTCTTCGCGTGGGCTTTTGAATCACCTAAATCCGAGTTCGTATGAAAAAGTTATGACCAAAACAATATCAGCTACTCCGCGCGCAGTTTTGACAAGTTAACATGTGACGGCCTTGGGTGACGCCGTCACGTTTCTTCTGGGCCGTCACCACTTTTACTCTTGACGCCGTCACATGAATGCTCTTGACGCCGTCAGGTACTGTTCCCAGCAAGAAAAATTAAGACTTTGCCGTTTTCTTCACTTTTATGCTCCAAAAACGTCCAAAATGCTTCCTTTTCCTGAATTCACTCCAAAAGTACCTAAAATCGCAAAAGGAACGATTTAGGGCAATATTTGATCAAATAAATTCGAATTCGGGCTTAAATGACCCTCTAAAAAAGGCTCATTTTTCGCCTTATCATATATCCCTACACTTGGTGTAACACCCCCAAATTTGAAATGCGGCAGCGGAATAGTAATTAGGGTGTTACGGTGAGGATCGAAGTCACAATGATAGAAAACGGCTCGAAAGAGACGTTTTTAAAACATAATTTTATTTATATAAATTCAAATACAATAGGTCCTTATCAGAGTATTATAATAAAAGTCTTGATGTTTTGAACTAAATCAAACATCTTTTATTTTACACCATTATTGAAATAAAGTATACAAGTTTCGAAGTTTTTTGCCGCCCGTTCCATGCTTGCTTCCCCTGCTAAATACCTGAGATACATGCTTAAAAGTCAACAAAAATGTTGAGTGATATCATAGAGTTAGAATTTAATAATCATTTTGATGATACAAGTAAGATTGTATTGGAAAACACAATCAGTTTGAAAATATTGATGTTGCAGTTCATATATTGCTCTAAGTCTCATGACACGCAAACGTTAACAAATACCGTAAAAACGGAGGTGTTTATCAAATCAATGATAAATTTGCCCTCGTGTAATAGATGATTTGTCAGTTCCTATTTTTACTCAAATATAATTATCACGACTAATACGACTAACCACATGCATAATGGCATTCCGTCAAGTATTAATGGGACAGGTTGTCAAACCTTAAATAGATCTATTCATTATATTCGCGTTCACCTCAGTGATTAATGGCTCATGATTAAGGGTCTTTTAGCAATAGCTAACTTAGGCATATATCAGTCAGGAAGCATACAGAAAAATACTTGCGATCTGTTTATAACATGTATCCCCCTCACGGAGTTTTGAAAAATAAGTAAATGTCAGGCTATGACTCACCTTGATTGATACTGAAAATGAAGAAAATAAAGTCGGACGAATTTATGAAAACGGCTTCGAAACACAACCTGATAAATAAACTTATTTGAGAACTTGACCAAATACTATTGGTAATTACGAAGGAATAACGAATATTAAATATTCGTTATGACGAATAAGTGATGTGCAGTGAAAATCTTGTGATATGCATGATATAACAAAATATGATTTTTAAATTATCCATCGAAGTTTTACCTTTTTAATCGTAAGTAAAATATTAACTTTTTAAATATTGTTATATATATTATTAACGTTACGTTAAATAATATATATATAAATAAAATAAAGTTTAAATGTAACATGAAATAAATTGACGAAAATAGAAAATAAATAAGAATGATAAATAAATTTATATTTAGTCTTTGTCTCCTTTTCTAATTTTACCATTTTTACTCTAACGATATTTGTGTTACACCGTTAGTCCTTTTTATATATATTTCAACTATAGTCCTCTACTTTGTCCAATAATCAATACTAACCTTAGAATATTAATTTTTATCACATTTTACCTTTATGTTTCTGTATTTACAAGTTTAGTCCTTTCTTTTCAATATTTACACATTTAGTCCCTCTAGGTGTCGTCGCGTTACATTTTTAGTCCAAATTTGTAAAAATAATTATAAAATTTTTCTAAAAATTTCCGAAGCTTATTAAGTTGATAATAAGCTAATTTCAACAACTTATTTTTTTAGCTTATGGGCTTTAAACGATCCAAACTAAGGCCCATTTATAGTTTTGGAGGCGAGGGCATGGAAAAAGTTTTGGGCTTGGCTTTGGGCTATTTTTATGATTCTAAAAACATTTCTTATGGGCCCAGTGGGCTTACGGATTTTAAATGCTTAATGGGCTTTGGTTGAGCCCAAATCGACAAACATAAGGTTTTATTATAATTTTTGGTTTGAAAATCCGGTTTGTGTCGATTCAAAATGGGTCGAGTATGGTGTCAAAACATGATTATTTTTACAAGTCGTGTATATGAAAATGTTAGTTTTCTAGGTGGTCTATGAAGTCGTGAAATAATATTGTACTCTCGTTAAATGAAATTCAAAGTTATTCGTGTATTTTGTGGCATGTTTGGGACCGATTATATATTTTGAAAACTTAGAAATATTTACTAAGTGTTTTAACATATTGTATTCGATGGATATGGTTTAAAATGAGTGCGTGAAATGCTTGTAACGTTAAAACTAAAGTGTATTATGGGTGCTACGTGACTCCTAGGCCTTCCAAGATAGAGGCTAGTCACGTTTCGTGTACTAAGTATTAATATTTACGTGTAATATATATGTAAAGTAATATACGTTCGAAACAAAATAAACATGGTGCATGACAATAATTTAACGTGTGAATTTGGAATGGAACAAGTAGAAAAGACTTACAAACACCTTAGAGGTGATAGAGAGGTCGAGTGTGATAGAATGGAACACAAGAAAATCACGTTTCCAATATAACCCAAACGTTATACTATAAATATCAAACCCGATTTCCTTATCTTGCTTCCAAATAATATACAATCGATTCTCTGGTCTTTAGGATTAGTTTGAAGGACGAATTTACTAGGTGAAAGAGTTTGTGAATGATAATTGAACGATGCATGCAAGTACGTTATATATTACTTGAATATATACACATAAGTAGGAAAATTTCAATGAGAACTTCTCGTACTATTTGCATGTCAGAGAAAACTAGCTCCTAGATGTATTTTATATTGGTTTCAAAGTGAATGTGAGAGCACATTTCATGGATGATGTTGTGGTGAATCATATGTATGTCGACCAACATATATATGTACATACGATTTACAAAATCGTTTACTACTTGTATATACTTGACCATCTTCGACATTTGAACATAAATTCATCTCAGGAATATTATTAGGAGCATTTAGAAACAAACGGGATTCAAAACGGTTAAGTTTTGAATAATTTGTGAATCGGTTTGGTTTTGTAAGGTTCGAATACTTTGCCTCTTAAAAACGTATCAAAACTCAACGTATGGACGTGAGAATTGACACACTAATAGTTGGCTAGGAGGTTAATGAGATGAGAAAATAAAATACGTACGTCGTGTGTAAGATTTAGAAATAAACGAGGCATTTTGGAGGGTGCTTGAACTAGTCGATCAGATGAAAATTACAAGTATTTGGATTTTGGGCTTTGGTTCATTGGGCTTAGGAATAGTAACTGTGGTGTGGGCCGAAAGTAATTAAGGGTCCGATTGGTTAATTAGTATAATTAGGATTTTTAATTATATTTAGTAAATATAATTAGGATTAGGAATTTGGTTTAAAATGAAAAGTTTAGGTTTCGTGTAACGTGTCGAGGATTAATTCCGTCATTTCGTGAATTATATTATTTTGTGAAAATCGTCAAAATAATATAATAAGAAAAATTTTAAATTTTTCCGAGAAAATGGGAATTAGAAACGATAACGAAGGATTATTTATTTATTAATGATTTAATTACAAGAAATTTTTACAGGGTTCTACACTTGGGATTTGCTTGTCCTCAAGCAAATGAGCTTTTCCACCATTAAAAATACAAGTTAGGGGTCATCTAACACTAATATAAAAGTAATTACAACAAATGATCGTTCCACCTTAATCAAAACAAGCACGGAAATTATACACTAGCACCTCACATTAAGTATTTGGATACTCTCATCTCTCGGGTGTTGTAAATTTATATCTCATAACTGGAAATGGAGAAATATCACTCTCTACCTGTCATAGCAAATAGATTACCATAGGTTTGGGAAAGGATCAAACCTCCACCACTTGGCGTAAGCACCTAGGATAAACTATCAAAGAGGTCTTTTAAAGGGTTATAACGTTAGCTGCAGGGGATATGGAAGACACAGTTTTGTTGGATAAACGGATATTTCACTGGTGGCAAGTCAATTGTCTTAGTTAACTACATGTACAATGAGGCGTTGCTAAGCCAAGACTCGACTCGACTTAAACTAACCACAACTCTTTTTGGATTTTCAAGACACTATTTGACTTAAACATAAATAAAAGAAACGGATTGTAGCCCGTATGTTTTTCTCTTTTCTTTTTCTATATATTTTTTTTTTCTCTTTTTTTCTCTCCTTTTTTTTTTTTTTTTTTTTTTTTTTTTTTTTTTGGCATACACTTTTACTCTACCATCCAAAATAATACATCAAAGGGAGCTTGTTTCCTCCCTACACTTGAACTTTTACATACTTTACAATCAACTATTCTAATGACTCGAATCAAGATAATCAAAACACTTGGAGTACTTTTAAATATTAACGCACATATGAGGGTAATATATGATGTTCTTCCCAATTACTCCATAACACAAGTACTTTACCCATGAGTCCCAATTGTCCCAAAACAATATGTACAAGATATGACTCGACTTAGCAACCATGTAATCAATTAGACAACTAACAAAGGGTTTAAACAATTAACAATAATGCACTAAAGATGAGTGCATACAAGGAAGGCTAAGGCGATTTGGTTGCACATTTGGGGTGGATTGTAAACAAATTCTTACTTTAAGTAAAATGGTTAAAGTTAGAAACGAAAAGATAGGCTCGGAGGGGTGTACTAGGGGTATCGTGTACTAAAAATGAGTACAACACAAAGGTGTGGGAGAATTACTTGACCTATGAAGTCAAAGTAATTATATTACAGGTGTAGAACAAGGGTTTTCCTAATGCCTCTTATCATGTAGTAAATCCTAACTACACGAATGTAGTCTCACTAGCGGTCTCGGGATGCATCGCTAACACAAGTTCTAGAATCTAAATACTACCGGTACACTCATAAGCACAAACAATGAATGCTTTTTCCTAAAGATCTATGGGCGAACCTCACATATTTGGGGTGGAAATTTTTGAATAGTATGGTTTTTGTGCTAGTCATACAACTCCTATCCATGAGACGCTTATTAAGACTAAAGTTTCACTCCTACATGTTGCAAAAAAATTTAAATTTGGTGCTAAGATTGCCCTAACAAATATTTCTCTCAGTTTTATTACACATTCACTATCAAACAAAACAAAAACCAAGTGGAGTAATAGTTTCTAATATACTCTCCCTACACTTAAACCGAACATTGTCCCCAATGTTCTAGATAAAAGATGTAAAAGTAAAAATAAATAAGAATGAAAGAAACTAATACTCCCCTGATTCGTTCACCGTGGATAACGTGACAACATGGTTAAATCTACCTCCAAGAAGATGAGCGTTGAAAGCTTCCCTCCAGAAATATAAATTATCTTCTTGTCCTGTAATCAACAAAACACAAAAACCAAAGCATCAAACCGAACAAAAATCATAACTAGATGTAATTCCAGACTTAGAAATAGAAACAAGACAAAGCAACAAAAGGATAGGATACTTGTTGAATGAATTACAAATAAGAACTCATAAAACATATCCACAATTATTGACACACAAATAAGATAGAATATATGCTAATCATGAATTGTGAAGTTTTCATGTTCGAATTTAGTTCTTTTTAACAAGATATAAATTTCCCTACACTTATCTTTTTGTAAAATACCTTTATATGAAATTAAGACGAGGTTAAAAACAAAATAAAGCATTTTCACAAATTATTCGAAACATGAAAATTAAACAACTATGATTAAGCATATATGACACAAACAAACAAATAAAATAAAAACATCAAACAATTAAAAATATGGGTTGGGTTGCCTCCCAATAAGCGCTTGTTTTTGTTCGAGTCACGAGCCTGACTCTACCCTTATTTAACGGAAATAGGGGAGGTTTTCCCTACACTTAAGATTAAGTGCGGGTGGAAGTAGCGATACACACCCTTAGGGTAGAAATATGCCACGTGAGGTGAAGGGGGTGAGTAAATGGCTTCCTTCATCCTAAAACTACCCGGATAATATTGGTTGATGGGTGGGTCGGTTCTTCTTTTGTCTCCTAGATGTATATCTAAGGATGGAAAGTTGTGTAAAGGTTGAGGTTCTGGTTCATCAACACTAGGAAATTCCCTAGAACTAGGTAGTAAGGTTATCACTACAAGTATTCAAACCTATATCCTCAAGTGGTGCCTGGTCCAAGGGTTCTACCTCCATCGGAATTCCTAAAGTTTCTTCTACTTCTTCCGGGTAAGTCACGGGCGGTGTATGTGCCTCAAATGATGGTAGGACTTGTGGGGTACTTTGTGGGCTTGGATTGTCCACCTCATCCTCCATTGTACCTAGATTACCTATGTGTTTGTTTTGTACTATGATTTTAGGTGACATCCACACATGTATACCTGAGTAATCATCCCCAGACAAACTTCCTGTTTGCTCCTTCAAACTTGTTATTGATTGATTTGTGATGTTGTTTGTTGGGTTGTCTACTCTATAATAATATTGGGCACAATATTCTATGGCATCCCATGCTTCTTCAGCATTTAATTCCCTAAGGTCCCCGTTGGTAAAATCGTCAATGTACCTTTGGTCATATGGATGGACACTATAGTAAAAGATTTGAGTTAGGTACCATAGATCGAAACCATGATGAGGGAATATTCGGAGTAAATTTTTAAAACGAGTCCATGCATCATAAATAGGTTCATCTCGATATTGGTTGAACATCAAGATGTCATTAGGAGTGAATGGGTTTCGTGGTCGGTAGTATGGTGGATTCGCATTCTCCATATTGGTGAACGGAAGAGTCAATGGAAAGGTTTCTACGGACAAATACACAAAGAAAAGATAGACTACGAGAAAGCTAATAAAAAGAAAATAAAAATCTCACTAAAAAGTAATCTAATGAGTAGACCTAATCAAAATAAATTTCAACACAAACAATAACTATTCCCCGGGCTGCGGCGCCAAAAACTTGATGCGTGGGAATTGCACCAGGCTTTACCTCTCGAGGGATCTCGAGAAGCTTACAACCCCCACCAGGCAGTGTACCTGATCGTTGTAGTATAGTATAGTGACAAGTACCGGGGGATTGATCGTTCAACTCAGGAATAGTGTCGTTAGGATTGAAATTAATCTAACTAGGTCTAAAGGTGAAGGATGATTCTTTTTGTATTTTTATATTTTATGAGAAGCAAGTAAAATTCTCGGGTATTGGAAGAAGGGGTGGAATTAGTTTTTAATCAACTAACCCAAAAGCTACTAATTAAACTAATAAACAAGAAAAGTAAACTAAGGTTCTACAAGGGATGTGAAGCATGCCTACCTATGATATGTTACTCCTTACTAGCTATCCAATTCTACATATTGAATTGTCACACCTTGTTTTAATTGACGGGTTGTATTCTTTAATACCAATCATGGGGTGGCGTACTTACTTCCCCAATTCTATAAGCTCCTACTTCACTCCTATGTCGAGCCGGCTAAGAAGCTCCTAACATGGGATCACTAGAATTCGCTCATGCATTAAATACAACAATAAAAACCTAGTACACATCGGTTCATGTTTCTTAAGACGTTCAAGCAAGTTACACATTGGAGATCTGCCAGTTTTCTTAAGCCTAACATCAAATTCATTCAATCAAAACAAGAATCAATAGGAAACAAGAATTATAAACTAAACCAACTAGATCTATTGAAGTTGTCACGCCTTAATTGATGGAGATAGACACACACATCAACAAGCCCTCATTGTTGGAGATAGACACAAACATCAACAAGAAATCAATGAGATCTAATTAATTATACACAAGTTTCACACAATCATAAGTAGACACAAGGTGAATTAGCAAAACATCATCAAAGAAGAGCAATCAACAATGATAATAGAAAACATAATTAAGATAGAATCAAAAAACCAATACATGATGTTTATAGAGTGATTGAAACCCTCTAATTTGCTGGAAAAACACCTACATAAACCCAGGAATCGACCTTAGGGTTTAGGGCTTACAAATAATGAAGTTATGAAGTTATATTTATATGCAGTTTTCTGTCCGCACCGATCTGACGGCGTCACCTCTAAGGAGTGACGGCGTCAAGAAGCCTTTTTCACCAAATTGTAGATATTTTCGTCCTCTTCGCGTGGGCTTTTGAATTACCTAAATCCGAGTTCGTATGCAAAAGTTATGACCAAAACAATATCAGCTACTCCGCGCGCAGTTTTGGCAAGTTAACATGTGACGGCCTTGGGTGACGCCGTCACGTTTCTTCTGGGCCGTCACCACTTTTACTCTTGACGCCGTCACATGAATGCTCTTGACGCCGTCAGGTACTGTTCCCAGCAAGGAAAATTAAGACTTTGCTGTTTTCTTCACTTTTATGCTCCAAAAACGTCCAAAATGTTTCCTTTTCCAGAATTCACTCCAAAAGTACCTAAAATCACAAAAGGAACGATTTAGGGCAATATTTGATTAAATAAATTCGAATTCGGGCTTAAATGACCCCCTAAAAACGGCTCATTTTTCGCCTTATCAATAACCCAACAACCTAACATCTACTCCATAGGCTTCTTCCCCTTTCCCTCATAATCATGCTTGCCTTTGGAAGCTTTCTTTCTCTTGTCATCAAAAGAAAGTTGCTTCCATGGACAAGAAAGTCCCAGAACTTGCTTGGGAGGTCTTGGTGTTTGTGCAAGCTTCTCAATAGCAGGCCACTTCATGTTGCTTATGGAAGACTTCAATGCTGTGGTGAGGGCCTTTGGAAGTTCTTTGGAAAGGTTGAAGGTTGGATCATCATCATCATCAGAGGAAGAACTGGAATAGAACTCCAAGGATGGAGCAGGTGAAGCTTCAGTCTTTTTGGATGTCTTGTTGGATGCTGTGGATGTGGTAGCACTTGGAGGATAGTAATCACTCCACCCTGTAGAAAGTTCCTCTGAGTTTGTGCAATAGCTGATCTCTTCATCAGATGAATCATCTGAGGATATGTAGACTAATGGAAACCAGCTCATTGTGTTGGTCAAGGGTTTGTGTTATTGAAGATATTCGTTGATGAAAGATAAAGGTTTTTGAGCCCCGTTTTATAAGCAAAGTCAAGGTCGAATTCTAATTATTGAAGAATATTTACTCTTACCTATTTTGGTAGGTTGGAGGAGTAAATTTGGTTATTATCGGGTTGACTTTTGGAAGATATTTTTGTGAATAGTAACTTGGTTAAAAAGTTACTTTGGGTTAATGTTTATGGGTTAAGTTGAGTGTTATTTTGTTCTGCAGTATACAACCCATATTATTGGAGTCATTGGAGTTATAAGGTGTGCATCTACACAACAAATGGTTATTGATTCACCATGTCTAATCCACATAAGAATCAACTAGTCCAGAGCAAACGGCTCCTGGTAAAGACTTATCAAATCCGTTTATGGTTGATAGTTTACCAAAAACTATATGGTTATCAACTCACCATACTCCAAGTGATCAAGAGTTGGCTAGTCCATAGCAAACGGCTAATGGTAAAGACATATCAAATCCGTTGATAGCTGGTAGTTTGCTAAAAACTATGATAAGAGCAGCTAATTTTCATGTTTTACTTACCACTGCTCTTTTATATGTTGTGAAAATTTTACCACTGCTAGTTCATTAGTTACCACTGCAAGAGTAATTTTTCCACTGATGAACTAGCCGTTACAAATGTTGTGTCAGTAATCTATTTTTTACTAGCCGTTGTAAATATAACCGTCTTTACTTATTAATAGGGTAAATCTTTTGTGAATTATCTTCTTACTTATTATAATCTATTCTTTTTCAAAGATAATTTTTTCTAAAGATAATTCACATTGCGCAACCTCCTCAAACCCTATTGGTATAAATTGATCATCATACGGCTTGATTTTTATTACTAACACTTTTATTCTCTTTTCACAAATATCATGGCGATTCTAAAATTTGTCGAGGAGCACAACCAAGTGGCCTACCTACAAAAGTCAAACGAGAAGAGTGGCCCTGTTTTTCATCAGATTGTGGATTTTCTAAACACAACTCATATAAGGGTGAAGATGCCACCATCCCAGTTGTATCCCAAAACACACCCAATATTGTTGTTCCACCAATTCACCATACCCCTGCTGTAACTCACACTTATGAGAGAAGGCATAAACAGCCAACTTTTCTCATCTCAACATTACATGTTGCTGAACCTTTTAGTTTAGGGACAAACAGTGGTGGTTCAAGGCTTAATCCTAATCCAACTAGGGAAGAACCTGAATCAATGCCCTATGATTCACCTCTCCCAACAGGTAACATAGTTGGAAGTGTTGAGGGCAGTGTGCAACTACCTGAATTGATGGACATTTGTACAAAATTAGTCAAGCAGGTTCAAGCTCTGGAGAAAGATCTGGCACAGACCAAAGTACAACATGCCACAGAGCTGAATCAATTGAAGGCAGAGATTCAAAGGTTACAGAATGAAGTTGAGAGTCTCAAGAAGAAAAGACCTGCTAATGTTGTGTTCTCCTCTTCACCTTCACCTCAGGATGAATTTTCTGCAAGTTCTAGTAAAGATTTGGGAGATTCTTCCAAACAGGGGAGGAAATCAGATGCAGAGGTTAAGGGGAGGAAGTTAGATTTTGAAGATATGGATGCTGATTTTCACTTTGATGATACAGTTGGAACTGCTCAACCAATTTCCACTGCTGCAGAAAATGTTCCCACTGCAAGTGAAAATATTTCCACTGCAAGTGAAAACATTCCCACTGATAGTCAAAATGTTATCACTGCAGAGGAAGAAGCTGCCAGAATAAGATCAGTCAAAGGTAAAGCAATTGTGACTGGTTCAGAACAAGAGCAAACAAGAAAGATTTCTAAGAAAGATCAAGCTCAAATTGATTTTGATGCAAGATTGGAAGAGCAAGAGCAAGCAGCAGAGAATGAAAGGAAGAGAAAGCTAGAGGAAGATGAAGTTACTAGTTTTATGGAAGCAAAGAGGTTAGATAAACTTGAAGTAGTAATGGCAGAACCACTTTCAGTTGTTCCACCAACTGTCATACATGAGAAACCTCCTATGTTCACTTATGTGCCTACAGAAGAAGAGATTGACTACTTGATTAATAATGATCAAATAATCAGAAAGAAGGCTATTGAACTTATTGCAAATACAACCTTGAATGAAGAACAAAGGTCTGCTCAACTAAAAGATTTCATTCAAATGAAGAATCAGCAGGCTCTTGATGAAATCATTGGGGATGTTAGAAAAGGTCAAAAGAAGCCAAGGAAACTTACAAAGACACAGATCATTGCTGAGATGAAGACTTTTTGTTGTCATGTTGGCAATATGAAGATGGCTCAATTCAAAGGAATGCCACATGATCAAATTGAAGGTATTTACTACAGGATTAAAGGACAAGATAGTAATTTCATTCCAATGGATCAAGAACCTGTAGTAATGAAGACAAAAAGGTCTGGAGTGAGTCTTGGATCAAAAGATACAAAGAAATTGAAGACTCAGGAGTCATCTCAAGCAGAAGAGGGTCCTAAGCAAGTTGACAGAAGAGCAAGTTACTAATATGATGTTCATAGAGACTAATGTGCTTAATATTGAATCTCTACAAACAAAATATCCTGTTGTTGGTTGGGAAATCTATTCTGATGATTTTGGAGTTGCTTGGAAGATCATTAGAACTGGAAGTGTCACAAGTATTTGCAGAGATTTTGAAGACATTGTTAGATCTTGTGATAGAGAAGACTTGGATACTTTGTGGAGAATTTTTCAAGATCAGTTTAAGAAGGATGAACTTGTTGATGTCAAGGCTCAGGAGTTATGGGTTCACTTCAGAAGATTATATGAACCTGACCCAAATGACAGACATTGGAGATTTGAAGCTCACAACATGAATACTTTGTGGAAGTTTTATGACTCAAGTGTTGTACATCATCTTTCTACTCAAGATGGAGTTGATGTGTTTATGCTTGCAGAGAAAGAATATCCATTGAGAGCTGGAGTATTGACTGTGATGATGTCAGTGAAGCTTAGGTGCTGGGAAAGAAGTGAAGTCATAGAAGATTTGCTGCAAAGGATTTATGATCAAAGTGTGAGAGCTGATAAAGAGTTAAGAAGAAGAAGATAAGTGTTTGGAAGAATTCCCATATCCTCATGTTTGCTGATTACTTGAAGAAACTTATTGATTTGTTTATTAATCATAAGTTTAGGGGAGGATTGTTGGGAATTATACTAACAGTTACCACGGCTAGTGAAGACATTACAACTGCTGAAGAATGTACTTGCAGTGGAAACTCATTACCACTGCAAGAACATATATTACCACTGCTGTTTAGATAACTGTTAGGAAACGTGTTTAGATATATATAGAATAGATCTTGTGTATATCTTATTCTATTAGTATTATACTTATCTTGTAGAAGAGGACTCCTTGTGCTATAAAAGGAGATCCTAGGTTAAAGGTTACATATACGTTTTCTAGAGCTTCAAGGTGTAACCCTAGTGATATCAAGATCACTCGTATTATTATCATTAATAATATTGGAGCTAACCGTTTGTTACATACATTATTCTCATTCATTAACAACTGTTTCATTCACTCACAATCAAACTTCTAAGTGTTACTAAGTAAATTCCGCATACTTAGTGATATAACTCAAAGTATCAATCTAACACAGATCAAGGTGTTTAGATCCATCAAGTAACTCTCGAGTTGGTTATTCAGAGAGTGGAGTAGGGCAGAGAGGAGCTCAATGACTGAACTACTATAAATCATCATGTCCAGTTTGCAATTTCTTTTGATTACTGCTTTACTATTATACTTGCATTATATTATTGCTTATGTTATTGATATGTGTTTATCCTTGTGGCTTATGTTCATATTGTGATGATATGTACTCTTGTGTGAAATACACTATTGGTACAGTGTAATTTTTATAATGTCACTTTTCATATTATATCAAACTTGATCGGCTATTTGATACAACTAGTTTTAAGATTTTGAACGGTATAGTATTCACCCCTCTAAGTATACTTACATTATTCTAAGTTCATGTTGTGATTTAGTATGTCTACATCCACCAAACACCTATGTGATGTCAGGACATGATTATTGCGAGAACGCACCATCCATGGCCGTTGAAATATATACCCCGATAAAAGTGGGCAGGCATTATTGCATATATACCCGATCATGCAATACATTAAAATTTAACATTCACCCTTATTGTTTGAGTTCTGAACAACCCTTGTTGGGTTTTGATGGCCTTACGTTGAACCTAGAGAAGGTGGTTACTACAAAGAGGCAGAGACTGGAGGGAGGGGGCAGGGTGTCGTGCCTCTCCAAGCGGAAAAAAAATGTAGTGTAAACATTTTAATGTATTTGTCTATTTTTTATAATTTGTCCCCTTAACGAACCAATTTGTAATGTAGCTTCTAAAAATTATCAAAATTTACCCCATCGACAATAACTTTATGTCTACGGCCCTGTTTGTGACTAAGGGTCACACATGTTTCATGCGTGATGGACATTATGTATGATAATTTTAGAGATGTATCTATCGCTGAAGAACAGGGGCGTAGCCAGAAAACTAAATTGAAGGGGCCACACTAAAATGTAAAATAGCAACGATAACATCATCTTCGAGCCTAAAATGAAAGACATATACGGAGGACAAATAACTCTGTGAATTCTTTAAAATTCCTCAACAATATAAGATATATGCATCATTTAGTAAGATATTTGCTTTTCAATGAAAAAATCATTTAGTAATCAAAATCTTTAATTTTCCCTAGAACCACAAAATATCAATTATACTTGTAACCAAAGTCAATAGAATAAAATAAGAAGTTGTAGCGTCTAAAAGTATTGTCTTCCAAAATAAATACAACCAAAGATGTAGGAACATAACAAATTGGAAAATAATCCATAAACGTGCCCTAACGTGCCTCACATACATTATATAAACCTTACCTGACTCAGGACTAATTTATAGATGAGCAAAAAAGCAGCATAGCTCATCAGTCACAACAAGGAAACAGTAATTTTCAAGTGATCAAAGCCTAAAAAACAAGGGCTAAAGAAGTTGCAAACTTGGGTAATCGTCACCTTTTTTTCTGTTTCATGTAGGCTTATGGATTAGTGGGAGGGTCAGGGTCTTAAGTGTAATATCTAAAAGTTATAGGCTTACTTTTGGACTATTATTGGGCCATTAGAGGGGCCGAGCACTCTCCAGCCCCCCCCCCCCCCCCCCCCCCCCCTCCGTCTCCGCTCGTGTCGAAGAAAATGACCCTTTTCAAACTATTAAAAAAAGTTTGCGGTTGTTTTGGATAAAAGGAAACAACTAGCAATTGGAAGAAAAATAGTAGAAATCCACTGACAAAAAAAGACGTTCATGAGTATTCGAGTGTTATATGATGTGATAATGGGAAGCCCAAAGAGGGGTCTTGTTATTGTTGCGCAATCATATTTACGTTGTTATGGTCCAAAAACTAATAATCATGATTGATGGTTTATGGATCATGATTACCTAAAATAAGGACAAGAGGATTTCAATCTATAACAACCTCCACTAAATGTATAGTGTTTTAAGCCATGCATATATTATGGGAATTAATTTGCACACTTTGAGTGCTCCAATCTATGCGATAAATATTTGTACATTATTGACAATCTGTTTCAACTATTTGTATATTATAGAGTGCAAAGAAAAAATTAGAGTGTGCAAGCATCTCCCATATATTTTATCTTCTTGTTCATACATCTACTTCTTATGTGTCAATCATCAGTAGACTCAAAAAAGGACCCACTTTTATCACTCACCGTTAGCTGGTCGACCATGTAGCAGTAGAAGGATGTATTTCTCTTGTTGCAAGTGTTGTTCTTGTTTAAAATTGGCTTTTCGTGTTTTATAAAATGTTTCCTGTATACTTGATCTCTAGTGGGAATTATGGTTTATGCGTGTGAGTATCATATATAGCAATCATGTTGATTGGTCTCAAAAGTTGGGATGATCAATCAATATCTCCATGCATGCTTCCTCTAATGTGAATATGTGATTAGTCAATCATCATTTACAGTGTGTTTTTATGTAGCAATGATGCAACATTAGATCATTTGCATGATTGTATACTGACTTTTTGGGCCCTTGCAGTGGGCTTCTTAATCCAATTTCTGTTTGTATTGCACGAAAATAGCTGACTGACTTTTTTTTGGTTTAACATGTAATCTTACACTAATAATCATTTAATCATTACTCTTTCGTGTTATCATATCCTAACAACGTATATTAATTGTGATTATTCAAACTATATAAGATACTTTACAAAATGCCTGCCAATTAATTTATGCACGTACATTTGACTATATATTGAATCTTGTCATGCATGTAGGTTATATCCACTCCCATGCCGTCTTTATTGTTTAGTCCTCATTAACCTAATACAAAGTATTATATATACTCCGTATGAAAATGTCTCAAACACTTTAAATGTTTAGTTTTACAAGTCAACTAGGCAAGTGAAGTCTTTATAATAATCAAATTGGTGCATTTTGATATGCTTTTAGCAACTTTCTAAATATAGTAAGGTTAGTTTTTGGCATCCTTCCTTGCTTGCTAGTCTTGAGCGTCTCCTTCCTTATTCAGTCTAATTTGAGATTGTGGTAAATAAGGAAATTATAGGTGGTGGAATGTGATGATTTGCTTAATGAATCTAAAGATGAATGTTATTCGTGTTAAAGTATTTTAAACAGTAATGGTCTAATGGAGTTCATTCACAAAAGTAAAAAGAGTTATATGAAAAAAGATGGGAAGAAGAAAGAGACATCTATAGACTATCGTCGTTGATTATTGAATGATATCACAAAAATAATATTTAGTTTGGAGCAACGTTAATTCTTGATTGATCTAATATGAAATATCTACCTTCTAGGGCTCAAACATGGAAAACTAAGTCACAACTTTGCGTCAGATTAATACATATATCAATTGAAGATGCCGGGTTGTTAGTTCGAAACCATCCAATACTAATAATTATAATACAGTAGTTTTTTTGCCGCTTTTAGTTAAATCTATTTTACGCGTGTGTACCAGTCATGCAAAAATTAAACTTTAGAACATTATATTGTTAACATATCCACATCAAGAAAATGGAGATTAGTGCTCACTTTTGAAGTAGTAGAATATGTTTGGGTGATATCACATCGATGTCTACATTGGTTCTTCAACTCCATGAAGTTTGCCATAATGAGATGGTCACACAAAATACAAGAAGTCAGTACGTAGTACCATGTTGTTGGTTAGGAGTTGGGACAATGAATTCTTTGAACTTCACCAATAATCTCAAAAATTGGTCCCATGTCACTTTTATTGCTAAAAATCAAGGGTGTCCAATAAGGACTCGAGCAACAATCTGCCAAGGAGATCACCTTGAACATGTGTGGTCGCAACAATCAAATCCAACGTAAAAATGACGACAATTATAGCTTAAGGATTGGCCGTGTCGTAAGCTTTTGGTTGTATATATATGGTCATCTGATGGTGGCCTTTTAATTAAGGTTTTTTTGATATGTTTTTAGCCAAATCTTTGTCAAGTTGTTAGGTTGTTAAGTTATTACATTTTATAGATTTATCACTAGGTTTTCATAATCATGCAAACATATATTACTTGTCATAGTGTCATACTACATCGCTATATCGTATGTCTTAATCGGTGTATGCCCTATGAGGTTTGTTGTCTGCTTTAAGGCAACCTTACAGCTGTTTTGGATAAGCTCGATCATAGCTTAATCATTTCTTTCAATGCCAAAACTTAATACAGTACATGTATAGAAACTTGAATGAAGCAACAAAGTACACGAAAAACACCAAATGCCAAAAAATGAAAATTTCCACGAAAAGCAACACCAAGACGCCTCCAAATTAATCAAGCACACATTAAATACATCCTGTAAATGGCATTTGGCTAAAACAGTACTCCTCTTTGAAACAACATAAAACAACAAGAAGAGACCAAAGAAGACGTCCTAGACTCTTTCTATTGATTATTGGTTTTCTCAATTCCAATAGCATTATGACATATGGTGTCATGTCAAAACGATAAAGGTGTAGTGGAGGCAATTATGTGAATTATCATGTCTTGAAAAACATGGCAAAGTATCTTTGTACACAGCTTTAAAAAGAACCACTCATATCTAAAAGTTGAGACCTCATTTAGTTCGTTGTAGTTTACCAAAGTACGTAAAATTATACAGTATCGATCAAACAATAAATTAAGCATTATCATTAGGTGCAAATGATTTGTTGATTAAAACCAAGCTAAGTAACCATATAATATTGTGTAAAATTTCTTAATAATAATTGTGCTTCGAATTATTTAAATTGAAATATTCCCCAATATTATGCTAGTAAAATCATTATTTATACAGTTTGATGTGATATTCATTGATATAAACGTATTATAGTACAATAACGGTATACTTCTACTAGCATCAAAGAGTGACATCATCATAATGTTTTACCCGCAAGTTTTAAAACACCTTTCTTGGGGTAAATGATCCATTCATTAGATTGGTCTCAACCCTCACACAATTTTATCTTTCATATCAGTATTACATTTGTTTTCTCTCTTTTTCACAATCATTTTATTTTTCACTCATACTCATCTCACACAACTTCACCTTTTAACACATTTTTTATTTATTAAAATACTCCACTAAATCTCATACACTTACAAACTAAAAAACAAATAATAAAAACGCTAGAGGTCCACAATAGCACGGAACCCAAAAAGTGAAACCTTCACGTTTCATTGCTCAAACTGCATGCTTGCCGCGTGAGATGGTCTTGCCAATGGCTCACTCCCTCTCGTTTGGAGTAGCCTTATAGTTCTCTACATCTTTCATGTCTATAACGAGGGGGCGAAGACCCGTGTACGGTCCACAGTGGGAACCTCAGAGTTTTTTCCCGTGAAAGCACGACTACACCAGGGGTCAGCCATTGGCCCTTATCTATTCGCCTTGATTCTTGATAAGCTATCACGAGGGATCCAAGAGGGCATCCCTTGGAGCAAGATATTCGCAGACAATATTGTGATGATGGCAGAGTCTGCGGACGGGTTAAAAAACAGACTTGAGCATTGGAGGGAGGCCCTTGAAGACAATGGCATTCGACTAAGCAGGGATAAGACTGAATACCTGAGATGTGTTTTCGGTAGGATCGAGATCGATCACAACGAAGAAACGAAAGTTTGTAATTCATAACTCAGGGATGACAGACGATGACGTAACCCACCGTATTAGAAGAGGCTGGGCGAAATGAAGAGCGGCGTCAGAAGTTCTATGTAATAGGAAAGTACCCTTTAAGTTAAAGGGTAAATTTTATAGGGTGGAAATTAGACCTGCTATTTTGTACGTGTTAGAGTGCTGGCCTATCACAAAAGCTAAAGCAAACAGGGTGGAAGTAGCGGAACTGAGAGCACTGAAGTGGACTTGTGGTAAAACCGTGTCTGACATGATTCTTAATGGGGTGTTTAGATTTGTACTTGAAGTAGAATCTATTATCTTAAAGATGAGAGAAGGAAGATTGAGATGATTCGGTCATGTCAGGAGAAGACCGCAAACATCATCAATAAGGAGAGTAGAAACGTTTATAGTCGACGGTCTGAGAAGGAGGGTTAGACTTAAACTTAGATGGGAGGATAGACTTAAGCTTGACATGGAGGAGCTTCAGACCTCAGACAAAATGCTGTGGAGAGATAGGATAGAATTTGTGGTTAGTTTTGGGCTAGATTAGTCGAGGGCTTGGGTTTGCTGTGGAGTTTTAGGCTTTTTAGGTGCCTCTTTATTGCCTTACCCCTTGTTTTCTATTGTTAGGGTCCCTTTAGGCTCTAGGATCTTTGTTGTGCATTTTGCTTGTTCTTTTGGTTTTGCCTTTGCTTAGCCTTTAGGCTTTAGGCCCTTTTGCTTGCCCTTTTTGCTTTGCTTTAGCTTTATGCCTTTTGCATTGCTTTCTTTGGCCTTGCCCTTGTCCGTATGTCTTTTAACGCTTCTTATTTTCTTTTGCATGTCTGCTCTATTGGCTTGTATGCTCGCTTTTTCTCTTTCTTTTTTGGTTTCTCTCGTGGCGTCGGTTTTTGGTCTGTGTTGGTTTGCCTTTTGCTTTGTTTGCTTTCATGCTTGTTGTATCGTTATAACTTATATGTTTTTGTTACTCTGTATGCCTAACTGCTTTTATTTTGCTCCATTATTAGCGTCTTCTTTCCTTTGGGCTTCCATTGCACACACCAGTCGGAGGTCTTCCTGGAAGCAGACTCTTTACCTTCAGGTTTATTCTGGGGTAGGGTTTGGATCTGTCTATATCCCACCTCCCCCATACCCCGCCACGGCGGGATTAAGTATGTTGCTGTTTCATGTCTATAACAAATGTTAGATTCACCTAAGATGTCACATACGCCTTCCTTGGTGAGTTCAGTGGGATTTGTCACACCATCCCGACAACATAAAAACAACCTTGTTACATTATTTTTCCTATACAATAACCAGTAGTTACGTTTATTTGTTTTAGCCGCAACACGTGCTCCTGGTTTTTAAGCATCACCGACTTACTATTGTAGCAAGAGTTACTCAATTTAAACTTAAATTATTTATTACTACATATTATTATTATTATTATTATTATTATTATTATTATTATTATTATTATTATTATTATTATTTGTTGAAGAAAGAGACGAGGTTGCCTAGAGGCGTTATACAAAACTAGTAGGGTACCCGCGCGTTGCGGCAACGGGTACTCTGAAATAAAATTTTACGATAAATAATGTATTTTATGTTCTTTTTGAAAATAAATTTACGGATATAAAGAACTTCGTTAGTCCGTGCCCGTTCGGGCTCGAGCACGTTGGCCCGTGCCAGTTCGGGCTCGAGCCCGTTTTGACCCGCGCCCATTCGGGCTCAATCATATTTAGCCCGTTGCCCCGTTCGGGCTTGAATATTTGTATAATGTGTTTTATTATTTGTATTAACGACATTTAATGCAGCAATTATGTTTAATTTGGTTGGACAATATGTTTGCTAATTTGTGTTTCTTATGTAAGAGATGTTTTAATAACTGTATTAATTTTATTTATTAACTAATTAATTAATTGACTATATTAATTATCATTAATGGGGTGTTTTATTTTTTTAAATATGTGTATTTAAGTGGTATAAAGTATATTTCTTGTCTTATAATTTGAAAATTATGTTTATTAAAATAATGTATATTATACTTCTTTTCTTGTAAGTTTTACAATTTAGAGAGACAGTGATTTGTGTATTATATGTAGTATAGATAATCATTGGTAATTTGAACTTAACAAAATCTCGAAAATACTTATATAACAACAGTTTTGGAATTGACAATTTTTTATATGATACTCTTCCATGTGTTAGAAAAGCTGTTGTAACGATTCGCGTCTCTTTATGAGCAAAACACATACTAATAAAGTTAAGAATATCAAACTGGAAACACAATCAAAGTCAACATATGTAAAAGCAACGATTGATGGTGACAAACTATTCACACAATTAAGTAGCCAAAGCTAGCCAAAAGTCCGTGTACAAACATTCGACGTCTCTTAAGTCTGACCCAACCAAAAGTAGAACTCAATACACCTAACTAAAACTGAATTATTACTTCTTTCTATATATCTAGAAAGTAGGAATTGATGCATTCAAATCTAGCACTGAACAGGTCCGAATTTAACATATAGTGTAAAAATGAGATTTTTTTATATGGTACTACATTGTATGCATGAGCGTAACCTGAGGTGTGCTCTGTGCATGCATGCATACATTTCTAGTACATGCGTATTACATATTTATAAGTTAAAATTATGCGTAACTAAATTTGAAGCTATTTTTTTTTTTTTTTTTTTTAGAAAGGCAACATTTATTAAGAAAACAAAGAGACAAAATACACAAGAAATGGCAACCCAAAACTCTTTAGCAAGATAATAAAAAGTATGGGTCCCAAACAAAAATATAACAAAGAAATACAACAATAGCAAAGCCTACCAAAACTAAACCAAGACAATACACATGACTGTCACAATGATAGGCACAACACATGACCAAAAAGAAAAATATGCTATATCACTTACCATTCCCCTGAATCGATCCCATAAATAAACCTCACTTGAGGCCCACATGAAGACCTATAAAGCACCACACGGGTTGTGTTGACCGGACCCTCCCTACCATGGGGGTCCACCTATTTCTTAGTAAAATGTACACATTTTAAAGCAGACAGTACAGGCGGCGGCAGCTCAAACCTTCCACAAACCCTCCCTATGGGAGGGTCCGGTTATCCCATGCCTTAGCCCATATATCATATCAGTAACAATAAATCAGTAGTACCATTAAACCACCAGGATCACAAAGCCTGATACATACATTGCAGACAACATTTTACTGCACAAAACCAAATTACCAAACACACCAGATTGCACACCACACAGAACTTACTACTTAACTGAAACAAGATTTATCAAACTCGACATTTAACCGGATCAAAAAGCCAATGTTGCCAATTCAACTCGCTTTTCTTTCCGGATCTTCTCACTATCCACTCGAAACTTTTAAGTTGAATATCTTGAACTATTTTGTTTAAACTTGAAGCTTTCCCTTTAAAAACACGCGCATTTCTTTCTTTCCAAATAAAAAAACGAAACTCTAAACATTCCGCTGTAAGGCAAGAGAAGGAGCTACACAACGAATAAATGGATATTACATTATTCCCTGCGCTCATGTAAAACATCAAGCCGAACTCATTTAAACACATCACCCATTCAGATTATTTGCAATGATTGTAGCCGAAGGTTGATAGAAATCATGGTTATGTTATTTGTACCCTCGGCCCACTTCTGGGTACATCCTACAGGACCTCACCTCCCGACTCACTTCTATTTACAGTATCATGCAATTTTTTCATTAGTTTCTGTTTCGTATTTTTGACAATTTAATACTTTTTACTTATTAAAATTTATATTTTGTTTTGTGCTTTCAGTTTTCAGTTTTATAGTTTTTAAATATAAACAAAATTATAAAATAAATTAAAATAAAAGATAAAAAAATAAAAATAAAAAAATACGAGGATATCACTTATAAAAAATAGGACGTACAAATAACCTAACCCGCAACTTAAAACTTTGGTCACTCAGTTGAAAAAAAATCATACATTCTCTACTTAAGTTTCCACTTTTATTTATTTATTTTTTTTTTTAATTTTTTTAACATAAACATGCATTAAAGAAAATCAAAATCTGTACATATCACTCCTGGAAAGCGAGGTAAGTTCTTCAGGGAAACTGACATCCCAACTAACTCTAAAGTGTTCTTCAGGGAAACGGGCAATCCAGTGAGCAACTTGATTTATTCATCGATTAACCCATGAAAAAAATATCTACATATTTTTTGCCCATAAGCGGATGTCATTCATTAGAGCAGCTAAACTCTATGGTGGAGGAGATTCTAAAGATGATAAGGAGATAGCCGCTTGGGAGTCAGGTTCCACAATAGCATTAAACCACCCAAGATTAAAGGCTAAAGAGTAAGCAAAATGCACCGTGATGATCTCGGCATGGAGAGGAGATATGGCGTGGCAACGATTACCAAGAGCATAACGGAGGCAACCTGCGAATTCACGAACAACAATACCAAAAGTAGCATTAGAATCCTTGAATGCAACATCACAATTTAACTTCACCAAACAACTGTGGGGGGTATCCACTGAGGAGAAGTGAGTGAGACGGAATCAAGACTAGCAGCTGCTGAGGAAAGCCTTAAAGTAGATTGAAAGGCTACATACTTCTCAGAACATTAAGCTAAGCAAAAACTGTTATGTGAGGATCAATCCACATTATCAAAAATAAAAGTTTCCACTTTTATTGATCAATACATAAAACATGCCTTTCTAGTTTCTACACTAAGAATTGGTGTAACCTTATCTCCACAAAACAATGAGTTCATTAATTAATAATTCAAAACCAATAAGTGAGATATGCGTGTTTCTGATCGGATAAGGTTATGTTATTGGTACCTTCAGTCCACTAAAAGTACATATATTTTGTACTTTTCACCCTATTTTATCCAATGTTTATAGTATAACACAATTTTTTATCAGTTTCTATTCCGTATTTTTTGACAGTTTAATACTTTTGACTTATTAAAATTATAACATTTTTTTCGCACTTTCCGTTTCACTGTTTTATAAAAGGAAAAAACATAGGGGGTATGATTTTTTTTTTTTTGGTTGGGGAGGGGTGGGGGTGTCTTTATTACCTATCCTGATCGGATATTCATAATGCAGAAAGCAAATGTGATATGTTATTTGTACCCCTCTAGGCCCACCCTATTTTGTCCTCCACCCTATTTGCTCAACTGTTTATAGTATAACACAGTTTTTAGCAGTTTATCTTTCGTATTTTTGTCAGTTTAATGATTTTGGTTATTAAACTTTATATTTTTTGTTCCGTTCAGGTTTATACTTTTTTTATATTAATAAAATTATAAAAATAAAAAATAAAAATAGAAAATTGTGAAATGGGATGTCACTTGTAATTTACTGGTACTAATAACCACTCCCAAAGCCAATATGCAAGGGATAATTGTTTCTAAATGTAACGAAGTTACCACTTTTTACTAAGTTGTGTATGAATTTTTTAATTTTTCTAAACAATGCAAACAATTTACTAATCCTACTATTATATGCATAATTTAACATTTGTTTAGAGTTATTCACATAAATCGTCCTTGTGGTTAGGACCAAATTGAAACGTTAGTCCTTACTGTCTGTTAGAGTTATTCACATAAATCATCCTTGCGGTTAAGTCCAAATTGCAGTGTTAGTCCTTATTGTCGGGTCTCCACGTGGCACCACTCAGGTGGTCACACGTAGCGACCAGACAATAAGGACTAACACTCCAATTTGGGCCTAACTACAAGGACGATTTATGTAAATAACTTTGACTGACAGTAAGGACCAACGTTGCAATTTGGTCCTAACCACAAGGACAATTTATATAAATAACTCTAACCAAATGTTAAATTTTGCATATAATAGTAGGATTAATAAATTGTTCGCATTGTTTAAAAAAATTAAAAGATACATACACAACTTATTAAAAAGTGATAACTTCGTTATATTTACAAACAATTATCCCAATATGTAAAGACGTAGCTAAAGATCTTTCTCGTTGATAACAGAGACGATTATAAAACAAAGCCACGAGTTCATTAAGGGGGAGTTTATACGGACCGTTCTATAGGATGAGTGTTTGTGAGGCCCTGTGTATTGTCGATTTGTACGGTTTGCATCGTTGTTTGTATATTTTGACAAAAACCTCTTATTGTCACACTATAAGAGAGTTTTAATAACATAACTGATTTGCTTTATGCATTATGAATATCCGATAGGGATAGTTTTCGTGTGGTAATACGGATGGTTGCTACTTAAAAAAAGACAATAGTTTTCGTGTTTTAAATGTAGCATAGACATTAACTCGTGTGTAATTTAATTTTTTCTTAGTAAAATAGTAACTTTGTACAGATTTAAAAGTAATCCGAAAGAAATTTCTATCAAATGGATGATGGTAAACGGGTAAGTTTTTCATATCGAAATAACTAATGCATAAAATGACAAATTTAACCCTATGTCATATTTTGTCGTTACGCATTACTCATCCATATGTGAACTCATTTTCAAACTCTCACACAAAACGACAAACCAAACGCGTCGTAGTACTACGTCTTCTCCGACACATGCCACTCTCTCGCAGATTCAGCCACGTGGACGGTCGTGATAAACGTCCAATTTTTCATTTCACTAAACTCTTAACTTGTGCCCGAAGTACCTCACTCTTAACCATGGTTTAGTTATCAAGCCGCCACTTTTAACCATTCCAATTTCCTCTTCAATCATTTTTATTCTTCACTCTTTTCTTTCTAAAAAAACACCTTTCAAAATGATCCTATAAATTTTATTTTATACTTTTGTTTGGATTTCAAATTTTTAGGTGACTTATGGTTGATTTTGAAGATTCATCTACTACAATGGCGGTTTCGGTTTCCACAACTGAATGCTCGTCGGTTGTGCCTAATCCAGATACACAACCGGTTAAAAAGAAGCGGAATCTACCTGGAATGCCTGGTAATAAATTATTCGGAATTTAAACTTTTATAGTTATAAAACAACTTTTTATGGAGTTTTAATTTTGCGTGATTTATTATAGATCCTGAAGCGGAAGTAATAGCGTTGTCCCCGACAACGCTACTCGCTACAAACAGATTCGTATGCGAGATCTGTAACAAAGGATTTCAAAGGGACCAAAACCTTCAGCTACATAGACGAGGACATAACTTGCCATGGAAGCTAAAGCAAAGAGACGGCAAAGAAATAAGAAAACGAGTATACGTGTGTCCGGAAGTGAGCTGTATTCATCACGATCCGTCACGAGCACTCGGTGATTTAACAGGAATTAAGAAACACTTTTCGAGAAAACATGGCGAGAAAAAATATAAGTGTGAAAGATGTTCGAAGAAATACGCGGTTCAATCGGACTGGAAGGCGCATATGAAAACTTGTGGTACTAAAGAGTATCGATGTGATTGTGGCACTTTGTTTTCTAGGTACGATTTATACTCAATACTTGTTTGATATAATATAAGTATTGATTGTGAATTGTATTGCAGGAGGGATAGTTTTATTACACATAGAGCGTTTTGTGACGCATTAGCACAAGAGAGTGTGAGATCTCAGCCGCAAGTGGAGACTAATGTTGTTCCTCAAACAAATAGTCCACCACCTCAGCCGCTAACTCCGTCGACTGGTGTATTATCTCCTGTTCAATCTGTGCATAGCTCAGGTATGTTAATATTAATAGAAATTTGAACTTTTTTTTTGGTAGATAAAGTTAAATTGAGCTAGCTGGATAGTGCACTTGTTTTTGTTTCAAAATTGCGTGTCACGTTGTAACGCATTTGTCATGTATTGTATTGTTTTTTAGTGTGTGTATGGGCTTTGTTAATTAAAGGTGTAGCTCAAAGATCGAAGTAATTAAAAGGTTGTAATTAAAAAGAGAGATTTTGTGCTAAAAAGGACGCCATGATTGTTATTATTCTTTCTTTTTGCTTGTAGTAGCAAAGTACTTCAATATCATAATATCATAAACAATTGCTACGTACTATCAACTTTTGTACAATAATAATTTTCATTAAATAAGTTTCTAATTATTGCAGATGTGCCGGAAAAAGCTTTGGCGATTTCACAGCACCATAATGCGGCGGTTGTGGATACAGCAGATACTGCTGTTGATACCACAACCGTCGTAACATCTGTTAGTGGCGGTGGTTCCACTTCAAGTGGTAACAATGCCGCCACTAACAATACAGGTGTCTTTGCAAGTATTTTTGCATCATCATCTGTCATACAATCCTCACAATCGTCTCCAGCCTCTTACTCGAATATGATATGCGGTGTAACTGGAGCTGATCTAAACACAGCTATAGAACCAATGTCGCTTTCTTTATCATCTTCTTTGTATCGATCAAGCAATGTTGCCCCATCCTTATTCCCACAACAAGATCAAACGCTACAACCTCGTTACGTTCAAACTCAACAACCGGCTCTTTCCGCAACCGCATTGCTCCAAAAAGCAGCTCAAATGGGTTCAGCATCGTCCAATACCTCATTTCTTCATGCACTTGGATTAGCACCAACATCGACTCCTACAACGACTGATCACTACCAAGAAGCCAACATTGGTCATTGGAGTAGTATGCAAAGCAAACAAGAGCGGAATGACAACTCGGGTGTTGGACTTATGGGTCCCCCGGCAACCACGACTCTAGATTTCCTTGGGCTTGGGACGGGTGGTTCTAGTAGTGGGTACTCAGCGTTTTTAAGTTCGATTGGTGGAAATAGTCTTAATGTAGCTGCGGCCGCAGCTGCTAGAGTTCCGTTTTCAGTCCAAAATAAGGATTGGGATGATTCCGACGATACTAAACCGCCAATTTAGCTTTTTCTCTCCTCTCTAAATTTTTAATGGTGAAAGAGAGAGGTTGGATAATTAGCACAAGTGACTTTGTATGTTTTATAGTAATCACATGACATTAAATTATATACTCCTATGTTTAATGATCTTGGGTTATTAATTAGTGTTATTTTTTTATATAGAAAGTTGAATTGTGTCGGCTAGAATCTTTGTACAGATGCAATTACAATTGAATGAAGACTAGAATAGAATCTTGTTAAAACTATGATGGTTTTGTACTTTAGCTGATAAAAGTCATAAAACCATTGCTAATTTGGATATAAGGAGCAGCTATAACAATGTACGTAACTTCCAACTTAGTCGATTACGTGTGATCGTTCCTTTAGTGAAGATGATTGAACTAAAACCGAAAGCTCCATCACCAATAATTGAAAAAAGGATAAGTATAACAAATAAGCAAGTGATACTAATAGAAAATGTAGCAATGAATTGAGACAAAGTGGTAAGATCTTAGGTGTGATGTGAAAAGAACTGAACAATGTAGTTTCTTGAAAAAGTGACAAGCTGAACAAGAGAACTAGGTCGATTAAACTTGACGCCTAATAAACTTGGAAGAGATAAAACGGGATAATGTAAGAGGATCGGTGAAAGGACTGACATGAATAGACGTGTTCTCATGTGCAAGAAGAAAGATCGGCGTAAAGATTGAAACGATTAGATGTGTTATCAGTTTTCGACAAAATGCTACGTGTTGGTAACTAACAATGAGTTACGATATGACCAAATGATAGTGAAAAATCGATACGAAAACAATAACTAGATACTCTTGTTAACAAAACTAGATTTTGACTAGACGAGACGAACTTGGTTGCCAAGTCATACCAAGACATAAACAATTGGAGCATTCTTTTTTCTTTGTTTTTTTAATTGCTTAATCATTGGTGAGCAAGATCCAAAATATATGAACCTGCTAAATGACAAAGTTTTAGGACACTGATATTGGCCTGCTACATATATATGAGTATATAAGTTAAAACTGCATTTATCCATCTTTTACTATGTCTTATTGGATAAAATAAACAAACTCAAAGATGACGATATTACATTATAGGTTATAAAATATGATGCAACTCTTTTCTACCTGGGGTATTTTTTTAAGCTTATATACGGCTTATTAGCTTATATGTGTTCGGCTTAAATAACATAAGCCACAATTTTGTGGCTTATTTTCACAGTTACGAGCTTATATAACATTGTCAATGTTATATAAGTTCATAAGTGTCAAAATAAGCCATAAAAATTATGGATTATCTTATATAAGTCGAACATATATAAGCTAATAAGCCGTATATAAGTTTAAACAAACATTTGATACTTTACAATAGTCACACACGTCGTCGAAACATTTGTGACAATCTATATAACCTCTTGACATATTAGTTGGTTCTCACGTACCGTTATAATGAAAGCTCTTCGGGTTTATTTTTCACTAACTTCACGTCTTTAAGTTAGATTTTATACTTATATTATCATATTATTATTAAAATATATACTTTTATCTATGTGAATGAAATATCACAACTGAAAAATTGCATGGGATTTTTTAATGAACGATATACGAAAATAGATGTTTTGGAGGGATAAGCAATGTTTGTTTTCTCATTTGATATGATTAATGAATTTGAATTTAAGTGTGGATGTTGGGTATAGTGATGTGTGTGATATAGATGGGGACTTATGTTTGGCAGTTGGCATGATGAGATCAAGCGTTCACATGTTTTGGTCTACTTTCTCCTTTTTTTATTCTTGTAGAGTTTGTGGTAAGTGAAAAAATCTGATATTAAATATATATTTATTTATATAAATTTAAATAGGATGTTAATTAGTCATATGAGCATCTTAATTTTAGTGTAATATACTTGCATTGGTAGACTAAACCGAGACAAGAAAACAGGAACATCTGTATTTAAACAAAACAAATGTTATGTATTTACAAAGTCTAAAAACACAATGACGTATCTCTATACATGTGGTAATTTTGTACCAAAATGCCTCAATAGTGGTTAACTTTTCCACATGACTTTGTTTCAAACATGTAAAACGAGCCCGTAAATGAACCGGACAAACATGGACGAAGCTTTGTACATATTTGTTCATTTATTTTAGTCGGACAAATAAATGGAGACGAACGCTTAAACATATGAATTTTCTTGTTTAGATTCGTTTATTAAGAAAATCAGTTGTTCATTTTTATGTTCGTTCACTAAGACACTAAACAAATCATAAACAATCAATCATAAATAAACTTAGAAAAAACAAACCTAAACTTTATTAAATTATGCATACTATTTTGTTTTAAAAGTGTTATATTGTTTAAACAAACAAGTTTTAAACGTATACAAATAAAATATATAATATATGAACATAAACAAAAAATGAACGTTATAAACGCATAATCAGACGTTCTCGAATCACGAATATAAATCAACTGATGCGGTTTTTTTTTTTCATGGTCGTTCATTTAGCTAAATAGAAAATAAATATTGTTCGTATTCATTTATTTAATGAATAAACAAATATAAACGAAATTTTTACCGAACAGTTTATGAAATGTTCATTAAACCTTGAGTTCGCTTACAGCTTATGTAAAATCATGTAAAAGGTGTGTTTCGATCATTTTAGTACGTGCGTGATGATGATTTCATTTCATGTGAGATGACACGTGATTAACCTAGAAAATAAGATCACATTTAATACGTTCAATAACTCGTATAAGTAAGGCTACCCACAGTAAGGGGATTCAATCCCCTTACTTTTTCCTGCCACGTCAGCTTTCTCTCTCCAGCGACCTGCAGGCGATTCAGTGCCCCAGTAAAGGCGACCTACACTACGAAAAATATACCCCACAAATATTCCTTTTTAATTAAATAACACACACAAAACATATAAACATTCGGTCTCTACCTCGACCAAGTTCATCAAAAAATCGTCTGACGACCGATTACAAAAAATGCCCACAAAAAGACGATCGATATGTGATCGATCTTATTAGTCGGTCGACTAGTGCTTCTGTGCCCAGCCTAATGTCGCACGTATATATCCTTACATCTAGCAAATTACACATACCACATGTGATGTCTATAAATATCCAAATTGGTAGTCATCCATAGATCCGTCAAGATACTACTCAATACAGTACTAGTTATGTTGCAATCGTATCTTGAGCTTGCCTGTAGGTCGGCAATATGTTTGACTAACTTGAATAACTTTGTACTAGTTTCTAAACTATACATGACAATATGTATTTTACATTTATAACTTTTTTAGGTTAACTTAGTTTGTATGTTTTGAGCTTTATTACAACTACTTTGAGATGACGTTAACGGGTGGCTCAATCACGGTGGTCGGTGGATGTGGTTGGTCATGTGTGAGCAAGCTATACATTTGAAAAAGTGAGAGTGATGATTGGTATTAGGCCGAAGTGAAAGTGATATGTATCAATTTTGAAGGTTGTGGTAGTTTTTTCACCTTTTTTGGTTCTTTTAATTGAGTGATTCTCCTTTAATTGGTTGTGTGTTTTGTTGGTCTTTGATATAACGTTTTATCTTTAGATATTTTGCATTATTACAATTGTAATTTCAAACCGGTTATTAGTTTTTGGGTCGTTTGAGTCGAGAAGGTCGTTTAGGTCTAGTCGGTTTGTCATAATTTCTAAATGTATGCTACTTTTTGGGTCCAAGTCAAGATCGATTTGTTGTTTTAGAACGTTTTTGCTAATTAACGCTATTAATATAGATGTCTTTACGTTCTAAAATCGTTGAAAACTAAATCTTCTCACCAAAATCTCTTACTCATTCTTTTCTCATACATAATTTTCTCTTTGCATCATCTCATAAAGTTTACAAGCGTTACTATTTATGAGGTGCGAGTGGAGGTATCTTCTATCACATCCTTAAAGGAAAGAAGGGCAGAGGCTAAATCCTATCGAGTGTGGAACAGCTCAAACAGGATCTGAGGTAGGGACAGCAAGCAGATAAATAGGCCATATGTAGTTAATGATAGTCAAACCTGACAATTTCAGTCAACATTTTTATTACTCATACGGAGTACACTAGTAAATATACTTGTTTACGTCATGAACAATGCGTATAAGTTTTGTATAGACTAAAAAACGGATATGGCCGATATTTTAATGTTAAAGTTTATAAATTCATATATAACAAACTTTAATAACTTCTGCCAGCAACAATAATCAATCATTCAATTGTGTTATTGTTTTGTAAGTTATTTCAAAGTTTGGGATGTTTTTATTATAATTGACTTGATCAATTGTGTTCTTGTTTTGTAAGTTATTTCTAAGTTTAGGATGTTTTTATTAGATTATAATTGACCTGCATGATTATTTGATGTTGTATTATTACTCTTTGATTGGGAATATGTAAATGGTTATGTTATTCCCACCTTCAAATGTGACATAAGAGAGTAAATGCACAAAAGATTTATTTTGTCATCTCAATTTACAGTTTTTTTTTCATTGTATTTTTTTTCAGTTTTAAACTTTTGAGTTATTAAACTTTATATTTGTTGTTCCGTACTTTCAGATTTATAGTCTTTTTATATAAACAAACTTATACAAAAAAAAAAAAAAAAAAAAAAAAAAAAAATTAAAATTAAAAAAAGATGGTGGTGGGGGGGGGGGGGGGGGGGGGGGGGTTGTCATTTGTAAAAAAAGCGGTGGGAATTACGTTAATTATTTTTACCTTTTTACGTCTTTGTTCTTTGACGTCATGTTTTTAATAATATCTGCACCCTCATTGATTATCGTATACACCTTTTATTTATTAGACGAGTACCCGTGTACAACAAGGAGATTTTATAATGACAAACAGTTACACTTGCGATGTTTGTGATTAAGTGTTTTATGTAACGTTTTTACACACAACGGACATGGTTTTTGGAATTCATGCTTCGACTCTTATATTTTGAAATGGACATGGTTTCTGGAATCTATAATCCGACTGGATTATAAAATGTAAGATAAAAAAGTTGTATAAATTGTCTATGTTTTCCTTATTTTCTTATTATAAAATGTTGTTTTGGAAATTTGACTGATTGTTGTCACATTTTGAGCTAGCTAAATGCCTAAATTCTTAATCATTGCAACGGTGCTCATACGGTGCTGTAAGTGACACAGTGTGGGACATATCAAAGTATAAGCAGTAGAAAGATGTACAGCTGTGTATATTATAATGTTGTGTGAAATTCAATATTGAGTGCTCGTAAATAAAATCCCAATATAAAAGTTTTCAAGAGTAATAGACATATCAACATAACATAAAAATAACAATAAATAACATTATTTTTGTTTACTTAAGTTTTTGACTCGACATTACGAGCCGACTAATCCATTGTAAATCACAACTAAAATACAAGCAAACATACTCATGCAAACATTATACACATTATGTTACAACCTGAGTTTACTTTAAACGATAACGCCGAGAATAACACTGAAGTCAATATGGTAACTTCAGTCTTATTCTCATAGACTTGCCAAAAGTAATGGTGCATCATCCACTCTAATGCAACTATTTCACCAACTTGTAATTTCTTTTGCTCTCATGCACTATTATCGTTTCACTATGCAATATTTTAATAGCGAGGGTTTGCAATTCACCAGTTGAAACAACCAAAATTAACAGTACTTGTAAAATCTTTTGGATCAATCATTCTCGAGACGCTAACTCAGCTGATAACGAAGAAAATTACTTTGCAAAAACTAGTTACATTCACCGAAGCTAATAGTCCCTCTATCAAATCAGTTATTAGTAAACTTAAAACATTGACTTTCACGTATTGTCTTTGACACAAAACACAAGTTAATTAACGTTACCGATTATTAACAATTTTTTTTCATAAATTGTTGTCACACCCATTTATGTGGATTGACAATTGTGTCTATTATATTAACGACATGGCCCAAATGACTCGGCCCAATGGGTAATGTAACTCATTAGCTGGTTTCTTCTAGACATCAACATGACCTTCAAATTTGGTTGACTTTTGGGAACATGTAAATTACAAAAATACCCTTTAGGCAGGAATGGTTCGGGCAAGACCAAGAAAGATCTCAGGTCTTTTTCAACGTTAGGGCTTTATTTATCACATACCCATAAAGCTCGGAGCCGCTTTCCTTCGATCACACAGGTAATATTTTGTTCCATGATGTTCTTGTTTTTTTTAACTTATGTATCATGAATTAGTAGTATTTTTTAAGTAGGGAAGTGATTTGGTTATTTAGGATTAAGGATTAGTGATTTTTTTTTTTTTTTTTTAATATGCTGATTTAGGATGTAGATTGTCACACCCTTACCCGAAAGTAAAGGAATATTATATTTTTTATTGATGTTATGGTTAGAAATGATGTACCGCTAGTAATAAACTAGGCGAAAGGTCTAAGAACAAAAGTTGAGTTAGAAACTTAGAACCGTAATCGACAAGTTATTATGATAGGATTTTTACATCTGTATATTGACTACCTTATGATGCTATGGTTTATGTAACAGATAAGTTATGTAAATGGATTCTATATTGTCTTTTATTGGTTCCGCTAGCTGATTACTAATAAAGTTTCAGCAAAATGAACTTTTAAACATAAAGTCATTAATGTTTACTGATAAAAACTAATGGATTTTAGATGACACGTGTCTGATAATCCTTGTTTAGCGAGAACTAGATTTTATTTTACTGGTTTCGTTAGCTAACTACAAATTAAGTTTGAGACTTTCAGCACAATTAGTTGATAAACATAAATGTTCCTGAACAATAGTTATACAAATGGCTTTTAGATTACACGTGTCAGATAATCCCTATTAAGAGAAGATTTCTCATGGCGAGCATCTTTCTTTGGCTTTATTGTTTTACATTTCTCTCACAGCTGCTTATTTTTTCCGAAACTCCATACAGCCTTTAGCGTGTACACGTTGAGGTTTGGGCCATATAACTTTTTGTGGTTTATTCTTTATTGTTTTTAAACCCCATGGATTAGTGATGCCTTCTTTTGTTGATACCATGGTACCATAAAGAGAAGGGTTAAACCTCACATTTAACGCGTTTGAATGCTACATAGGCATTCAAATGAGAAATGTGTGACTGTTTCATATTGAACTCCAACCCTCTCAAATATAATGAACATGAGAATGTTTATACAAAACAGGAGGGCTTAGAAAATATGGAGAATTAAATACAATCTTGGAACCTTATAGGGCTTACTAGGATGTATAGGAGACTAGGCGTCTGCTTTGGTCAATGTTATTTATGTATGCGTTAACTTGATGTTTATGTTGTGAGTGCTTGACTAAATCCATCTGGTTGATGTTTTAATCATTATTAGTTGAGAGCCATGTTTCCTAAAAGAAAATGATAATAAGCATCATACTCGAAAAGTTTGGACTCTTGTATCCTTTAAAAAATCTGCGACATTACCATTATTCTTACTTTTGTAGTTTGAGTAACCTGATTGCTTTGTTTTATAGACCTTTGCTTATATGATACTATTAAAAACTGTTTTCTGAGCCAGGCTTTTATGTAGCTGTAGAGGAAATTCATTGGATTGGGTCACACAAATAAATGTGCCTGGAGTTATGAGAGTATACCTTGTGCAAAGGCAAGATGCCATATAAGCATTTCTCAAGACTAAAAAGCTCATTAAGACAGGGGATTTATCGAACCAATGTTGCTATAGAAGGCAGCTTTCATGACTCGTTAGAAGCTCTAGTTGGTCATGGTAAATCTCTGTATGGTAAACCTAGGTTCTACGCTGGACCGTTTGTAGAATCTGGTGACCTGAATATCCTACTGCAGCGTTTGACACCTTGTGTTGATCAGTTGAACTCACACTCGGCAAGTAAAAGGAAGAATATTTCGGTTATTGGAGCTGTTTCACGGACGTTCTCGACCCCATCTGTGTCAGGACCATCAATTCAAGTTTGTGGGTATCACGCGGATAATCTGCTTTCAGAGCCTTGTCATTTTTATTCGGATATTGACAATCATAAAATGCCTCTGGCTCTTTCTAGTTCTAAAGCTTTACATGGGGGTGGTTCTTTTAGTAACTTAACCATCACGCGTGGACGCCTTATGGGCTCAGTTGATAATTCGAATATATCTTATGCTAGCAGAAGTTTCCACAGTTGCAGCAAGATTAGTATGAACTCGATAAAAAAGGAACATTCAAATAGAGATAGCTTCCCTATGTATGAATACTTTATATACCATATCGCTAAGACAAACGGCCACTTCAACGAATTTCTAGGGTTTCAATTGAGGAGCTTCCACATATCTGTTCCAGCATTTTTAACTGCTGGAACAGCCTCTAATGTGTTCTCAGACAATGGTGTGCGTGATGATCAGGGTACAAATTCTGCAGATGCTTCTGATAGGTAATGTTTTGTTTTTCTTCAAATTTATAAATCAGTATAGATTTTGAAATTCAAAAAAAAAAAAAAAAAAAAAAAAAAAAAAAAAAAAAAAAAAATTAATTACTTAAATGGTCTACGTGGAGATCAAAAGTATGTAATTTGTCTCTTGTCAAATACTTATTATGGATATTGTCCCTTGAAACACATGCTTTCATGTGACTGTATCCATAACTAGTGTCAGCGAGGGACCAACTCTGTATATCTGAACGAGGCACAGGGAAGTGAACGCATGTTATTAACACTGATGTTCCCGTTGTCTTCAGGAAGATATTATCAGACAGATCACTCAAACTGCTCTCAGGATCGTGTTATCTGCCACATCCTGATAAGGAAGATACGGGTGGCGAGGATGCGCACTTCATTTGCTCGGATGAGCAAGCAATAGGTGTAGCAGATGGTGTAGGTGGCTGGGCTGATCTTGGTATTGATGCTGGGAAATATGCCCGTGAACTTATGTCAAATTCAGTAAGTGCAGTACAAGATGAACCCAAGGGCTCTGTTGATCCTGCTAGGGTCTTGGATAAAGCTTACATAAACACTAAAGCTAAAGGATCATCTACTGCTTGCATTATTGCGCTCACAAATCAGGTACTAATAAATGTCGAGCAATTTATGTATGACATACATATGGTGAGCCAACATGTTTACCATAATCTAACGATAGTCATTGCTTATTATTACCCATTTACTATAGTGAATAGAGCTCTTTGAATTTTAAGTAATCAGTGTCCTCCTTTTACAGGGTCTTAATGCCATTAACTTGGGTGATAGTGGTTTCATGATAGTTAGAGATGGATGTACTGTTTTCAGATCACCTGCACAACAGCATGATTTTAATTTCACATACCAACTGGAGAATGGAAGTAATAGTGATTTGCCAAGCTCTGGCCAGGTTTGTTAAGAACCATCCTGTCTGTTTGACATCTAACCATATATCATCTTATTATGCTGCCAAATTACATTATAAATTCAATTTCATATTTGATAGAGCAAATAATGATGTAGGTATTTTCAATTCCTGTTGCTCCGGGAGATGTGATAGTTGCAGGGACCGATGGACTGTTTGATAATTTGTACAATAGTGATATAACTGCTATTGTGGTTCATGCTGTGAGAGCTGGTTTGGAGCCACAGGTGACAGCTCAAAAGATAGCAGCTTTGGCTCGGCAAAGGGCACTAGAAAAGGACAGGCAGACGCCTTTCTCAGCTGCAGCTCAAGAAGCTGGATTTCGTTACTATGGTGGGAAGCTTGATGATATTACCGTTGTTGTATCCTATATCACCGCCACCAAAGATGTAAGCCCCTTTATTTGTCTCTCTCTCTCACACACAAATGCACGTCTGCACACATCAAATATAGTTGGATAACTTGAACATTCTGTTCCTACAAGACCACTCTCTTTCTAAAATCTCATACTTCGTAATAGACGGGATTAAATTTTGTATGATTGATGAACATGGTTGTAAAAATACCAGTTGCTGAACTTTTTAGATTCTCCATATTTTTTATGACAGTCTAATAGTCTATAGGATAGTATATGTTTTCGTCCAATTTTCACTTATATGGCATATATAGGATTCTTAATGAATTGAGTTGCATCTTTAGTCTCTACGCCTTCCTTCCTAGGGAATATGCGAATTGGAGAGATAATGTGATATTTGTAATGAATTAATGATTGAAGACACCTCACATTACTCGTAAAAGTTATTTGGGTTCCATTTAAATATGTAAATGGTAGATGGAAAAGAGAAGAAAAAATTTAACCAGACCTTTTTCTACGTGGTGTTTTGATGTGTGTGATTATCTTATTATTGAGAGTTGATGGTGCAGTAGTGAGTTTTTTATGTTTGAATAAGCATATTCAGCTTCTAATTATATGATTGTCTTAAGAATCAAAATCAGTTTTTGGATAATCTGTTTCATACTCTTAAAAATCACTATAAAAGGGTAAAATAAAGTTGCTTATTTCAACATGATTAATTTAATGTAAATCACTATCTAATTGTAATTATCAAACTCCACATAATCCCTTTTAAGAAGAACATCCAAAAACACCCCCATGCCAAACTTTTACTTACGAGCCTCCAATTCGAATACACATGAAATGTTTTCTCATGTAAATTGTGGATGTGCTTCTAATGCTTGGCATGTACTCGTTGCTGTGCAGGATGACTCTACAACATCATCATCAGCAGCAAGCTCATCTTAGATAATTCCATTGAAGCAGGTAATCAGTCCAGAAACAGTTTGTCGTGCTATACTTGCCTTTTGCTGCTTTTGTGATAGAAGTATGTTTTGGATAGAAGTTGGCTATATCAAACATTGGGGTAGTGAAAGTTGTACATAACAGGACTGATTAGTGTACCATCTTTTGTATGTGAATGCATGTTGTGTGTTCTTGAAGAAGCGAGCAACCCAAATGGGAGTTTTTCTTTTTCTTTTTATTTGTCGCTCTTGCTTCCGCCCGACTATCATTCGAGCAACCTTTAAGGAGTTGGTTTTTACACTCCTTGCCCAAATTAAGAAGTGTGATTGCAATAGCTGCACTCCGAGTAATATCTAACAAAACTATAAACACATCCAAATCTGGCCGTGAAAGCGAATGATAAAACGGATTTGTAAACGTGCAAAGGGTGAAAACTACTAAACAGGCATCATGGATTATGTGACAGAAGTATGCTTGGTTTGAAATCAACAATGAAAATGCTTGAAAAAAGAAATACAGAGTTCATGAAGACAAGAGTTGCACTACAGATGATTATAATTTAGTCATGTTTTTTACTTGTTATAGTTAAACATAATTCATTTTTGCATGTAATGTTAGTCTGAGTGAAGGTGAACTGGTTCTTTGCTTAAAGATGAATATCACAAGCTACAAAAGCTCACAAATATTGCGTTTTTCATTACACAATTTTCGAAATTTGTCTGAAAACAAGGGTGTTATTGTAGATATAAAAGAGGGTTATTTCATGGGTGCATCGTCGGATCTCTGTGAGCCACATAAGACATCTGTAAATCAACAAGCAATTGCCTTCTAGACCAGTTTTATAAGTCTTCTTCAGTCATCACTCTGAAGTCAGATGAGTTCTTCAATATATGTCATCTTTAAAACTAGATTATACGCGACTATGTAACATTTTCTTTGAGACGATAATTGGTTTTACTAAAGAAACCTACTTATTCACAAACTAATATATTTTGACACATACTTTTAAACATAAACATATATCGTAGTTAGATGTGTTTTTAATCCAAAGTGGGAAAATGTCATAACTCATAAACTTAAAATAATGTTAAACAAACACCCAAAGAACATCAGGTGTTGTGATGTTATCTGTCTCGTGTTATAACAAAAAGTGTTGTCAACTCATCACTTTTCATTTATAACACAAGCCATATAACTTAAACTAAAAATGTAGTCTCTCGAAAAATTGGCATTATAAGACATACGCCTAGGGGTGAGCACGGGCCAAACCCGACCCGAACCGACAAAACGACCTGACCCGAAAACTGAAAAATGAAAAAACTCAAACCGAGAACCGAACCGAGAAATAGATATCAAAACCGAAATAAATATACAAAACCGTCCGTTCAGTTCAGTTCGGTCGATTTGTCAATTCGGGTCAATTTTCGTATGGATTTGCTCAACCCTACCTATGACCCACATAATTCAATCAAAAACCCAAATATAATTAAAAAAAAAAATTACTTATCATTTGGCTGATAATTTAACGCCAAACCCTATAATACGAGGAGGTTTGATGTCCGGCTCGCGTTGATTGATGGGTTGGCAGCGGCCGCCGAGACCAAGTGCTCTAAAGATTAGAAAACACCGGGGAATATCTTTTATTTGTAAAAAAACACAATAGGCCTTAAACTAAATGTCAGATTGTCAGTATTGAAAAGTCAAACTAACAAAAAAGTCAACAAACAAGCACACCACCAACCACCATCTCCATCACTCATCATCACTATTCATATTTCATATGCTGAACACAGTCAAACTGAACCGATCATCATCATAATCTGGGTCAAAATGGCGGGCATTTTGGGCCGCAGAGAGAAAAACACAGGTCAATCATCAATACGTAAATCACGGATCGTGTTCGCAATAGTGGCCGGTATCATACTCGGTACCATCTTCGCATTTGTATTCCCAAATGGCTTATTTTCTTCTTCTTCTTCTTCTAATCATCCTTCCAACTTTCAAGGCCGTCGTCTCGCTAAATCAATTCTTCAGGTTGTTTCATCATTCTTTTAGGTTTTGCTATTAATGGTTGGGGTTTAAGGGGTTTAAGGGTTTTTAGTTTGTGCGCATAAGCTATTTGATGTTTTGCTCTAATGAAAAAAAAAAAAAAAGGATTATTTTAACTTTTTAAGGGTGTGCTTTTAGCTTTGTTTGATGCGGCTTTATAACATATGATGATGATGATGATGATGATGATGATGATTTACTTTTTGTTTACTTATGTTGGTTGTTACTCAATCTTTATGGTTGACTTATTTTGAAATCAATTGGATTATTGATAAAGCCAACTTTCTTGGCTTATTAGGGGCGTATGAGCTTATAACCTTAGGCTAATGAGTTTATAGGGTTTTTATAAGCCCAAAAGTTGTGGTTTATTTAAGGAGGGCTGGACTTGTTTAAGGGGTGTCATAAGACTTTCACACCTACTTATAACAACTTCAATCTTAAAATCTTAAATATACATGTACTTTTTGGTCATTTTACCTCTTTAAATATAATAAGCTAATCCAAACACTAAGAATGGGCTTATGAACTTATTATTTATAAGTCCTAAAGTGCTTATGAAACATAAGCTAAGCCCAAAACACAAGCTTAGACAAACGCCCTCTTTGTTTATCAACTTGGGATTTATAACTTATCGGCTTTTCTAACTCGTTAAGCCAATAAACCCATTAAATAAGCTAATCCAAACACCCCCTTATATGCTACATAAGTTTATAAGAGTTTATGAGAACTTAAGCTTATTTTTCTAAAAAATAAGTTCACCTTAGAATATAAGCTTTTTTTGGTTGACAAAGCTTTTCAAGACCTTTATGGCTGCTCCAAGTAGCGTTTAAAATAAGCTCCGGTTTCCAACTATTTATTTATTTATTTATTTATTTGCTAGAAACACCCTTTATTTGCTACTAGAAGGAATCTATTTGGTTTTCCAAAATCGATTGCATGAGACTTAATATGTGAAGGGCGTTGTTTTTACAGATAGGATCAGCTTCATGTGAATCATCAGAGCGAGTTAACATGCTAAAGTCAGACCTTGCTGATTTATCAACCAAGAACGATGAATTAAAGAAAGAAATCAGGGATTTAACTAAAAAATTAATGGCAGCTGAACAGAAAAACGGAAATGCTGAGAAGCAAGTTGTGGTAGTAGGGGAGCCACAAAAGGCCGGGCCATTTGGTAGTGTAAAGGGTATAAGAACTAACCCAACAGTACTTTCAGACGACACCGTTAACCCAAGGCTTGCAGAGATATTGAAGAAGGTAGCTGTAAAGAACGAGCTTATAGTTGCACTTGCAAATTCTAATGTAAAAGGCATGTTAGAGGTGTGGTTCACGAGCATTAAAAAAGTAGGCATACCTAATTATCTTGTTGTGGCGTTAGATGATGGGATTGTGGATTATTGCAAAGAAAATGATGTGCCATATTACTCGAGAGATCCAGATGAGGGCATTGATACGATCGCTAAAACAGGAGGCAATCATGCCGTTTCAGGACTAAAATTCAGAATCTTGAGGGAATTTTTACAGTTGGGTTATAGTGTTCTTTTGTCAGATGTGGATATTGTATATATACAAAACCCTTTTGATTATATATATCGGGATTCAGATGTTGAGTCTATGTCTGATGGTCATAGTAATATAACTGCTTATGGATATAATGATGTTTCGGATGATCCATCTATGGGGTGGGCTAGATACGCTCATACAATGCGGATATGGGTTTATAATTCCGGGTTCTTCTATTTAAGGCCTACTTTACCTGCAATTGAGCTTTTAGATCGTGTGGCTGACAGGTTGTCTCACCCACCACCAGCTTGGGATCAGGCGGTTTTTAATGAAGAGTTGTTCTTTCCTTCTTATCCTGGTTATGTTGGACTTCATGCTTCTAAAAGAACTATGGATCGTTATATGTTTATGAACAGTAAGGCTCTTTTTAAAGAAGTGAGAAAAAGTGACGAGTTAAAGAAGTTGAAGCCTGTGATTGTTCATGTGAATTACCATCCAGATAAGCTACCAAGGATGAAAGCAGTCATGGAGTTTTATGTCAATGGGAAGCAAGATGCTTTAGAACCGTTTCCTGATGGTTCTGATTGGTAACAAAACCGGCGTGCTTAATGATAACTTGTATACTGAATGGGATTGGAAATCCGTTTAAATGTAATTTTGTTTTTTTTTTCAGTCATCTACATAAATGCTCTATAGTTTGATCTTGTTATATCATCTCCTTTTCCTAACGAGATTTGTCTTTTGTCGAATATAATTTGTATCTTTTGAACATACGCTTCTTGTAGTGTACCATTTACCTGGGTTCATGATCATCTTTATGCTTATATGTTTTTTATTGTCACAGTGGTGTTTAGTGAAGGAGGCAGAAAACAAGCCAACAAATGCAGCTGTCTACTTCAACTCTTGCACCCAATAGAGGTCAAGGCTTTTAAGGATAAAATCATAAATCAACTCGACAAATTCCACTTTTTAATAGATTTTCTGGCTCTTTAACATCTTACACAGTGAAATTTACAGGAATAAAGGGATGTATAAAGATCAGCCGTGTAGTAGAAGATAAGACCATCTTTTCATTTTCTGGAAAAGACAGATTACAATATCTATTATGCAGTAAAAGTACTTTAACCAGTTTCTGTTAACTGTCAAGACTTGTAAGCAAACAACATAGATCTTGTATTACTAAATAAAAGGACTGATGCAAGATTTGCAAACAAAATATACCGAACATATGTTGACAATTCACATGAAAATTTGTGGATGCCGAAACAACCACAGAACTCATAACTAACCAGACTCTTGATTTTGCATATGAAATGTCACTTTTTGACAATGTCGGACATCAATCAATTGAACTAACAAAATCTAAATCTATAGTCCTCATGAGCTTCATAAATTTGAATCAGACAACCTGGATTTGCATCAAAATCATTACCATGGAAAGTATTGGTTCTGAAATGACCAAATGTTTTCCCGAATTTAGAGCCTTGTCTTGGGGGGTTGTAAACGAGTCAAGCTCGAGCTTGTAATTGTTAGGCAACCCAAATAAAATAGAAAGCTCATATATTAGATAGCGACTTATAGAAGTTCAACATGCACCATATTTGACTAATACCAAAACTCTTTAATGAAACCTGTATTACTATATTGTTATTTGTGGATAGGAGTATATATGTGGCAATTAATTGGCGCCAAGAAAAACATTGCATACAAGAACAAAAACACCTAACGAACCCGCTGCTGTCACTGATCCACCTTATCCATCTGGTCCCCTACAACAATCTAGTGGCCACAATTTGTACTAAACTTACCCCACAGTCGTTTGTTCTTTGTCCATTTCCCTTAACAGAATCATTAAACATATGTGACAACGGCTCTACATGCAGATGTTGTCACAATTTCCATTAAATGGACAAACTAAACGTGTCGCTGAGATATGGTCTAACACACAGATCATTTGACAACGAAGCTAGCTCTTCTTCTATGGAGCAGACAATGAGAAACTTGGACAACGAGGTTGATTTTGATGATGTGTTTGGTGGGCCTCCAACACGTACGAGGTATAGTTTTGGTGGTGGGAGGATTAAGTCGTTGGAAGAATCGACTGGTTCTTCTAGTGGATTGGGTGAGAGGCTGGTTTTTGGTGAGTCGTATAGTTCGCCTAGAAAAAAAACTAGTGATGATTTCTATGATGATATTTTTAGGAGAAGTGATGAGTCTGTTCGGTCGCCTAGGTGGTCTAATGCAACGCCTGGTTCAAGAAATTTAAGCCCTTTGAATGGGAAATCTGAGCCATTTGGTGGTTCGCTTCCTGCTGAGTTCAGGTTCTCATCAGTCCTGTTTTGTTATAATATGTGAATTTATATTTCATTGTGTAAATAAGTTAGGGGTGTTGCGATTTGCCAATTGCTAAGCACTTATGTTAGATTTATGTAAGCAAATATGTAGTTTTATCCAAATACTTCAAACAGTTTTTTGGTTATAAAATAAGCAAATAAGAAGTTAAGTTAAATAAGCAATCCCAAACACCCTCTTAGATGAACTTACAATTGCTTCTAAAGTCAATTTTGAGTTTGATCACGTAGCTAAATATAGAATCTGTAAGATGCTAAATACTCGTCTCAGGTGTTATAAGTTGTGCATCAGCTTTTACTGTTGTGAATCAATAAAGCGGATGCACAACCTTAATATTTAGCTTTTTATTTGATCTGAATGATTAGCTGCTGTTTTCCCAAATTCCTGCTTGTAATTAACTGTTGGGTAGGTTTTTATTATTTTCTTAAATTTTCGATTATTATTTTTCATTAAGGGTTCTTGTATTTGATATTATTGTTTATTCATCAGCCTTCCAGCCAAGTTGACAAAAACCGTAGATATTCCTGTATTTGGTTCAAATGTGTATACATCGAATACCTCTCTCTCCAGATTTTCAAGCCCATCAACGCAAGGGCGTGGTGTTCTTAGTAATAATTCAGGTCAATCACCTGGTCAGACTTTGTTATCCCGTGAATCTAGTGTTAAGGAGTCGCTAAACTCACCAATATCCACAGAAGATGAAAATAAGTCAAAGAATAGAACAACAAGAACTGGATCAGGATCTCCGAGTAGTGACTTTCACTTTTCTATACATAAATGGGCCAACGTGGGAGTACCGTTACTTATGTCTCTTCGTGGTCCTTCATTGAAAGGAAGTAGTAAAGTTAGTGCGGTATCAATTGAAAATAGTCAAGATACTGGTTTTCCAAATGACGATTTATCTGCACAGAAGGAAGACGTGAAGCCTGTTTCTGGAATTAGTTTAGCAGAAGTTATCGAAAAAGAAACTACAACTGTAAAACCTGTAGTAAACGAGGAGGAGGTCATACTTCCAAGCTCGTTATTACACGATGAGACTGAAAGACAAGGTGTGTGGTTAATGGTTTCACTTTGCAGTATAAGATGAAATTTATAAAATGTGAGCGCTGATTATATTTTCCTGTGAAACAGGTTATGAAGAGGCAGGTAGAGAAGTGGAAAGGAAAGAAAACATGGAGACAACTAGCAGTAAGAAAAAACCTGATGCGAAAAAGAATACAAGTAAAAAAGCCGAAGCAAATAAACCTGCTATTGGATCGCCTAAAAGCCGCGTCAAGGGTATGGTCAAAGATTTCTTCAAAATCTCTAATCAAGAAAGTCCTCCAAAGGCTAAAACGAATGTTGTTTCCGGAGGTTTGAGCTCTAGATGGAAAACTAATTCCAAAACCAGAACTCAAGAAGAGGTTGTTATAAGCAAACCAAATTTAGTTAGTAGACTCCCATCAGTTGATGTAGAAAAGATGCAAGATGCTTCAAACACAGCAAATTTGCATGAAGATAATGTTAAAATGGCGCCTGATACTTCGAGCACAAAACCATTAGATAGTAAAGTGCCTGCAGAAAATGTGAAAGTAGCACGTTCTGCTTCAAGCGCGATACCATTGGATAATAAAGTGCCTACAGATAATGTGAATACAGTGCCAGATGCTTCATTTAAGGTAGTTTTACTAATAAATGATCTATTTTAACCAAATTACTACTTGTATAGTTTCCATGTTCTTACATGATTTACGGTTTTCAGGTGACGGAGAATGTTATGAAGCCCAACAAGCCCAAATTTCCACAGAATCGTACTATACGGAAACTTGAGGATATCAACTTTCAGAAGGATGCTTCACCAGCTTCTGGTTAGTCAAACCGAAATCGTGAAATTAAGAATCACATTAGATAACTAGAACAAGCTGCCTTTTAGCTTTCATTTGGACCCTAATGATATGTCACACTAAAGTATTTGTTTTAAATTTTTGCTATATGTCGTTGGGTGACACTAATGCAGTGACGCTCTTTGTTTCTGTTCTCAGGACCAGTACCTAATGATTCTGAGGCTAATGCGGAAAATATAGATGATCCCTCTTTGGATAACTTCCAGGTAGAAGAATTGGCTCTTGTAGAGGACAGAGATTCTAATACTCAAGAAGAATCCGAGGCCTTTAAAGTAAGGACATATTTTTTGTTCCATCAAATTATGTACGGATTAAGTGTCTGTATGAGTCAACCGGGATACTTAAAACAATTCACATAAACGCAGGAGTTAGACTCAAAGATCCATATGTGGGCAAGTGGAAGAAAAGGAAACATTCGCTCACTGCTCTCGACTTTACAACTTGTAAGCCCAAGCACTGTTTTGTAGTTCATATCATATTTTACAAAGCCAAAAACTTTTGGGTTCATATTTTATTTTGGCACAGGTCCTTTGGGCTGGGAGTGGATGGAAGCCGGTTGCGCTTGTTGATATAATAGAAGCAAACGCAGTAAAAAAATCTTATAATCGAGCAATGCTATGTTTGCACCCCGATAAGCTACAACAGAAAGGCGCTGATGCAGAAAAGAAATACACAGCCGAAAAGGTCTTCGATATACTTCAGGTAATCAATTAAATTGTCTACATTTTCTTGGATTTTTATTTATTTTTTTTTTTTTTCGCGGTTGTATGGTTTGACCAAAACCCTATTTGATGTGACAATATAGGGAGAGTTTGTATAACATAGCCCAATCGGCAATGCTGATAAAGTTTAGTACTATATATGATTTGATATTGGATGTTGTGGTACAGGAAGCGTGGGATCATTTCAACACACTGGGTACACTTCTTTGACCATTGAAGGCCCCATGACATTATTATGATTGCACCCACCACCAAACAAACAAGACAAGATTTGAATTGTGAATATCATCATTTTTATTCTGCATAAAGGAGTTGGCTTTTTATGGTTTGGACACAAAACTAGATACTATACCACAACTTTTTTACTTTATTCTTTGGCTATATAAGAAACTTTAGAAATGCACAAGTGCCTTTATACATTGTAAGTTCAATCTTTTTGTTATAATATTAGCACATGGATATCTTTAAATTAAGTTTGTTTTCTTTTATCTAAGCATTCGGTGACGTGACCCCTACTTTTATTATTGTTGTCATATGAGCGTCACATTAATTACGTTTGACCACTTTCTAAAAAAAAAATAAAAAAATAAATCAGTTGTGTGTTTTACTTGTGGTTGTCACCACGATCCACTCAAAACCGAGCCAAAAACCTGGAGGTCAGCCGCAATGGCAATCAACACACACCCTTGACCCCGACCCCCTCCCACCGCAAGCAACTTCATGCCTATTGTGAATGGTCTAACAAAATTAAGAAATTTCATTACCTATAGAGTTTTAGAAATAATGCTACATCTCCCATTGACTTATTGAACAAGATGTAAAGCCTTAGGCATAAGGAGATGTGGATCTACAAATGGTGTTGAGCATGAAAATGGTAATTCAATTAAATATTTATACATATCGGATGATGTGGTCATTTGAGTATCAAAAGTTCATTTATGCAATAATTGTTAAGTGATAGTACTTGATATGACCAAATATTCTAACACACCATTAAATATTCAGGCAAAGTATGAATCCATGGAAAATATCTTATTCTCCAGTTCATAGCCCATAAATTCCAGCAAGCAACTCATTTAATTGGTGGTTAGAAAATTGATGTTGAAAGACATTGATTAATGATAACTCTGAATAAATAAAATTTCTCAGACATGTAAAGAATCTCACGGATTAACACGTTGCATGATAAATGTATAATACGAAGTACAATGTAAATAATATACTCTCGTGATAAAACATAGTATAAAGTGGTTGGTCAATAGTATAAAATACATTAGGGGGGAGGGAGTGGTCACCAAAGTTTACCAAATTGCCAAATTGCCACATCATCATCTACCAATCACAACCTTCCAACTCAAAGTTTACCAAAGTTTACCAAACTTTACCAAAATGGTGGCGGCGGTCACCAAAGTTTACCAAAGGGATTTTTTTTATTTTTTCGTTCAAAAATTCGACCGTTGGTCCTTGCTTTCCACAAAAACCATTCGGCAAATGTTACCGAATTTTTTTTTTGCCGATTTTCACCGAGCGGTGGCGGCGGTGTTGCCGAGCTTCACCGAGCTTTTGCCGACAAACACCGACTCCACTCCCTCCCCTCTTATGTTAGTAGTTTTTTTGTAATTACACGATCCCTTAGGGGGGAGGGAGTGGTCACCAAAGTTTACCAAATTGCCAAATTGCCACATCATCATCTACCAATCACAACCTTCCAACTCAAAGTTTACCAAACTTTACCAAAATGGTGGCGGCGGTGTTGCCGAGCTTCACCGAGTTAAAAAAGGGATTTTTTTTATTTTTTCGTTCAAAAATTCGACCGTTGGTCCTTGCTTTCCACAAAAACCATTCGGCAAATGTTACCGAATTTTTTTTTTGCCGATTTTCACCGAGCGGTGGCGGCGGTGTTGCCGAGCTTCACCGAGCTTTTGCCGACAAACACCGACTCCACTCCCTCCCCTCTTAGTTTTATTTTTATAATTGTATTTTTTTTTTGAAAGGCAACATATTATTGAGACCCCGAACAAAAACAAGATACAAAATAAGGCGCTCCACCTCAATTAAATAAGATAATTAAAAGAGGACGGAGCCCAAAGAAAAAACAACGAATTAGATAAAGAAATTAAAACCTAGCTTATAAACTAAAAAAAACTATCACAAACATACTGTCATACAAGATACTATTTGGAATTCTAAATTTAGAAGGGCCATCTGACAACTTGTGAATCCCATCCCTTCTCAGTTCTCACTTGACTACAATTTGAACCATGATAAATAAACCATTAAAACAACAAGGTGCCCTTATCTGCCAAAAGATGTTGTCTGCATGAACAAACCAGAGAAGTGACCCACCACATATTCACTCAAACACACAAACCACTCAGATGAAACCAATCAAGGGCCAAAAGATAGCTTGGTCCATGATCAAAAGGATGCCAAACTAATTAGTGCAGCAGAGAATTAACACAAGCATAAAGTGCAAACCACAAACTCAGCCAAACACAGACTAGATTTAGAATCAGCAAAAACTCAGCCAAACACAGGTGCTGCAACTCACTGCAGCAGACTACACAACAGAAACTGTTCACCCACTCGTGTTGTTAACTAAGCCACATTTTATAGGATCAAAAAGCCATTGTTGCCAATCCATCTCAAATTTCTTTTTCGATCTTCTCGTTATCCATTCGAAGCTCTTTAATTGAATATCTTGAAACATTTTGTTTATACTTGAGACTTTTCCCTTGAAGACACGAATATTTCTCTCCTTCCAAATATAATATCCGGATGTCCATCTAACCGCTTGCCATAAACGGATGGCATGGTTAGGGATATCAACGTTCCCATTGGACGCAAATAATTCATCAATAGAGAAAGCATTGACATCACCAACCTTCCACCATCTATAAACCTTTTCCCAAACACTCCTAGCAAAGTTGCACCAAACTAAACTATGCTCACATGATTCCACCGCACTATCACACCACGGGCAAAGAGTAGAATCCAAATCAATACCTCTTTTGTCGAGCTCCACACGAACCGGAATCCTACCTTTTAAAGCTCTCCAAACAAAGATGTTGACCTTCTTAGGAATCCATTTATTCCATAAAGTGTGTTGACCATCACTTTCGAACCCCAACATTCTCTCCTCCACCATTTTTGTTAGTGCTTTAACTGTAAATTTGCCATCCTCTTGAAGAGTCCATCTCCATTTGTCCCTACAATCATTAGAAACCCCAACATTTTGTAATATAATGAGTAAATCTTCGAACTCCTTGCAAACCCTCCCTCTTAAATTTCTAACCCAATCCCATTCCCATTGCCACCCATTATCCACCCACTTCCCTTTTTCCGCCACCCTACCATCCTTTCTCCTATCTAGATGATACAATCTAGGAAACATATCGCATAATTTCGAATCGCCGACCCACTTATCTACCCAAAACCCTATATCTAAACCATTCCCTACATTAGCCACAAAAGAAGAAGAAAACTCTAATCCTAACTCCCCTAAATCCTCACCTATCTTAATGATTTCACACCACACCCCTCCACGCTTAACGTCCCCCCCTCCCGCCCCCCTAACAACCCCAAGACCTCCACTGTCACCATAGATACTCTTAATAACCTTTACCCATAACGCCCCCCCCTTCACTCTTGAAACGCCACCACCATTTCCCCAAAAGAGCCCAATTTTTTGCCCGCAAAGACCCAATATTTAACCCCCCATCCCCGTTGTTGGATAAAACCTCGACAACAATCCGAAATTCGATCGTGGAACACTAGATCGCGGTTTGAACCGAGCACAAGCTGCAACCTTCAACGTAACCTGTTGAAGAATAAAGAAACGAGAAGATCGACAAGACTACTGCACACGTAAAGTACCCTCGAACAACCCTTTATTAGAACCAATAAAGCTTACATTCGAGTCAAGAAGAATGTTAACACTAGCATCCCCCCTCACCTCTATTTATAGAGATGAGGGGGTAGGAAACCATGTAAGAGTCGGCTATGGATTCTCCCTAACCGACCTCACCATGAAACCGGCCACATGGGCCTTCCTTGCCTTGCAAGGCAAGCTAAACACTTCCTAGTTTTAGTCTACTACCTAATCTAATTACAAAATACACTTAAGCCCCTAAACTACGTTTAAGTTTACTACTAATATTCTAACAATTTCCACCTTAGGAGTAACACTTAAACATAACCGATACTCAGCATCTTTTCCTCGTGCTGGAACCTCGGACCGGGGACCACCTTGTCGACCAGGCATTGTACTTCAGTAATTTTCCAAGATTAGCTTCCGTAGACTCATTCACTTTCTTCTTTTCAGCAACATTACCCTCTGCACCCTCTTGACCAGGTACTCCAGTTACCGTAATGTCTGCCCCCACCTTTATACCAAGGTGTATCTTTTCCTGCTCCTTTACCAAGCAGTCCGTGTTTGTCTTTTCTTCAAGTTGCTTGTCCTCCAACTTTCTTTGAGCCACTGCAGCACCATCGTTACTAACCTGAACAACCTCAGCTTCACGATTCCCTTGAGCTCCCTGCAGTTCCACCTCAAACCAAACACGTTCATCAACCTGTACTCCATGGACTCCTGTTTTAACACCAGGACCAAGTTGTTTGAACCCAACTTGTTTATGACCAAGTTGTTTGAGACCAACTTGTTTATGACCAAGTTGTTTGAACCCAACTTGTTTATGACCAAGTTGTTTGGGACCAACTTGTTTTGAACCTCCATGCTTTTGTACACCAAAAGTCGTCACTTTTGCTTCAAGAGTATACATACAGTTTTCTTTCCTGATCCCAGTCATCATAACCCGACAACCTTTGATCACCTTGACTCTACCCATCTGCATCTTCACAGTATAACCCTCTTTTTCAAGAGTACCCAATGAAATCAAGCTTTTTCTTAACCCTGGAACATACCTGACATCTTCCAGTATAAAGCTTGAACCATCATGCAACTGTATCTTCACTTTTCCTGTCCCTTTGATAGTGCATGTCCTGTTATCACCTAACTGAACCGAACCACCATCAATATCCTTGAAGTCATACAAGAAATCCCTCCTAGGTGTCATATGATAAGACCCACCTGAATCTATTACCAATTCAGTCATCTCATCATTCCCGAACACCGCCAAGGCTTCTCCAAAGTAGGCGTTACCGTCGTCATCCGAAGAATCAGAATCCTGATCATGCTTACCCTTCTTGACGAACCCACTTGACTTCTTCTTTGGACAGTCTCTCTTCAGATGACCCTCTGAATGACATATGAAGCACTTGAGTTTACCAGTTCCACCCCTTGACTTAAACCGCGAACTTCCACCAGAATGAGCTTTCCTTGAATGATCTGACCCTCCCCTTACATATAACCCGTCACCATTTTCTTCCTTTGTGCCTTCAGTTCGTTTCTTTAACTCTCTTGAATTCAGAGACGCAAGAACATCTTCCATTGTCAAGGATTCCCTCCCATACAACAATGTCTCCACAAAGTTTTCGTAAGACGATGGTAACGACGTAAGTAACATAAGTGCTTGATCCTCATCCTCAATCTCGATATCAATATTCGCTAAATCAAGTATCAACTTATTAAACTCATCTATATGATCACACAGTTTCGTACCTGGACTCATATAGAATGTGTACAGCTTCTTCTTCAGATATAGTCTGTTTGCTAAGGACTTAGTCATATACAGACTAGTCAACTTTGTCCAAATTCCTGCAGCAGATGTTTCCTTGGTAACTTCCCGTAAAACCCGGTCTCCCAAGCATAGAATCAAGATACTGTATGCCTTCTTCATCAAAGCAGCCTTTTCACCTGCTTCCATGTCCGTGGGTAATGTCTCTAATGCAGCATCACATCCGAGCTGTACCATTAAAGCACGCACCTTTATTTGCCATAACCCGAAGTCATTCTTCCCATCGAATTTTTCGATGTCAAACCTAGTTATCGAACTAGCCATTCTTCTTAAACCTTGCTAAAAACCTTGTCAAGTTGTTTATTAACCAACTTTACCGACAAGCCTCACAAGCCGTGTGCAATATTCCCCCTTGTTGCTAAAAACCCTTCTTGCAAATCGAATTAATTAGAATAGCGCTAAACCCTCGATTTTGAACAAGCCAACCCGACCGTAAACTTGAATCCCAAGCAAACCACGATCGAAACTTGTACCGCAAGAAAACAAAAAACCGCAACAACAAAAAACCCTTCGAAGTCGATTTATAAACACTTAAACGAAAACTTGATCTTTTATTAAAAAGACAACTGATCACATGAATCGTAATAAACCCAACGTGGAAGTAATATTAACTTATTAGAAAATACCCTAATAAGACAATAAAACCTTATCAACTTGTATATTCTTTCACTTTGGGATGAATAAACAAATAACCCACCACTGGTCACTATTTTCTTTTTCACGTGTATAAAAAAAAAATCAACTTTGTCTTCTTCGCTTAGTAAACCTGCTACTTCCGATCAACTTCGAAACTTCGACAAACTCGGAACTTCGATCTAGCACTCGAACTTCGATGACCACAATAACCTTGGCTCTTGATATCACTTGTTGGATAAAACCTCGACAACAATCCGAAATTCGATCGCGGAACACTAGATCGCGGTTTGAACCGAGCACAAGCTGCAACCTTCAACGTAACCTGTTGAAGAATAAAGAAACGAGAAGATCGACAAGACTACTGCACACGTAAAGTACCCTCGAACAACCCTTTATTAGAACCAATAAAGCTTACATTCGAGTCAAGAAGAATGTTAACACTAGCATCCCCCCTCACCTCTATTTATAGAGATGAGGGGGTAGGAAACCATGTAAGAGTCGGCTATGGATTCTCCCTAACCGACCTCACCATGAATCCGGCCACATGGGCCTTCCTTGCCTTGCAAGGCAAGCTAAACACTTCCTAGTTTTAGTCTACTACCTAATCTAATTACAAAATACACTTAAGCCCCTAAACTACGTTTAAGTTTACTACTAATATTCTAACACCCGTGTGCAGCTAGTAACATGTCCCATTTAACCCATTGTATTTTTTTGCCCTCACCCACCACCCCTCCCCAAAAAAAGTTCTTTCGAATACTCTCTAGATTTTTTATCACACTCGAAGGCACACGGAACATCGAAAAATAATACAAAGGCAAGCTACCTAGAACCGATTTAACCAATGTCAATCGACCCCCAAAAGACATCGTTTTAGTCTTCCAATCCGCTAGACGCTTCTTGAATTTATCAACAACGGGATCCCACGCACTAACCCGTCTCATGTTTTCACCAATTGGTAACCCCAAGTAAGTGAAAGGAAACTCCCCTACACCGCATCTCATCCAACTTGCCATAACACCAATTTCTGTTTCATTCACCCCTACCCCATATAATTTGCTTTTATCATAGTTAACCTTTAACCCAGATACTTCTTCAAAACATTTAAGAATGCACATCAACGACCTTGCATTCTCTTTGGTCCATTCGCCGAAGAAAATAGTGTCATCCGCATATTGAAGGTGAGACACCACCACCCTATTATTACCGATACGCACCCCCCTAAAAATACCATTTTCGACCGCTTCATTAACAATAGCATTTAACCCTTCCGCCGCAAGGATAAAAAGAAACGGAGATAACGGATCACCTTGTCTGACTCCTGTTTCCAAACTAAATTCTTCCGTCGGAGACCCGTTAACAAGAATTGACATAGTAGAGGAACGTAAACAACTCTCCACCCACTTGCACCATTTCACCCCAAATCCCATTTTTTTCATTATATCCAATAAAAACCTCCAATTAATGCTATCGTATGCTTTCTCAAAGTCGACTTTAAAAATAAGACATTTTTCACCTTTTTTCTTCAAATATTCAACCGATTCATTTGCAATTAGGATACCATCTAGAATATATCTACCTTTAATAAAAGCATTTTGCACGTCACCTACTACTTTTCCTATCACATTTTTAACTCTCTCAGCAAGAATCTTCACAATAATCTTATAATAGCATCCAATGAGGCTGATAGGTCTAAAGTCCCCCAAAGTGATAGGATCTGCAACCTTTGGGATAATGGTTATGAAGGAGGGTCAAAAGTAATAAAAGGACAAAAGCGCATGTATCTCGTGTGTTCATATGGCGAATTTTTTAACTCTACTTCACACTTACTCTTCCACTTTTACTTACTTTAATACATTTTTTAAGCCTTGTGTGTTACTCCACTAATCCTTTTCAAACGTTTAAAAATCCAAATCTTCTATGTTTTCTTTTGGGTTTTACCTATAACTATGACGTGCGACGTATTTTACATTTTTTTTCTTCTCTAAATCTAGATAACGACTTTTCTAGTATAGAATATTTAATACTGTAAGATTTTCTAACCTTTCACCCATTTCATTTTTGTAAAGCAAACTACTCAAATTTCATTACTAAAGTTGTTAAATACAAGGAAACCTTGGTGCATTTCCACCGGTTTTTTAACAATACAAACTTTCCTTGCATGTATGACACGAGGCCTTAATTTTTGGCCATTGGTACTCATACCACTCTTTTTTATTCTTGCACCACAATGATGCATATCTCACCTTGTAACATGTGCATTAGGCGTATAACCTTGTGGTAAAAGTATAAAAAAATGATGTGAGTATCAACACCCTTAAATTTTAAGGTGAAAATAACAAAGCATGGTAAATTAGGCTTACCATTCACCGATTTGTTCTTTAGTTTATTTTTATTTTTATTTTAATAATAATAATAATAATAATAATAATAATAATAATAATAATAACACACCTTATATAGTAACCAAGTGCATTTTTCCATTTAGGTCATTCGGTTTTAATAAAATGTAATCGATGCGGTGGATATGGACACCTTCAAAAAAACATGCAAGAAATCTCCATCTGATGTGAGAACAACGTAAGTATTCGTACCATATCAAGTAGTCTCACGTAAAAGGTGAAATAGTTCTTGATAGTTTATTACTACGTATATAGTCTTCACAAACAATCTCAATAAACATTATGTGAAAGCTAATGATTTATTTTTGTTATTTCAGGAGATGAACGAAGAATACAAAAACTTGTGAAAGTAACAAGTTGAAGTCACACTAAACAATTTCGATAAATGAACTACTAGATTTTCTTTTAGTCATTAGTTCAAGAGCTTATCATAAAGGACTTTTATTAGTAGTATACTGAAAAACTGAGTTTAATTGTATAATGTCATGTTTTGAGTTATGTGTTTTGCTGGATGATTTACCATGGATTGATTTTTGAGCTTTTAATGCATTTGCTTTTTATTCTTGAATTTTATATCATGTTTCTTTATCTCAGTGTTTAAACCAATTGTTCATATATATTTTTTGGCCTTGAGTGATGAAAGAACATGTTACTAAAACCTCAACGATGGTTATAAGAAAACTATTACTAACCTATATGGGTCGTGTTCTAAAAATTATATAAAAGAAAATAGTGACGAGCAATTTTAACTTGCTTGATTTGACATGGGTGAATATGAGAATTTTAGATGTATTAATAGGACATATTTGTAATATTTAGTGAAGGGTAAAATAATCATTTATCTTGTTCAATAAGAGGAAAATAATAATTTTAGAAATTTATATAAATATAAATATAATTTAATTGATGTTTGATATATATAAGAATATAAAAAGCCTAGAAAAGATAAATGTAATTGTTTTTAAATAATAGATTAAAAGCAAAGCTTAACTAAAAAAATAAAATAAAATAGAAAAGAATAGTAGTGGTTTGCTGGATAGTGGACCATGCTAGTTGATAAACAAGTGTGGGATTTTCCATGGTTGATGAGATACATATTCTTTTCTACTATTATTGAACCTTGAGAGGTTAAGGCTGTCTTTCCTCACCTCTCTCTCACACACACACATGCCCAGCCCACTAGTCTCTGTTTCAAGTTGTGGCTGAAACCTCAAAACTAGCTTGCTTTCTGTGAACTTTCCTCATATTCCTTCATTACCCTGATATTAAATTCTTCACACTTTGTTCTTTCAAAATTTCATTCCAGCTGCTACGTATGTCTTCTTCTTCTATGCTTTGTAAGTTAAAGTTACTTTTCATATGATGTTCATTTCATTATATTTTCATATATTTCTTTCTTTCTTAATTGCTAAATAGTACTTTTTCTCAAAATAAGTATTCACTTTAGAGGTGACACGCTAAAGATTTTATGTTAACCAATTAAACGTGGACATTTATTATTTTGAGACATAACTAAATAATAACGTGGACACTTGTTTTAGAAGTGGAGTACCAAGTTTCAAAGTAATGTCATTTTAGTTGTTATCATCATTTGCAACATTTTCTTTGTTATATTTGTTCTTGATGTTTAGTTTTTATTCATGACTTGTTGGCTATATAGAATGCTTAAATTAGCAAGATCTGGAATGATTCGATCATAGAGTCGTAAATGGTGTGTTGTTAACAAATTGTTGGTTGATGAGTTGTCATATTAATTATTGTGGATGATAAGGATGACTACTAGACTACTAGCATCACTTTGTTTCGTTTACATGATAAACTAGCAAGTAACACTAGCTTTGCCGCGGCGGTTACTCTGAAATAATTTTTTCAGTAAGTAAATCATGTATTTTACTTTATTATATTATTTTAACAATATATTTACGGATATCAAAAATTTCATGTGACGGTTTCCTTTTTTTGAAGCCATTCGTATATAAAATGAGCCCGTTTGGCATGTACCCCTTCAGGCTCGTACCCGTTCAGGCTCGTGCCCGTTCGGCCTGTTGCCCGTTCGGGTTTGTATATTTGTATAACGTGCTTTATTATTTGTATTAGCATCATTTAATGCAGAAATTGTGATTAAGTTGGTTGTACAATATGCTTGATAATTTGTATTTCTTATCTAAGAGGTGTTTTAATAACTGCATTAATTGTATTTATTGACTAGTTAATTAATTGACTAAATTAAATATCTTGACCAAATTAATAGTGCTTTGTATTGTATTTAATGTTAGTAAACGTATTTTTAATTAGTTGTATTTTTAGCTTAATAACTTGTAATGCTGAATTTTAAGTATTTCTATTTAAAAATTGTATTTAATGTTAGAAAATGTGTTTTAATTAGTTGTACTTTTAGCTTAAGTACTTGTAATTGTATTTAATTTTAGAAAATATGTTTTAATTAGTTATACTTTTAGCTTAAGAAATTGTAATGCTGAATTTTAAGTAATTATATATATAGAAGGCTTTCATGCTTTATTAGATAGTAAGAAGATAAGCAACAAAAAGGTTGAATTAATTTGATGGTTTTAATGATGAAAAATAGTGTAACAAGTTAGGTTAAATAACATTTAGCTACCTTACCTAGGGGTGTTCATGGTTCGGGTAATAAACCGAAAACTGAACCGAACCGAAAGAAACCAAACCGAATATATAATCGAAACGAACTTGTTAAAACCGAACCGAACCGAATTAAAAATTCGGTTTTCAGTTTGGATATGGTTTTGGCTATCTGAACCGAAAACCGAATTTATATAAATATATATATTTTTTTATATATTTATATTATTTTATATATAAAAAGTATCCATTAAAATTTTATACTAATATAAAAAACACTTTTTTATGCTTGAAATATTTTTTTTGCCAAAAATATATATAATTAAATTTTAAAAAAAATATAAATAGTGTAATTCAAGTACAAATTTCGGTTTTCGGTTTTGACCCATAACCGAACCGAACTTCGGTTCGGTTCAGTTATATATATTTTCGGTTCGGTTCGGTTTTCGGTTATGACCCAAAAAAAATTTTTAACCGAACAACGCGAACCGATGAACACCCCTAACCTTACCCTTTAATCAAAAGGCTTGGCCCAGTGTGATTCACTAGGACTTGGGCTTTTATGAAGTTATTAGGTCTCATGCTCGAAACCTGAAAGCTTGTCCCGTACCATGTGAAGCGTTGCACGACTCCATTTGCCAGCTTGATTATGTGATACCAAGCTAGCTTAGGTGGCGATTGGGTTGGGTTGGGTTTTAAAACTTCAAAACTGCGTTTTCAAAACTTATCACGTGCTCCTTTCCAATTACTAGTGTTTAACGAACGCAATAATCAGATAGTCTCCTCCAAAATGCAATCCCAAATACACTCTTAAATTCTTAATAAAATAAAACAGTAAATATAAATATATGATTGAGCTGCCCCTTATTTTACAGAGTTTTAAGAATAGACTCCTTTCACCTGGCTCAATAACAAAGTTGCATTTCTTTTGGTTTTTTCAGTTTGTACTTTTGTCATTTATATCACCATGGGTGCAGAATCCGTTTTTATCTCTTTGTGTTTTTCTTGAATTCTTGTTCTTATCAGCAAATCCTTTAGTGTAGGCGTATTTTATTGAAAATTTGGACATTTGGTCCATTCATAACCTTTGTGCACATTGGAATTGCTATAATTAGTAACTACCTACCCATGTTTAAATATTCTTTTGAAAAGGTCCTTTATATGATTATGATGATGAAAAATAAGAAATTAAGCTAAAGAATAATTATTGTCATTATCTTTAGACATGTGTAGCCGCTACATGTTACGGAGTAAATTATTAAACAAAAGGCGGCAAGTAAATGATCTTTGTCAAGGACCATGATGTGGTACTTGAGCTAAGAGAATGTTTAATTGTCAAAGGACCATGGTGCGGCATCTATAGCAATTATAGTTAACTGATTCAAGATAGATAGACTCGTGTTGATTTTGATAGTAACTTATTTCACGAGTCATACTCGGTAAGTTTAGTGCCATATCTAGGGTAGAAAGTCACCCCGCCACCAGTTGTAGTTGCTTACTGACAAAAAGTTTTATTGCGCTTTTGTAAGATACTGCACTTGTAATCTAATTTCTTACCCATTACACGGTCCCCTCCCCCCTTCTGCTTCATGTGAGGTACTGTAGTGAACCCACAGCTATAATTCGTCATGTGCGAAAGGAAAAACCAATAATTTACTTTCTGTGTTTCACTTGGTGCAGTGTGGCCTTTTGTGTTATGTGAGTGGCCCTTCAAGATTATTATAGTCATCAAGTCTCACCTACATGTTAGATAGTCAATGGTAGTACCATATGGGCAATGAATGACATGGTGTAAAGACCAAAGAGTATCCAATTGAAATATCATTCACAATTTCAAATAATATAGATTTAGATCGAGGTTAAGCTGAGTTAACTTTACTCCTTGTTTCTGAACTAAAAAAAATATATCACAAATTGGGACCATAGTTTCTATTGGTTTGCAGATTCGTATGATGAAAAGATTCTATATAAAGGCTGTAAATGCGAAATCTTTATCATCATCAAAATGTCAAATTATATTGTATTACCTACTACATGATCTATTCCCATTTTATGAATTTTGCCTTGATTATATTATTGATATTGTATATACATGTATAGGATGGCTTGTACTGACTGACTTCAGCACACACACCTCTTGGCTCACCATGAAGCTAGTAACAAAGAAGGGATTAACATCTATGGCGCCATTTCGTTTGAAAGGAAAATCAACCCCTTGCTTCTGTTTATTTCAAAAAGCTAAATCTGGATATGGACCCGGAAATTCACCGGTTTATCTCAACGTATATGACTTAACACCCATGAATGGCTATGCTTATTGGGCTGGCCTTGGCATTTTTCATTCTGGTGTTGAAGGTAACACTTTTCCCATTTCTTTACCGTAAATTAACCAACTTTAACAATTTAAGTAAATTAATATACTTTTAAATGACAGTTCATGGTGTAGAATATGCGTATGGAGCTCATGACTATCCGAGTAGTGGTGTGTTTGAGGTTGAACCACGGCAATGCCCAGGATTCACTTTTAGGAGGTCAATATTGATCGGGACTACATGTCTGGACCCGGTCCAAGTCAGAGAGTTTATGGAGGAGCATGCTGCTAACTACTTTGGTGACACGTATCACCTAATTGTAAAAAACTGCAACCATTTCTGCAACGACATTTGTTACAATTTGACAGGGAAGCAGATCCCGGGATGGGTCAACAGACTTGCTAGACTAGGTAACAATTCTTCCTAACTACTCTGCAATATTCTTGAATACATAAACTTTTTATTTATTTCTTTATGCTCTACATTTGTAGGTTCGGTGTTTAGCTGTGTTTTACCAGAAGCACTTAGAGTTTCAGCAGTGCAACATGATCCTCAATTTATACCATACGAGAATGAGAAGCAAAAGCTAAGAAGTAGTAGTTTCAGTTTCTTATCGTCAAGGCAGAAACAGTTGTCGTTTTCTTCATTGTTTCTGCAGTCTCCATTAAAGAAGGGTTGCTTACGGCCTTGGGAGTTGAGACGATCCAGAACCGTGGCGCTGAACAACGATTAATATAATGGAAGAGTTCTGTTACTTAATGCTCCTTTAGTTTAGATTTATTTTGATTTGTTCCTTTTTCCTCTAAAATCTCGTAAATAGGTAGTCGTTTGAGTGTGCATTAGTGTGTCATCAGTATCAAGAATTCAAGTTAACTGAAACTATATTTAGGGGGGAAATTGGTAGTTTCTGGGGTGGAGAAGATGTATATTACTGGCGGTTTGCTATTCTTGCATCTTCACATATATTAGCGTGTTGAAATCTTTGTACGTTAGATTGAACGGAAGTTTGATCATAATACATCACTGTATTGTTTTAGGCTTGCTGGAGTATGTGCCACAAGACGTACATAGTATTTGATGTCCTCACAAGAGATCGGTTCAAATCTCACTCGGTACATATTTTTAGGAGTGGTCAGAGAAAGTCCGAATGATTGTGAAATACCAAGGTTTGGTCCCATACATCCAAGTTAAAAACTCACTTCTATGAGTAACTTGAATAGGAAAACCTTCATCCATTTACTCATTTCAGAACACGTGCCACATGCCCACACACCAAATCCAACAGTTAAAACGTAGTAGGGCAATTGTATACCTACTAAAACTTGTATATTTGCATATATATGTCCAAAACATGCTTAACTTGCATTGTACATCATGAATTAAAAACTTATATTTTGAGAAAATATGCAAATATTTGAAATTTAGTAGGTATATATGCAATTCTTCCTAATTTTTACCTAATTTTTAGATAAAGCAAAGAAGCCAAGCCATGCATGTGGCTTAAAACACTAATCCTTTTTAGGCATATAAATATGTTTTAGGCGAAACTCGAATGCATAAAATCTTTGTTGATAACAGTTACAGATATGGCGATATATCAAAACTCATAAGTCCTATGCTGTTTAAACCGACTATTTATCATAAGTTTTCCCCCTAACTTTTTGCTTGTTCTCCACTTGCAAGATTTGTTTTCTATTTTAATTATTTTACTATTTTAAGGTCATAAGCTATTCAAGCACCAAAATGAAAATGTGTGTTCTAATAATGCATAGGTACATAAACTATGTCACATTCAAACTTAAACTCGTAACCTTTCGGTTACGAGATAATTCACAAAAAGTTACTAGATAATTTACGCACTGCTAGATAACATAGCTGTTAAGAGATCTTAAAAATAACGAAAATTAGCATTTATTCAATGAAAAATGATTGACATGACTAAAAACATATATCTTATACTACGTAATATAGTTAATAGTTAAACTGTATAACAATAATTTATTAGTTTATGAAGAAGTTATTAGACGATTAGATCATGGCCCAAACCAGGTTAGTTCGAGTCATAATCTAATCGTCTAATAGAAGTGAATATTTATCATTAACAAGTTATTTACACATTGTATTAGACATAAAGTTAAGCTTATTTTTAGTCATTTCAATTTTCAATCATTTCTTTCATATAATTAAGTTGTTTATCTTTATCTTACTTATTTTCTTACTAAAATAAACTTAAATATCAAAATAATAATAATAATAATAATAATAATAATAATAATAATAATAATAATAATAATAAAAAAAAAAAAAAAAAAAAAAAAAAAAAAAGCCAAACACCCCCTAACGTCTGAACATAAACAAATAGAGTCTGGCACGCAAGTCAAGAAAGAATCACAATCACCACTGAATCTCCTCCTTTCCAACACCTTCTTCAACTTCAAACTTCAACTATTTGAAAATCATTTCCCGATCACCATGGAACCCAAACCAAAACAAAACCCAAATCCAAACACCCCTAAACGAGACTTCCTAACCCATCTCGAATCATACCTCTCCAAACGCGACGGAGTAGACAAACTCTTAAAAATCACACGTTACGCCACCAAAATCATCTTATCCTCCAACACAATCCCCATATCCAAACACCCCTCAATCCACACTCGTCTCAAAACCTTCGAAACAAACGTGGGCATAAGCCGAAAAGCCTTCCGTATAGGAAAATTCATACAAGATGTCAACTCTTTACGATCCTTAAACCCGGAAACCAAACAAGACTTCATAATGGCTTTGATAGCATACAGTTGTGAAGGGTTGTATTATTTTGTGGAACAGTTTGTCTGGTTAGTTAAGTCGGGTTTAATAGATAAGAAATATGGGTATAAGTTACAGTTAATTAGTGCCTGGGCGGAGCTGTTTGGTTTTTTCGGGAGTGTTTGTTTAAAAGTTAAGGAATTAGATAGGATTAAAAGAGATGAGGAGTGTTTGGTTTCGAGTATTGAGATTAAGAGTTTGAGAGGGGAGGGGGAGGGTGTTGAGGTGGAGAAATTGAGGAAAGTGAGGGAAAAGAAGATGTTGAAAAGGTTGTCGGTTGTTCAAGATGTCGCAGATGGTTTGATGGCCGTTGCGGATGTGAGGGATGGGAAAGGGGTGTTGTCCGCGCCGTTGTTGTTGGCGTGTGCCGGGATGGTATCTGCGGTTATTAGTACTCATAAGAATTGGGTGTCTTGTTGAGGATTGATAGGTGATTAACTTGAAATTTGAAATTGATATGAATAAAGGTTATAGTGTTATAAATTGTGTTGATCGAATTGTTACTAATAGCAGTGGGTGTGGCTCGTTATGCTGCCTCACCACTCCTACGTGGAAACTGAAATTGCTCGCCGTCCCTCGCCACGGTACCACCACCCCCTCGCCACAGCTCGTTGTTGGGAGCTTGCTCGTGCAGACGACGAGCTATATGTTCTGACAAAAGCTTATGTGATTTTTTTTTTTTTTTTCGTATCTATAAAATCAATTTATTATGTTTTGGGTTTCATGAACTGGGTTTCAGTGTGTGTGTGTGGTGTGTGTACATGAAGAAGAAGAAGGTGTGTGTGCGCTAGGGATGGCAACGGGTCGGGTTTGGGTCGGGTTTTAGTGAACCCGTACCCGTTTATAATATCCATACCCAAACCCGCCCCAAAACCCGTCGGGTACCCAATTAATATTATCTATCGGTTTTTCGGGTTTCCCCGTGGGTTTCGGTTATCCCCAATTGAATAATATATAGACAAAATGACAGTATTAACATTAAGTGACACTAAAATCCACCAAAAATAAAGGAAAACACCCTAATATAATCATTTTTTAAAAAGTTAAAGAAAATGAATATAGTATCAAACGATTTAATGCTTTTGAATAATTCATGTACAAAATAAAATATTTGTAATAGAGATACATATATAAAAAAATATAATGGAAGAAATTATATACTCCCTCCGTCCCAAAATTTAAGTCCATATTGACTTTTTAAATCCAACTTTGATCGTAAATATTTATGTTTTTTATTATATAATACTTGATGAAAATTATATCATATGAAAATACATTTAAAACTCAATCCATTTATATATTTTGTATTAAGTATTATATAATACACACAAAAATATTTAAGGTCAAAGTTGGATTAGAAAAGTCAAAATAGACTTAAATTATGGGACGGAGGTAGTATAATACATATATATTCTAGTTAATTATAATATCAATAAAGCGGGTATAGATTCGGGTAAACGGATACGGGTACGGGTACGGGTACGGGTAATCGGGTGGGTATTACCAGAACCCGTACCCGAACCCGTACCCGGCTAAAAAATTATATCAATACCCAAACCCGCATCCAAACCCGCCAACCCGCCCCTGAACCCGACGCAACCGGTTCGGGTTTCGGGTGCTTTTGCCATCCCTAGTGTGTGCGGTGTGTGTACATGAAGTGGGTTTCATGTTTTTGGGTTTCATAAAATCAATTTTTTTGGGGGGTTTTGTTTTTGGTTTCAAGAAACATTATAAAGAGATAGAATTTGTATTATTTGAATGTAATCATTTTTTTTTTTTTTTCTATAAAAAAATTATTTGTATTATTTGAATGTAATGTATTTTTATTTTTAATGAGATAGAATTTAGTTTATTTGGAAATTTTAATAAAAAAAAATAAAGTTGTAAGTGGTAGGCTCCGGGGGTTAGTTGTGAAGAGGTGTTAGGGTGATGTGTCACCCGTGGGCCCCAAATGAGTAAAACTAGCTCGTTGCCACACCCACTGCTCTAATGTTGATGTTTGATTACACTTTTGTTGATTATACATTGATCCCTATAACCTTGGGATTTCTTTTTTAGCTTGCTTGCAAAGCCTAGTCGAAATTGCTTATACTTAGTAAGAGCATCATGTATTGTAAACATGATAACAATGCAAATTGCACTAATATTTTTTTTGTCGTACGATGGTAACATTGAACAGTGATATCGGCTACAATCCACAAAAACACACACAAGCACTTGTTTCACGTTGTTATCACTACAACTTTGAGCTATAATGCTTGGATATGAAGATAGGTGGTTAAGCTGATGATGTGAATATTTAGCCGAAAATCTCATTTAAAGACATCACTCATATTGTACAAGAAAATTTGAATTTTGGTAATATGTTTTTGGATGCTGCTACTTAAAAATGTTAGTGTGGTTACTTAGTAAATTACTGCTATAAAATGTGAGCCGTTGAGATTGTATTGTCTTATTTTTGTTTGTTTGTTTTAAAAGTGGTTAAAAATGAGATTGTATCGTCACAAGGATTTTTTTAGGGACTTTTACATTTCAGTTATAAATCAAAATTTTCTAACTGTCATTGTGGGACCAAATTCAGAATATCCCCTAACCACCTACCCGGTATCATTCACAGTTAACGCTACCGGCATCCGTCAAACCTTGCATTTCATCGTACACATGATGTGCAAAAACATAATCACACTATTAAGGTTTCACAATTTTTAAATGGATTCAGAACTCAACAACATACGTAGATCCTCATCGCGCAGATCCTCATCACAGCCCCAATCCCCTCATAATCACGACGACCCCAATCTCGAACACGGTCTTATCAACGACGACGACACATCAACATCCGAACAAGAACTGGAACCCGAAAGCCTTGATAAAAAATATGCACCATTTGCACGACATGACATGTACGGAATCATGGGACGTGGGACATTACCTTGGTCTCAAAAGATTCTGTTTTTGGTTTCATTGATGACATTGCTTCCGTTACGCGTTGTATTTGGTACATTGATTGTTTGTGTTTATTATTTGATATGTAAATGTTGCACATTGTTTTTGGCGCCAAAAAAGGAAAGTGAACAAGAGGATTATGGGCATATGGGTGGGTGGAGAAGAAAAGTTGTGTTTTGGTTTGGGAGGGTTCTTTCGAGGTTGTTGCTTTTTGTTTTCGGGTTTTATTGGATTAAGGAGACATATAGGAATTCCCCCGTTAATGATAGCGAATCCGACAATGAGGTAGCTTTCTATTGTATGATTAGTTGGTTATTAATGTTACTGCAAGTTATAATACTTGTTTGTGAAATTTGTATTACGTTATCTGAAACATACGCTAAGTAGATAGTGGCAAGGACGACATACACAATCGCTAATATAGTGATGAGGTGCGGCATTTTTGAGATGGGAAATGAGAGGAAAATGGTTGATGGAAGAAATGGAAATTAGAAAGGGGCATTTATAGGCTAAAATATAGCCGTTAGGGCACTATTCACGGTCGTTGGAATTCACTATTCCTGATCGTTAGAATATTGTGCACTAGCTGTTATTTTACTATTCATGACTACTATTTTCAATATTCACAGCCATTAGATACATCAGTTACTTTGTCTTGTCTAGTACAGGTAAATTTAACTGAATCACGTTTCCTTAATTTTTGGAATAAAAATCTCTCGACAACCCTCTGTTCAAAATTCTCTACTCAAGTAATCACGATAAACTTGAATTTCGGGACGAAACTCAGAGTGACGGGTGGATACTGTAGAGAACTGCAAAAATTCATATAATTAACAACGGTTAATTATATATTAATCTCTGTCATTATTTTAATCACTATTTTTACAGAAAAATTTGAAATTTTTCTTATTATATTAAATGGTCATGATTATGATATAATATAATTCACGAAATGACGGAACCAGTTCTCGACACGTTTAACGAAATATTAAAACTTCACTAATCCTAATTATACACTAATTACATACTAAACGGGCCCTTAATTTTCTCAGCCCAACTTCTTTCGCCGACTACTATTCATCCAGCCCAGGTTTTAGCCCAACTTCAATCCTATAATTTTATGTGGAGATCGACTAGCAACTATGTCTAAAACACCTCTCGTACTCTTGATTTTTACACATGACATATATATATTTTTTTACCAACTCTTTGCTCACCTAGCCGACTATACGTGTGCCCAATCTCAGAAACATAGGTCGAGTTTTGCTATGTTTTTTAAGGGAAAAGTGTTCGGTCCAAAACAATCCACTCGACATATATAAATAATCCAAAACTAAACCGTTTTGACTCCCGTTTGTTTCTATGAGATACTAATAATATTTCTAGCATGATTTCATGATTAGATGTCGAGTTTGATCAGCTATAACCAAGTATTAAATGAATTCTCAAATCGTGTATGCTTATATATGTTAGTCGACATATATATGTGTCACAAGGACAAGTTCCTTATTTCTAGCTCTCACAAACATTCCTTAAAGTCTTAGGAGGTAAGAGAAGCAATCCAAGATAGTTATTCACTGACACTACATAGTAGATTATGTTTCCTTGAAATATTTGCACCTTACGTGTTCTAAATTCATACTATATGTACTCTATGCCCATTCTCTTGTTTCTTTCATTCAATACACTCAAAAAACTTCCTTTACTATCTTTCAAACATTTCTGATCGACCAGGAGCAAAACTCTCTCACGTTTGGAAGCAAACAAGTGTTATCGGGTTCGATATATAAGTTTATTACTTATAGTCGAATGTTAATATTTCTTGTGAATCGTCCTTGTGTTCTAGCTACCCTCACACGTTCACTACTCACCTAAGAGGTGTTGTAAGTCCTCACGCTCCTTTTTCAATTTGTTTCCCACGTTATTTAAGCTCCATGCATCACGTTTGATATTATATCGAACGTATATAGTTTCATGTTTATTTTTACGTATGCATAATCATATACACAAAAGTGGCTAGCCTCTATCTTGGAAGGCATAGGAGTCACGACACACACTTGTTTCACCTTTATTTTTATGTTACATTCACCATACGAATCTATTTTGAACCTAGTTTTCAATCGGATATAAAAACTCTCAATACTTAGAAAATTTTCTAAATCTTTAACATAAATGAAACACGTCCCATGCAACCTAAGAAACAATTGTATATATTGAAATTTAACTTAACAAGTATACAGTATTTTCACACCACTCGATAGACCACCTAGCTAGCTAACACTTTCGTATATATAACTTGTAAAAATAAGTTAGTCTCGACACTCTAAATTCACTAAAGTGAATCGCAGAAACTAGGTTTTAAAACAACGACATGGGCTTTTAAGCCCAATAAGCAGTTTTAAGCACTTTGAAATAAGCTAGCTTATCTAGACTTTTTGACATGAATTTAGAACATGAAAAATGATATCTTTGATAAGCTCAACTCGTCTCACGATGTACAGGATTTAAAACGCTAGCGGCCCTTTAATTTAGCTCGTTAAGGCCCATTTATATAAAAATAAGCTATTTTCAATAATAAGCAGTTGAAATAAGTTGTAATAAGTATAAGAAAGCTATAGAAATTTTCAGAATATTTTTCTTATAACTTTTGTGTAAAAAGGACTAAACTTGTAGCGCATTTTCACGTTAAAGGACTAAAACTGTCAACTTCTGAAAATAGGGACTACAACTGTAAAAACAGAATCTTTAGGATAGAAAATGATATAATATTAACTTCCAAGCTCAGAATGCTATATTGGACAAGTAGTGGACTTTAAATACAAATATTATAAAATAAAGGACTAACGGTGCAACGCAAACGCCGTTAGGGTAAAAAGTGTAAAAACTAGAAAAATTGTGGAAAACTAGAAGGGGGGGTTGAATAGTTTTACGTCGTTTTAATTGTTATAAAACAAATTGTTTAAAAGTTTTCGTTGATTTATAAAATATAGATTTGATGGTATATGAAATCTAGTTATACACAATATGAACAACACTAAGTATATATACTATGAAGCAATAATTATGTAAGTAATGAAATAAGTAAAAGATGGAAAGATCAAACCGAGAGACAAGCGATTTATAGTGGTTCGGCTACAAGGCACCTTCCTTGCCCTACTCCACTCCCCGAGCACCTAACTCGAGAGTTTTCTTCACTATATCAACAAGCTCCCTTATGGCGGAGAAAACCGTACACACCAATATACACACCAATATACACACCAATCTACACACCAATCTACACACCAATCTTCACACCAATCTTCACACCAATCTTCACACCAATCTTCTTCACACCTAGCTTTTACACACCAATCTTCTACACACCTTCTTCTACACACCAATCTTCACAACTATCCTACTTCACTACTAATCAACTTCTACTATCTACACAACTATTCTCTAACAAATATTCACAACTAATCACACTATGAAATAATAATCAATGATGATGCACAAACAACTTAGATGTGGAGATCACAACTAGTTGTAATACTTCTTGTCTTGAGGGATAGAAGTATTCTTCTCTTGCACTTGAATGGATTATGTATGGATCACTTTGAAACAAAGATTTAAGAATGTATGATCAAAGGATTTATAGATTGGAAATGGAGATCTAGAACAGAAAGTTCTGGAGTGCAAAAGGTGGGAAAAAAATCCAGGTTTAAGGTGGTATTTATAGGCAAACGTTTCTGACAGAGGAGCGTGGCCGGTCCCCTTAAAGCATGGCCGGCCCCCTTAAAATTAAGGGGGACGCCCCTTATAATTAAGGGGGCCGCCCAACTGTAACGGCCAGAAACTTTGTCTTTTAGTGGGGAAAGTTTATTTGGTGAAAAACTAACTGATTTTGGTTAAATATTTGAAATCATATATTTAGTATGATTAAAACATTTTTCCTTATTACCAAAAGTGTTTTTCAAAAATATATAATGAGATTATATAATTAAATAAACTTTGTATTAGTTAATTAAATACCCCTTTGATCATACATTGCACTAAACACTTTGTTTATTCATACCTTAAGTGATTTGGATGTAAAGAGAAATATTAATCACCAAATACTTGTTTATGTCATAAGTTTTAGTTCTTTGAGGTTATATTTTGTAATGATCAAAACATAGAGATATTGATAAAAACTTAATAATGTTTTTAAGGCATTATTTATGTCAACAATCTCCCCCTTTTTGATTATTACAAAACCTTAAACTCAAAAGATTTAAAACTTGTTATTAGACAAGTATTATAGAGTTTACCATTTCTCTTCTCCCCCTTTTTGTAAAATCAAAAAGGTTAGGCCGAATAATCTTCGTGAAAGAAGTTTAAACGGGTAGAGAACTCCCCCTTGATGTATGCTCCCCCTCGTTTGAGAGCACAAAGGGAACGAGCAATTGGAATCTTGGCTACAAAAATATTTTGAAGAGAGCAACACACATATATATGCAAAAGCAACAATTATGCAAATAAAAATAGATTCATTCAAGCATGATAGAAATAATTAGCATAACAACATTCAATATGCTTGTAGCATATTGATTACACTAAAACAAAAGAAAAGATATAGTCCTATATTGCCTAAGAGAGCACTTGGACTTGCTTGCAACCCATGGTTGATTTGTTTTATTTGCTTGAAGGAAAACAAAAGCATGGAGCTTAGATGTTTGATTGAGGTGGATATGGGGTGTTGCATGGAGCGGAAGAAGTGGATCTCACGATGTTGTATCGTGTTAAGGGTGGTATTGGATGATTACGAGTGAGAAGATATTCAATCCAAGAAATATCTTCACTCAAGTAGAGGATTTGTTTTTGAAGGAATATGCAACAAGGGCAAAAGTGAGTGTGATTTGTAACTTGATCCAAGTTAAGAGAGTGGGGAAGGCAATTTGCATAGGGTGATGATGGAGGTAGCCCTTTGTTGCGTTGTGCAAGATGCATAGCAAGGAGATCACTAAGATCATGGATTTGGTTTATTTCATCACGGAACCTTTGTTTTTCCGTGGCAATGTGGAGGGGATCATAGGTTTGGTATGGATGAGTTGGGTTTGAGTAGTTGGAATTGTAGTTTGATGGTTCATCAAACTTGCATGGATCATTATAAGTTGTTGGAGGTTGAGAGGTGTAGTTTGGCTTGAAGGAAGATGTTTGGCCAATGTTGTATGGTTTGTAAAGTGGATCAAATGAATGCCTTTGTTGGTTTGATGCAAAGTTTGGGAAATAAGAGGTTGGTGGTGAGGAATGATTTCCAACTACATTTGTGATGATAGATTTGTTTCGAGGACTTTTTCGTCGCCAAACGGGTTTTTCCGTCATCCTTGCTAGCCTTGAGGCTTTTGATTTTGGTTTGTTTGGAGAGTTCATGATGGGATGAATGGAGAGCTTTGAGGATTGGGGATATTTATAGTGTAAGATTTGTGTGTTTAAGGATGGATAAAGTTTGTTTGGAGGATTAGGACAAAATGTGTTGGTGAAAAATGGGAAATGTAGGTTGAAATGGGCTAAAAAGCAGAAAAGATTCTGTAAACCCGACCATCAGATGGCCGGTCCCCTTAATTAGGGGGCGGTCCCCTTAAAATTAAGGGAGCCGCCTTACATAATTAAGGGGGCCGCCCATCTGGTGATTTCCAGATTGCCAGAATTGGGTTTTTGGCAGAAAATTTGCAGAAAGGTTGTGTTTTTGGACTTGGATTCAAGCAAGTTCAATTCCTTTAGGCAATATAGCATCTAATCTAATCAAGATATAGCATACATGCAAAAACACATAAGCAAAGGAGCAAATAATCAACACATAATAAGCAATAGGAGGTAAACAAAGGCAAGCACACTTAATCTTCCTAAGGCACCTATCTTAGATTGAAGGCAAGGATCTTAGTGAGTGGAAAAACTAGTGATGGATCAAGATGACACCATTATTAGTGAATTTGTCCTAGTGAGTGTCTATATGCAACAAATGTGGAGTTGTGATTGTTTCGACTCCTAGAAGCAAAAAGAAATAGCGATCCTAAGAAACAATCCAAATAATCTCCTTGATTCAATTTTTGCTCGATCATGAGTGTCAAAGACATATATTAGATTATATACCTTGACAATTTATGTGAGAGTTTATGCATGATTTTGAAATATAATGTTTTTTTTTTTTTTTTTTTTTTTTTAGAATTAGTCAACAATGCAAGGAAAATGGTTTTCATGGGATTCCTAGATTGTGAGAATAATTTTTAGAGAAAATTTGATTGAGTTTTAAAAAAAAAATTTATGCAAAGAAAATAAATTTTCCCAATCTTTAGTTTTGTGCGAAATAGATTCCTAGACTCAGAAAAAATGAAATGGGAGAAAAATAAATTTCATGCAAGTATTAATTTGAAATATTTCAATATAATTTAGTCAACTTGTTCCATCATTCCTAATCCTAAACGCAAGTGGTTGAATAATTCACGCTTAAGGGGTTTTGTGAATATATCCGCAATGTTATCTTCCGATGCAACCTTTTCTATAGATATATTTCCTTTTTGTACATTATCCCTAAGAAAATGGTGACGTATTTCTATGTGTTTAGTCCTAGAGTGTTGCACCGGATTTTTACTTAAATCTATCGCACATTTGTTATCGCACATAATAGGGACATTTTCTAACCTAATGTCATAGTCTATGAGAGCTTGTTTCATCCATAGTGCTTGTTGACATGCCTTTCCGGCGCTTACATATTCGGCTTCAGTGGTAGAAATAGCAAGAGCGGTTTGCTTCTTCGAAAACCAAGACGTTAGACAACATCCCATAAACGTGCAAATACCGCTAGTGCTCTTTCTATCTACGTAGTCTCCCGCATTATCCGAATTCGCATATACAATGGTTTCTATGCCGGATTCCTTAGGATACCATAATCCTAAGTGTATAGTGCCTTTAATGTATCGGAAGATACGCTTAACCGCTTCTAGGTGAGAGGTTTTGGGATCCTCTTGAAAACGGGCACAAAGGCAGACACTAAACATGATATCGGGTCTACTTGCCGTCAAGTATAGTAAACTACCTATCATTCCTCTATACTTGGAGTTATCTACGGACTCACCTTCATCGTCCTTTGTGAGCTTTACCTCCGTAGACATGGGTGTTTTTATGGGTTTTGAGTCTTCTAGGCCAAATTTCTTAAGCATTTCCTTAATGTACTTAGATTGGTTAAAGAATATTCCATCTTCTAATTGTTTTATTTGTAATCCTAGGAAGAAGTTAAGTTCACCCATCATACTCATCTCAAACTCATCATGCATGATTTTGGCAAATTCATCACACATGTCTTGACAAGTCGATCCAAATATAATGTCATCAACATATATTTGAACAATGATGAGATTAGGGTCTTTCCTTTTAGTGAAAAGAGTGTTATCTACCATTCCCATGGAATAATCATGTTTAATAAGAAAAGCTTTTAATCGATCATACCAAGCTTTGGGAGCTTGTTTGAGTCCATACAAAGCTTTCTTTAACTTATAAACATAATCAGGTTTTGCGAAGTCAATGAATCCTGGAGGTTGTGCTACATATACCTCCTCATTGATAAAACCGTTAAGGAATGCACTTTTCACATCCATTTGGAATAACTTAAAATCTAGGGCGCAAGCATAAGCAAGTAATATCCTAATTGATTCTAGTCTAGCTACGGGGGCATAAGTTTCATCATAATCAATTCCTTCTTGTTGATTATAACCTTGGGCAACTAACCTAGCTTTATTCCTAGTAACTATTCCATTCTCGTCTAACTTATTTCTATATACCCATTTGGTTCCTATGATGGTCATATCCTTTGGATTTGGGACTAGTTCCCAAACATCATTTGCCTTAAATTGATTTAATTCTTCTTGCATAGCTATAATCCAACTTTCATCCTTTAAAGCCTCACTAATATTCTTAGGTTCTATTGCTGAGAGGAAACAAAAGAAGTTGTTTTTATCTTGGGCTTGTGACCTAAGGGTTCTTTGGTTAAGATGTCCTATTATATTATCTAAAGGATGTGATCTAGATTCTTTAATATTAACGATTTCGTTATTTTCTAAGTGAGTTTCTTCATTGTCATTTCCTATGGGTTTTGTTTTACTAACCTCAATAGCTTCTTCTTCGACTAAATTATCATCTTCTAAAGGTAGCGTTTTAGAAGGTGGTGGTGTTTCATCAAATGTTACATTTAGTGATTCCTCTACTTTCATTGAGTGTTTGTTAAGTATTATATATGCTTTACTATTTTGTGAGTATCCTAAAAATATTCCTTCATATGACTTTGGATCAAACTTAGTGAGGTAGTCCTTAGTGTTTAAGATATAGCATTTATTTCCAAATACTCTAAAGTAGCTTAAGTTAGGTTTTCTATTTCTTAATAACTCATAAGGAGTTTTTCCTAGAATTCTTCTAATTGATACCCTATTTAGAATATAAGTCGATGTATCTACGGCGTGACACCAAAATTTTTGTGGAATGGATTGTTCATTTAACATAGTTCTACTCATTTCTTGTAGTGACCTATTTTTTCTTTCTACTACCCCATTTGATTGAGGAGTACGAGGAGCGGAGAAATTATGAGATATTCCATTTAACTCACAATATTTTCCGAATTGTACTTCGTTATCAAATTCCCTTCCATGGTCCGTCCTAATGGCAACTATTGAGCATCCTAACTTATTTTGAATCATTTTGCTGAATATTTCGAATTTTTCAAAGGCTTGGGTTTTGTCACTTAAAAACCTAGTCCACGTGTATCGTGAGTAGTCATCTACTATTACTAAGGTATACTTGTTTCCTCCATAGCTCCGCACAGCGGATGGACCAAAAAGATCCATATGTAATAATTCTAGGCACCTAGTAGTGGATACTATATTCTTAGCTTTGTGGCTAGCATGAGCTTGTTTTCCAACTTTACATGCATCACAAAAATGTTTGTCATATTTTAGATTAGGCAAGTTTCTAACTAATTCCTTAGAGGCCAAAGATTGTATTTGTTGCATGTTAGCATGTCCTAATCTCCTATGCCACAATGTGGAGTTTTCGTCTAGGGTCGTTAGGCATATCCTATCTTCAGGTTTGTTTCCTAGTTTCATAACATATATACCTCCTTTCCTAATACCTCTACCTATAATTTTTCCATTCTTAATTATTTCGCTATCTTCTTCGGAAAAGATAACTTTACATTTATTATCGCATATTTGGCCTACACTAAGTAAGTTATATGTTAAATTATTAACATGTTCAACATTTTCAATAGTAAGTGAGTCTTGAGAAATCGTACCTTTGCCAATAATTTTTCCACGCAAGTCACTACCAAAGATAACGTTACCTCCGTTGTATGCCTTATATGTAGAGAATAGCTTTTGGTTCCCTGTCATGTGCCTTGAGCATCCACTATCCTTGATCCATTCGTCAGGCTCCAAGTCAATTCCAAGGCATATTTCGTCGGTTGCTTTTGCCATGAAACACTTTTCTTCTCTTGGTTTTTCCACTTCTTCTTTGTCACTATCACTCCATGTTCTACTAACAAATGCACCTTGATTATCATAACTCGGCGGCTTTAGACATTCACCAACGAGATGATTTGGACTTCCACATCTAAAGCATTTTCTTTTCACGTAATTGTCACTTCTATTTCTTTGGAACGATTTTCTATCGTCATGTGATGATCTAGTGAATCTTCCTCGTCTCTTGAAGAATTTCTTGAATTCTCTTACGGCCATTGCATATTCTTCGTCTTCACTTTCGTCACTTGAATCATCATCATCACTAGGTTCCTTTTTGGCTTTTAGAGCAATGGATTTGATTTGTTCTTTCTTGACTTTGACCGTTTCCGAATCTCTTCTTATGATTTCTTCATGAACCTTCAAGTTGCCAATTAGTTCATCTAGTGATAACGTCATCAAGTTCTTTGATTCTTCAATTGCCGTGACCTTAGCTCGCCATTTTGGATGCAATGCCCTAAGAAATTTCCTAACACAATTTTTACTAGAAAATGTCTCATCAAGTGCTTTTAAACTTGTGATGATAGTGTTAAACTTAGTAAAAGCATTATCAATTGATTCCTCTTCCGGAATCGTAAATTGTTCATATTGTTGTACAAGAAGATCTATTTTATTGTCTTTGACTTGGCTATTACCTTGGTGAGTGATTAGTAAAGAATCCCAAATTTCTTTTGCGGTTTTACACATAAAAATTCTTTCATATTCTTTGCGTGGTAACGCATTATAAATAACCATTTTAGCCTCATTATTTTTTGCTAGTTTCTTTTTCAAATCATCATTTTGTTTTTCAAAAGCTACAATTTCATCCATTTTAGTTTCAACATTATATTGAATAGGGGGAAAATCACCAAAGGTAATAATATGCCAAAGATCAAGATCTTTTGATTTCACATACGTTTCGAATCTATTTTTCCAATATAAAAATTCATCACTTTCAAATAGTGGTGGTCTTTGCATAGATTGCCCTTCTAAATATTTTAAAGATTCCATAGATCGTTACAAGTTTTAAAATACAATATATTTTAAAATTCTTGCTAGACGTGGCTCTTGATACCAATTGTGGAAAACTAGAAGGGGGGTTGAATAGTTTTACGTCGTTTTAATTGTTATAAAACAAATTGTTTAAAAGTTTTCGTTGATTTATAAAATATAGATTTGATGGTATATGAAATCTAGTTATACACAATATGAACAACACTAAGTATATATACTATGAAGCAATAATTATGTAAGTAATGAAATAAGTAAAAGATGGAAAGATCAAACCGAGAGACAAGCGATTTATAGTGGTTCGGCTACAAGGCACCTTCCTTGCCCTACTCCACTCCCCGAGCACCTAACTCGAGAGTTTTCTTCACTATATCAACAAGCTCCCTTATGGCGGAGAAAACCGTACACACCAATATACACACCAATCTACACACCAATCTACACACCAATCTTCACACCAATCTTCACACCAATCTTCTTCACACCTAGCTTTTACACACCAATCTTCTACACACCTTCTTCTACACACCAATCTTCACAACTATCCTACTTCACTACTAATCAACTTCTACTATCTACACAACTATTCTCTAACAAATATTCACAACTAATCACACTATGAAATAATAATCAATGATGATGCACAAACAACTTAGATGTGGAGATCACAACTAGTTGTAATACTTCTTGTCTTGAGGGATAGAAGTATTCTTCTCTTGCACTTGAATGGATTATGTATGGATCACTTTGAAACAAAGATTTAAGAATGTATGATCAAAGGATTTATAGATTGGAAATGGAGATCTAGAACAGAAAGTTCTGGAGTACAAAAGGTGGGAAAAAAATCCAGGTTTAAGGTGGTATTTATAGGCAAACGTTTCTGACAGAGGAGCGTGGCCGGTCCCCTTAAAGCATGGCCGGCCCCCTTAAAATTAAGGGGGCCGCCCCTTATAATTAAGGGGGCCGCCCAACTGTAACGGCCAGAAACTTTGTCTTTTAGTGGGGAAAGTTTATTTGGTGAAAAACTAACTGATTTTGGTTAAATATTTGAAATCATATATTTAGTATGATTAAAACATTTTTCCTTATTACCAAAAGTGTTTTTCAAAAATATATAATGAGATTATATAATTAAATAAACTTTGTATTAGTTAATTAAATACCCCTTTGATCATACATTGCACTAAACACTTTGTTTATTCATACCTTAAGTGATTTGGATGTAAAGAGAAATATTAATCACCAAATACTTGTTTATGTCATAAGTTTTAGTTCTTTGAGGTTATATTTTGTAATGATCAAAACATAGAGATATTGATAAAAACTTAATAATGTTTTTAAGGCATTATTTATGTCAACAAAAATGACAAGGACCAACATATTATATTTAACATTCTTATTTTGTTTTCCATTTTACGTCACCCCATCACGTCACGTGCATTTTGTATAATTCGTTTATTTAATAATTAACTTTCGTTATATTTATATAAAACATTTTTAAAACGATTTAACTTAACGAATTATTTCCTCACTTTCGAGGAAACGATATATTGGTTTCAAAGACATAAAAAATAAGATAATATTAAGAATAATATTATTTCTGAACTTTAGGCATTTTAAGCATATCATATTCTCACTCTAATGATCATATCGTTATTCGTTCTCATTATCATTTCCATCATTAATATAAAGTCAAAATCTTAAGACCTTCCTTATAATCAGGTTCCGTATTGAAGACGTTTCCATAATCGCTCCCATAATCTCACCCGAATTTAATTTTCATCATTTCCAGTATCGCTCAAGGTGAGTCATAGCCCCATTTTCAATACTTGTTTTAACTCTTTGGGGGAGATACATGCTTACATATACTTTGATAATTTTATAAGTATATGAATAACTTACATGATTCAAATCAATTTCCTAATTAATATTTACCTTATATGGTTTATGACCTAAGATGTGATATATATATTTTACTGGCAAATTGTTTAACTAGAATACTGAACTCAGATGATAATGTTTCTAAAATGATTATTGTGGCATGATGCTTGACTATACTATAACATCCTGAATGATTCCCTTATCTTTATATGATATTTCTATGTTTCAACGAAAATACTTGCTAAGAAGAGCATAAATACTTTAGTTTCATCATTACCATGATATTGCCTAAGTTACCCTTATCGCCATAAAGTCCCTCTATCATAAGCCATTAATCACTTGTTGTGAGCGCGAATATAGTGAATAGCTTCGAAACCTGTTGAGGCTTGACATCCTATCCTACTAAATACTTGACGGAATGCCTTTGTGGCTAGTCGTATTAGTCATGATACACTATATTTGAGTAAAAATAGGAATTGGCAAATCACCTATTACACGAGGGCATTATTATCATCAATGACTTGATGATCACCTCCGTTTTACGGTATTTTGTTAACGTTTTGCGTGTCATGAGGCTTGGGGCAATATCCATAAGAAAATATATGCATTCAACATATATTTAGATACAGCTGTATAGGTAATTCACCAGAGTGGCATTATAGATCTCATTACATTAGTATCATGAGTTTCCACCTCATGTTAGGATTACGATCCTGTATTTGAATTTGACGGAATACATGTATAATTTATTTGTGATTATAATCAACACCACTTATTACTTGTTTTATCACTGTTAGTATTTATTACAATTATTACTAAATACTCCTGAATTCATTGAAATGAATGGTTTTCCATTAAATCTATGAACTCACCAACCTTTGTGTTGATACTTTTAAACATGTGTATCTCAGGTAATTAATGGAGCAGGACACGACACGGAGCGGGCATTTATTACTCTGATAAATTAAAATGGTGTAAAAATCAAATATGTCATTCTTACAAACCTTTATATCTTTTAATGAGATTTTAAATCAAATGTTTCATCTTTTATCAAAAATATTATTTGAATGACAAATAACTTTCAAAACGTTTCTTTTAAGCCGTTTCATGTGATTATGACCTATATCCTCCCCGTAACACCCTAATTACTTTTCCGCTGCTAAACCATAAATTAGGGGGTGTTACATTAGTTCCTACAGTGTGACATTGTTTGTGGGTCATTCATGTGCGATTTACTTGACAAAAACTTGGTAGTAGAAACCATACCTTGCATCAGCTTCAAAGCAGTTGTTTGTCACCTCTTATCCATTTAGAATAAGCAAAATTGAACTCAGATTTTATAAAACTATTTAATTTACTATTTGAACAAATTTTATCAAAGCTACCAAAATACTTAAAGTAACCCCCAATTTGTATAAAACCCTTGAGCATCAAAGCTACTACGATACATAAGTAGCATTAATAACACATCCCAAAAATCATAAGAATCCAAACTTTACCAACAATCAAAATCTAATTGATCATCTAAAACTTGATATACAAATTGACAGAATATGTAAACATCGATCGAACAAATCTTATAAGTTGGGAACCTAAGATAAAACCTAACAATCCTCAAGTAATGATAAACCATGTGTGATGTTGAAGTAGGGTGAATCTCAATCGATTGATTGTAAAGTTTTCCTTTGTTGAGATGAATGAATCTGGCGAGTGAATTTGTTACTCATCTTTTTAATTTTTTGTTTTACAATTTAGTCCAAAGGTATGATAAAATAGCTATTAAGTCCATGTGTATTCTTTTCTTTTTCTATGCAGAGTACATAAAAACAAATTTACTAAAAAAAATTGTCAAATCAAGAAATTTTTAAGCTTTTTCTTTTAAACATATTTAAAAACTAATAACAATAATAATTACTACCTCCGTCCCAAAATTATAGTCCCCTTTTGACTTTTTCGGTCTTTCTTTCTCAACTTTCACTTTAAATATTTTTGTTTGTGTTATACAATAGTTGATGAAAATTATACCAATGTAAAATACATTTAAAACTCAATCCATTCATATATTTTGCATCAAGTATTATGTAATATAAACAAAAATATTTAAGGTCAAAGTTGAAAAATAAAGACCGAAACAGTCAAAAAAGGACTATAATTTTGGGGCGGAGGGAGTATATTATTACTTAATAAGGGAATGTTGAGTTTTCAAAAATGAAAAAGTCCCCACTTGGGATTTTGTTGGGAGGGATATATATGTAATTCTGTCATATGCAGGGTTTTTGCATATGTATCCTTCCGAAAATGCATAATTGCATATATATCCAAAGCATGCATAAAAATCATTGTATTACGTGCATTAAAAACTTGTACAAAAGGTATATATATATATATATATATATATATATATATATATATATATATATATATATATATATATATATATATATATATATATATATATATATACTAGCAGGGTACCCCGCGCGTTGCAGCGGCGGGTACCCTGAAATAAATTTTTTTGATGGAATTAATAAAAATGTCATGGGAAGTTATTCCGACACCTAAATTTGCTTCGAGAAAGAAATACTAAAAGATTTGGTAAACTACGCTTCCCAACCTAGCATATATTTACAATCTTAGTCCCTAAAGGTGCAATAGGGTTTACACAAGGTCCAAAACACTTTCCTATATAAACCTCATTATACCCTCACTTAGGGTTTGACACCCTTTATCTCTCAAACCAACCGCACCCTATTTCTTCTTCTTCTCTAGTCGTTTTTCCGGCCAAACAAACACCACCGCCGGCCACTTAAACTCACCGCCACCACCACCACACTCCTTACAACCTCCCTATCATTTTGACGTACATCACGCGCCAAGAAACACCTCCCAACACCACGATTAACACCACCACAGCTCAAGTTTATCACCAAAACCATCTCTCTCTCGTTTTGTTAATACTGACGGTCGAATGTAGGAAAACCCACCACCCTTTTTGTCGTTCTAGCGATGGTGGGGGATAAGTACATGAATTTTCATGAGTTTTTGATTAAATAAAGATTAAAACTAATAAATATGAAGCTAAATAATTGTTTGGTATCATTTTCGTTCTTTTTGTTGTTGTCGTTGTTATTGAGTCGCGAAAACAAGGGATGCCGTGAGCTTGAGCTCACAGCCTTGTGTATTGAGTCGAGTTTTATTGAGTCGAGTCTTGGTCACAGGTTCGTGTCTAGGTTAAGATGGAGGATTGTACATTGTGTTTAAATGATTGTAATATTGGGTGTAGTGGTGTTTTTAATGCTATTAATGTAGAATGAGGGTTGTACATTGTGTTTAAATAATTTTAATATTGGGTAAAAGGGTGTTTTTAATGCTATTAATGTAGAATGAGAATTGTATATTGTGTTTAAATGATTGTAATATTGATTGTAGGGGTGTTTTTAATGCTATTAATTTAGAATGAGGGTTGTACATTGTGTTTAAGTGTTTGTAATATTGGGTGTATAGGTGTTTTTAATGCTATTAATGTAGAATTCTAAGAAAAGTGGTCTGAATTTTGATTCATGCTAATTTTTGTTGTACACAATGTTTTGGTTGTTGTAATTATAAAAAATGTTTGTTTTAAAGTGTTGTAAAACATGATAAATTTTTTTGAGAGAATTCATTTTGGGGCGGAACACTAGAGTCTGGCACGCAAGTCAAGAAAGAATCACAATCTCCACTGAATCTCCTCCTTTCCAACACCTTCAACTTCAACTCTTGAAAAACATTTCCCGATCACCAAACCAAATTCCCAAACACCACCGATCACACCACACCATGGAACCCCATCCATCACCACCCTTAACCAAACAAAACCCAAATCCAAACACCCCTAAACGAGACTTCCTAACCCATCTGGAATCATACCTATCCAAACGCGACGGAGTAGACAAACTCCTCAAAATCACACGTTACGCCACCAAAATCATCTTATCCTCTAACATATCCAAACACCCCTCAATCCACACTCGTCTCAAAACCTTCGAAACAAACGTGGGCATAAGCCGAAAAGCCTTCCGTATAGGAAAATTCATACAAGATGTCAACTCTTTAAGGTCCTTAAACCCGGAAACCAAACAAGAATTTATAATGGCTTTGATAGCATACAGTTTTGAAGGGGTGTATTATTTTGTGGAACAGTTTGTTTGGTTAGTTAAGTCGGGTTTATTAGATAAGAAATACGGGTATAAGTTACAGTTAATTAGTGCCTGGGCTGAACTGTTTGGTTATTTCGGGAGTGTTTGTTTAAAAGTTAAGGAATTAGATAGGATTAAGAGAGATGAGGAGTGTTTGGTTTCGAGTATTGAGATTAGGAGTTTGAGAGGGGAGGGGGAGGGTGTTGAGGTGGACAAGTTGAGGAAAGTGAGGGAAAAGAAGATGTTGAAAAGGTTGTCGGTTGTTCAAGATGTCGCGGATGGTTTGATGGCCGTGGCGGATGTGAGGGATGGGAAAGGGGTGTTGTCTGGACCGTTGTTGTTGGCGTGTGCTGGGATGGTGTCTGCGGTTATTAGTACTCATAAGAATTGGGTGTCGTGTTGAGGATTGATAGGTGATTAAGTTGAAAACTGAAATTGATATGAATAAAGGTTATACATTGTGTTGATTTAATTGTTACTAATGTTGATGTTTGATTATACATTGATCCCTATAATTCTGGGATTACTTTTTTAAGCTTGCTTGCAAAGTTTAGTCTCAAAATTGCTTATGCTTGGTAGGAGCATCATGTATACACTATCGATATTATACGTGTTGTCAAATTAGCAAAACACTACAACACTGCAAATTGCACTAATATTTTTTCATTCGGTGGTAACATTGAAAAGTGAGATCTGCTACAATCCACACAAAACACACACAAGCACTTGTTTCACGCTGTTATCACCACAACTTTGAGCTATAATGCTGGCATATGGAGTTAGGTGGTTACGCTTATTTAGCCGAAAATAGTCACAGCATCGACTATCGAGTGATCTCATTTAAAGACATAACTCATATTGTACAAGAAAATTTGAATTTTGGTAATATGTTTTTGGATGCTGCTACTTAATATGTGTGGTTACATAGTAAATTACTGCTATAAAATGTGAGCCGTTGAGATTGTATTGCCTTTTTTTGTTTGTTTTAAAAGTGGTTAAAAATGAGATTGTATTGTCACAAGGATTCTTTTAGGGACTTTTACATTTCAGTTATAGAAATTTACACATTTGTATCAGAATCAAAAATTGTAACTGTCATTGTGGGACCAAATTCAGAATAACCCCTAACCACCTGCACGGCATCATTCACAGTTAATGCTACCGGCATCCGTCAAACCTTGCATTCCATCGAACTCATGATGTTCAAAAACATAATCGAACGCCATTAAGGTTTCACAATTTATAAATGGTTTCAGAACTCAACAACATACGTAAATCCTCATCGCGCAGATCATCATCACAACCACAATCCCCTCACAATCATGACGACCCTAATCTTGAACACGGTCTTATCAACGCCGACGACACATCAACGTCCGAACAAGAACAAGAACCCGAAAGCCTTGATAATAAATATGCACCATTTGCACGACATGACATGTACGGAATCATGGGACGTGGGACATTACCTTGGTCTCAAAAGATTCTGTTTTTGATTTCATTGATGACATTGCTTCCGTTACGTGTTGTCTTTGGTACATTGATTGTTTGTGTTTATTATTTGATATGTAAATGTTGTACATTATTTTTGGCGCCAAAAAAGGAAAGTGAACAAGAGGATTATGGGCATATGGGTGGGTGGAGAAGAAAAGTTGTGTTTTGGTTTGGGAGGGTTCTTTCGAGGTTGTTGCTTTTTGTTTTCGGGTTTTATTGGATTAAGGAGACGTATAGGAATTCCCCGGTTAATGACAGCGAATCCGACAATGAGGTAGCTTCTATTGTATGATTAGTTAGTTATTAATGTTATAGCAAGTTATAATACTTGTTTGTGAAATTTGTATTAGTATTACGTTATCTACCATCTCCTTGGGTCCACCCATCCTAGCCATATAATCCACGGTCGTGGAAGGCTAGTGATTTACCAAGCTCTATGGGTCTTGCCGGCTGGTCCGTGGAGTCCTGGGTTTACCTTCCAGGTCACCAGAGGACAAAGGTGGCTCGGGTGGGGTTTCTCTCGTATCAAAAAATGAAATATAGTGAACTTGAATGTCTTTTATGAGCGTGAGAAAACCTGTTGAAATTTTTGATCAGAAATCCTTGAAAATTGATATCTTCATAAATATGTTATGTGGTCTTGGATAATGCGGGAAGATTTCAAGTTGCCATGTTGGTTTATTATGTTTGTAAAGTTAGCGTATTGGTTGAAATTTGCGATCCTATTATCTTGATAAGGTTATCCTTTCAATCTTTGTGAAATGACTAGCATTTGATTACCTTGGTTCATTTTAATGTTCAGTTGGAAGCAAATGATAAACCTAAGGAAGTTAAAAGACCAGGAGCAATTATATCAAATCATGTTTCACATATGGATATCTTATACCATATGTCGTCTTCATTCCCATGCTTTGTTGCCAAGGTTTGTCGGTTTTTTTAAACAAATACATTTGGTACTTAGTTTGTATGTTGTGTGATATAACTGAGATGCTTTACTTTCTTTTTGATGTCATTGCTGAAGAGATCAGTGGGCAAACTTCCTCTTGTTGGTCTCATCAGGTTGGTTCAACGTACAGCTTAATTGGATCTGTAAAATATGACTTAAGACCGTTTTGTACATAGAAATGCTTAGTACATAAAAAAAGGTATTTTCTAGTTAATAAGAAATGCTTTTTTTGTTTCTCAGCAAGTGTCTGGGTTGTGTATATGTCCAGCGGGAGTCAAAATCACCAGATTTCAATGGTGTTTCAGGTATTCATCTGCGCACATTCTGAACTGATTAATGCAATTTTATCCAAGTGCATTCATACTAGACTTATTGTTGTTGGACTTATTCTTTTTGGCAACTTGTATACAATAAAGATATCATCTCTTTTGTTGCTTCCAGGTGTTGTGAATGATAGAATTAACGAATCTCTTCGGGATAAGTCTGCACCCATGATGATGCTATTTCCAGGTTCTCATTTTTTTTGTCTTGCTCTGTCCCTTGTTATTCCTTTATTGGCTTTTATGGTTAGTTAATCTGCTTTGGTGACTTTTATCGTCTTTATACAGAAGGGACAACTACAAATGGGGATTATATACTTCCTTTTAAGACTGGCGCGTTTTTGTCAAAAGCTCCCGTTCTTCCTGTTATCTTGAGATATCCATATCAGAAATTTAGCCCAGCATGGGACACTATATCTGGGGTGAGTGGTCTATGAATATGGAAAAGGGACTATTCTACTGAACAGTTGTTGTAGTAATAGTTGTCATTGTTTCACTTGCAGACGCGTCATGTACTTTTGCTACTGTGTCAATTTGTAAATCATATAACAGTAACGAGGTTGCCGCTTTATTATCCCTCACAAGAAGAAAAGGACAATCCAAAGTTATACGCGGAAAATGTTAGGAGATTAGTGGCTCGTGAGGTATGCTTGTTTACTTCTCAGTATAAATTTCGTCTTCCTCGGCAAAGAGATATATACGTTATCATTTTGGTGGAACATTTTATTGCCTTTGAAACTCAAAGTTTGTGTAATCTGTAAGAACTAAATGCCCAAAAACTTGTTGCCGTTAATAAGTGAAATCATCATATTAGTTGTCATAAGCCAACGATTCAATATGTGACATCGTAAAAAGCTACTGGTGTATTCTTGATGCTGAAATCATCATATGGATCAGTATGTTTTTGTCATGACCAAATGTAGAATAAATAAGTTACTCATGTATCTCTGATATCTATTTTTAAAGCAAGTCAATGTTTTATTTGGTGTGATGCGTGCAGGGGAACCTAAAATTGTCAGATATTGGATTGCCAGAGAAGAGAGTTTATCATGCAGCTATCCATGGTATGCCTACTGTTTTGCATCAGAAAGCCGATTGATAGGCATTGAAAATAAGGGTGGAGACGACAATGACCACTCACTAAGTCCCGCCAGGGACGAAAGTGAAATTGTTGTGGCTGTGTGAAAATGTATCTATAGTAAGTTTAGGTGTGAGTTCGCCATCCTGAATCTGAAGCATTCTCTTTGTCTTTATGCAGGCATGTTTTCTAAAAAACGATAACCTCAGAAATGTTGTGTCAAAAGTATATACCCATTTATTGTTCTTTTGGTGGGAAAGAAAGACGAGAAGGAAAAGGAACACAGTATGCTTTCTGTTCTTTGAAAAATGTATGTAAGGAAGCACAGACCTGAGATTTGGTGAATTGGTATGTTGTTGAAAATGATGATCCCGTTCTTCATCGACTGCTGCAAAATTAACATAGTGTAGTGAACAAATGTCAGTAACGGGGTATCGTGTTCATATTCAGAATTGTTGTTAGGATGATGTTGTTATGTAGTAGTATTTAATGACAATGAAAAATTGTAGAACTTTGAAACAAATACTGTAATAGATCTGAAGAGTTAACTTATGAGTCAAACAGATCAAACGGGTCAAATAGTTATCTACTTTGTCATCGTCTTCCTTCTTGTTGCCGTCACTCTACGTATCAACGTCAAAAGCACAATTTTTTCATTCAAAACGTATCAGATAGACAAGTTTTCCCTCCTTTATCTTGGAGTAAGATCGTTTGATATAGGTATCAGTACCATAGTTAAAAACTGTAACGGTGAGAAATCCATTTTCACAGAAAAAGATGAGCCTTTTTTGTCATGTTGTACGCGGCGTGCAGCAACATGATAGTTAATGCTGACCAATTGATAAGTTTATGGCTAGTGATATCTACACATACATATTTACTTCATACACGTAAAATTTGCTTGTATGAGCCTAATGGTATGAGCCTAATGGTCCCACACTCCTCCCACTATATTTTACGTGTATGAAGTAAATATGTATGTGTAGATATCACTAGCCTAAGTTTATATATAAAAACGTCGTCTCACTTTTTCGTTCCCTCTCACATCCACGTTGTTACCAACACATGAACATGAGAGAATCTCGGCCCTTTTCTTTTATATGTCTATTGTTTGCATTTTGCAACCTAATTCACAATCCAAATAAATTAATTGAGAACTCTGTCCAAATGACTTTAGAACTCTATGATGATATTTTTATTCATATAAAAGCTACCAAACCAAACCTAAACCCTTAGAAATGTTGATAATTAACATCAGAATGGAAAAGGGTTAGGTAATGGGCCAATGTGATGTGAAGGTTAGTTGGGCCGTGAGTGTTTGATGGGAATTAAAGTCGTGTAGCCGTTGTTTGTTTTCTTCACTTTATTTGGTTGGCTTTGGATACTTTAAAGTAACGGTAAAAGGATACCCCTCCACTTCCCACTCGTAACCAAATCACGAATGCTACCCATCGCCTACCTTACAAAAAAAAGTACATAATATTCATCTACTTTTTTAACTATAGCTTTGATAAAGTTAGAAAGAAATAATGAGATTTTGACCACAATTATATAAACAAAATATTTAGTACACGTCTTGTGTGTTAGCATGATTGTTATTAGTTCTGTTTTGTCTTAGTTATGTGTAATTTGCGTATCAATTTTATTTAGCTGTGCACTTTGGGCATTTGATACTAGTTTCGTATTTCGTATTTCCTTAGAGGTAAATAATATAAACATCTTGGGGATTAGGTGAATAACGGTTATGTGCGTACAACAGAGTTAAAATAGACTTACCTTTACCCGAGTAGATTGAATAGGGACCTTGTGTCATGCTTTATTGTGTTCAAATTGAGTTTGAGCCAAAAAATAACTGAGTTTGAGCTTACAAAATATGCTCGAAATTTATAATGTGGCAGCTTGAATCATAAAGATTCACAAGCTATCTAACCGAGCTCAATCTTAAGCTAGATATCTCTACCCGAGATCAAACTCGAGCTCAAACTTCGGTCAACTTGTTTACAACCCTCATCATCCATGACCTAAACATTACATCACTATATCAAATATCAATATCAATATATCATCTTAAAAAAAAAAAAAAAAAAAAAAAAAAAACCCGCCCATTAATACATCCGTTCGGATTTGAAGTCATTTTCAAATTTCTGTTTCTTTTTCCAACCCCTATTTTTTTAAACCTTAAATTTTTTTTTATTCTACTCTACTCTTCCATTAATCAACTCTAAATCAAACACATTTACACCTCAATTCTCCATAGTTAGTGCTCTCAAACTAAACTCTATTCTTAAAAAAAAAAAAAAAAAAAAAAAAAAAAAAAAAAAAACCCTTACATTTTATCGAATTGCTAATGTCTTCATCAGTTGATGATATCGATTTGGAATCGAGGAAAATTCTCGGGCCAGCTGGAAACATAGTCAAGGTTAAAAATGACGAGACTATGAAAAGTAAGAACAATGTGGTGCCAAAAAAGCCCAAGACTCCGGTAACTGTGAAATTAGCAAAGAAGCCGCCACAAGTTGTTGTTAAGAAGAAAGATGTCTCTGTAGAAATTCCGTGTTTGTTGAAGCCGTCTTCTTCTAACGGTAGCTCTGTGAAGGTGCCGAGTTCTAAAAAGAAAGAGAAACGTGATGGTAAGAGCTTGAAGTTGGAAAGAGATGAAGCTGAGGTGATCGTGTTTTCTGGTCCAGTTAAACGGTGCGACTGGCTTACTCAGTTCTCAGGTATGTCTGTATGAGATACTTTTGTTTGAAATTTAAACATTATTGTTATAGTATCATGTAACCAAAACTTATATAGGAGAGGCCTAACTATAGGAAGAAGTCTAATCTAGCCGAGTTCATATTTTAGACGTCGATCGATTGTGTGATGGATTATATCGTATGCTAATTGCTTTTAAGTTTATTTTCCATCCATGATCTGGATTTAGTAAATGTGTTGTTTTATAGACAAATACATGTTTAATTTTAAAAAGGGAAATCTGAGTCGATCTTTTGCACAAAAATGGACCACATCTAATATAAAAAGCTAAAATGCCCACGGAACATTTTGATTGAGGAAGCACCTATATTTGAGATTTTACGGTTTTACCTACTTTTTTGATATTTGCTCAAACAGTGTGGAGTTCATGAACACCTCTGCACGCGAAATTCCAATTGACAATGCTCATTGAGTTTTTCTGAGGTTGTGTACAGAAATGGTAAAACCTCAAAAAGTAGGTGAATTTTCAAAAAAAGAGAAGGTAAAATCATGAAAAGTAAGTAAAACCGTGGCAATAAATGATTATGGGCATTTTGGCCTTTTTTACCCATTTGGTCCGTTTTGGTGCAAAAGGTTGTCAATTTGGTGATTTTCCAAATCAAAAACCAAAACAGTCTCTAGATGGATTAAGAGTCATTCTTCTAAAAAAATAGTGTCGATTTCTACACATTATTACTGTCAAAAAGACTTATGACGATAACTGTGCCATGATCATGTCATCTATGGATTACAGGATAATTGTTGCCATTAAGTAGTGTGGTAATGTGAGTAAATTTTCCTGTGGACAACACATTGAAGTATTGAACTGACTTTTTTATAAAAAGGCCAAAAGGTCCATCACACATGAGCAAACATGTCATCAGATTACCTTCGTTGAGTGTTAAGAGAGAGTGAAGACATAACTTTATACTTTAATTTGAACGGAATGAGTCTGAAATTAGCGTTTCATAGCTACAATAGGGTAATTTATTTAGTGAAAGCAAAGGCAATTATGCCACAGTAGCCAGTAGGGATGTATATTATGTAACTAGAGTTGCATATAGCTGTGAACTCGATCATTGTATAAGCGGATTATAGGAATAACAGTTTTTAACCAATTGTTCACCTTCTTTCTTGATACTTTGTTTGTTGTAGATCCACTTCATGTTTCTTTCCACGATGAAGAATGGGGAGTTCCAGTTCATGATGACAACAAGTTATTTGAGTTACTTGTTTTGTCACTAGCATCTGCAGAACTCACTTGGCCAGAAATTCTTTATAAGAGAGACAAATTCAGGTAAAGAACTTTAGAGTGAGTATGGTCATTTAATCATTGTGAATATATTAGGATCACTAGTAACGTTTAATTATTTTTCTACAGAAATCTTTTTGAGAATTTCAGTCCATCATCAGTTGCTAAGTTGCCCGAGGACAGGTTGTTGTCAACCAGTCAAAAGGGTAGCCTGTTACTATCAGAGCAAAAACTACGTGCCATCGTGGGAAATGCTGATGCATTGCTTAAGGTACTAATAGTATGGAATTGTCCAGTAATAGACTAAAAGATGGTGATTGGCCACCTATGCTCAGTCCCAAAGGGGTTGGTGCAAAACTGCCTCAATTTTGTTTAATGCAGATAGAATGGCCAAAGTTTGCCTATCCATGGTCAGTTTAGATGTCTGAACTAGCCAAATAAAGAGATCCAACCACCTATAGCCACTGCAAAAGTTGGTTTGGTCAAAACCTGATCCATTTAACTTTAGAAGGAAATGCATTGGCCATGACTGGTTTATTGTTGGACACCAGCCTAGGCCCAAATGAGTTGGTTGGTTCAAATTGACCCGGTTGACTATAATGCAAATGGATTAGGTGATGATTGCCCATGATGGGCTGCTTTTTATTTAAAATTTTGGGTTGCATAGGCTTGAGTTACAGATCACACTACCCTCCCAGGCTCCCATTTCCTTTGTTCAGTGACAAAGTCAACTTAGCAAGAAGTTTGACTAAATACCGTCACCTCATATATGTGTCTCGTCTTTTGCAGATACAGCAAGAGTTTGGTTCCTTCAGCTACTACTGCTGGCGTTTCCTAAATAACAAGCCCCTAAAGAATGGATTTCGCTATGCTCGTCAAGTACCAGCTAAAACACCTAAGGCAGAACTCATAAGCAAGGATTTAATGAAGAGAGGCTTTCGTTGTGTGGGCCCTACCGTCATCTATTCATTCATGCAAGTATCTGGTATGGTCAATGATCATCTTATATCATGTTTCAGATACAGCGAGTGCAATAGCATTGTCAAAAAGGATCTAAAGCCCGTTGTTAAAGAAATAAACCAAAAAACCAACTTCTTAGATGACACTAAACGTTCAGACGAGTAAATGAATTATTTGATATAAGATTGATTGCTAAAAGTTAATGTAGCTAATCTAACGGTCGATAATTCTAGTAGGTTTGTGTATCATTTAACATGATGAAGATTAGAATGTTTATATTTGTAAAAATGGTTTGTTTTGCGGTTTCTTCTGTAATGATATTCTTTACAATAAAGTGTTTTGGTTTGTTGTGATATTTTAATGTGTTGTTATGTTTTATGCTCTTAAGAAGGTTCTGAAGGTTTTGTTTAGTCATTTGGGTTGGACACATAAGACATGGTCAGCTGTTTTGCCTGATTAGGCAACATGTTTATGTCTCATGTAATGTGAACAATAGGGTCTATTACTCTGTCTCTTCTAAATGTGTTTATTTATATAAAATGTAAGTTGGGGCATATTAAAGGGAATGTTTTGGCCCCCAAAACATGCCATGTTACTCTTGGTAAATGCTTACAAGATGCCCAAGTGTAGTGTAGTATTATACCATTATTGAGGGGTGAACTATAAACCAATATGATATAGCTGTGGCGTATAGCAACGATCCAAGATTATACGCGTTTAGAATCTATGATAGAACAAAAATATATAAATGCGTGACACACTGATAACAAGTCAAGCCGATGCAAGTATAGCTGAGCTGACTCTTGAACCTAGATGAACAATTAGTCGTAATCGATTAAACATTGTAGTTGCATATATACATACAAAAAAACAGTTGAATTATAAGCTAAAAGCTTGTATTTGATTCTAAAGTCAATTAGTAGCCATAACTATAGCTGAGATATACAACCAAATTATTTTCTTTTGTGAAGGCATTTATCTGATACTTCAAACTTTTCAGATGATTTTTTTAATAACAACTTGTTGATCTAAAAAGGACTGTATCTTCTAATTTCTAACTAGTGAGTTTTGTTTATCACTCACTTTTTTTCCAATACATAGATTTTTTGTATAATGTCACTCTCTTATATAGACAAGTATTTAAGCATTCAACTATTCTTAAAAGTTGATTTATATACTAGCAATCAATAAATTTGCATACGTGAACTTAATAATGTGTCTGTCGGGCTATAGAAGTATAGATATAATTTTGAAACTCCATAAAATCAACTCGAAGAACAACAGCATTAAAACTACAGACACTTCTTTATATCCATCAAATTAAAAAATGTATTAGTATATATCATCAAAAACTTCCTAAAACGTAATTTATAAAAAATTATAAATTCTAACTAAACATCTCATCATGTTAATCTTGGGAGCTAAAACAAAACCCGTCATTTTCTAAATAACAAGATATGCATGAATAGCCTAGCTACGTTAACACCAACAAGATACTAAGCAAATAACTACTAAGACAAGTGCTAGTAAGCCCCCCAAAATCAAATCAACTCGAAGAATAACAGCCTTGTCCATGCTCCGGCCGGCACCTGCATTATGGGTAGGGGTCTGGCCAAAGCCAAACAAAGTCATTCTACGACCGCCAACCGCGACTCCTGGACTACCTTCTCCAGTACTTGCTCCATCTCCACTCTTATCAACCGAACCAATATTGGCCCCTGATTCTGAATCGTGATTAATCACACGGTTAGATATTAAGTCGACTTTGGATTTAGATTCAAGATTAATCACACGACTCAAGGACACATCAAGATTGCTAACTAGGTTGAACAATATGAATATAATCATCAAAATATTCATCTTCATTATTAAGATGGGATTGATTTCGAGAAGACAAACACTCTTCACAAACAAGAATATATACCAAAGAAAAACTAATACTAGCTTCGTATGTATTTGAGTGAGTGGTAACTATGGTAATGCATAAGTATTTATAACGAAACAAGACCAGTAAATTATAAGAATCCCGTTTGTATTAGAAAACTGATTGGAAACGATATCTAATAGTCATCTAGCTAAAAAAAAAAAAAAAAAAAAAAAAAAAAAAACGAATTTAATCCACCATAGAAAAATAAATAGGAAGTAATGTAGCCCAAATAGGAGTCTAATTTCTTTAACTTGCGTTCCACATCAATTATGGAGTACTTCCTTCGAATATGACGGCTTGATAAACAGAAAAGAACAAAACAATTATCCATACTATACAAGAATATAATTGATTTGCATGACTGATTGATATGCTTAATTATATACATAAACCTGTATATAATTTATTGCCACATCTATTTAAGCGTTTAATTATGCATATTTTTATTTATCCCAATCATTTTTCATAATAAAAATATAAATTCGACCTTAAACACTGACCTTTATAAACGTGGTTCTTTTTCAATCAAACTAGACCGGAAGTTATCTCACTAGAGTCCAGATCTCCAATATAACTTGCAAGTAAAACTCACCACCACACTCATAACCAAGAACTAAACTCAGACTAAGTGACGTCTTAAAAAAACAAACCGTCATTTTAAACCTCATTTTAAAAAACAGTTATTTTTAGTCATGCCTTAAAAGTCTGAAGACCTACCACATACAGTTTGTAACATTCTATCCTTTAAATCAACCATTAAAACCATCAAACTTTAAATCAACAATTAAAACCAATCAAAGTTTCAAAATTGTTCCATTCTTATGTAATTTTTATGGTAGAATGACATAATTGGAACACTTCTCAAACTTAGTTATTATTTTGTGATTATTGTTTATGTTTAGTCGTGTTAAAATTAGCATTCTTTGGCAAACTCATGAAACTACAGGGTTAGTTATGTAATTTATTTATAACTAATACTTAACTCTAGCTGTGTTTGTCTAGTGTTTGTTTGTGCAGGGTCTTAAGTGTAACTTGGGAGCTTATATAAACAACATTACGAGCTAGGGTTTGGTACTCTCATTGTTTTCATTCACACAAGTTTCTCTGATTGATTTCTCTCTCAAGTCATCATCTGTTTCTAGGGTTTCTGGGTATAAGTTTAGTTTGATAAGTATAGGGAAAATTCTTACAAAACGTACCACACTTGTCAAAAAAATCACTTTTGAATAACGTACTTTTTATTTTCGTTATTGTGGTACTAAACTTTCGTTTTTGGCCTCTTTTACGCACTTTGGGACATTTTTATGACTTTTTTGCCCCTAGATTTCCAAATATCTGAGGGGCAAAAACGTCTCAAAGTGCGCAAAAGATGCCAAAAATGAAAGTTCAGTAACCAAATAAGGAAAAAAAAAAGTTTGATACTCAAAAGTGATTTTTTGGACAAGTATGGTACGTTTTAAAAGAATTTTCCCATAAGTATAGTTTACATCAAGATCTACTTGATCTTGATTGTTAGTCTTGGTGTTATAGTTTGGTTGATTCTGGGTTTGGTTTTAGAGTGTGAGTATTGTAGACAGCACCTAATAGAGGGACTGTTATATTTTCCTTTGTATTGTTCTTGGCTTGCATCCGTGTTGGGGACAAGTCTTCTTGTGTATATTGTTATAATAATAATAATAGATCACCAAGGGGTGGTTGGTTGGGTGATAAGTCTTGTGTTAGTTGTTTTGATACCATTTTAACATGGTATCAGAGCTCTAGGTTTTGATTGATTACTTCTTGGTGGATCTTGGATGTCTGATTGTGTTAATTCAACGATCTGGTTGTTGAATTGTGGTGTTTCTGGGTTTAATTGAAGGTTGATAGATTCTATTGACAATTTGGGGTTTTTTCTTGAAACCCTAGTTTTTTGGGGGTTTTGTTATTCTGATCGATTGGAAGGTTTTGGTGTTGGTTTCTTGAGGAATTAACAGTTGATTGTTGATTCTTGGTTGATTCTTGGAAACCCTTATTGCTTCATTGGGGTTTTAGGGATCTGTGGTTTCTGGGATGGTTCTTGGTTCAATTACTCTAGACTAAGTGAATCTAGAGTGATTGTTTGTGGTTTTTCCGCTGCTACTCACTGTAAGTTGCTTTTTCCTCTCTTAGGGTTAACTGGTTTTGAGTTGAGTGGGCGCAAACGGTTTGGCTAACATCTTGATCTGTCACCGTGAGTGACATGAAAACCTGCTCTGGCCATTCACAGTCTGCTGGATTGGTCCAAGTTAACTCTGGGTGTGAGTTTGAGTGTTTCTTGTTGTGTTAATCTTGTTTGTTTGCTGGTTTCTTGTTTCTGCTTAGTTGCTTATCTGTTTGGTAGTTTGTTAGTTTGTTAGTTGGTTTCTTGTTTCTGCTTTCTTGCTTATCTGGTTGTTTTTTCTGTTTCATTATGGCTATTATGATTAGTAGTTTGGATCAGAGTAACCCTCTGCATCTTCATCCTAATGACTCTAATTGTGCTTCTATTGTGTCTGTTAAATTGGGTGGTGTTGACAACTATAGAATTTGGTCTAGTGCTATGAAATTGGCTATGCAAATTAAGAATAAGATGGGCTTTCTTGATGGTACTTGTCTTAAGTCTGCTTATGTTGCTAGTCCTTTACTTGAGGCTCAATGGGATAGATGTAATGCTGTGGTTTTAAATTGGATTTTGAGTTCTTTGTCTCAAGATATTTATCTTGGACATGTGTTTTCTGATAATGCTTATGTGGTTTGGAAAGATTTAAAAGATACTTATGATAGAATAGATGGGTCTGTTGTGTTTAACTTGCTTCAAAAAATCAATAGTTTTAAACAAGGTGGGTTGCCTATATCTGAATATTATCATAAGTTGAATTTTCTATGGAGAGAATTTGATATTCTTACCAAACTGCCTGATTGCACTTGTGAAGCTAGGACTGAGTTAAATGATCATTCTAAACTGTTAAAATTGATGCAATTTCTTATGGGACTTGATGACATTTATCAACCCATAAGGAGTACTCTCTTAACTAGGGAAATCCTTCCTGAAGTTAAGGATGCTTTTGTGATTGTGTCTAGAGAAGAATCTCACAGAGCGGTTCCTTCCACTAGTGTTAATGTGAAAAATGATAAGACACAAGTCTCTGCTTTTGTTTCTAAAGCCTTTGATAATAATAAAAGAAGAAACAGTGGTAATTGGAATAATAACTCTGGTAATAATAGAGGAAATTATGAAAGTTTACTTTGTTCTCATTGTGGTTTAAAAGGTCACACTGTTGATAGGTGTTTTGAAATCATTGGTTATCCTCCTGGTTTTAAAAAGAATCCTAATCTAAAACTGTCAATGGCTTTAATAAACCTAATGATCCTAAGGCTAATTCTGTGACTAACAATGGTCTTAAGAGTATTGCTGGAAGTTTGTCTCTTAGTAATGAACAGGTTATGAAGTTGATGAATCTTTAAATGAGAAACCTGTTACTACTGCTCATGCCAATATGGCAGGTAGTTCCTCTTGTTCTTTTTTCAATTGCAGTGTGTTTTTTAATCAGCATTTTTCTCAATTTTTTGTGCTAATATTAAACTTAATGGAGTCAATTATCACATGGGTTGGATAATTGACTCAGGGGCTAATCAACATCTTACTAATAGCATTTTAAATATGCTTAATCTTTTGGATATTTCTGATTTAAAACTCACTGTTGGTCATCCTAATGGAACTCTTGCTAATATTACTCATGTTGGTAATTTGAGACTCAATAATAATGTTGTTTTGTTTGATGTTTTGGTTATTCCTGAATATTGTGTTAGTTTGATGTCTGTGAACAAATTGATTAAGGATAGCAAGTTTAGAGTTGGTTTTGATGAAACTAAGTGTTATATTCAGGATTTGAAACAGCAGAGAGTGCTGGGGACTGGTAGTGAATATGGTGGCTTACACTTGTTTGATAAATCTGATAGTTTGTCTGCTTGTGTGTTTCAAAGTGAGTTTATTAGTTGTTTTGTTTCTAAAGAGATTTGGCATAATAGGTTGGGACATCCTGCTAATCAAGTTTTAAAATTATTAAGATGTTCTTTAAATTTGACCAATATTGATCACAATGGTCCTTGTGATGTTTGCCATAAGGCTAAACAGACCAGGGATGTTTTTCCTATCAGTGAACATAAATCTACTATTTTTGGTGATCTCATACATTTGGATGTATGGGGTCCTTATAAAGTGGTTAGCAGAGATGGTTTTAGGTATTTCCTGACTATTGTTGATGATTTCAGTAGGTCTATTTGGGTGTATATGCTAAAAGGAAAACATGAGGTTTTTGATATGTTTGTAAGTTTTTTCAACATGGTTTTAACTCAATTTGGTAAGAAAATTAAAATCATAAGGTCTGACAATGGAACAGAGTTTCTTAATAACAAAATGAGTGATTTTTTTGAATACAATGGGAATTTTACATCAAACCAGTTGTGCATATACACCTCAGCAGAATGGTATTGCAGAAAGGAAACATAGACATCTACTCAATGTTGCTAGAAGTCTTATGTTTCAGGGAGGGATACCTCTTGTGTTTTGGCCTGAATGTGTTTTGACTGCTACTTATTTGATTAACAGGTTGCCTTCCTCTGTTTTGAATGGAAAATCTCCTTTTTCTCTTGTTTATGGTAGGGAACCTAGTCTGTCACATCTTAGGAGTTTTGGGTGTCTTTGTTATGCTGCTATTGTTAAAGAGTCTGATAAGTTTTGTGAAAGGTCTGAAAAATGTGTTTTGTTAGGTTATGCTAGTGGTAAAAAGGCATATAAGCTTTTAAGTTTGGAAAATAGATCTATTTTATACTCTAGAGATGTCAAATTCTATGAAACTATTTTTCCATACAAAATGAATCAAAATTCTGAGTTTCAAACTGAAGTTAATGTGTTAAACTTTTTTGATAGTATTGATCCTGAGTCAAAAACCAAAACTCCTAGTCCCTCTCCTAATGATGATAGTGATAACAGTCATGATATAGCATCTGTTGGTAGAGATGGCAGTCAGTCACAATCTGGTAGGATTGTGAATTTAGACCAGACTGCTAGTTTTGAACAGATACATCAATCTGGCAATTCACAGCAACCAGTAAGTGATGACTCTGAAACTCCTTTAGATGAAAATAATAGTTCTAATTCTGAGGGAAATCCATTTCCTGATCCAGAGGTGTCTATGCCTAGGTTTCAAAATGTTTTACACAGTCATACAGAGGAAGGAACTACTAGTGCTAGAAGGTCTAATAGATCTTCTAGGTTACCACCTAAGTTCAATGATTTTATTCTTGATGGTAAAGTTAAGTATGGTTTAAATAAGGTTGTTAATCATTCTTTGTTAAGTGCTGAAAATTGTTGTTTTGTTTCCAATTTGAATAAGACTACTGAACCTACTAGTTATGAAGAAGCTAAAAATAATCCTAATTGGAACAATGCTATGAATGAATAAGTCTGTGCTTTACTTGAAAATGATACTTGGGAAGAATGTGATTTACCCCCTGGTAGGGTTCCTATTGGTAGTAAATGGGTTTGGAAAATCGAATATAAGTCTACAGGGGAAATTGAAAGATATAAAGCTAGATGTGTTGCTAAGGGTTATAGTCAAAAATAGGGAATTGATTATGAGGAAACCTTTAGTCCTGTTGTCAAAATGGGTACTGTTAGGTGTTTACTTAGTTTGGCAGTTCAAAATAATTGGGGTGTTTTTCAAATGGATGTGAACAATGCTTTTTTGTATGGTGATTTGATTGAAGAAGTATATATGCTTCCTCCACCAGGGTATTTTAAAGAAGAATCCAACAAAGTTCTCAGACTTAAAAAATCTTTGTATGGGCTTAAACAAGCTCCCAGAAAGTGGAATCATAAACTGTCTGAGGCTTTGTTTGAAGCTGGTTTTGAGCAGTCCAAAAATGATCATTCTTTATTTATTAAAAATAAAGGGATCTCAGTTTTGTACTTTCTGGTTTATGTTGATGATTTGGTTTTAACTGGTAATAGTGTTGATGAAATTGAAAATTTTAAAGTTTTCTTGAAAAACAAGTTTAAAATTAAAGATTTGGGAGAACTTAAATATTTTCTTGGGATTGAGGTTTTAAATACTAAAACTGGGTTGTGTTTGAATCAAAGGAAATATTGTCTTGAATTGCTTCATGAATATGGTTTACTTGCTTGTAGGCCTGTTATGACCCCATTGCCTGAAAACATTGTCTTAAATCATAAAGAGACTGATGATGATAAGTATTTGAAAAACTTTACTGCTTATCAGAAACTTGTGGGTAAATTGATATATCTTACATTGACTAGGCCTGATATAGCGTATGTTGTTCATTGTCTTAGTCAACATATGCATTCACCATTACAGTCTCATTTTTAGATTGGTTTGAGGGTTCTTAGATATTTGAATATAGCTCCTGGTAGTGGCATTAGTTTCAATAAGAGTCAATCAGGGTTCAAAGTTGTTGCTTACTCTGACTCTGATTGGGCTAAATGTCCTATTACTAGGAAGTCTGTTTCTGGTTATTGTGTTTTTGTAAATGGAAATTTGGTATCTTGGAAAAGTAAGAAGCAGAATACTTTGTCTAAATCTTCTGCTGAGGCAGAGTATAGGTCTATGGCTTCTGCTACTTGTAAAGTTATGTGGGTTCTTAAAATTTTAAAAGACCTGGGTGTTGGTGAATGTTTGTTGCCAGTGGATTTGTGTTGTGATAATAGGTCTGCAGTTCAGATTGCTGCTAATCCTGTTATGCATGAGAAAACTAAGCATTTTGATATAGATGTTCATCTTATTAGAGAAAAGGTTTCATCTGGCTTGATCAAAACTGTGAACATTGGGTCTAAGGATCAAACTGCAGATACTTTGACTAAGGCTCTTGGTAGTGTGCAACATGGTGTGATGGTGAAGAAGTTGGGCAGGGTTAATTTGTATGTTTCATCAGTTTGAGGGAGGGTGTTAAAATTATTAGCATTCTTTGGCAAACTCATGAAACTACAAGGTTAGTTATGTAATTTATTTATAACTAATACTTAACTCTAGCTGTGTTTGTCTAGTGTTTGTTTGTGCAGGGTCTTAAGTGTAACTTGGGAGATTATATAAACAACATTATGAGCTAGGGTTTGGTACTCTCATTGTTTTCATTCACACAAGTTTCTCTGATTAATTTCTCTCTCAAGTCATCATCTGTTTCTAGGGTTTCTGGGTATAAGTTTAGTTTGATAAGTATAGTTTACATCAAGATCTACTTGATCTTGATTGTTAGTCTTGGTGTTATAGTTTGGTTGATTCTGGGTTTGGTTTTAGAGTGTGAGTATTGTAGACAGCACCTAATAGAGGGACTGTTATATTTTCCTTTGTATTGTTCTTGGCTTGCATCCGTGTTGGGGACAAGTCTTCTTGTGTATATTGTTATAATAATAATAGATCACCAAGGGGTGGTTGGTTGGGTGATAAGTCTTGTGTTAGTTGTTTTGATACCATTTTAACAAGTTGTACATACAGTTGGTTAGAATTACTTAAATTCCGGGGGGGGGGGGGGGTGTTTAAAATTAATATACAACATGTTAATGTGTAGATGGATACTTTAAGCACCACTAATTTTTAAAAATTGCATATGAATGAAACTGTTTTGAAAATTGCATATAAATTCGAGGGGGGGGGGGGGGTGTTTAAAATTAATATACAACATGTTAATGTGTAGATGGATACTTTAAGCACCACTAATTTTAAAAAATTGCATATGAATGAAACTGTTTTGAAACTTTGATAGTTTTTATGATTAGTATAAAGTTTGTGGTATTAAATTGGAACACTAATAAAACTTAGTTACTAATGGGTGACATATTCCCTTTATTATATCAAATGTGATATTATACATAGACGGAACAAGTATGCTAAGCTGATGCAAGAGACAACTATAATGGTACCCTTTTTATGTATAAAACATATATTCAAATATAAGTTTGTCCACTGGGTTGTGTTGTTTTTCAATATGTCAGATGTGCATTATTGGCGCCAAGATGCCAGATGAATGGAGACTCAGCGAAGTCATACCCATGGGAGACGCGCAAGTATATAGCAACTATAGGGGTATTAAGCTTCTTAGTCACACCATAAAACTTTGGGAGAGAGTTATTGAGAGGAGGTTAAGAAGGGAGACTAGGGTGTCAGAGAACCAATTCGGATTTATGCCAGGGAGGTCCTTAGTCGAGGCTATCCACCTCCTCAGAAGTCATATGGAGAAGTATAGAGAACGACAAAGAGATTTGCATATGGCTTTCCTTGACCTAGAAAAGGCATACGCCAATGTCCCACGAGAGTTGATTTGGAAGACTCTAATAGAAAAAGGGACCCCAAGGAGATACTTAAAAGTCATTAGGGACATGTACGAGGGGCGAAGACCCGCGTACGATGCACAGTGGGGTGCACTGAGTTTTTCCCGGTGGAAGTTGGTCTTCACCGAGGATCAGCCATTAGCCCTTACCTCTTCGCCTTGATTATCAACGAGATATCCCGAGGGATACAAGAGGGCATCCCCTGGAGCATTCGGGTCAGAATGTTGGTCCATCACAAAAGCTCAAGCTAACAGAGTGGAAGTGGCATAACTGAGAATGCTAAGGTGGACATGTGGTAAGACCATGCTTGACATGATCCCGAACGGAGTTTTCAGAGTAGCGCTTGAAGTTGAATCTATAATCTCGAAGATGCGAGAAGGGAGGTTGAGGTGGTTCGCTCATGTCAGGGGGAGGCCACAAACAGTGCCGGTAAGGAGAGTTGAAGCGTTGATCGTCGACGGTTTGAGGAGGAGGGGAAGACCTAAGCTGAGGTGGGAGGATAGACTTAGGCTTGACATGAAAGAGCTTCTGTTGTCCGAGGACATGATCTCTGATAGGAACGCATGGAGAGCTAGGATTAGATCTTGCGGGTAGTCTCTGGTGGGTGGTAGGAGGTCGTCTTTGCGTCTGGGTCCTTTCTCCTCTCTTTGTTACCTTGCCCTTTGCCTTTTAGGTGTAGTGTGCCCATTTACTCTTTAGGTTTAGTGGTTCCTTAGCTCTTCCCTTTTAGGTTTTTAGGAGGCTAGTGATGTTTCATTTTCCTTTGCTTTGCCTTAGTTTTAGTCCCCTTTGCCTTGCCTTTTAGGTTTAGTGGTTCTGCTCTTCCCTTTTAGGTCTGTAGGAGGCTTGTGGCGTTTCTTTTCCCTTTGCTCTGCCTTTGCTTTAGCCCCTTGTGTTGCCCTGCTTTGTTTTTGTGTTGTTCTCCTTGGGTTTGTCTGTTTTTGGCTTTTTTTTCTTTGTTTCTTCTGCGGTGTTTTGGTCTTTTGTCTTTGTTCCCTTTGTCTTTTGTTCCTCTTGTTGGTTTTTTGTCTTTCGATCTTTTACCTCCTTGCTTTGTTTGTCTTGCTCTTTGTTTTTGTGTCTTGGTGCTCTGTTTTATATGTTTGTCTTTTGTCCTATGACCCTTGTTTGTCGGTTTCCTGCTTGGTTGCTTGGCTTTTCCCTTTATGTCTTTTATTTGTTTTATCTTGTTGCTCTATTGTTCCTTGTTCTTTCTTTCGGTTCTCTATCACTAGCATATGTGCACGTGTCGGAGGTCTCTCTGGAAGCAGTCTCTCTACTCACAAGTTTTACCTGGGGTAGGGGTATGATCTGTCTACATTTCTACCTCCTTCATACATGGCTTTTGCGGGATTGGGTATGTTGTTGTTGTTGTGAAGAGAGAATATGAACTCTGTTAAAAACGAGAAGTGGTAATTAGACTTTAGAAATATTTTGTTAATTGAAGTGGGAAAAGTCTTTTTTCTTTACTCTAATGTCTAAAGTAAACAAACACTAATGTCTTGCGCTTGCATATATAATAGAAAAAAGCAAACAAACATTTTTAAAAACGTTTATGTAGACATAGAAAGAAAAAATAAACGTTATTTTTAATAAACCTCTGTGCGCATACAAATATAAAAGGAAAAAAATTTGCTATGAAAAAAATAGACACAACTTAAGTTTTCAACCTTATTCGAAAAAAACATCATAGAGCATACAATGTGTTTGCGTATGGGATTGGCGCGGGTGAGTTGTCGTCGTCCCACCCCCTTGACCAATGTCATTCAGGAATCAGTATGCCATCCTCTTCCTTTTTATTAGTTCCTTTTCAAAAGGTGCTCGTGCGATGAGCGGCGACGGATGAATTTGGGTGATGCAACGAAGACCATTAAAACTTTATTTACATACCAATGTATCAATTCTAGCCACTCATTTTTTAGATTAGATAACAAATTCACTTTCACCATCTTAGTTTTTAAAAATTAATCTCTTAAACTATTAATCGCGATGATCATTCAATTATTTTTTTATAAACCGACACTTTGATATACTTTTAACAAACTTTTTTTTTTCATGTTTTTCGTCTTTATTTTTCATTGTTAAAACTTGCATGAGAAATCACATGTTATTAAACACTAATTTGAATATGCCAATTCTACACATAATAATATGAACATAACTTTTCTACAGTATTTTAAAAGTTTCACCGTTTTTTTTTTTTTTTTTTTTTTTTTTTTTTTTTTTTTTATAACTAAACACTCATAACTTTTCAACCATATATAACACGTTATATTTTGAATTGTAGATTAGTCCAATTAATTCATCAGAGTTGGATAAACACATAAAATCACATGTGATTTTAAACATATATGTGATCTCCATCACATGTGATTTTTACTACATGTGTTATTTTCACATGTCATTATAGGAGTTTCACGAATGAACAACTATAATTTATAATTCGAATACAGTGTGTTATGTATGGTTGGAAAGCCATAAATGTGTTTTTTTCATTGCAAAAGACGGGAAAAATCTTTGATTTATAGATGAATACTTATGTCAAATTTAGTACAAAGTTTAGTGTTTGAACTTTGATATTAGTGTTAAATCACATCACATGTGATATGTCATGCGAATTTCAATACCGAAAATAACGATAAAAAAAAGTTTGTTGAAAGTATCTCAATACCGAAAATAAAACGTGAAAATAACGATAAAAAAAAGTTTGTTAAAAGTATATCAAAGTGTCCGCATATAAAAAGATAATTAAATGTTCTTTGTAATTGTATAATTTATTTTGTCTAACGATTAACACATCGTCAAATATTTAAATTATAAAAAGATAAGTGTAACTAAAATTTTAATGTGAGTATTAATTAATCTTTCATTTTTAAATTTAAATAACTCCTTTTAAAATAAATTAATTTTTAATTAAATTTGTCCCTTAATATGTTAGAAACTTTTAGTATATAAAATAACTCATTTTAAAATAAAATATTGTTTCAAACAAATCAGGTTGCGATATAATTTATAGGGGTAATTTCATATATACACAATAAAAAATAAATACTTGCATATTTTCTCATAATACAAGTTTTTAATGCATGATTTATAATTCAACATAAGCATATATATGCAAATATGCAAGTTTTAATGGGTATAATATAAATGCGAGTGACGAACTTATCTTATAAGTTTATGCTTCACAAAGATTTTATTTTATAAAGTGTGAATCATTGATTGTTTTTCTAGTTATAAAGAAAAATACTCATTTATGATTTATCATTCAATAAATAGTACAAGATCTCATAATGTTAAATCACTACTAAAATAAATAAACATCTACACGTTATAAACTAATAAATGTGTAATAATGTACAAGTATTTTATATTCCACTTGTTTGATTCGTATAACTTAGTTTCAGACTGTGCTACATTATTATTGAAATAAATTACCACAAAAAACACTTCTCACACTCAATGACAAAAATAAACACTTTTAAACGCGTTTATCAAAATCGACATTTTGAAAGAATTTGAGATTTGCTCGCTCTCTTCTTTTGCTCGCCGTTTTCAAAAAAAGACAAAGATTTTTTCGTTACAAGACAAAGAACATTGAGAGCAAACGCTTATTTGCCGTTTTCTACTACAAAACAAAGAACATGATGTTTGCTCAGTGTTGTCGTCGATTTTTGTAAAAGGGTTTAGATTTTTCATTTTGGTAAAGGTGGAAGTAAAATAAAAGAAAAAAAAATGAATCTTATTATTGTACAAATAATTACACCACACAATACATACAAAAAAAAAGAGAAATAACATAACAAAAAACTAAGTACAATGTGCAAAGATAAGCCAATAAACAAAGAGGGACACAAAACAAATTATTCAAAGGTTGCATCTTTTAAGACCACAAATAAACTTTGACAAACACAACATCCATTCATACTTTTTGATCAAACTGTTTAAAAGATCCAATCTTTTATAAAATGGTTCTTGAATCAATGGATCAAAATTCACATAGAACCTCATAATAATTTCTACTAATATAATGTGCATATTCAATAGAATTCACTTGTATGCTAACCTCTAAACCCTTAAAAAGCTGTAAAAAGACCATAAACTTAAACCACAAATTATTTAGCAGTTCCGCTTCCAAGAGTAAGCTCGAGATCATCCAACCCGACATCATGAATCCGCTCACCTTCCCACCCGACATCATGGATCCGCTCACCTTCCCACGCCTTCACTCCACCGTTCTCAAACTCAAACTCCATCCCTTTCCCCTTATCAGAACCACCAGAATCTTTAGTTACGGTCACTTGAGCCATTGGTTTAACCAAGTTAAACGTTGGCGAGTTGGGGTTAGTCAGCATCGGCTCATAGTTCTTAAACCTCACCCACTGACACGAGTCAATAGTTGAAGAATCAGATTCATCACACTCGGGTATAGTAGCAGGAGTAAACCTTTGGTACTTTGTAGGACTTGTAGGAGCAGAAGAGGCAAAGAACGGCAAATTGAAAGTAGAAATCGACTGCTTAGTAAACGACTCCCAGTTGAAATTGTTGTTGGGCTTAGGACACTTCGAAGTCGGGGACGAGAGAGGTGGAGTCACAGGGGCACTGTTTGAGATACGCAAGGGGGGTAGTGAAGATGGAATAGCATTACGAAGATAAGCAAAGGGGTTTTCATTCATGTCAAATTTCGACGGGCTAGGGAAAGACGAGGACGACGGGCTGCATTGATACGAAGGAATCGGGCTCATAATGGGGCTCATAATCGGGCTCGGCTTCTGCGAAGAACTTGGTGTTGTGGTGGTTGATGCACCACCAATATCAATAGTAGGCAATGGTGGCCTTGAACCCTGTCATTCATCATTCATATCAAGATTCACCCAAAATCACAAACTTTATAACAAAAATAAAATCTTTACACTAGAACTATAAACAAATTTGGAAACTTTAAGGTAACAATACAAAAAAGATCAAATCTTTATACAAAATTACCAACAAATTAGGGAACTTTTAGCTAAAAATCTAAAAAAATATCAAACTTTTATACCAAAACTAACAACAAACTGTCTCATACTCTCATAACAACAAATTCAGAGTAAAAATGTTACATCAATGTCTAAAAATGTTAACTTTACCATTTATGCATAAAACATAAAATTTCTCATTTTTGTATAAAAAGGTTTAATTTGTGAATAACATAAAATTTTGAGCAGATCTAAACCTTAACAAAAATCCAAAAATTTAGGAAACAACTTTAAATAGATCTAACAAATGGGTATTGCTTAAAACAACAAATCAATCAAAAAGAAAAAAAGTTATAAAAAAATAAACATACCTTACGAAATGTAGTACCATCAGGAAGAACAACCCAACCGGCTTCTTTACAAAGAGCTTTTAAGACCTCATTATTATCACAATGTTTTGGTAAATCGTAATTCCCTTGTGCTCTTAACCCATTATAAATATTAGCAGCAATCGCCCTCCGCCGCCTTTCTCTCCTCCTGTTATTCTCTTTCTCTCTCCATGACGGCTTCCTCCTCCCTCCGCCGCCACCCCCGCTGCCATCAGCTCCTCCCATCATTTCCATCACCAAATAAAACTAACACCCTTTTAAGTAAATGGTTTTTTTTTTTTCTATATATGTTTACAAGTGTTTTTTGTTTGTTGTGTCACGAGGAATATGTTTTAAGTGTTTGTTGTGTGTGTGTGTGTGTTTGAGTGTGTGTTAAAGTGATGAAAGTGTTTTGGTGTTGTGGGCAAGGGTCATGTGTTGGAAGGAACAGGGAGAATAGCATGTGTTTGCAATGATTATATGCCCCTTGGATGAAGGCTTTAATTTATGAGATTGGATTATTAATTTGTGTGTGTTTTAGAAAATGTTGTTATTATTATTTTCTTGGTTTGTGTTTTTTCATGTTTTTTGGACATGGTATTTATGTTGTGATGGGATTATTAAATGATTATTAATATTAGTGTTTAGATAATCAAATTGTGTGTAATAAAGCATTTTTTATAGGGATTGATTTGCACACAAAAAAAATTTATTGAAACATTTAACTGTATATATTAAATATTTGTACAAAGTTTATAATATATGCTTTAACTACCAGTACATTTAAGTGTCCTAATAAAAAATATGAATGCCAATTGACTTTTTTTATAAGAAAAATTTTGCAAAATGGGAAATTTCTTTAAGAGCATTTAAAAGAAAAAAGAATTTATCTAAAAAGAGATAGAAAAGTAATTTGAATTTTAATTTAGATTTAAAAATATTTCTTGTCATTAGTCCATGTTTTTTTGAACTTGTCATTAGTCCATGTTGATACGAACTTTTTATGACTTAGGGTCTTATAAAATAAATGGGGTTCGTTAATTAAAAATCGCAGAAAAATAATTAGGAAAAGATCAACACTATTTTATCTAAGAACAAAAGAAAAATTATGAAAAAAGAATGGCAAACTTGCAGAAAGATGATCAAAAGTATATTGAGAAAAAAAATATTATCAAAAAATTACACAATCTTTTATTTGTTTTTTTTGTTTTTTTATTTTTTTTGTTTTTTTTTCCTTTGTGATTGTTAATCATGTTGTCTTTTATATTTTGTTGTGAAAAAATTCATATTTTTTGGACATCTTTTTTTCTTTTACATCAAATAACACATGTCATCGCTTTTTTTATATTCTTTTTGCAGCCTAACTCAACTATTCATTTTCTTAATTAATGACGTGGATCACAAAAGTTTAACGAAATCCATTCGGAATGGATAAGATAGTTATCGATTTTTTGTTAAGACTTTGTTATGTTTGAAATAATTGATGTTGATAGTTTTCGAAAATGATAGTTTGTGCTAAAACAAAAAACCACATTAAGAGTAAACTACAAAAATCATCCATATGGTTTATGTATTTTAGCAGATGCCATCCCTATCTCAAACCTTTGGCATTAAATATCACCAAATCCTTAAACAATCGGCACTAATCATCCCTGAGCACTAACGAAGTCAGTTTTCCCCGTTATCTCCCCCACGTGCAATAACACGTAAGGGTATTTTTGTCAATTAGTATCAGGGATGGTTTTTGCAACACATTTTTTACACCCCTTTCCCGCCCATTTCCCCACCTATATAATCCCTCCTAACCTCATACACCATTTTCCCCCAAACCTGCTTTTCCCCTCAAACCCTAATTCATTGAAACCCTAATTCTTTATAACCTTAATTATGAATAACCCAAAACTTTGTCATCTATGTGCGGCACCAACAAAATTACCACATCTTGGACACCAATAAATCCAGGGAGACGTTTCTTTATGTGCCCTAACTGTGGCTTTGATGATTGGATGGATCCTCCAATGTGTTCAAGATCTGTGACTATCATACCTGGGTTATTGAGGAGGATCAACAATGTTGAAGAAACATCTAGGTTGAATGCCCGTAAAGCTAGAAGGATGATATTGTTATTGTGTTTAAGTTGGGTTTTTTTTGTTTTGTATGTTGTCATGATGGGTTGACTAATGTTGGTCATTAATGGAAAAGTCAATTGGTTTCATGTGTCTTGTAGGTCATAGTTTATATTTTGGTAATGTTTTGTTAACTATGTTGAAATAGTCCCATTAATGATTGCAATGTTTTCTTATGAATGGAAAAATGGAATATTTGTTATACATATGTATTGTTGTGTGTATCTTTTGTTATGAATGTTGATGCAAAGTGGTAGAATACCATAAGTGAATGTCTGCAAATACCATAAATCAACCAAACCTGCACTAGGGAATGTCTGCAAATACCATAAGTGAACCAAAACTGAAAATACCAAAGTGAACCAAAACTGAAACAAAGTGAACCAAAACTGAGCCATAAACTGAACCATGACTGCAAATACCAAAGTGAACAAAACTGAACCAAAAATGAATCAAAACTGAACCATAAACTACAAATACCAAGTACCATGCCTGCAAATACCAAATACCCAAAATGCAAATACCAAATAACAAATACCATGACTGCAAATACCATACCATAGCATGACTGCAAATAAAAGTGATCATACCATGACTGCAAATACCAAATACCATAAAAGTGATTTCATAAAAGATCATAAGTTGATCATACATGCCATTACATGATTGTTTCACACTAACAAAATAACCACTTAAACTAATAATAGTTGCCCTAAACTGATCATAGTTACCACCTATTACAAAATAACCACAAGTTTTTGTAAATACCAAATACCACAAGTTTTTGAAAATAAAAATTGTTCAAAATAACCACTTAAAACTAATCATAGTTTCCATTACTGAGTTGCTCTTTGCATTGATTGTTTTCCTTTGCCCTTTGCAGATTCTTAACATGCTCTTGATGCAGTTTTTGTTCTCCTTTGCCCTCCACTTGCATTACCTTGTCCTCCACTTTATGAAATTGGTGGTCTTCCTGTAAAAGTCCTTTGTTATGTCCAGTTTTTGTACACTTGAGACAGGTAACATGCTTTCCTTTTCTAGACAGTTTGACTCCGTCCACCATATTTTGGCTTGACAGTTCATCAGCTAATTTTTTCTCTTCTTAGGGTGGCCTCCCAATCACTGGTGGTGCTTTGGTAGAGTGATAATGTTTGGTGAAGGATGTTTTCTCCATAATTTTTTACCAATGACAGGATTGATTTTGTAGATGTAAACCTTTTGCCAAGTGACCAGCTAATAAGCACGATGCACCCAGCTTTCAGGTGTCCCAACTTCCATGTTATTTGCATCCATCTCCCATATTGTTGCTAAGGCATGCATGCAAAGCATCCCTCTAAGTTCCCACTTTCTGCAGCAACAAGTCCTCTTTTGTACATCACCAACTACTTTATCATCCCATGGTCCCTTAAACCCCCCCCCCCCCCATGCTTGTGTCCACCATTCCATGTTACCTTCAAATTTCATTACAAAATATTTCATTAATAAAACAAGATATAAACAAAATAAGAAAATAAGAAAAAATTCTACATTGTTTGCTTTGACTTCAATTTCTATTTGCTTGAACAAAGTAGTTGCAACTGGTGTAAGAGGTCCATTAGATTTCTAAATAAGTATTTGGACATTCACAATTCTTTTCATTAAATACTCCATTACAAACTCCAAGCTTGTGATAATTGGCACATCCCTTCCATTTACTAGTTGTCTATTGAATACCTCACACATATTGTTTAGCAATATATCATAGTGAGGCCTACCTACAAAATTTAGAAAAGACATACTATATTATCTAAACAGGAACAAATTATATTATCTAAACAGGATCAAACTATGTTACCAAAGCTTACCATTAAAATGAGATCTTGACCAGTGTTGTGGTGGGATCTTTTTCAAGTACTCATAAGCCTTATCATTCACTCTTTTAAGTCCATCTATGGCTTTATCAAAATATAGGACACTGTTAGCAGTTGCACACCTCCACAAAAGGTCCTTATAAAATTTACCCCTCCATTACAGTTTCATATTTTCATGTATATGCCTTAAGCACAACCTATGTTCTACGCAAAGGAATAGCTTTGTAATGGCATGTATGATACCGTATATTTATAACCATAGACAGAACTTGGGTGAATTTATTGGGAGGGCCAAGTGATTTATCAGTTAATTTGTGAGGGCCAAAGTTGTATTTTCTTTAAGCAAATACAAGTAAAACCTCAAAGTTTTGGGAGGGTCGTGGCCCTCCCTGGTCTCCACTAAGGTTCGTCCAAGTTTATAACAATTCAAAAATAACGAGTTTTTAACAAAGAAGAGATAAGTAATTATAAAATTTCAAAGAAGAAACAAGAATGTTATAACAGTACCTTTTGTCTATCACTTATAAAGGTGAAATTAGAGTTCTTGCCCCAAATACAGATCATCTTCTAAGTATGTAAGAAACCATGTCCAAGAACTTGTTGTTTCAGCTTCAACTAGTGCATAAGCAAGTGGATATGTGCCATGATTTGGATCCACACAAACAGCAGTTAGTAACTGACCAAGATATGACCCTTTCATAAAACAACCATCAAGTCTTAGCAAGTCTTTTAATCCAGCTTTAAACCCTTGCTTAAGAGCTCTTATGCAGACATAAATCCTTTTAATCTGCCTTTCTAATGTAGCTGGATCAGTACACCTTTCAACTTCAATTTTCACTGTGGTGTCAGGGTTTGCACTTTGTAACTCTAAAGCATAATCTCTTAAACGTGCAGACTGCTCTGTGTAATCTCCTTTTACCTTCAAGCTTGCTTTTTCCTTTGCCCTATAGATCTTTGACTCAGAAAAACCCAAATTATACTTTTTTTTGTAGCTGATCTTGAAGAGCTCTAATTGGAACCTCGGGATTGGTAATAATTGTATCTTCAATATCTTTGGACAGAAAGGTATTAGTAAGCATATTTACTATTCTGTTTTGAAGACAGTTGTGTACATCTTCAAATGTTTTTACTATCCATGTTTTCTTTTGGACAGAAAGGTATTAGTAAGCATATTTACTTTTCTGTTTTGAAGACAGTTGTGTCATCTTCAAATGTTTTTACTTTTCTGTTTTGACTGCTTTTGGATTTGGATATGTGACAGACCCATAGGCAAGTTATTTCTTCATATTGATATGCCCTTTTCTTCCCACCTACTTTTATTAGTTGTCCACCTACCTTATTAACACCACTTGCACTTATTTCCTTTAACCACTCCCCCCCCCACCATTATTATTAAGCTTGCTTGGACTTGACACATTTGGCCCTTTTGCAATTGGGACACATTTGTCCCTTTAGTAGTTGGGCTAGAAACATTTGGCCCATTAACAGTTGGATAAGTGAACACTGGTGTTTTACCTCTACACACCACCCTTATACTATACTTGTTATTTTTCCATAAATAGAGTTGTCTTCTAATAGCAACAGACAGTGCCTACACAGATTCTTTAATGGTTTTTTTTATCACCAAACTCTTTACCAATAAAAAATGGGGCAGAAGAAGTGGTATCAACACTCTTATTTTTCTCATGCTCTCTTCTAAGTTTTCTCATTGCTTTCTTTCTTTTTCCCTCCTTTTCTGAATCACTATTACTTTCAAAATCATCTAGATTCATTTGATGTGCAAAATCCTGCTCACCTTCCTTGACAGATACATTTTTAGTATCACAACCAACCCATTGAACCCCTTTGTCAATGTTTGCAAGAAATTCCTTTATGTCAACTTCAACTTCATTCATCAAGTGATCCTCATCAACAATATAGTCACTATCTTCCTCTTCACTATCAACTTCTTCATCTCTGTCACTAACATCCTCTTGACTATCACTATCAACATCTTTGTCACTATCACCATCTTGGTCACTTATTGGTATACTAGGGGGTTCTTTGCTTCTATTGGTTTCACCAAAAAAAATGATCAAAATCATCATTCATTGCCTCTTGGATACCCTAACCAATATCAATACCCTTATCAATATCATTACCCTATCCCATAACACCACCCTGACCAATATCAGTCCCCTGCCCAATATCACCACTCTTTCCTAACTTAGTTCCTTCTCTACTAGGCCATTCAATTGTTAATCTTTGCCTTTTTTTGGTCACTTTCTTCTTAACTCTCTTAGGGTTCACTTCATTTGGGAGTTGTTCTATCATTACCTTCTGGGGTGACTTAAAGTAAGTTTCAAGACATGTAAACCCATTTTCAACATAAACCTCAAATCTTTTACACTTATCTATATATTTTGTCATGCCCAAAACATCTAAATCACTTCCCGGATGCTTGTAGAACATAATCTAAATTATTATCGGGTATTTTGTAATGATAATACATGATATTTTTTCTATCATAACCTAACTAAACAATCATATCATTTAACTCGATAATTGAAAACAAATAAGCATCTACCATATCAAAGTAGTTGAAACTGCCTGACTTGTATTTTCTATTCAGTGGGTCAGTGAAATATCCACCATGGTAAATCTTGATTGAGAACATGTTTGGATCATTAACTGTAAAAAACAAAACACAATTCAAAACTAGGTTTAGACCACCACATTATCCATTTCTTGATCTTCCGTATGAATATGCCACTCAGAAATCAAATATTCTAGTATTCAAAGTAAAACGTTTTTGGTTTATGGTCAAGTATGAACCTGAAAAATATGATTTGTCACATTGAAGTGATCGTCATAAAGATGTACTACATGCCCTCTTCGAATGTGATCGGGTGCGACAAGTATGGAAGCAACTAACTTTATTAATATATCCTGCATCTAATATAGAGATCAGGTTGATAACTTTTTGTAGCTTTCGTTCCTGAACACCAGAACAACTAGGAGGTGTTTTTATGATATGTTGGAGCCTTTGGTTAGAACGTAATCGCATTGCACATGGCCAATCTCCTAAGAATTTTGGGTTAATTTGTCAAGGCGCTACACGTCTATAACAAGAATTCTAGGGTGTAGCTATGCGTAGTAATGCTCAATTAGGGACTGATGTAGTTTCTTTAGCTGCTATTTGGCAACCTCCACCATATGGGTTTGTCAAGGTTATTTGTGAAGCTGAATGGTTGCCCATTAGTAAGCAAGCTGGTCCCTGGTTTGTTGCAATAAACTCTGAAGGTGCGGTCATTTTATTAGGGGCAAAACACGTTGAGTATGCAGAGTCAGTTCTTGTAGCAGAAGTTGGAGCCTTATATTGAGCTGTTAAAAATGTTCATGATAAACATCTAACCAGGATTATAATAAACACAAACTCCTATGTTCTTTATCAATCGATATACAACAAAAAGCCACTTCTAAATATTTCAAGCATGTGGCAAGATATCCAGGACCTTACGTCTACATTCGAATATTTCGTTGGACTTTTGTTAAGCGTGGTGGCAATATGGTTGCACATAGTATTGCTAGACGGAATATAAGAGATATTGTAACTTCTGTAGTCGATTATGATTTTGTATATCGCAAAGTCAAGTGTTTATGCTCTCTTTGATGCCACTTGATTTTCGGTTTATATCATTCTCTTTATACAAAAAGATATTAAAAAAGAATAAAAGAAATAAATAAATACACACCAACCACTCATTCATGACACTTATTAGTGCACATACGCACATAAACAAAAATGTAAAAACATGTAATCTCCATTAGGATACTTGTTGTAAATGTTTCAAGGGACATTAATATAACCATTAATTACATTTTCTGATGTGAATAATAAATATGTTAAATTCTCTACTGTATATGAAATCAATACCTTTACTTTGACATAAATGATACTCTTTCAATAAAAGAAGTTTCTTTTGTTTTGTTCAAGCACACAAAAGGAATGTTAAAACAACATAAAAAATAGGGTAAATTGTAAAAATGGTCCTTAATGTTTCACGAAATTGCAAAAACGGGACCGAGACAAAAAGTAGTGCAAAAAAGACACCAACGTTCCACATTTTCGCAAAATCGCCACTGAGAGGCCTTTTTCCGTTAGTTTCATCGTTAAGTGCCATGTCACTGAGGGTATTATCGTCATTTCATTGCTTTACGGTCCACGTGGCATATCACTATTGATTCAGGGACTAAATTTGCAAAGTTATTTTTATCTTTTATTTCACATTTACTACCACCACCACATAACCAACACCACCACCCTTTACCCTTCATCTTCATCTTCTTCGGTGATCAAACCCAGATTCCGATCACTTTTTCCGTAAAGGTGGGTCACTTTTTCCGGCCATTAAATACATCAAACACTAGTTGGTTTGTTCAAGGAAAAACCATTTATGCAGGGAATGTTTTTGGAAGGTGAGACTATATTTTTTGAATGATATGTTAATAATCGTTATCTTAGATTGTGATTGATAGTCTACCTATGTTTCTTTTATTTGTTTGAGACCTTTGCTTTTTATATTCTTATCTTTTATTCACGTTATTAGGAGGCGGGTGATACAAGTGTACTCTCGTGGTGCTCGGATCCTTGATGGTGCTTTTATGACTCAAGATCTAAACTTTCGAGCCACAAATTCTGAAGTTGCTATAACCGTGTCATCGGTCTCTATTGCCGATCCTTATGTATTACTAATGATGACTGATGGAAGTATTCAGCTTCTTGTTGGAGGAACTATCTGATTTTGATCCATTATTTATATCCAGGGATTTATACGGGCTTCATGTTTTGTGTCTATACGGAATATCTCTACTTCTAATTGAATTGATTATTTATAAACCATTGTAATTGGAGGAATTTTCTTTAGGATCTGTTAAAGAGGGGTAAATTTCAAATCATTATTGTGAAAATGCCATATTGGGTTGAATTTTATGGCTAAGAGGTCTGGTGATTGCTGAAAAACCTAAAAAAGGGAAATGGTTAAAATGGAATGAATGGTTTTAAAACTTGCCAGTGCTTCATTGCGTATTGATTATATCAAGTAAAACTTCATTGCGTATATCTTGGCTTTATGCAAAACTTCATGCATAATGTGTCTAATATAATCATCACTTATGTTGACTGTAATGATCATCACTTAATGAGGTATAGTAACAAAAATGAGCTTCCTGTACATGTCTATCAAATCTTGGACTGATGATCACTATGGGCATGAGTATGACCGGAAAAAGTTACCCACCTTTACGGAAAAAGTGATCGGAATCTGGGTTTGGTCACCGGAATCTGGGTTTGGTCACCGTAGAAGATGAAGATGAAGGGTAAAGGGTGGTGGTGTTGGTTGTGTGGTGGTAGAGAGTGGTGGTGGTGATAAATGTGAAATAAAAGATAAAAATAACTTTACAAATTTAGTCCCTGAATCAATAGTGATATGCCATGTGGACATTAAAGCAGTGAAATAACGATAATACCCTCGGTGACATGGCACTTAACGATGAAACTAACAGAAAAGGCCTCTCAGTGGCGATTTTGCGAAAATGTGAAACGTTGGTGTCTTTTTTGCGCTACTTTTTGTCTCGGTCCCATTTTTGCAATTTCGTGAAACGTTAAGGACCATTTTTGCAATTTATCCTAAAAAATAAGAAAAATGTTAAACATTCTTACAAAAGCTTCATATAAATGTGCCTATTCACTGGATGTTAACACTTGTCAGAACTGATGGTTTATATGCAGAGAGAGAAAGAGTGAAAAAAAATTATATAATATTATTGTATGTGTAAGAGGATTTGTAAGAGGAAATAGTAAAACTAACGCTAATGGCAACACCACTTGCATAAAAGCAACCCCGCCATGTCAGCGTTACCTCAGCTTTCTCTCTCCACAACTCCACCGCAACCACAATTAGCTAGTGGTGACCACAAAAGCAACCCTAATTTTTTTTTAAATTAAAATTTCATTCAATAATTAAATAAATATAACAATAAATAATTAAGATACATTAAAATACATTACGATAAAATTTAAACTGCTTGTTCATTCAAAGTTTACTTTAATAAGTTTATTATGTCGATTGAAACTTAGATGAAATCTAGTACACTAGTTAAAAAATGTCATCTTTCATGGGGTTTATTTAAGCTATGGAACATTTGTGCTGATTCTGCTGAATTGAATAAGAGTATGCCCAAGATTTATGTGCTGAATTGCCTTTAATAATGGAGTTTTATGCCTGCCAAATTATCAATATTCTTTGCTGGATATTTTCAGGGAAAAGTCAGCTGTCAGTCATAATAAACTTGTAAAATTTACTCCTCAAATTAAAGCATTGATCATTCAAAGTTTCGGTTGGTGAGGCAACCGAATTTTGAAAAAGGTTGAAAGGCAACACGTTGCTATTGAAGTGTGCTAATGGAAGTGATATATTGCTTTTGGGGTTGCTTAGTGAAACCAACGCCCATTAGCATTGGTCTAAGAGGGTGACATAGTACTTTTATGAATTTTATCACTTTAATGGTTGATTTTAATATTCGATTTTTACATGAGAATCTGTTCACGCAACTTAAGCAGTTGAGCTCATTGTTGTTGATTCGATTTATATTTTTCACACAGTAGTCAAATAATTTACAAGTTCCTTTGACTCGAGGAGTGAATGAAAGTGACCTTAAAATAAAAGATATTCTAACATTCAATTTAATATTATAAACTCATTCATCTACTGTGTCAAGGTAACATAAACAACACTTGTAAATTACAGTAAAAGGGTAAACTTGCATTTATGAATTCATAAAGTCGATGACTCGATCGAATACTAAAATATTGGTTACTAAAAATAACAATACGGAAGTTAGTTACATTACTTTTTTTCGATAAGGAATTGATAATTACATCCTATATGGTTGTGTTTAAAAAGAAAAATATGTATAGTTTAGGAGTATTTAATAAAGTTTGCTCGTGTTTTTTTTTTTTTTTTTTTTTGAACGGCTACGAATTTTATAAAAAGAAGAGAAGATAGCAAGGTATTAGAAATTACAAAGGCGATTGTAACCAATCGCTCCAGCTATTACAAAAATTACCTCTATATTTAAGTCAATAAAAGGAAACAAGACAAATAAAATCGAAAATATCGCATTTCCTCATAGAATGAGAGTTAAATGTGATATTGTTTCTAAAACGCCAAAAAGTCCAACAAGTAGCTGCGAAGATGGAATAAACACGAGACTTTTTGTCCTTGGTAGCGTGCCATGAATCAAACTAGCTGACCCACTCTTCACACGAGAGAAAGCTTAGGAAAGAGAATAATCCACGAACGAAAAAGACGCCAAACACCAGTAGCCGTGTCACAAGTGAAAAAAGTGTGTGCATTCGATTCAACTGGTCCATTACAAACCATCAAGAAATCGAATCAAGGTCTAAACCACGGGAAGACAGGTTCAAGCGGTTAGGAAGTCTATCTAAGAACATCCGCCACATGAAAATATTGACCTTCTTAGGGATCATCTTATACCACCGAGTGCATGGAGATAAAGAAGGGTGAGTACGCTCATCAATATGCTTCCTAACCATATTCACCGAGAAAGAATCGTCATTGGAGAGACTCCAAATGCAAGAATCAGAATCAGCCAACTCGTTGTTTTCCAGATTACCAATGTCTAGAATAAGGTTATCAAATTTGGTCTTTGTTCTGCCCATAGTAATCGGCCTACTCCAATCCCAATCCCATGAGTCATTAACAATACGTTGACGAATGAAGCAATCTTTGGTGTTATCGAGGTGAAATAATCTGCTATATCTAATATAAAAAGGTTCATCTCCTAACCAAGTATCCTTCCAAAAGCGGATAAACGAGCCATCACCAACTTTAAAACGAATGGAGCTAAGAGGAACAATACCACTCGAGTGAAGATGATTAATTGTTCCAACAATTTTAGCCCAAACCCTATTCGTTTGACAGCCTCCAAGATCCACACCTGCTTCCTCACCATGAAAAGCTTTAACCACCTGAACCCATAGAGCATTCGGATTATTAAAGAGACGCCATCTCCATTTCAATAAAAGAGCTTTATTGAAAGCATTAAGGCTTCCAACACCAAGGCTACCTTTATCAAAGGAAGCAAGAGTATTCGACCATTTGACCCAAGCAAGTTTCTTGGAGTTCTCGTGACCACCCCAAAAGAAAGTGGCACGCAAGCTTTCAAGAGACCTAATAACCATATTGGGGACTTTGAATATGGAGAAGTAATAGATACTGAGGCTTCCTAGCACGGATTTGATGAGAGTAAGGCGGCCGCCTATGGGGAGGAGGTTAGCTTTCCAACTCGACATTCTAGCTTTAAAACGATTGATGAGGACATGCTAGTTAGCTATTCGACTCATATTTGAGCCAATGGGTAAACCAAGATAAGAAAAGGGGAACAAACCTGCTTCACAACCTGTACATGCAGCCATGGAGGCAATCTCGTTATTTGAAACTCCAACACCAAAAACATTCGATTTGTGAATATTAATCTTGAGACCAGAAGCGATGTAGAAAACGTTAAGAATCCTAATAATATTTTCCACATCATTTTGATTCCACTCAGAGAGGATAATAACATCATCGGCAAAAAAAATATGGTATAAATGAATATTCGAGGAACGAATCTTAACACCGTGAAATATATTGGCTGCTATACCGTCATTGAGAGCTATATGAAGACCTTGCATTAAAATAATGAATAAGAAGGGCGACAAAGGATCCCCTTGCCTCAAGCCTCTCTTTAAGGAGAACTCCGAAGTAGGAATCCCATTAACGAGAATAGAAGTCCTAGCCGACATTAAACAATTTTTAATCCAAGTGCACCATCTAAATCCGAATCCCAGCTTGTGTAGAATATAGAGCTGAGCACCGAAGGTTCAAAACCGAACCGGACCGACAAAACTGATCGAACCTACAAAAATCGAACCGGGCCGACGGCCAGTCGATTCGGTTTCTGTTTTAGGTTTTACATGATTTCGGTTTCGGGTCGGTTCGGTTCGGTCCGATTCGGCCCAAAACTGACAAAAACATACCAAAATACACTTAGACCGAAAAACCCGAACCGAACCGACCCGACGGACCGTCAGTTCAGTTTCGGTTCTGGTTTTTTATGAATTTCGGTCCTCGGTTTTTTTGGGTTCGGGTCGGTTCCGACCCGATGCTCGACCCTAGTAGAATATAATCAATATACCTCCAACTAACTGAATCGAAGGCTTTTTCGAAGTCTACTTTGAATAACATCAGCTTCTTTTTACGTTTCTTATACCAATCAATAATCTCACTAAGAATAAGAGGACCATCAAGGATTTGACGACCCGAAATAAAAGCGAATTGTTTGAGACTGATGATAGAATCATCGACCTTTGACAATCTGTTTGCGAGAATTTTTGCAACAATCTTGTAGTGAAGACCAATGAGGGAGATAGGTCTATAATATTTGATAAACAAAGGGTTAGACACCTTAGGAATAAGCGTAATGAAGGCAAAATTAACACCTTGAGGGAACATACCCGTAGAGAAGAAACTAACCACAAACTCCTGAATATCGTGCTTCAAAAGATCCCAAAATCTTTTAATGAACAAAAATGAATAGCCGTTCGGACCTGGAGCTTTATGACTACCACAATCCCATACCGCCATCTTGATTTCATCCATAGAGACAAAGGCCTCAAGAAGATCCCGATCTGATGTGTTAAGATGGTGAGCAGGTATAAATGGTGGAAAAGAAATTTGAGAATCATGACAACTAAACTTGTCCTTGTAGAAGTTAAGGAAAGCCTCTTTGATGTCTTTTGGTTCGGATAACCACACTCCCTCATGCATAATTCCCTGAATTGTTTGGGGTTTTCTCCTAGAACTAATGAGGCCATGAAAGAATTTTGAGTTTTCGTCACCCTCCACCTCCCACTTAACTCTTGCTTTTTGCATTAAATCCATCGATTCCATTTTCTCAAGGTTATCAAGTTCTTGCAACCTGTGGATTCGGGTAGCTTTATCCTCATCAGAAGAAAGCCCATCATCCATTTTTTGGTCTAATTCCCGCAAGTCAGCCAATATGGAATTGTTCCCGCTTGACTCGACCTCTTTAGTGTGAGAGTAACAAATTTTAAGATGAGATTTAAGATCTTTAAGTTTGGGGTATGGAGAGGTTTTGTAGACCCTGATACTTCGCCTATAATATCAACCCACTTAACTTTGACAACATCCTCAAAGTCAAGGCGACTGAGCCATGAGTGAAAGATTTTGAAAGGGGTCGGACCAAAATTAAGTTTCTTAGAAAGTAAGAGAACGGGATTATGATCCGACCACATTCTATCAAGGGCCAGGACCTGTAAATTTGGAATGTCTTGAATAACGTCATCCGAAATAAGAAAATGGTTTAACTTGCTCATCTTAGAACCGACCTTGTTCATCCAAGTAAAATTTATACCTCTCATAGGAAGATCGATCAAACCAGTGTCTTGAATGAAATCGTTGAAAATAGCCGCATCACCACTAGAAAAGATAGAACCAAATCTTTCCGATTCATTTCTAACTTTGTTCAAATCACCAAATAGAATAACTTTACCGGGGTAGTTGAGAATAAAATTACGTAAAAAAGACCATAATATTGATTTATCTGGTTGGTGTTGAGGGCCATATACATTGATGATGTAAAAGTCCTCCGCCAAATTCTTTCGCTTTCCTTCTACGATGATGTAATTGTCACCACACCACATTCTCTTTTTGACGAAGACATTATGGTCCCACACAGTAACCACACCACCGGATCTTCCTCTCGCCATACTACAAACATAATCGAATTTGAAGTTTCCCCACATAGATCTTAATTGAAAAAGTCTCAGTTTTGTCATCTTTGTCTCTTGAACTCCAAGAATATGAATATTGTGTTTAAAGCAAGATCTTTAATCCAAACGTGCTTCCTAGAGAAGATTCTCAAAAATGATCAAGGTGATCAGGTTACATTATTCTTTACCCTCTCATTTTTCATAAGTTTAAAAAAGACCAAGAAACTATACAACTCAATCATATTTTTGACAAGTGTCTTTTGTTTTTTGGCCAACTTGTATTTTGAGGGCAACTTGTTTGGGACAACTTGTACTTTTAATATACTATAATATTAAAATAAAGGACACTTGTGAAAATGTGGTTGAGTTGCTCAATAGTATAGTCGCCCTGGTCTCTTTTGGACTTTTAAAAAATGAGGGGGTAAAGAGTGATGTGCCCTTGGGCGACTGGACCCTTTTGAGAATTTTCGCTTATTATTAAGTAGGGGTGGCAATTGGGGTCGGGTTCAGGTTGGCGGATTCGTGTTAGCAGGTTGGTAAGTCAAAAGATCCCAACCTAAACCTGACTCGTTTAAATAATCATGTCAGCTGTCAACCCTAACATGTTTACACATAATCTGAACAGAACCTATTTAACCCATATATATAAATATGGGTTGACGGGTTAAACAGATTACACGGGTTGAATAGGTTAAATGGGTTTTGGGTTGACACATCTAACCTGTTTATGTAAACAAGTTGGTACATTACATGGTTTAAGCAAGTTAAACGGGTTTGTGGATCGACCCAGTTAACCCGTACAATAAAGTATATATAACTTTTCTAATATTTGAAGAAAAAAAATATTAAACGTGTTGCGAGTTGAGCCGTTTAGGCTATAGGCAACCCGAACCTGGCCTATTTAATAAACGGGTTTGATGGGTCGATCCGAACACAACCAAAAATCTATCTATACTCAACTCGAACCTGTTAATTTTCGTGTTGGTTTCAAGTCAGGTTTCGTGGCGGCTCAGAAATTGCCACCCTAATATTAAGTGTACAAGAATTAATTTATGTGTTAAGAGTAATATATTAAAGACAACATTTATCATATCTTTAAAGCAATTTCTTTCTAAAAACATTGGAGGTTGAACAACACGTTCTCCGCCTACGCGTCTTTTGCTGTTACACAATCATCACTACAACGCGTGATGGTGGACATATTTTGAATAAGTTGGTGATTGATGAGATGAAAAGTGTACTGCTTTTAGGGGGTCATTTAAGCCTTAAGTCGTAATTATTTGATCAAATATTGCCCTAAATCATTCCTTTTGTCATTTTAGGTACTTTGGAGAATAAATCTGGAAAGGGAAGCATTTTGGAGCGAAAAGTGAAGAAAACGGCAAATTCTCCAAAATCAAGCTGGAAATGGCACCTGACGGCGTCACGCTTTGAATGTGACGGCGTCACGCTTTGGCAAAAAGGTGGATATGAAGTTTACACGAGACGCGCTAGAATGATTTTTGGGATTAAAGAGTGACGGCGTCACCCTTTGGGACGCCTAGGCCGTCACGTGTAATTTACAAGGTGATGGCCCAGAAAACTTATAACTTGACGGCGTCAAGTTTAATACCAGATGGCCATCTAGTGTATGTCTGACACCATCACGTGTTAATGGAGGCAGGCCATCACGTGTTAACTAGCCACAACTTGCGCGCGGTAGCTATTATTGTTTTAGCCATAACTTTTGCATACGAACTCGGATTTAGGTGATTCAAAAGCCCACGCGAAGAGGACGAAGAGATCTACAATTTGGTGAAGAAAGTTTGGTCTTGACGCCGTCAAGGTACGGGCTGACGCCGTCAAGACGGGCCGGGCTGAAAAGTGCCTATAAATACAACCTTATAACTTCATTATTTGTAAGCCCCAAACCCTAAGTCCGATTCTAGGGTTAGGGTAGGTGTTTTTCCAGCAACTTAGAGGGTTTCAATCACTCCATAAACATCTTGTATTGGTTTGTTGATTCTATCTTAATTATGTATTTTATTGTTATTGTTGATTGTTCTTCATTCATCATGTTTGGCTAATTCACCTTGTGTCTACTTATGATTGTGTGAAACTTGTATATAATTGATTAGATCTTATTGATTTCTTTGTTTATGTTTGTGTCTATCTTCATCAATTAAGGTGTGACAACTTCAATAGGTCTAGTTGATTTAGTTTATAATTCTTGGTTCCTATTGTTTCTTGTTTTGATTGAATGTTTATCGATGTTAAGCTTAAGAAAACTGGCAGACTTCCAATTGGTAACATGCTTGAACGTCTTAAGAAACATGAATCGGATGTGTACTACGATTTTAATGGTTGTATTTAATACATGAGTGACTACTAAGGAGGCCATGTTAGGAGCTAGTTGTCGGCTCGACAAAGGAAGAGGTAGAAGCTTATAGAGTTGGGGAAGATCGTACACGGCCCCACGAATGGTATTAAGAAATACAACCCGTCAATTAAAACAAGGACGTGACAATTCAATAGGTAGAATTGGATAGCTAACAAGGAGTAATATATCGTAGGTAGATACGCTTCACTTCCCTCGTAGAATCCTAGTTTATTTTCCTACACATTAGTTTAAATAGTAGCCTTTGGGTTAGTTGATTAGCAACTAATTCCGCCCCTTCTTCCAAAACCCGAGATTTTTATTGCTTTCCATAAAATATAAAAATACAAAAAGAATCATCCCTCACCTCTAGACATAGTTAGATTAATTTCAATCCTAACGAACACTATTCTTTGAGTTGAACGATCAATCTCCCGTTACTTGCCACTTTACTATACTACAACGGTCAGGTACACTGCCCGGTGAGGATTGCAAGCCTCTCGAGAGGTAAAATCTTTTGCTAGGGTGCAATCCCACGCATCAGTGGTGGTGACCACCAAATTGTGAGACACAGAAACAAACTCAAATATTAATTCCTATGGGTGTTTGTTGGTGGATATTACTACATGTGTTTGGTGGTAAAGATGGTGGTGGAGAGAAAAGTTGATGCGGTACAAAATTAAATGTGAAGAAGTCGATTGTTATTACAATCGCACACTCAGTCTAAGGGAATCTACTATGGTGAATCTTTATACGTTTTATAATAGTGCCTAATCATCCTAAATCATAAATTTATGAACATTTTTTTTGTTATAAACATATCTTCGCTATGTATAAACTTCTTAAAGCTTTATAAAACATCATTAAACACAAAAGTATTAAATTTAGAAGAGATTCAAGATACTAGACCTTTTCATTCCATATAAGTATGAAAACACATTTCCACAATGGTTAATAAAATGTTAGACATTTTCATCTTTTCTTAGACCTTTTTATAAATCACCATAGTGGATGCTTTAAAGGTATCTACTATGGTGGGTTTATGAAAAGGTCTAAAAAATATTAAAATATTTATATTTTATTTTAAACATAGTGGACACTCATTTCATATATATGTGGCATGAAAAGTTTTAAGGGCTAGTTTGGTTGGTGGGTTTTGGGAGGTTTAGGCTCATAGATATTTGCAATATGTTGTTTGGTACATTCATGTTGAACTCGTATAAGGGTTTTTATCCCAATATCAATCCCCATCTTGTGGGGTAGGTTTTCTCTATCCAAAATAATGTTTTATGCAGTAAAACATAATCAGGTACTATTTTTTATTACTTAAATTTTATCCAGTACATATTTCTTCATCTTTTTGTCTTTTTGTTAGTTTTTCAAATAGTTTTTTAATTTAAAGTTTTAACTTTTATAATTTTAATAAATATTTTATTAATTTTATAATATATTTTCTCTTTCCAAATCTAAACCTAAATCCAAATCTTAATACAAATCCAAATCATAATCCTAAACCCACCTACAAACCAAACGGACCTTAATTTTTGAACCTCTTTATGAATTCAATACATTTAATACACTTATTATATAAGACATTTTATGAAGTTATAAAGGTTTATACTCTTATAGTATAGTAAATGTAGGCTTGTAGTGTTAAAAGGCCTTAAAATTATTAATTTGTCATTGTTTAAACATATGTGAAAGATTTACTATTATAGAGTCTGTAGTGTATGATCTAAGATTAGTATGAGACTCGTAGTTACTGTATCATCGGAGTATCTGATATGATAAACTTTTTACAAAAGTTATATAATAACACATCATTAATTTTTAGATCTTTTGATATTATAAACCTATATTCGTTATAGTATGAACCTTTACAGTTTTATAAAATGTCTTACATAACAAATGCATTAAATGTATTGAATTTATAAATAGATTAAAGAATTAGGACCTCTTTCATGCCACATAGACATGAAATGAGTTTCCCTTATGATTGAAATAAACATAAATCATTTTTGACCCCTCTTGTAGAGGTTGTTACCATTGGTGTCCCCTCTCTTATAGGGGATGGTTTTACTAAAGATATTATCCGAGTTGAGTATGAATGGAGTCCTCCCAGGTGTACATTATGCAAGATTTTTGGCCATATCTATGATCATTGCCCTAATAAAGTGGTCAATTATCCTGTTGTACTACTTCAAATGTTGCTAATCCTTCTACTGTGCCTGCCAATGATGGTTTCTAAACGGTGAGTCATAAGAAGAACAATGGTAAAGCCCAGTCTGCTAAAGGTAGCCATTTTGCTAGTACTTCAGTCTAACAGAATTTCAGGTATGATCCAAAGAAGACTACTAGTGGACCAAAGAAGGGAGCTAATATTCGGCCTAATGTGCATACAACGTCGTCTAAGTTGAAGTTTACTGGTTTTACTTTATGCTGCATTGGTGAACGATGATGAGGAAGATGTAGAACATGTCACATATGTGAATGAAGATTTGGCTAATCCAAATACAGGTGGAAGTTCAACTTTCACGATTGCTGTTGGTTAGCTTGATTGTGGTATTTCTTGAGTTGTAAGTGCTTATGGCATCTCATAAGCACTAGTTATTTTCAAGCTTCTTAGCTGTCTTCCTTGTTATGTAAGCTTTATAGCATATGTAACGGTCTGAGATATGGGATTTCACCCATATCCTTTTGTACTTAAAAGTTTTTTGTTTTAATATATTTACCAGGATGCAGGATTACTCCTCTTTACAAAAATAAAAAAATAAAAAAAATAAATCATTTTATCTTTCTTAGATTTTTTTATAAAACCACCGTAATGTTGCTCTTAATGTTGATAATCATGCATATTTTTAAGGGAAAAAAAAGGGTTTTATACTGTTACGTATGTTTTTTACTCCTCGTTGATAACTTTTGTCGGAAAACAAATGTTATTACTTATTTTGACTAGAAATGGTAAATAATAGAATTTTGCTACAACCACAAAAATTTTACACAAAAAAATCCACAAAATGATGTGGCATGACTTTTGGCCACTCATGTGAGAGCATTAGTTGGCCAAGTGAGAGCATTGAGTGGTCAAGAGGCATGCCACATCATTTTGTGGATTTTTTTGTGTAAAACTTGTGTGAGTGTAGCATATCTCTAAATAATATGGTTAAAAGTTAGTCTCCATTTTTTGATTTGATTCGATTATGTGTGAACTAATTGTCAGGTGCACAGAAGGAGTGGGGACAGTGGATTATCAACCAATAATGGCTCGCTTCTGACACTCTGTGATGTTGCTTGTCAACTACGAATCAATTTTTTTACTCCGTATTATTTTGGGAGGTGATTTGCACACTCTCACAATTGATTGGGACACTCAAATTATGAGTGTTTTGACATTTATACCCTTACAGTGTGAAAATAAATAAAAATGATGTGAGAGTATAAATGTCAATACACTCATAATTTGAGTGTCCCAATCAATTTTGGGAGTGTGCAAATCACCTCCCTATTATTTTTGTTTTACTAATAAAATCCAATGTATATGACATGCAAAATAATTCCTGTATGTTTGTTGAGAGCGACTTACGGGTCCATTTAAGTTCATTTAGGGGTGTTGATCGGTTCGGTTTTCGGATTATTCGGTTAATTCGGTTAAAAGTTTTTTTAAAGTCAAACCGTGAACCAAACCAAACCGAATTCAAATTCGGTTTTCGGTTCGGTTTGGTTGAATTCTAGTTCGGTTTGGTTCGGTTCGATTTTCGATTTAACCGAATTATACACTTTATTTAAAAAAAAAAGAAAAGTATACAAATATATTTAGTCAAAAAAGTTATTTCAAACATAAAAAGTATTTTTTAATATTAGGATAAAATTTTATTGTTATATATATATATATATACACACATATACATATATAATGTTTTACTGATTTTTATATATATATAAATTTATATGAATTCGGTTTTCGGTTCGGTTTTCGGTTTTGATTACCAAAACCATAACCAAACCGAGAACCGAATTAAAAGTTCGGTTTGGTTCGGTTTTGATAAATTCGGTTCGGTTATTTTTGGTTCGGTTCGGTTTCGGTTTTCGGTTTATTCGGATATTTCGGTTTTTCTGCTCACCCCTAAGTTCATTAGGGTTAGATACGTAGCTGTATGGGTGTACGGTGGGCCACGGCCCACTCATAATGCTTAAAAAATTGCAAAGGCATCTAATATTTTCTTATTAACAGTTCATTCATTTCTTAACAACAATTCATGACAAAAAATTTTAATATTCATTCAAAAGTATATTAGTAAAATACAAAAACACACCTATGAAAAACACAAGATTATTAAGTACGTTCTTATTAAATCATTTCTCACATGTATAATATATTATTAAGTATGTTTTTATTATACGATTATATTTTATAATCTTTCGAGTCAGTTTTGGACCCATCAAAAAATTCCTAGCTACACCACTGATTAGGATCGAGACAAATCATAATGTTTACGAGTTACGTATGTAAATCAAATGGCTTGTTCCTCGTTTAGTCTGCGAACTTGCAATGTGTTTACAACTTTGAGTGTTTAAAAATTTTGACACCCGCGTAAATTAATTAAAAAAAACCGACAATTTATTATGTTCCCACTCAAAATCGGTAAAGCACTTCATATATATTTGTGAGGCATGCAAAGATATGAGTTTTTCATGTTCAAGCTATCCGGAGAAGGCAGGCTAACCGGAGTACCCAGTGACCATTTCCCCGACCAACCACAAAGTGTGACCTAGTAAGGTTGTACCTAAGAACACTACATCATGATGCATGACCACTTGGACACCTTGAAGGTTCTTATATTTGTAAAACATACAAGACAATGAAATGGATTATTAAATATTGAACAAAGAAAATATACTCGTGTATGTAAGTCAAATGGCTAATGTTATTGACCGAAATTGACACTGAGACGCCTTCGTCGCTCTAACAGTATCACCTAATCGGTGCAACATCATAAACGTGCCATATCATAAACGGACTTGTAGTGCAACGGTTGAACCGTTACATGAATACTTTGTTCTTGAGTTTTAAAGGAAAGAAAAATGAAAAGAATAGGAAAAGGAAAAGAAAGAGAAAAGTAAAGGAAGTGTTAGTTGATATGTTTTTAGATAGAAGAAAGGAATATGAAAGTAATCATAAATCCTGTTCTTAATTTAGACGAAAAAAAATAACTTGTTCCAATTATATGTATACCTTTTAGTTGTTAGTGTCAAAATTTTTAAAAATTGCATATTAGTCTTTACACAACATACTTTAAAGTTTACTTTTCTTTTCCTTAAAAAAATGAGAGAAAGATTTTTTAAGAAAATTTTCTCACATCTAGCTCTCCACTTCCTTTTCCTTAAAAAAAAAAGAAAAAAAAACCTCGAGAAACATTCCTTTTTTCTGTTCTTGACTTCTTTCCCCTCAAATTTTAACCCAAGAATAGAGAGTGGAAAAGAACCTAGCGCCACCAAATGTACTTAGAGGACACAGTAAGATCACCCCGGGTTAAAACTTAACGCACTGTCACGTTAGCGTCACATCAGCTTTTACCTTTTAACCTTAACTCTTGACTTTCAACCCCAGTAACATAACTTACATTTAACTCACATTAACTTACCTCCACCTCAATTAGTATTTTCAATTTCAACCCCGTTAGAGAGGGGTGGGATGAATTTTTTTTTTTTTTTTTTTTTTTTTTTTCCTTAGCAAACAAGTCACCTTAACGTGGGTTAAAGGGTTAACGCACCAAGTTAACTTGGCTAAAAAAGGTGGTGCGTTATAAGTTAACGCAGGTGACACAGTCACCTTACAGAGCGCTCTTATCAATGTGGATGTTTGGAAAACTTTGGGCGATGGCAATGGTCACATGGGCTACTGTGCAAGACTGTGTAATGCTATATCTGACTTTGTTAGCCTTACTTGTTGAATTAATAAGAATCGTTTTTAACATCAAGTGCTAATTAATTTCATCTGAAAAAAGGCGAAAGGGAAGAGACCTAAAGTCTATGATTTTATTTAAGTAGACAATTCAAAAGTTGAAAGGAACAGAAAGCAAGTTCATCATCCTTTTAAGTAGACAAAATATAAAGTAGCTACATTTCTTCTAATGATTCTCGCCTTTTTTCTAAAATGAATCGTGATTTAAGCCATGCACAGTCTCTCATCCGGAAAACTTCAACTTTTGTAAATCGGTGCATCAAGACTGGTGTCAACATGAAGGAAAAAATAAAAATGATAAGCAAGTTGACCAACTTCCCTGCCCTTCAACACCTTGATCATGACAGGCTTATTAAAAGCCCTTACCGTCTTAAGAACCTATCGTCAATATGCCATCTCTTGTTTTCAGGCTACCAGCATATGCTGAGGTTCATCGGTTCTCACTCAAATGAGTGAAGCAGTGGAACAAGAACATGAGGCAACAACAGATTCTTTATCTTCCAAGAAACACAAAGTTTTACATGACAAGTGACCCAAAATAATGGCATCCAACACAGTTACACTTGAGAACATACAAACAGACCACATGCTGTAGCAACAACTACAACCCCCCTCCCCAATTCCAAAAAGACCCTTTGGGGACACAGTTTTTTTCCATACATTTATGACGACCATCATACACCAGCACCGTTAGTGCTGATGTGGCAGTGCTGCTGCCATTATATGCACCTAGTGAAGAACGTCTGGCCCACGTACCCACCTGCCATTGCTCTCCTCACGTTGGACTCAAACATCTTCGGGTTGTCTCTCAAGACTGCAGCTGCTTCTCGGTTGAGGGGATCCTCATGATTTGGCTCCTGCATAATAAAAGCTTCAATTAATCAGCACAAAATTTACAAATAATATTCCAATAGGAAACATGTAGAGGTGGAGTTTACCGTGAATAAATGATACAAGCCATAAATAATAGTGTTTATGTTTAGGACCGGTTTCCAGTCTTCACGAAGAATGTTGAGGCACACATTTCCATCCAAGTCGATGTTGGGATGGTATACCTATAGAATATTAACAGAATAATTACATGTTAATGGTGTAATTAAATATTTTAAATTAAAGAAAAAGATCAAGAACATCATGAGTTATAAGTTATGAAATGTTTTTTACCTTGGTTTTGCATTTGACTTTTGGTGCCTCGTGGGGGTAGATGGATGAAATCTGGAAAGTAAATGTAAAGGTGCCATTCCTGGAAGCAAATAGTATCTTAGATAAATGATAGATGCCTAAAACCACAAAGATGTTTCGTGTTTCTTAAGGTTCCATTGATTTATTTATGCAATACCCTATGTTCAAAACATATGCATAAAAATCTTTAAAAGAAGATAAATAGCACTGAAGGGTAAGGGGCGAAGTTGTAAAATTAAAGGGGTGTTCGGGTAAAGATTATGTTAGTGGTGGGGTGTAATGAGGGTGAAACGGTAGATGTAAAGTGAAAGGTGTCAGTGACAGTTAAGATCAAGAAATGAATCACCTTCTTCAAATTCAGAATCAAAATGACAAGAAAAACTGTATTAACGGAACCATCATCATTACAACAATGCTAAACAGCTTTGAACAAACGTATTAAAAGTGAAACGAAATTGAAGCTCAGCTCAATTTAGTTTCCAAAGGGGTTTAGTTTTGTTACTGACTGCCACTTCCCAGACTTAAACTTAGTTAATAACATTAAAAGACACGTAAGGAAACAATGGAGAAAATTGTGAAGATACACTTACACATAGTATCCATCATCAGGCCGAATAGTTACTTCAAAGTTCATGAGATCGTCTTTTCCATTAGGGAAAGATATGCTACAAGTCTTGGGTAGGTTCAGTTCACTTATATCTACATGTAACAACACCAAGAAACAAAGCATAAAAAGGTTATTTTATAACACATGGTAAGTTAGAAAAAGCAAAATATTCATATTTTATCTTTCCTGTTCTTTTTCTATAATACCGAGTCCCCAATGAGCAACAAATTATTAAATAGGAGTAGTAACGACTTCCTTGAATACAAGAAACTACAAAAGTATAGAACTTTGACAGAAAAAAGTTCTACTCCGTAAGATTTTAGTTTTGTAAGGAAGATCCCATATAAGCATCAAGGACTTGACATGAAATCTAAAACAATAAGCTTTTATCTTTGTATATAACATTGATACTTTTGTCTTTGCTAGCTGAAAAAGACTATAATATACCTTTGTGAAGACGCAATTCGCCTGCACTTTGCTTCTTCACAGGAGGCTTCCCATTAGAATTTTCCGCAAGTTCACGTTGTTTCTCCTTAACTTTGAACAATTTAATCATAATACCTACGTCAAAACAACAAACTATACTAATTAGCATTTAGAATACATTAGTATTCATAAATATGGCAGGACACTCACAAGCAAGATCATGTTACATTCATGATCAAGCTAGCAACTAAAAGAACATATTGAATATAACTAAGCTCCACTACAAATATGAAAACCCGAAACTCAAAGTTTTACCAAAAATAAAATAAATAAATAAATAAATAAAAATTATCTAGGAAAGTTGCATACTTTAGCTTGGTATAGCTTATTTTGCCAGCTTATGAGCTTATTTGAATTTGGAAAAGCCGATAAAGCTCAATTTTATAGCTTATAAGCTTATCAGCTTGAGCTTATTGACTCAAACAAGTCACAAGGTCAAGTTGGCTTTTCCAAAATCAAATAAGCTCATAAGCAGGCTATATAAGCTATACCAAACACTCCCTTATTTTCATGATTGAACAAAACACATGGCAACTTATTCCAATGAACAAGATCATATATTTAATAATAATGGAACCTTTTATGTCAAAATCAGGGCACCAAAACACAAGAACTAGCAGCTAAACCTGAAAACACTTAGATCAAACATAAACTAACATAAATCAGCTCAAGATTCATAAAAATCACAACTTTAAGCTAAATTAACGTATTTCAAAAGTAACCCATGTTGCGATCTGACTAACAACGTATAAATCATGAATCTTTATTGAATAATTATAAGTACATACATGTGAATTATATATGTATAAAGGGAGTGAAGATAACCTGTTTGATGAAAAGGCTGAGAGAGAAAAGATATTTGGGGTTCTTATCGAAATAGATGGTGAGAGAATCTACACGAAATATATGACGCTGAGTAATGAACTACTTTAAAGAAATGCGGCTTCAGCCCACCTGTTTTACAAGGGTGTTTGGGGTTGAGACTTTATTCTGGTCATAGTCATACACATATTCTAAGGTTGTGTTTGGTTTGTGGTATGGAATGAGTGTCGGTATTAGTTTGATATATGTGTGGAAAACTAGTGTTTGGGTTATCATTTGGTTTTGAGTATAAGACTCGGCATAATAAGGGTGCCAAGACTCGGTCTTGGCACATGGAGCACGCGTTGTTCTTATTACGGACGGACCACAACACATATCTTAGGTGGGGAAAAGGCAAGCTTTGGTTTTGTGGATGATCGAGTCGTGGAGTGGGTTTTTGTGTGTGTGTTTTGCTGGGGTATATATGTGTTTAAGTGAGGTATATTTTAGTGGTGAAGTTGGTTGCAGTGAAAGAAAGCCGGTTATAGAGAAATAAAGTTGACGTGGCACTAAGTTGACGGTAATGAATGCGGTCTTGGGTCTACTTATTACATCTGGTCTATAAGAAAATAATGGTAATCACTGAGCGTGTTTAGTGGTAAAATGCTTGTGACTATTATGAAACGTTGTTTATATTTGAATAATAACTTTTTTCCTTAATGACCAGGTTACTCATGTCATTTGGAAAATTACTTAGGAAAGAGAATTTTGCATTTGAGTAAAATTAATCGTTGGACGTAGAAGATACACGAAATGTGATTTGACAAGAACGAAGTTATAAATAGGTAACTTGCATTGTGGAAACTTTACAGGGAAATGATATATCCTTCTACTATATCCTCTTAATTCATCCCCCTACCCACTATTTTTAGACACTTGGTGTAGGGGTTTGGTGGTCACCCGCATGACCTATAAAACATGCACAACAGAAAATAAACACATAAAGGCCATGCAGTCAAAACTCTAATAGCCAAATCTCCTAATCAGAGATATAACCCAACTAACCACATATGAAGGGCATTTATAGAAGACTTACTTGTTTCTTGAAGTTATGTAAGCTTCCTGACCAATCTGCGTGCGCGGAGGTTTGATCACTTTAGGGTTTTATGGGAGAAAATCAAAACTCAGGTCGCTTCAGGTATCCACCAGTACTGCACAGGTAGAACTAGGGCTCGAACCAATCCAAGCTTGGCGAGTATGAAATCGAGTAAACTAGTCGACTAGAATAATTCGACGAGGTCGACTTTGGGAAACGGTCCAAAGGGAATCTCTTTAGTCGACCGACCGTGGGAGATAGGAGGAGAATGATAGTTTCAGGGATAGTTGGTGTGTTATGAGGTTCCCTTGGAAAAGCCTTTGTATCTATAGGCTAACAAGGAGTATTCTATAATAAATAGAATACCATAAACCTTGTCCTACAAGTAATAGGAGTTTGACAAACCGTCAAACTCCCCTTAAGGAGGGTCGGCCGAATACCCTAAACCATAAGGGTTTGGGTTTTGCCTTTTATTACTTATTATATTTATCTATTGATAAATATATTGTCTCAGAACAATTACTGCTTTACCCCTCAATGAAAATACTTTGGGATTTTCATTTCCTTAATACACTTATCTCATTTCGTAACTCGTTTCTTATTTCAACTTGCCTGTTCTGTTTAGTGCGCATTATAGTGTAACTTGCATTAACAACATAAGTTTCTAAGATCGGATGAGGTACTTAACTCATTAAGTCTATTAAACGGGTATTTTAGTTTGTTATGCAATACCATACCGAATTTGAACCACTAAAATTCTCATCCACTACGTAAGTAGTTTGTATGCTTGCATAAAGTTCATTTTCTCTTCTTCTCTACCCTAAAACATAAAGCATGCAATTTTCACATAAATTGAACAAGTAGATATAGATATAAATTCTTCAATACGATTGTGAGTCGTGATCCGAAGTTTTATCTAATCTTGGTAATTTGACACAAATGACTTTCAATCTTATTAAGTTTTAATAAGATATTTTGTGTTAAATTTTCTTGTTCATCACACATAGTATAGACATGTAGAATCTTGAATATTATCAACCATCGTTTGAATAATGAATTGATACATATCTTTCCTCTCGGAAAACATTTATTTGTATTTCCTTCCATGCCTTCACATAAGTCCTAGTCACATAAGCACATAAGCTCTAAGAGCACCTAAGTAGGACAAAGCAAACTCCTCCTAGACATCTAAACTCTATCTTAAAAGATTGTTCTCGTAAGATGCATGTCAACCATGGACATCTAAACCTATCCCAAAGACAATTTGGATTTTTGAAAAATGTTATGCCAAAATCTAATCTTGTTTATTTTGTGATCTAAGTGTCCTTTTATTCAAGTCACCAATGACTTGTTGTATAGGATGACCCCTCGCTTCTCTCACTATCTTAGGATTACCTTCATCCGAATCATTAACTTGTAATGATGTTGACCTTTCTTGATCTTGAACCATTTGTTAGTTGATCACATCATCTTCTACCGAAGGAGATGATTTAGGCTCGGGCATGCTGTCATCAAAGGTCACATTGAGAGATTCATCAATCCTCATTGTTTCCTTATTAAGCACTATGTATGCTTTACTATTTTGAGAGTATCCTAGGAACACACCTTCATATGACTTAGGGTCGAATTTGGTGAGATATTCTTTGGTGTTAAGTATGAATACTTTACAACCAAAAACCCTAAAATATTCTAAGGAAGGCTTCCTATTTCTAAATATCTCATATGGTGTTTTATTTAAGACATTTCTAATGTAGACTCTATTAAATATATAACACGCGGTATCTAAGGCATAACACCAAAACTTTTGTGGAATGGATTGTTCATCAAGCATTGCTCGACGCATCTTTCATAACTTACGATGTGTTCTTTAAATAATCTCAATTGATTGAGAAGTGAACGGGCCCGATAAGTTATAAGATATTCCATGTTATTCACAAAAGCTACCAAATTGGAATTTATCAAAATCACTACTATGACTTGTTTTTATTGAAACAATAGAACAATCAAGTAGGTTTTCAAGTTTCTTTCTTAATATATCAAATCTTCCTAAGACTCCATCCTTAGATTCAAAAAACAATATCCATGTATAATTTGAATAATCATCAACAATCATCAAAGTGTAGAAGTTTCCTCTGTAACTTTGGATTGGAGATGGACCATACAAATCCAAGTGCAACAACTCTAAAACCCTATTAGTTGCCACTTCATTCCTATTCCTATGGTTTGCTTATCCTTGACTCCCTAGACACGTATCACAATAATGTCTTTCAAAGCTCAACTTTGGTAAATTCCTCACTAGTTCATTTGAAGCTAGATTTTGGACTAACCTCATATTGGCGTGACCTAACCTCCTATGCCAAAGCGTTGAGTTATCCACCATGGATGTAAGACATATGTGTTGTTTGGAGTTATCTCCTAACTTACATGTATACAAGTTATTCCTCCTATGACCTCTAGCTAACACTACACCATTTTTATTAATAGTACAATCTACTTTAGTAAACTTAACCTTACAATCATCATCACTTAGTTGACTTACACTAATCAAGTTAAAACTTAAACCACTAACATGCTCATCATTGGTAATTTCTATGGAGTCATGAAGGACGTTACCTTTGCCGACAATTTTTTCGTTAAGTTTGCTTCCAAAAAAGACTTGATTGCCGTCATACGCCTTGTATGAGGTGAACAATCTCCTATTCCCGGTCATGTGTTATGTGCAACCACTATCCACTATGCACTCGTCTGGTTGTAGATCACTTTTGAGACAAACCTCTAACTTTTCTTGTGCCATGAGACAAGTAACCTCCTTTGTTGGTTGATCTTCATCTTCACTATCATTCCATGCTCCACCGACGAATGCCTTGTTCACTTTGGGCTTTGAACATTCATTCATGAAGTGACCTTTCTCACCACAGTTATAGCATGCTTGAGTACGCCTAGAGCTTTCACCAACCTTGTTGTCAACACCTCGACTTCCACCAAATATGTTTCTTCCACCATTTCCTTGGTTACCAAACCTATTACCTCGCCTAAAGTTACCACATTTCCTAAAGAACCTCCTAAATTTCTTTGCCATAAGGTTGTACTTGATGGATCTAAACACCTTGATATGTGTTAGAATGATACTTTGAATTATACCACTAAGTATGCAGAATCTACTTAGTAATACTTAGAAGTTTGTTTGTGAATAAAACAGTTGTATATGAATGAGTGAACCAAACTGTTAGCTCCAATATTATTAAGAATAATAATACGAGTGATCTTTGTATCACTAGGGTTACAACCTTGAAGCTCTAAGAAAAAAGGTATATCAAACCTAAACCTAGGATCTCCTTTTATAGCACAAGGAGTCCTCTTCTACAAGATACGTATAATGATAATAGAATAAGATATACACAAAATCTATTTATCTATACAATTTTCCTAACAGTTATCCCAATAGTAGTGGTAATGATATGTACTAGCAGTGGTAATGAGTTTCCACTGCTAGTGCATTCTTCAGCAGTTGTAATCTCCGTACTAGCCGTGGTAACTGTTAATGTAATTCCTAACAATCCTCCCCTAAACTTATGATTTCCTAATAAATCCATAAGTTTCTTCAATCAATCAGCATCACTGAGGATATAGGGAATTCTTCCAAACACTTCATTTTCTTCTTAAAGCTTTCTGAGCTTTTAAACATTGCTCTTGTATCTTTTGAAGCAAGGCTCCGACTTTTTCAGTATTACCATGAACTCTTAACTTTGATGTCAACATTGCAGTAAGAGTTATTTGATGAGGCAAAAAATGATTTTTTAGGGGGTCATTTAAGCCCGTAATTAAATTTATTTGATCAAATATTGCCCTAAATCGTTCCTTTTGTGATTTTAGGTACTTTTTGGAGTGAATTCTGGAAAGGGGGCATTTCGGACGTTTTTGGAGCATAAAAGTGAAGAAAACGGCAAAGTCTTAATTTTCCTTGTTGGGAACAGTACCTGACGGCGTCACAAGTTTCTTAATGACGGCGTCAAGAGTAAAAACAAGAGGTGAAGAGTATGGAGTCCATGACGGTTCAGAACACTTTTGCACTAGGGCGTGACGGCGTCACCAAGGCCGTCACGACCCCCTAACACATGACGGCCCAGAGGAGAAATGCTCTTGACGGCGTCAGATCTGGATCTAGGTAATCCGATTTTATTATGGGCGGCGGGTTGACGGCGTCAGAATTTTGTTCTTGACGCCGTCACCTTAGAAAATCTATATATAGTCTTTGTAATTTTCATTCAAAAGAGAGGAAAATATTAGGGACGACTTGAATAAACCCTAGCACATTTTTAACAGTATTTTCAAGGGTTTTCACCCCTTGAATCCTTTCATGTTCAATTAAGATAAGTATCCTTTCAATTCATTCAATATGTCTATGTGTTGTTTGAATATATCTTACGCTTGTCTTGATTTTAACATGCTAGGCTAGATCTCTTGTGTGTTTGCTTAGATGTAATGAAACCTAGATGCTGATTATAGGTTGATTGCTTGTTTATAGTTGTATTGGATGAATGATTTCGATGTTAGGCTTAAGAAAACTGGCAGACTTCCATAGTGTAACTTGCTTGAACGTCTTAAGAAACATGAACCAATGCGTACTAGGTTTTTATGGTTGTATTTAATGCATGAGTGAATTCTAGTGATCCCATGTTAGGAGCTTCTTGCAGGCTCGACATAGGAGTGAAGTAGGAGCTTATAGAGTTGGGGAAGTACGTATGCCACCCCACGATTGGTATTAAGGAATATAACCTGTCATCCACGCAACTGTAACAAACAATTAACCTGTAAAAGATATCTAGGGAGTAATGAAATCTAAGTAAACACAATTCTCCCATTTATTGTTCACACAACTAGTTTAATTAGCTTTATTTACATTTTTGTTATTTTATTTTGATTGCATTTTTAGTTATTGGGTTAGTTGACTAGCAACTAATTCTGCCCACTCTTCCAAAACCCGAGATTTTACTTGCTTTCATAAAATATAAAAATACAAAAAGAATCATCCATCACCTCTAGACCTAGTTTTTTGGCTTTCTAATCCTAGCGACACTATTCTCTAGTTGAACGATCAATCCCACGGTACTTGTCACTATACTATACTACAACGATCAGGTACACTGGCTGGTGGGGTTGTAAGCTTCTCGAGATCCCTCGAGAGGTAAAGCCTGGTGCAATTCCCACGCATCAATTTTTTGGCGCCGCTGCCGGAGAATAGTTATTGTCTAGGTTAGGATTTCTTTTTATTAGGTCTACTTGCTAGATTCCTTTCTAGTAAAATTTTATTTTTATTTTTAGGTTTTCTTTAGTCTATCTTATTTCTTCGTGCCTTTGTTCGTAATCTTTACCATCCGACATCATGGAAGGTGGTAACATCTTTGAACCCATCAACCCACCACAACAAGACCACCAACAAAACCCACCACTAGCAAACCAACCTCTTAGGCCCCGAACCCTAGGAGAGTATTCCCGACCTAGCCACCAAGGCTATCGAAACACTATTGAGCTCACCCAAGGAGCCAATGTGTCTCCCTTGCGATCCGACACCATCCGGTTGGTGCAAAGCGGATGTGCATTCCATGGACTTCGTTCCGAAGATCCTAATCAACATCTCAAGGACTTCCTTAAAATCGTAGATTCTATAGACCTTGATGTTACAACTAGAGAGTCAACCTGATTACGCCTATTCCAATTCTCTCTACGTGATCAAGCTAGTCAATGGCTTGAACGTTTACCCGCGGGATCCATCACCTCATGGGATGATCTCACCACTCGTTTCCTTGCTCCATTTTTCCCACCGGGGAGAACTACCAAGCTTAGAAATGATATCTTGATGTTTCAACAACGTCAAGGTGAAACTCTATATGAAGCATGGACTCGTTTCAAGGACTTACTCCAAAAAGTCCCTCATCATGGCATAGATCTTTGGCTCCAAGTCCAAATCTTCTATGACCATATCGATCTCTCCACAAGGCGAACCATTGACCAATCGGCCGGTGGCAAGCTACGTGATCTAAGTGCGGAAGAATCATGGGAACTCATAGAAGATCTTGCTCTCTATGACAACGAAAGTTGGAATGATCCCTGTGATTTGAACAAAACGGTCAAGGCAATATCTTTGCCTTCGAACAATTCTAGCACTCTCGACCGTAGGATCATGGAACTTGAGGACCAAGTCAAGTTTCTCATGAAATCTTACGAAGCTCCTAAGCCTTCAAGCCAAGTGAACAAAATCACTTCTTCATGCGAATTGTGTAGTGGTCCCCATGACACTAGTGATTGCGTGGAACTCCCCGGAACAGCTTTTGCGGACTACGCATCTTCGCGTATTGACGAAGCGGGAGATAAGTGGTACACTTTCAAACCCGAGCCCAACCCTTATGGTGATATCTACAACCCTTCTTGGAAAAATCACCCAAACCTTAGGTGGAAACAAAACCGAAACAATTCTTCCAATCCGCTTAATCGTTACCAACCAAACGATCCACCCTCTAACCGTACTTTCAACAACAATTCTTCTAACAACTATGGTAGTACCAACAATCTTGAAGGACTGATGTCCAAGTTTATGGCATCTCAAGAAGCTCGCATATCTAAGTTTGAAGCCGATTTCAAACAAAAGCAAAGCAAGATGACCACCAAAATTGACACATTGTTGAAAGTTCTCAATGACCGAGAAATGGGAGCACTCCCAAGCGACACGGTTAAGAACCCGAAACTAAACGTTAATTCTATATCATCAGTTTCGTCACCCACTTCTTGTCCGCAATACTACTCGGTTAATTCAATGAGCACGTGTTTCAAGCAAAACCGAATTCTTCAAAAGGACCAATCAAATGAAACACCCGATATCAAACCGGTCAAAAGCATAGTTGAAACACCTCATACACAAGACCTTGACGATGAATTCAAGGAGCTCCACCTTAAACGTCCCGTCATTGATGTCTTAGCCCGTGCTCCCTACTATAGTGCCCTCCTAGAAAAATATGAGAAATTTAAACTTGGTAAAATGGGACCGCCTTCGTTCAAAACAAGTTACCTAAAAAGCTTGATGATCCAGGTATATTTGTTTTGCCTTGTAAGATAGGAAGATTCGAAGCTTTCGACACACTAGCCGATTTAGGGTCAAGCCTCAACTTGATTCCCTTATCCCTTTTCACCACTCTCAAGCTAGGAAAGTTAGAAGAGACGGAGGTATTAATTGGTCTAGCGGATGGGAGTATTGCCCACCCGGTTGGGATGATCAAGGATGTAGTTGTTCACATAGGGAAGTTAACTATTTTAGCGGATTTTCACGTCCTAGATATGGTTAGTGATACTACATGCCCATTGTTAGTAGGAAGAGGATTTTTAGCGACCGCTAGCGCCATGATAGATTGTAAGGAGTCCAAGATAGCGGTAGGTGAGGGCGATACTTGGTCGGTATATGATGTTAAGAAACATAGCTACGATTGTGAGGATGAGCCGACACCACATTTGGTAGAGATGAATAGGAGACCATCTAGATATGGACCTTGGATAAAAAGAAACTTTATAGGACCTCAACGCCCATTCTATCTAGAAAAAGATTTCATCGATAAAACACATTCGGTGGAACAACTCATAGCTAGAGATGAAGAGCTAGACCCTTTTGAGGACCCCCTAGTCTTTAGGAAAATGATTGAGTTCTTAAGCGTAATGCCTATTAACATAGAGATGAACAAGTGGAAAAGAGAGGGGACAAGTGTAAATGGAGGTGGGACAAGCCACCTAAGGAAGGTGACGGATCATGGCATATGAAGATGATTTTGTATGATCCAGATGGAGAAAAGTTTGAAAGGTCATACCGTACTAAGAAAACCGATAGGAAGTTGAAACCTAAGTTTGATCCCAAAGATGTCCTTAATGAGGAACTCACCCATGTCACGTAATTGCCCATGACCTTGAGTCTAGCTACAAGACTTGTAAATAAAGAAAAGCGCTTCTTGGGAGGCAACCCATGCTTTATGTGATTTTTATTTGTTTGATTGTTATTTGTTTCCGTATGCATGCTTTATTTTTATTGTTGGTAGATCATGTTTCAAAACTAAAATGGTGAAAATACTTTATTTTGTCGTTTGACTTAGTCTTAACTTCATCCAAAGGTATTTCGCAAATGATAAGTGTAAGGGGAAACCCCAAATATGTTTTTTAAGAAACAAAATTGATCATGATTCTCCACAATATTAAATGAACATGTATATTCGTATTTGTTAGAGTCAAATGCTTGTATTGAGTCATAATGATGTTTTGCAGGATTTTCCAGGAAGTAGGACATAAGTTTTCCAGAAATTTTCCGGAAACTTAATGTAGAATTTCTGCAGATCACTTCTGAGTTCTGACGGCGTCAGGAAGAAATTCCTGACGGCGTCATGTGTAAAATTCTGGAAATTTTGCTAGTTTTGTTTTTCTAACGGAGTCTTAAAGTTTTTGTTAATTCTTTAGTTTTATAAACTCCAGGAAATCTGCAAACATTCATTCCACAAGCATTATATCTTACATTGCTTTCTAGGATTTGTTAGTATATATAGATTGCCGCCGATTTTACGCGAGGTTGCCTTGTTTGTTTTCTCAGGTTTAACAGGTTATGTATGACAAGAAGATGATTTATATTCTGGAAGGGAAACTTTGATTGTTCATTTTCTTGGAGGAAGATCTATCCTTGTTACCGCACTATCCATACCGAGCGAATCAGGGGAGTATTTGATTTCATTCTTTTACCTGTTTTCACTTTTACATTCTTTAATTGAACATTGGGGACAATGTTCATCCTAAGTGTAAGGGGAGGGTAAATGATGATACCTTATAGGATACAATTGCACTTGAGTTTGTTTGTTTGATGGTAGGTGTGTAATAAAACTTTGATAAATACTTGTTAGTGTAATTTTAGCGCCAAATTTAAATTTTTTTACAACATTTAGGAGTGAAACTTTAGCCATAGCAAGCGTCTCATGGATAGGAGTCGTATGACTAGCACAAAACCGTACTATTCAGAAAAATTTTCCACCCAAATATGCGATGTTCGCCTTTAGATTTGATAGGAAAAGCATTTACTATTAGTGCTTATGAGTGTACCGGTAGCATTTAGATTCTAGAACTTGCGTTAGTGATGCATCCCGAGACCGCTAGTGAGACTACATTCGTGTAGCAGGATTTACTACATGATAAGAGGCATTAGGATCACCCTTGTGTTAAACCCGTATCATAATTTCTTGACCATTTAAGTCATATTACTTGGCTAGTAAAGTCAATTAATTTTTCCCACACCATTAGCGTTGTACTCATCTTTAGTACACGAAACCCCTAGTACACCCCTCCGAGCCTATCTTTTCGTTTCTAACTTTAAGCATCTTACTTAAAGGAAGAATTTGTTACAACCCACTTATATGTACACCCAAATCGCCTTAGCCTTCCGTGTATGCACTCATCTTTAGTGCATTATTGTTATTTGTTTAAACCCTTAGTTAATTATCTAATTGATTACATGGTTGCTAAGTCGAGTCATATCCTTGTACATATTGTTTTGGGACGATTGAGACTCATGGGTAAAGTACTAATGTTATGGAGTAATGGGGAAGAACATCATTTATTACCCCCATATGTGCGTTAATCTTAAAAGTACTCCAAGTGTTTTGATTATCTTGATTCGAGTCATTAGATTAGTTTATTGTAAAGTATGTAAAAATTCAAGTGTAAGGGGAATGTTCAATCCCTATGATGTATTATTTTGGATGGTAGGGTAAGAGTGTATGCAAAAAAAAAAAAAAAAAAAAAAAAAAAATAGAAAAAGAAAAGAGAAAAAACATACGGACTACCATACCGTTTCATTCTATGTTTATTTTAAGTTTTTGTTATTTTTCATTCATTAGCTTAAGTCGAGTCTAGTCTTGGCTGAGCAACGCCATATTGTACATGTAATTAACCAAGATGATTAACTCGCCACCAGTATAGATTGCCTATATCCAACAAAACCGTGTATTCCATATCCCTACACCTAACATTATAACCCTTTAAAAGACCTCTTTGATAGTTATCCTAGGTGCTTACATCATGTGGTGGAGGTTTGATCCTTTCCCAAGCCTAAGGTAATCTATTTTGCTATGACAGGTAGTGAGAGATGTTTTCCATTTCCATATTGTGATGTATACTTTATTACACACGAGATATGTGAGTATCTAAACACTATTTGTGAGGTGCTAGTATATGACCTCCGTGCTTGTCTTTGGTCTTTAGTGGAACGATTATTTGTTGTAATTACTTTTATATTAATGTTAAATGACCCCTAAATTGTATTTTGATTAGCTTTATTTACATTTTTGTTATCTTATTTTGATTGCATCTTTAGTTATTGGGTTAGTTGACTAGCAACTAATTCCTCCCACTCTTCCAAAACCCGAGATTTTACTTGCTTTCATAAAATATAAAAATACAAAAAGAATCATCCCTCACCTCTAGACCTAGTTTTTAGGCTTTCTAATCCTAGCGACACTATTCCTGAGTTGAACGATCAATCCCCCGGTACTTGTCACTATACTATACTACAACGATCAGGTACACTGCCTGGTGGGGGTTGTAAGCTTCTCGAGATCCCTCGAGAGGTAAAGCCTGGTGCAATTCCCACGCATCATTATTGCTCTAAGTGGATATTCCTTCTCAGCAAACATGAATACATCCACTCTAGCTGTTGTAGAAACATGATGAACCTCACATGAATCATAGTATGACCATGTGGTATGCAAATCTGAATCTTCAAACTTCCAATAACTATCTTTAAGATCTTGTTCATACAATCTTCTCAAATCAACCCATAGCTGCATTTCCTTCATATCTTTGAGAGTATCAGCCTTGAATCTTTCATCAACTAATTTCCAAAGCATATCAAGATCATTTCTATCACAAGCTTTAATAAGATCTTCAAATTGAATGAAGGATGAAGTTTCTCCTCCCAACCTTGTAATCTTCCATGTTGGAGCAAAATTCTTTGCTGTATAAACTTCCTAATCAATAATTGAATGCCTTAATTGTATAGGATCTGGGTAGAAATCTTCTTCTTCTATAACAATCATAGCACTTAGCTGCTCTTCTGAAAGTTTCTCAGGTTGAGATTCTTTTTCTTGAGCAAGCTTTGCCTTTTTAGTGACATTCTCTTCAGAAGCTGTAGCTTTCCTTTTACTTCTTTCTACTTCTTCAAAGTCAATAGGAATAAAGTCACTATCTTGTCTTTTGAGCCTGTAGTAGATTCCTTCAATCCTATCATGAGACATGCCTTTAAATTGAGACATCTTCCAATTCCCAACATGGTAGCAATAAGTCTTCATCTCAGCAATCACTTGTGCTTTGGTTGGTTGTCTTTGCTTCTTCTGACTTTTTCTGACTTTACCAATAACCTCATCCAGTGTTTGTTGATTCTTCATTTGAATAAAGTCAGCTAATTGAGCTGTTCTCTGGTCTTCTGTCAAAGTCTTGTTAGCAACAAGCTCAATTGCCTTCTTCTTGACTACTGGATCATTAGTAATCATGTATTCAATATCTGCTTCAGTTGACACATAAGTGAACATTGGAGGTTTCTCTTTTAGCACTGTTGGTGGAACAGTTGAAATGGGTTCTTCAAGCACTGTTTCCAACTTATCCAACCTCTTAGCCTCCTTAAAACTTGCAATCTCTTCCTCTTCTTGTCTTTTCTTCAGCTTTACAGCTTCATCTTCCACTAATTTCATTGCCATATCAGCATCATAATCAATCTGAGCTTGTTCCCTTCTAGAAATCTTTCTTGGTTGCACTTGATCTGAACTAGTCATAACTGCTTTACCCTTTTTTGCTCTTATTCTAGCAACTTCTTCTTTTGTAGTGGTAACATTTTGTCCTGCAGTGGTAACATTTTGACTAGCAGTGGGAACTATAAACTCATCAGTGGAAATATGTTGAGGAACTCTAACTGTTTTATCAAAATCAGCATCAAAACCATAATCATCTCCAAAATCAATTTTCTTCCCCTTAGTTTCAGCATTTGTCTTCCTCCCTTGTTTGTAAGAATCTCCCAAATCATCACTAAATGCTGCTGAAGCATCATCTTGAGTTGAAGATGAAGATGAAAGCACAATTTTGGCAGATCTTTGATTCTGTAACCCCTCAACTTCTTCCTATAAATTCTTGATCTCTGATTTCATCTGAGCAAGCTCTGTGGCATGTTGTTGCTTAGTCTGTGCCAGTTCTTTCTCCAAAGCTTTAACCTGTTTGACTAAATTGGTACAAAGTCCCATCAATTCATTAGATTGCACACTGCCCTCAACACTTCCAACTGTGTTACCGGTTGGGAGAGGTGAATCATAGGGCATTGATTCAGGCTCTTCTCTAGTTGGACTAGATTGAAGCCTAGAACCACCACTGCTTGTTCCTAAACCAAAAGGCTCAGAATCAGGCAATGTTGTAATGTGAGGAGGTGGCTATTTGTGCCCCCTCTCATAAGTGTGAGTAACTGCAGGGGTATGTTGAATAGGTGGAACAACAATAGTGGGTGTGTGATGGGATACAACTGGGATTGTTGCATCTTCACCTTGTACCTATGAAATCTTTGAAAGCATTTCAGGAAAAAGTGGTTTAATCTCCCCATTCCAAAGTTCTGAAGCTTTACTCATATTTTGAAAAACTTTTGGCTTAAGACAGGGGGTTTTATAAACTCTTTTGTGGGTCTGCAGTGGAAATTCATTTAGCACTGCTTGCACAAACCTTGGATACATCAAAAATTTATATGAACTCTTTACATTGCCTTTCATGTTATTGAAAATAAACTTTGAAAAATTAAAAGTCCTATCTGTTGCTAAGCAAACCAAAGGGTAAGCCATAGTAGATGCAAATTGTTCATAAGAAGTTCTCTTAGGACTTAGGCAATGTAAAAGAGTATGTAAGAAAAACCTCCAATGGGGACAAAAACATCCTTTTCTGAAAGTAACCTTTTTATCGGATGTATCATACCCCATTGTAGCAAGATGTTTATGAATGTCTGAATTAGGTAATGTGATAATACCATTGAGATCATCCAATTGGAGAATTCTCCTCAAGGATGACTCAGTAACATCAATGGTTACCCCATCCACTGTGGCTCTAAGAGCTTCCACATATTCATGTGTGTCTCCCTATTCAATAGTTATGGACTCCACAGTGTTCCAAAACTGTTTGATATGAGAAACATAGATTGTGGGATTGACAGTTAAAGCATACCTAATATGGGTAGTGTTGAGAAAATCCACAATCTGATGAAAAACACGGTCACTCTTTTCATTTGACTTCTGTAAGTAGGCCACTTGGTTGTGCTCCTCAGCAAAGTTTAGAATCGCCATAATTTTGTGAGAGAAAGTGTTAGTAATCGTGAATGATGATCAAGCCGTATGAGGATGAATATATACTAATAGGGTTTTGAGAATAAAGCGTAATGTGAATTATCTTTAGAATGAATTTATCTTTGGAAAAAGAAGAAATTAAAATAGGTAAGTGAATAATTCACAAAAAATTACTCTATTAATAAGGAAACACGGTTACTCTCAACGGCTAGTTAAAAAAATAAGATTACTGACACAACAGTTGTAACGGCTAGTTCACCAGTGGTAAAAATTACTCTTGCAGTGGTAACTGTGAATTAGCAGTGGTAAATTTTCACAAAATTTTCAAGAGCAGTGGTAAGTAAATCAAGTAAAATTTAGTTGCTCTAAGCATAGTTTTTAGCAAACTATCAGCTATCAACGGATTTGATATGTCTTTACCATGAGCCGTTTGCTATGGACTAGCCAACTCTTCATCACTTGGAATATGGTGAGTTGATGACCATATAGTTTTTGGTAAACTATCAACCATAAACGGATTTGACAAGTCTTTACCAGTAGCCGTTTGCTCTGGACTAGTTGATTCTTATGTTGATTAGACATGGTGAATCAATAACCATTTGTTGTGTGTCTTAGATACACACCTTATAACTCCAATTACTCAGCAAATATTGGTTGATACTCTGCATATGTAGTAAACACCAAACTTAACCAATATATATTAACCCAAAGTAACTTTTTGACCAAGTTACTACTCACAAAATATCTCTCCAAAGTCAACCCGGTTAAATAAATAATATCCAAATTTACTTCTCCAACCTACCAAAACAGATAAGAGTAAATATCCCTCATAAATTAACCTTTGGCATTGACTTTGCATATAAAAGGGGCTCAAACCAACATGAGTTTTCATCAAAACTAATCTTCAATATCACAAACCCTAAAAATCATCATGAGTTGGTTTCCACTGATCAATATCTCATCTGATGGAGAAATCAGTTACTGTACTGATTCTGAAGAACTATCATCTGGATGGAGTGGATATTTTCCTCCAAGTGCTGCAACATCATCCAATATGAAGCCAAACAAGAAGGTCTCAGCTGCTCCTGCTCCATCTCTGGAATTTTACTCAAGCTCTTCTTCATATGATGATCCTTCCTACTCCCTGTCCAAGGAGCTTTCAAAAGCCCTTACTACAGCCCTGGAGTCAGCCTTGGTGAACATGAAGTGGCCTGCACCTGACAAGCCTTCAAGACTCCAAAAGCCACCCAAACAAGTATTGGGCCTTGCTTGCCCAAGGAAGCGACTTTCCTTTGATGACAATAGAAAGACAGCTTCTAAGGCCAAGCATGAATATGAGGGTAAAGGCAAGAAGCCCATGGAGTAGCTTGTTTGAAGAGTAGGGTGTTAGGTTGTGAAGCTTTTGTGTGTTTTGATTTGGTTTATGTATTTGTCTCTCTGTTGATGTACTCTGTTTCTTTATAATTGTTGAATGAAAGTACTTTTTATCTTTTTCTTTTATCACTGAGAGAAGAAATATTTCCATTGTTTGTACCATGGTTTCCACTGTGCTTTAATTCTTCTGCATACAAGTTAGTAGAAAACCATACAAACATATACAAACAATATTAGAACCTAAAAACTATCCTGCAACACTAAAGATCTTTAGACATCAAATGTTTATGGGTTAACATTCCAATACCTGTTACCAAGTACTGAAACCTACTCACATCAAGCCCTTTTGTTAACAAATCGGCATAGTTGTCATCAGTATGAATTTTGACAACTTGGATAAGCTTTTTCTCAAAACAATCTCTAATAAAGTGATGTCTAATCTCTATATGTTTAGTTTTAGTGTGTTGCACAGGATTTTTAATAATGCATATGATACTACTATTGTCTATATATATAATGGTGTTCATGAAATTGTACCCATAATCCAACAATTGATTCTAAAGCCATAAGATCTGAGCACAACAGCTTGCAGCAGCTACATACTCTGCTTCAGTTGTTGAAGTAGCCACCATTGTCTGTTTCTTGCATTTCCATGACACCAATCTACATCCAAGAAATTGACATCCTCCTATAGTTGACCTTCTATCTAAACTTGCACCAGCATAATCACTATCTGAGTATGTGATCAACTCCATAGGAGATTCTCTTGGATACCACAATCCTAGATTAAGATATGTCTTCAAATACCTGAAAATCTTCTCTACTGCTGTCATATGTGATGTCTTTGGAGTAACTTGAAATCTTGCACAAGCACATATAACAAACATAATGTCTAGTCTTGATGAAGTAAGATACATCAAGGAACCAATCATATATCTATAAGTATGCACATCAACATCTACTCCACTAGCATTCTTCAACAATAGATGAGTAGTCTTATCAGCAGGGGTATTTGAAGGTTTTGCATCAGTAAAGTGAAACTTCCTTATAATCTCAGTCACATACTTGTCTTGACTGATAAAGATGCCATCTTTTCTTTGTTGTACTTGTAGTCCCAAAAAGAAAGTAAGTTCTCCCATAGAACTCATTTGGAACTCATCTTTCACCAATTTTTCAAACTCTTTGCACATCTCTTGTCTAGTTGCTCCAAAGATGATATCATCAACATACACTTAAACAAGTAGAATATCACCCTTGTCTTTCTTGATGAACAGAGTTTGATCAATCTTTCCTCTATGAAACCCATTGTTTAACAAATATGTAGCTAAGGTTTCATACCACTTCCTTGGAGCTTGATGTAAGCCATAAAGAGCCTTAACCACTTTATACTCTTTATTGGGATGTTGAGGATCTTCATAGCCTGTAGGTTGAGAGACATAGACCTCCTCATCAATCTTTCCATACAGGAAGGCACTCTTGACATCCATTTGATAGACAGTAAAGCCCATAAAGGATGCATAAGCTAAAAACAATCTAATAGCCTCAATCCTTGCAACGGGAGCAAAAACTTCTTCATAATCAATACCCTCCTCCTGAGTGTATCCTTGAGCAACCAATCTAGCTTTGTTCCTGATAACAATACCTCTTTCATCTTTCTTGTTTCTGAAAACCCACTTAGTACCAATCACCTTCATTCCATCAGGCAAATCACAAAGAACCCAAACCTTTTGAAGTTTGAACTGCAACAACTCCTCTTGCATTGCGTAAACCCAGCTTGATTCTTCTAAAGCCATATAAACATTTTTAGGCTCCACTTGTGATAGAAAACAGATAAACAAACATTCATTCTTGTTTGTGTGCTTCTTGGACTCATAAACTTCACTAATGAACCCATGAACATCATTCATCTTTGTCTGCCTTCTTGTCTTCACACCTGATTGTAGTTCACCAATTACATTTTCAAGTGGATGCACTTTGTGAATTGTAGTTTGTGATGTACTACGAATATCATATGTTGTAGGCATGTTTGTGATTTCAACATCATCACAAGGTGTTTCCTAAGTTGAATTTTCCACATTTGGACCATCAGTGGAAACTTCTGGTGGAGCAGTGGGAATAGGGTTACCACTGCTTTCAGGAATTTCTTTATTCAAAACATCAAAATTCACAACATTGGCATCACCTTCCTTTTCAGAATTCTTTGAAGGTTGTGAGTCTTCATTATTATCAACAAAGTCCCAAAGTGGCATAACAATTTGATCTTTATCATCTTCATCATCTTTGCAAGGTTCATCTTCATCAATGAATTCTTCTGATTCTTCAAGATTATTGTCTCCTGTACCTGAGGTAATGGGTACATAATTCATTGTATTTGATAAAGTTTCAAGATCAAATAGTCATTCTGGTCCTGAATCTACTATGTTAGTCCTATTTTCAAGGAACTCAACATGCAAATTTTCTTCAATCTTCTTTGTTATCAAGTTGTAGACTCTAAAAGCCTTGCTAACCATAGAATATCCAACAAAAAAGCCTTCGTCTGACTTTTCTTCAAACTTTCCCAAATGATCAATGGTATTGAGAATTGTGACATGACATCCAAATGGCCTCATAAAATCTAAGATTGGGGGTCTTCCTCTGAATAGCTCATAAGGTGTCTTGTTCTTTGTCTTTACCACTAAAACCCTATTCTGAATATAACAAGCAGTTTTAACTGCTTCAGCCCAAAAAGTCACTGGTAGCTTGGAATCGCTAACATGGTTCTAGCAGCCTCAATTAGTGTTCTGTTTCTTCTTTCAGCTACACCATTTTGCTGAGGTGTTCTTGCAACACTAAATTCTCTTTTAATACCTTTGTCTCTTCAGAAATCATCCATAACCTTATTCTTGAACTCTGTCCCATTGTCACACCTGATGATCTTGATCTTCTTATCAACTTGATTTTCAACTTCAGTGATGAAAGTCTTGAGGATGCCAGTGGTTTCATCCTTGGTTCTTAAGAAGAAAACCCATGTAAATCTACTAAAATCATCAGTTACAACAAGACAATACTTCTTCAAATTTATGCTGCTCACAAATGTAGGACCAAATAAGTCCATATGCAGCATGTAGAGTGGATGATCAATAGAGTTATATGCCTTGGTTTTGCAAGAAGCTCTATGTTGCTTGCCCTTAAGACAGGCAACACATGTTTGGTCATTCTCAAATCTCTTCTCTAGTAGACCTCTGATTAGACCATCTTTCACAATCTTGTTAATGGTCTTGAAGTTAACATGACCAAGTCTTCTGTGCCAAAGCATGGATTCATCCAAAGTGGCTTTTGCAAGAAAACAAGTAACATCATCTTTAGCCACTATGTTCTTCATGTCAATGCTATATAGGTTACGTTTTCTAGGGATTTTAAGCAGAACCTCACTTTCATCAGGTAGCTTATAGTCCTTAGATAAGATATATCATTCGTCTTCTGAGAATAGAACTCTATGTTTCTTGTCACACATCTGTGACACAATGAAGAGATTGTACTTGAGTTCTTTCACATAATACACATTCTCAAAGTCCAAGTTTCGAGCCTTGATAGTTCCTTTGCCAGAAACCTTTCCACCAATACCACCTCCAAAGCTGGCAAATTGTCCATCACAAGGTTCAAAATCTGAAAGATAGGACTTATTGCATGTGCCTGGAACATCCACTGTCTGAATATCCTTGATCTTCTTTAGGCTTTGAATGTCCATGCACATAAAATAAAGGAATTAGTTCCTTTTGGGGACCCAAGCCACAAATGACTTGGATCTGCCTCGTGTATCAATATAATTTTATCTGTCAAAGGTCATTGATACACCATTGGGATTGTTTGAGGTGATAATTCCTTTTGGTTTCCATTCCCAACGTGCTGAGGCCTTCACAGCATTCCCCACATTTACCCTTTTGTTGTTCACAGAACCACCAGTGGAAACTTTTGGCCTAGCAGTGGCAACTGATGGTTATGAAAATTTAGGTGCCCACTTGTGGTTATTGTAAACTTTCTTTTCATAAAAGGTCTTTTTCCCTGTTTGTGCAGATTTAACAAAAGTTTTAATTGGATTTGCACTTTTAACAGGAGACTTTGGGTAAACACTGTTCATTTTTCTGGCAGTGGCAACTGCTGGCTTAGTAGTGGAAAGAGATTTGATGCCAGAGTTTAACAAAACTGACCTGGGAATCATTTTACTTAGTGGATTTGGGTGAGTATACTTATTAACATTGATTTCATTCACCCTGGTATTCCCAAACACTCCCCTTTTACCCATGTGATAGTTACAATTATAATGAAGATGTTCAAAACTACCACATATGTGACAAGGTTTGTTGTTAAACTCAAAGTCACGACCAAATTGTCTAGATTTAACATGATTCCAATTCCTTTTATTGCCCCTAGGAGTTGATGACCTGCTTCTGTACATCTCAGCATATCTAGTAGTGGGCCTAGTGTGATTAGCTTGTTTCCTAGGCTTCTCTTCTTCAATCTTAACAACTTCAGGAATACTCTTTTTAACTTCCACTTTAATACTCTCAGGAACACTAGTTTTAGACTCAACATTCACATTTTCATCTTTAAGAGATGAGTCACTAGCACTATCAAATGTATCAACCTCAACCTTAACCCTTTCAAGAGCAACTTCTTTAACAAATTTTGGGCCATAGGTCATGATTGGTTTCTGAAACTCTTCTAACCATGTGTGTGCTAAGTCAATGTCAGGAGGTGATGGAACACCTCTTAGGGATGGTGGAACTGATTTGTATCCTACTCCTGATTTGACTTAATTGATAACTTGGGCATCCCAAATTTTGTCAATGCACTTAGACTGATGATCTAGAGTATTACATGTTATCTGTATATCATCATTAGCCTTTTTAATCTTCTCTAACTCTTCCCTAAGAGCCTCATTCACAACTATCTTATAATCTAAGTCTCTTTTTAAAAAAGCAATATCATCATTGAACTTAGATTCATTGGCTCTATAGTGTTCTAACTGTGCTTCTAAAACAGAAAGACCTCTTTTATGATTTGCTAGGTTATAATTGGTTTGATTTAAATATAACAATTGTTCATCATATTGATCTTTAAGCTTCTCATAGTCTTTTAAAGCCTTACAGGTTTTAGAACAAGCATTATTAATTTGTACCTCAGAGTCAGAAAAAGCCATAAGTGCAAGCTCTGTAGCAATCATTGCAGACTCTGAACCTTCTTCTTCATCCTCAGCCATATAGCTCACTCCATCAATGGCCAAAAGCACCTTTGGTTCTTCAACAGTAGGCTTTTTCTTCTTGTCCTGCTTGTACCTAGTTGACCTATTATCAGGCTTCTTTGGTTTCCTGCATTCCCTGGCAAAGTGCCCCATCTTGTGACAGTTGTAGCACTCCACCTTCTTCTTATCAAAACCTACAGTTTCATTTCCATTAATGATGATCTTCCTACCAGTCTTCTCCCAAAACTTCTTAGCCTTTAAGCTTAGCAATGCAACTTGCCATTTTATATCCATCTCTACCATGTCATCTTCATCAATTTGATCCAAGTCTTCATGTGTCCTAATTGAACCATTGGCTTGACTTGAAAGAAAGGCATAAAAAGTAGGATCTCCAAGTCCAGCAACCTGCCTTTTAGAACTAGCAGTGGTAACACCTCCACTGCCTGTGGAAACAGCAATGTTAGCAACATCATCATCACTATCACTCTCTTCATCTGAGCTATCATCAACAGATGATGATATAAGTGCTAAGTTCCCTGATCCTGAACTTAGTTTGCCAGCCTTCTTCAACCTCTGTTCAATAACTTTAAAGTTATTATACAAATCATTGAGCTTCATGTTCTCCAGTTATGGCTTGTCTTCCCACACTGCAACATTAGTACCAAATTCAGAGGGTAGACTTCTTAAAAACTTTAAATTGAGGTCTTCCCTTTCCACCTCAATTCCAAACACTATGAGTTGAGTAACAATCTTTTGAAGCCTTGTGAAGATGCTGTCAATGGATTCATTACTTGTTGAACCAAAATTTTCATAAGTCTGTTTCAACAAGGTCTTCTGTGTCTTCTTGGTGGAATCATTACCACCAAAAACATTGCAGATCTCCTCAAATAAGGTCTTTACAGTCTTGTACTTGTTGAAGGCTAAAACTTGATCCCTAGGAAGGGTCATTAGCAACAAACCTCTGACCTTCAGATCATTCTTCTTCTGAAGTCTTTCATCAGTAGTAACTGGTCCAGTGTTTATCTTTTGTACTACCTTGCCATCAATAGTTTTTGAGGTAGTACCAGGTTTAAAGGAATCACCAAACATAACGATTTCCCAAAGTGCATAGTCTTGCACCATGAAGAATTGTTCAATCATTAGTCTCCACATCTCATAGTCATTCAACTTAAGCTTAGGAAGCTTAGCAGCAATGTTGGACTGACTGGTCTCTGTCTCCATTAAATCTTGTAAATGAACTTTGGATCTTCTAAATCAAAGTATCAAAGCCTGGCTCTGATACCACTTGATAGATCTAAACACCTTGATATGTGTTAGAATGATACTTTGAATTATACCACTAAGTATACGGAATCTACTCAGTAATACTTAGAAGTTTGTTTGTGAATAAAACAGTTGTATATGAATGAGAACAATGAGTGAACCAAACTGTTAGCTCCAATATTATTAAGAATAATAATACGAGTGATCTTTGTATCACTAGGGTTACAACCTTGAAGCTCTAAGAAAAAACGTATATAAAACCTAAACCTAGGACCTCCTTTTATAGCACAAGGAGTCCTCTTCTACAAGATATGTATAATGATAATAGAATAAGATATACACAAAATCTATTCTATATTTATCTATACAAGTTTCCTAACACTTATCCCAATAGCACTGGTAATGATATGTACTAGCAGAGGTAACGAGTTTCCACTGCTAGTGCATTCTTCAGCAGTTGTAATCTCCATACTAGCCGTGGTAACTTCTAATGTAATTCCCAACAATACTCCTCGTCATCTTCATCGTCTTCTTCATCACTTCCCTCTTAACTATCACTAACATCACTAGCTTGAATCTTAGTGACTTTAGATTTAAGTGCCAAAGACTTCAACTTCTCCTTCTTGTCTTTGGTAGTAGCCTTGTCATTCTCAAGGATCATTTCATAGACCTTGAGGTTGCTGATAAGCTCGTCAAGAGGAAGTTCCGCTAATTCTTGGCTTCTTCAATGGTCATCACCTTTGGTCGCCACTTCACCGGAAGAGCTCGAAGAAACTTTCTCACATGGTTCTTGTTGTAAAAACTAGGATCTAAATCCGTGAGGCTTGTGATGATAGAATTGAACCTTGTGTAACCATTGTCAATGGTTTTTTCATCCGAGATTGAAAACTTCTCATATTGTTGGATGAGAAGGTCGATCTTGCAATCCTTGACTTGTGAATTACCTTGATGGGTGATGATGAGTGAGTGCCAAATCTCCTTGGCGGTTTTGCAAACATGGACTCTCTCAAACTCCCTTCGAGGTAGAGCATTGTAGATCAACATTTTAGCTTCATCGTTTTTTACATGCCTTTTCTTCTCATCATCCTTTAGTTCCGAGTATGGTTTCTCTACCATCAACTTGGTTTCGGGATCAAACATCATTAAAACAAAGTTACCATTTTGAATGATCTCCCACAAGTCAAGATCTTTGGACCTAACATAGGTCTCAAACCGGGTTTACAAAAAGCAAAACCCATTGGTCTCTAGCAAAGGTGGTCTTTGCATAGAGCACCCCTCAACATAGTTCTCTTGAGCCATGGGTCTATACTCAACTTTATCAAAAAAATCTTAGTTAGGATTTTAGATTTTTGAAAAAGAAGTTTTTGACTTAAAATGACTTCTCGGGAAGGTTTTAATGCTAAAAAACGTGTGTATACCGCTCTGATACCAATTGTGGAACCATAGGGGGTGAATACGGTTTCTTCGGCTTTTAGGACGTTTAAAAACTTTAAGCCTCGAAAAGAACCAAGTGCTTTAAACAATAACAACCACTAGCACAAACAAAATCTAAAGTATATAAAGCGAGTAAAATACACCACAATATATACTGGTGCGAGATAGGGGGTTTAGACCATCCGTACGTCCAGTTGCAAATCCACAACACCGATACTATTACAGTAGTATAATCCTTTGGGTGGACTACAAACCGTTACAATTCACTCCACCGATCTTCCCTAATATCGATGCTCACAAAGAAGGAGTTACTCCCACAGAATTCCGCCCTCGGAAACCACTTAAAAGAATCTCGTGATTCGACTTAACCTACGGTCACCAAGACCACTACCAAGACTTCTCACTGGAAGTATCAAACCCCAACTAGATTACCAATAATCTTGGCTTGGTCACCAAGGCACAAGACTTCCTTTACAAACAAATAGATAGAATGAAAGTTTGTTTGTTCAATGAAGTCCTAATCTAACCTAGAGACTGGTGTGAGTTAAATTACACACCTTTTATAAGACCAAAACCGGGCCAAATAAGACCAAAAAACTGACCATGTATGCCAAATATGTTGTGTTTTTGTGTTTATATGTGTGCAGGTACGGATATTATGAATATGGACAAAATAAAGATCAAAACGGACAAACACGAGCACGGGAATGGAAAAAAAAGATATTAAGTCGGAGCTGGGGAAGCTATTGATCAAAGTTTGAGCTCAAAAAGTCAAAAGTCAATCTTGAAGTATATCAAAACGACAAGAATGATCCTTGGAATAAATTTTCATAGTTGACAGAAGTGACCTTTGGAAATTCAGAAGTTACAAGATTAGTCCTTGTATTTTTACTACTAATCTTACACAACTAAACCCAATCCAAAAATAAACTTTACCAAATCCATATTTAATCCACCACAAGTCCACCCCACTACTTTCTATTATAACCCAAGCCAAATCTTCCATTAACCTTACCTAGTCCAACAAGTTACAACCCGGATCCACCCTTCTATACCCACGGTCAAAACCCACCCTCTCACCCAAGTCAAACAACAATAAAATAAACCCCCCAGTTACTGTTTATCTTCCCCACACAAATTACCCAACTCCCTCCATTATTTACCCGTACACTAAGTGAGCTTCTAGAATCCTGACAAACGTGTCAGAAGGTTGCATCATTGGGATTGCGAAAGTGGCAGAATGGAGCTTCCTCATTGGTTGAGACACCTCACCAACTCAATCCAAGGGCTGAGAATCATTGATTGATGATGGGAAAGATCTAAAGGTGGAGAACAGAGATCGAGAAGCTTCTGAAGAAGCCCAAACTTCCTCAGCTCAAGGCTATAAATAGCCTCCTCATTTCTCACAGTTAGTTTGGTTAGATGTTAGGAGTAGGAATAGTTTAGTATAATTTTTAGAAATTTAGGTTGTTTTTTATTTCCAGTGTAACCAAGCTTTTAAATTTTAGTGTTAACCCTTTACATTTCTGTTTTAGATTGTAACTCAGCTTTAGAAATTAATGAAATTTGCATTTACTCTTTAATCTCGTGTTAAAATTTACATCTCAACCTTTACTTTCAAGTTAGTTATCTGTATTAAGCTTTCAATTACTGTTCTCAGAAGCTCATATAAGCTTATTATAGCTTTTTGTGAGTTTGTCCTGGTTCAATTCCGTTTTCATTACAAAAAGTCCAAAATAGTCAAAATAAAAGTCAAAATTAACATTGGATGGAGGATCAGTTTTGGAAGGTCACTGGTGGTTTATTCTAGCTTCAAATAAGTTCTATTGCATCTCTTATATCTATTTTGAGCATTGATAGTAGTAAGTTCCTCTTAATTCTCATTTTAGCTTAATTTTCGCTATATGCTTATTAATTGCTTTATCTGCTATAAGTCATGCTTATTTTGGTTTATTCTGCTTTAGTGTAGCTTAAGTATGCTTAGTATTGCTTAGTCTTAGGGTCTTGTTCTCAATCTCAGTTTTCATAAGCTTTTAGATATTATAAAGGAGTGTTTGGTTTAGTAGAGAACTTTAGGGTCAAATCTGTTTTGGACTTGGGTTGAATTTCAAATAGCTTGCAAATGGATTTAGTGATATTTTAGAACTTTTAGAAAGAGTTTCAAACCATTTCTCAGCAATTTAGTTAGTTTACTAAGTTTTAGGCTCATACACTTTGTTAAATAAGCAAGCCTCAGATAAATCTAGGATAGGCATTATTAGAGTAGTTATTGCTTAAATTTAGTTCAATATAGTCTAGGATATCTGTTGCACATCTGGTATTTAGGATTCTCATAGTCATAATGTTGCCATTTAGACCCATAATCACCCATTGCATTAGCTTATTTCTGTCTTAAACCTTCCATTTTGATCTTTATTTTAGTTAGATAAAAGTAAGTTTTAGGTCTTCAATTTAGGTTTGCATATAGCTAGTAGTATAGATGTTATCCTTTTTACTTTTTTAGCTTATTATGAATTCCTGAGCTTATTTGCAAAGCTAATTTAGGTAAGCTAAGTGCCTAGTTGAGGCTGCAGGTAGGTCTGCTCCTAAACTGTCCCCATTAGCCCCCCTTAATCAGCTTTGCACAAGCTCGTATAAGCTCATTATAGGCTGAAACTTAGTACCTTTGCTCTTAGCCAGCTTGTTTAAATCTTGTGTTAACTTTAGACCTTAACTTGTACTATTGAGCATTGTGCGCTAGCCTCTTTTATTGTTCTTGAACCTGCTGTAGCCTTTCATGACCGAGTTGGCCTGCAACCTAGCCGCATTCTTCCTATTTGATTAACTGCACACAGTTAACTGTCCTAAACTCACCCCACATTAGCTGCTAGTTTAGTGCATGATAGATCTTGATTTTTGGTTTTCAGCAATTTCATACATTTGGCTTGTTAGATTTGTGCTTAGTTTGGAGTTTAGAACTTAATTGATCAGCTTGTTTAGGCCTTCTAGTTAGTAGTATAGAATTGCTTCTCAAGTTTTCAAAATCTCACTTTCTATAATTTTAGTTAAATCTGTTTATTACTTGCATATTTTATGTCTTAATTTTCAGTTTTCAAAAATAAAGTTTTCATTAAAAGTTTAAAGTTTTAGATTATATTTAGTTTTCAAAAAGAAAAAGTGCAAAAATAAATGTTTCACCAAAAAGCTAAAGGGCAAGGGTCGAACCCTTGACCTCCTGCTTTCCTGCACCACACACTCACAACATAGAACCAAATGCCCTAGGGACTTGTTTTCGTTAAATCCTTCACTCTTATTTCTCTTATTAGCTTTTTATTTTCTTATCTCTTTTGGCTTATCAAATCTGTTAGAGCTTATTTCTGGATTTTCATAGTAGTTTAACAATTCTTCTTAATTTTCTCAAATAAACAATAGTATAATAGACTTTTCCAATTTTTTTCATAATTTTCACTATTCATTTGTTATTTTTCTAGATTTAATTTCCTTAAATTAGTTTTTAAATCATAGAAATTAAATAAAAAGTCGAAAAAATATTTTTCTTTTTCTCAAAATTTTCTTTTACCATTTAGAATATAGGAAAAGTTTTTTTCATACCCGTAGGATTAGTCTTGCTTTAATTTCACTTTTTATTTCGCGCACTTACGTAGTGTTTAAATCTTTTTCGTGATGTTAGAATAGATTGAGTTTTAGGTTTATGTAGCTTTACGTTTTCATTTTAATTGCTTTATTTCATGCTTTTTAGTATAGATAACCATCATATCTCACTTTTATTCCCATTCACTTCACGAATCACGAACTGAAATCACGATTCCATTCAACTTTCATTGGGAGAACGACCCGGGGAAATACTTTCGCCAGTATTTCTTCGGAAATACACTTAACCTATACAAATACATCATATCAAAATGGCGCCGTTGCCGGAGGGATGGTTTGAAGTGAGTTTTGAATTTCGTTTTGAAAAATCGTGTTTTGAAAATCTTCCTCTATCTTGTGAATATTTTCTATAAAAATATACAAATTGAAAATCAAAAACACTTTTCCTAAAGTGTTTTCAAAAATACAAAAAGAAAGTTATAGCCTCGACTCCCTCGTGGAAGAGGGGGCGTTGTAAACCAAATAAGCATACCAACATAAGAATGCGTGAAATTAGTTGCTAATCGGATTACTTTAATTCTACAACCGAATAAGCGGGAAATACGGAAGCTTAACAATTAAATTGCAAGCTGAAGAGAGAAATACTCTTCTCTCCCGTTTCGTCGCGAGTAGTTTTGATGGAAACGGTTACGATTAACGTAACGTTTGAAAAAAATAAAAATAAAATAAAAGTTTTTTGTGATTTGTTTTTCAATAAATTTAAAAAGCCAAAAATAATTCTAAATCAAAAATATAAAAAAGAATTTCTTTTTCTTTTTCTTTTTCTTTTTGGTGTATGAACACCTGTTCAACTTCCGAAAGTCTTACTTCTCCATTCTCGAACCCCGAGAGGGTTTTACGACATAATCATCGGGTTCATTTCCCCAATGACGAGGAAATGAACCATAACGAACAAAACATGGGACCCCCGTCGATGGGTGGTCCTCAACACAATGGGATCCCTCCGGTGGGACCCCAACCGGCTTTCGATCCACATCCGATGGAGGAACAACTCCAATCACCATTCAATGGTGTGAGGAGAGCCATCGTGATTCCCGATATCACTGCAAATCAATTTGAGATTAATCACGGATTACTCAACATCATCACGAGTATATCCTTTCACGGGTTTGAACACGAGGACCCATATGTTCACATAAGAAATTTCACCGACATCGCTGAGACCATTAAGATTAATCAAGTCCCTTACGATGTGGTGAAATTGAAGTTGTTTCCTTTATCCCTTAAAGGGGCAGCCCGGACTTGGCTGAAAAAGGAACCACCGAATTCGATTCACACTTGGAACGATCTAGCTTCCAAGTTCGTGAATTATTTCTATCCTCCTTCTAAAACTTCTAATCTTCGATCCCAAATCTTTCGATTCCAACAAGCTTTAGATGAGTCGTTCAGCGAAGCTTGGGATCGATTTAAGGATTTGTTGGAGAAATGTCCGAATCATGGGTTCACATCCCTACAGCAGATTGATACTTTTTATAATGGGTTATGTCATGCTGATCAAGACTCACTCAATTCTACTGCGGGTGGGAACTTGTTGACTCGAAACACTAATGAAGCTTTCATGATTATTGATAATAAGGCTCGTGTAAGAATGGCTAGAAACAAAACTCAAGTTTCTAATGCTAGTAGCAAAAATAACGATGAGATCATGAGTATGCTAGCAGCCATTAACAAGAAAGTTGATGCTATGTCTATTGCAAAACCTAATCATCAAGTGAATGCTGTAAATCAGAATTGTGAAACTTGTGGTGGTCCACATCCATATTACGAGTGTCCGATAACCGGTGCCTTTTCTCATGAGAACGCGTATGCTGAAAATACGGGTAGCAACGGTTACCCACCTCAAGGAGATCGAAATCTTCTCAGCTACCGTTCCACCAATTATCTTGGACCACCCGTTCTCGATCAACCAAATCAAGTCAATCAGAATAATAATGTGCAGAATCGTAATAATCAAGGAAATCAAAATCAGAGTCAAGCTAATAATGGTTTTCAAAATCAGAATCAAGGATTCAATCAAAACTGGGTTTTTCAAGGAAATTACAATCAAGGCCCGAACCAAGGGAATTTTCAAAACCAAGGAAACTATGGAAACCCTAGGAATTTTCAAAATTTTAATCATGGAAATCAGAATAATGGAAATTTTCAAAACCGTGAGCAAAATTTCAATAATAATCAAAATCGAGGTGTTATTTAAAATCAAGCACCCATGGATGATTTGATTAAGCAATTGCTTCAGAACCAACAAGCTTTTATGGCAAAACAAGAAGAAACTACACGGTTATTTGCTACTCAAATTAGTGATTTAAACAAACGTTTAAATGATCGACCCTCGGGTTCGGGTACTACTTCTCTTCCAAGCAACACGATCGCAAACCCGAGGGGCGAGATTAAGGCGATCACGATTCGCAGTGGTGTTAAATATTATGGACCCACGGCTCCTACTACCTCTTCTTCTTCTCCTCCTAAGGTAGTGGACCGTGAGACCGAGGTGACAAAGGACCCGGTTCCTCCTACTAATAACGGAGGTACAGAAAACGTCCAACCTCCGGTTGTCCAAACGTCTAAAGATAAAGAAAAAGTCGTTTCTGAAAAAGGTGTTAAATACAAATCAAAACTTCCATATCCGTCAAGGTTTAATGATGTAGAGCTCCGTGCAAAATCTAAAAGACAAATGGAAAAGTTTCTTGATATTTTTAAAAAATTGCACTTCGACATCAGTTTCATGGATGCTCTTGTTTACATGCCAAAGTTTGCTTCAACGTTCAAAAATCTTATAAGTAATAAAGAAAAATTGCTTGAGTTAGCTGAAACGCTGATTAATGCTCAATGCTCCGCTATTCTTCTCAAAAAGCTTCTCGAGAAACTTGGAGATTCAGGAAAGTTTCTTATTCCCTGTTCGTTGAAAGATCAAGAGGTTTGCAATGCCCTGGCCGATTTAGGTGCAAGTGTTAACCTTATGCCATTATCAATCTATGAACAACTTGGAATGGGAGATCTTAAACCGACTCGTATGACTTTAGAGCTTGCTAATCGTTCGATTACTCAACCGGTTAGAATTGCTGAAGATGTATTTGTTCGAGTGAACTCGTGTACTTTCCCAGCCGACTTTGTTGTTGTTGATTACGAGGCCGATCCGAGAGTTCCTCTTATACTTGGGAGACTATTTTTGCGAACCGCAAAAGCCCTAGTCGATCATTTTGAGGATACTCTGACTTTGCAACATGATGATGATATAATGATTTTTCGTGCCGATGCATCAAAATCAAAGAAATATATTGTTAAAAGCGTTGATGTTTGTGATTATTCATTTGATGATTTTTTGAAACCAATCGTCTCCGACTCTTCCCCATCTTTTCCTCCGATTGAGGAATATGATTCTTTTTGGGAAGAGGTCGATGAATTCCTTGCTATTGATACGATTCCTTTATCAGAGATTGATGAATCTTACTTTGATTTGGAGGGAGATACTGATTCGTTGTGTTTTGGTGTGTGCAAAAACAATTTATTAAAAATATCAACAAACGTGTAGTCTATGTTATCGTGAGACAACAAGACGTGGAGAAATACAAGTAAACCTTTTAGGAAAAAGATTACCTTGCAAAACTCATGAAAGTGATATTCAAATTGTGAAACCGGGAAGTGATTTCCCGGGTCGTACCCCAACGAGGTGTGAATGGAAAGCTTCGAGTGAGATCGAGATTAAAATCTTGTATGTTTGGTTGTGAAAGATTGTTTGGTTTTGTGATACGTTAAATTAACGAAAATTGTAGATTAACAAACGTAAACGGATTATAAACAACCTAATGGGAAATAAAAGGCAATAGGCAAACTAGGGAAATCCTAAAACACTACGGGAAACAAAGTTAGGTATCGGGAATCCTAAATCACAAGTAAACTAAATGTGACGTTTATTCTAAATTAACGTCAATGCGCACAAAAAAAAACGTGAAATTAAGGCTACGCAAGTCCTACGGTCCTACAAATAATTTTCTTACGCACTAATTGACAAAAGAAAATTTTAGAAAAAAGAAAATTATTTTTTTTTTGCTTTTTTTATTAATTATTATGTTTTAAAAACAAATTAAACTAGATTAAATTATTTAAATTACTAAAACTAATTTTAAAAATCTAGAAATTTTTTGGAAATTAGATAACACTGATTCTAAACTAAGAAAAATAAAAAAGTTGAATAAGCAGTTCAAATAAGCATAAAATAAGCTAATACATAAGCTGAAAACTCAATAAGCAACTAAACCTAACTATATTAAATTAATAAATAGCTAAAGTATAAACAAAAAGGAACAAGTAGCTCAGATGGTGGGCAAGGTTGCTTGTGGTCTGAGAGACTCAGGTTCGAACCTGGTGGTCTCCTTTTTTTTTTGCACGTATTTTATTTTATTTTATTTTACAAACTGATTAAGTTACTGAAAATAAACGTTTTACAAAACTAAAACATTTTCTGAAAATCAATTATAATCACAGAAAAATGAGATTCAACAAGCAGTCACAATGAACAACCTATACTAAGGCTAAAAAAAATTAGATTTTTGAAACCAAAGGCTACTAAACTACTTCAAAAACAAACTACCAAGAAGAAAAGATAAACTGGGGGGGGGGGGGGGGGGGCTAAAGGGATCCTAAATAAACTAAGTGGGATCAATATAAGCAATCTAAAGTCAACAAATAAGCAACAAAATTACGCTAAAAAGGACAAAAGAGGCTGCTGATTTGCAGCAGACCAAGGGATGTCGTGTTACTGATTTGCAGCCCAAATTTAAGCTCTAAAATAAGCTCGTATATCAAAACTAAGCTATTTCCTATAAGGTACATACTCCTAAATACTATTGCAACAAGCTTCAAAACCTAATCTCAACTTAAGCTCGCCTAATATTCAATTTCAAAAGGGCAGAGGGCTGCAGCCGTGGGGTAGTTAGGGGGTGAATTTGAGGGGCAAATTAAGCAATCTAGCAAGCATTTGAGTGTAAAAAGCTTATGGATTTATCAAACCAGTATAGCAAGCTTACCAAAACTCTAAAAGTTGAGCAAAAAGGTCAACCTTAGAATTAGTTATGGCCTAGTGAAAACATGTTAGTTGTATTCGATTTGGATCAGAGGAGAGACTAGCTAAGAGGGTCACTTTGAGAATGATTTTCAATGACCAAACCAATTTCAAATTTGTATTTTCTTCTTGATTTGAATGCACCAGCAACAAAATAACCCAGAAAAGCAATTTTTACCTATTCCCAATCTATAATGAATCCTACAAATACTCCAGAAATCTGTGTTATTTTAACTATTATAAAATTTTTTGACTTTTATGTTTTCTTGAAAGTTTGACTAAACGCAACAACTAACACACTTTTGTTCACAGAATCGAAGCTAATCCAAACAGTTGCAAGCATAGTCCTATCAATCTAAGCTTAAAGCATATAAACCAACATAAAGAAAAAGAATGAGCACATAAAAAAAAACATCATAAGCAGTAAATAAACATGAAACAGAATTTTGGGAGCCTTTATAAAACAAAAACTGGATTGAAATTAAAGTAATAGTGAATTACAATGCTGAGAACTTAGAATAAGCTAAAAATACAAAGTACCTTTAAATTTTTTTGCTAAATTAAACATGCCTCTTTAGGCTACATAACTTAACTATTTATACTACTATAAACTAGGGTTTCTTTATTCTTGGATTCCACTGCCTTGAATACTCTTTGTGCTTCTTGGCCTCTAATCCCAACCACTGAATTGACTTGGTAACATCTCAGCCGTAGATTCATATCTTGGCGCCCATTTGAGTATTTGTGGATTCCCAGGGAGGATGTGGTAGGTATGGAATTGGAGTTGTGGTATCTCGTGACTTCTTCCTTGGAGAATGAGATGGTGTTAGGTATTAATTGTGATGGGTTTAGGGAAGGTAGTGGGATAGGGGGTTGTGTTGGGGGTGCTTTTGATGGTGGAGGAGTGTTGCAGGAGGTTGAGTGGATGAGGGGGATTGCTTAGTGGGTAATGGAGATGATAATGGTGGTGGTTTGTTTGTTCCCTGGGTAATAGCCTGAGGTTGAATAAAGGTGGGGAACGTTTTGTGTTTGACCAAGTCAAGGGAAGGGGCGTATGTTTATTATACGTAACAGGTTTGGGGGGGGGGGGGGGTGGGCTGTTTATTATACGCAGGTTAGGGTTTGGGATGAGAGTGTGGGCTGGGATGAGATGGGCCAATAAAAGGTGGGGTGGGCTTTGGTTAGTGTTATGTTTGGGTTTGATTTGGATTTTAGGGAGTGAATGTAAGGGTGTCCGTTTGGTTTGTAGCAATAAGTATACAAGGACCAATGTTGTAATTCACTGAATTTTAAGGGACCTTTTCGGCCAACATTACAAGCTTCTCCAAAGGACCAATCTTGATAAGTTATAATTCCAAAAGGCTTATAAAATCAGATTTCTTCAAAATGTGATTCCCGAGGACCAAAATTGACAACTTAGCAAACTTGAGGGACCAACATTGTAACTTTTCCAAAATTTTTACCCAAAGATCATTTTCTGGTAGTTTATGATTTCCAAAAGACATTTGTTAATTTTTCTTTTAAAATAAACGCTCAGGGACTAGTTTTGATAAATTCTGAAAGTTGGGGGACTGAAACTGCCAATTATGCAAACTTTGTTTGTTTTTCATTTGTTTACGATCATTTTGCATTTGAAACATATAAAACACAATCTTTGGGATATTTTTATTATTTTGATGCATTCTTGAGTGTTTTCACGCGTTTTAGCAGTTAAAATACGGTAAAAATGATGAGTATTTACACACTCATCAATCCCCCACACTTGAGTATTGCTAGTCCCTAGCAATCTTTTGTGAAAATTTAATGGATTTATAGTCTCTTTACCAAAAGCCATCACTTCTGGAGTAGACGAATGTTTTGGGTTCAAGTAAGAATTATGGTCCATCCGATGACCATGTGATTTTTAGCAAACCACCAGCTTTCAACGGTTTTGATTTGTCTTTACCAGAAGCCGTTTGCTTCTGGACTAGCCAACTCTTGATGGAACAGTCAACATCTTGGTGAGTTGATTACCAATTATGGTTTTTCCACTGCCTTTACCACAAGCCATAATCTTGCGGGCTAGCCAACTCATTTACTATTGAGGATATGGGGAGTTGAGGTACCATACAATTTTGGGCAAATTGCAAGCCGTCAACGGGTTTGAGTTATCTTTACCAAGAGCCGTTTGCTCCTGGATTAGCCAATCCTTTTGTCGGTTAGACTTGGCGGACTGATAACCACAAAAATTTTGAAATAAAGTGATTTTCTTTTAAAAAAATTTTGGGCAAAAAACGGGGGTACTAGACGGTATATTTTGATAAAATTCGCTAGAATTTTCCCCTCCCCCACACATAGAATTAAATATTGTCCTTAATATTCAAAGTCCCGGCTATTATGCCGAATTTTTGAACGTAAGAAGATAATATCAAAAGCGAATTGTGGGAACGTCATTTTTCATTTTTCACTTTATTTATACATACAACACTTTTTATTTTTTATTTTTATTTTTTTATTTTTTTGAAGATATTTACATTGCAAACAGCTGCGGGGGGTGGCCACTCCCCCACACTTAAGTGTTAGAAAGTAGAACGAAATGAGAGACACGGGTGAAAACCCATGTTGTGCTACTGTTTTTGTTTATCGAGTCGCTAGCTTGACTCGATCCCCGAATTCATTGGTCCATGGGGAGAGTTTGGAGATCCGGAACAACCACGGGTGGTATGTCCCCTCCAAAATAATGCTTCAACCGATGCCCATTTACTTTGAAATTTGGACCGTCATGTTGAGATAACTCGACGGTACCATATGGAAAACCTTTGGCAACGGTGTAAGGCCCAGTCCAACGGGTTTTAAGCTTACCCGAAAATATCTTCAATCTAGAGTTAAAAAGAAGGACTCGGTCACCAACGTTAAAAACGCGGTTTTTGATTTTGGACTCGTGGATCTTCTTTGTTTTCTCTTTGTAGATTAAAGAGTTTTCGTACGCTTGATCACGAAGTTCATTAAGTTCATTGAGTTGAACCTTCCTATGATCACCCGCAGACTTGAGATTGAAATTTGCATTCTTAAGAGCCCAATAAGCTTTGTGCTCGAGCTCAATCGGTAGATGACACGCTTTTCCATACACAAGCTTATAAGGAGAACACCCGATAGGTGTTTTATAAGCCGTGTGAAAAGCCCATAGAGCGTCATCTAGCTTATCCGACCAAGAGGCACGATTTTCGCCTACTGTTCTTTCAAGAATTCTTTTTAGTCCACGGTTTGAAACCTCCACTTGCCCACTCGTTTGTGGGTGATAAGCGGTAGCAAGTCGGTGAGTGACACCATACTTGAGCATGACTTTTGCAAATTGGTCATTGCAAAAGTGAGTACCGCGATCACTAATTATTGCGCGGGGGGTTCCAAACCTAGCAAATAGAGACTTTAAAAATTTTACAACTACTCGTGCATCATTAGTTGGGAGAGATTTTGCTTCAACCCATTTTGACAAATAGTCAACGGCCACGAGTATGTACTTATTCCCTCGTGAAGACGGGAATGGCCCCATAAAGTCTATGCCCCAAACGTCGAAGATCTCACAAACTTGGATGACATTTTGTGGCATCTCATCCCGTTGTGTTATCTTTCCTTGATGTTGACATGAGTCACAAGATTTAACTAAGTCATGGACGTCTTTGTAAATGGAGGGTGTAGGACCGTAGAACAACCTTATCACTTGTGAATCTAGGCTAGATCTAGAGAGAGAAAGTAAGTAGAGAGAGAGAGAGTGGACGGGATCTCCTAGTGTTTGTAAATGAAAGACAATGTTATTACCTAAGAGAACCAACCTCAAAATGAGGCCTTACATGAGTATTTATACTTGTAGTCTAGGGCTTCACATATCTTTGACCATATTACATAACTAGCCCTTAGACTTTATACAAGCATGAATAATACACATAAACTTAATAAACTAGCATTTACTAACTATTACATTGATATATTTAACTAACTATTTGACTCAATAATGATCGTCACTTTTAATCCTAACAATCTCCCCCTAAGGGACGATCATTGAGATCTCACTTTGATTTCATAAATGATCAACACTTCTAATTCTAACAGAGGGCCAATAAAAACCCGAATCAAATACTTTTCGAGCAGTGTAGTTCGGGCCATGATGACCCTCGGTGGGTCCACTATGACAGGCCCTAAGAATTTCCATGGCTTCTTGGCCATGAACACACCTACGAATGACCTGATCCGCATAAATTTTGAATAGATAGGGATCGTCCCAGTAATGATTCACATCTTTGAAAAATTTGTTCTTTTGGTGGGACGACATCCCTTTGACAACAAAATTCCCCGCATGAAAGTTTGCAAAGTCGGCAAACCATGGGGTACTAGAGTCACCACGACGAGAAATCATATTAAGTGTCTCGAGAGGAAACGTTTTATTTATTTCCTTTTTCTCGAGGACACCTTGATGAGGATTTTCCATTCGGGAAAGATGGTCAGCAGCGAGGTTCTCGGCTCCTTTCTTATCACGAATGATGATATCAAACTCTTGTAGGAGGAGAACCCAATGGAGCAATCTCGGCTTTGCATCTTGCTTGGCAAAGTGATATTTGAGAGCCGAGTGATCCGTGTACACTATGCATTTAGTCAAGATTAAGTATGGCCAAAACTTCTCAAACGCATACACCACGACTAGCAATTCTTTTTCCGTTGTGGTGTAGTGAGCTTGAGCTTCGGTCAAGGTTTTGCTTGCATAATGAATCGGCTGAAAATGCTTGGTTTTTCGTTGCCCCAAGACCGCACCTATGGCAAAGTCACTTGCATCACACATAAGTTCGAAAGGTAGGTCCCAATCGGGGGCAACTAGAATTGGTGCCTCGGTAAGCTTTTTCTTGATAGTTTGAAAAGCTTGGATGCACTCATCAGAAAAGACAAACAGAGTTTCTTTTTCAAGAAGTCGGGTCATAGGCCTAGCTATCTTTGAGAAATCTTGAATGAATCTACGATAGAAGCCGGCATGACCCAGAAAACTCCGAACACCTTTAACGGTTATGGGAGGAGGAAGTTTAGCAATGACATTGATTTTAGCCTTGTCAACCTCAATCCCGCTCTTAGAGATTTTATGGCCAAGGACAATTCCTTCCTTGACCATGAAATGACTTTTCTCCCAATTTAGACTAATATTGGTGTCTTCACACCTTTGAAGCATTTTGTCTAAATTGGAGAGACACGATTCAAATGAATTCCCAATGACCGAATAGTCATCCATGAAGACCTCCATTATTTTCTCGATCATGTCGTAAAAAATGGCCATCATGCATCTTTGAAACGTGCCCGGAGCATTGCACAAGCCAAAAGGCATGCGTCGATAAGCAAATGTTCCATATGGACACGTGAAAGTCGTTTTCTGTTGATCTTGAGGGTCGATGGGAATTTGGAAATAACCCGAAAAACAGTCAAGGAAACAATAGTATTCGTTTCCCGCCAATCTTTCGAGCATTTGATCCATGAAAGGTAGAGGAAAGTGGTCTTTGCGGGTGGCGTCATTTAACTTTCGATAGTCAATGCAAACACGCCAACCCGTTACTAATCGAGTAGGAATTAACTCGTTATCATCATTTTTAACTACCGGTATGCCACCCTTCTTGGGCACACAATGAACGGGACTCACCCAAGGACTATCTGAGATAGGGTAAATCAAACCGGCATCAAGAAGTTTTATGACTTTTTGTTTGATAACCTCGTGAATTTTTGGATTTACCCTTCTTTGTTGTTGAACCGCCGGTTTAAAGTCATCCTCCATCAAAATCTTGTGCATACAAAATTCCGGGTTAATACCCTTGATGTCGGAAAGTCTCCAAGCAATGTCTCGCTTGTGTGACTTTAAAACCTTGAGGAGAGCGGTTTTATTTTCCTCATTCAAGTCTTTGGCAATTATGACGGGAAACTTATCGTCTCCCACTGTTAGGTCACCATTTTGTAAACACAAGCATAACAATGATAGAAATGAGATGAGAATGAGAATGGGATGATTATGAGAGATAGAGAATTAGAATTGCAAGAGTTTCCTTAATATTTCACATAACCAACCAAGTTTACAAATGGCCTAAGACTAGTATTTATAGGAAAGGAGCTAGGGCAACACTCCTACTCCTTCCCTTCTCATAATTCGTATGGGCTTGAGGCCCATGGACCTTATTCTTAAGCCTAGTAAACTTAATACAAAATGTAAACGATAGTAAATAATAACTAAGCAACCTAGCATTATTACAAATGACCGAGACTTCATAAAATAGTAAAACTATGATCCCAACAATCTCCCCCTAAGGGTCGGTCATCACGGTTGCTTGACGTCTTCTTCTTTGTCTTTGACTTGTGACATGTAAAACTCTAGACGTCTTCAAAAATGATTTGAATGATAATGGATGTACTTTGCTCTTTGTCTTTGTTCTTTGGTGATGATGTAGTAATTGTGTAATGAAGTATTCTGCCGTTCGTCACTCCTGCGTCTGTGGTGGTTGTCCGCCATTCCAACATACTCATACATCTTTGGACTTAGACTTTCACGTACAAGAAGTTCCTTTTCATGCATTGAGATCTTTGTCTTTATACTTTGTAGATTCTTCTTATTGGCGTTGAATCTTTCTTTGAACTTTGTGTTGCTAAGATCTTTGGGGAAGCTTTCTTTGACTTCAAGATGTATGTATGAGCATGTTGGAATCTACCATCATGGAAGTGAGATACCTGCGAGTAAACAGTTAGCAATAAAACAACCGGTACTTACGGATAAGGAATTAGAGCTCATCAATAGCATATTGTGAAGACTCCTTCTAATCCTTATCCAGGCCGTTCCCATATCAGATACTCCCAAAGGAGCTTACGAGACCTACTAAGTAGCTCAATTACTGGGTGAGTCGCTGGGGATCACTCCACGACTGTAGACCGTAATGAAACCACCGCAAACACTAAGCGTAACCCTTGAGAGGTTACCGAAGTGACCTGCTGTCAGGGCTGTTTGATGTTGACCCTGGCAGGATTTCCGTTCAATCATTGAGAAATACTTACGTAATCCTCTCATAAACGTTCTCGGCAGATTGCTAAGATCTGCGAAGGACTCGATAATTTACAACTGATGCCCATTGATGTAGAACACCAGTTGTAGAAATACTAAGTGTTCCTAAGAGATTTTTGATGTATCTCAAGGCTCTAGACTCTATAAGTGCACACCTAGGTTTCCTATGCGGAGACTGGGGAGGGGTCTCCTGCTTCAATATCAACCGTCTCTAAGAGATAGGTCGATAGGTTACGCGGGTTCCCCGTGAGAGTGAAACAAGTCCTTTTAAGAGAACTTGAGTGGTTAAGAAGGTTTAGTGCATTGCGTCACTGGGTCCATGATGACTTTGTCTTCAATACCGGTGTTGACTTAAGCAACAACCAGTAGCATACGTATTGAACCCGGTGTCTGCCCTAAGGTTGAACATATGGAGGGCTATTTCTTTTCACCCTTTTTTTTACTTTTCTTTTTAATTCTTCAACTCCTTCTTTCCCTTTCATTCTTTTCTCCTTTTTTCGTATCATACCTAAGGACTTCTAATTCTAACTATGGGAGATGTCCTTGGGTAGATCCCTCCGGCTCTGGCGGATCATAGGACGGTTATTCCTATCTTAATCACCTTATAACTCCGATAGTAGCCAAAAAACCTTTGATAGAAAATCTCTCAAAGTGTTTTTGTTAATCAAATATTTTGGTTAACACTTCGAGAGTTTTGTGTATACTTTTGAAGGGCTCCCCCTGCACATGTGCTCATAAGTATTTAATAAATTTGCACATGCGGGAGGAGCAAGCATTTTGAATTGATCCACTTTCCGTGAACAAGACCGATTCGAGACACGCTTACATCACTAGTTAGACTAGCTTGAAGTTATTACCCGGCCTGGTCAAGTTTACCGAAAGTTTCTCGAGACGGTACATTTCTACTAAGACATATCCTTTTCGAGACACGCTTACGTGGTTAGTTAAAGAGATGCATTGTCAGCTTTTAGGTGACAACTAGTTCTAGTAACTAACTTGATGTTATTACCCGTCGAGGATAAGTCCTTTCGATATTACTAACTTTTATTGTCTCGTCAATTCCTGGGTCATTACTGAGTCTAGCTCGCACATGATACACCTTTTGAGCTTTTACTTCGTATATTTTAATCACTTTTTCATTTTCTCCCCCTCAAAAATAGCATATAAAATGATGTTTTTGACAAACTTTTAGATTAAAATATGCCTTTTGAGTTTTACGGGGAGATTCACCAAGAACTTTTGATTTAGAGCAAAGTATTTTGTTTTTGACAAGTGCTCCCCCTCAACAAGTGATTAGGTCTTATTGAGGTGAAATACTTGTCCTTTTGAGCAGAATTATGAAAAATCATAAATGTTTGATTAATTCTACTCAAAAGTAAGAAGCCTTCGCTCCTTATATTAGGATTGAGGCACTGATGCGTACCTCAGGGTCCTTTCTTTACAAGTTCGGGTTGTGCACTGTAATGCGTGCACAAGCCATTGTGAAATTCAATCAAATGAAACAATTGATATTGAAAAATTAATCAAATGTACCAAGTTAATCTTCGTCAGGAAGTGGAGCGTCTAAGTCAGTGAACTTGGGTTCTGGTCTTTCGAAGTTTTTGACAGGAAACGATGGTCTGGCACCGATATAGCTTTCCAGTCGTCTGATCTGTTCCCGTCGAAATAACCTTTCTTCAATCTTTAAGACAAAGTTACGAACTTGTCTTCTTATGCTGGATTTCCATCTAGGTTGTTCCCCCTTAGCTATCTTACGGCGATCATCATTAAACCTTTTGACAAGCCCATCACGAACAGACTTGAGTGTAACATCACAGAATTTGTGTACCTCATCGAACCTCATGAAACTTTGTAGCTTTTTGCTGTTGATGTAGGTGAAACCAAAAGGTTCTTGGTTGAGAGTGAACTGTGGTGTTTGATAGATACCCTCAAAGTAGAATTGCGGCTTTGTCAAATTGATCTTCTGTTGGTAACTTTCCACTCCAAGCTGAAGATCTTCCACTCTTTCTTGAACAATCAGTCGTCGGATGTAAAGAAGTAGTGATGCCATGAAGTTGTACTGTACATCTCTGTCAAATCCACGCATTCTTTGTTGAACCTTTTCGAGATACATGTCTTCTATGTCATTGAGATTAAGGTCAGGAAAGTCTGCTTCGGAGAATTTGTACTTCTTTTCATCTTGTCGTTTAACAACAATTTCACGCATGAATATGTAGTTAAACCGTTTCGACTGTTGAATCTCCAAGATAGCGATGATCTTAGATTTCTGCTTCACATTTTCCAAGGATTTCTCTCCTAATCTGCTGGTATAACCGAGACGACGTCGTTCCGGCCAGCGTTGAATTCCGTGTAGGGCATCTCTGTCGTAAGCTACGATGGAGTTGCTGAATACACGAGTAGTTTCTTCAATAGCAGGAATTTCGTATCGTGCGGCTGGTACTGAGATTGTGAGTGAGGAAGCATATTTCTTCTTGGATGTCTCCTGAGTGAGCTGGATGTTACGAAGATCTTTGTTGAAGAAGAAGCTGTAAGATATCTTTGGTTTGTCTGGAAATCCTTTCAAAGGTAATGGTTTGGTCCAGTCGGTGAAGTAAGGTTTTTCATGATTCTTGGAACTGAGATCGATATTCACTTCTGGATTTAGCCAGTCAAAGTCGGCAGACATTGCACTAGCTATATTCTGCATATGGTACTCGTATTCGACTTTGTTTCCAGATCTTTTCTTGAGGAATTCTTGTGCATCCCTATTGATTCTTCTGAGCTCTGCCTTTGTGAGTTTGTCGATCTGAAGATCCTTCATAATGACTTGGGTAAACTGTAGAGTGTTACCAGGAAGTGGTTCTTCTTATTCGAGAGGAGGTTGAGCTTGGACCATTTCTGTCAGCCAATCATTCTGAGGAGTGTCATCATTGTCGAGCCATGAATGACGTATTTTCTTCTTTGATTTCTTGGACTTAGATGTAGCATCTTTGTCTTTAGCCTTGGATGGTGACGATGGTTCAACATGAGAATCAAGAATAGGTGGAGCACAGTAATCGGTGTCAGGTTGACCCTGGTAGTCATCTGTAGGTTCCATGAATGTTTCCGCTTCTTCAGTTTGACCTTGACCAGTAGCTGAGGGTTGTTGTTGATTTCCAGGAGGAGTGGAGTCCTTTTGTGGTTGTAGAGTGGATGAAGGGCCTGTTCCAGACTTAGGTTTCTAGCCTTCAGAGTTTGGGTCAGGATTGTCATCTTTTCTTGTCCTTTTCCGGGTTCCAGCAGCATCTTCGCAGGACTCTTTGGATATGTAAGCCACCATAGCATCATACAGTGCCTTTTCTTCAGCAGTTTGTGCGGGTTTGGAGGCAATGTTGTCAAAGAGTTTGGCAAGCATGTCATTGAAGGACAGTTCAGGGACGGTTGGAGCCACAGTAGAAGGTTTTGCGGTGTGAAGCGTAAATGGTGTAGTAGACAACATTTTTCTCGTAACACTTCTGATTCTGTGATCCAAGTTGTCATTGATTGGTTCGAGAAGGTTTGCTACCTCAGGATAGATCATATCAACCAGATTTTCAGTGAGAAAATCATGAGTTGCAGTTCTGATAAATCCTGTGTAATCAGAGTATAAGAACTTGTCGATCAGCTGCTTTGACTCCTGGAAGTCCTCAACTTGTTTGGTAAGACTTGTGACCATGTTGGTGAGTTTGTTGACTTGCTCCTGAAGATTAACTGGTTGTTTCGGTTGATTGATTGAATGCTGTTTTGATGCGGTTTCAGAAGGTGTGGGAGATGAATGCTCCGGTGATGATTCGGACGATGATTCGGACCATTTATTTGTGCTACAGTTTGGACAAGGGCCTCATTATGAGATGAAACATATGACTCTTCGATAAACCATGATTTCTCAGGTAAATCTTTTTGAGTAACAAAAGATTTAGAAAGAGGTGGAGCTTTTGAATAGTCATATGGTGTCCAATATTGAACATAACTCATTTTTGATCGACTCTCGTCTTCAAGTTCTTCTTCTTCCTCAGTATCAAAAACAACAGCACGCACAATTGTATTATCAAACATGTGATCTATACTGTAAATCTTGGGATTTTCTTTAAATGCTGTGTGAAGAAACATTGATTTGAAATCACAAAGTGCAAATCCTTTATCGGGTCTTGGTTTTAAAGCAAATTTCTGAATTGTTGTGACAGAGTTCCCGTGTTTGTAAACAATGTGACGAAATTCTTTGAGTTGTTTTTCAAGATCAACAATGTAACACCTAAAATCTGAGAACATGTGAAAAGACCAAAATGCCCCTACATATTTAAAATTTAATTAAAAGCTTATAAAGTCTCCAAATAAGTCCCAAACTTCAAACAATGCATAAGTTATGATACCAAATATTTTTAACAACTTCATTTAACATTTATACAAGATACAAAATTACCAAATTACCCTCATAGGGCCGAATGATATTTAATTAATATTATTTTGATTTAAAAATGGTTTAAATCTTTTAAAACATGGAAAGTAATCACCAAATTAATTTCTAAACTAAATGGCCGAAACTTTTGGCCCAAGCCCTCCCCTAGGATCATCAATTATCACTTCAAAAGAGTCAATCCATATTTTTCTCCCTAACCCTAATTGTGCCGATCCAAAAACAAACACACACAAAATTTCTTTGGCCTCCATTCGACAACCCCATCACTCCTAGGCAATTTTCTGTGATCAAACAACATCCAAGAAGCCCTAGAAAAATACTCTTTTGAATTGTTGAAGCTTGGATCGATTGTGGTTTTGGTTTCCTTTTGTCGTGCCTAATAACAAGGTAAATTCGTTTATGATTTGTTCGACCTCTCTAAAATTCGTTTATGATTTTTCTCATAATCCTCATATCATGTATACTCTGGGAAAAATATTGGAAAGGTCGTGGAGAAGCTTTTGGAGTCGTGTGGATTTTTGGTTCGTTTTTGTCCAATCGCATATACAAAAATTCGTACAGCCTCTCTACACGTTGAATCCTTGGTTTGGTATTTTTCTCAGGTCCCTTACATCATATAAACATCAAATAAAATGGTTTATTCGATCCATGCATGCTCTACATCGTTTTCGTGATTTAAAACCCTAAAAACATGTTTAATTGTGAAATATATGCTCCGATCCATAATAATTATTAATAAAATTATTATACACTTATTATGATGTAATATGATCTGGAAAAATGTTGGAAAGAATTGTCATGGCCTAAATCATGTGTTTCGAATTTATTTTTGATTTATTGAATTTTGATTAAAACGTATAAAAGAAAAAAAGAAAATAAAATCGTGTGACTTAGGGTTTTGATCTAGGGTTTGTTTTGTGATATTAAATGACATTTAATGATGAGGTGATGATTAAAAAATGGATTAGAGTTGGTTAGGGTTTTTAATCTTGGTATTTTATGTTATACGATTTGTATATAAAGGTTTTGGGTGAGTTTTGTGACTTTTAAAACTAAAGGGTTATTTTTGAAACTTATTCTGGGCTATATACTGTTCGAAAAAAATATAAGATGAGGGTGCTAAGTGTAAGTTTTGCAATTAAATGGATTAAAAATGTATTTTAAACCTAATTAGGGTTGTTTTGAAAATAATTAAAAGAGAGGGACTAAACATGTAATTTTCAGAAACTTGGGACTGATTTGAGTAATTTAATATATTCAGGGGGTTATGTGTCATTTTGATAATTTAATGGCCTAATATGTAACTATTAATAATTAAAGATTGAAATTGTAAATTAAAGGGTTAAATATGTAACTTTTATAACTTGAGGGACTTAAAGTGTAAAGTATGAATATTTGAGGATTCATTCGAATAACTTAATAAAATAAGTGCTCATTATGTAAAATGGATAAGTTAAGGGTTTAATGTGTAACTTTGAATATTAAAAGGTTTAAAGTGTAATTTTGGAAAGTAAAGGGTATAAAATGCAAAGTTATGAAACCCTAAGGACCAAATGAGTAAAAGGTTAAAAGATACTTTATTTCCATTAATAATGATTCAACTTTCTAAAAGTGGAAACTTTCTAAATATGGAAACTTTCTAAAAGTGGAAACTTACTATTTATGGAAACCTGCTAAAAATGGAAAGTTACTTAAAATGGAAAGATATGAATTTAAAGAATGAATTATGATTCCCCCTTTCTCCTCTAGGTGTGAAGAAGGAGAGGTCCTGAGCCACATTTGTTTTCTGAGTTTGTTTCTATTTTCTGTGCTTGCAATAAGGTACGGATACTCTGCCTTTTCAGTAAAGGCTCCATTATGATATTATGATTTTGGAAATATGATACACTTAAGATTCCCCAAGCCATTGCTATGTTCCCTTTGATTGAACTTTGATACGATTCTGAGATACACATTTGCCATATGACCTTTTGTATGATATGAGACCTGACTCTTAGTTTGATACCCGAGCCATTTCTGTTTCCCTACCTATGGAGGTACCATAGGCGTGTCTGTGATGCACCACTGGCATGACTAGTGTGTGGCCCTAGTGATTTGGCTACACCGTCCCCTTTCTGTTGTATTATGTGCACACTTATGATATGATTTATTATGGCCAATCTGATTTCTGTGGGGGCGTATGGATGCATCCTAGATCTGATCTGTTTAGTGGATTTAACTATGATTATGTTTATGATATCTGTCTGGTGACTGGCACTGTGTGCTATACATGCCTTTCACAACTTCTGGGAGCTGATCACTCCACTTTATGATACATGAGGACACCCCTCATATTATCTGGTTGCCTAAGCGGTATCCCCTCTGATTATGAGATTATGATATTGACGGCTTATATGATATGATATGATATGTTTCTGGGCTCGTGGTAGATGACTATCCTATTCTTTCATTTCTATTATTCATTTGTTTATTCCTTATGATTTTTCCCCAATGCACTATATTTCAGTTCTATTTCATTACCGTTGCTTTGTCTATGTATCTGTTCACTGGGCTTTTTAAGCTCAGCCGCATTTCCTTTTCCTGCGGCAGGTATCTAAGCTAGGAGCTGGGCTTTTGCTATGGGATGAGAGTTAGAGCTTGTGTTGGAGCTTTTACCTTAGATGACCACCCTATGTTATGACTTGGGATTTGGATTGTGTTCCTATTTCCTTTGGATTATTTCTTCATCTTTGAACTTATGTACTTTGACTTAAGCTGTGTTGGCTTGGTCCTTCTTATTTAATTATGTTTAAGACTTCCGCTGTGTATGATATTATGTATGTATGCTTTGATATGTCACCATCTTTGTGGCACTTCTACCCTTGTCGGGTTGGGGTGTTACAATTATGGTATCAGAGCCCAGGCTGCGACCTGTAGTACATAAACATGGCCTGTGAGTCTTATGGACCTTAGGATTTGACCCTTAAGACTTTAGGTTTGACTGGTGAGGATTTGGGTAGCATAGGTTTCTGCTTCGTCTTCCATTTCGTGCTTATTTTCTCTTATGTTTTACTAATCCCTTTCCATGATCATTCAGATGGTGAACACCCGCTTTACTCAGTACACTGATGGGGATAATGGTACCCCTGATTTCCAAGCTATGATTAACGCTGCTGTGGAAGCTGCTATTCCACGAGTAGTGGCTGAAGTGGCCAATAACTTCAGGAATGGGCCGAGTCCTTCTGGTAGTGGTGCTAGACCTCCTACTCCACCAAATGGTCAACCTAATACTCCACCTCATGCTCCCCCAACTGGTATCCATGTGTGGATCGAGAGGTTTAACAAGCTCAAGCCTCTCTCATTCAAGTCCGCTGCTACTCCCCATGAAGCGGAGGACTGGATCACACATGTTGAGAAATTGTTTCGTGTTTTGGGATGTGGTGACGAGTTTAAAACTCGTTTGGCTACATTCAAATTGGAAGGTGATGCTCAGAACTGGTGGACTGCTCTTGTTCAGGCCAAAGGAGGTGATTTTGCTGAGACTTGTTCGTGGGCTGAGTTCATTGAGGCATTTTACAGACAGTATCTTCCTATGGCAGAACAGTTAAGGTATGAGAGAGAGTACGGGTCGATTCGTCAGGGTGATCAGGAGTCATCCGGAGAGTTTATGCAGAGATTCTTGCGTTTGGCTAGTTTTGTTGGGCCAGAGGTTACTGGTGATGCTGTGCGTCAGGCACGTCATTTTAAATGGGCTTTGAAGAAGTGGGTGTTGGACAAGATCGTTAACACTACTTTTGAGGATGTTGCTGGAGTGCAGGATGCCGCCCGCAACATTGAGTTACTACATGCGGATCGGGTGTCTTATAAGCGTGATAGGGATGGTAACAGGGTGGATTCTCGTAGTCATGGTCGGCAGGACCATAAGCAGGATTCTCGGGGTCGACAGGACCAGGGGTATGATCAGAGGGGTCGTCAGGACCGTGGTTATAATAATAGACAGCAGGATTACAGGAACCAGGATCGTCGGGATACTGGTAGGTATGGTGGTGATCGTCAAGGGCAGAGTAAGAACAACCGACGTAGGGACTCTCAGCAGTATCAGCAGTCGGGATCGTCGGGTCAGAAGAAGATTGAAGCTCTACCCCCTCCTCCTACATGTCCTTCTTGTGGGAAGACTCATCCGGGTCCTTGTTATAGAGCTTCTGGTGGTTGTTTCGGGTGTGGATCTACTCATCATAAAGTCATCGACTGCCCTAAGAAGAAGACTGGTGGACCTAAGATTGATGATAGGACTGCTCCTAATTCAGGCAGGGTTTACTCTATGACTCGTGATCAGGCAGCTGGTTCCTCAGGTACTATTACGGGTTTTCTATTTATTGGAGATCGTACTGTCTTTCTTTTATTTGACACCGGTGCTACACATTCCATAATATCTACTTCACTTGCAAATAAAATAAACATAACCCCAACACAACTAATGAACCGTATATCTATTGCTACTCCGATGAAAACTCATGTGATTATTGATGTTGAGTATGTGAATTGCCCTCTTCGTTTCGATGATCGTATTCGTGCTGCGAACCTTCTTCCCATCGATATGATTGACTTTGATATTATTCTGGGCATGGACTGGTTGGCTGCTCATAAAGCGACCATTGATTGTTATGCTCGTAAAGTGATCTTTGGTAATCTTCATCATCCTGATTTTGTCTATTCTGGTTCACAACCTCTGAAATCCGTAAAGATCATCTCGGCTATGAAAGCCCGGACACTGATTTCACATGGCTGTATTGGTTTCCTTGCTTCTATCAAGGATACTTCTGTGGATGTTCCGAGCATTGATGGTATTCGCGTTGTGCGCGATTTTACTGATGTGTTTCCAGATGAACTTCCTGGTATTCCTCCTGTTCGAGAAATTGAGTTCAGTATCGATCTGATTCCGGGTGCTGAACCCATATCTAAAGCTCCATACCGTATGGCACCGATAGAATTGAAAGAACTGAAGGAGCAATTGCAAGAATTGTTAGATAATGGATTCATTCGTCCGAGTGTGTCTCCATGGGGTGCTCCCGTATTGTTTGTTAAGAAGAAGGATGGAAGCATGCGTCTTTGTATTGATTATCGGGAACTTAACCGTATCACAATCCGTAACCGTTACCCTCTTCCACGCATTGATGATCTATTTGACCAATTACAAGGAGCGAGGCATTTCTCTAAGATTGATCTGAGGTCCGGTTATCACCAACTTCGGGTGAGGGAGCAAGATGTTCCTAAAACGGCTTTTCGAACTCGGTACGGTCATTATGAATTCTTGGTTATGCCTTTCGGGTTGACCAATGCTCCTGCAGTTTTCATGGACCTTATGAACCGGGTATTTCACGAATTCCTCGATAAGTTCGTCATTGTCTTCATTGATGACATTCTTGTGTATTCTAAGTCCGAGGAGGAACACGAGCAACATCTTAGTATGGTTTTGGAGGTTCTTCGATAGCAGAGATTATATGCGAAGTTTTCGAAATGCGAGTTTTGGTTGGATCGAGTAGCCTTCTTAGGTCACATTGTTTCTGCGGACGGTATTACTATGGACCCTGCGAAGGTTGAGGCTATCACAAAATGGCCGAGACCTACAAACGTGACGGAAGTAAGGAGTTTTCTGGGTCTTGCTGGGTATTATAGGAGATTTGTTGAAGGCTTTTCGCGTCTCGCTTTGCCTTTAACACAATTGATGAGGAAAGGAGAGAAGTTTGTTTGGACTGATGAGAGGGAAAGTAGTTTTGAGGAGTTGAAGAAGCGTTTGGTGTCTGCACCTATTTTGACTCTTCCATCTGGTTCAGGTGGTTTTCAAATATATAGCGATGCATCGAAGAAAGGTTTGGGATGTGTGTTGACACAGCATGGAAAGGTGATTGCTTATGCTTCGAGGCAGTTGAAACCTCACGAGGTGAATTATCCGACACATGATCTTGAGTTAGCAGCTGTGGTTTTCGCGCTAAAGATTTGGCGCCATTATTTGTATGGAGAGTCTTGTGACATTTTCACCGATCACAAGAGTCTTAAGTACATCTTCACTCAGAAGGAACTGAATATGAGACAGAGGCGGTGGTTAGAACTCCTGAAAGACTATGAGGTTAATATTCAGTATCATCCCGGTAAGGCGAATGTAGTCGCGGATGCTCTCAGTAGGAAGTCTGGTATGGTTGCGAGTTTAGAGTTTGATCCTCGTGTTTTGCATGACTTAGAGCTTCTGGATGTGGAGTTTTGTATTCGAGGTCAGGATGGTTATTGGGCCAGTCTTAAAGTTGAGTCCAATCTCATCTTGCGAATAAAGGAAGCTCAGAAGGAGGATGGTGAACTGTGGTCTATAGTTCAAAATGTTGAGGAAGGCAAACAGTCAGAGTTCAGAGTTGATAAATTTGGTGTGGTTTGGTTTGAGGATCGTCTTTGCGTTCCTAACGATCCGGAACTTCGAGAGATTATTCTATCAGAGGCTCATAGTTCCCTGTTCACTATTCATCCTGGTTCTACCAAGATGTATAGGGATCTTAAACAACATTTTTGGTGGAATGGTATGAAACATGATGTGGGTTTGTTTGTATCTAAGTGTTTGACTTGCCAGCAAGTCAAGATTGAGCATCAAAGAGCGAGTGGGTTATTGCAGCCATTGGAGATTCCGAAGTGGAAGTGGGAAGAGATTTCCATGGATTTCGTTACAGGTTTACCTCTTACCCGTAAGAAGCATGATGCGATTTGGGTGGTTGTTGATCGACTAACCAAGTCTGCTCACTTTCTCCCTATTCGTGTGGACTACGGAGTTAGTAAGTTGGCGGACATATTTCAGCAGGAGATCGTTAGGCTTCATGGTATGCCTACGGCTATCATATCAGATAGAGATCCACGGTTTACATCTCGTTTCTGGAAGGGATTGCATAAGGCATGGGGTACGCGCCTTAAGTTCAGCACGGCTTTTCACCCTCAGACAGATGGTCAGTCGGAGAGGACCATCCAGACATTAGAGGATATGTTGAGGGCATGTGCTTTAGAGTGGACTGGTAACTGGGACGAATATTTGTGTTTGGTCGAGTTTGCCTACAACAACAGCTGGCACGCGAGTATTAGTATGGCTCCTTTCGAGATGTTGTATGGTAGGAAGTGTAGAGCTCCAGTTTGTTGGAATGAGGTTGGTGAGCGCATTATTGAAGGTCCGGAGTTAGTTCAGATTGCTACCGAGAAAGTGGATGTTGCTAGGGAAAAATTGAAGGAAGCACGTGCGCGTCAAAAGAGTTATGCTGATAAGCATCGGCGTGACTTAGAGTTTCGGGTTGGTGATCGGGTATTCCTTAAAGTTTCGCCGTTTCGTGGAGTTAAACGTTTCGGGATCAAGGGCAAACTTAGTCCTCGATTCATTGGACCGTTTGAGATTTTGGAGCGCATTGGAGAGGTTTCGTATTGTTTGGCTCTTCCTCCGCAGTTATCACATGTTCACGACGTCTTTCATGTATCTCTTCTGAGGGGATACAATTACCCTCCTTTGCATGTGGTGTCCTATCCTTTCGATCAGATTCAGCCCGATATGTCTCTTCCGGAGGAGCCGGAAGCTGTTCTTGATCGCCAAGAGCGAGTTATGAGTCGTAAAGTTATTCCTTTCGTTAAGATTCTTTGGCGGAACCACCCAGAGCGGGAAGCTACCTGGGAAACCGAGGAGTCTATTCGAGCTAGTTATCCTCATTTTGTATTCTGATCTGGTATGTCTCTGTTATGTTTCGATTCGTTTCATTTCTGATCTCTTTCAAATTTCGAGGACGAAATTTTTCTTTTTAGAGGGGAAGAAGTTGTAACACCTAAAATCTGAGAACATGTGAAAAGACCAAAATGCCCCTACATATTTAAAATTTAATTAAAAGCTTATAAAGTCTCCAAATAAGTCCCAAACTTCAAACAATGCATAAATTATGATACCAAATATTTTTAACAACTTCATTTAACATTTATACAAGATACAAAATTACCAAATTACCCTCATAGGGCCGAATGATATTTAATTAATATTATTTTGATTTAAAAATGGTTTAAATCTTTTAAAACATGGAAAGTAATCACCAAATTAATTTCTAAACTAAATGGCCGAAACTTTTGGCCCAAGCCCTCCCCTAGGATCGGCAATTATCACTTCAAAAGAGTCAATCCATATTTTTCTCCCTAACCCTAATTGTGCCGATCCAAAAACAAACACAGACAAAATTTCTTTGGCCTCCATTCGACAACCCCATCACTCCTAGGAAATTTTCTGTGATCAAACAACATCCAAGAAGCCCTAGAAAAATACTCTTTTGAATTGTTGAAGCTTGGATCGATTGTGGTTTTGGTTTCCTTTTGTCGTGCCTAATAACAAGGTAAATTCGTTTATGATTTGTTCGACCTCTCTAAAATTCGTTTATGATTTTTCTCATAATCCTCATATCATGTATACTCTGGGAAAAATATTGGAAAGGTCGTGGAGAAGCCTTTGGAGTCGTGTGGATTTTTGGTTCGTTTTTGTCCAATCGCATATACAACAATTCGTACAGCCTCTCTACACGTTCAATCCTTGGTTTGGTATTTTTCTCAGGTCCCTTACATCATATAAACATCAAATAAAATGGTTGATTCGATCCATGCATGCTCTACATCGTTTTCGTGATTTAAAACCCTAAAAACGTGTTTAATTGTGAAATATATGCTCCGATCCATAATAATTATTAATAAAATTATTATACACTTATTATGATGTAATATGATCTGGAAAAATGTTGGAAAGAATTGTCATGGCCTAAATCATGTGTTTCGAATTTATTTTTGATTTATTGAATTTTGATTAAAACGTATAAAAGAAAAAAAGAAAATAAAATCGTGTGACTTAGGGTTTTGATCTAGGGTTTGTTTTGTGATATTAAATGACATTTAATGATGAGGTGATGATTAAAAAATGGATTAGAGTTGGTTAGGGTTTTTAATCTTGGTATTTTATGTTATACGATTTGTATATAAAGGTTTTGGGTGAGTTTTGTAACTTTTAAAACTAAAGGGTTATTTTTGAAACTTATTCTGGGCTATATACTGTTCGAAAAAAATATAAGATGAGGGTGCTAAGTGTAAATTTTGCAATTAAATGGATTAAAAATGTATTTTAAACCTAATTAGGGTTGTTTTGAAAATAATTAAAAGAGAGGGACTAAACATGTAATTTTCAGAAACTTGGGACTGATTTGAGTAATTTAATATATTCAGGGGGTTATGTGTCATTTTGATAATTTAATGGCCTAATATGTAACTATTAATAATTAAAGATTGAAATTGTAAATTAAAGGGTTAAATATGTAACTTTTATAACTTGAGGGACTTAAAGTGTAAAGTATGAATATTTGAGGATTCATTCGAATAACTTAATAAAATAAGTGCTCATTATGTAAAATGGATAAGTTAAGGGTTTAATGTGTAACTTTGAATATTAAAAGGTTTAAAGTGTAATTTTGGAAAGTAAAGGGTATAAAATGCAAAGTTATGAAACCCTAAGGACCAAATGAGTAAAAGGTTAAAAGATACTTTATTTCCATTAATAATGATTCAACTTTCTAAAAGTGGAAACTTTCTAAATATGGAAACTTTCTAAAAGTGGAAACTTACTATTTATGGAAACCTGCTAAAAATGGAAAGTTACTTAAAATGGAAAGATATGAATTTAAAGAATGAATTATGATTCCCCCTTTCTCCTCTAGGTGTGAAGAAGGAGAGGTCCTGAGCCACATCTGTTTTCTGAGTTTGTTTCTATTTTCTGTGCTTGCAATAAGGTACGAATACTCTGCCTTTTCAGTAAAGGCTCCATTATGATATTATGATTTTGGAAATATGATACACTTAAGATTCCCCAAGCCATTGCTATGTTCCCTTTGATTGAACTTTGATACGATTCTGAGATACACATTTGCCATATGACCTTTTGTATGATATGAGACCTGACTCTTAGTTTGATACCCGAGCCATTTCTGTTTCCCTACCTATGGAGGTACCATAGGCGTGTCTGTGATGCACCACTGGCATGACTAGTGTGTGGCCCTAGTGATTTGGCTACACCGTCCCCTTTCTGTTGTATTATGTGCACACTTATGATATGATTTATTATGGCCAATCTGATTTCTGTGGGGGCGTATGGATGCATCCTAGATCTGATCTGTTTAGTGGATTTAACTATGATTATGTTTATGATATCTGTCTGGTGACTGGTACTGTGTGCTATACATGCCTTTCACAACTTCTGGGAGCTGATCACTCCACTTTATGATACATGAGGACACCCCTCATATTATCTGGTTGCCTAAGAGGTATCCCCTCTGATTATGAGATTATGATATTGACGGCTTATATGATATGATATGATATGTTTTTGGGCTCGTGGTAGATGACTATCCTATTCTTTCATTTCTATTATTCATTTGTTTATTCCTTATGATTTTTCCCCAATGCACTATATTTCAGTTCTATTTCATTACCGTTGCTTTGTCTATGTATCTGTTCACTGGGCTTTTTAAGCTCAGCCGCATTTCCTTTTCCTGCGGCAGGTATCTAAGCTAGGAGCTGGGCTTTTGCTATGGGATGAGAGTTAGAGCTTGTGTTGGAGCTTTTACTTTAGATGACCACCCTATGTTATGACTTGGGATTTGGATTGTGTTCTTATTTCCTTTGGATTATTTCTTCATCTTTGAACTTATGTACTTTGACTTAAGCTGTGTTGGCTTGGTCCTTCTTATTTAATTATGTTTAAGACTTCCGCTGTGTATGATATTATGTATGTATGCTTTGATATGTCACCATCTTTGTGGCACTTCTACCCTTGTCGGGTTGGGGTGTTACAAACAATATCACCGAGTAATTCATCTATATACTTCCTTTTTCGTATTTTATGTTCACAAAACTCCTTTTTGCAATTTGACAATTCTGTTTCTGTTTTTGAAAGAGCTGTTTGAAGACGTTCAGCTTGCATTTTCAATTCACACTTTTCACGTTCAAGTTTCGAAATCAACTTTCCATTTGACTCAATTACATCTTGCATTTTGCGTTGAAGATCTTGTTCTTTGTTGTAAGAATCTTGAAAAGCTTTTTCAAAACTTTTTGCATTTTTAATCTTGTCTTCTTGATTAGAAAGCTGAATTTCATAACACTCAATATCTCTTGCAAGTGACGCATTTTGTTCTTTCAAAACTTTGTTTTTCTCGTTGCATTTTAATATTTGCAATTGTTGAGCATCCAGTTGTTTAGATAACAATATGAGATCAGGGTCTGGATCAAATAATGGTTCATGTTGTTCTAAATGATCATGTTTATCGTTCTCAATAGGATCATCAAATGAAACAACTGTGTCATTATCAAATATGACAACTGTGTTTATTTGTTCATCTGTTTGAGACGATGAAGATGATTTAGATGGAACAACTTGCACCATATCTGATTCATAAGCAGAAGGTGAGACTATTTTATTAATAAAGCAAGCATTGAGGTGATGTACCTGAGACAGGCCATCAGTGTCATACACTGGACCTGAATCATTGAGCTTAAGTTCCTGCATGTTGGCCATAAGCATCACAGCTGCATTGGCTTCTAGATCTTCCATGTCATCATCATTGTGCACATTTGCCATGAAGTTGTTATCTTGTTCAGGGAAATGTCCGTCTTTTTCATCTTGAAGAGCCATGAGTAATGCCTGCTTGTGAAACTTGCTACCCCGAGTTCTCGGTTTAGGACATGCTGTAGCTATATGACCTTGTTCATTACAATTGTAGCACCAAACTGCATTCCCTGAGTTGGAGTTCCTTGTTGCAACTGAGTCAGACCTTTGTTGAGAAGATCCTGAGTTGTTCCTGAACCCCGTATTGTTACTAAACCTCTGATCATTCCCATAATTCCCTGAAGAGCTTCCTGAACCAGATCGACCATAGTTACGATTCTGAATTTCCACTCTTCCATCATTGACAACAGCTTGATTCCTTGTGTTAGAAGATGAACGTTGACGGTTGTTTGTTTTGTTGGAGAATTTGCTGAAAGCACGAGCAATAAGAGCAAGTCCCTGATTCAACGTATTAAAGTCATCATCGTCATTGTCATTGGAATTTGAGTAATACACAACATCATTGTTGTTTAATGGAACCAGTTGAGTAGAGGCATTCTGTAGAGATGAATCATAAGGGACCATTTGGTTCGAGGTAGAAGATTGTGGATAACTGAAGTAGTTCTGCTCTTGAACATATGCATGATTTGACATTGGTGGTGGAGCATAGGGAGACTGAGCTACGAGAGCCAAAGAATTTGGTGTAGAAGTTGGTGTGTATCCTCCTCGTAGAGCTCAATCTTTTTCCACTTCAGGTTCATGGTGTTTCAGAAAATCATACAACAAACCATATGGAGCATCATGCAGATTCTTAGTTTGACGAACAAATGTCACATATTTATGCCAATCAGGGCCAAGACTACCAACAAATTTGGAGTTCACAGCGATCCTTGGTACTGTGATTTTGTGACGTTCCAGATCATTGACCACATTTGTGAAACGGTGATAGTAGGATTCAAGTGACTCTCCAGGTTCAATTGTGATGTCAGTGTATTCCATGTATAGTTTGGATTCCATGTCATCTTTGTTCAATTGAGTGCCTTCCATAAGGAGATGAACGTGTTCCCACATAGCTTTAGCCGTTTTCTGAGCATCGACACTTCGATAGATAGGATTAGGTATACCTTGAAGTATGTAAGCCATTGCATACTCATCAGCTTCACGATGTAGTTTCTGTTCTTCAGTGAGTGAAGATTCTGGAAGAGGTCTATCACCAGGAGGACGTGGGGGATCAGCATGTGGATCACCAGCTTCAAATCTTGTCGGCCACTCAAATGGTCCTTCAAGTATCACTTGCTTCAAGAATTTCCCATGAGGTTTCTTTAATTCAAGGAATCGTAAGAATCGACTTGACCATTGAACATAGTTCCCAGGTGTTAGCATTGGAGGTGTTTCAAGTGATCCTGCCTTATGTCGGGATTGTTGAGTTGTAATAACTTCACACATTCTGTCAAACCAGTGAGGTTGTTTGGAGGAAAACTGAGTGTTTTGTTGTGGCACTTGATATGGTTGTTGTTGAGGAATGATCTGATGTTGTTGCATCATTAGGTAATGATGTAGTGGATTGTATGTTTGTTTTTGAGAAGGTTGTTGATACATTTGGTGCGGAAGGTATTGTTGTTGCTGATACTGCTGATGTTGATGTTGCTGATACTGCTGATGTTGATGTTGCTGAATATGAGGGAAGTAATGATTAGGTGGTTGAGACATCTTAGAACACTTGTGTAGAAATGGATCTTGTAGAAAGTGTAGAATTAACCAAGTATCGAAAAACTTTGCACAACTTCGGATTGCGAAACCTTGATCAACAGGGATTGCGAAACTATGTGAATTCCAATGATTTCGAAAATTACTCAGATGTGATTTCGAAATTGTGATTGCGAAACTTTTCAGGTTTTCGAAAACTTGAAATTTCGAAAAAAAATCAAGGTTTGCGAAACTTAATTAAGTTTGCGATAATTGTGTGATTTCGAAAAAATTGGATGTTTTCGAAAAAACACAAAGTTACGAACACAGTTTTCGAAATTGTACAATTTCGAAAACTTTCCCAAAAGTCGAAGTACTTAACTTTCTTATACAAGAAAGAAAATACTGAGTCCACACAAACGAAGTCGAGGTAGTGCACGTAGAGTAGATCTCGAAATAGGTACCAAAGAAGGATCTCGATAACTTGGTAGATTTTGTTTTTTAAAGAAAGCAATCCTAAAACTCGTTTTTATTTCAAGATTCTTGTACTTTTGTGTGTAAAATGAATCGATCTTAAAGAAAGTAGAAAACTTTAAGAACTTTTTCAAAATTTATAAAATTGCGAAAACTAGTACAAAAAACCCTATTCGAATATTTTAAGAAAAGATTGGAACTTTTTTGTTTGTTTTGATTTGTAGCACAAGTTTGTAAGCAAATATGTGATAAAAACCAAGAAACAAGCAAGAAAGTACAAAAATTTCACAAAAATTCGAATTAAAGAACAAGTTTAAGAACAAACTTAATGAAAAAACAAAAGCTACACCTTCATATGGCGAATGATACCACTTGTTAGGTCACCATTTTGTAAACACAAGCATAACAATGATAGAAATGAGATGAGAATGAGAATGGGATGATTATGAGAGATAGAGAATTAGAATTGCAAGAGTTTCCTTAATATTTCACATAACCAACCAAGTTTACAAATAGCCTAAGACTAGTATGTATAGGAAAGGAGCTAGGGCAACACTCCTACTCCTTCCCTTCTCATAATTCGTATGGGCTTGAGGCCCATGGACCTTATTCTTAAGCCTAGTAAACTTAATACAAAATGTAAACGATAGTAAATAATAACTAAGCAACCTAGCATTATTACAAATGACCGAGACTTCATAAAATAGTAAAACTATGATCCCAACACCCACCAAAAATGCATACTCGAGATGAGGTGGTAGTTCCTTGAGTTCAACCTCGGGGAAGTCATCAGTTTTTTCAACATTTTTGACCTCCTCGATATGAAGTTCTTTTGGAGGAAGAGGGGGTGAAGGATCTTCATTCAATAATTTTTCAAGCATTAGTATATCCCCATCGGAATCAAGATAGTTACTATCAAACTCGTGTGACATTGAGCTATCTTCGGAAAGAAAAGCATCGACCTCTTCCAAAAGAAAGTCACTTCCCTCAAATGGAGTGAGAGAAGGGGAAGAGTCGGCTATGATTGGTGTAGTAGAAGGAGTGGGATTGCCACTCGAAGAAAAACCGAGAACTTCTTGAGAGTACTCCTCAGATGCAATATCAATGACATCAATTCGGTTAACCGATTCGGAGTCAAAATTTGAGAAGTATCTTGAAGTTTGATCAAGGTTAAAAGTAACCGCTTCGTTACCAACACGTAGAGTGATCTCATGTTCAAAAATGTCAATAAGAGCACGTCCCGTTCTTAGGAATCCTCTTCCAAGAATGAGAGGAACTCTTTGATCCGCATCAAACTCGACAACTACAAAGTCGGCAGGGAAATGGAACTTTCCTACTTTCACGAACACATCTTCGGCAATGCCGAGTGGACGAGTGATGGATCGATCCGCAAGCTCGAGAGTCATGCATGTAGGAGTAAGTTCGGGAAGTGAAAGTTTTCTCCACACTGAATGAGGCATTAGGTTGATGCTAGCGCCTAGATCGGCCAAGGCGAAGCATTCACCCATTCCTGGAAAAACACAAGGAATAAGGAATTTTCCAGGGTCTCCGAGCTTCTCGGGAAGCTTCTTTAGTATAACTGTGGAGCAATTCTCATTTAGTGGAGTCTTTGCCATTTCAAATAACTTTTCTTTGTTTCTTACCAAGTTTTTGATAGTTGAAGCAAATTTTGGCATTAACATGATAGCATCCGCAAAGCTTATGTCAAAATGTAATTCTTGAAAGATTTGCAAGAACTTGTCCATTTGGTGACTAGCCTTTTCACGGAGCTTTTGATCGTTTAAACGTGATGGATAAGATATTGAAGCTTTGGATTGAACGGGATTTTCCGAGGGTTCAAAAACAACTCCCGGTTTGGATTTGGTTTTTGGGACAACATGAGATTGGACGTGTGCGGTACTTTGTGGACTAGTAATGTGCACTTTGTCCTTTGTCGCCTCAAGTTCACGTTCCACTACCTTTGGAGGAGAAGTAGAAGAGGTAGTAGGGATCGTGGGTCCATTGTAAGAAACACCACTACGGGTTGTGATCGCCTTTACATCGCCCTTCGGGTTGGCGATCGTGTTGCTTGGTAGCGTTCCCGATCCCGAAGGTCGATCATTTAAAGACTTCTTTAGTTCAGAAATTTGAGTGATCAACAACCTATTTGTTTCTTCTTGATCTTTCATGAATTGTTTCAAAACCTCATCGGATGATGATTGAGGTTGAACAACGGATTGGTTTTGATTTTGAAAATTTTGAGCTCGGTTATTTTGATTGAAAGCTTGGTTTTGAAAATTTCCTTGGTTTTGGTTCCATTACCATGAAAATTGTTTCCTTGATTTCCATAACCTTGATTTCTATTCAAGTTTCCTTGATTTTGAAACCCTTGATTGAAATTCCCTTGGTTTTGAAAACCTTGGTTCATTCGATTTTGGTTTTGGTTACGGTTTTGGGTATTTTGGTTAGGATGGAAACTTTGACTTTGGTTTTGATTGAACCCAAGTGGTCCAAGGAAATTGTTAGAACGATAGCTAAGAAGATTGCAGTCCCCTTGCGGTTGGTGATCATTACCTCCCGAATTGTAGGAACTTTGAGCAGCGTATACGTTCTCTTGAGTGTGGCCAACAACGACAGGACACTCGGAATAAGAATGTGGACCTCCACAAGTTTCACAACTTTGAGCTACGGCTTTGACTTGTTGGTTTTGGATGGTTTGATTCATCCTCAACATAGCCGTAGATAAGTCATCAAGCTTCTTTATGAGAGTCGCTATTTCATTGGATGCGGGAGTGATAGATCTACATGACTCGTTTCTCTCGGCTGAGGAGTCCCAAAAATTATGGTGAGCGGTCATGTTTTCAATGAGATCATAACACTCTTCGGGTCTCCTTTTCATAAAGGTACCACCTGCAGCAGCATTGATTGTATCTCGGTGTCTCATTGTCAACCCATTATAGAAGGTATCTATTTGAGTGACTAGCAACATGTTATGATTAGGACACCGATCGATTGAAAGCTTGTAGCGTTCCCATGCCTCGAATAAGGACTCTTCGGGAAGCTGACGAAAGTTACTAATTTCATTACGTAATTTCGTGACCATAGATGGTGAAGTATTTGGCTAAAAATTTAGCAACCATCTCTTCAAAGGTATGAATGGAATTCTTTGGAAGTCGATCAAACCACGCAGTGGCATGATGAGTCAAAGAATATGGAAAGAGGCACAAACGAAGGGCATCATCGGTGACACCTTTTTGTTTCATGCTTTGGGTGACAATGAGAAATTTATCAAGATGTTTGTTTGCATCATCACCCGGAAAACCATGGAATTGGCACGAGTTTTGGACTTGTTGTATCATATGATGCTTAAGTCCAAAATCCGTAGCCGCGATGTTGAGAGGGGCAATAGGGCCACCCCTTCCGTGCATAGTAGGTTGACCCAATTCCTCCATCGTGCGGAGATCGGGAATTGGGTCATCCTTCGGAGGTTCACGATTATCATCCATTTTTGGAACGTGATCTTCAACAATAGGACGTAGTTCGGTGACGTTTTTTAGTTGACGATTTCTCTTCGATTGTGAACGAGTACGCATGCACCACAAAAATCAATTAAAACAATACCACTTTAACGACAAGGGAACTTAAACCAATAATCAAGAACGCAAGGTCGACTTCTAAAGAAAAACGCACAAAGGAGTGGGAGAGAAGAATGGATCTCTCACTGGGCGAAGTTCGTTGGATCGCCACATACCGTTTTGACTCCACTTAAAGTGTGTTTCTCATTTAAAAGTTTTCCAAAACGCAAGTGATACAAAGACAAGTTTTGATCTTTTGTTTGGGAACTTATTATGGTCACACCCCCAGTTGGTAGGTGTTCTGCCTTGGTTTGCGGTGGTAAGATTTTAATGTTGTTATTATTAAACAAAGAAACGGGAAAATCTTTTTGTGTTTTTCTTTATCTTATATAGATATAATACATATATAGAAACAAAAGAAAAATATTTCTGGTTTTTTATAAGTTTTATGAAAGCGTAACTTCTTGCGAAGGTTCTACAAGACTAATCGTCTAAACCTTATCGAGACTTTCGACACACAGCCTCCTCGGCAGCGGCGCCATTTGATTCGTTGTGTTTTGGTGTGTGCAAAAACAATTCATCAAAAATATCAACAAACGTGTAATCTATGTTATCGTGAGACAACAAGACGTGGAGAAATACAAGTAAACCTTTTAGGAAAAAGATTACCTTGCAAAACTCGTGAAAGTGATATTCAAATTGTGAAACCGGGAAGTGATTTCCCGGGTCGTACCCCAACGAGGTGTGAATAGAAAGCTTCGAGTGAGATCGAGATTAAAATCTTGTATGTTTGGTTGTGAAAGATTGTTTGGTTTTGTGATACGTTAAATTAACGAAAATTGTAAATTAATAAACGTAAACGGATTATAAACAACCTAACGGGAAATAAAAGGCAATAGGCAAACTAGGGAAATCCTAAAACACTACGGGAAACAAAGTTAGGTATCGGGAATCCTAAATCACAAGTAAACAACTAAATGTAAGGTTTATTCTAAATAAACGTCAATGCGCACAAAAAAAAACGTGAAATTAAGGCTACGCAAGTCCTACGGTCCTACAAATAATTTTCTTACGCACTAATTGACAAAAGAGAATTTTAGAAAAACGAAATTATTTTTTTTGCTTTTTTTTATTAATTATTATATTTTAAAAACAAGTTAAACTAGATTAAATTTTTTAAATTACTAAAACTTATTTTAAAAATTTAGAAATTTTTTGGAAATTAGATAACACTGATTCTAAATAGCTAAAGTATAAACAATAAAAAAGTTGAATAAGCAGTTCAAATAAGCATAAAATAAGCTAATACATAAGCTGAAAACTCAATAAGCAACTAAACCTAACTATATTAAATTAATAAATAGCTAAAGTATAAACAAAAAGGAACAAGTAGCTCAGATGGTGGGCAAGCTTGCTTGTGGTCTGAGAGACCAGGTTCGAACCTGGTGGTCTCCTTTTTTTTTGCACGTATTTTTTTTTCTTTTTATTTTATTATTATTATTTTTTTTTTTTACAAACTGATTAAGTTACTGAAAATAAACGTTTTACAAAACTAAAACATTTTCTGAAAATCAATTATAATCACAGAAAAATGAGATTGAACAAGCAGTTACAATGAACAACCTATACTAAGGCTAAAAAAAATGAGATTTTTGAAACCAAAGGCTACTAAACTACTTCAAAAACAAACTACCAAGAAGAAAAGCTAAACTGAGGGGGGCTAAAGGGATCCTAAATAAACTAAGTGGGATCAATATAAGCAATCTAAAGTCAACAAATAAGCAACAAAATTACGCTAAAAAGGACAAAAGAGGCTGCTGATTTGCAGCAGACCAAGGGATGTTGTGTTACTGATTTGCAGCCCAAATTTAAGCTCTAAAATAAGCTCGTATATCAAAACTAAGCTATTTCCTATAAGGTACATACTCCTAAATACTATTGCAACAAGCTTCAAAACCTAATCTCAACTTAAGCTCGCCTAATATTCAAGTTCAAAAGGGCAGAGGGCTGCAGCAGTGGGGTGGTTAGGGGGTGACTTTGAGGGGCAAATTAAGCGATCTAGCAAGCACTTGAGTGTAAAAAGCTTATGGATTTATCAAACCAGTATAGCAAGCTTACCAAAACTCTAAAAGTTGAGCAAAAAGGTCAACCTTAGATCTAGTTATGGCCTAGTGAAAACATGTTAGTGGCATTCGATTTGGATTAGAGGAGAGACTAGCTAAGAGGGTCACTTTGAGAATGATTTTCAATGACCAAACCAATTTCAAATTTGTATTTTCTTCTTGATTTGAATGCACCAGCAACAAAATAACCCAGAAAAGCAATTTTTACCTATTCCCAATCTATAATGAATCCTACAAATACTCCAGAAATCTGTGTCATTTTAACTATTATAAAAATTTTTGACTTTTATGTTTTCTTAAAAGTTTGACTAAACGCAACAACTAACACACTTTTGTTCACAGAATCGAAGCTAATCCAAACAGTTGCAAGCATAGTCCTATCAATCTAAGCTTAAAGCATTTAAACCAACATAAAGAAAAAGAATGAGCTCATAAAAAAAACATCATAAGCAGTAAATAAACATGAAACAGAATTTTGGGAGCCTTTTTAAAATGAAAACTGGATTGAAATTAAAGTAATAGTGAAGTACAATGCTGAGAATTTAGAATAAGCTAAAAATACAAAGTACCTTAAATTTTTTTTGCTAAATTAAACCTGCCTCTTTAGGCTACATAACTTAACTATTTATACTACTATAAACTAGGGTTTCTTGATTCTTGGATTCCACTGCCTTGGATACTCTTTGTGCTTCTTGGCCTCTAATCCCAACCACTGAATTGACTTGGTAACATCTCAGCCGTAGATTCATATCTTGGCGCCCATTTGAGTATTTGTGGATTCCTAGGGAGGATGTGGTAGGTATGGAATTGGAGTTGTGGTATCTCGTGACTTCTTCCTTGGAGAATGAGACGGTGCTAGGTATGAATTGTGAGGGGTTTGGGGAAGGTAGTGGGATTGGGGGTTGTGTTGGGGGTGCTTTTAAGGGTGGAGGAGTGTTGCAGGAGGTTGAGTGGATGAGGGGGATTGCTTAGTGGGTAATGGAGATGATAATGGTGGTGGTTTGTTTGTTCCTTGGGAACGTTTTGTGTTTGACCAAGTCAAGGGAAGGGGCGTATGTTTATTATACGTAATAGGTGTTGGGGGGGTGGGCTGTTTATTATACGCAGGTTAGGGTTTGGGATGAGAGTGTGGGCTGGGATGAAATGGGCCAATAAAAGGTGGGGTGGGCTTTGGTTAGTGTTATGTTTGGGTTTGATTTGGATTTTAGGGAGTGAATGTAAGGGTGTCCGTTTGGTTTGTAGCAATAAGTACACAAGGACCAATGTTGTAATTCACTTAATTTTAAGGGACCTTTTCTGCCAACATTACAAGCTTCTCCAAAGGACCAATCTTGATAAGTTATAATTCCAAAAGGCTTATAAAATCAGATTTCTTCAAAATGTGATTCCCGAGGACCAAAAATTGACAACTTAGCAAACTTGAGGGACCAACATTGTAACTTTTCCAAAATTTTTACCCAAAGATCATTTTCTGGTAGTTTATGATTTCCAAAAGACATTTGTTAATTTTTCTTTTAAAATAAATGCTCAGGGACTAGTTTTGATAAATTCTGAAAGTTGGGGGACTGAAACTGCCAATTATGCAAACTTTGTTCATTTTTCGTTTGTTTTCGATCATTTTGCATTTGAAACATATAAAACACGATCTTTGGGATATTTTTATTTTTTTGATGCATTCTTGAGTGTTTTCACGCGTTTTGGCAGTTAAAATACGGTAAAATGATGAGTATTTACACACTCATCAGATACTCTTTTTCTTGAAAATTTGTTAATTGACGAACCGTCAAGCCCTCCGGATAAAGTTAAGAAAAAGATTGAGCTTACGATTGAAGATCCTCTGGAGCCCGAGCTCGAAGAATTTTTACCCGATTATGAGTGTTTTTCATTTGATACGACTGAGGAGATTAGTGGCAATCCCACTTCTCGTCCTGATCATTCTTATCCGGTTTATGAAGCTTTTCAATTTGATATTGATCAAACGGAAGAGACGAGTAGTGGCAGTACCACTTCTCTTGCTCTTATCTCTCTTCCAGAGTATGAATCGTTTTGTTTTGATAAGATTGAATGTGATTTTGAAATGTTCTCTAGTGAATTTTCTTATCCAGAGTATGAAAATTTCTGCTTTGATCTTAAAAATGATCATGATCTGGGTGGCATTCTTAAAAATGAAAGTTTTCATGAAAATTTTATCCCATCCCTCCCACCCAGGAAAGTTTTTCAAATGAGCTTTCATGATAAGATTCATAATTCCAAAATTATGAAGTCTTCTTTTTATGATGATGATGACTTGTTCATGATTGTTATCATGACATTCTTTCCATTTATCACATTTGGTGTGATTTCTCTTCTCCGTCACTCTGTCGGGAGTGAGGACACTATTTTTGACCCTGGTATCGTTTCTAATAGTTTTCACTATTAGAATACCATCGGTTATCTCATCAGGGTGGAACTTTCAAATAATTCATATTATCCAAATATTTTGAATGAAAGCCCGAGTGAGATTATCTTTCCACGGATTTTTCCCCAAGGACGAATTAATTCGGAGATCGAGTCAAGCTCATGTGACTCGGTGAACAAAAACAAGCGCTTCGTGGGTGGCAACCCATGCTTATCCATTTCATCTTCTTATTTTTTCTTATTTCTAACAAATAACGTGAGGAGGGGGTGCCTCTTCCAATCTTGTGTTCCGTGGTTGTTTGTGAATGTTTGTTCAGGATTGGCCGTGATTTATAATGACTCTCGTGCTCGTCATGATGCTCTTTCTCCACTCGAGTCTCATTCATCGATGCTTTTGGAAATCCTATATCCGAAAATCGTATCGACTAACATTTTCTTTGGCATAATTAATAAGCGGCCCTAGAATTTTGTTAGGATTGCCTTTACCCGTAAAACATTGAGGACAATGTTCCATTCTAGTCCGGGGGGGGGGGGGGTGAATCTTCGATTTGATTTGACCTTGCATTTTTCACCATGTCGTGTACGCTTGTAACTCCGTTTTTCTTAAAAAACAAAAAAATTGAAAATTTTGAAAATTTTTAAAAGAAAAATAAATGAAAATGTCATGAAAAAGCAAAAAAAAAATAAAAAATAAAAAAATAAAAAATAAAAAAAGAGAGATAGAGAGAAAAAGTGAAAAAGTTGTGCAAAAATATAATAAAGTTTGAATAAGTGTTTTGACACCTTGTTGACTTTCCAGCTGGCGAGAGTAGGAATAAATATTTTGACTTGACCGGGCGTGTTGAGCCCTAGCTTCTTTCTTTAACCAATGATAATCATATAAGCTTGTGCTAGTCTTGTACACCAAGAGCTATAAAATGTGAATTCTTCTTCTAGATTTGCAAGTTTCCGTATCTGACTTTATATATGCGTGGCTGATTATTGGCTAACTATTCGCTGGTTTCATTACTTGGAATCTTAAGTTGCGAAGAGCGAGAAATGATAGAGTTTATTTAGAAGTAAAATGCTAAACGTGGAGTAGTTAGTTCTCTTTAGAGCTCATGAAAGGTACTTGTGGCTTTTTGCTCCCACAAAATTGTTTCACCAATATATAATAGATGTTCTAAGTTAATTAGTGGTATTTAGGTTTGGACAATATTTAGTTTCTTATTTTCTTAAGAGAATTTTTTCTTTAGAAGTTGGGTACATATCAAGGAACATCAAGAATAAAAGCAAAAATGAAAAAAATCAGAAGTCAAAAGTTGATTATGTATGTGGTTTTTGAGCTACCCGATAAGCTTCCATTGATGAAAAAAGTAAAGAAAGTATAAAAAAATATGAGAAAAGTGAAAAATGAAAAAATGATGAAAAGTGAAAGTTATGTTGAATAAGAGCTTAAGTGTTATAAAAGTTGTTGGCACGTGAGGTGCATGTGGATGATTCTAAATTGGACACATGAGGTGCACGTGTAGTACTCCGCAACTTATATTTGAGATTGTATGTACCCAATTCCTTGATGTGGACCGAATTTCTATTGCAGTGGTTTTTGAGAGAAAATGAAAAACTACTTAGTGTTTAAACTTGGTATCTCTATCGGACTTAAAAGATATTGAAACGAGAAAATATGAAGCAATTCATTTCTCAACAAAGATAAAATCTTGAGATACAAAACTTAGGTCATGGGAGTAAAAGGTTTCCACAAGTAACTTTTATGAGTAGTGTTAGCATCTAACTTGTAGATAAGCTGTGATCTCGTTTGTACGCTTAGTTTGGGGGCTTGTGAAAAATCAAGGATGACAATTTTTATCCGTCTGGTCACTTTTCCATGAGAAGTGTTTCTACTCTTTGACCCTAAAAATTATTGCAAAATAATGAAAGTTCAACAAACCGTCACAAGAATAAAGTGAGAAAAGTCCAAAAATAGAAGTGATAAGTCAATAAAGAATAAACTTTGGAAAACGGAGCGTTTGCGGGAATAAATGATTTTATAATCTCTTTTGAACATCCTTGTTACTTTACAACGTTAGTAGGAAGAGTCATAAAATTATTTATCCCAAAAGCGTGAATTGATCACATTGCGTGAGGACACGACAATACTTTAGTCGGGGGGATTTAGACTCGATTCTAGTAGAAAGGGTATAGAGATAGTAGACCTTTGACACAATCACAAGAGTGGATTAGGTTTTTGTGATTTTTCCCTTGCAAGGAGATGTGTTCTTTCAAATAATGTTAGTGTGAAAGATTAAGAACACAAGATAGAATTAGAGGATTAGAGAGAAAGAATAATGGCAAGGTGTGAGGAATACAAGAGGCAAGGTGGGGTATTTATAGGCTAAAACCCAAGCTTGGGAAAATTTTACAGAGACTGACGCGTCGCCTGCGCGTCAGAGCGCGGGCAACGCGCCAGCACTGCTGTAGCATTTTCCCAATTTTGGGTGTTGGACTTATAAATACCTAACCTTGCTAAACTCCCAATTGTACTTCACACATTTAAACCTTAACATTAATCATTATAAGGTTTACTAACTCAAATAGCCAATTTATAAAATGTTTTGTGAAGTGACTATGAGAAACCAATTATAAAGGATAGAAATAGTAGAAAGGATAATTCGGTAGGAGTAGGATAGGTATTCCTCACATGGCATAAAAGAGAGAAGAGAATATGCCATGGGATATTCCATGAGAGGGAAGAAATTTGAACTTGAAATTCGAATGTTGTGAGATGGAAAAGAGAGAATAAGGTTAAGTTAGAATGAACCATGGTTGATTTAGAAGAGCAACCATGGTTCTGTAAGAAAGAGGTGTGTTGAGAAGAAACCATGGTTGGGTTGAAAGGGATATCCAAGGGAAGATTCCATCCTTGGAGAGAAAGGGTGAATGGAGGGTTGAGATGTGTTTGAGAGGAATGGATGGTTGAGATGAATGGGAGCCTATGTTTGGGATACAAATTAATTCCTATGTGTTGAAATGGAAAGGAGAGGACAAGGTGTGAGTTGTATGTGTAAGAGAGGGATGTGATGGTGATTGGATGAGGAGCCTAAGAGATGAGTTGGCTAGTGTGTGAGGAAGAAGGGTTGTGAGTGGAGTGCGTGTATTTTGAAAATATAGTTGTTGGAGATGTAAGGAATGAGTTGGAAAGGATGGGATGTGTGTAAGAGTTGAGATGTGATGAGGAGCCTCGTGTGTGAGGGAGTAGAGAAGTTGTGAGAGGAAGTGTGTGTAATTTGAAAATCTAGTTTATAGAGATGTGAGGGAGTGAGTTGGAAGTGTAAGAATGAGTTGATGCGTGTAAGGAGAGGATGTGGTGGGGAGCCTTTGGCTAGTGTGTGTTGGAGAAGGTTTGTGATTGATGTTTGTGTATTTTGAATCCAAGAGAGTGTGTATATGAGGAAGGTATATTTGGGTTTGAAATAGATGGTTGAGATGAAGAAGATGAAGTGGTGGTGGATTCTTAGTGGTTGGATGGGCATGTTGGAAGAGAATGTTTTGGAGATATTGTGTGTGAATGAAGGAGACAAGAAGTACATGAAGTACAAAAGTTGTAAGAGAATATAAGAGAACTAGCTTCATAACCCGCCCGATGGGCGGGTACTCTTCATAAAATTGTTTGACAAAAATATATTTATGTAAACAAAATATCTGTTTGAGTTTATGAGGGCTATTTGGAAGTAAACAAATTGAGAAGATATAATACACTGGTCATATATTATAAAAAACAAATAATGATAACCGTCATATTAAAATAATAACATAAACTTTATTCATATGTGAAATAATACTTCTTTGTATACAACGTTTGTGGTGTAGTTCGCGTATTCGCCATCTTTGTCACAACAAAGAATCTTTAAACCTTTTTTTGTCTTCACTCTTGAAACGGCAACATATAGTTGTCTGTGTGTGAATACCGACTTTTGTAGAAATAGGCCAAGCTGAGACAACGTTTGACCTTGGGTTTATAAAATGTTTTTAATTACGTGTATATAAGATGTGTTTAATTACGATGTTGTTATAGTTTGTAATTGATCTAAAATGTTGCAATGCAAATATTTAAAAATGTTAGCTGGAGTAATACTGTTAGTCGTTGTTGACACTGACAATTATAAATTACAAATGAATAAGGTTATACACATAGAAAATGCAATACATGTATAAAGTAATACTTGTAAAGGTTTTTAGGATGAAACCTACGTTGTTATCTGTTTTTGCACGCCTCCCAGGATGTCGAATAGATAAGTTAGTCTCTAAAACTACAAATAGGATTGATAATGCAAAATAAGATGGTTAATATGATGACTTAAATATGTTGATAATAGAAGAATCATAATATTCAAAACTCACTTTCTAGTTCAGGGTATACACTTGGTCTTTCAACACTTTTCTTGGTTGGTAACACATTGCTTGGGGTGACATCAACTGATGATGGAGGGAAAATGTTAAATGTAGTTTTCCAGTTATATGTTTATAAAGATTTTCAACAAAACAAAAATTGAGTCACAATATTGTGTTAAATACTAACTAATCCAATTATATACATATAAACTACAAATATAAACTACAACATACGTTGAAAGTAAAGACTTGTAAATGTTTTTAGTATGAAACCTGGGTCGTTATTAGTTTTTTGACGCCTCACTGGACGTTGAATAGCTAAGTCATTCTTTAAAACTGCAAATACGAAAAATATTACTTAATATGATTTACACATGATCATATGATCAAGAAAAAGATATTGGATAGCAAATTAGGATGATTTATACCACAAAGAAATTAAGAAAGATAAAGCATAAAATAAAAAATAAAAAATGCAGGGCATGTTACTTTGTGTAATTTCATCGAGTGGACGTCTAGCAACACTTCGCGTAGGTCTGTTGCTTATGTCAATTAAAGATGAACTCCCTGTTTCTGATTGTAAACGATTATCATGAGAGTCAGTTTGTTGTATTTTTTTGTTACCAACACGACCACCATCGTTCATGATTATGGAATTGACATTTGATCCATTTATTTTCTCTTTACCTTTGTAATTCTTGTTAATCATTTTTTTAGAGAGATTGCTTTGTTTTTTGGATGATGAAGAAATGAATAAAAGCAAAAAAAATTGAAATTTAATCTTATATGTTTGACAATATATGTGTTAAAAAAACGTTTGAAAATTGAATCCCAATAATTTAGGATATCACATTAATTGATATACCTTTTGCAAGCCAAGAAAATAAATATGCAATACTTTCCAATATTAAGCTTGTGAGTTGTTGTGTTTAAATCAATTACTATAACATGTATACATAAAAATTTGTAAATATAATCGTGAATAAAAAAGAGTTAGAAACGTAAATATGTGAAATGGGAAGAGACATGTTACAAATTATTGTTTTAATATATTTTATATAATGGTGTAAGATAATAATATTTTTGTAAAAAATCTTGTTAAAACAAAAGTATAGATGGCGTGTATAATAATAGTTTCGTAGGGTCATCATGGCAACACATTGCCACTTGATTTAATCTTTCATATCTCAATTACTTTCACCTTCTTCCATAATCATTTTCAACACTATCATCTTCATTGTTCTTCTTCCTCTGTTTTTTCAAAGTATCAGGTAACATTTTTCTTTTTTTTAAAAGTTTTTTGTAACACAGTCTTTGAAAAAGATTTGAGAAATTTTTCAAAAATTTAGTTTTCAAATTGTTGATTCACTGTACCTAAAATCATTCCATAATTATTTCATAGTAATCCCTTGATTCTAGGTGACCATTGAAGTGTTTGTAGCATAATATCAAACTTACCTTGCTTATCCCTTGATTGTAGCCTGTGCCAATAAATGAAATTACGGATTTTAATTGGAATTTTGAAATGAATATAGATAATTGATATGCCTACTAAGTAGTGAGTGTTTGTTGGACGTTTATTTTAAGCATGTCTATTTTGTTTTGAAAGCTTTCAACATGATCACTCAAGTGCTTTAGTGGTTGAGTATTTGTTTGTTGTTCAAGAGATCATGGGTTCGAGTCCCATTAGTTGCAACTTTTTTAAAAATGATAATTTAATGCATGAAAAGTGTGTGCCTAGTAGGCAATGACATGGAATGGAGTTGAATATTTGGCATTGAGATAGCATTTGTTAGAGGTTAGTGATGTGATATGCTAAGCCTCTTATATAGTGTAGGATGTTGTAGATAAGATTTGGAAGGATTTTGGAAGGGTTGGAGGATTTGTTTTATGTGAGGAGAAATTAGAAGGTTGATTAAGAGATTATCATATTGTCATTTAGGAAGAAAAGATTTGACAATAATGATTATACATTGAGAAAATCAAAGGTAATTTAAATTAGTAATTAGTAGCTAAAATTAGTGAAATTTGTTTTAGTTTTCCTAAATTTAGCTGAAAACCTAATTTGTAAGATAATGAACTTAGTAAGATAATCCCTAGTATTAAGAACTTGGTAAAATAATGAGGTCACTAAGCAAATGATTGCCCGTCATTTAAAGTGTTGTGTGGATGCATCCTGTAGAGGTCCAAATCCTCCAACTCCGGCTGGTAAAAATAGGGTTACAATGTGACCCCTACGGGTCAAAAAATGTATGAGGTCACTTAGCAAATGATTGCCCGTCTTAATCACTATGTGACAAGGACAGAACCTATAAAAATATGCAAACATTAGGATGCGGGCAATCATCAAATTATCAAGGTGCTCATGCTTGTCCAATAGATGTGCTGATGCTCTAAAATAGGTAACCCTTATCCCTTGTAAATTAATAATTTCCATGATATCCAAATGCTTGGTAATGGTTTGGATAAGTTGCAGGGGTTTGAACAATACCTCTGATATAATTAAGAACACGGTTCGGTAATTCAACATGCAAACCAAGGGGGAGAACACAGTTATAAAAATTCCAGAATATTCCCCAAGGGTTAACTATCCCTTGCATGATATTGGGTTGTGTGACCACTTGCACTTGCATTAGTAATGGTTGTTGATTAGGTATAAGACTTCCTGACACATCACCCCACCAAAAACTGTAACGACTGAGGGTTCTTAGTAGTTGGTTTGTATGACCATGTCGAGAGACGAAGATGGTGGTGTAGCCTAAAATTTTAAGATTTCTAATGGTTTGATAGAAGTCGCCGTCTCCGGAGATCAGGAAGATCACTGCAGGAGCTTGGCGGCTGATCGCGAAGTCATACATTTCTCTCATCATAATCCTGTCCGCTGCATTCGGACTCAATGGGGTGTCGACGAGGTCTACCCCAATTTCTGAAAATCGCTGTCTCATTTGATGGGTAACCCATTGTGGATTCAAATTCGAATATGCTTTAATTCCTATTCTCCTTACAACATGAAAGCATGCTCTAACAAAGCCAATGATGTTTTGTGTAATGACATATGCCGCATTTAGGTTTCCCACATGCAGAGGAAGACAATTGTCCAAGTCCCATGATATGTTAAGCATGTTGGCAACCCATCACTCACCCAAAAATCCCATCACTCACTCCCAACCAATCCCCTTATGCCACATCATTCACCCACTTTTTCCATCACTTACCCATATTTTTGTTGGCATCTGATCATTCACTACATCCCTTTACTCACTTATCCCTTATCCCTTACAACGTTCCAAAAATTCAATGTCCAACGGTCAAATTTTTCTTCATCCCATGCATGAAAGTTTCACGTGGGTGATGTATATCCGTGTGTGATTAAGGTGATGGCGGCGGTGTTCCCGCACTAGATGGATCATGTCCCGTGTGATCACGTTACTACTTCCAATACCCTAACTTCCAATTCCATCTGCCATGAACAATGATGATTGATCAATACATCATTTCGAACACAGACCTAGACGAATATGCGGTGGAGTTGGTACTAAAAAGCAACATGGTAATAAATGTAACACCTAACAGAACAGTAAAAACCTACTTTTACAAAAAGTAAACTTTTGCTTGAACTTTTTAATCTTACCACTTTTTTTTAACAATACCATCATTACATTTACGTTTCCCACAGGTAGAGGCAGACAGTTGTCAAAGTCCCATGATATGTTAAGGGTTTTGGCAACCCATCACTCACATAAAATCCCATCACTCACTCCCAACCAATCCCTTTATGCCACATCATTCACCCATTTTTTCCATCACTCACCCATATTTTTGTTGGCATCCGATCACTCACTACATCCCTTCACTCACTTTTCACTTATCCCTTCCAACGTTCCAAAAATTCAATGCCCAACGGTCAAATTTTTCTTCATCCCGTGCGTGAAAGTTTCACATGGGTGATGGATCCCGTGCGTGATCAAAGTGATGGCGGCGGTGTTCCCGCACCAGATGGATCACGTCCCGTGTGATCACGTTACCACTGCTAACACCCTAACTTCCAATTCCATCTACCATGAACAGTGATGATTGATCAATACATAATTTCGAACATAGACCTAGACGAATAGGCGGTGGAGTTGGTACGAAAAAGCAACATGGTAATAAATGTAACACCTAACAAAACAGTAAAACCTACTTTTACAAAAAGTAAACTTTTGCTTGAACTTTTTAATCTTACCACTTTTTCTTGACAATACCATCATTTTTATTTCACTAATTTCTACTACTATCTCCATAAAACCGCTAAAGATTAAACCTCTATGCAAATTTCAACTAAATTTAAGAAAACTAAAACAAATTAGGTTTTCTAAAGTAATTTAAATTAGGTTTTCAGCTAAATTTAGTAAGATAATCCCTAATATTAAGAACATAGCATTTACTTCCGAATACCCTAAAGTAATTTAAGTTAGGTTTTCTACCTCTTAACAACGCATATGGAGTTTTTCCTAAGATTCTCATAATTGATACTCTATTAATTATATACGTTGATGTATCTACGGTGTGACACCAAAATTTTTGTGGGATGGATTGTTCATTTAGCATTGTTCTACTCATTTCTTGAAGTGACCTGTTTTTTATTTCTACTACACCATTTGATTGGGGAGTACGAGGAGATGAGAAATTGTGAGATATTCCATTTAAATCACAATATTTTCCGACCTGTACTTCGTTATCAAATTCCCTACCGTGGTCCGTCCTAATAGATACTATGGAGCATCCTAATTTATTTTTGATCATTTTACTAAATATCTCAAATTTTTCAAAGGCTTGGGTTTTATCGCTTAGAAAACTAGTCCACGTGTATCGTGAATAGTCGTCTACTATTAATAAGGTATAACAGTTTCCTCCATAGCTCCGCACAGTTGATGGACCGAAGAGATCCATGTGTAGTAATTCTAGGCACCTAGTAGTGGAGATTATATTCTTAGCTTTGTGACTAGCATGTGCTTGTTTCCCAATTTTACAAGCATCACAAAAATGTTTATCATATCTTAGGTTAGGCAAATTTCTAACTAATTCCTTAGAGGCTAAAGATTGTATTTGTTGCATGTTTGTGTGACCTAATCTCCAATGCCACAATGTGGAGTTATCGTCTAAGGTTGCTAGGCATATCCTATCTTCCGGTTTATTTCCTAGTTTCATGAAATATACACCTCCTTTCCTAATTCCTCTACCTATGACTTTTCCATCCTTAACTATTTCGATATCTTTTTTGGTAAAGGTAACCCTACACTTATTATCACATATTTGTCCTACACTAAGCAAGTTATATGTTAAATTATCTACATGCTCAATATTTTCAATAGTTAGGAGTCTTGAGAAATTGTACCTTTTCCAATGATTTTTCCACGTAAGTCACTACCGAAAATAACATTACCTTCATTGTATGCCTTGTATGAAGAAAATAGCTTGCGGTTCCCCGTCATGTGCTTTGAGCATCCACTATCCTTGATCCATTCGTTGGGCTCCAAATTTATTCCTAAGCATATTTCATCGGTCGCTTGAGCTACAAGACATTTTTCATCGTTAGCCTTTCCAAGTTCGTCTTTGTCGCTATCACTCCATGTTCCACTAACAAAGGCGCTTTGATAATCATAACCCGGTGGCTTTGGACATTAGCCAATGAGATGATTTGGACTTCCACATCTAAAGTACTTTCTTTTCTCGTAACTTTCATTTCTATTCCTTTGAGATGACCTTCTTTCGTCATGTGATTGTCTTGTGAATTTTCCTCGTCTATTGAAAAATTTCTTGACATATCTAACGGCCATGGCATATTCTTCATCTTCACTATCATCACTTGAATCATCATCACTAAGTTCCTTTTTGACTTTTAGCGCAATAGATTTTATTTGATCATTCTTGCTCTAGACCGTATCCGAATCTCTCTTTATGATTTCTTCGTGGACCTTCAAGTTGCCAATGAGTTCGCCAAGTGATAACGTCATCAAGTTCTTCGATTCTTCTATTGCCATGACTTTTGCGCGCCATTTTGGATGTAATGCTTTAAGAAATTTCCCGACATAATTCTTACTAGAAAAACTCTCATCAAGTGCTTTTAAACTTGTGATTATAGTGCTAAACCAAGCAAAAGCATTATCTATAGATTCCTCTTCGAAAATCGTAAATTGTTCATATTGTTGAACAAGAAGATCTATTTTTTTGTCTTTGACTTGACTAATAACTTGGTAAGTGATTAGTAAAGAGCCCCAAATTTCTTTTGTGGTTTTAAACATAAAAATTCTTTCATATTCTTTGCGTGATAACGCTTTATAAATTACCATTTTAGCTTCGTTAATTTTAGCTAGTTTCTTTTTTCAAATCATCATTTTGTTTTTCAAAAGGTACAATTTAATCCATTTTAGTTCCGGGATTATTTTTAATAAGGGGAAAATCAACAAAGGTAATAACATGCCAAAGATCTAGATCCTTTGATTTCACATAAGTTTCGAATCTATTTTTCCAATAAAGAAACCCATCACTTTCAAATAGTGGTGGTCTTTGTATAGATGGACCTTCTAATTATTTTTTCGATTCCATAGATCAATACAAGTTTTAAAATACAATATATTTTAAAAAAATCTTGTTTAACGTAGCTCTGATATCTATGTGGGGTAATTTTAAGTTCGATTATGCTTGTAGTATGGCTAGAGGGAGGTCTGGTGGCCTAGTCACTATGTGGGATCCCAATGTTTTTGTCAAAAAGAGATTATGGTGTGGCGATAATTATGTCATTGTGGAAGGAAAGTGGAATAATTTGATAGAGGACTTCTATTTCATCAATGTTTATGGCCCACAACATCAACCAGATAAATCAAACCTTTGGTCTTTTCTTCATACGTTCATTCAAGATCACGTTGGCAGAGTTATTTTATTTGGTGATTTAAATAAAGTTAGAAGTGAATCGGAGAGGTTTGGATCTATTTTTTCTTGTGGGGATGCATCTTTATTTAACTCTTTTATCCATTCCACTGGATTGATAGACCTCCCTATGGGTGGGCGAAATTTTACTTGGGTGAATAAGGTCGGTTCTAAGATCAGTAAGTTAGACCGTTTCCTTATTTCAGATGACGTCCTTCAAATTAATCCAGATTTGAAGGTTGTCGCTCTTGACAGATTATGGTCGGATCATAGCCCCATCCTCCTCCATTGTAAGAAGAATGATTTTGGTCCGATTCCTTTTAAAATCTTTAATTCCTGGTTTGATCGCATAGATTTTGAAGATTTTGTTAAAGAAAAATGGGCTACTCTGAATTGTATTGATTCAGATTCATTCAAACCTCTTCATGCCAAGCTCAAAGAGTTAAAAACGCATCTCAAGTTATGGTATGCTCACACAAAAGAGGTTGAAATTAGCAAAAAAAAAAAATATTATGGAAACGTTAAAGGTGTTAGACAAGAAAATAGATGATGGTCATGCTTCTGATATGGATAGGGCCAATCGCATTAATAAGATGCAAGAGCTTGAAAATCTTGAGAAACTGGAATCAATGGACCTAGTGCAAAAATCGAGAATTAAGTGGGAGGTGGAGGGAGATGAAAATTCAAAATACTTTCATGGCCTCATTAAATATAAGAGGAAATCTCAAACAGTTCAAGGTATCATGCTAGAGGGTGTTTGGACTTCTGATCCAAATGAAATTAAATCAGCTTTCCTTGACTTCTACAAGGACAAATTTAGCTGTCAAGACTCCCCGGTTTCCTTTCCTTCTATGATTCCTGCACGTCGGCTCAGTTCTCCTGATCGAGACTCTCTTGAAACAATGGTTCTATGGATGAAATCAAGGTGGCAGTTTGGGATTGCGGTAGTCAAAAAGCTCCGGGTCCGGATAGTTACTCTTTCATGTTTATTAAAAAGTTTTGGGAGATGTTGAAGCATGATATACACAAGTTTGTGGTTAATTTTTCTCTACTGGCACGCTCCCTCAAGGTTCTGTAACAACCGTGGTTTTAGCAGGTCAGTTTGACTGATAGTCTTGACTCGGTTGACGTTTGTTTGGTGTGTATTAGGTGTTTGAAGTGATATATGAGTGATATAGGTAAGTTTTAGCACTAAATCCCTTTGCGTAAATGGTTTTATTGTGATTTGGAAAGTTTGGAATTTGGAAAAGTTCATTTTGATCACCTTTGTGGTGTAGAAATGACTTGTGTAGTTTTGGTGTTTTTGTGTTTTTGCGTAACGAGTCTTCGTTCAAGTTATCGAGCGTTAGTAAGTTGCGGGAATGTTGTTTTTTTAAAGAAATGCTTATGGAGTGTGTGAAAATCTATTTTTGGAAACTTTATTTTGAAAATGAATATTTTCTGGTTTGTCGCAAAATTAAGGTTTATCGCGAAAGACGTTAGGTTTTGTTATGGGAAGTCATAAAATATGAAAAGTATGAGGTTTTGAGTGTAATAAATAAATTAATATATATGTGTGTATATATATATATATATATATATATATATATATATATATATATATATATATATATATATATATATATATATATATATATATATGGTTTTGTTATGGGAAGACATAAAATATGAAAAGTATGAGGTTTTGAGTGTAATAAATAAATTAATATATATGTATATATATATATATATATATATATATATATATATATATATATATATATATATATATATATATGTAAAATTCGGCCAAGAGGGTTTTTAGGGGAAAAAAGAAACCCAATTGTAGCCCAATTATAACTCTAAGTTAGGTAATTATCCACCAAATAATATAAATTCAAAATCAAGGTTCCCAAAACTATTTTTCCTGCAAATTAAAATCAACCACAAGGAGAAACAAGGAGAAAATTTTAGGGTTTATAGTTTTCAAGCAATAATCAAGAATAAAGGTAAAATCTTTAAACCCTATGTTCAATTAATTAATTAATAAATCTAATTCATGTAATATTAAGTATGATGGATTAGGGTTTGTGTTAACTTCTGTAAATTAATGTTATTAAACATGTTGGGATCAATTAATGATAATAGTATGATGATTGGTTAAGAGAATTAAGCGTAAAACATGCTAGTTATTGAGTTAGGGTTTGGACAGATTTGTAAGGCTGTAAAGATGTGAGTGTAAATAACAGATGGTGACGAGTTAGGTCACGAATTTTAGGTCTAAATTGAAGTATAATGAAATATCTTTCCAAAAAGTCCAGCCATGATCGATTTTAAGGTTGGGAAGTCGGTATTTTGATTTTTCTTTGTTAAGGTGTCAAAGCTGTCAGACCGGGACAGATTTTGGGTAAACGTTTGAGGGTGTCATGTGGTTGTAAAAGTCGTATTTTGACTAGGCCTTCTGGAATAGTTGAGTATTAGGTTATATTAGACTACCACAAAGAGGATTCGCGATAAAAACTTGTGGAAGTATTTTATGGAAATCAAAACTTTTTGGTGTGCGTTCAGATCCGAATTTGAGTAGTTTACAAGTTTGAATTTGTTATGAGTATTTGTGTGTGTTATTGGTCCATGGACTTCTGGGATTAGCTTCTATGCTTATGAGAGACCATGGTAAATTTTTGGTGTGAGTTGTTGAGCTTTATTTGTCGTGATTTTATGTGGGCTAATGTACCCAAAAATTATGCATTTTCTGATTTTAAAGGTGCAAGGGATTTAGTGAGTGTTAGGTTATGGTGATGGTTAGTATGGTGTCTAGGAGATCCATGGTGGTCATATGAGTCTTAGACATCCATCATATGAGTATTACATGGGTTGTAGCTTTTCGCTTGACCTTGTGTAATGTGGATTATTTTGGTGTGTTATAGATTGTGAGTTATTTTTGTGGAAGCTGCGGAGTTTAAGGTGAGTTCATAGTCCCATATTTTTACTTTGTTTTAAACTTGAGATGGGAATGATGCTTGTCTTAAATGATTTGAATTACTGTGATTATGTGTATAGTGTTAAAGAGCTTGGACTTTTAATGTTATCGTATTTATGCTATATGTGAACGGTAATGATATGATGTATGATAGTTGTGTGGTCCAATTGGGAGGGTGCTTACCCTGTTGCTCGTGCATACGACCTAATTGGAGAGTAGCATCCCTACTCACTATTTTTGTATTGTGTGGTCCAATCGAAGGGTATTAATTTACCCATTATTTTGGGAGCGGGGGTCATGATCCGACCCGGTATGATGTGTTTTGGAGTGGGGGTCACGTTTCGGCCCGATGGTTGCCTTATGTGTGATGTTGCCTAGTAATATATGTAGCTTACATGATAACTATAATTATTTGTCCAGCTATATTTTGTAATCGCAGTGATTTTGGTTGCCTAGTGTGTTTGAGTCTTAAACCTATGAATCTCACCAACATTATGTTGACGTTTTAAGCATCATTTTCAGGTGAGCTTTCTAAGGATAAGATAGAAGGATGTGGATAGACGAGACCTTAGTTGCATTGGAAGTGGTTTAGCATCTATGTTTGAATTTATGTATTGTTTTCGGATTTTGTTTTGGTTGTTTTGTTTTGGGGTATTGTTACAACACTTTGTGTTTGTACTTTGCTCTATTCTTGTGCATGTAGTTGTTCTCTATATAGACACCAGGTGTTGTGATGATATCCATGAAGTTACAACCTCGCGTTTCCGCCGTGGCGGGGTGTGACAGATTGGTATCAGAGCCTTGGTTATAGAGAATTAGGTGGTTGAACCTAGACTATAACTTAGGAGTCCCTCATATAGTTGCATTTAGGATCTATGTGTAAGTATAGTATTTTATATGTTTATTTTCCTATATTTATGAGATGTTTAATTGAGTTTCGGACGTCTGTTCTATCCACTATACGTAGTATTCTATATATCAACTTTATTATATTGTTTTCCGCGCGTAAGATGCTTTGTTGGACTACCGTTGTCGCTATCGGATGCGAGAGAAGTGGTCGGATGAAACGGATTAACTGCAGAATCCGAATTCCCGATAACATGTATCTATGTTCGGACAAGGAGAGGACATTTATGGGAAACATTGGTGGAGAAGAAGTGGAGAGGTTTGGAACCACGGTGACTTCTGGAGATGGAGCCATTACCAAATACCCTTGGTAGTGTCTTCACTTCACATAGGAAGGAGAGGTGGTTTAGTCTAAACCTCGTGATTTGTATGCGCTTGTGAATCATGTGGAATTGGAAGAAAAGAAATAGAGATAGTTTTGCATGTTATTGACTACCTCAACATGTAGGAAACATGAATGGGTGGTTGAGTAAAGAAGAAGGGGAGTTAGGATGGAATGGTGTGGATTCGGATCTAGAGTCCACATCGAGTAGTAAATTGAATTGATCTGAGAGGGGAAATAAGTGCGAGAGTGGAGTTTGAGCCATTATGCGACGTCTTTTGTTTTGTGTTATGTTTTGGAATTCGTATATTGCCTTTTGCCATCTGCAGCCATGTTGGAGCGTGATTACTCTTGGGTATTGGATCGACCTTATCCAAGTGATTTTGATTATAGAGTTTACGTGATCATTGGAATTGTTCCCTGGGAGATGAGTATTTGCGACGTCTTTTGTTTTGTTTGTATGATTGTTTGCATGATGTGTTGTCATAGGAGGGAGTACACTTATGAAAGGGGGCATAGATAATTAATTAATTATGGTGGCCAACATAATTATACATGCATCACAACACAAGTGGACTTGCAAGTATGATAGCATGGATTGCATGGTGTATTAGGTGTTATGTGGTATATGTGCGTTATCATTGAGATGTGTTGTTTTGGAAGTAAGTATGCGTGTGAAATAGGCTTATAACTATGGTCGCGAACATAATTATAAGGGTATCACACACGTGGACTTGTGACCATTATTGTATTGATTGATGTTTATTGTTATATGTTGTGGTAGATGGTATGAGATATCATGATTGGTGATGGCTGTATGGTTAGAGAAGTATTCTCTTAACCATTAGGGCAGTCGTTATATGTTGGGGTGTGTAGGTGGTGAGACTCCATCCTACCTATCATATGTTGATACCTCAATTATCGGTGGGTACTTATGTTGTGGTATTTAAGTTGATTTGTTTGCTAGACGCTCCGTTTGTATACCTAATTTTTTGGTTGGCGTTCCTATTCGTACCATGATGGTACGGATGCCATATTCTTTCTATTTGACGTCGTGATAGGTGTTGGGTAATCGAATTCGTTTTGTTGGATCTTGGTTTGTTTCTTTGGTTATTCCATACATTCATTCCTCGGATAAATGTTATACTATTCCTCGAGTATTGTTTGTTCGAGACGAGTTGGTGTGGATACTTGATCCCTTATTTACACACACCAATTGGATTTCGTGACATGTTTTTGTGACCTGTTAGTATCGGTGTTTTTCTATGATTTTGGTTTCATTGTTGTACGGATGAGTCTTTGCGTTCTTTGCTTGGGTTGCAATGTATTTGCGTGAGTGTTCACTGGTATGAGTTCGTTTGAGGATTATTTTGATTACGTGATTTCTCCATGTCTTTCGCATTCGTATAAGAGGTTGAGTTAAAGTCCTTATGGTATTTTAAAATTTGTTTTGGGTATTTCAAGGTCATTTGTGGGAAACTATTATTTTTATGGTGAAAATGAAGTGTGGAAAAAAATGGTTATGTTAATGTCTTAATGATGCGTGGGGTTTGCACCAGACTTTACCTCTCAAGGGATCTTGAGAAGCTTACAACCCCCACCAGGCAGTCTACCTGATCGATGTAGTATAGTATAATGACAAGTACCGGGGGATTGATCGTTCAGCTAGGAATATTGTCGCTAGAATTAGAAAACCTAAGGATTAAGTCTAGAGATGAGGGATGATTCTTTTTGTATTTTTATATTTTTAGGAAAGCAATTAAAAATCTCGGGTTTGAAGGATTTGGGCGGAATTAGTTGCTAGTCAACTAACCCAATACTAAGATGCAATCAAAATAAAATACTAAAAATAAAATTAAACTAATTATACTAAGGTTGTGAGCAATAAGTTGGAGAAATGTGTTTACTTAGATTTCACTACTCCCTAGATATCTTTTACACGTTAATTACTTGTTATAGTTGTGTGGATGATAGATTGTATTCCTTAATACCATTCATGGGGTGGCGTACTTAACTCCCCAATCCTATGAGTGCCTACTTCACTCCTATGTCGAGCCGGCTAAGAAGCTCCTAACATGGGATCAAACCTCCACCACATGGCGTAAGCACCTAGGATAGACTATCAAAGAGGTCTTTTAAAGGGTTGTAACGTTAGGTGTAGGGATATGAAATACACGATTTTGTTGGATATAGGCAGTCTTTACTGGTGACGAGTTAACAATCTTGGTTAATTACATGTACAATATGGCGTTGCTAAGCCAAGACTAGACTCGACTTAAGCTAATAAACAAAAAATAACAAAAACATAAAATGAATATAGAATAAAAAGGGATGGTTGTCCGTATTTTTTTTTTTTTTTTTTTTTTTTTTTTTTTTTTGCATACACTCTTACCCTACCATCCCAAATAATACATCATATGGAATGAACATTCCCCTTACACTTGAATTTTTACATACTTTACAATAAACTAAACTAATGACTCGAATTAAGAAAATCAAAACACTTGGAGTACTTTTAAGATTAACGTACATATGGGGGTAATATATGATGTTCTTCCCCATTACTCCATAAAATAAGTACTTTACCCATGAGTCCCAATCGTCCCAAAACAATATGTACAATGATATGATTCGACTTAGCAACCATGTAATCAATTAGATAGTTAACTTAGGGTTTAACAAATAACAATAATGCACTAAAGATGAGTGCATACACGGAAGGCTAAGACGATCTGGGTGTACATTTAAGTGGGGTGTAACAAATTCTTCCTTTAAGTAAAATGCTTAAAGTTAGAAATGAAAAGATAGGCTCGGAGGGGTGTACTAGGGGTTTCGTGTACTAAAAATGAGTACAACGCTAAGGGTGTAGGAAAAATTAATTGACTTAACTAGCCAAGTAATATGACTTAAATGGTCAAGTAATTATGATACGGGTTTAACACAAGGGTGATCCTAATGTCTCTTATCATGTAGTAAATCCTACTACACGAATGTAGTCTCACTAGCAGTCTCGGGATGCATCACTAACGCAAGTTCTAGAATCTAAATGCTACCGGTACACTCATAAGCACTAATAGTAAATGCTTTTCCTATCAAATCTAAAGGCGAACCTCGCATATTTGGGTGGAAAATTTTTCTGAATAGTACGGTTTTGTGCTAGTCATACAATCTCCTATCCATGAGACGCTTGCTATGGCTAAAGTTTCACTCCTAAATGTTGTAAAAAAATTTTAAATTTGGCGCTAAAATTACACTAACAAGTATTTCTCATAGTTTTATTACACATCTACTATCAAACAAACAAACTCAAGCGAAAGTGTATCTATAAGGTGTCATCATTTTACCCTCCCCTTACACTTAAGATGAACATTGTCCCCAATGTTCAAGTAAAGAATGTAAAAGTGAAATAAGTAAAACAAATGAAATCAAATACTCCCCTGATTCACTCGGTATGGATAATAAGGTGGCCAGGTTAGATCTTCCTCCAAGAAAATGAACAATCAAAGCTTCCCTTCCAGAATAATAATCATCTTTTTGTCATACATAACCTGTAAATCCTGAGAAAATAGACAAGGCAACCTCGCATAAAATCGGCGGCAATCTACATAAGTTACTAAATCCTAGAAAACAAAGTAAGATATAATACTTGTGGAATGAAGTTTGCAGATTTCCTGGAGATTATAAAACTAATAATTCAACAAAAACTTTAAGACTCCGTTAGAAAAACAAAACTGATAAAATTTCCAGATTTTTACACGTGACGCCGTCAAGAGCTAGCTCATGACGCCGTCAGAAATGACCTGCAGAAATTCTTATGTTAAGTTTCCAGAAAATTTCTGGAAAAACTTGGTCCTACTTCCTGGAAAATCTTGCAAAACTTCGTTATGACTCAATACAAGCATTTGACTCTAATAAATACGAATATACATGTTCACTTTATATCGTGGAGAATCATGATCGGTTTGTTTCTTAAAAACATATTTGGGGTTTCCCCTTACACTTATCTTTTGCAAAAATATGTTTTGGTGAAGTTAAGACTAGGCCAAACAACAAAGTAAAGTATTTCCACTTTTTAGTTTAGAAACATGATCTACCAACAATAAAAATAAAGCATGCATACGGAAGCAAATAACAAACAAACAAAATAAAAATCACACAAAATGAAGAATGACACCGATAGCACATTCTATTATTACTAATAAACGTAAACATAGAAAATTAAAATTGTTCAAGGCCAACAGAGGCCACATCCTAAACTATTACAGTACCAATTGTTTCGAATTACAAAATCATCAATAAATTGTTCAGACATAACAGATATCAAGAAAGATCACTGGAGAGGAGGACCAAAACGGTAGTCATAGCCAGGAGGGAGGTGTCCTGTGTACCCGTAGGGAGGGTAGTCTGTCTCACGACCGGGGAATGGGTCAATCTGCAGGTGAGGCTCAAGCTGATCACGGGTGGAGAGGTGCTGCATCTGGCGGATGGTGTGATCATACATCCAATCAAAGCGCTAGTCAGTGGTAGTCCGCCATGCGTCCACCTGACCCATCCAGGCCCCCTGGTGTGCCTGCCAGTCTCCCCGACTCATGTGTCGGTAGTAGTCAGCCGTCCTGTAACCTCCCGTAATTTTCCCATGCGATTAGTAGATATCAATATTTGAATAAAAGAATGTTACGTTATTTAAATACCATTTTCACGGGGAACAATTTTTTATTTATTTATTATGCACGACATATTATGTGAACCACTACAACATTTATGATTGACCATTTACCTAGGAACGATGCTTACACAAAACCTCGATAATCTATAAATATCGCGAATAATATAATAAATTTAAAACGTTTATATTTTATAAATATACGTTTCGTATATTTACCGTACAATATTTATATATTTCCGGAGCCTACGAAAATTCCTGAGATTGCTCACAAATATTTTTGGACCTCGACACGATACTTTGAACAAGCACACCTCTAACTATTATATTTATAAATCACAAGTACATGTTTGCTTTAGCTCAGTTGATTATAACTTTTACACACGACATATCCCTTTTATTTCACAACTCTAGTTTTCATGCTTCTATGAACCATGAAAGACAATTGTTATCAACTTTTAAATATAATTGCTATACTAGAATATGGATCAAGTTAAGACACCTTACACAATCTCAAATTAACACAAATAAGTAATAACACTTCGTATAAATTCTAATAAACCACCAACTTTCTGTAACGAATTTAAATCCTAATTTTAAGACTCTTCTGGTCCGAACCAGGAAAAGTGTAAAACACGAAAGTTGTCTGAAATAATGTTTTACGTTCAGACTCGCGAGATTTTAAACCAAAAACGCAATCCTAAGCTGTTATCTTTAAAATACGACCTGGACTCAAACTTGAAGACTCACCTCCCTCAAATGTAACCTACTGATTTTATTACTTGAACTCATTGTCGACATGGCTAGCAACCAGGAAACATAAATAATTCGACCTCATAAGCTCGTCTAAGCTGTTTGCTCAACCCATTTTGATTGGACGAAAACTGTTTCTATAAAACTTAATAAGTTAACAAATGGGCTAATAAGCCCGTTAAGCTTATTTTGAGCTTATTTGATAAGCTGGTCTCAATAGCTCAACTACAACATTTTTGTGACATAAAAATAAGCCCAAGTCCAGGCCCAAAACTTTCGTTAGCCCAACTGTAACAACCCGCATTTTCATGACATTTCTCCTATTCACTATTCATCGGTTACTATTCATCGATTACTATTCACCGGTCACTATTCATCATTTTACTATTCATCGTTTTCGGAGTCAGTTTGTGATTCCGAGAAACGTTCAAAAATTTTACTATTCATGTGACACTATTCATGTCCGGAAGGAAATCACTATTCACGATTGTCGTTCGTCATTTCGTAAACTGAGTTTACGAGTCTTCAAATTCGCGTAACCGGTTAGGTTTAGCTGCGAATTCATGCATCATTCATTAATGACACTTGATATAGACTGGAATAGTCTACACATCATCATCACTTGAGAACCTACACGGATATGCATTATTTTAATTTACGTATGCTTAATTTGTAATTAACGATACCACTCAGTTTTACTACTAACGTATACCCAATACTCCCGACTATGATCCTAACATATTTGCATACTCATAATAATAGTATAAAAATTATATTATTAATTTACCCGGTGTTTTGAAACCAATGGCTACATTTTACGGTCGGAGCTTATTACTCCGTCGGTTTGCGTTATCTCAATACAATAATTATTTCAACACCCGATTCTCATCAGGAATAATATTTTACAACTTTTACAACTTCGTCGTATTTTATTTCACCTCGGTAACATTTATTTTTAGTTAACTCGGTACCCGATAACACCTAAAACCCAAAAGATCTAACTAATACTTGCACCATGGGACAAGCTCATTTAATGAGCTCACAAAACACACTCCTTGTCTCCCTCCTTTGTGCCACCCCATTGTCCCCCCCTTGGACCAAGACCATAAATATTTAGACCAACTTTTGACCATCTAGCTATATATATATACACTACACTTCACCACATTCTTCATTTTCACATAAAACACCTACCAAAAATTTTCCTCTCTTCCTCCCTTTGTGTATAATCGACCAAGAAACAACCATAAGAAGAATCCATAAAATTTTCAAGATCAAGTGTTGAATCAAGTCCTAATCAAGATCTAGTTGGGGTTTTGTGGTAAAAACCCAAGATTATTAATCAATTTCTCATCAAATCACCTCAAATCTTCAAGTAAGCTTCAAAAACATTTTTGATCTTTTCATACTTTCATTTACTTTATATTTTTATGTATTTTCAAGAAATATTGGTAAAACATGCAAGTATGTAAGATCCATACCACTTGTTACTCATTTTGTTTTTATAAACACTAGATCTATAATTTTTACTAGTAATCTCATTAGATCCACCGAGATTGGTGATGTTTAGGAATCCATGACACCCTAAGAAGGTGTATGGTAGGATTTGGTATTTGTGAAGTTGATTTGAGATGGTTTGGTTAAGCTTTGAACAACCCTTGAACTAGAAAAGTTGATTTTTGACAAACTTTCGAAGCTGCTGTCCATTTCTGTAAAACGTGGGAAACTCAGGGTCTAGGGTGTAACTTTGGACCAAAGATTTAGAAAATACATTCCGAGACGAAACTATGGCCGAAAACGGGGATAAAATCCGAGTTACGACGAAAAAGATATGCTATTTTCAAGATTAACGACTAAAACTATATTTTCTGAAATTATGATTCTGTCCCGATTTTTCAAGCTAGGAAAACTGAGATTAAATGATATCTAGACTAGCCGAGACCTTGAAAAACCTAAGGTATACTTGATTACCTTCGCGGGGATATAAAGAATATAGAAAACGGGCTTATAATGAAAAAGATACGAGTATTTGAAATCCGACGATATATATATATTTCCATCAGCTTTTTACACTAATAGAGTTTTGACGTAAACTGTCTTTGCAAGATACCACTTTCTCGGCTGTTTTTCTTTATGATCGGATCAGTTTGAGTCCGAGCCGTAGTTTTATGAAATCAAGATCTCCTAGCAAGCTTTTCAAATCAATTGGCCGTTTGATCATTGGACTCGTAACGAATAAACTACGACCTCATCTATATACCCGATAAACTTTATATTTTGACAGCTTTTACTATAATGAAATTTTTCTAAGTGTTGAACATAATACTTTCAAGTAACAACAATGAGAGTCGATTCTCTCATCGATCAAGACCCGTATAGCCAAAAGTTAAATGACACGACTTCAAGATATTGTTACAAGGTTTTCAAAAACGCCGAGCTTGACCATTAACACTTAACGTACAATATTTCGCGACTAGTTTTGCGAGGCCATTTTGGTCATATTTTCAAGTTATGAAAATGCTATTTTGTAACGAAAACCTTATAATTGCCGATAAGACACCAAACCAGGATCGTGGAGTACCGTTTCAACATATCTACACGAAAAGTGGTTATTAACTTAACGAGACGTCAAAAATGTATTTTTGACGATAAACACTATTTTCAAAACTAACGAGTGGTATCGATAACATACGTACTTGCATGTGTAGCATCATTTCGTTTCTTACATGAGAAACTATCATTCATATTAGGTTGCGATTAGAGATCGTGCCTCATTTCAGTGTATCCACTTTTGTCATCATAGCTATCGCACCAGGTGAGTTCATACCTCCTACTTTTACCTGTTTTTATAACTGTTTTGGGGGAGAATACATGCTCGTTTTTGACTAAACTCAATGCTTGAATGCGCAATTGTTTGCTTAAACACTACTGTTCCTTTGAAGGCTTGATTGATTATTCAAATGCACCTATGGGTATATTGGTTGCATATTTGATTATTTTCTCACATACACAAATGCTTGATAAACATGCAACACACTTTATGAACTTTTGCTTTTATGCAACACACTTTATGAACTATTGCTTTTATGCAATACACTTTATGAACTTTTGCTTTTATGCAACACACTTTATGAACTTTTGCTTTTATGCAACACACTTTATGAACTATTGCTTTTATGCAATACACTTTATGAACTTTTGCTTTTATGCAACACACTTTATGAACTTTTGCTCTTATGCAACACACTTTGTGAACTATTGCTTTTATGCAACATACTGTATGAACTTTTGCTTTTATGCAACACACTTTATGAACTTTTGCTCTTATGCAACACACTTTGTGAACTGTTGCTTTTATGCAAACACTTTTATGGACCATACTGAAACTTATGCTTTATTTAAACTATTACGCGGACTAGCCTAAGCCCTTGAATCCCACTATGCCCAAACTCATGAACCGTCAATTCCTGCTAGGAAGCGCGAATGTTATAAATAGATCTATTGGTGGTGACTCCCCCGTTCGGTTTGACTGGATAGGCAAACGCGAGCGTATAACATGTCGAATTACAAGTGTAACGGGATAAACACTTGCCGGGCCTTTTTATTTAACATGCTTCTAGAGCATGCACACTGTTATAGCTTCGGTTGCATGAACTTAGCGCTAGCGTAATAGACTATTTTTCTATGTGATATTATATTTGTTGTAATGATCACACACTCTACTCATGGTCCACAATCCTGAGTTTACTGTAAGGTAAACTTTATTTTTATGACATTGTGAGTTACACAATGGTCACAAAATCTATTGTACTCACAACACTATTGTTTTAATACAAACTTATGAACTCACCAACCTCGTGTTGACATTCTTTAGCATGTATTTTCAGGTTTTAAGCAATGGCACGCTACTGGAGGTTTTGGCAGGGCATGGCATGGTCATAGAAGACTCTGATATTCACTTGGGGACCGTTTTAAATTATTTTACGGGCCTACTTCCGCACTACTATTAAAAATGTAAATTCAACATTTTTGATTAAGCTATTTTATTCTAAATGATTCAAGTGAAAACTATTTTTGAACTTGTGTTGTAATACCAATTGAGTTACACCCCAGCTACACGTATGCTTCCGCTGGACCCGATTATGGGGGTGTGACAGATTGGTATCAGAGCTTTGGCTATAGCGAACTAAGTGTTTTTAAAACCTAGACTATAGCTACTTTCACGAAAACATAACCCTATGACCGTCACGTGCCTGCCTGCCAAGCTAAAGCCTCGTTTGTGGTTAGTTGCTGACATAGGTGATGAGATTTGTGTCTCATTATCTGATATATTATATTCATTTATTATAGTTGATTACTATAATTGTCTTTCATATAAGCATGCTCATGTATCGTATATGTCACCACGTTATGCTTTTCCTTGCATAGCTTCATAATTTGACCTCGAGTTTGGTCACTTGCTTTTGTCTTTCAGAACGTCTTGGTATTTGGGAAGGACATAGTCTTAGTATAACTGAGCTGAGTATTTCAAAATTCATGGAACCTCGGTGGAATATAGACTGGTCATCTATATTCAACCCGGGATAGTGAGATATAGGCTGACCACCTATGTCTGACTCAGAAATGAATTTTGCAATACTGAGAATGGTTATAATAAAATTCTGTCTGGATTGAATTCTCTACTCAATTTCCAAATGTTTCATTTACGTGTGTGTAAACACTCGTTGGCAGAACATCCATACTTTTCACCATCTCGTTAACCACCGATTGGAAGCACGCCAACTGGTCATTTCATCTCATGGACATTTACGTCTATGCACGATACACTTATATCACAGTATTTTCTTTTATCACAATCTCATTTTGTCGCAGTTGTCACAATCTTATCCCTTCTCACCCTCATTATCATTTCCTTTCCCCATCCCCATATATAAGGGATTAGCTAACACTCTATAGACTCCGATGTCACTTATTCCTCACTACTCCTTATATTGATAAGTGGATATCATCAATGACCTCCCTAGGAAAGACTTTCCATACCATCTATAAGGAGGATCCCTCGGTACATTGACACTATTCAAAACTCAACAGAAATCTCAGGATTCCACAAAACCATTCGAACCACTAACACTGGCCTGATTGCCACAATTCCACCATCCGGAAAGTATTGGCTTGATTGAATTACAAGATTAGTTTCGATGCGAATGCTCACTAAGCACCACTATAGGGATACATCCAACCTCCTAACCAAGACTATAGAACCTTCAATTGAACATGTCCTCACCAACAGACTTTATTCAAACATGTTAGACACCTATGCATTTGTGCGGACATACATACCTGGCTATTTTTATCCTCTTAATACCTTCACTTTAAATGGATTTTTCTCCAAACTACCGTTATACAAAACACTTTTCTGAGGCACTTATTTTGACAAGCAAATTTCTTTTGGTTAATCTTTCATAAAACTATTGAATGTTAGGAAATTTTAAACATCAATCCTTGGTAAACCATATTATCCACCTTATGTTGAAAATTGTCCTATCTTGCATAACTATTAAATTTTGAAACATTAAGAAATACGTTACTTTAAAAAGCCGTTTGCTTAAAGTTGTAAAGGGAAGGTTTATGAATAAAACACACAATCTCAAAACAAACTTTGAAAATCAATCACTATATTACATCTCTTATACCTTTAGGAGTTTGTGATTCGATGACATATAACTTGGGGAAAATCTTAGTAATGGAGACTAAGCATTGTAGGTGGAGAAAGATTCAATCCATGACATCCTGCGGAGGATCGCAACCTTATCCTAGTCTATTATTTTCAACAACACCCTTTGACGGACTTAACCTTGTAAGTCTTTCCAAAACAAGATTCATGATATCCATTTCAATTATTTCTAACAAAAGAATTTGATTCACCTCAACTCCTAATGATTTCATTAAGATCTCTTTGGAACCACACCACCTATCATCTGTAGACCAATGGTCAGAATTTGAGAATGATTCAAACATAGGAGATATGCCCAAATCGGGTGTGATTGACATTAGAAATGGTTGGACTAACCATTTGCCATAAATCAAATTCAGTTGCAACCTTAGTTACCACACGAGTGTAGAGACTACACCATTTGAAGCACTCTATGGCCGAAGTGCCAACATCCATTGACGGATTGAAATTTGGAAAAGCCTAACTCTCTAGTCCAGTAAGCATTCATGAACCCGATATACACTGGACCATTCAACATTTCTGACAGAGTAGGCCTGGTGGCCGTCAGACTTGAACCTTGTTAGAGCTCAATAGCTCACACGATAAGAATCATCATCTTTTCACCAATACAACTTCAGAGACCAACACAAACTGAACTTCGGGACGAAGTTCCTTTTAAGGGGGTGAGACTGTAACAACCCGCATTTTCATGACATTTCGCCTATTCACTATTCATCGGTTACTATTCATCGGTTACTATTCACCGGTCACTATTCATCATTTTACTATTCATCGTTTTCGGAGTCAGTTTGTGATTCCGAGAAACGTTCAAAAATTTTACTATTCATGTGACACTATTCATGTCCGGAAGGAAATCACTATTCACGATTGTCGTTCGTCATTTCGTAAACTGAGTTTACGAGTCTTCAAATTCGCGTAACCGGTTAGGTTTAGCTGCGAATTCATGCATCATTCATTAATGACACTTGATATAGACTGGAATAGTCTACACATCATCATCACTTGAGAACCTACACGGATATGCATTATTTTAATTTACGTATGCTTAATTTGTAATTAACGATACCACTCAGTTTTACTACTAACGTATACCCAATACTCCCGACTATGATCCTAACATATTTGCATACTCATAATAATAGTATAAAAATTATATTATTAATTTACCCGGTGTTTTGAAACCAATGGCTACATTTTACGGTCGGAGCTTATTACTCCGTCGGTTTGCGTTATCTCAATACGATAATTATTTCAACACCCGATTCTCATCAGGAATAATATTTTACAACTTTTACAACTTCGTCGTATTTTATTTCACCTCGGTAACATTTATTTTTAGTTAACTCGGTACCCGATAACACCTAAAACCCAAAAGATCTAACTAATACTTGCACCATGGGACAAGCTCATTTAATGAGCTCACAAAACACACTCCTTGTCTCCCTCCTTTGTGCCACCCCATTGTCCCCCCCTTGGACCAAGACCATAAATATTTAGACCAACTTTTGACCATCTAGCTATATATATATACACTACACTTCACCACATTCTTCATTTTCACATAAAACACCTACCAAAAATTTTCCTCTCTTCCTCCCTTTGTGTATAATCGACCAAGAAACAACCATAAGAAGAATCCATAAAATTTTCAAGATCAAGTGTTGAATCAAGTCCTAATCAAGATCTAGTTGGGGTTTTGTGGTAAAAACCCAAGATTATTAATCAATTTCTCATCAAATCACCTCAAATCTTCAAGTAAGCTTCAAAAACATTTTTGATCTTTTCATACTTTCATTTACTTTATATTTTTATGTATTTTCAAGAAATATTGGTAAAACATGCAAGTATGTAAGATCCATACCACTTGTTACTCATTTTGTTTTTATAAACACTAGATCTATAATTTTTACTAGTAATCTCATTAGATCCACCGAGATTGGTGATGTTTAGGAATCCATGACACCCTAAGAAGGTGTATGGTAGGATTTGGTATTTGTGAAGTTGATTTGAGATGGTTTGGTTAAGCTTTGAACAACCCTTGAACTAGAAAAGTTGATTTTTGACAAACTTTCGAAGCTGCTGTCCATTTCTGTAAAACGTGGGAAACTCAGGGTCTAGGGTGTAACTTTGGACCAAAGATTTAGAAAATACATTCCGAGACGAAACTATGGCCGAAAACGGGGATAAAATCCGAGTTACGACGAAAAAGATATGCTATTTTCAAGATTAACGACTAAAACTATATTTTCTGAAATTATGATTCTGTCCCGATTTTTCAAGCTAGGAAAACTGAGATTAAATGATATCTAGACTAGCCGAGACCTTGAAAAACCTAAGGTATACTTGATTACCTTCGCGGGGATATAAAGAATATAGAAAACGGGCTTATAATGAAAAAGATACGAGTATTTGAAATCCGACGATATATATATATTTCCATCAGCTTTTTACACTAATAGAGTTTTGACGTAAACTGTCTTTGCAAGATACCACTTTCTCGGCTGTTTTTCTTTATGATCGGATCAGTTTGAGTCCGAGCCGTAGTTTTATGAAATCAAGATCTCCTAGCAAGCTTTTCAAATCAATTGGCCGTTTGATCATTGGACTCGTAACGAATAAACTACGACCTCATCTATATACCCGATAAACTTTATATTTTGACAGCTTTTACTATAATGAAATTTTTCTAAGTGTTGAACATAATACTTTCAAGTAACAACAATGAGAGTCGATTCTCTCATCGATCAAGACCCGTATAGCCAAAAGTTAAATGACACGACTTCAAGATATTGTTACAAGGTTTTCAAAAACGCCGAGCTTGACCATTAACACTTAACGTACAATATTTCGCGACTAGTTTTGCGAGGCCATTTTGGTCATATTTTCAAGTTATGAAAATGCTATTTTGTAACGAAAACCTTATAATTGCCGATAAGACACCAAACCAGGATCGTGGAGTACCGTTTCAACATATCTACACGAAAAGTGGTTATTAACTTAACGAGACGTCAAAAATGTATTTTTGACGATAAACACTATTTTCAAAACTAACGAGTGGTATCGATAACATACGTACTTGCATGTGTAGCATCATTTCGTTTCTTACATGAGAAACTATCATTCATATTAGGTTGCTATTAGAGATCGTGCCTCATTTCAGTGTATCCACTTTTGTCATCATAGCTATCGCACCAGGTGAGTTCATACCTCCTACTTTTACCTGTTTTTATAACTGTTTTGGGGGAGAATACATGCTCGTTTTTGACTAAACTCAATGCTTGAATGCGCAATTGTTTGCTTAAACACTACTGTTCCTTTGAAGGCTTGATTGATTATTCAAATGCACCTATGGGTATATTGGTTGCATATTTGATTATTTTCTCACATACACAAATGCTTGATAAACATGCAACACACTTTATGAACTTTTGCTTTTATGCAACACACTTTATGAACTATTGCTTTTATGCAATACACTTTATGAACTTTTGCTTTTATGCAACACACTTTATGAACTTTTGCTTTTATGCAACACACTTTATGAACTATTGCTTTTATGCAATACACTTTATGAACTTTTGCTTTTATGCAACACACTTTATGAACTTTTGCTCTTATGCAACACACTTTGTGAACTATTGCTTTTATGCAACATACTGTATGAACTTTTGCTTTTATGCAACACACTTTATGAACTTTTGCTCTTATGCAACACACTTTGTGAACTGTTGCTTTTATGCAAACACTTTTATGGACCATACTGAAACTTATGCTTTATTTAAACTATTACGCGGACTAGCCTAAGCCCTTGAATCCCACTATGCCCAAACTCATGAACCGTCAATTCCTGCTAGGAAGCGCGAATGTTATAAATAGATCTATTGGTGATGACTCCCCCGTTCGGTTTGACTGGATAGGCAAACGCGAGCGTATAACATGTCGAATTACAAGTGTAACGGGATAAACACTTGCCGGGCCTTTTTATTTAACATGCTTCTAGAGCATGCACACTGTTATAGCTTCGGTTGCATGAACTTAGCGCTAGCGTAATAGACTATTTTTCTATGTGATATTATATTTGTTGTAATGATCACACACTCTACTCATGGTCCACAATCCTGAGTTTACTGTAAGGTAAACTTTATTTTTATGACATTGTGAGTTACACAATGGTCACAAAATCTATTGTACTCACAACACTATTGTTTTAATACAAACTTATGAACTCACCAACCTCGTGTTGACATTCTTTAGCATGTATTTTCAGGTTTTAAGCAATGGCACGCTACTGGAGGTTTTGGCAGGGCATGGCATGGTCATAGAAGACTCTGATATTCACTTGGGGACCGTTTTAAATTATTTTACGGGCCTACTTCCGCACTACTATTAAAAATGTAAATTCAACATTTTTGATTAAGCTATTTTATTCTAAATGATTCAAGTGAAAACTATTTTTGAACTTGTGTTGTAATACCAATTGAGTTACACCCCAGCTACACGTATGCTTCCGCTGGACCCGATTATGGGGGTGTGACACCAACGGATCTAAAAATGTTAACGGGCCTTAGAAATGTCTCGTTAATGCCCATTTAGTGAAATAAGTGATTTTTAAATTAATAAGCAGTTTTGATAAGTTAAATAAGCTGTCATGAGCTTATTTAAGAAGTAAAAATGTTAACTTTTGAATTTGGCAACTTTTGGACTAACTTTGCAAATTTTATTAACCGAGGGACTAAAAGCATAAATCTTGGAAACTTAGGGTAGAAACTGTCAAATCTAAATTTTTGAGTTACAAACTGTTAATATTAAAACTTGGATTTGAAAAATGTAAATAGTGATAGTAATTGGACTTAAAATGGAACAATCGTTAATTTTGGACTAACGGCGTTAAAGTTAGACCGTTAGGGCTAAAAAGGTAACATTTTAAAACTTGAAGGGATTTTCTGTAATATTATTTTATAAAAATAATATTAATATTTTATATATAAATACACATGTTTAGTATAAAACTCTTATAAATTTAACTTATATATATATATATATATATATATATATATATATATATATATATATATATATATATATATATATATATATATATATATATATATATATATACAATATAAATATTCGCGTAACTATAATTAATTTTAACGATATATATATAACGATACGTTTATTTCTTTTCTTTTAAAACTAACATCATAAAAACATCGTATACATACTTCGACTTATTCATGATGATTTTCCCATCGATCATTACACTCACAAGTTATATGTATATTTAACTTTGTTCTTGAACTTCAAGCATTTAAACGAACACGAGTTTTAATAACAAACTGAATGACTAATATTCGCGATAAAACTAGATTTAGACTATCAACTAAAACATACCATATCTTTTAGGTTGTGTGTGAAGCCGTTGCCTTGCATCGTTAAGATTATGTTACTATCACTACTACTGTACTACTAAGGTGAGTTATAGCCCCTACTCTTACTTGTTTTACATTGGTTTATAAACGTTTTTGGGGAAGATACATGCTTAACTACTGCTTTTACTTCTACAAGTATTCATTAACTAAATACATGACTGTATTTGATATAAACTTTACTGGTTTACACATTTTTATGCCTCATAAGGAAATACCTGCTATAGACATGATTACAAGTGATTTTTCAATGGTATGCTATATTTGATCTCTATTGCCTAAGTACCGATTGCCAAAAGTCCCTCGTTCATGCACCTTAATCACCCAAAGGGTGAGCATAAGTAGTTGTGAATAGATCTATTAGGGATTGACAATCCCCATTTGGTCGCTAGAGGAAAGCCACTAAATGCACGCTATTTGATTTCATAGGTTACTGGTAAATACCTATCTTGAGGGCCACTGTTTTACATCATTATTATGAATAATTTTGATGCCGGTTAATCGTTGAGTGTCATGAGCTTAGAGCAATAGAACGGTAGTACTGTAGTCATGATACAGTATTACAACGACTGATGTTTGGGGTGTACAATGTTGTAGCCCACTATTTTATTAAACTATGAGATTGTGCTCACTATATAGTAGGAAAACTATTAATAATTGGCAAACGAACAAACTATTTTGGTGTTGACCCGGTTAGGTCAAACAAACTACTATTTTGGTGTTGACCCGGTGAAGGGCTAACCAACGGACTATTCTTGAATTAATAAGGAAATCACTCATTTTCTGATTTTGATAAATCAACGATTTAAGCTATGAACACTATGGATTTTCTCACACTTTAATTGGATAATAAACTCTTATTATAAATACTGTGAACTTGTAAACTCTTTGATTTTGGAAATCGATATTCGAAACTATAAACTCTATGAACTCACCAACCTTTGTGTTGACACTTTTAGCATGTGTTTATCTCAGGTAATTAAACAAGAAGGAACTTGAAGGCACAGAGTGGGCTTGTAACCCGGCATGGGCTTAAATAAACGTTTTGACACATTTCAAATAAACTTGTTGTTTAAACTATGAAATATCTTGATGTCTCGAATATTTGGTATTTTGAATGAATTAAACTTTAAAGCGTCACTTTTGTGTCGTTTTCTATGATTGTGAAAAAGATCCTCGAAGTAACACCCAAAAAGTCTTCCGCTGACATTTTAAGTCTTCTGCTGACGTGATGATTTTGGGGGTGTTACAGATTGGCATCAGAGCTACAGTTATAGAGAACCAAGTGTTTTGAACATTGGACTATAACTACAATTTTAAAACGGACCACTTTTACAAAATACCACCTTATGCCCTCCGTGCCTACGTGTTTCCAACATCTGGTAGAGGCATTACTTTTACATGATTTCTTATATATGTTAACATGTTATGATTATGCTAATGACTTATATTTACTAATCGGGATTATTACAAGTACCATGTCTTCATATTCCCACCCTATTGTCTTGTCATCGGATTTATAGGCTTCCCCTTCAACATCACGTGATCCAATTCACCAAAATAGGAAAATTCGACAACTTCAGCCGTAGGAAGCAAATTCTTCTTATATCACTGCCAGCTCTTGTCATACCACCACCGGAATCAGTTGGGCCATCACCACTTACACCACCTGTGCTATTACCATCACCACCTACTATCTTCTACCAATAGATCCATGAACTTCTTACTAGAGCAGAACTATAGGCATTTTTAATGCATATCCCTTGATTCGACGAATTTGACCGGCATTTCGTACCATATAAGCATATCTTCACTCAAAGTCATTAGGGCTGTTTTTACCCATACCATGAACAGGAACAAATCCAATCCATCTTCCTTCCCTGAATAGGCTGTGTCCCCTACATTTACTTCACCCTCCGCTACTGCGCAAAGATTTTGATCCCCCGTTTAGTAAGTCGTGAAAACACTACCTTATGTTTAGACCTATTGATTCCAGTAAAAAGCCAAATAGAGAGTTTTCGCGTATGCCTGCTTTAAGAGTAAAGGAAAAGCTTGAAAAGCATACTTGCTTTAAGAACAGAAAGAGGTTCCTTCCGCGGTTCAACCTTACATTCACATAGGAGTTATTTGTGTAGAAAAACCCCAATTAGTCCTCTTAGTATCGAAACCTTCTTTTGACAACTTGTCAAGAAACATAAATAAACTGAAATACTTTAGACCTCCCACCATAACAAAAGCTGAAGTTCAGCAACCTTCTTCACGTCTATCACTTTTATCTGAAACCCCCCATTGTTAAATATTTGTTGCAGACAAAATCTTTGTCTAAATGGGTAAGTTACCCCACAGATTTTCACGGAATGTGAACAATAATTACTTTCCAAACACAATAGGATAACAATCTTCATTTAGAATGAAATTGTTTCTCAAATCAAGACAACGCCACTAGTTAGGACTACTCAACAATTATGACTGTGAGATACGTTATTACTCAAGAAAGGCTAATGTAGTAGTAGATACGTTAAGCTAAAAAGAACAATTAAAACCACTCAGGATTAGATCATTAGGAATAACTATTTATTCACCCCTTCATCACACTATATCCTTGTTGGCAGATAGACTTGCCGACATGAGAATTGAATCGATACTATTACCGACACCCTCAACGACTTTCTTCGTGAACACGTAGAGACTCTTACAGATGAGATTGAGAAACTTCGTAATTGGCCAGTAGCTATGAAGGCTGTATTTGAACAGATAGATGCTCAGTTTTGGGAATCAATGGAGTTTATAGGAGCATTGTGTGGAGCCAACACCTCAACAGAAATAATGATGGGAGCCCTGGACCGTGAAATTGAGAGGATTGACATGGAGAATGTGTATCTTAGGCAAGCCTTACAAGAATCCCTAACTAGGGAAAGAACAAGAGATCAAACCATCGAAACTATAACCACTGCCATTCAAGAACTCCAAAACCGTATGGACAAAACCTTAGGAAAACCATGAATCTGAGACTTGTCAGCTTAACGAACCAATGTTCTATTAATAAGGAATCTTGTCATATGATGTTTTGTAAACATTCAAGCAAGTATTAATGACATCGATTTATGTTTGTCCTTCTGACCTGCTGTGACACATCTTAATTTAAATTTCTCATTGACTAAGTTGTTATGATTATAACCTAATCTTGGTTGCATAAGAAGTATTCTAACTTAACTTGGTCAGTATGAAATTTAAACATACGTCTTTCTTCCGTCGATGATAGCAACATGGCTAGAACTAGAAGAACAACCACAACCACTACGCCAACAAACCCCGAAGTTATGACCCCAACAGCGATACAACAAGCAATTGCAGATGGTGTCAATGCCGTCTTAACCAAACAAGCCCGCCAAAAAGATACTGGCACTCAAATGGCTGGAAACGCGACACCCGCACCTCGTTACCACACCTATAAAGACTTTGTAGCATGCCAACCCACATACTTCAAAGGTACCGAAGGAATATCCGAATTAGCCCAATGGTTTGAGCGATGTGAAATGACCTTCCAAAGAAGTAGATGCTCAGAAAACAACAAAGTTAGCTTCGCAACGGGAACTCTAGTGCAAGATCTTAGTAGAATACTATTGTTCAGACTCTAGGAGCAACGACAACATATCAACTCTCATGGACTGAATTCAAGACCAAGATATTAAAGAAGTATTGTCCTCATTCAGAATTGAGGAAGCTTGAGGATGAATTCTATGTGTTGGCAGTAAAGGGAATCGATCTGAGAACTTACAACCGAAGGTTTCAGGAACTTAAGATACTATACCCATCGATGGTGCCTGACCTTGAGAAAACCTTGGAGAAGTATGTCGAAGGACTCCCTAGGAGCATTGAAGGATATGTCACCTCATCAAACCCGCCAACCCGGGAAGCAGCAATGAAACTTGCTCAAGAGGCTATTGGACCAAGATTTCAAATGCAATGAGCTCAAAAGGAAACTCGATAATAAAAGAATCACCCATCACCACGACAACAACCATCATAGCAACACCAGCAATCACCACAACGACAACAACAATTCTCAACAACGCAGCAGACTGATGAAGTTTAGAACCCAACCGTCCGAATTTCCTTAAGCACTTGGTTCTACTAAGTGATGTCACCTTTAAGTGTTCGTCTTTCCCACGACTTAGGTCTACTTTCTGTTCAATGAGCGACTCGCTTCCTCATTGATTGTGCTATCTAGTTCTTCCTGAAATCCATTTTATCCGCTCCTTCTACTCTAACTATCATTTCATTTGTGGCATGGCCAAAATCCATTTTTAACACCAAACCGACGAACCATTTTAGTATTGACTGAGTTAGAGCAATCATGCATACTTTGATTTAGGAAATCAACCGTTTGACTTATAAACTCTACAAACCAACAACTAGACCGGACATCATACGGGTCAATTGGTTCAAGCATTGCATTATTACTCGTAAATTATACATAGCCTGATCACCTATGTCTAATTTAGGAAGAATCATGCAATGAACGGAACAATTGTCTCTGAGGTGTAAGTAAGTTATACTTGAGATATAGGATTTCTAAGGAACACGAAGACCAGATTCGCACCAAGTACCCACATCTTTTCCCTAGACACCCGTGGCAACTATCTTAGACTAGAATTCCGGGACGGAATTCCCTGTAAGAGGTAGGTAATGTAACCTCCCGTAATTTTCCCATGCGATTAGTAAATATCAATATTTGAATAAAAGAATGTTACGTTATTTAAATACCATTTTCACGGGGAACAAAATTTTTTTTATTTATTATGCACGACATATTATGTGAACCACTACAACATTTATGATTGACCATTTACCTAGGAACGATGCTTACACACAACCTCGATAATCTATAAATATCGCGAATAATATAATAAATTTAAAATGTTTATATTTTATAAATATACGTTTCGTATATTTACCGTACAATATTTATATATTTCCGGAGCCTACGAAAATTCCCGAGATTGCTCACAAATATTTTTGGACCTCGACACGATACTTTGAACAAGCACACTTCTAACTATTATATTTATAAATCACAAGTACATGTTTGCTTTACCTCAGTTGATTATAACTTTTACACACGACATATCCCTTTTATTTCACAACTCTAGTTTTCATGCTTCTAAGAACCATGAAAGACAATTGTTATCAACTTTTAAATATAATTGCTATACTAGAATATGGATCATGTTAAGGCACCTTACACAATCTCAAATTAACACAAATAAGTAATAACACTTCGTATAAATTCTAATAAACCACCAACTTTCTGTAACGAATTTAAATCCTAATTTTAAGACTCTTCTGGTCCGAACCAGGAAAAGTGTAAAACACGAAAGTTGTCCAAAATAATGTTTTACGTCTAGACTCTCGAGATTTTAAACCAAAAATGCAATCCGAAGCTGTTATCTTTAAAATACGACCTGGACTCAAACTTGAAGACTCACCTCCCTCAAATGTAACCTACTGATTTTATTACTTGAACTCATTGTCGACATGGCTAGCAACCAGGAAACATAAATAATTCGACCTCATAAGCTCGTATAAGCTGTTTGCTCAACCCATTTTGATTGGACGAAATCTGTTTTCTATAAAACTTAATAAGTTAACAAATGGGCTAATAAGCCCGTTAAACTTATTTTGAGCTTATTTGATAAGCTGGTCTCAACAGCTCAACTACAACATTTTTGTGACATAAAAATAAGCCCAAGTCCAGGCCCAAAACTTTCATAAGCCCAACGGATCTAAAAATGTTAACGGGCCTTAGAAATGTCTCGTTAAGGCCCATTTGGTGAAATAAGTGATTTTTAAACTAATAAGTAGTTTTGATAAGTTAAATAAGTTGTCATGAGCTTATTTAAGAAGTAAAAATGTTAAGTTTTGAATTTGGTAACTTTTGGACTAACTTTGCAAATTTTATTAACCGAGGGACTAAAAGCATAAATCTTGGAAACTTAGGGTAGAAACTGTCAAATCTAAATTTTTGAGTTACAAACTGTTTATATTAAAACTTGGATTTGAAAAATGTAAATAGTGATAGTAATTGGACTTAAAATGGAACAATCGTTAATTTTGGACTAACGGCGTTAAAGTTAGACCGTTAGGGCTAAAAAGGTAACATTTTAAAACTTCAAGGGATTTTCTGTAATATTATTTTATAAAAATAATATTAATATTTTATATATAAATACACATGTTTAGTATAAAACTCTTATAAATTTAACTTATATATATATATATATATATATATATATATATATATATATATATATATATATATATATATATATATATATATATATATATATATATATATACGATATAAATATTCGCGTAACTATAATTAATTTTAACGATATATAAATAACGATACGTTTATTTCTTTTCTTTTAAAACTAACATCATAAAAACATCGTATACATACTTCGACTTATTCATGATGATTTTCCCATCGATCATTACACTCACAAGTTATATGTATATTTAACTTTGTTCTTGAACTTCAAGCATTTAAACGAACACGAGTTTTAATAACAAACTGAATGACTAATATTCGCGATAAAACTAGATTTAGACTATCAACTAAAACATACCATATCTTTTAGGTTGTGTGTGAAGCCGTTGCCTTGCATCGTTGAGATTATGTTACTACCACTACTACTGTACTACTAAGGTGAGTCATAGCCCCTACTCTTACTTGTTTTACGATGGTTTATAAACATTTTTGGGGGAGATACATGCTTAACTACTGCTTTTACTTCTACAAGTATTCATTAACTAAATACATGACTGTATTTGATATAAACTTTGCTGGTTTACACATTTTTATGCCTCATAAGGAAATACCTGCTATAGACATGATTACAAGTGATTTTTCAATGGTATGCTATATTTGATCTCTATTGCCTAAGTACCGATTCCCAAAAGTCCCTCGTTCATGCACCTTAATCACCCAAAGGGTGAGCGTAAGTAGTTGTGAATAGATCTATTAGGGATTGACAATCCCCATTTGGTCGCTAGAGGAAAGCCACCAAATGCACGCTATTTGATTTCATAGGTTACTGGTAAATACCTATCTTGAGGGCCACTGTTTTACATCATTATTATGGATAATTTTGATGCCTGTTAATCGTTGAGTGTCATGAGCTTAGAGCAATAGAACGGTAGTACTGTAGTCATGATACAGTATTACAACGACTGATGTTTGGGGTGTACAATGTTGTAGCCCACTATTTTATTAAACTATGAGATTGTGCTCACTATATAGTAGGAAAACTATTAATAATTGGCAAACGAACAAACTATTTTGGTGTTGACCCGGTTAGGTCAAACAAACTACTATTTTGGTGTTGACCCGGTGAAGGGCCAACCAACGGACTATTCTTGAATTAATAAGGAAAACACTCATTTTCTGATTTCGATAAATCAACGATTTAAGCTATGAACACTATGGATTTTCTCACACTTTAATTGGATAATAAACTCTTATTATAAATACTGTGAACTTGTAAACTCTTTGATTTTGGAAATCGATATTCGAAACTATAAACTCTATGAACTCACCAACCTTTGTGTTGACACTTTTAGCATGTGTTTATCTCAGGTAATTAAACAAGAAGGAACTTGAAGGCACGGAGTGGGCTTGTAACCCGGCATGGGCTTAAATAAACGTTTTGACACATTTCAAATAAACTTGTTGTTTAAACTATGAAATATCTTGATGTCTCGAATATTTGGTATTTTGAATGAATTAAACTTTAAAGCGTAACTTTTGTGTCGTTTTCTATGATTGTGAAAAAGATCCTCGAATTTTCTATGATTGCGAAAAAGATCCTCGAAGTAACACCCAAAAAGTCTTCCGCTGACATTTTAAGTCTTCCGTTGACGTGATGATTTTGGGGGTGTTACACGTCCCCTCCTGATAACCCTTAAACTGATGTTGCTGGGGCGCTCCCTCATCATCATCATCATCCTCATCATCAGGTCCCCCTGCCGCATACCAATCATAGGCCCCATTCCCCCGCAGCATCACGATACTCATCTGCCTGAGGGATTTAGCCCTCAATACCCTACAAGCCCCACAGTCGCTCAAGTATCATATGATCGGGGGAGTAAGAAGATCATAGGAACGAGCCAACCGGGTCACGAACATCCCCCCATACACCTTATCAATATCCCTCTCACCCAGACTGGTCCTCAAATAGCTAGCTACCCAAAATGGGATGTTGCAGTAAACATCCGCTGAAAAGATGGTATACAGGTAGAAAAGATCTGAAACAGTGACACGGTGAGTGGTGCCATGACGTCCCGACAAGCTGTATGTGATGCATCTGTGGACCAACCTGACCACGGGGTCCCTGATTGATGCTGCCCCGGTAGTCGAGGTGTACACCCCGTCCCCGATGGTCAGCCAAAAAGTGGCGCACCTCATATCGCTCCTCACAGTCTCCCCATGCAACAACCTCTGCATAAAACCTCCCTCAACAGCCTCCTCCCTAGCATACAACCCTATCCTCCAACCAAACTCAGTAACCGAACATGATCGAACCTCTCCTCGTAACTTAAAATAGATAGTGGTACCCCCCATGTCCGTCCTAGCCTCAGCCTGATCAAAGTGGAAGGTCGCAAAGAACTCCCTCACCAACTCACTATACACAGTCTCTCTCATCCTAAACAACCTCTCCCATTGAGGACCCGCGAACCCATCAGTGTGGATCCTCCCCAGAAACGCAGCCTCCAACCCTTGGGACCTCATAAACTCCCAATCAATCACAGCACCAGCATCAATGTGGTGATTACAAAGTTCCGCATACTTAGTTGTAGCGGCAACATTGTCGAATTCACCCCAACGATGGACCAATTCCCCATAGTTAACCCTTTGGGACCTAGAGGAGCTGCCACGATGTTGTCGAGATCGCTTGCTCATTTTCCTGGAAAAAGATAGAGTGGAAGGAAACAATTAGAACGAGAATTTTATTGACTTTTGTTGTCAGACACATCTGATAGAAGAAATCGAACCATGCATCTACGAGGGAAAAATCAATTTCAAACTCTTAACCCATTACACAAACGCTCCGTTAATCAGAAAACATGGGTGGGGGGTCAAAAAATCCGTGGCATGAAGGATTTTTCCTAAATTAACGCATGATTCAAGTGAGTCAATACCATCAAAAGGTAACCCCCATGATTACAAATCACCACATGGATTGCATTACGATTTGTCAATGATGGGTCAAAAAATGGGGTTTCGGATAAAAGGGGTTTTCAAAATTGATTGATCCTAAGGACAATTGAACGAAAAAGAGTGAGGAAAAACTACTTACTGAGTGGAGATTAGTCACGGAATATATCGAATTGGAGGATGGACATTCGGAATGGGAGCAGCAATTTGGGTGAGATTTGTGGGGTATGAGTTGAAAGTGCTGGAATTTGGGTTATTATTGCTGAAATAGCAAGGTGACGGCGTCAAGAGTTACCATCTGACGCCGTCAGATGCCTGTATGAGGAGTAAAAAGAAGTAATTCCACATTTAGTCCCTGCACTTAGTGTGAATAGCTAAACACAAGTAAAAACCATGAGTAGCTATTCCATTAGTGAAGTCCACCAGGGTCGAACGTTTCATTACTGTCACGGAAAGAGCTGTGGTTGTAGAAAGGGGTGGGTGGGGTTTTAGTTAAGTTGTAACCTTCGCATTGGTTAACGGTGGGTGCAAAGAGGTGTTGTTCCATAGAGGGTCTCAAAACTGTGGTGTTTTTGAGGTGCAACCTCTTCAGACCGGGTTTAAAACCAAAAGAACGTCTCTTGCACAAATTTGGGAGCGTGGTTCGCAAGCATCCAACGAAAATGTTATGAAATTGCGAATTCTTCTCTTCCTGAGGATGCTCACAAAAGTAGGAGGTGATTGACGGTGAAGCACTTGGGAAAGATTTCTCGTTATCCTCTTGGTCAAACACCAAAGGAGTTGAAACCTCGAAGACTTTTTCGATTTTTCTTGGTGCGGATTTTTCCTTAATCTTCTCTTTGATCCTTGATATGAATTTGTCAGCTAAATCCATAAAAGCATTGCGAGTACTTTCCATGCGTGCTTCTAGGTGCTGGTTTTGTTTTTCCTGATTATTCATGAAGGTTACCATTATCCCTTCAAACTCCTCTTGTCGTGAACGTTCATGAAAATTATGGTTGATAACCGCATTCATACGTAAATTAGGATTCCACACGGTTTCAGCAGCAGGTTTCTTAACTCTCATTAATTCTTTTACCTGCTTCTCGATACTTCCTAATAACTGCTCTTGGGTGGCGTGTGCGTAATCAAGTTTCCCCTTGCGTGGAAACATCGGGTCCTCCCATCCTTCTTCTTCGTATTGTGCCAACCCCTCAAGAACTTTCCAGCATTCGTCAATGCTAAGTCTGTTTAGCCTGCCCTTGGCTGCGTAATCTATAGCTCTCCTTGTTTGATAGTTAACTTTATCGTAAAAGATTTGAATCTGGAGCCATGGTTCAATGCCATGATGAGGGACTTTTCGGAGCAGGTCTTTATATCGAGTCCATGCTTCATAAAGAGTTTCATTTTGACGTTGTTAGAACATCAAGATGTCATTTCTAAGCTTAGTAGTTCTCCCCGGTGGGAAAAATTGAGCAAGGAAACGAGTGGTGAGATCATCCCATGTGGTGATGGATCCCGCGGGTAAACTCTCAAGCCATTGACTAGCTTGATCACGTAGAGAGAATTGGAATAGGCGTAATCGGGTTGTCTCTCTAGTTGCAACATCTAGGTCTATGAAATCTATGATTTTTAGGAAGTCCTTGAGATGTTGATTTGGATCTTCGGAACGACGTCCATAGAATGCACATCCGCTTTGCAACAACCGGATGGTGTCGGATCGCAAGGGGTCACATTGGCTCCGGTGAGCTCAATGGTGTTTCGATAGCCTTGGTGGCTAGGTCGGGAATACTCTCCTACGGTTCGGGGCCTAAGAGGTTCTAGTGGTGGGTTTTGTTGCGGTGGGATGACGGGTTCAAAGATGTTCCCATCGTCCATGATGTCGGGTGGTGAAGAGTTACGAACAAAAACACAAAGAAATAAGATAGACTAAAGAGAACCTAAAAATAAAAATAAAATCTTACTAGAAAGGAATCTAGCAAGTAGACCTAATAAAAAGAGATTCTAACCTAGACAATAACTATTCCCCGGGCTGCGGCGCCAAAAACTTGATGCGTGGGGTTTGCACCAGGCTTTACCTCTCAAGGGATCTTGAGAAGCTTACAACCCCCACCAGGCAGTGTACCTGATCGATGTAGAATAGTATAATGACAAGTACTGGGGGATTGATCGTTCAGCTAGGAATAATGTCACTAGGATTAGAAAACCTAAGGATTAAGTCTAGAGATGAGGGATGATTCTTTTTGTATTTTTATATTTTTAGGAAAGCAATTAAAAATCTTGGGTTTGAAGGATTTGGGCGGAATTAGTTGCTAGTCAACTAGCCCAATACTAAGATGCAATCAAAATAAAATACTAAAAATGAAATTAAACTAATTATACTAAGGTTGTGAGCAATAAGTTGGAGAAATGTGTTTACTTAGATTTCACTACTCCCTAGATATCTTTTACATGTTAATTACTTGTTATAGTTGCGTGGATGACGGATTGTATTCCTTAATACCATTCATGGGGTGGCGTACTTAACTCCCCAATCCTATGAGTGCCTACTTCACTCCTATGTCGAGCCGGCTAAGAAGCTCCTAACATGGGATCATTAGAATTTACTCATGCATTAAATACAACCAATAAAACCTAGTACACATCGGTTCATGTTTCCTAAGACGTTCAAGCATGTTACCAATTGGAGATCTGCCAGTTTTCTTAAGCCTAACATTGAAATCATTCATCCAATACAACCATAAACAAGTAATCAACACATAATTAACATCTAGGTTTCATTAGATCTAAGCAAACACAATATAAATCTAGCCTAACATGGTGGAATCAAGACAAGCACAAGATATAGACAACCAACACATAGACATATTGATTGAATTAAGAGAATACTTATCTCAATAGCACATGTAAGGGTTCAAGGGCTGAAAACCCTTGAATATACTGTAAAATTCGTACAAGGTTCGGCCTTAGGGTTTCTCCAAAACTTGTTCCTCTTAATCAATGAAAATTAGAAAACTATATATAGATTTTAGGAGGTGACGGCGTCAAGAACAAATGTGTGACGCCGTCATCTCGCCGCCAAATAATTCCTGGGACTGCCTAGATCTGGATCTAACGCCGTCATGTATACTCCTTATGCAGGCCGTCATGACTTTAACTCTTGACGCTCTTCATGTGACGCCTTCAGGTTTGTACTGGGTCGTCATGGACTTTACTCTTGACGTCGTCAAATACTTCCTCTTGACGCCGTCAAACACTGTTCTCAGCATGAAAAATTAAGTCTTTGGCGTTTTCTTTACTTTTATGCTCCAAAAACGTCTGAATTGCTTCCTTTTCCAGATTTCACTCCCAAAGTACCTAAAATCACAAAAGGAACGATTTAGGGCAATATTTGATCAAATAAATTCAATTCCGGGCTTAAATGACCCCCTAAAAGTGGTTCATTTTTCGCCTCATCACTTACATAAAATGGTTTATATATATTTCATAAAAAAATATGTATAAGTTTAAGATATGTCTTGTGAAAAATGGTGTTTATTTGTTTTTGAGAAGGTCGAGTATGGGAATAAGAACTGTCTATGGTTCTCATTTACCAAACTTGTTATGTATTTGGTTCATCAAGTGTTTCTTTCGTTGAGGTACGCTTGTGGATGTTTTATGGGTATGTGTATTTTCTTTGTATAGGTTTTCATGAAATATTTTATCCGTGTCTACTTTTATTGGGAAAAATTTCTCATTGTGTTTTTCTAGCTTTGATTTTGATGTTCGTTACTTCGTTAGTCGGAAATTCGTACCCCTTTTGAGTTCGTTGATATACGTTTTTGTTCGACCGGTTTCATGGTTCGCGTCGTTTACTTAGGATAGATTGTCGTTTTGAATATCAATTTGTTCGTTGAAGAGGAAGAGGGTGTTTGCCAAGTTGTTCGAGTGAGAGGTTTAGCTTCAAGATGTACGTTCTTCGGATTGCGTGGGCATCGGGGAGGTGGAAGATCCATAAGAGGAACTGTGTGATACACGATTTAAAGTTGGGAAGTAGAACTTGGAGATGATATTTATATGGAGCAGAAAGTGTTATCTACTCAGGTCATAAGAATCTTTAGCATATATTTGACAAGAGGCTAATATATGTTGAAGAGAAGTTGGGTGTGGAATTTCTCAGTGACTACGATTGTCTGATTTGCCACTGTCAAGGAAGGGCAGACATCGTGGTAAGAGCGCTGAGCGGGAGTGAACGAGTGAAACTTAGATGTTGAGAGCAATGATTATGATAATTCAGTTCGGAGTTAAGAGGATGATATTGACAGCCTAGAGAGAGAGGTTCAAGGATGAGAACATGTAAGAAGAATGATTACTTGGTTTAGACCAGTAAATGGAAAGGAACGAGGATGCAGGAATGTACTTTGTGGACCAGCTATTGGTTTCATTGAGAGGAAGCGTAAGGACATCAATCATGCAAGGTATTTGATACATCCGATAATGGATAAGACATATCATTACCTTTGCAAGAGATGTATGGAGGAGTAGGCGAGACTTTTTGCTCGGTGAGTTGGTAATGAGCCATGGGGTGTCGCAAGAAACATGATGAAATACTTACTTTGCGATAGTGGTAAACGTGTTATGGAGTCTTGAGAACGCGTATGTAGATGAGTGCGACTTATCATTCTCTAATGAGTGAACTAAGTGAGCATACAAATCAGGCGTTGGATGGTGAGCTGAGAGCATGGGTGTGTTTGATTTTGGAGGAAGCCGGGGTATACATTTAGCCTTAGCTGAGTTCTCCTATATCAAAAGTTATCATTCTAGTATTGAGTATGTGTCGTGTGAAAAGTTGTATGGATGGTAATGTAGGTCACCTGTTCTGTGGGCAAAGTTTGGAACAAGCCAACTAATTGGTCCTGAACTAGAACGAGAGACTATGAATAAGGTTTTCTGACTAAGGAAAGATTTAAGGTAGCAAGAGATCGCCAAAAGAGTTATGCGGATTATTGCCGTAAACCCTTGGAGTTTGGTGTTGGTGATATTGTGAGGTTAAAAGTATCTCCTTGGAAGGGTGTGGTGGTTTCGGTAAGAAAGGCAAGCTAGCACCGAGATACGTAAGACCGTTTGAGATTTATGGAAAGGATTGGATTTGAGACATATTGGTTGAATTTGCCTGAGGAGTGAAGTAGAGTGCATGATACGTTTCACGTATCTAATGGAAAGAAGTGGTTGGCGGATGCTAGTCTGCATGTGCCATTAGATGAATGTAAGGTCGACAAGACTCTTCGTTTTGTTGAGAAACATATGGAGATTATGGATCGAGATGTTAAGGGCTTGAAGTGTGGTGAGATAGCGTTGGTAAAGGTATGATGGGATTCTGAGCGTGGTCCTAAGTTTACTTGGGAACGTGAGGATCAGATGAAATTTAAGTACCCAAATTTGTTTGCTGTTGTGGTTGGTGAAGTAGATCGTTTGTAGTTGGATTTTAGATTGTGGGAGTTAGATGCGGGTTATTCATAAATGTTTGTTTTATAGGTATTTGTCATTTGTGATTCCGTCTTGCGGTTACCATTTGGCTTTTCATTTGGTTCAGGGGTATCGTACCTACCTGTGAGAATTCGTTTGGATTGTTGGTGTTATTGATCGGGGAGTGTATCTATTTGCGTGTATCATTGGAGTGACGGAATGTTTTCTATCGTGTGAATTCGAGTATTTAGTCGGTTCACATTTTTGCGATTCTTTCTCTGTGATTTTATGGGGTGGTATTTATCCGCTTAAAAGTCCATAAATTTCCTTTTGCTATTGTAAGTGGTGACTATAGTAGTTGAAATCTCGGGACGCGATTTCCCTAAGTAGGGGATGATGTAACAACCGTGGTTTTAGCAGGTCAGTTTGACTGATAGTCTTGACTCGGTTGACGTTTGTTTGGTGTGTATTAGGTGTTTGAAGTGATATATGAGTGATATAGGTGAGTTTTAGCACTAAATCCCTTTGCGTAAATGGTTTTATTGTGATTTGGAAAGTTTGGAATTTGGAAAAATTCATTTTGATCACCTTTGTGGTGTTGAAATGACTTGTGTAGTTTTTGTGTTTTTGTGTTTTTGCGTAACGAGTCTTCGTTCAAGTTATCGAGCATTAGTAAGTTACGGGAATGTTGTTTTTGTAAAGAAATGCTTATGGAGTGTGTGAAAATCTATTTTTGGAAACTTTATTTTGAAAATGATTATTTTCTGTGTCGTAAAATTAAGGTTTATCGCGAAAGACGTTAGGTTTTGTTATGGAAATACATAAAATATGAAAAGTATGAGGTTTTGAGTGTAATAAATAAATTAATAAAATAAAAAAACAAAACATATATATATATATATATATATATATATATATATATATATATATATATATATATGTATGTATGTAAAATTCGGCCAAGAGGGTTTTTAGGGGAAAAAGGAAACCCAATTGTAGCCCAATTATAAATCTAAGTTAGGTAATTATCCACCAAATAATATAAATACAAAATCAAGGTTCCCAAAACTATTTTTCCTGCAAATTAAAATCAACCACAAGGAGAAACAAGGAGAAAATTTTAGGGTTTATAGTTTTCAAGCAATAATCAAGAATCAAGGTAAAATCTTTAAACCCTATGTTCAATTAATTGATTAATTAATCTAATTCATGTAATATTAAGTATGATGGATTAGGGTTTGTGTTAACTTCTGTAAATTAATTTTATTAAACATGTTGGGATCAATTAATGATAATAGTATGATGATTGGTTAAGAGAATTGAGCGTAAAACATGCTAGTTATTGAGTTAGGGTTTGGACAGATTTATAAGGCTGTAAAGATGTGAGTGTAAATAACAGATGGTGCCGAGTTAGGTCACGAATTTTAGGTCTAAATTGAAGTATAATGAAAGATCTTTCCAAAAAGTCCAGCCACGATCGATTTTAAGGTTGGGAAGTCGGTATTTTGATTTTTCTTTGTTAAGGTGTCAAAGCTGTCAGACCGGGACAGATTTTGGGTAAACGTTTGAGGGTGTCATGTGGTTGTAAAAGTGGTATTTTGACTAGGCCTTCTGGAATAGTTGAGTATTAGGTTATATTAGACTACCACGAAGAGGATTTGCGATAAAAACTAGTGGAAGTATTTTATGGAAATCAAAACTTTTTGGTGTGCGTTCAGATCCGAATTTGAGTAGTTTACAAGTTTGAATTTATTATGAGTATTTGTGTGTGTTATTGGTCCATGGACTTCTGGGATTAGCTTCTATGCTTATGAGAGACCATGGTAAATTTTTGGTGTGAGTTGTTGAGCTTTATTTGTCGTGATTTTATGTGGGCTAATGTACCAAAAAATTATGCATTTTCTGATTTTAAAGGTGCAAGGGATTTAGTGAGTGTTAGGTTATGGTGATGGTTAGTATGGTGTCTAGGAGATCCATGGTGGGTCATATGAGTCTTAGACATCCATCATATGAGTATTACATGGGTTGTAGCTTTTAGCTTGACCTTGTGTAATGTGGATTATTTTGGTGTATTATAGATTGTGAGTTATTTTTGTGGAAGCTGCGGAGTTTAAGGTGAGTTCATAGTCCCATATTTTTACTTTGTTTTAAACTTGGGATGGGAATGATGCTTGTCTTAAATGATTTGAATTACTGTGATTATGTGTATAGTGTTAAAGAGCTTGGACTTTTAATGTTATCGTATTTATGCTATATGTGAACGGTAATGATATGATGTATGATAGCTGTGTGGTCCAATTGGGAGGGTGCTTACCCTGTTGCTCGTGCATACGACCTAATTGGAGAGTAGCATCCCTACTCACTATTTTTGTACTATGTTGTCCAATCGGAGGGTATTAATTTACCCATTATTTTGGGAGCGGGGGTCACGATCCGACCCGGTATGATGTGTTTTGGAGCGGGGGTCACGTTTCGGCCCGATGGTTGCCTTATCTGTGACTTCTTCTCTTCTTCACTCCTTCGGGAGTGAGGATACCATCTTTGATCCCGGCATTTTCATGTATCATTATCTTGAGCCGGATACTTATCTCATCGGTGTGGAACTTTCATGTGCTTCAAATGTTTGTCCAAACATCTTGAATGAAAGTCCGGTTGAGATTGTTTCTTCCACATCATGCTTCCCCAAGGACAAATGAATTCGGGGTCGATTCACGCTAGCGACTCGGTAAACAAAAATAGAGCATGCTTATAGGGTTTTCACCCTCAGTGTGGGGGAGTCCCCCATGCTATGATTACAAGAGTGAAAAACAAAATGGTGTTTTCCACGCTTAGCTTGTAATGTTGCCCTTTTACGTTCAAAATGTCGGCATAATAGCTGAGATTTTGAATATTGAGGACAATATTCATGCTAAGTGTGGGGGGGGGGGGGGGGGGTATTCGCTATTCTAGCGAATTTTATCACATTTTACTATATAATACCCCCGTTTTAGCCAAAATTTCAAAATTTTCAAAAAATTTTTCACTGGTGCTTCAAAATTTTTGTGGTAATCAGTCCGCCTTGTCTAAACGACAAAAAGGATTGGCTAGTCCAGGAGCAGACGGCTCTTGGTAAAGACATCTCAAATCCGTTGACGGCTTGCAATTTGCCCAAAATTGTATGGTTCCTCAACTCCCCAAAAACAAATGAGTTGGCTAGCCCGCAAGATTATGGCTTGTGGTAAAGGCCGTGGAAAATCCATAATTGGTAATCAGCTCACCAAGATGTTGACTATTCCATCAAGAGCTGGCTAGTCCAGAAGCAAACGGCTTTTGGTAAAGACTACTCAAATCCGTTAACAGCTGGTGGTTTGCTCAAAATCACACGGTTATCAGGTGTGCCACAGTTCTTACACCTGGCTACTCCAGAAGTGATGGCTTTTGGTAAAGATTTTTTCAAATCCATCAAGTTTTCAAAACAGTATTGCTAGGGACTAGCAATAGTTTAGTGTGGGGGATTGATGAGTGCTCAAACACTCATCATTTTTGGTCTAATTTGAACTGCAAAACATACAAAAACACTCAGAAATGCATCAAAATACTAAAAATATTTCAAAATTGTGTTTTATATGTTTTAGATGCAAAATGAGCAAAAACAAATGAAAAACGTACAAAGTTTGCAAAATTGACAGTTTCAGTCCCCCAACTTTCATAAAATTACAAAACTAGTCCCTGGATATTCAAAATATAGAAAATTATCACCAAAGGTCCTTTTGAAATCATAAGTTGTCATATTTAGTCCTTTGGTGAAAATTTGGAAAGTTTTGGAAATTTACAAGTTTAGTCCCTGGAGTTTTGGAAATTGACAGATTTGGTCCCTGGGAAATATTTTTGGATGGAAAAGTCAACAAAAGTCTTTGAAAAATCAAAAGTTGGCAAAAATGGTCCTTGGATGAAAAGTTTGGAGAAAAGTTCATTTTGGTCCCTCAAGTTTCAATAATTTGCAATTTTAGTCCCTGAAGGACCAAAAGTGAAAAATTACATTTTTAAACCTTGGACTATTGAAAGTTGGAATATTTCACCCTTGATGATACTTTGGATGTTTGGCAAAACCAGCCACTAAATTTCAGAATGTTACATAATTGGTCCTTGTGGTTTTTAGTTACAACATCAAACGGACCCTATCTTATTTATTACCCAATAAACCAAATCCATTACCACCCTTATCACTCCAATCCAGCCCCCTGATCCTTGGCCCATCTCACAATCCCAAGCCCATTCCACCTCCCAGCCCACTCCAAAACAAACTACATCCCGTTAGTATTAAACCAGGTCAACACCCGGTCAAAACCACTTCCTCCTCACCTTTCCCTCCATTCCACTGCAAACCTAAACCACCCTGGTATTCATACCACTTGCCTCACCAACTCTGATACTTTACCCATCATTTGTTCCCTCTCCAAACACTACAAACAAAAATAATTATTGCCCTAGAAATGCTACAAGTTACCCACAACTGGCTTATATAGTTTTGGGCGCCAAAATCTCTTTTGATGGCTGGGATTGAGTTGAGATATCCAATGGCTGAGAACAGATGTGGGATAGAGAAAGGAGTACTCCAGGGACTATAAAAGAGATGAAGAAAAGCAAAAAGGATTTTTTTTTTAGAGTAGATAGTTAGTTTTTAATCCTTAGTGTAATTTAGGGTCGAATTTAATTAAATCAATGTAATGTTTTAAAATTAAGTGTTGTAATTTCTACTTTCAGTTGTGTAACCAATTTCAATAGGAAATACAAGTCAATTTTAATTTTAAATCTTTGCAATTCATTTTTATGTTTGGAGCCTTACAGTCCATTTAAAGTAGTGCAGCTTTGATAAGCTTCCATAAACTTGATTATGGTTTACTAAGGCTCATTATAGCTTTACATAGCTATTGTGAGATTATTGCTTCAAGTACACTGTTACATCTCATAAGCTCAAGAGAGTCAACAAAAGTCAACTTGGTGTAATCAGCAGTTGGAATAAGCTTATTGAGCTTATTTAAGCTTTATCAGCCTTGACAATGCTTCTTTGGTGTTTTCAATCTTGATAAGTTCCCTAATCCTTTTCATTTTTCATTTTCACTTCTTTATAGCTTATTGTGTAAACTGCTTGTCATTAGTTTCTTTAATCCCATTTTCAGTTGTTGATGCTTATTTATGGTAATATGAGCTAAGTATGCTAATTTGGTAGTCAAGCTACCTTTGGTTCACAATCTCACACCTTAACTGTGTTTATAGTAACCAAGTAGTGTTCACATTAGTCTTTTTTAGGTCCAGTTGTTTATCACTAGTTTTAATAAGCTTATTATACCTTAGGGTAGATTATTAGACCATTGCTTTCCTAAATTTTAGCCTAGAAACTCTTGTGTTAACATTAATTGTCAAAACAGTCCACTTAAGGGGGTGTTTGGTTCATACCAATCCACCATGCTTAGGATGTTTATTATTGTTGTTTTTGTTAGAATCATTTACCTTAGGATATATTAGGTCTAGTAAACCCTCAAAATTAGGTTCCAATAGCAGAAAAGTCAAAATCCATTGCCACATTCCTTGACAGTTAACTGTCAAGGATATGAGACCTCAAATACACCCCAGTAGCTCAAAAGTAATAGGTTTAAAGTAATTTAGTTCTATTCTGCCTTATCACATCATAATTATTCAGTTAAGGACATTAGAAGTTCATATTAGTCAAAGTAACAAGTTTTTAGAAAAAGTCAATCTTGCCCATTTCAGATTTTTTCATTTCTAGCTGGATTTATTGTGAATTTTGTAGGAAGTTTTAGATCTTGAAATTTTTAGGAAAGGTTGTCCCCTAGCTCAACTACAAATCCCCCCCCCCCTCACCTCATTTTTAAGATTTTTCTGGTGGGTCCCACTCATCACCAAAGTCTGCTGCAGGGGGCATCACTCCCCTGCTGCAGCAGCTCATCAGACCACCACCACCACTTTGGTGGTGGTTTCTGATCACCCCAGTGGGGCCCACTACTCCCAACTTGTTCCTTTCAACTCCCCCCATGGTAGGCTTTAGATATTGACCATAGCTTTGACCTAAATGCCTGTGGACCCCACCTGAATCAAGCTCACAAATCTGTCCCATTTTCAGTTCCAAAACAAGAATCAAAGTGCTTATTTGTTGGCTTAATGCTTATTCTGTGGTCACACTTGAGTTTTTCCAGCTTAAACAAGTTCCTATAACTTATTTGGACTAGAATCAAGCATTGTGGGTCCCACTTTAAGCCATTTTAGCCCAATTCCTTGTTTGGTCAATGAAAGTCAACTGTCTTGACTTTTAGCTTATTCTCAGCTTAATTTTAAGTTCTAAAAATCTTCTTTTTACAAAAGTTTGTTACTTTTAGGTATAAATCAAATTTCCAAAAAGAAAATCCAAAAAAAGTCAATTTAATTTTTTAAGTGATAGTTTCTATTTAATTTAATTTAATTTTAATTTTCATTTTTACATTTTTATTAAGTAATTTGTATTTTTATATTTTTATTAATTTCCTTTTAGGTTAAAGTAATTATAATAATTTTCTCAGATTTTTATTTCATCATTTAGTATTAATTAGAATTAATCTTAGTTTTATTAATTATTAATTAATAATTAGTTTAAAATAGCATAATTAGTTTTTATTAAGTAAAACCTAGTTTTTATATTTTTTATAGCTTTTATATGTTATAAAATCATTTTAGAAATTTTATTAGAATTTTTACTGTTCATTTAGTATTTTTCTTAATTTAAAATAGTTTAATTAGGTAATTAGTAATTAATTAGTAATTAATTAAAATAAAAATCACAAAAAGACAAAAATACTTATTTTTATTTTTAAAACTTGTTTTTAGTTATTTTATAATTTTAGAAATTTTATTTTCATTTTTCTAGTGCTTAATTAGTATTAAATTATATTTAAGTATTTTAAATATTAATAATTAGTATTTAATTAATATTAAATAATTAATTAGGGTTAAAATTTATTTTAATTTTCTAAAAATTTTCTTTTACCCTTAGGTTTGTAAAAAAGTCATTTTCACCCCCTGGGTGTTTTCAGATTTCAGTTTTTACTTTTTATTTCGTACGCTTACGTTTTATTTAAACGTGAACGTACGCGTTTTAAGGTTTAAACATTTCTGGTTTTTCTGACTTTCCAGTATTGTTAATATAGTGTATTTAAGCTATTATCTTTCATATTCCAGTAGTGTAATCATCACAACTCACTTATACCCCTTTCCTGTCCAAATTCACCCGATCACAAGCCCGTTTGATAACAATTCACACCTCGTCGGGACATAACGACCTGGTGATACCTTATATTACCCGGAGCATTGACCTAGGCTATTTGACTTTGTTGACCATTATTTGGTCAATATAAGTTAGGTGGTTAAGCATCAATCAAGTTACAAGTTACAACCTCGCGTTTCCGCCGTGGCGGGGTGTGACAGGTTCTAACTATGCTTTCATTACGCTTATTCCAAAGGTGTCTAATCCTTTATTTAACAAAGATTTTAGACCTATTTCTCTTATTGGTCTTCATTACAAGATCGTGGCAAAAATTCTTGCAAATAGGCTTTCTAAGGTCATCGATTCTATTATTAGTCCTGAGCAAACCGCCTTTTATCAGGCCGGCAAATCCTTGATGGTCCTCTTATTCTTAGCGAGATTATTGATTGGTACAAGAAACGTAAAAAAAGATGATGCTTTTCAAAGTTGATTTCGAAAAGGCATTTGATTCCGTGAGCTGGAGGTATCTTGACTATGTTCTTGATAAATTGGGTTTCGGATCTAAATGGCGTAACTGGATTAAAGCTGGTCTTGTGTCGGCTAGGACTTCTATCCTGGTGAATGGGAGTCCTACTTCGGAATTTTCTTTAAAGCGAGGCTTGAGACAAGGAGATCCTCTTTCGCCTTTCTTATTTGTTATTGTTATGGAAGGTCTTCATATGGCTCTAAATGATGGTTTAACTGCTAATCTATTTCATGGCGTCAAGGTTGGTTCCTTAGGTATTCATCTTTCTCATCTGTTTTATGCAGATGATGTTATCATCCTTTCTGAATGGAATCAAATCGACATGGAAAATATTTCACGAATCCTTAACATATTTTACATAGCTTATGGCCTTAAGATTAATCTCCATAAGTCGAATGCCTATGGAATTGGGGTTTCATCAAATGAGATAGAGATTATGGCCTCTTACATGGGATGTGAAGCTGGTTCTCTCCCTTTCACTTATCTCGGTTTACCCATTGGTTCGAATATGAAGCGTCTAGCAAATTGGCAGGTTCTCATTGATCGTTTCAAGGCTAAATTGTCGGGTTGTAAGGCTAACCTTCTCTCCATTGGTGGTCGCCTTACTCTTATCAAATATGCGCTTGGTAGCCTGGGTATTTATTATTTGTCTATTTTCAAAGTTCGTGAAACGATCGCTAAATCTCTTGAAAGTCTTCGTGCTTTCTTCTTTTGGGGTGGTACTGATGACTCTAAGAAACTTGCTTGGGTTAAGTGGTCGAATATCCTTGCCTCCATGGATAAAGGTGGGTTAGGCATTGGTAGTCTCAAAGCTTTTAATATGTCTCTTTTATTGAAATGGAGATGGCGTCTTTTCCAAAACCCGAATGCTTTATGGGTTCACGTGGTTAAAGCTATTCATGGTGACGAAGCATGTATTGATCTTAGCGGTTGCAATACTAATGGGGTTTGGGCTAGCATTGTTGGTTCTATAAATCACTTGCATTCGAGTGGTATTGTTCCTCTAAACTCCATTAGATTCAAGGTTGGTGATGGCTCATCAATTCATTTTTGGAAAGACACCTGGTTAGGCAACGCACCCCTCTACATTAGATATAACAGATTGTATCATCTGGATAATAATAAATATTGTTCGATTCAACATCGCATTGCTAATGGTTCTTGGGCTTGGGATTGGAGTAGGTCGGTTAATGCGGGTAGAACAAAAACTGAGTTCGATGCTCTTATTTTCGATATTGCTAGTATAGAGCCTGATGATCTTGGTGTTTCTGATTCTTGCATTTGGAGTCTTTCCCATGAAGACTCTTTTTCGGTGAATACGGTTAGGAAGCACATAGATGAGCTCACTCTTCCTACCATATCCTCTTGCACCCGGTGGTGTAAGGCTATTCCTAGAAAGGTGAATATATTTATGTGGCGGCTGTTTCTAAATAGGCTTCCAATTCGGTTAAAATTATCTTCTAGAGGTTTAGAAGTTGACTCAATTACATGCCCAGTCTGCAACGTTTATGTGGAATCAGATCTTCATTCTTTTTTCACTTGTGACTCTGCTTCTGCTGTTTGGCATCTTGTGCGTACCTGTATTGGTTCTACTTTCCCTTCCTTTTCCTCTTGTGGTGAATGGGATTCTTGGTTTCAATCATGGCACACATCTAAAGAAAAGAAGGATCGCGCTTACGTCATTTTTGCAGCTACTTGTTGGACCATTTGGCGTTATAGAAATAGTATCACATTCAACTCTCATTTTATGAGGAAATGTGATATTTTTTATTACATATGTCTTTTTTCCTTTTCTTGGATCAAATTTAGAGGTAAGCTTTGTATTACTTGGAACGATTGGTTGCAATCGCCTTTGTGATTCTCTAGCACCTTGCTAGTTTTTTTTTTTTTTTTTTTTTTTTGTTCAAAAAAAATTGTGGAAAACTGGGGGGGGGGGGGTGAATAGTTTTACGTTTTTTTAATTAATTTTGAAAACCTTTGTTTGCTTTTAAAACTTAGATTCGATCTTTATGTGAATTTAACTCTTGCACAATATGAACAATTATATGTAAGTAAATAAAGATGATGCAAGTAAAATAATGAAAGTAAAGAGATGGAAAGATCTAACCGCGACACAAAGGATTTATAGTGGTTCGGCTACAAGGACACCTTCCTTGCCCTACTCTACTCCCCGAGCACCTAACTCAAGAGTTCTCTTCACTATGTCAACAAGCTCACTTATGGCGGAGAAAACCTTATACACTTTCACTTACACCAATTTAACGACACTAAGCTAAATGTCGAGTTCTAATCCTAGCTAGAACCAATCTCACACCACTTGTATCTTCACAACTTCTTTCACGACTTCTCCACGACTTCTTTCACAACTTCTTCACAACTACTTCACTACTACACTACACTACCTCTTCACACCTTCACTACCTATATACCTTAGCTTCTCTACACCTTTGCTACTTGCACAACTAATCTACACACCTATGTTCACAACTAACTACCTAGTTTACAAAACTTATACACAAATGTATGAATGATTTACAAAGGATTATACACTAACAACTTGAGCGGGAGGATCACACAAAGTTGTAATACTTCTAATCTTGAAGGTTAGAGGTATTATTCTCTTGCACTTGAATGGATGAAGCTTGGATCACTTGGAAACAAAAGCTTATGATTATATGATCAAACGATTTAAGAGAATAGAAATGGAGATTTAGATCAGAAAGTTTTAAGTGCAAAAGGTGGGGAAAAAGTCCAGAAATGATCCAGTATTTATAAGCAAAGCTGGGTGATGAGTGCTCAAACACTCATCCTTTTTGGTCTAATCTGAACTGCAAAACATACAAAAATACTCAGTAATGCATCAAAATACTGAAAATATTTCAAAATTGTGTTTTATATGTTTTAGATGCAAAATGAGCAAAAACAAATGAAAAACGCACAAAGTTTGCAAAATTAGCAGTTTCAGTCCCCCAACTTTCATAAAATTACAAAACTAGTCCCTGGATATTCAAAATATAGAAAATTATCACCAAAGGTCATTTTGAAATCATAAAATGTCATATTTAGTCCTTTGGTGAAAAATTGAAAAGTTTTGGAAATTTACAAGATTAGTCCCTGGAGTTTCAGATTTTGGCAGATTCAGTCCCTGGTGGGATATTTTTGGATGAAAAATCATTTTTAATCCTTGGAAGTTTAAAAATATTCAATATGGTCCTTGGATAAAAGATTTTACAAAATGGCAACTTTAGTCCCCGGATTTTGAAAATCGACATAAATAGTCCCCGGGTGATTTAAAATGGGAAAATCACATTTTTGGTCCTTTGGTTGTTTTAACATGGCAAGTTTAATCCTTTTGATATCTTTTGAAACTTGTCTACACAGGTCCCTAAACTTTTCATAAAATACAAATTTGGTCCTTGTGATTTTTAGCTATAATACCAAACGGACCATTGTTTATTTAATTCCAAAACCAAACCCAATCACCACCCAAATCTGATCCACAAAAGCAGCCCCCCAAGCCCACTCCACACTCCCTAGCCCAATCACCACAACCGGCCCACCAAAAAAAAATTAACACCCCCGTTTGTTATTTAGAACGGTCAACCAATGGGTTGACCCTTCTTCCACCTCCCCCACACTTCTGATAATCCACTGCAACAAGCCATCTCCCCCCTCCTCTTCCCATAATTTGTCCCCCCTTCCAAACCACAAAACTCCAAGGATTCTTAATTGGTCCACAAAATACTCCAAGCAACCCACACCTGCCAATCCCCTGTTCCCGCCAAAATAAATTTAAACGGCCTTGATCAAGTAAGCAAATCCTACGGTCCAAATCCAAGTGGGAAAGAGAGAGAGTGTCTCCAGGACTATAAAAAGAAAAGAAAAAGAAGAGAAAGACAAGTAGTGTAGTGTAGAGTAGTTAACTTAGTTTAGTTTATGTCGAATTAGCTTAATTTTCCTATCTTATTGTAATGTTTTGACTCAAAAGCTTTGTAATAATCATTCTCAGTGTATGTTGAATCATTTTCAAGTATCAATTAAAGTATTTTCATTTATATTCAAATTGTGCAAGTTTTACCTTAAAGCTCAATTCATAGTGGAAAGTGTTTGTTTGTGTTTTTATGAACTGAGTTAGCAATACTAAAGACCTTAGATAGCTTATTCAGGCTATCAGTTACCATAAAACTTAGTGTAGCTTCAAAAAGCAAAATACCACAAAAAAAATATATAGTGAAAATCAGAAAAAGAAAGAAGAGTAGCAGTGGATGGGTTATGGTTTAGTAATCATGGGATTGTTAGGATTATGGATTTGAATCTGGTTCTCATTTAATCACTCACAAGGGATCTTCTGTAAGTCTATTTCTCAGTTCAAGTATCAAGTTTCTCAATATATTGTGATTTCAAGGTGTAGTGGTTAACTACTGTTGATGTTTGTCTGTTTGAGTTAAAAATAGCTTAGTGTAACCTTAGAATTCAATTTCAAGTCTTAGTTTGTAGGATTGCACCTTTAATTACCAAAACTGATTTTATAAGGGGTGTTTGGCACAGTGGTTTTGACCACTGTGTGTTGGTTCATTTGTTGCATTGTTAGTTTAGGTAACTTTCTTTTGATATTAGTAACACATTCAAGGCTTTAAAACACACCCCCGAGCTCCAAAAGTCAAAATCAACTCCATTTGCCCCTCAACTGTCCACTGTTGGGCAGTTGAGACCTCAAACCCCCCCCCCCTCTAGCTTATAATTGATAATTTTAGCTTAGGTTATCTTTTTCATAGCTTAACATAACTTCATAAGTCCTTAGGAATCAATTGAAACTCAAGAAAGTCAACTTTTTAAGTTTTAAGCAAAAAGTCAATTTGCCCATTTTTAGATTTTTGCAAAAGTTCAAGGAATATTAGTGAATTTTGTGGTTGTCTTCATGGCATGAAACTTGTTCTCTACCAGCTAGTCTTTGATTTCCTTGTTTCATTACATTTTTAGAATTTTTCTTGTGGGCCCCACAAAGCCACAAAGTGACTTGCAGGGCAAGGTCTGCCCCTGCATCCGCAGGTCTGCAGCCTACCACCACCTCTTTTGTGGTGGTTTATGACCACCACAGAGGGTCCCAAGCCACCAAATTTGTTCCTTCCATCCCCCCTCCTACCAGGGTGTATGGTTTGACCTTTGGGTTGACCTGAAAACCCTTGGGACCCACCTGGAATTACCCCCATTATCTGTCCCACTTTTCAGTTTCCAAGCATATTTCCAAGTGCTTAATTATGCCTTATTGCTTATTCTGAGGTACCTTTGTGCTTTTTCTGGCTTAATCATGTCCCTTTTACTTATTTGAACCTGATTCATCCAGAGTGGGTCCCACCTTAGCTGATTTAAGCTCATTTTCTCCTTTAGTCAAACAAAGTCAACTGTCTTGACTTTTAGCTTATTCTGTGCTTATTTTTAGCTTCTAAAAAGTTTGTTTTTATAAAAAGTTTTTATTTTTAGTTGTAAAGTAAGTTTCCAAAAGAAAAATCCAGAAAATCAAAAGTAATTTTAAGTGATAGTTTCTATTTAATTTTATTTAATTTTAATTTTCATTTTTATATCTTTATTAAGTACTTGTCATTTTTATATTTTTCTTAAATTTCTTTTATACTAAAGTATTTATAGTAATTTTCTTAGATTTTTATTTTATCATTAAGTATTTATTAGAATTAATTTTAGTTTTATTAATTATTAATTAATAATTAGTTTAAAATAGCATAATTAGTTTTTATTAAGCAAAACCTTGTTTTTATATTTTTTATAGCTTTTATATGTTGTAAAATAATTTTAGAAATTTTATTAAAATTTTTACTGTTCATTTGCCATTTTTCTTAATTTAAAATAGTTAATTAGATAATTAGTAAGTAATTAGTAATTAATTAATAGAAAATTCACAAAAAGACAAAAATATTTATTTTTATTTTTTATACTTTCTTCAAGTTCTTTTTAAGGTTTAGAAAATATTTTTGTAAATTCGTAGTTTATTTTGTAACCTTTATTATTTTTAGTTTATTTTAAATTAGATTTAAAATAGTTTTAAGTAATAAATTAGTGTTTAAATATTAAAATAATCATTTTAATAACTTTATTTTTATTTTAAAATTTTCTTTTACTTTTAAGTTTGTATAAAAGTCATTTTCACCCCCTGGGTGTTTTCAGATCTCAGATTTCACGTTTTATTTCGTACGTTTACGTTTTATTTAAACGTAACGTACGCGTTTTTAGGTTTAAATCGTTTCTGGTTTTTCCCACTTTCTTGTCTTATTCAAATAGCTTGTTTAAGCTATTTTCTAGTATATTCCTTAGTTCTAATCACTCAAAACCTTTTCCTGTCCAATTTCACCCGATCAAATAACCGTTTGTTAGCCATTCACACCTCGTCGGGACATAACGACCCGGGGAAACCTTATACTTCCGCGGAGCATTGGTTCTAGGCTGTTTGACCCTGTTGACCATCACCTGGTCAATTAGGTTGACCGTTTGGAGCCAATCAAATTTTGGCGCCGCTACCGGGGAGGTTGTGTGCGTATCTAAACGGTTTTTCTGATTAGTGTCTTTGGAATTCGTTCCATTGTACATTTATCCATCCTTTGTTCATATTTTCTTATTTTCAAAACAAAATGTTCCCGAAAACTTTTTAAATCAAGTTTTCAACGAACACAAAAAAACACAAAAACATTTTCTTTCCTATTTGTATAAAATGTTTATCCAAAAACCCAAAAATACTCTCCTTTACCCTTTCACATCTTTGATTCTTCATCCCTACCCCTCTATACACATTTGATTCTTTCTATGTCTCATCCACACTTTCTGGTTTGCCAATGGTGTGGTAATCCTCATAATGGTGGCAATTGCCCCGGTTGTGGTACGGTAGAGTCGGGAAACGGGTCTGTCTATAACCAGAATCCATATTCCTACCATGACACGACTGATTCATTCCATCAGTTACCACACCATCAGTCTCAGCAGTTTTACTGTTGTGAGTACTGTGGTGGTTCACACTACAGTTATGATTGTCAATCGGGAAACACGTTTGTCTATGAGCAGTTTCCTGGTAACGATTATAACTCTAGCACTTATCACCCACAGCCTCATCAGTTTTACTGTTGTGATTACTGTGGAGGTCCACACTCTAGCTCGGATTGTCAAACAAGGAAGCCATTTCCTTGTAACAATTACGACTATTCGTTTTCAGACCCACCTCCACAGTACGATATGATTCACACAACTCCTCAAGAAACCGAGCAAGACTTTTTACTAAAAGCTCTTGATATTTTAAAAGAACTTAAGGAGGAGTTGGTTACTGCACCGTTTCAAGACTCTCGTGAGAAATCTATGGCAGAATTACTTGCTGAAGAACGAGAGGCTAGAAACGAATTAAGTATGGAGGAATTACTTGTCTTAGAACAAGCAGCTATAACACGTGCCAAATTTCGTCAAGCTGCTCTTCTAGACTGTGATAATGATAGTGATAATGAGGACACCCTTGATATCCTTCAATTTTATAAGGGTTCCTCAGATTCATCAGTTGTGATTCCTTCCATTGAAAATCAGGGAGAAAATAATGAGACGGGGAAATTACTAGCCATTGAACAAATGGAACTTGAAAATTCCATGAATGCTAGCTCCTCTCATCTCCCTCAGTCTGTTGATATCACACCCGAAGTTCACACTCACTCTCTAAACATGGGGGATGAGCATCTTAGCACTGTTCCTAATAAGGAATCGGACGAATTAATAAAGTCTAGTGTTGAGATCCGTGTCCCAATCCCGAGAGAGTCACAGGGGACTTTTGACCAAGTGTGTGATATTCCTTCTCACCCTAATAATCCAAATGATCAAATTGAGACTGTCTCTGATTCCAGTGATGAATGTTTATCTTATGGAGACATTGAGTATGTTAATGCATCCCTTCCCCACTCTAATGTTGACTTTCTTCTCGAGGAGTTCGCCGATGAACTTACTCACTCCAATCCACTTCCATCAGGAGGTGATGATTATTTCTTTGATTTCAAAGATGATATGGAGGAAGTCGAAGCATTCCTTGCTCTAGATAGTTCAACTTCGTATGAAGTTGATGATAACTATCTTGATTCTGAGGGGATATTCTGTTCCTTGAAAGCTTATTGAATGATGATGATCCATCACTCAATTCTTATCTCAATATCGGGCTTAATGATTCACCCACTGATGAAAAGTCTTTATCTCATGGAGACATCAGTGATGTTGATGAAATATCTTTTGAGCCCATCATTGATCACCTTATCATTACTCCTCCGGAGTATGATAACCCGGGGGGAGATACTCTCAATCTTGAGAATTTGCAAATTCCCACCCACCCTCCCGGGTTGTTTACGAGCTTAACCTTTGAAATCCAAACTCAGGCTAATGAGCCTGTTCTCGAGGTTCCTTCCTCTCTTCTTCACTCCTTCGGGAATGAAGACACTATATTTGATCCCGGCATTTTCATGTATCATTATCTTGAGCCGGATACTTATCTCATCGGTGTGGAACTTTCACGTACTTCAAATGTTTGTCCAAAAATCTTGAATGAAAGTCCGATTGAGATTGTTTCTTCCACATCATGCTTCCCCAAGGACAAATGAATTCGGGGTCGAGTCACGCTAGCGACTCGGTAAACAAAAACAGAGCATGCTTATAGGGTTTTCACCCTAAGTGTGGGGGAGTCCCCCATGCTATGATTACAGAAGTGAAAATACAAATTGGTGTTTTCCACGCTTAGCTTGTAATGTTGCCCTTTTACGTTCAAAATGTTGGCATAATAGCCGGGATTTTGAATATTGAGGACAATATTCATGCTAAGTGTGGGGGGGGGGGGGGGGGGGTATTCGCTATTCTAGCGAATTTTATCACATTTTACTATATAATACCCCCGTTTTAGCCAAAATTTCAAAAATTTAAAAAAAATTTCACTGGTGCTTCAAAATTTTTGTGGTAATCAGTCCGCCTTGTCTAAACCGACAAAAGGGATTGGCTAGTCCAGGAGCAAACGGCTCTTGGTAAAGACATATCAAATCCGTTTACGGCTTGCAATTTGCCCAAAATTGTATGGTTCATCAACTCCCCGAAAACAAATGAGTTGGCTAGCCCGCAAGATTATGGCTTGTGGTAAAGGCCGTGGAAAATCCATAATTGGTAATCAGCTCACCAAGATGTTGACTATTCCATCAAGAGCTGGCTAGTCCAGAAGCAAACGGCTTTTGGTAAAGACTACTCAAATCCGTTGACAGCTGGTGGTTTGCTCAAAATCACACGGTTATCAGGTGTGCCACAGTTCTTACACCTGGCTACTCCAGAAGTGATGGCTTTTGGTAAAGAGTTTTTCAAATCCATCAAGTTTTCAAAACAGTATTGCTAGGGACTAGCAATAGTTTAGTGTGGGGGATTGATGAGTGCTCAAACACTCATCCTTTTTGGTCTAATCTGAACTGCAAAACATACAAAAACACTCAGTAATGCATCAAAATACTGAAAATATTTCAAAATTGTGTTTTATATGTTTTAGATGCAAAATGAGCAAAAACAAATGAAAAACGCACAAAGTTTGCAAAATTGGCATTTTCAGTCCCACAACTTTCATAAAATTACAAAACTAGTCCCTGGATATTCAAAATATAGAAAATTATCACCAAAGGTCATTTTGAAATCATAAAATGTCATATTTAGTCCTTTGGTGAAAAATTGAAAAGTTTTGGAAATTTACAAGATTAGTCCCTGGAGTTTCAGATTTTGGCAGATTCAGTCCCTGGTGGGATATTTTTGGATGAAAAATCATTTTTAATCCTTGGAAGTTTAAAAATATTCAATATGGTCCTTGGATAAAAGATTTTACAAAATGGCAACTTTAGTCCCCGGATTTTGAAAATCGACATAAATAGTCCCCGGGTGATTTAAAATGGGAAAATCACATTTTTGGTCCTTTGGTTGTTTTAACATGGCAAGTTTAATCCTTTTGATATCTTTTGAAACTTGTCTACACAGGTCCCTAAACTTTTCATAAAATACAAATTTGGTCCTTGTGATTTTTAGCTATAATACCAAACGGACTATTGTTTATTTAATTCCAAAACCAAACCCAATCACCACCCAAATCTGATCCACAAAAGCAGCCCCCCAAGCCCACTCCACACTCCCTAGCCCAATCACCACAACCGGCCCACCAAAAAAAATTAACACCCCCGTTTGTTATTTAGAACGGTCAACCAATGGGTTGACCCTTCTTCCACCTCCCCCACACTTCTGATAATCCACTGCAACAAGCCATCTCCCCCCTCCTCTTCCCATAATTTGTCCCCCCTTCCAAACCACAAAACTCCAAGGATTCTTAATTGGTCCACAAAATACTCCAAGCAACCCACACCTGCCAATCCCCTGTTCCCGCCAAAATAAATTTAAACGGCCTTGATCAAGTAAGCAAATCCTACGGTCCAAATCCAAGTGGGAAAGAGAGAGAGTGTCTCCAGGACTATAAAAAGAAAAGAAAAAGAAGAGAAAGACAAGTAGTGTAGTGTAGAGTAGTTAACTTAGTTTAGTTTATGTCGAATTAGCTTAATTTTCCTATCTTATTGTAATGTTTTGACTCAAAAGCTTTGTAATAATCATTCTCAGTGTATGTTGAATCATTTTCAAGTATCAATTAAAGTATTTTCATTTATATTCAAATTGTGCAAGTTTTACCTTAAAGCTCAATTCATAGTGGAAAGTGTTTGTTTGTGTTTTTATGAACTGAGTTAGCAATACTAAAGACCTTAGATAGCTTATTCAGGCTATCAGTTACCATAAAACTTAGTGTAGCTTCAAAAAGCAAAATACCACAAAAAAAATATATAGTGAAAATCAGAAAAAGAAAGAAGAGTAGCAGTGGATGGGTTATGGTTTAGTAATCATGGGATTGTTAGGATTATGGATTTGAATCTGGTTCTCATTTAATCACTCACAAGGGATCTTCTGTAAGTCTATTTCTCAGTTCAAGTATCAAGTTTCTCAATATATTGTGATTTCAAGGTGTAGTGGTTAACTACTGTTGATGTTTGTCTGTTTGAGTTAAAAATAGCTTAGTGTAACCTTAGAATTCAATTTCAAGTCTTAGTTTGTAGGATTGCACCTTTAATTACCAAAACTGATTTTATAAGGGGTGTTTGGCACAGTGGTTTTGACCACTGTGTGCTGGTTCATTTGTTGCATTGTTAGTTTAGGTAACTTTCTTTTGATATTAGTAACACATTCAAGGCTTTAAAACACACCCCTGAGCTCCAAAAGTCAAAATCAACTCCATTTGCCCCTCAACTGTCCACTGTTGGGCAGTTGAGACCTCAACCCCCCCCCCCCCTCTAGCTTATAATTGATAATTTTAGCTTAGGTTATCTTTTTCATAGCTTAACATAACTTCATAAGTCCTTAGGAATCAATTGAAACTCAAGAAAGTCACCTTTTTAAGTTTTAAGCAAAAAGTCAATTTGCCCATTTTCAGATTTTTGCAAAAGTTCAAGGAATATTAGTGAATTTTGTGGTTGTCTTCATGGCATGAAACTTGTTGAAACTTGTTCTCTACCAGCTAGTCTTTGATTTCCTTGTTTCATTACATTTTTAGAATTTTTCTTGTGGGCCCCACAAAGCCACAAAGTGACTTGCAGGCAAGGTCTGCCCCTGCATCAGCAGGTCTTTAGCCTACCACCACCTCTTTTGTGGTGGTTTATGACCACCACAGAGGGTCCCAAGCCACCAAATTTGTTCCTTCCATCCCCCCTCCTACCAGGGTGTATGGTTTGACCTTTGGGTTGACCTGAAAACCCTTGGGACCCACCTGGAATTACCCCCCATTATCTGTCCCACTTTTCAGTTTCCAAGCATATTTTCAAGTGCTTAATTATGCCTTATTGCTTATTCTGAGGTACCTTTGTGCTTTTTCTGGCTTAATCATGTCCCTTTTACTTATTTGAACCTGATTCATCCAGAGTGGGTCCCACCTTAGCTGATTTAAGCTCATTTTCTCCTTTAGTCAAACAAAGTCAACTGTCTTGACTTTTAGCTTATTCTGTGCTTATTTTTAGCTTCTAAAAAGTTTTTTTTTATAAAAAGTTTTTATTTTTAGTTGTAAAGTAAGTTTCCAAAAGAAAAATCCAGAAAATCAAAAGTAATTTTAAGTGATAGTTTCTATTTAATTTTATTTAATTTTAATTTTCATTTTTATATCTTTATTAAGTACTTGTCATTTTTATATTTTTCTTAAATTTCTTTTATACTAAAGTATTTATAGTAATTTTCTCAGATTTTTATTTTATCATTAAGTATTTATTAGAATTAATTTTAATTTTATTAATTATTAATTAATAATTAGTTTAAAATAGCATAATTAGTTTTTATTAAGCAAAACCTTGTTTTTATATTTTTTATAGCTTTTATATGTTGTAAAATAATTTTAGAAATTTTATTAGAATTTTTACTGTTCATTTGCCATTTTTCTTAATTTAAAATAGTTAATTAGATAATTAGTAAGTAATTAGTAATTAATTAATAGAAAATTCACAAAAAGACAAAAATATTTATTTTTATTTTTTATACTTTCTTCAAGTTCTTTTTAAGGTTTAGAAAATATTTTTGTAAATTCTTAGTTTATTTTGTAACCTTTATTATTTTTAGTTATTTTAAATTAGATTTAAAATAGTTTTAAGTAATAAATTAGTGTTTAAATATTAAAATAATCATTTTAATAACTTTATTTTTATTTTAAAATTTTCTTTTACTTTTAAGTTTGTATAAAAGTCATTTTCACCCCCTGGGTGTTTTCAGATCTCAGATTTCACGTTTTATTTCGTACGTTTACGTTTTATTTAAACGTAACGTACGCGTTTTTAGGTTTAAATCATTTCTGGTTTTTCCCACTTTCTTGTCTTATTCAAATAGCTTGTTTAAGCTATTTTCTAGTATATTCCTTAGTTCTAATCACTCAAAACCTTTTCCTGTCCAATTTCACCCGATCAAATAACCGTTTGTTAGCCATTCACACCTTGTCGGGACATAACGACCCGGGGAAACCTTATACTTCCGCGGAGCATTGGTTCTAGGCTGTTTGACCCTGTTGACCATCACCTGGTCAATTAGGTTGACCGTTTGGAGCCAATCACTGGGGGCTGGAGTAGCGTGGCCACCCCCTTAATTAGGGGCTGGTCCCCTTAATAATTAAAGGGGCCGCCCAATAAATCCGTTGCCCAGCTTTGTCTTTTTTAGGGGAATGTTTTTCGGGAATATTTTTGCCATTTTTGGTTGAAACTTTGAATTCATATATTTATAATGAATTTAGTATATTTATTTAATACCAAAAATGATTTTTTAAAAGATATAAAATGTTTACGAGATTTTATAAAAAATCTAGTGTTTAAGAAAATGTTCCTTTGTTCTTAAAATGCATTATGCATTTTGTTTATTCATACCTTAAGTGATTGAGTTGTAGAAATGTATATTACAACTAAATACTTGTTTACGTACTAATCTTTGCGATTAATGATTTTACATTTTGTGATTATCAAAATGTAGAGATATCGAAAAGTATTAATAACGTTTGTAGACATTATTTATATCAACAGATATCGTAATTGAACTCACTTAGCTGATTCTTAACTAGGCTTCACATATAGTCTACCTCATCTAAAAATCTTGAAAGAGAATTTTCATTAAGAAGTTAGGTGCACGAATAAAGTTGTGTCAAGTATATAACCAACCCCTACTTAATCATTCCATGGGTCTATTTGTGGTTTAGCTAGGTTTCACACATATGCATTGTGTCAAGTAACATTTAAATGGTCTAACTGCAGCTAAAAAACAGCAGGTAAGTGAGCATGTGCTTTAAGTATCTGAATGAGGTGTCTAATAGCCAAATAATTATGCATGTGAGTACTTAAATCAATATTAGAAGAACATGGTGCAAATGGATGTTCTTTATTAAATAAGAGTTGAGGTACTGATTTGTTAGGAGGTATGTCTATATGTAACTGCATATGACTAATGTTGTTGTTGATCGATATCGTATGTTATGTTATAAAAGAGTAATCCCAGCTATCCTTTAGGAGTATTCTTTGGATAATTTTCATAATAATTATTGTGATCTCTTTCTTCCGTTTGGTTTCCTGACTCCCTTTTTCAAGATTGCATTATAATTTCAACGACATGTTTTGTTTGCAGGCTGTTTCAAAACCACCCAAACCCATGAGATGAGGCATGCCCACCCGCTTTCCTCAGGTTTGCAAATTTAAAGGCCTTATACCATTTATAGGTACTTACATTGTTTATCCTGAAATATTTGGTTAGTTTTGGGCATTTTCTTTGATTTAACTGGGAAATTAAATACTCCTCTTTATGTGGATTTGTTCTAGATTTGAGTTCCGGCTCCGTGTTTTGTTGGCGCTTACAAGCTCACAGTCATTGCTTGTGTGAGAAATATAGATATCAAGAACTTCTCTTTTACGATTGCACTGCGTAATTACTTTTCTGTATCTGATGTCATGTTTTCCTAATACAACTTATCGCTTCAAATCGATTAATTGAATGAACAAGTATTAGTTGTTTTTAACGATAGTCACTACATTAGAGTCTTTATAAATAACATGATCTTCCCCTCGCATTTTAGGTCCGTAGTTAGAGGTGGCGAGATAGGTGGGTCGGGTAATGTGTATAACGGGTAAGGTTTAATGGGACTTTTTTGATACAGTTGGAAACGGGTTAGGTTGGGTTGACCCACCAACTTTGACCTGCTGGAGTTGTTATTTTTTTAATGTCCTAAGGGGTTTGAAGGAATTAGTTGCTGTGAGAAACTACTTTACGTATGGTTTAAAATTACTTGCATCAAACTTTTTTGACCGTATCATGTTCTACTTTTACATTGACCAAGTGTACCTGATCACATCTACTAAGATTGTTGTCATAGATCATGAAATTTTAGAAACAGTGTAGGGGAAACACAAACTTTAATATTCAGAAGTACATGACACGGTTGTTGGAAGATGATTTTAAAAAAGTACTTTTGGTGCACAAGAGAACTATGAATATGTAACCATCATGTGATGTGATTTATCTGTTTATACATTTTAAAGTAAGTTACATATACTTGTTATTAAGATAAGATAAGAACAAGTCATTAGCTAAGTTTTATAGAAGATTACCAAAGTAATGACAATCAAGTAATAATCCAGTCTGTTTCTATTCTGATTTGCATACGCCCTAAACTAATTGATATACTCTTAGTTTATATATTTTTTTTAATTGTAAGTGAGTTATAGAATTTGGTGGTCTGTTAAGGTTGCTACATATGAGTAAAGTTAAAACATAACAATGTGATAGCCCAAACTGAGAGCATTTTACATCTGGTATATCCATTTATAAGTAAACATGGCTTTTTGTACCTTCAGTTATAATGGAAATTTTTGTTATATTGTCCAAAATTCCCTTTATAATATAATTTATTACACAATGTTCAGATGATTGAATCGTTGTTCCCGCATGAAAAGGGTGAAACAAGCATGAAAAGGGTGAAACATGTCAAGTCGATAACTTATCAAAGAAGGCACTTAAGGAAGCTTCCGATCAATCATTGAAGGGCTATTGAGAGTAAATGTAAGATTATCGGAATGTTAGATTACTTTTGATACTAACCAAAATATTGTTCTATATTAAAACATTTTCGTCAACAAATTTCTTGATTTCAACAGTTCGGTGCATGGTTTGGAAGTGGAGCCAATGGGTCATTTTGGTATGTCTCTATACTTTCAAAACCATGGGAAGTTGTCGAACCATGTCAAAATATATTTAAAGCAACTCTGCTGAAACGTGTATACTGATGGTATGTTATGATTCACTTGATAATGTAGAAATGGTTGAAAGTATGAAGAATGTTGCAAAACTTGATGTTGAACTTTCTGTGGAAGAGCGGCATCTGCTTTCAGTTGGGTACAAGAATGTCATTGGGGCAAGGAGGGCCTCTTGGCGTATCATGTCATCCATTGAACAAAAAGAGGAATCAAAATGAAATGAGAGCTATGTCAATCTGATCACGGGCTATCACAAAAAGATTGAGGATGAGCTTTCCAAGATTTGCAGCGACATTCTCGATATCATTGATAAGCATCTGATACCATCTTCTGGTAAAGGAGAAGCTACTGTTTTCTACTACAAAATGTGAGTCATATTAATCTACAATTTGGTTATTTTTAACTGTCTGATAAACATGCGGACTACTACTGTTTTGACTGTTGCTATTAACTTTTCCAATGTAGTTAAATATTAAATCTTGCATATATAATACATTCAACATAAGACAAAATATACAGTAAGCTCTGGACTTTATAACCTACTTACACATCTTTCTTAAAAAAATGGTTTTCTTGTATTGTTTTGATGTATACTAAAACAGGAAATGTGACTACTTCTGATACCTTACTGAGTTCAAGAAAGGTGAGGAAAGAAAGGAAGCTTCCGATCAGTCATTGAAGGGCTACGAGACATGCGTTTTTAGTTCAATAACAGTATTTCAAACTTTGAAAATACGGTTAAATTAGATAATCTATATATGTTACATTGATTTTTCTAAACATTATTTGCGATAAACCTTGTAGGCTGCTTCTGTTTCTGCAAACACAGAGCTCCCTTCAACCTATCCAATTCGTCTCGGATTGGCTCTCAATTTCTCAGTCTTCTACTACGAAATCATGAATTCACCTGAAAAGTAAATCCTAAGTACCATTTTCACATGTTTGCTCAATACTTGGACATGAACTTTGATGTTTATTATCACACTATGCTAAACGATTAACTTACAGGGCCTGCCATTTAGCAAAAGTAGCTTTTGATGAGGCAATTGCCGAGTTGGACACCTTAAGTATGGAATCATATAAAGACAACACCTTGATCATGCAGCTGTTGAGAGATAATCTTACTCTCTGGACTTCTGATTTGACTGAGGATGGAGGTAATATTTCACATATTCAAATATTATGTTGGTTCCAAATAATAATTTGGGATGTCCCAAAAAGAGTAACATAAAAATGTAAAGTATCTAGAGTCTAGACAACGAACAATTGAATGTGATCATATTGATCAGGATCTTCATTCATAATAAATTGTAGAACACACAATGTACATGGAAACAAACAGATGCACACTCACTCCTATTAAAATCGTATGATGCCCAAGTAGACCCATAGTTAGTTTAATCGAAGTGTTTAAAGCCATAATAAACTATCTAAATACCCCTTAATACATAGCTTTACAGAAGTGCTACATTATACTGTTTGATGGTAATTGTGGATTGAAGCTGTGTAGAAAAAGTAAAATGTTTCATCTATATTAGGATATGGTTTTGTGTATACGTAGAATCTATATAAGTATATAACGGGTTTCATGTTTTACTGCAGGAGATGAGAACCCTAAAGGCGAAGAGGCAAAAGCAGCTGAACCAGAGGTAAGCACCTTTATATTTGTGTTAGCCTGTGTAGATGTGCTAATTGCGACCTATTTACTAATAATGGTTCGATTTGTGAATGGCTCGACCTGTTTTTTTTATAATTAAAGAATCTAAAACTGGACCTTCTTGCAGCAGAAGCAGTGATTATGAAGTTCTTACCAAGTGCCTGAGAAGTTGGTATGTCTTTTTAAGAATGGAATTGGATCTTTACTTTGTCAACTCCCACACCACAACCTTTATTCTAACACCTTATGGATTATTTTTAGTCTTTATTTTGTCAAACGCAGCCAAATTTCTTTTATGGAAATGATTTAAGAAATAGTTTAAAGTATTGGAACCTGGATCTTTGCTTTGTCAACTCTCACACCACGATACATGAACGTTTATTACATTAATAGTTACAAGCATAGTAGTTTATAGTATTATCGACTCATTACTTATTATTCTTTTCAAAAAATAGTTCAATCATTTTACGTTCGTTGTGCTTTCTTACTTATTTAGACACTTAATTTCTTGATGCATTATTTCTTTAAAAACCCGGCGGTTCCGCGGGTCTATAAGCTAGTTGTTGATTTAAATGAGAAAATGAACAATAAAATGTAGGTATTAAAGTTTTCATTTAAGGCAGGTTTTGAGTATTTTTTTTTATACATATATTTTAGATTCTTTTATAAGGCTACTCTTAGTAATGATCTTCAATGACCTCTCATTTTTTCTGTCAGCCAACTTTCTTTCTTATGTGACCTACATGCGACTTTTTAGGCACAATAAAATGACCTACAATACATTAAAAAAATCACGAAAATACATGTTAAGTAATTAAACACACATACAAAACAAACACTCGACCAAGGTCGAGTATGTGACCCCATTCGTCCAAATACCCTTCGCCAACCCAGACCGATCGACATCCCACAGCAAGGACGACCGAGACCGACCGACAACGACCTCTTGGTCGACCTTGTTATTGCGGGCTGCCTAAGCTCATTCCCATCACCTAAACATGTAATATTAGAATGAGGACCATACCAATGATTTTTATCTCCTTTAGCCAAACAACACCTTACAACTCATCTTCATGGTAGTGATGCTATTATGCGTTCCAATTCCAATTAACCAAACACATCTTACGTGTTTGGATAATACAACTTGTTTTAAGGTATTACAAGGAATGTTTGTTACTTTTTTTGAGTAAATTACTTAAATGAACCTTTTATACAACTAGTTTACGGATATAAACCTCGCACGCAAAATTATCCAAAATGAACTTTTAGATATTATATGTTAGATCTATTAGTAGATTAGTTTCTAACCGTACACGTGTATAAAAGTGTATAAAAGGAATGTTGGGCGAAAGATGGGCGAGGCCTATCAACATACATGTGTTGGGCGAGGCCTAGGCGAGTGCTGGGCGAGGCGAGGTGAAGGGCGAGTCAAAATTGTCTTAGGCGTGGATCTGGGCGAGAGGAGTTAATTCATGGAGTTGAATTGTTTTGGGCGAGGTCCATTCGAGTATTTTGGGCGAGGTACATGTGAGCCGAGGGGAGTGTGGATCTGGGCGAGGTCCATGCGAATACACGGGCGAGTACAATTTATTGTTTGGTTTAGTGTTTGTGAGGTTCGATAAGAAAGAATAAAGAAACACGGAGTATGTTGAAAAAAATAAAAGAAATGGAACCCAGCTGAATGCTAAGAGGAAGTGGATCACGTGACCATTTAATATTTCATTTGAATAAATCAATTGTTGGCAGCTATATGCCTATATACATATGTTCGTATAGTATGTTAGAAGAATGTTAGTTTTTTGAGGTTAAAAGAAATGAGACCCACCTGAATGCTAAGAGTAAAAATATTCACTCGCTGATACAACTTTACTTTAAGGCGAATCTTATTGCGTTGGGGGCGATAATATGGGCGAATGGAAAGGTTGATTGTGACATATTTTAGTCACTTTGGTAAACCATGTAAAAAATGTTCATTTCCGTAAAACCACTTACTATAAGGTTGATTCTCGGAAATTTTTTATTTTTTATTTTTTATTTTTTTTAATCTAATGATTTGTCTTCAAATCACATATGTAAAGTAAAGTTTGTGGTGCACAAATCAATCTTTGACATCTAAATATTTTTTTAAAGTAGTTTTTTTTTTTTTTTACACAATGACAAAAGATGTAATCTATGGAAGCTGATTTGTACAACCAAAAAAATCTATCACAACACAAACTAAAGTACTACTTCAACACAATTTACCCAAAAGTAATTTAGACAAAACTAAAGTAAACTACTTACTAGATAAACAACACCATGGTACACCAAAAGAACAAAAGACCAAGTCAAACACTCAAACACCATGATTACAAAAACTAACCACAGTTATATGTCATTAAACCCTAGTTAATAACCTTATTTAATCCCCTCTCATAATCGTCACTCACTTCCTTAACAAAAACACACACACACATTGGTCCGAGTCAAAGGAGCAGACGCCGTAGTCGTCGTCTACTCCGAAGGTATTCCGATCACCCTGGATTATTAACCTTAGGGCTGACCTGGTCAACCCTAAGGCTTTTTGATGTATTGGGGGTTTATATTATTGGGTTTTATGTAATTATGTGATGTGGTTTTGTTGTATTTAATGATACTATGATAATATTGCTGTTTTTGGGTGTTGATTTTGACTGATTTTGCCTTTTTAAGTAAATAGTACTAGCTTTTTAGTTAATTAATGTTTGTATGTATGTTTCCTTTTTCGGTCTTGGTTAGATGTTTAGATGAAACCACTAATGCTTGTTTTAGTTTTTGCGGCGATATGAGATTGATGACACTAGTATAAACATTTAAAAACAAACTAGCCATGATGCTATTGTTGTTGCTTCCAATTGAGGGGCCGGATATCCGACAAACCTAGATAATTTTTTTAAACTTCACTATTGAAGGGAAAAAGAGTATTAAAGTTCTTTTTTTGCGTAACCCTTTTGGCGCACGGGTTTGAACCCACTGAAACATGGTAAAGCCCTCCCTTTTTGGAAGGTTGGCGTTTAGTGATATAGTCACAAGCCTTTTGCCACTAGACCACCCCCGAGTGGTTTAAAGAGTACTCCCTCCGTCCAATCATTTTGACCATTAATGTTAGTTACTAGTGTAAACATTTAAAAACAAACTAGACATGCTAATGCTATTGTTGTTACTTCCAATTGAAGGGCCGGATATTCAACAAACCTAGATAATTTTTTTAAACTTAACTATTGAAGGGAAAAAGAGTATTAAAGTTCCCTTTTTGGGTTACCCTTCTGGCCCCCAGGGTTTGAACCCACTGAAACATGATAAAGCCCTCCCTTTTGAGAAGTTTTGCGTGGCCACTTTAAAGTTGTTTGCACAATTGAACTTGAGACCTCTCGCATTTTCGTGATGACAGTCACAAGCCTTTTGCCACTAGGCCACCCCTGAGTGGTTTAAAGAGTACTCCCTCCGTCCCATCATTTTGACCATTAATGTTAGTTACTGATAATTGCTCTAGTTTACTATCTATATATTAGCTTATATTTGAAACAAGAGTTGATTATTGTCACCTATTGCTAAGTCTAAAGAGGAGGGATGGTTTTACACTTATAGGTTAAGTGGGATAACTTCGGTCTAATGAGTATTGTTGTATCAGAAACTAAGGAGATGTCCTGATCGGATGTTTAGCTTTTGTAAGGAGGTTTTCTTGTGGTAGCTCTAGATTTATCAAGGATAATAGGTCTCCTGTTACTTTACCATTGAAACGACAAATGCCCATTTTGCCTTCTACAGTTCAATTCATCATGGATAATAGATCTCCTGTTAAGTTACATTTCTATGCATATGTCATGAGTATATAAGGTATGTACCATCAGTGATGGATGGCCACATGCAGTCATTTAAATTAGATGTACATCTACAAATATAAAACACATAAATTAGTCATGAATATAGTTACATAACTACATAAGTGCTGTTTAGCAGATAATTTACAAGTATTAGATCACCATGCTAGTTTCACAAGTATCATTTTAACTAGAGATGTCGAAATGATAGATGCATGTAAACCACTGAGTATATCTAGAATGTTAACCCTGTTGATCATGTGACACTGCTTAAATTCCTTTACGCCTTCTGTCGAAATCTATCTTCATTTTCTGGTTTTGAATACAAACAAGGGTAAACTAATATAGGGTCCTCAATGAATCAAGGCCACTTTATCTAACATTTCATTTTCTATGCAGATATCATTCTCCGGGCAATCCAAAGTTTCGCTTACCTCACACAATCGTAGTTTGCAATGTGTCCTCCAGCATTTGTTTCTCCTGCAACTGAACTCAATGAATACTCAACAGATGAGGATATATTCAAGATAATTATGCGATTAAAAAGTGGACATGGATTGCCTTTAAATGTACTTTCTGATGTGGATCCTTACCAATTCACACCTTCAAATCTCCCTGGTCAGTGTCCATATTATAGATTCTTTATATTCCAATAGAGCTTATTACCTATATCAAGAAGTATATGTTTTTTGAACTGCCAACTGTTTTGCAGCCGGCATTTGGTACTTATGGTCTGGGAAAAAAACTGATACAGTAAACGGATTTTGGAGGTCAACAGGGGAGGCTTGTGAGATATATTCCACATCCACAATCATTGGTTTGAGAAAAACGTTTAATTTCTATGAAGGTCCATCCCCTGATGGAAAAAAGACTAATTGGATGATGCAAAAATATACAGCAACTGACAAGTTTACAACTGACAAGTTTACCAGTAAACCGGTATGCACACTGTCCTTTAGACCTAGAGGTGTCATTTTTGACCCATATACTTATGAATGGGTAAATTTGGGCTGTGTTTTCTTTATCAGACGGGTCAACTAATGCCTTCAGTTAAAAGTATGTAAAACTGAACCAAATCCAAAATGCGACAACCTTCTCTATTGCTTTTCACATCGACATAGCTTATTATTTGTCAAAATGTTGTTCTTGTGATCATAGTTGATGATTTTTTAATTGAAAAAATAGACACAGTTTTCGTGGGTCAACCCTTGTTGCCACCTTTATTCAGACCCCATGCACCTAAAGTATTGCACGTTCCTTCTTATTTATATTTTAATCCGACCTGCTAGTCAATTGCCAGTTTGGTTGGTAAACATGCAGGATCAAAAAGCACTATACAGGGTATTTATGGTAGATGACAATGTAAGTGGACAGATATCCAAAAGTGAACTTCTGGTAAGTCATGTTCAAGTTTTGTTCTATCTATAAATTTCTTTTTAATTCTTTGTGACATGACTAGATGATATCTTGTAGGCAAAGAATATTGATGTCATGGGAGGACCATCAGCCATGGTTAATCGATCTCCAGATCCACCTATTGAAGATTTCTTGGAGTTAAATGATCTTGTTAATCCCTTATCACCTACCACCAATGGATCTCCAGATCGGTCATCAGGCATTGCTAATCGATCTCCTGATCTACCTATTGAAGATGATGCTTTGAGTGGCGATTTTTTGGAGATGAATGATCTTGATATTCCTCTATCCCGGAGCACCAGTTCTGCTGATTCAAGCTGTATGACCATGAGTATGACATCGGAAGAAATGTTCGAGTTGAATGCCCTATTGGGTGAACTAGGGGATGACACTGCAGGCACAGAAATCCAAGATTCAAGTGTCAAGCTGAATGTATCTGCGCCTGCCAAGCTCAAAGAAGTGGTTGTGCAACCAACTACTTTAGGTATGTTTCATATCATCTTCGTTATCATTTCTTTTGCTGTCTGCATTTTCCATACTCCTTCATGTTCGTTAAATTGTTGAATGTAGTCTTATATCAAATGCTAATCACGTCTAAAGCTTAGTTCTTGTTGCTATGTGTTTATGCAAAGATATTGTAATAAGTGCTTTGATATAGATATAAAACCTATTTCGCCAGGATTATATACTTTCATGAAAATCAGCATTTTAGGCAACTTTGGTTTAATCATGTTCATATTTGTTTCTTGGCCTGATCATTGTGTGCCATGTTCAGTGGCGGAGTTTGTCCGTTTGGAATGGGGGGCCAAAAAATTTTGAACAGCATATAAAATTAGGACGCTATTAAAAGCGGAGCTTGACCGTTTATGAATTATGATCCTTGTGACCATATAGTTTCAAACAACATATAAAATTGAAACAGTTTGCAAGCAATTAGAAACTTGAGACAACTTCAATATGTTTAGCACAATAATGTTTACTACACAAAAGTACCAAATTACCAACAGCTACTTTGTTAAACTTTAAAAGGCTTTAAAAATTCATGTTATGTGATTCATCTCTGAAGCTACTACTTTGTTAAACTTTACCGAAAAGAAACACCACTGGCTTAAATTTATCATCAAACAATTAAATGATCACAAACAAATTATCACAAACACTTGGGGGAAAAAAAATAAAAAAATAAAATAAATTAATTACCACAAACAATTAAATGATCAATGCTTTAAAATTGCTTGGATTGATTAAGAGCCCACCGTCTTTGCCCTTTTTGCCGTTTGCGGTTGTGTCGATTCGAAGGGAGGAGTTATAAGTATAACTTCCCTTGTTTTAGTTACCTTCTTTTATTTAAGTTTGACCTTTGTTTCTCATATGTCACTTTTTGTTACCAAAATTTCAGAGGGACACTATGTAAATAATTTCCAAGTCTCTAGGATATAAAAAATTGCTAATAACAACCCAAACTTTTGGGGGGGCCAGCACCCCTGCCTACCCTATTGATCCTTCGCCAATGGCCATGTTGGTAGCGGGCATGAAAGTTTATCGTCTGTGTTCATATGTGTACTCTTTATTGCCAGCTTGACTTCCATGAACGTATATGATTAATAAATTACAATGCATTTTTTCATTTTACAGTCCATTCTAGAAAAAAGTCGTTTCAAGTTATAAGTTTACAAATATTAAAAGTGAATATGATTACTAACAATAAGGTTTAAAACAAGGGAAAATATTACCTGCTGTAACATGTATGTAATTGTCTGCTTTTGTGTATAAAAAGGGAACATCACTTCTAATAAGTTTATAGTTAAACACTTCAACCCCTTTCAATAACTCATTCGTATTTTCTCATTTTCTATCATGTCTATCTCACGTCTCCCATCTCTCTATCTCAGACTAAACAAAGAGTTACCCTCACGAATTATATCATGTGCGTCGAATACTCCTGTCAAAAATATATTTAACTAGAATACTCCTGTCAAAAATATATTTAACTAAAGGAAATTATTTTATGGTTGTGCTGTTACATTTTGTTTTAGTTAGAATAAACTTATACTCTTAATATGTCAGATGGACGAAATAATGTGCGTGAACTTCACATCAGAGCTTTACATCTTGTTTGTTGGTTTTAGTCGTGCTTTGTATTGGAATAATTTTTGCTACTTACATTTTGATCTCCAACTATTTGAGCCATTTAAATTTTATAAGTGTGGGAATGTGGGATAAATAGAAGAAAAATATATGTGTGATATAGTGAAGGGGGCTTAATTGTAAACTTCTTAGATGTGGTGTTCATTTTTTATAAAGAAAAAGCAGGCAATTACCTACATATTACAGCAGGTAGTATATCCCCCAATAGGGTGTAAGTCTATACATGTATGTCTCATGCTCTTTTGTTACTTTATCCACAGAATCTCTTAACAATGGCGAGGAGACCAAACTATGTTCGGAAGAAACCTCCAAAACGAACTCCACACCCCAAAATGATCCAGCAGATCATTGTATTGCAAGCACTTCAAAGGGGGTCAATGCAACACCATCACCAAGTGGTTCAGAAGGTTCCTCTAAAGAGGAAAAGAGAGACCGTGCTAATCGGCACAAGAAGCGCAAGATGATGAAGTATCTCTGTTTCTTGGCATTCTAAATCAACAAGTAGGTTTGTTCATTGGTTTTGCATGACAGTTAATACACCATTAAGGACCAAGATTACGCCTTGTAGGGTAAAATAGCTTAAGATTATGTTCGACAATCATATAAAGGACCAAAAATGAGCTGTTTTTAGGCGGAATTTAGGTATATATTAGGTATATATATGAACCGAGTAGGCATATGTAATTTGTAAATAGTGTGTCGCCTGCAAAACATTTAAGGACGATGGTCTATATAGAAGTTTTCATGTGGGGGTTTACCTGCGCATGGAACAGATAATGCAGACCTTCAGGAATGATTTAGATGGTTATCATCATGGTATGTATATATAGTGAAATTTATGATGCAGACTTCCGTATTTATGTATGCCACATCAAGACTGGAGATGATGGATTACTTTGTTGGTACGTTACTTGTGTTCTATAAACGATTAGTTCACTTTATGGTTTGGGTATATGATACTTATTTGTTGTGATGTGCTCTTGTATTCTGGAGATGGTGAAATCAGTGTAATTGTGTTTAGTAAAAATTCAGATGAACACAGCTTCATGGCGTGATAAATACCTTGTGCGATGAAGTCTTTTGATAATCTCACTATCTAGTGCCGTAAATGAAAATCTGAAAAGCTGCACATTTCTTGATCAATTGTATGCTATGGTATTTTCTTTCTGGTAAACAAATTGTGCGTTTACTTCTCAAACACGAAGCCATTTTCACTAATGTTGATGTTAGTCAATCTAAATTCAAATTTTGGTAAGAGATGGTGGTAACTGGTATATGAATGTTAGTGACTTCTGTATATTAAATAAAACTGATTTGCTCTGTTTCTGTCTCTTGGGCTTCATTTAATCTATGCTGTTTAAGCTATTAGTTTCTGTTAATGTTGAAGTTTAAGTGCTAGAGTTAGGAAATGGTATGTTTGCGATTGAGATTTTGAGATTCACTTTTATAGTTAAGTCAACAAAGGAAGTAGTTTGGTTAATTAGAAGCTTAGATTATTTTGCATGCTGATAAAAGAAAGGTAACGTCGTAACGGTACCCATGCTGTCATGCGGCGTCACAGTCGACATGAGGAGAAATTGCTCATCGGGTTGATTAGAATGACACGCAGACGAGATCTTAGCTTAACTAGTGACTACCATGGTTGACAATCTTATACTAGTATTTGCAGCCACATGTGAATATTGATATAAATAAAAAAATAATAATACAAGTAACAGAATCATTATTGCTAAGGTAACCTTTAAACCATGGAAGAGTGAGGTTGATAAGGTTAATAATATAATCATGTGGGCAGCAATCATGTCACATGGCAACGTTATTCAAATCCACGTCTCATCCCATATACCGGAGTAGTACGTAACAAATTTATAGCCTCATGTTTATTATCCCAAAATGGCTTGTTGTAAGTTTTTACTTTAACAAAACGAAAAATGGCTTGTTGTAAGTTTTTACTTTAACAAAACGAAACACGTTATTCAAATCCATCCATGATGTACAACATCTTGGTACACTTAATTTCACCCTCCTATTAAAATCTATTCTGACTTCCGAATTGCAAACCAAACACTAAGACAAAAGTGAAGGATCAAAAGTGAAAACATAATTAGAAACCATCTCTAGTTCTATACCATAAGATAAACAACATCATCTTCTTTATCATGGCTTCTTCTTCTACCTTGATAACCAACACCTATTCTCAACTTTCAAACCCCTCAAAAAATCCACTTGTACCTTTGACTGTTTCCAACTTCTCACCATTATTATTTCAAACTCAAATCATACATACCAACAAGTTCAAGCCTCTGCTCAAGGCAACTTCTCAAGGTTTGCCTCACTTTACCTCTTAAAATACCAGCATCATTTACAGTTCTACATTAGTAAGTGAAATTTATTTATGATATAAAAAGAGAAGTAACTATAACTGCACATTTGAGATAACTAACAATATGGTTCTACACTTAGATTGGATACATATACCTATATTTCATCACATTAGGTGAATGCTCCTTCCTCTGCATGTGAAATGAGTTGAAAGGAATATAGTAATAAGAGTTGCAAATATTTGGTTGATTAAGAATTAAATACTAAGTATTGATTTTGATATGTTTGTTGTTTAGAACCTTCTGAGATGTTGGAACAAGAAGATTCAAAGTTTGTTCCTTTAAATCCTGATGATTCTTCATTCGGCCCACCAGTAAGTAAGTTGTGGTTACTTCTTTACCAATTATGATCAGAGTAGTAGTTGTTTCAAATCCCAGTTATTGTTTTGCTTGTCATTAAACTACATCTGAATTCACTAATGATAACCAGCAGAAAATGTGGTTTAATGTTACATGTTATATTTGGATCAAGTTGAATAAGGAATGTGTAAATGTCAAATTTGCAGGCTTTGTTATTGATCGGTTTTCAAGCTGACGAGGTTGTCAAGGTAACTTTCATTGATTTGGTTTATGTTGAAAAAGGCGGCAAATTGATTTTCATACCAAAAAGTTTCAATCTTAAGTAAAGAAAGATATTTCTATGTAAAGATTCACTCATGGTGACGCTAAGGCTTAAAGGTTTATGTTCATAGCCTTTTTCTTGTCATCTTGTGGGTCACATTTCCTTGGTGCGGAATAAATGTGGATTGAACAACACCGGCCTAAAAGAATTGCAGCCTGATGACACATTTCGCTGTTGCAGATACAGAAGTTCCTGAAAGAGTTGGAAGGTGAATTCCTAGAGGTATCATATCATGTCATAGTTTTAGAATTTGAAGCTTCAACAGCTTAAATGAAGCATTGTGTGTGACCGATGATATTTCTTTAACTCCAAGAAAAGGGTCCGTTTTTACTTCAAGTTTTAAACTTATCAGAAAATTTTCATCAACATGATAAAATGACACTCAAATTTTTACCAGTTTTCTGTTAAGTTTTCATCCTTTCAGAAAATATGGTCTAATGTCAGACCATATTTTTGGGACAGAGATTACGGGTTACTTGTTGTTAGTCACGGTTGATGGGTTGTAGATGAATACATAAACTTCTGAAATATAGGTTGTATTTTGCACTGAAGACATGTTGACGGGATCTCTATGGGAAGCTATAAATACTAAACAGCCAAACCTTGAGGCTTCAAAGGTTTGTCATATTACGTTAGCCAGATAACATGATGCAAGGAAATTCTTGTGTTTATTCCTAATTGAAATTTATTAGCAACTATATGGCTTTGCATATGTGATTATATTTTTGTTTTAAGACTTTGGATCCGAATTTCTATGTTCTTTTCAGATTGCCAAGGCACTACCAAGGATTTGCTTTCTATCCGGTCTTACAGGCGAGGAAATGATGATGTTCATCGATGCTTTTCCAGAATCAGGTAAATTCATAGCTAAAAGCTTTTTTAAATATGCATAGTTTGTGAAATCCATCACAATAGAAGTTTTCATTCCATCATTTGACTTTGAGGTCAAATGGCATATGAACTGCAATTTGACTTTCTTCCATCAATTCCAGGTATCCAGTATAAACCTGTATTTCTCTACTAAATCTTAACTTTTCAGTTTACTGCATATCTAGATGTGAATAGGAAGATTGCCTGCAAAAGTAAAACTTTGCACTAATTTTAGGTCTTAGTGTGTTTGACCGCAGAAGTCAAACAATCGAAATTTAAAGTAGCAAATATTGTTCTACATGTAACAGGATTAGCAGGAACAGTGTTTGCAGCTGTTGTACCCAATAGTGCTGATAAGCTATTACTAGAGGTTATAGAAGAGATCATGGGAGATCATGAGATGATGGTAAGCTTGTCTGTGCATTTTTATTCATTTATAGAACTCCATTTTACATTTATTGTACCTTAGTTTATCCATATCGCAATCAAATCTTAGTTTTCACAGACAACATAAATGGGAATTACAGAACCACGATTCTCAACTATCACTATTCTTGGACTTAAACATTTAAGTTCTAAAGGAAAAGCTTTTGTTTTTGGTTGTTCTAATTCATTTGTTGTATTATGCAGAAATCACGACAAACAAGCTAGAGATATCAAGATAGATAAATTGGCATTTGATTATGGATCATGCACCTTGTAATTAGAAGAATCAAATGAGAGTCATCAATTGTGTCATCCGACACTAACAGTTGTGGTCTTCAACATAAGAATATGTTTTATAATTGATGTCAAATTAATAGCAATAGCTTGTGCAAGCAGATACTCTCTGAACACCTTTAACTTAAGATATGGATGGTTCTTCTATATAAAGGTGTAGTCAACCTCGTGATTAAGAAATGTGTTGTGGTCGGTGTGTGGCAAGATGAGCGTCTCAGGCAGGTTCCATAACAAGTCAAAACAAGTTTATGTTTAATAAGGTTGGGTCGAGTTAGCTTTGAACCACAAACACTGTATCATCCAATCATTATTTCTTATATATGTTTGATTAAAACGATTTAGCAGGCTGTATACATTTAAAATGAACTTTAAGCAACCAGCAAACAACAATGCTGGTGCCTGTGCACTCTCTCGGTTATATTTCAACTCCTTTCCCGACTAGCACTATTACAGATCTTCTCAACTTGTATATACACCTGTCAATCGACGACCGGAAACATTGATTTAGCAAAAGGGTTACGAAATGTGAATTGGCTAGTTGTATTATATCATCAACTGAAAACTAACTAGACAATAAGGGACAGAAAACACATTCATCCCAAATCAGAAGAAGAAAAAAATGATACCTTTGCCTCTAAAAATCAATCCTCTTTATCGCTCTCGTCACTAAAATAGCTCGTTTTCTTCACCTTTTTCCGTTTCTTCCTCCCTTCATCCCAACTCCCATCACCACTCAACAACCTCTCATCCGCTCCATTATCCACAACCGATGCCCAATTATCATCCTCAAAAACGGCCTCATCCTCATCATCCCCAGCCCATTCCTCCTTACCCTTACTCCTATATCCACCGCCCTCTCGCCTCCCTCTCTTTGGCTGCCTCTTGCCCAACTTATTCCTCGGGCACTCATATGACAAATGGCCACCTTCACCACACTCATAACACCTACTCTTATCCTTATAAACCCTCTTGTTAATAAACTCGGGGGCTGTACCATTTCACAGCATCCTCCCTCAGCACAAGCAAAACAAACGCGGCTCTCACGGGTCACCCTATCTCTTAATATAGTCACTTTGGCAACCTTACCAAAGGTCGAAAATATTGTAAACAAGTCACTATTGGTTAAACCGTACTTTTTGATGGAGCTAATCCACCACTACCATGGTATTAGACATTTCTTTATAAATGGAAGTATAATGCTCGGGTATTTGTTAAAGACTTGAACGTATAATAAACCAGCTGACAATGAGTACCGGTTTGTTTTAAAGTAAATGCTGTATATTTTCTTATTTGGTGTAGTCAGAACATGAAGATCCACAATGCATTTTAGCTCTTTTCAATATCCAAAGTCCAAACTTACTGCTTGAAGAAATAAGTCATGTTTGACAACACCTTTTTTAAAGCGTTTAAGAGCGGTAAACGACAAGCGACAAACGTTTCAGTCTTAATGCTTGTTTGGCAACACTGCTGCTAGCGTTTAGCAACACCTCAAAAGCTTGCAATCTTAATGCTTCTTAAAGAAGTTTTCCAATATACCGCTAGCGTTTTAATTTTAATATTACCAATTTACCCTTAAAAAATAATATTCATTCATAAGTATATGCCCTTTTTCGTAATTTTACATTTTATAACTACAACTACAGCTACGTTACCAAACACGTTTTTTAAACAAGCAACTAATGCTTACTGCTACAGCTTACTGCTTATTGCTACTGCTTACCGCTACTTGTAGCCAAACATAAACCACAAGGGGCTGCTGACTCGACACGTTTAGTATGCATTTTGCATTCTACCAGCATTTCCAGTGGAGGTTAAATACAAGATGTCCATAGTAACATGACAGCAAAGTAGCTAAATTGCTTCTTTCAAGTTATGTCGTCCCAAATTACACTCTAGGTAGTCGATTATATTAACTCGAAGAAATATTATTATCTTTACTATATACATAAGGGCAAATTAATTAAAAATGCATCAAACTTGACACTTTTTACCATTATATGTACAATATTTTTTTTTTCTAATGTGTGAATAAACTTTCGAATTTGATACATTGTGTGTATTTTGTGACTATTTAGCCTTGTAAAATGACCATTTTACCTTTCAAAAATTTGAAAATGTAAGGGTAAAATGGTCACAAGATACACACAATGTACCAAATTTGAAAGTTTAGTCACACATTACGGAAAAAAAAATAGCTACATACAATAATAAAAAGTGTCAAGTTTAATGCATTTTTAAATAATTAGCCCTATATATAAAGAGTGAACAACATTTATTAAAAGCTTAAAAGTATGTAAAGTAGCTTGACAAAAATACTCTTTTAATGTTTAGTGATTTTAAATTTGAACTTTTTAATTAATCGTTCAATTATATTTAATTAACTTACATATATAAAACAACTAGTATTTTCAATCATTCAATCACGCTAATTATCTATATATACTAATAGTTGGGATATAAAGACAAAAAAATTCGCAATGAATAGTAATAATACTATTTTATTCCAAGCTACAGTAACTAACGGTCATTAGTAACTAACGACCGTTAGTTATACTAACGGTCGTTAGTAACATCCGTTAGTTACTGTAGCAATATAACTAACTGTTGTTAGTTATTTAACGACTGTTAACTAACGCCCGTTATTTTTAACATTTTCTTAAAACATCCGTACGAAATTGGTCCTTGATCTCAGAGGTTCGTTGCATATTTAGTGCTCTCATAATTTACATAACTGGTCCTTCATGTTATACGTCAATTGTAAAGTCAGTCCTTAGTCATTAACTTGACGTTAAGTAGCTAACGACCGTTATCACACTTTCCCTACTTTTACAATATTGTTACACACATTTAGAATCACAACACTTACTAAATATAGCATGAAATATTTCTTTGGGAAAACACCCCGCGGCAACGCGCGGGTTTTCCAACTCGTGTTGATAACATTGTTAAACAAACTTTTAGCCAAGATGAGGTTAATGTAAAAGTGTAGTATTTTGTTTAGGCTTCTCACACTGGATCTGAAAAATTTGATCCTTACGATCGATCGATCGATATAAACGATCGATATCACCAATGTGGGAGGTAATGTGTAAATCGGTCGCCGGATGAAAATTTTCAATATGGGTCGAGTAACCGACCGATATTTCACAAAGAAATCTTTCAATATTACCGTTTGAATAAAAAAAAAACAAAAAAACAAAAAAAAAACAACTTTTTATCAAAAAACATTACCACTTTTCATCCTATAAATACCAACATTCAAACCCACATTCAAACACACAATTTCAAAGACAATTCAAACAAATTATCATCAATATTCATTCACCATGTTCATGCCGTCCTACGAGTATTTGTTTGGTTCTTCGTCTTCCGACGATGACGAAAAAGTTTTTAGTGAGTTTGTTGAGCTGGCGGAGTTTGCTTGGAAAGCGTATCAAGCACATCAGCCAAAACCTAAAAAAAGGTACGTACCTAGGGATCATGTTGCTGCACACAATTGGTTAGTTAATGCATACTTCGGCGAAAACCCGATGTACGATGAAAGAACATTCCGTCGAAGTTTCCGAATGAGCCGAGAACTTGATGAGGCGAAAAATGATCCATTTTTAGGGGGTCATTTAAGCCCGAATCCGAATTTATTTGATCAAATATTGCCCTAAATCGTTCCTTTTGTGATTTTAGGTACTTTAGGAGTGAAATCTGGAAAAGGAAGCAATTCGGACGTTTTTGGAGCATAAAAGTGAAGAAAACGCCAAAGTCTTAATTTTCCATGCTGGGAACAGTGCATGACGGCGTCAAGAGGAAGATTATGACGGCGTCAAGAGTAAAATTCCATGACGACCCAGAGGAGTTTTGACGGCGTCATGAAGGTAGGGCGTCAAGAGTTAAAGTCGTGACGGCCTGGAAATGTATTGTTCTTGACGGCGTCGAATGTGGATCTAGGCAGTCCGAAGATTGTTTTGGCGGCGAGGTGACGGCGTCACCTATTTGGTCTTGACGCCGTCAGACCCCTTTTCCTATATATAGTTTTCTAATTTTTCACATTTAAAGAGATAAGTTTTGGGAGAAACCCTAAGTACGATTTTGGTGTAACTTTACAGGTTTTTCAAGGGTTCCAACCCCTTGATACCTTGCATGATTAATCAAGATAAGTGTTCTTCTAATTCAATCAACATGTCTATGTGTTGGTTGTCTATATCATGTTCTTGTCTTAATTCCATCATGCTAGGCTAGATCTCTTTTGTGTTTGCTTGGATCTAATGAAACCTAGATATTGATTATGTGTTGATTACTTGTTTATTCTTGTCTTGGATGAATGATTTACATGTTAGGCTTAAGAAAACTGGCAGATCTCCAATTGGTAACATGCTTGAACGTCTTAAGAAACATGAACCAACGCGCACTAGGTCTTTATTGGTTGTATTTAATGCATGAGCCACTGTTTACAATCCCTATAGTTGTGCTGGGCATGGTGTAGGAGGAGATAAGAGCTCATAGAATTGGGGAGTTATGTGTGCCACCCCATGAATGGTATTAAGGAATACAATCCGTCATCCATGCAATTAAAACAAGTAATTAACGTGTAAAAGATATCTAGGGAGTAGTGAAATCTAAGTAAACACATTTTCTCCAATTACTGCTCACAACCTTAGTATAAATTAGTTTACTTTCATTTTTAGTATTTTATTTTGATTGCATCTTAGTATTGGGTTAGTTGAATAGCAACTAATTCCGCCCACTCTTCCAAAACCCAAGATTTTTACTTGCTTTCCATTAAATATAAAAACACAAAAATAATCATCCCTCACATTTAGAACTAGTATTTAGGCTTTCTAATCCTAGCGACACTATTCCTAAGCTGAACGATCAATCCCCCGGTACTTGTCACTATACTATACTACAACGATCAGGTACACTGCCTGGTGGGGGTTGTAAGCTTCTCGAGATCCCTCGAGAGGTAAAGCCTGTTGCGATTCCCACGCATCAAGTTTTTGGCGCCGCTGCCGGGGAATAGTTATTGTCTAGATTAGAATTTCTTTTTATTAGGTCTACTTGCTAGATTCCTTTCTAGTAAGATTTTATTTTTTATGTTTAGGTCTTCTTTAGTCTATCTTATTTCTTCGTGCCTTTGTTCGTAACTCTTTACCATCCGACATCATGGAAGGTGGTAACATCTTTGAACCCGTCATCCCACCACAACAAAACCCACCATTAGAACCCCTTAGGCCCCGAACCTTAGGAGAGTATTCCCGACCTAGCCACCAAGGCTACCGAAAACACCATTGAGCTCACCGGAGCCAATGTGACCCCCTTGCGATCCGACACCATCCGGTTGGTGCAAAGCGGATGTGCATTCCATGGACTTCGTTCCGAAGATCCAAACCAACATCTTAAGGACTTTCTCAAAATCGTAGATTCCATAGACCTAGATGTTGAAACTAGAGAGACAACCCGATTACGCCTATTTCAATTCTCTCTACGGGATCAAGCTAGTCAATGGCTTGAGCGTTTACCCGCGGGATCCATCACCACATGGGATGATCTCACCACTCGTTTTCTTGCTCAATTTTTCCCACCGGGAAGAACTACTAAGCTTTGAAATGACATCTTGATGTTCCAACAACGTCAAAATGAATCTCTTTATGAAGCATGGACTCGTTTCAAGGACTTACTCCAAAAAGTCCCTCATCATAGCATAGATCTTTGGCTCCAAGTCCAAATTTTTTATGACCATATCGACATCTCCACGAGGCGAGCCATTGACCAATCGGCCGGTGGTAAGCTACGTGATCTTAGTGCGGAACAATCATGGGAACTCATAGAAGATCTTGCTCTCTATGACAACGAAAGTTGGAATGATCCCCGTGATTTAAACAAAACGGTCAAGGCAATATTTTTGCCTTCGAACAATTCTAGCACTCCCGACCATAGGATCATGGAACTTGAGGACCAAGTCAAGTTTCTCATGAAATCTTACGAAGCTCCGAAGCCTTCAAGCCAAGTGAACAAAATCACTTCTTCATGCGAATTATGTAGTGGTCCCCATGACACTCGTGATTGTGTGGAACTCCCCGGAACAGCTTTTGCGGACTACGCATCCACGAGTACCGACGAAGCGGGAGATAAGTGGTACACTTTCAAACCCGAGCCAAACACTTACGGTGATTCATACAACCCCTCTTGGAAAAATCACCCAAACCTTAGGTGGAAACAAAATCAACCCAACTCTTCCAATCCGCCTAATTGTTACCAACCAAACGGTCCACCATCCAACCGTACTTTCAACAACAATCCTTCTAACAACTATGGTAGTACCAACAATCTTGAAGGATTGATGTCAAAGTTCATTGCATCTCAAGAAGCTCGCATATCTAAGTTTGAAGCCGATTTCAAACAAAAGCAAAGCGAGATGACCACTAGGATTGATGCATTGTTGAAAGTTCTCAATGACCGAGAAATGGGAGCACTCCCGAGTGACACGGTCAAGAATCCGAAACTAACCGTTAATTCCATATCCTCAGTTTCGTCACCCACTTCGTGTCCGCAATACTACTCGGTTAAATCAACGAGCACGTGTTTCAAACAAAACCAAGTTCCCCAAAAGGACCAATCAAATAAAACACCCACTATAGAGCCGGTCAAAAGCATAGTTGAAACACCTCTTACGCAAGACCTTGACGATGAATTCAAAGAACTTCACCTTGAACGCCCCGTCATTGATGTCTTAGCGCGTGCTCCTTACTATAGTACCCTCCTAGAAAAATATGAGAAGTGTAAGCTAGGTAAAAATGGGATCGCCTTCGTTCAAAACAAGTTGCCTAAGAAGCTTGATGATCCGGGTATATTTGTTTTGCCTTGTAAGATAGGAAGATCCAAAGCTTTCGACACACTAGCCGATTTAGGGTCAAGCCTCAACTTGATTCCCTTATCCTTATTCACCGCTCTTAAGCTAGGAAAGTTAGAGGAAACGGAGGTATTGATAGGGCTAGCGGATGGGAGTATTGCCCACCCGGTTGGAATGATTAAGGATGTAGTTGTTCACGTAGGAAAGTTAACTATATTAGCGGATTTTCACATCCTAGACATGGTTAGTGACACTACATGCCCATTATTGGTAGGAAGAGGATTTTTAGCAACCGCTAGTGCCATGATAGATTGCAAGGAATCCAAGATAACGGTAGGTGAAGGCGATACTTGGTCGGTGTACGATGTAAAGAAGCATAGTTATGATTGTGATGATGAACCGACACCGCATTGAGTAGAGATGAATAGGAGGCCGTCTAGATATGGACCTTGGATAGAAAGGAACTTTATAGGACCTCAATGCCCATTCTATCTAGAAAAAGATTTTGTTGAAAAGACACATTCGGTAGAACAACTCATAGCTAGAGATGAAGAGCTAGACCCCTTTGAGGACCCCTTAGTCTTTAGGAAGATGATTGAGTTATTAAGCGTAATGCCCATCAACATAGAGAGGAATAAATGGAAAAGAGAGGGAGACAAGTGTAAATGGAGGTGGGACAAGCCACCTAAAGAAAGTGACGGGTCATGGCATATTAGAATGACTTTGTATGATCCGGATGGAGAAAAGTTTGAAAGGTCATACCATACTAAGGAAACCGATAGGAAGTTGAAACCTAAGTTTGATCCCAAAGATGTCCTCAACGAGGAACTCACCCGTATCACGTAGTAACCCATGACCATGAGTCTAGCTACAAGACTCGTAAATAAAGAAAAGTGCTTCTTGGGAGGCAACCCATGTTTTGTGTGATTTTATTTGTTTGATTGTTATTTGCTTCCGTATGCATGTTTAATTTTTATTTTTGGTAGATCATGTTTCTAAACTAAAATGTGGAAATACTTTACTTTGTTGTTTTGGCCTAGTCTTAACTCCACCTAGAAGTATTTTTGCAAAAGATAAGTGTAAGGGGAAACCCCAAATATGTTTTTAAGAAACAAACCGATCATGATTCCCCACAATATTAAATGAGCATGTATATTCGTATTTGTTAGAGTCAAATGCTTGTATTGAGTCATAATGAAGTTTTGCAGGATTTTCCAGGAAGTAGGACCAAGTTTTTCCAGAAATTTTCCGGAAACGTAACATAAGGATTTCTGCAGGTCAATTCTGATGGCGTCAGGGGTTTACTCTTAATGGCGTCAGGAGTTAAAATCTGGAAATTTTACCGGTTTTGTTTTTCTAACGGAGTCTTATGGTTTTTGTGAATTATTAAGTTTTATAATCTCCAGGAGATCTGCAAACTTCATTCCACAAGCATTATATCTTATCTTGTTTTCTAGGATTTAGAAACTTATATAGGATGCCGCCGATTTTACGCGAGGTTGTCTTGTCTATTTTGTCAGATTTTACAGGTTATGTATGACAAGAAGATGATTTATATTCTGGAAGGGAAGCTTTGATTGTTCATTTTCTTGGAGGAAGATTTAACCTGGCCATCCTATTATCCATACCGAGCGAATCAGGGGAGTATTTGATTTCATTCTCTTTACTTTTTCACTTTTACATTCTTTACTTGAACATTGGGGACAATGTTCATCTTAAGTGTAAGGGGAGGGTAAAAAGATGATACCTTACATATGCACTTTCGCTTGAGTTTGTTTTGTTTGATGGTAGATGTGTAATAAAACTATGAGAAATACTTGTTAGTGCAATTTTAGCGCCAAATTTAAATTTTTTTACAACATTTAGGAGTGAAACTTTAGCCATAGCAAGCGTCTCATGGATAGGAGATTGTATGACTAGCACATAACCGTATATTCAGAAAAATTTTCCACCCAAATATGTGAGGTTCGCCTTTAGATTTGATAGGAAAAGCATTTACTATTAGTGCTTATGAGTGTACCGGTAGCATTTAGATTCTAGAACTTGCGTTAGTGATGCATCCCGAGACCGCTAGTGAGACTACATTCGTGTAGTAGGATTTACTACATGATAAGAGGCATTAGGATCACCCTTGTGTTAAACCCGTATTATAATTACTTGACCATTTAAGTCATATTACTTGGCTAGTTAAGTCAACTAATTTTTCCCACACCCTTAGCGTTGTACTCATTTTTAGTACACGAAACCCCTAGTACACCCCTCCGAGCCTATCTTTTCGTTTCTAACTTTAAGCATTTTACTTAAAGGAAGAATTTGTTACACCCCACTTAAATGTACAACCAAATCGCCTTAGCCTTCCGTGTATGCGCTCATTTTTAGTGCATTATTGTTATTTGTTAAACCCTAAGTTAACTTTCTAATTGATTACATGGTTGCTAAGTCGAGTCATATCCTTGTACATATTGTTTTGGGACGATTGGGACTCATGGGTAAGTACTTATTTTATGGAGTAATGGGGAAGAACATCATTTTATTACCCCCATATGTACGTTAATCTTAAAAGTGCTCAAAGTGTTTTGATTTTCTTAATTCGAGTCATTAGTTTAGTTTATTGTAAAGATTCAAGTGTAAGGGGAGTGTTCATCCCCTATGATGTATTATTTTGGATGGTAGGGTAAGAGTGTATGCAAAAAAAAAAAAAAAAAAAAAAAAAAAAAAAAAAAAAAAAAAACGGACTACCATCCCTTTTTATTCTATGTTCATTTTATGTTTTTGTTATTTTTCATTTATTAGCTTAAGTCGAGTCTAGTCTTGGCTTAGCAACGCCATATTGTACATGTAATTGACCAAGATTGTTAACTCGCCACCAGTAAAACTTCCTTTATCCAACAAAACCGTGTATTTCATATCCCTACACCTAACGTTATAACCCTTTAAAAAGACCTCTTTGATAGTTTATCCTAGGTGCTTACGCCATGTGGTGGAGGTTTGATCCTTTCCCAAGCCTATGGTAATCTATTTTGCTATGACAGGTAGTGAGAGATATCTTCCGTTTTCATATTGTAATTTACACTTTATTACACCCGAGAGATGTGAGTATCTAAACACTATTTGTGAGGTGCTTGTGTATGACCTCCGTGCTTGTCTATTGGTCTTTAGTGGAACGATTATTTGTTGTAATTACTTTTATATTAGTGTTAAATGACCCCTAACTTGTCTTTTGAGTAGAATAAAAGCGCATTTGCTTGAAGACAAGCAAATCTCAAGTGTAAGGGTATATGATGAGGCGAAAAATGATCCGTTTTTAGGGGGTCATTTAAGCCCGAATCCGAATTTATTTGATCAAATATTGCCCTAAATCGTTCCTTTTGTGATTTTAGGTACTTTAGGAGTGAAATCTGGAAAAGGAAGCAATTCGGACGTTTTTGGAGCATAAAAGTGAAGAAAACGCCAAAGTCTTAATTTTCCATGCTGGGAACAGTGCATGACGGCGTCAAGAGGAAGATTATGACGGCGTCAAGAGTAAAATTCCATGACGACCCAGAGGAGTTTTGACGGCGTCATGAAGGTAGGGCGTCAAGAGTTAAAGTCGTGACGGCCTGGAAATGTATTGTTCTTGACGGCGTCGAATGTGGATCTAGGCAGTCCGAAGATTGTTTTGGCGGCGAGGTGACGGCGTCACCTATTTGGTCTTGACGCCGTCAGACCCCTTTTCCTATATATAGTTTTCTAATTTTTCACATTTAAAGAGAGAAGTTTTGGGAGAAACCCTAAGTACGATTTTGGTGTAACTTTACAGGTTTTTCAAGGGTTCCAACCCCTTGATACCTTGCATGATTAATCAAGATAAGTGTTCTTCTAATTCAATCAACATGTCTATGTGTTGGTTGTCTATATCATGTTCTTGTCTTAATTCCATCATGCTAGGCTAGATCTCTTTTGTGTTTGCTTGGATCTAATGAAACCTAGATATTGATTATGTGTTGATTACTTGTTTATTCTTGTCTTGGATGAATGATTTATATGTTAGGCTTAAGAAAACTGGCAGATCTCCAATTGGTAACATGCTTGAACGTCTTAAGAAACATGAACCAACGCGCACTAGGTCTTTATTGGTTGTATTTAATGCATGAGCCACTGTTTACAATCCCTATAGTTGTGTTGGGCATGGTGTAGGAGGAGATAAGAGCTCATAGAATTGGGGAGTTATGTGTGCCACCCCATGAATGGTATTAAGGAATACAATCCGTCATCCATGCAATTATAACAAGTAATTAACGTGTAAAAGATATCTAGGGAGTAGTGAAATCTAAGTAAACACATTTTCTCCAATTACTGCTCACAACCTTAGTATAAATTAGTTTACTTTCATTTTTAGTATTTTATTTTGATTGCATCTTAGTATTGGGTTAGTTGAATAGCAACTAATTCCGCCCACTCTTCCAAAACCCAAGATTTTTACTTGCTTTCCATTAAATATAAAAACACAAAAATAATCATCCCTCACATTTAGAACTAGTATTTAGGCTTTCTAATCCTAGCGACACTATTCCTAAGCTGAACGATCAATCCCCCGGTACTTGTCACTATACTATACTACAACGATCAGGTACACTGCCTGGTGGGGGTTGTAAGCTTCTCGAGATCCCTCGAGAGGTAAAGCCTGTTGCGATTCCCACGCATCAGAACTGTTCACACGAATTGTTCGAGAGGTAACCGATTATTCTACTTATTTTGAACAAACTAATGATTGTAGGGGCGTACCTGGTATTAGCCCATTGGTCAAGTGTACCGCGGCCATTCGTCAATTGGGATATGCGGCCGTTCCAGATTCTCTTGACGAGAATCTGGCAATAGCCGAAACAACATCCCGTCAATGCCTCCGTAAGTTTTGCAAAGTTATCATCGAGTTATATGGTCCTGAGTATTTGCGAAAGCCCACGTATTCTGATCTTGAAATATTATATGCTCATCACGAGCATAAGCATGGGTTTCCTGGGCTGATGGGAAGCATTGATTGTACAAGTTGGGAGTGGGAGAATTGCCCGAACAGTTTGAGAGGTCAATATGCTAGAGGTGATCATGGGCCACATCCATTCATTTTATTGGAGGCGGTCGCTTCCCAAGATTTATGGATTTTTGGCATGCGTTCTTTGGTGTTTCCGGTGCAAATAACGATGCAAACGTTTTATGTCATTCACATGTCTTCAATGATATCAGATCTGGGAGAGTAGCATACCTTGAATTCGAAGCAAACGATGTACAATACAAAAGGGGATATTATCTTACTGACGGGATATATCCATAATGGTCCGTTCTTATTAAGTTCATTTCAAATCCTCCCACGGATGATCATAAAAGGCTATTGTACAAGAGGAAGCACGAAGCAGCAAGGAAAGATGTGGAACGGGCTTTTGGTGTGTTGAAGAAGAAGTGGAAAATGCTTAAAGTTCTAGCTCGAGGGTTCTTTAAAAGTGATCTCAAAGATATTATGTATACATGTATCATATTACATAATATGATCATAAAAGACGACCAGCGGGCGATATGTCCTACATGGCACGAAGAGGAGGTCCACCAACCACACGATCCCTTAAATACATTGGAAGAATCTTTAGCAATTTTTCTGAAGCTCGATAACGCAGCAATTCATCAAAACTTAAAAGCTGATTTGGTCGAGCACATTTGGAGAAATCGTAGACATCATCGTCTCCCTCATGACAATGAAGACGAAGAAGAGGACGATGATGACGAAGACGATGAAGAATTTCTGTGATGTTTAGTCATATTTATATTTAATTTAGTATTGTAATGTTTTAATTCCGTATCATTTCGTTTATGTAATATTTACGTTTTATTAATAAAAGTTGTGTTTGTGTTAAAAAATATTTTTTTTTAAAAGAAAAAAAAAATATGATGATGCAATATGGGTTGACACTGTGATGAGAGAGATGAATATGAGTTGAAGAGAGAGAAAGCTAAGGTAACAGCCGGAAAAATGATGCAATATGAGTTGCAACTGTGAGCAGCCTTATTGCGTGTTTATGTTATATCAATCACTTACTAATTTTTTTTATATACTTTATATTTGTCTTGATCTCTTAACAATAATACTGCAACTATAATTATTGCCAATAATTTATTGTTTTTGTTTTAACATAGCCAATTAAATGCAAATTATGTATATTCCTGTGTGAGCAGAAAAACTCATCATTTTGGTCCTACAAACCAATCAAAGTATCAAACATTATTAGATTGTCAGAATAATTTTAATTTGTATCCCACGCAACGCAAAATCTTTACTCTTTAGAACTCCAGATGGTATAATATAAGAGAAAAATAAAAGTTGACTTTGATGCCTTTACAAGAGATGAAATTCGGCTGCAATCAAATTAAGCTTTTATTAAAGGCTTTTGCTAAATACACTAACATGATTAATTAATCATTGACTTAAATATAGAAAATTGTGTTGCTTTTTCCTTGTGATTTGTAACAGTGAAAGAGTTACTAGCTAATCATTAATATATTTTAACTAACCATTAATTACATCTTAATTAGTATACTAATCATTAATGTTTTTATCTTTTCATTAAAAATTTTATATAAAATTATCTCAAATATTCATATTAAAATTTCCTTTCACTTATTTACTTATCCAAATGTATATAACCGTGCATGGCATCTTATTAAATACTCCCTCCGTCCCTTATTAAATGTCTAGTTTTGACTTTTCGAGTCTTTTTTCTTTAACTTTGACCTTAAATATTTTTTTTTTGTATTATATGATACTTGATAAAAATTATGTCTATGAAAAGTACATTTAAAACCCAATTCATTCATATATTTTGCATCATGTATTATATATCATAAATAAAAATATTTAATGTCAAAGTTGATAAAACAAGACTTTAAAAATTCAAAGTGAACATTTAATATGGGACGGAGGTAGTAATACATACAATCCTAATTTGGGTATGCATGAATCTAACGTAAAATGATTCAACATTAGCTTTACTTTAACAAGTGATCTTTTTAATTTGAAGCTTGTACGTCTTCGTCCGTTTTGTCAATTTTCGTCCGAATTCGTTTGTTCTGATTCGTTTTTATACGTTTTTGTCCATTTTTTTTAATGTTTTTATCCGTTATTGTACGTTTTCAACCGTTTTATACAGTTTTGTATGTTTTTATCTGTTTCTGTCCGTTTTCATCTGATTTATCCATTTTTATCCATACAAAATGTATAAAAATGTACACTTCTCACCAATTAACGAATAAGAACGTATAAAAACGTAGTAATTGGCTATGACGTTACGTTACATATGTCGTACATGTTTATGATCACTTTGCCAGTGCAAGAGACTTTCATTAATCATCAATATTCCTTACGATTTTCGTCATGCGTGAAGTTATCATCACAAAAAACATATGATCAAATAATATTGTTTGCTAAAAGTTTTAATTACAATGTAACCGTCATTCGCATCTGACCAATAGTAACATGTTACTCCATAAAAAAAGTTATATAAAAAATGTACTACTTAAATTTTTTTAATACTTAGTATACAAGAATAAGATGACATCTTAGTCCAGCGTATGTGAGTGGTCTATCAATCTGGAGGTTGTAGATTCAAGTTTTGTTGGAGACATGTGAGATACAATTTGTATGATAAGTGGTGTAGTAAAAATTTGACTTTATAAAAAAAATAATAATAATAATAAAAACAAAAAAAAAACTAGAAGTTTGTTTTTTTTTATTATTATTATTTTTTTATATTTTTAATATTATACTATGTATGAGAGATGGCAATAAAACATTAATTAAAAGTTAAAAAACAATATAATCAACTCAAAGCGAAAAAATAAAACGTTCAAAAAAACTAATGAATGTAATTAATGTATACAATAATAATTAAAAATGAAATAAAATCCCTTGTGGCGGAGAAAACCTTACACGACGTCAGGTACTGTTCCCAGCAAGGAATTTGAAACTTTGCCGTTTTCTTCACTTTTATACTCCAAAAACGTCTAAAATGCTTCCTTTTCCAGATTTCTCTCCAAAAGTACCTAAAATGACAAAATGAACGATTTAGGGCAATATTTGATAAAATAATCACGAATTCCGACTTAAATGACCCCCTAAAAGCGGTACACTTTTCGCCTCATCACCTACTCGAGAGTTTTCTTCACTATGTCAACAAAATCCCTTGTGGCGGAGAAAACCTTACACGATGTTGCTTACACCTTTTAACGACACTAAGCTAAATGTTGAGTTCTAATCGTAGCTAGAACCAATCTCACACCACACCACGAGTTAGCACGACTTCTACACAACTTGTACACACCACGACTATTACACACCTTCACAACTTCACTACTTCACTACTTCTAGCTCTTCACAACACTACTTCTTCTAGACTTAAGTAAATACTCTCCTATATCTACTTATTACAAGCACTACACAACTTTACAAATAATATACACAATATACAAGACTAATCTACAATACTTCTTGATTGGAGGATGAATGAGTATTCTTCTTTTGCACTTTGAGAGGTAAATGAATGAAAGAATGGATCACTTGAAACAAAGATTGATAATGTTATGATCAAAGGATTTTAGGAGGATGTTTAGAGAGAATTGGATCTGAAAGTTTTTGTGCAAAAGATGAGGAAAAATACCAGGATTGAGGTGGTATTTATAGGGAATCTATTCTGACAGGAGGAGCGTGCCGACCCCCTTAAATGGTTGTCGGCCCCCTTAAAATTAAGGGGGCCGCCCTCCTGTAACGGCCTCTTTTTTTGTCTTTTTTTTTGGGAAAGTTTATTTGATGAAAAACTAACTGATTTTGCTTAAAAATTTTAATTCATATATTTATTATAAATTAAACATTTTCCTTTATTACCAAAAATGTTTTTCAAAGATATATAAAGATTTTATATAATTTTATAAACTTTGTAATGTTTAAATAAAAATGGGAAAATTGTCTAAATATACATCAAACTTGCCACCTTTTACTATTGTATACACGTAACTTTTTTTTTTCCTATTAAATACACATACTTGCCTAATTAACGTTATTGTGTCAATAATTCCCCTTTTTGATGACGTGGCGTGTATTAACACCCTAATTACATACAATGTCACCCAATACCCGTTTTTTTTACTTGTGGGTCGTTTTTGACAAGTGTTAAAACTTTTGGGGGGGGGGGGGGGGTAACCAAACAATTTCTAAACCACTAACACTTACCACCACCCATATATAAACCCCCAATTATCCATTTACCCCCAAATTAAAGAACCCTAATTTCAGTCCAGAAATAAATTAATCAAAGCTCAACGTTGATGTGTGTTGTGATATATCAGGTATGTTACTTTATTAAGTTGGTTTTATCTTTAATTTGTTCATATTCCAGAAACCCTAATTCGTTATACTTGTCAATTTCTGTAACAGAATGATACCTGGTACGAATTTGCACCAATTTGATGTTTGGAATGATGGCTATTTTGCACATTCACCATTGAGGTATGAAGATGGTGTTATTCTGAATATGGCTGTTGAGAGGATGCCATATGAAAAGTTTGCTGAATTTTTGGAGGAAAAATGTGGTAATTACTTTAACGTCTTGTATTACAAAGTTCCTACTGTTGAATTAGAGAAAGGGTTAATTAGAGTTAGTGATGATAAGCAAGTAGCTATGATGTTTGATATTGCTGAATTGTATGGTAGGTTAGACCTTTATCTTGATCACTTAGGTATGGAAATGTCAAAGTATGAGTGTAAAGCAGATGAGGTGGTTGACTCTCTTTGTAAAGCAAAAGGTCCTCCTAGAAAGAGGTATTGCAATGAATTTTCAGAAGATGAGATGGTCAATTGGGCTGAGATGGAGGTTGAGTATGAAGGTTCATGTTCTCATCATCCTAGAAGCTCAGATGGTGAGTATACTAGAAGTAGTGGAGTTAGTGATATGGATGGGACTAGTGCAGATGGTGATGTGGATAGGACTAGTGTAGATGGTGATGTTGGTAGGACTAGTGTAGATGGTGATGTGGCTAGGAATGTTAATGTTGATGGTGATGTGGCTAGGAATGTGAATGTTGATAAGGGCAAAGAGAAGGTTACAGTAGCTGAAGAAGAGTGTGAGTATGATTCTGATTCTGATTTTGAATCTGACTATGATTCAGATAAGTCAATTGAGTATCTCAGCCCTGGTGAAGAGGAGTTGATTGAACTAAGAAAGAGGATCAAAGCTAATAGAGAGAAGGAACCTGAGTCTATGCCAGAAATGATGGAAACAAATGATGAAAACATTACACCTGTTCAAAACAATGTTACTCATAGAAGTGAGACTTTCATAGAACATGATGTATTCATGGCCAATCTAATTAGAAGGCTTCAATCACCAGATGAGAATGGAATTCAGCATGATCCATTCATTTGTGTGGAAACAGATGTTGACAGGTATCCGGTTTATGATGAAAGTACCCACTGGAGACTTAGACATCCAAAGGTATGTTTTGTTTGAATGTTGTTTATAAATGTTGGTTATAAATGTTGCTTATGAATGTTGTTTATAAACATAGGCTTTGTTTGAAATGCAGGTTGGTGAAAAGTATCCGAATGTCCAGAAGTTTAAACAGGGTCTAACCTTCTATGCATTGGCTAATGGATTTTCAATTTGGTTTGAAAGGAGTGCAAGTAAGTATGTTATTGCAAAATGTGGGCAGAGAAAACCAAAATTGCTTGATCCTAAACTAGGTAAACAAAGGAAGAATAAAAGGTATCCTTGTGTAAACGAATCTGAGTTACCTTCATGTCCCTGGAGATGCTATGCTAGGTGGATGAATAAAGAGAAAACTTTTCAAGTAATTAGCCTAAATGATGAACATTCATGTGTTAGGAACTTTGAGTTTGGGTCTTTAGTGAACTTTAGGTGGATAGGTACAGTATTTGGTGATAAGATTAGGGCTAATCCTGAGATTAAGTTGTCTGCCATAGCTGACCTAGTGATGAGGAAATACAAGTGTAAGGTATCTCCAAATCAGTGTACTAATGCCAAGAGGTTTGCATTGACAGAGTATGAAAAATCAGTTGATGAACATTATGCCCTGCTTAGGTCTTATGGAAGAGCAATATTAGATTCCAATCCTGGGTCCACTGTCAAATTAGGAGTCACTAACAATCCTGATGGGAAAACATACTTTGATATGTTTTATGTTTGTTTTGCTAGTCTAGTAAATGGTTGGAAGGCTGGTTGTAGGAGAGTAATTGCCTTAGATGGTTGTTTCCTTAAAAAGCCAAACTAGGGTGAAATTCTTACTGCTATTGGAAGAGATGGTAACAACCACATTTACCCAGTGGCTTGGGCAGTGGTGAATGTTGAAAACAAGGACAATTGGAGCTGGTTTTTGGAATTGCTTGAAGGAGACTTGGACTGCACAAAAGGCAAGGGTCTAACTCTTATGTCAGACCAACATAAGGTATGCGTGTATCCACAATTTAATTTTTAATGTGTTAATCTTATATTTATGTCTGTGTATACATTATAACACTGTGCTTATGTTTTGGTGTAGGGTCTTATTGAAGCTGTCAAGGATGTTATGCCATATGCTGAACACAGGCAATGTGCAAGGCATATTTATGAAGGCTTTAGGAAACAATTCACTGGTTTGGAGTTTAGGGATCTGTTTTGGGCTGCATCTAAAGCATCATATCCACAACTCTTCAACAAGATCATGGACAAGATAAAAAAGGCAAATCCAAAAGCTCATCAGTTTCTTATGGACAAGAATCCAAAAACTTGGTCAAGAGCCTTTTTTGAAGTAGGTAGAGGATGTGAGGCAGTTGAAAATGGGTTCAGTGAATGCTTTAATAGTGTGATTCTAAGTGTAAGGGACAAGCCCTTACTAACTATGCTGGAATCAATGAGAGTACTAGTGCTAGAAAAGATGCACAGAATGAGGGTAATCAGCAAGAAGTGGAAAGATGGAGTTTGTCCCAACATTCAGAAGAGACTGGAATGGATGAAAGACCAACAAAGGTATGTTTGTTGTACATGTTAGTCTGACTTAATTTATTAATCACTTTCCATGTAGACACTAATATCCTAACATATTATTATAGGTTCTGGCATGTTATACCTGCTGGTGGGAATGTGTTTGAGGTGAGATCAGGGAGTCAAGCATTCACAGTTAATGAACCAAAAACCACTTGCACCTGTAGAATGTGGCAGTTATCAGGTATTCCTTGTGTTCATGCAACAAAGGTGATATTATACATAAACAAGACACCTGAGAGCTATGTTCCACCTATGTTTAAAACAGACATGTACCATTCCACATATAACAATTACATGAAACCAGTAGATGGTATTGACTTCTGGCCTGATCAGAGTATGTACACAGTTATTTTACCCCCTAAACCTAGAAAAATGCCTGGTAGGCCTAGAAAGAAAAGAATTAGATCAACTAGTGAGGGGGGGGGGGGTAGCTCAAAGAGAGTTTCAAGGGTAGGTACAGAAATGACTTGTAGCATTTGCCATCAGCCTGGCCACAACAAAAAAGGTTGTAAAAATGAACCAGTGGCACAAGAGCCAAAGGAAAAAAAACCAAGAGGTAGGCCTAGAAAGGAAAAGGTAACTGAGGTTGAAAATATTGTTAAAGGTGTTAGGGAGATAAGGGACCCATCTGCTTCACATGTAGAAATTAGGGCTGGTGGGTCAAATGTTAGGCCAGGTGCAAAAATTGGGCCCAAAAAGAAGAGAGGTGCAAAAAGTGTGCCAACAAAGAAGACATGTGCCACAAGTGGGTCAAATAGGGCAACAGGTGTAAGTGGTGGTTCACGTCGGAATAACTTAAAAAGATCTTGTCCATCAACTTTTGCAAGATGGTTTGGTGACCCAGAAGTCCAAGAAACAGGTCCAATGGCTGATGAATATGAAGCCCATCCTCAAGTTGTGGAACCTGAAGTCCAAGAAGCAGAAGTGTAACAACAAGTTGAGATTGAATTGACTGGTACTCAAGTTGAAATTATGCAGGTACATGAATCTCATAAGATTTCATTCTTCTGTGTTTTTGGGTGATGCATTTGTAACATAATATTTCATGAAATTATGCAGGTAGATGAATCTCAAACTCAAATTGTTGAAACTGAAGAACCACCAGAGGAACAACAATTTCAGATGCAAGCTCCAGTTGCACAGGTAAGATTAAGGAGGCCAAGTGAAAGAATCATGAAGAACAAGTTGGCTAGAAAGATCCATGGCCAGGGCAGTACTCCTCAGTCTGCACTGGATGTAGATGATGCTTGAACAAAGAAAGTTTCATGTGCCCATTTTGTACATCTTTTGAGGGCAAACTGATGTAAACTCTTAGTAACTAATTATGGGTCTGTAAAGTGACTAACTATACCCACTAATATGTTGCAGCAACATGTTTAGTTGATGAAATGACCATCACAAGTTAGCCCATTTTGTACATCACACAGGGCACATTTGATGGTCATTGTTCAACTCTTAAATGCAATGAATATGCAATATTTTATGTAGTATTTGATATGTGCATTTGATGGTCATTTTTTATGGTCATGATGTTTGTACATTCCAACAAAGATTAAATGTGGTTTAGGGTTATTACCAACAAGCTATGATACAGGCCTTTGATGTTATTACCAACAAGCTATGATGCAGGCCTATGATATGGGACTTGACTTTGTGATGGTGCAACACTATTTTTTTCAAACTGCAAAAGTTAATAGCAGTCAATGGAATCTTTACTATGTAACTTGTGATCATTAATACTTGTGATCTTTACAATGTATTACTGCAATTAAAACGCCAACCACTAGTAGTATATAACATACCAACATCCATCCAAATATAACATACCAACATCCATCCAAAGCTAATAACATTTAACAAATGGCTTCCAACAAAGGAAAAGGTATTCTTCCATGTTCTTTGCTCTTATCTTACATCTTCAATTGCCAAACTACTAACTGTCCTTTACAATGTTTCTTCTTACCATTCATTGGCAGAAATCATCAACATTTCAAGTGACAGCTCTGAGGCAAAATCATGTGATCCACCTAATTATGCATTTTCTTCAGACAGTGATGTATCCAGTGGATGGTCGAATTACTTTCCTAAAGAACCAAATCCTTACAAAGTAACTTCTAAAAGGGTTGAAAGCACTCCAACTGTGATTGACAAAAAGGAAGCTAAGTTGGCCTTTCTTGCAAGGGAGAAAGTCCTAGGGCTGCCAGCACCAGCAACATGGAATGATCGTGGTATCAAAGCATGGGTTCCCAAAGAACCAAAAGGAAAAGGGACAAAGTAAGAGCTTAGGTCATGAACCATATGTTATTTGGTTACAATATATGTATGTATGAGGAATGGTTTAGGTAACCATCCTACAATAAAACCATTGTAGCCCTACCATGAATCAGTGAAATGCTTCTTTCTCAAATTTCCAACAAGCTTAGACTGTTAACCAACACATTAGCTATCATAGGAAAAATTCACATAGGAAATACAAGCAAATATTTCATAAACTTAGTTAGCATTCAACATGTGATAACTTTACATTACATGGATCATAAACTAACTTACCAAGTTCTACTAACATGCCCATCAACAACCTAACATTACCAAACCCAAACAAAGATTAGACTACTTGCCTAGTGACATACCTATCCCAACACATATTACACACAAACATCCCAACATTACCATGAACAACTTGTCATACAATTCCAACTTGGCCTTTGCAGCCTTCAAGTCATCTCCCAACCTTGACTTTGTGACCTTCAACTCTTCTTCCAACCTTGACTTCTCCAACGCCAGTGACTCAATCATTGGTCCATTATCCATTCCTCTTTGCCTTTGGAAGAACCCGTATACCATGTCTTTGTAATATTGACTTGGAAGGTCATCATCAAGAAACTCGTACACACGACAAAGGTCACATTTGACATACCTTTTTCCTGGATTCGCCCTTGAAGATGATGTTTGTACCCTTAATTGTCGATTGCAGTTGCAAAAAAACTCAATCTTTCCTCCAATTACACGGGATTGGGCTGAACTTGATGTGCTCATTTTTAGGGTTCCTCACTTAAACTTTTGCTACCGTTTGGGATGATATGGGGGAAGAGGGAAAATGGGGGTGGTGTTATTAAAATGATAGGGTCACATTACCCCCCCAAAAGTTTTAACATTTGGCAAAAAGGACCCATAAGTAAAAAAAACGGGTGTGGGGTGATAGTATTAGTCATTAGGGGTGTTAATACACGCCACGTCATCAAAAAGGGGAATTATTGACACAATAACGTTAATTAGGCAAGTATGTGTATTTAATAGGAAAAAAAAAGTTACGTGTATATAATAGTAAAAGGTGGCAAGTTGGATGTATATTTAGACAATTTTCCCAATAAAAATCCCTTTGATCATAAAATGTATTAGTCACTTGTTTATTCATACCTTAAGTGATTTTGTTGGATGAAATGATATTAGTTCCTAAATACTTGTTTACGTATTAATTTTGCGTTTAATGTTCTTACATTTTGTGATCGTCAAAACTTAGGGATATCGAAAAATATTAATAACGTTTTCATGCATTATTTATATCAACATACTATCTTTTATTTTTGTTGTGGTTGACATTTTTCATTTTCTATTTTTCATTCGATGTATTTTTAAATGAGTTCTACAAGTACGACATTCACGTTAGAGAATCTTTTAGTAAATTCCATGTCGAAAAAAGTGAGTCCCAACTCGTTTTTTCCTAGCTATGTTACCAAAACAATAAAACGTTTTCTAATAAAAAAATAAACTGAAACTTTTTTCTTGGTTGTGCACGATCGCCTAAAGCAAGCAAAATAATATAGTTTAAAAAAGTTAGTAGCAAGGGTAAATGACATTATGGCAAGCATAAGCATAAATAGCTAGCAAAAAGAAAAAAGTGAGAAAAAAAAATGGCATTTAAGGGTCGGTTAAACAAGAAGTGAAAAAAAAAAAAAAAAAAAAAAAAAAAAAAAAAAAAAAAGTAAAACGTAAAAGGGGTTGTGAATCTATTGATGTATTAAATAATAATAATAATAATAATAATAATATCTCTATCATAACGAGCCGAGCTCAAACTTTTAATAGCTCGAGCTCGTGTTTTTATCAAAATTTTCAAGCCTTCATGTGCATTAAATATTTTATTATACAAATTTATATAAGCAGCCTAAATATATGGCATAGTAACTAATATATACCGTAGAAGGACCTTTAAACTCTTATGTCCGTGAATATTTTGTATAAATACTTTGCTGTTGAGTTCATTGCATATTTTCATAACTTTATGGATGAGTTTGGCTATCGAAAACAATATCTATGTATAAATTTGAGCTCCCGAACCTTATTAGAATATTACTTGAGCCGAGCTCAAGCTTTGATAATTAAAGCTCGTCGAGCTATCGAACAAAGCTTAAGCATACTTTATGATTTTTGAGCGAGCTCAAGCTCTGTCAAACTCGAGCTCGGCTTGGCTTGATTGCAGCTCTAATTTTAGCATATTTAATTTAATTTTAATATCTTGGGATGGTAGGGATGAGCACGGTACCGGTACCGTACCGAATTAGTGGTACCGAATTTTTCCCGAGCATAAATTAGGGTACCGGTACCGTACCGAACGGGATTCGGGTACCGGTACCGGTACCGGGAAATCGGGATTTTCCCCTTTTTTTTCGGGAATTTCCCGATTTGGTACCGGTACCGTACCGAATTAGTGGTACCGTTTTTTTTCCTCCTTATTTCGTAGTACCGGTACCGTACCGTATATCGGGATCGGTACCGTTTCGGTACGGTACCGGTACGGTTCCGGTTCGGTTCCGGTATTCGGTACGAAATGCTCATCCTTATGGGATGGTAAAGTAAAAAGGTTTTAAAACAGTCACAAGAACATCTCGTTTAATCAGTGTACGTATGAGTTTATAAGGCCAGTGTTTTAAAACCCGGTTTGACCCGGCCGGTTGAACCATGACCTGGTCAGCTGACAGGAAGGCGGTTTTAAGCAAAAAAAACCGACCCGATGACTCAGTCGGACCAATTAAAAAACCGGTTTTTAAAACATTGTATAAGACACGCTCTACTTGACTAACTCAAACAAAGTAAAACCGCATCTGTTTATGTATAGCTTTTAGTTAACTCAATGTTGATTTTCTAATTGCGGTCCTTTCATTATGGGAGATGATTTGCACACATTTGGTTTTGATTTGCACACTCTAATGTACAGCTAGTTAAAGCAGAATTTATAAACTGTACAACTGTCTAATGCACAGTTTGGAGTGTGTCAATCAAAAAGTGGAGTGTGCAAATCATTTCCCTTTCATTATTTGCACACAATACACTATACGTGTAATACTCTAAATTCTACTGTACATAAAACTATCAAAATTTTTAGGATTAAAGTATGATATTAAAATGAACTTAAAGGGCTTATTTACAATTAATGTATTCTTATGTAGATCGGGAGACAGTCGCACTGCACGCGCCGACGCTGGACCCACGTTTGAATTTTTGGTGTTGCGCTCATACCCCTCATTTTATCCTTAATTACCATATTACCATGCAAAATTTTCGCTAGCACCGAATTTCATTGTGATACCCCATTACCAGTAGCAACATCATCAATGGTAGTAAGATTAGGCAATGAGCTGAGGTGCTTGTATCGAAATTTGAATGTCAAGGATTGGCTAGGAGAAGGCTATGAAATGAACAAATATCGTAACTTTGAGGAGGCTAATTTGTAAGGTTAAAGATGTGATTAATTTAGTGACTAAATTGGCATGATATTGTTCTATTGATTTATGAGAAAGTGACTCGTCTATTTGAAATCGAAAGAATGGTGATACCGTGGTTTAGATATTAAAACATATTTTTAGGCCCACCAAAAAGCTATGTTTAACCCGTAGCATTTAGATTGCGCTCGAGTGGAACGCTTGTTCATGAAGTATTTCATTTTGGAGCGGTTAAGATAGTTTCAACCGCTATTAGAGATGTTATCAAACCACCTTTTCATCTAAATGCTTACCGCTTGTTGTTCCTAAACGCTTGTTGCCAAACATGACGAAAAAGCTTGTCTTGAAACAAGCGGTTAAAAGAACAACTAAAACTTTATCGCTATAACTATTTAATCAAGATTTGAAATTCTAACGTTATTTTTAATTATTTTTTTACAAATTAAAACTTAATTACAACTAACTTACCAAAAACATTTATAAAAAGACTACTGCTAACTTCTACCGTTTACATCTACTACTAACTAGTCCTTACCAAATACATGTAACCTTGATATAATTACATGTTACACAACAAATACAATTAAGTATCATGTACAGAGTAAACGTTTAAGAGGACGAGAACAAGATATTACAAATTTAAAATTATATGCATTGTTAAAGAAATCACTTAAAACAACTTTGAAAGTGTTCATTCTAACTATAATTCTTAATTCATAATAATCCTATGAGTGTTTGGTAACCATGATTTATTACATTTTTTTGACGTACACAAAACCAGTTTAACCTGACGGTCGAACCGACAACCTGAACGGGTTAACAAAAATATTGGTTTTAAAAACATTGATCAAAAGTCAAAACACACAATCTTGTCCCCAAGGTTATTATGGTAAAAATGGAACTTACCACTGACCCCACTTCTTTGCTTTAAACAAACAGGTGTCAAAGAGTCAAAAAGATAACTTAAAATTACACACTACCGATATAGTTAAAACTGCTACATGGCATTCCATTATTTGCATCACACGTGTCACTCTCTCATTCGTGATAAACATCTTGCTCAACACAAGTAAACTTCAACACACACATAAACTGTGTGTCACTCTCACTCTCTCTTCATGTATTTTTCCACTCTCATAACATTTTGTCTTCATTTAATAATATAAATTTGTACGGACAATGCTAATGGAGGAAATATATAATAGTAGTGAAGAAGAACTGTCCGTACTGCCACGTCATACAAAGGTTATTGTAACGGGAAACAACCGTACAAAATCAGTTCTTGTTGGATTACAAGGTGTTGTTAAGAAAGCTGTTGGTCTTGGTGGTTGGCATTGGCTGGTAATACCTACTTTTAGTTTTTTTTTAATTAACGGGTTTCGCTAACGAAAATCCTAAAGACTTTAACCAGTGTGTTCTATTTTATATATAATTGGCTGTAAAAGTAGATCATCCAATCACGATCAAGTGTTATTTGTGTATCACTTATTTTGCTTAACTAAGGCTGTCGTTAGCAAAACCTATTAAAATAATTTTTACTTGTTTATTTGCATATTGAATTGGGTTTTTGATATTTTGAAAATTTGAATAAGATTTGATTGCTGAAGGTGGGATCATTGTTTATAAATTTTGGTGATCAAATAAATTGAAACTAAATAAGTTAGAAGAGGGTTAGTATAAGTTTTTAGTCAATGAAAATGTAATGTTTTTTTTTTTTGGGGTTTTAATAAACTTTGTTGTATATTAGTGTACTTTTGATGCCATTTTTAGGTTTCTTGCATGTGATCCAAAGTGCAAGTTTATGGATTTATGTGTATTTTCTAAATTTGGAAATTAGGGTGTTTTATTCTTCATGAATCATGATTATGTTCTATGAACATCCTCCTGCATTTGTGTATCTTTTGTTCTAATAGTACTACTCCGTATTAAACAAGCTTTAAATTTAATTAGGATTGGATTATTTGGTTATTTTTGTGAATTTTTGTTGGATTGAATTGATAATGATTATCTCCTGAAAATGCCATTTGGATTATGTAATTTTCAAAGGAAGTTTACTTGGATTGAATACATTGTCGGTTAGTGCAACTAATTTTATTTTTATTTTATTTATTTATTTATTTTTTTTGAAGATAATGGTCTTTATGTATTTATTTATTGTTTTTACTTTTTTTTCAACTCATAAAGAGAAACTATTGACATACATTTGAGTCAAATACTCATCCTCATCAGACAACCTGAACTAGGAAAACCTCATCCGTTACCTCATCAGCTCATCAATATACTTTTCGACTCCATAATGCACATTAGGAATGTACCTTACCTCAAGTCGTTCTTAATTAAATTTTACTCGGTTTAAGGATTACACATATAAAGCCGGTTTTTGGTTCTCATTACTTTTATTTTGTAATTAATCTTGAAAATGAACTTTAGACCCATTCTTCGTCTACAATACCCTCTGTAAGTTGAAAGATTATAAACTATCAGCTGCAATTACTCTCAGTTTCTTCAACAATCACACCAGTTTTTCTTCACGGCATTTATTGTAGGATTTCTTGTGCTTTTAAGTTTTATGCACACTTTAGGTGTTTTTATGCTTTTTCTCATAATTTTTTTCTATCTTTTTGGTTGACTTTGAGATAATGGTTTTATGTTTGTACATACACTATAATGCAAGCATAATTTGTGCACTTTCTATGGTTACCTTCTATCGGCAATGTTATCATACGCATAACTTGTAGCGTTAAATAAAAGTTTAACCAGTTTTGTTTCCTGAACTGATCACTTCAACTTTCTTTACCATAAACGCTAGACGGTTGCATCCCCTAAATCTTGTACGTGTCTGAACGTTTTGTTGCTCATATAATGTTGGATTTTGGGGGATTATGATAATAAACCATAGGTGCTAACAAATGGAATAGAGGTGAAGCTACAAAGGAATGCTCTTAGTGTGATTGAACCTCCTACTGGTAATGAAGATGATGATGACCTCGAGTTTGAAAGTGTTCAGTGGAACGTCTCTGATTTTGGTTAGTGATGCTTTCATAATGTACTATTGCGAAAACCCATTGTCATCATAATTGTGAAGTAGTTTTAAAAAGTACTAACATATAGAACTATGGACTATGGATAATGGAGTAATATTTGGATGCCAAAAGTGTCCTTTTCTGTATCATAATTTTGATGTTGATGAATCTTTGCAAATTTTTTTACTTTGGATACCTTAGCCACATGCTTTGTACCTTTCTTTTTTATTACTACTAGCAACTCTATTATACATTCCATTAAGATTGTCCATATGGACCCACTAGAAAAATAATTGTGCTATGTAATTCCATGTTTTCAGCATGTGATGACACCCAAAGCTCGCATCGATATAGGCACCGTCACCATAAATCAACAGGGTCGTCCCATAAAACTGTTAGCCGGTCATTATCGTGTGACTCACAATCAAAGACCTCCTTTACTACTTCTCGTGGGTCCGTGGTAGGCAAACTTTATTCATTCCAAAATAAAGACAAGTTTAAAGTTTTAAATTTCTTAATTTGTCTATAAAGTTTAATTGTACGTTATCTTGTTCTTTTTCAGAAGGTTGATCTTAGCAAGCTAGAGATGGCTGCCTTGCGGAGATATTGGCGTCACTTCAATCTTGTGAGCTACAATGTATTATCCGAAATTAGATTGTTCATGTGATGTCAAATTTTGATTTGTTTGATTTTCTAGGCGGATGTGATCCCTAACCCGTCAAAGGAGCAGCTGATTGACATTGTTCAAAGCCATTTCATGTCTCAGGTATACCATATTTTGCCAAAGTATCTATGACTAGTGAAAATTGAATATTATTGGGTTCGGTATAAGTCGAGTATTTTTGCATGAGACTTGTAAAATGAGTGGGAATTTTTTTAGACCATGGATGGTTTTTAAGTAACTTGTCTTACATTCCTTAATTCCTATTTACTTACTGGACTTAACATTTATTGGGCCTATAGGTAGAAAATGGGCTGATCAGTAGGATTGAATACTTTTTCACAATGGTTGACACTAAAATGAGCAATGTATTTTCAGTTTTTAGCCAAGGTTTCAACTTTTTACCAGATGAGATAGGTCTCAATGCAAATCTACACACTATAGGGTAGATTGGTCAAATTGATCTTTTTTTTTTTTTTTTTTTTTTTTTTTTTTTTTTTTTTTCCCTCTAGAAAAATAACGAAGATTTTTCGTGTGTTGTCTGGTGTGAAGACATTAGACGAGTTGCAGGTGATCGTGGGATTTGCACAGGCTGCAAAGAAGCTGAAGATGGTTTGCAAGTGATTTATCAATCTCTTTGAACAAAAAAATCTTGCTTGAGTTGACTATGACTAACAGATACTTGTCTAAATGAATGCTGCCTCATCACTCCTTGTATAATGTTGGCTAATGCTTCTGCCTCTCTTTCTTTTGACGATGAGTTTGGTAGCTTTTATTTATTGTAAATATGTAGAGTTGGTCTCAAACCTTGCCATTTTCGGCTTGTTATTGCAAGGCATTTTAGTTGTCTTTCGGCCGTTTATATTTCCAGTTTTCACAAGCTTCCGTTATGAATGAACCCCATCATTAATCTCTATCGTATCATACAATACAATTTGCCATGTAATGTGTCGTGTTGTTGTTCACGCGGGATTCTTGTTTTGCCTTGACCACATCATGTATGCAAGATTTGTTTTACTTGTAATAGCATGTTATTCATATGCTCTATTGCTCCGATCTTATGCTTTTTCTTTTTCAGTTTTGTGTGAAAATACTTTTTCATTATTCAACCAAAATATATGCTTTTAGTGATGTTCTTCTCGTACGTTGTGTTATAATTCGTATTTAGAAACAGGGTATTTACTAAGAGATTCAAAAGATAACTATGGGTGTTAGACTGTGAGTAATGATGAGACTAAGGGCCGTCTCGGAATTTTTGAAAATTTTGAGGACTACCCTAGACGAAATTACACAATGAGACATTTCGAAAAGGAATATTATGTATAAATGTCACTTAATTATCTAACGTTCAAAATATTACCTATTTAAGATAATTTCTCATGTAAATATTGTTTTTCTTCTTGAAATGTGTACACATGCATATAATTGTTAACGGGACAAATTTTGAGGCCCTGATCAGTCGCCCATTTTGCACACATTCAAAGACGGCCCTAGTCGAAACTCCTTTTCGGTTTACATTACTTCATATATATCTACTTTTCTATTATGGATTATATTAGTTTTAATTTGCCACCTGAGTATTGTTAGCCCGAGTCTAGAAAGCATTATATAGCAATCTACAAAATATTCTAGACTCGGGCTTGAGCCCGTTACAACACAATACACAATACGGGTTTACAAGAATTAGATACTCCTTTCCTAATTCAATCAGAGTTCTAGATAAACTAGAATTCTTACACATTGTTAGTTTTGTTTCCTTATAAATACTCATATGTGTTACGATAGTTTCCAGTCAATCAAATAAATATTTAGTTTTCTTTGCTTCGCTAAAGTTCTTTTCAAGTATTCTTGTTTGTGAAGAGCACTGCAGTCTTCTCGAAACCAATTGCGTACGTGTTAATAATGAAGATGAATGTTTTGATGACGATTTTCATATTGTTCAACCTAATTAACAATCTTGAAGCGTCACTGAGTCGTGTGATTAATCTTGAAAAAATCCAAATTTGACTTGGTATCTAATCGCGTGAGTAATCCCGATTCTACATCAACAGTCGATTTGGTATCCAATCATGCAACTAATCACGATACTGAATCAGGGGCCAATATTGGCTCGGTTGATAAGAGTAGTGCAGATGGAGCAAGTGTAGGAGAAGGCGGGCGTGGAGTCTCGGTTGGAGAAAGTAAGTTTGTGTTTGTTTTTCCTATCGTCCTGCATACTTATAGCGCTCCCGGCCCAGATAGTGGTGTCGATGCCAGGAGCCTCCGTACGGCTATTCTTCCTCAACTGGCTTTTACTTTTTTGGGCTTAATGGTTCTTTTGTGAATTGTGTACCTAGGATGTTCATGCATATTTTCTTTTTTAGACAAAACATGATACATGAAATTTTTGTTCCTATGATTAATATGATGAGATGTTTATGAGTTTATAATTGCTACGTTATATACTCGTGAGAAAGTTTTTAATACAGTACTAATTTGTTTGATAAGGGACGTAACTAGTCATCATAGAATTTACATAGTGGTAAGCCAAACAAGCAACAAGCCCTTTTTAAATTGTAAAGCCAACTTTTTTGAAAACCACGTTCATGGATCTATGTGTCATAACATTAATGTTCATATAATGAAAGCACGAACGATAATCCTATCGAGTGTTATTAACATTACTCGATGGTGTACAATATCAAACTCAAAATCAAAGGTTTGCTTGATGTGGGAATAATCTAATTTTGATTCTTAGAATTTTGTTTGACTTATATGATACATACTTCGTATAATTTATTCATAAAGTCTCTCACTGTCTATCACGTTACGCTATTATGAGAACGTCAGTTTACGACTTCATGGTTCATGATAACATGGAAGGTTCGTTAACACATTCGTTTCGAGTAAAAGAAAAGCCTTCTTTATTCAGAGGCTATACGTTTATCGATATATAATCACATCTGTTTTGTTGTTAGGCAAAAAAAAAAAAAAAAAAAAAACTGAACATTGTTAGTCATAGAGGGGTATATTATTGAGTTGACTTTGACTTAGAAACTTGTCTAACTCAATGTTGTAAAATGTTGGCTAATGCTTCTGTTACTCTTTCTTTCGATGATGATTTTGGTAGCTTTTCTTTATTGTAGATATATCTAGAATCAGTCTCAAACCTTGCCATTTTCTACTTATAATGCAAGGCATTATCGTTGTCTTTCAGCCATTAATATTTCCAGTTTTCACAAACTTCCGTTATAATGCACCATTATCTCTATCTTATGATACCATATGATTGGCATGCAATGTGTTGTGTTATTCAAGCAGGAATTTAGTTTGAAAGATTTGTACCCAGTCAATGATTTTGTTGTGCATGGCGGTTCAACCTGAAAGGTGGTGCCCTTTGGTGTAAGGTGATTAAAGCAATTTAAGGTGAGGATGGGGGCTATTTTTATCATTCGGGTTCCGGGTGATCTAATTATAAATGTGTTTGGACATCACTGGGGTACAATCGTTCTACACGAAAGCTGGTAAGGGAGAATCTGTAATGTTTTGGCATGATGTCTGGAATGCAGATGGTAATTGCTTCAAAGACAGATTTCCTAGTCTATACGCTTTGGAAACAAATTATTTCGTATTAAAGTGTGACGGTTCTTTCGTAACAAAGCCTTGCAGTTAGAAAAAATGATTTGAAACGTTTGCAATGAATTGAATGAGCATTTACGTAAAAATTTAGATACCAATGGTATGTTAATAGGGCCAGGTTTATAACGCCCTGAAAATCTAAAATATTGAATTTCGAATATAACCTAATTGTTTAAATACTAGTACTTGAAAAGTACACATTCATAACATCCTACAACTTTAAATAACTTAAAAATTTTCATAATTTGGAAACTAAAATCCATATCACACGTTTATAGTGTATAACCGAAATTTTTGCTAATTGTAATTATATGAGAAGTCAAATTTAGTCTAGGTGCAATTATCTATTTGGAAAGTATTTTGGTCTTCTAAATCAAACCTTAATGTTCGGCAATCTCCTCCTATTTCTTTTCCATCTCACGATTTACTCACCCAAGAATTTCTGGCAATTTACCATTTTTTTTTATACCTTCCTAATCCCTCCTTATTTCAGCCGAATATATGTACCCTTCCATATCATTGCCACAACCGAATTTTTGCTCCACAAAAGAACACAAAACATACCCATTCACAGCTTCATTATTTCTCAACCATGTACCAATTAGAACTCTCACACGCAACATCAACAACAAGTCATGACATGAAGGTTAAAACCAATTTATTCTTTTGGAGCAAGGCACGACATGAAGATTAAGAGGTTCGAAGGAGGTCGATCGAGTGGTGATCGCGACGGTGATCGGTTAATGTTTGATTGATCGCGGTCTTGTTCGATCTTAGTTCTACCCTTGTCCTTGTTTCGATCGTGTAAGCCAACCGGGTATCACCTCATCGTCTTTGTATTCGATATGTACCTATACTTATACAACATGATAAACAGATTTAACGTATGAATCAAATATAATAACGCCTAATGAAATCTATACGTTGCATGACATGATGAATATACGAAACACTTGTGTCGATCTCTGTTATGTTTTGCTATTCGAATAGGTTGGAGATACTACGCCTTTGATGTGATTATATAAGAACATTCATATAATCTTTAATATAAGATCAAAAACTAATAACAAACCTAAAGATACTTGCAAGTGTATATATGTGAGGCTACGTACGAGATCTTTTAATCGCATGAAATAATGATATATATATATATGATTGTTTAAGTTTCGTTAATTGAAGAGACATATAAATATAAAACTAAAACTGTGACACGTTAATATAAGAAGCCCAAATTATGCATAAACCAATAATGAAGAGATCGAATTCGATTTCGGTAATAATATGTATTATATACGAAGAAGGTTGTCATGGGTTACTATATATTACGGAGTATATCACTAATATGTTTACATTAGTAGATGTGTATGTCATGTTTATATGAAGTCTATGTACGTGTCGTTAAAACTTGGTTATATAATCATGAACTAAAGTTATACGTTAAGTAGTTATGCGATATACAGATATATAGATGAATCATGGGTCGAGTATATAAAGCCCCTCGATATATATATTTTCATACACATAAAGGTTTATTTAAATAGAAATAAAGTTGTAGTCTCGTTTAATATTGTGGTTACCTCGCTTTATGTCCGTTTTGTTCTTGTTGTGTCTCGTTATACGCATGGGTATATATTTTGTTAGGGGCGTGTGAGTGTTTATTGTATTTTTGGTCGTGACGGTCTAAACTAATGTCGAGAGTGTGTTTAAATAAAACGACGGAGTTCTGAAATTGTCTTTTTATATAAAATTATAGTATAAACCTCAAAGTTAATTAATTGACATTTTAAATATTAAATTTTAATAATTTATATAATAGATCCTAAACTTTGATATATTGACATAATTAACTCTAAACTATTATATTGGTCATTTCAACTCAAATATATTTAACGGTCAATTATAACCTTAAAGTATTAAATTACAATTTCGGGAAATTTACTAAATATGAAAACTTACTAATTCAGGAAACCTGCTAAAAATGAAAAGCCGACTAAAACAAGTAATCAGATTCTGAATAAGTTATTTATAATAAGCCGATCATTAATTCGTGTAGATTCGCTGAAGAAGGAGTGACTTCCTATTCTTATGTTATGATATGGTTTCATTGGCGGTTTAAGGTACAAATATTCTATCCTTTCTCAGTAGGAGTTTCTCATGACACTTTTGATCCTTGACCTTGCTATGATTTCCCTTTTGATATGATTCATGATATGACTCCTTTGATATGATCTTCTGAGCCATTGCTATGCTCCCTTTTACTTTGATTTGCTGATATGATTCTATGATTTGATATGATATGATTCTGTTCAGTTACTATGTTCTGTTGGGTATACTATGTTGTCGGATATGATATGATATGTTTGCTATGTTCTTATGCCCGAGTTTAACTACTCATGGAGGTACCATGGGCGTGTCATTGAAGCACCAATGGCATGACACTTTCTGTGGAGGTGTGATTGATCCACGACGTCCCCATTTGGTCGGATATACTATGTGATCACTTGGATATTATGATATGTATGATTTGCTTTGTAGGGGGCGTATGGATGCATCCTAGGCTTGTCGGATATGTTGGATTTATTATGTGTAGGGTGAATGTGGGTGTGTGCTTTACACTCCTTCACGTTTGGGAGGTCGCTCCTCCATTTGGTACTTAGAGGTCTCCCCTCTTTGTGCATGTCGGATTTGTAGGATATATGATTATGTATGTATGTAGGAGATCTGTCAAGTACCTTGGCAGGTCGGCTCGTGGCTTTCCTATGATTCGTTTGTCCATTCAAGTACCTTGTTTGGACGCTTCTTTGTTGATACGTGCTCATTACCTTTCCCTTATGATTATGCTTATGTGATATATCTTTTGATACTTCGTTTCCCTTTGACTTATGATACTCGTTCAGTGTATGTTGATCTCTTATGCATTTGACAGATGATATTCCTTTCAACTGAAGCTTATGATTCCAGTTTCTTATACTTTTATACGTTTCGTTTATCCGTTTGTTTTGCTATATATCTGTTCACTGGGCTTTTTAAGCTCAGCTGCATTTTCCTTTCCTGCGGCAGGTTTTAGGTTGGAAGCTGGGTTTGGGTGAAGAGTGCATAGGAGCGTTAGTGGACTACCCGATGATTAGAAGCCCATTTGCTTTGGACTTAGATTTTGATCCAGTTAGATTTTGTTTGGTTTTGGTATTTCATCTTGTATAGAGTTAGTACTTCTTTTGTACCCTTAGAATACCTTTGTAACTTTATGTTTATAAGTCATCCGCTTGCGTTGTATGCTTTGATATGTCACCATACTGTAGCGCTCCGGACCCATGCCGGGTTGGGGTGTTACAATTATGGTATCAGAGATAAGGCTGCGACCTATAGTACATAAGTTATGGCATGTGAATTTTGGACCCTTAGGTTTGCACCTTAGAAGCTTTAGGAATAACTTTGGAAGGTTTTGCCTTAATTTTTTCCCCTTAAGAGCTTTATTATAACCGGTGAGGATTGGGTAGATACATGATCAGACGTTGGTTTTCTTGCTTCTGTTTTACTTTGATTTATGCCTTTGCTTTTCGTTAAGCACTTACAAGATCAATCATTTCAGAGACTTAGAAGACTTATCAGGATTCGAGACATGTGTTTAGGATGCCTTTAGACTTCGTAGTGTGCCTTATAGGTTCTTTTTCTTGAGTTATCCTTTTGAACTTCGATTCTTGATTCGCTTGACATTCGTCTAGATGCCTTTCGTTCGTTCGGAGATTCGCATATGTATGAATCCTACGTGTTCGACACATTCTATGACTTCTCCTTGCTTTTGATTCTTTCTTTATTGTTGATTTTCGACCTTACCTATTCTACCTCTACGAGTTTTGTTACTTTTCATCGTGTATATTCGATTTGTCCGATGCATTCTGGAAATATTTGGAGACGATTCTGTTGTGCTAATCTGTTTACGTTGGAGATGTTCGATTCAATATTATTCTGGATTTGGATTTGTAGCCTGAGTATTATGATGATGACGACTGTCATTTTATGTTTGCTACCTTTGATGTTTTGTGAAGTTCAAATTCTACACCATGATTCTTAACCTAATAATCGTTTATGACCACCTTGTTCTGAAACTCGAGTGTTGCTTGCCCCACTACTATGAGGATAGTTCTCTGATGAAACTCGCCTCGAGAGTTATTCGATTTGTTTGGAATGTTCGCTGTGTATCTATGTGTGTTTCCGTTTTATTCATGGAGGAGAATGATGATGGTATTTATTGTTGGAAGATGGATCGTGTCTTATTTTATGAGAGGAACGGGATACTCTTTAGGAATTCTTTTCGTACTTGTGTGTGTGATGCCAGTTGTATTGGTTACCTTTCTGACTATTCCTATGGATTTGGTAAATCGTATTTTTCATGAATACTTGGACAATTTGTCATAGTATGACAATTTAGTATATTCAGAGACGAAAGAGAAACATGGGGACCATCTTCGTATTTTGTGTTGATATTTCTGCGTTAGAAGAAGCTCTTTGTAATATTTCTTGAAAGGTAATTTTGTTGAAGGGGATGAGAGAAGAAGCTGAGAAGAAATTTGTTTCTACCCAGGCATGAGGATGCTGAGGAGCAAGACGGTGAAAGATTAGCTATGATGGAAGACAGAAGGAAGCAGCCTGGAGTGAAGCACACGGTTCTATCAACTCTATTCATCTTAGTTGTACTAATATGTATAGAGTCTCGAAGCAGGAGCTGGACGGGATGGCATGAAGACGATGGTGACTATATCGGTGATTTCCACACACGGGAGGAAGGACAACACAAGTAGAGTTGCAGTGGAGCATCGACTAGGACGACTTGCTTGGAGGATTGGCGAAGATTCTTTCGGCAGGAAATCATTCAAGCTACATGGTGCACCTGCAATGATCGTGACAGAGAATCGCATTTTGGTTCACACTGCCAGAAGAGGTATAGAAGAGTTAGACATCTTGGCATTGGAAGAAGTTTTGGCTCACGACGCCCTAGATCTTGATTTCATTCCTATCCGTATGAATTATTTGACCTTTTCGGTTATGCTTTATGATACGTTTTGATACTCTGATTCGTGATTTGGAACGTCGGTATGAATATGTTATCCCATCTTCCTATGAGACTCTTGGTATGTTTGACGATTCGACTTGTGCTTCTATAACTTTGGCAAATTCCTTTGTTCATTTAGAATTTGGTAGGAATTGATGAAAGATTATCATTTAGGACAATTATCTGTCATCTGTCATCTGTTACGCATTTGTATCGCATTCGTTGGATCGGATTTGTTGTGATTTGTGTTCTGTTGGAGAGCCTGCGGCTATCCTTGTTGTCGGGAACGAGTCATGAGAAAACTATTTCATTTGTGAAGATTCTGTTGGAAGAACCTCCCCGAGCGTGAGGTTATTTGTTATCATTTCTTTTGTAATTTGCCACGTCTCCATCTAACTGTTGCAAACTTTAATTTCGCGGACGAAATTTTTTTTTTAGAGGGGAAGAATTATAACGCCCTGAAAATCTAAAATATTGAATTTCGAATATAACCTAATTGTTTAAATACTAGTACTTGAAAAGTACACATTCATAACATCCTACAACTTTAAATAACTTAAAAATTTTCATAATTTGTAAACTAAAATCCATATCACACGTTTATAGTGTATAACCGAAATTTTTGCTAATTGTAATTATATGAGGAGTCAAATTTAGTCTAGGTGCAATTATCTATTTGGAAAGTATTTTGGTCTTCTAAATCAAACCTTAATGTTCGGCAATCTCCTCCTATTTCTTTTCCATCTCACGATTTACTCACCCAAGAATTTCTGGCAATTTACCATTTTTTTTTATACCTTCCTAATCCCTCCTTATTTCAGCCGAATATATGTACCCTTCCATATCATTGCCACAACCGAATTTTTGCTCCACAAAAGAACACAAAACATACCCATTCACAGCTTCATTATTTCTCAACCATGTACCAATTAGAGCTCTCACACGCAACATCAACAACAAGTCATGACATGAAGGTTAAAACCAATTTATTCTTTTGGAGCAAGGCACGACATGAAGATTTAGAGGTACGAAGGAGGTCGATCGAGTGGTGATCGCGACGGTGATCGGTTAATGTTTGATTGATCGCGGTCTTGTTCGATCTTAGTTCTACCCTCGTCCTTGTTTCGATCGTGTAAGCCAACCGGGTATCACCTCATCGTCTTTGTATTCGGTATGTACCTATACTTATACAACATGATAAACAGATTTAACGTATGAATCAAATATAATAACGCCTAATGAAATCTACACGTTGCATGACATGATGAATATACGAAACACTTGTGTCGACAGTGGCGGAGCCAGGAAATTCACTTATGTGTGGCACAAAAAATATTTTTTACATCAAGTTCTAACTTAAATAGGATAAAAAGTACGATAGTTACACAATTTATATATATAAGTTAACAAAGTTACCTTGATCGACCTAAATTAATTTACCCTTAAGATCTCTCATGGATTAGAAGCGCTTCATCACATCTTCATTATTCACATTGATGAATACTTCTTTCTCTATGCTACAAACTAGAGCATGGTTCAAAAATCCTAAGAATCTTTAATCCAAAACCTTAAAGAAAACACAAATATCAAAAATCATGTTCTTACGAAACAAGCTGTCTAGTTCGTCACTTGACAAAAAAGATCATGAAGCCAACCCTAGTTATAATCCTTATGCGTTGCTTTTTTATGGCCAGAAAGAAGTAAGAAGTTATCAGTGATGACAATGAATCGTTTTTTTCTATTAAAAAAAAGAGACTACAATTGGCAAAAGCTGGTTACATACTTAGTACTTGGGCTTTAGTTCGTTATTGATTTTCTCTTTTATAACTAAATGGGCTTATGGGCTTCAGGGCTTCAGTTCATGGCTTGTTTAGGTGTTTTGATATTGGGTTTTAGGAATAAATAGTGAGATAGTGCATAACCGCCATAACAGCATATGTGGCACAAACGTATAATCAGCCGACACAAAATTTTTTTATGAAAATTCTCTGCTTGCCATGGCCTACCCATATGTGGCACGTGCCACAGGTAGCCAAAGCTTCCCTCCGCCCCTGTGTGTCGATCTCTGTTATGTTTTGCTATTCGAATAGGTTGGAGATACTACGCCTTTGATGTGATTATATAAGAACATTCATATAATCTTTAATATAAGATCAAAAACTAATAACAAACCTAAAGATACTTGCATGTGTATATATGTGAGGCTACGTACGAGATCTTTTAATCGCATGAAATAATATATATATATATATATATATATATATATATATATATATATATATATATATATATATATATATATATATATATATATATATATATATGATTGTTTAAGTTTCGTTAATTGAAGAGACATATAAATATAAAACTAAAACTGTGACACGTTAATATAAGAAGCCCAAAATATGCATAAACCAATAATGAAGAGATCGAATTCGATTTCGGTAATAATATGTATTATATACGAAGAAGGTTGTCATGGGTTACTATATATTATATCACTAATATGTTTACATTAGTAGATGTGTATGTCATGTTTATATGAAGTCTATGTACGTGTCGTTAAAACTTGGTTATATAATCATGAACTAAAGTTATACGTTAAGTAGTTATGCGATATACAGATATATAGATGAATCATGGGTCGAGTATATAAAGCCCCTCGATATATATATTTTCATACACATAAAGGTTTATTTAAATAGAAATAAAGTTGTAGTCTCGTTTAATATTGTGGTTACCTCGCTTTATGTCCGTTTTGTTCTTGTTGTGTCTCGTTATACGCATGGGTATATATTTTGTTAGGGGCGTGTGAGTGTTTATTGTATTTTTGGTCGTGACGGTCTAAACTATTGTCGAGAGTGTGTTTAAATAAAACGACGGAGTTCTGAAATTGTCTTTTTATATAAAATTATAGTATAAACCCCAAAGTTAATTAATTGACATTTCAAATATTAAATTTTAATAATTTATATAATAGATCCTAAACTTTGATATATTGACATAATTAACTCTAAACTATTATATTGGTCATTTCAACTCAAATATATTTAACGGTCAATTATAACCTTAAAGTATTAAATTACTATTTCGGGAAATTTACTAAATATGAAAACTTACTAATTCAGGAAACCTGCTAAAAATGAAAAGCCGACTAAAACAAGTAATCAGATTATGAATAAGTTATTTATAATAAGCCGATCATTAATTCGTGTAGATTCGCTGAAGAAGGAGTGACTTCCTATTCTTATGTTATGATATGGTTTCATTGGCGGTTTAAGGTACAGATATTCTATCGTTTCTCAGTAGGAGTTTCTCATGACACTTTTGATCCTTGACCTTGCTATGATTTCCCTTTTGATATGATTCATGATATGACTCCTTTGATATGATCTTCTGAGCCATTGCTATGCTCCCTTTTACTTTGATTTGCTGATATGATTCTATGATTTGATATGATATGATTCTGTTCAGTTACTATGTTCTGTTGGGTATGCTATGTTGTCGGATATGATATGATATGTTTGCTATGTTCTTATGCCCGAGTTTAACTACTCATGGAGGTACCATGGGCGTGTCATTGAAGCACCAATGGCATGACACTTTCTGTGGAGGTGTGATTGATCCACGACGTCCCCATTTGGTCGGATATACTATGTGATCACTTGGATATTATGATATGTATGATTTGCTTTGCAGGGGGGGCGTATGGATGCATCCTAGGCTTGTCGGATATGTTGGATTTATTATGTGTAGGGTGAATGTGGGTGTGTGCTTTACACTCCTTCACGTTTGGGAGGTCGCTCCTCCATTTGGTACTTAGAGGTCTCCCCTCTTTGTGCATGTCAGATTTGTAGGATATACGATTATGTATGTATGTAGGAGATCTGTCAAGTACCTTGGCAGGTCGGCTCGTGGCTTTCCTATGATTCGTTTGTCCATTCAAGTACCTTGTTTGGACGCTTCTTTGTTGATACGTGCTCATTACCTTTCCCTTATGATTATGCTTATGTGATATATCTTTTGATACTTCGTTTCCCTTTGACTTATGATACTCGTTCAGTGTATGTTGATCTCTTATGCATTTGACAGATGATATTTCTTTCAGCTGAAGCTTATGATTCCAGTTTCTTATACTTTTATACGTTTCGTTTATCCGTTTGTTTTGCTATATATCTGTTCACTGGGCTTTTTAAGCTCAGCTGCTTTTTCCTTTCCTGCGGCAGGTTTTAGGTTGGAAGCTGGGTTTGGGTGAAGAGTGCATAGGAGCGTTAGTGGACTACCCGATGATTAGAAGCCCATTTGCTTTGGATTTAGATTTTGATCCAGTTAGATTTTGTTTGGTTTTGGTATTTCATCTTGTATAGAGTTAGTATTTCTTTTGTACCCTTAGAATACCTTTGTAACTTTATGTTCATAAGTCTTCCGCTTGCGTTGTATGCTTTGTATGCTTTGATATGTCACCATACTGTAGCGCTCCGGACCCATGCCGGGTTGGGGTGTTACAAGGTTGGTCGTGTTCGGGTTAATTTGGGTCGAGTCAACTCGTGTTGAGGCCAAAAAAACATACCCGAACCTAGGTTATTCGGGTTTAGGTTTGGTTTAATCGGGTCGGGTCTATTCAGGCTCGGGTTCGAGTCAACCCAAATATGAGGAAAATGATTGAAAATATTGCTTAGTTCAAAGTTTGCTTAGATAATTTTATCATAAAAACAGAAAACACATGTTTGAGCTAACCGGGCCGACCCGAACCCGAGTTAGCCAAGCATTTTCAACCCGATACCCGACCCCGACCTTATTTAGCGTTCATGTTACTCAGGTTGACCCAATGACCCAAATACGCTTATTGATTGTCAGAAATTGTAAAATGTCACTATCACTAAACTCTATTTTGAAACAGAGATAACCTCAAGTTTCGCGAGAAACCAAAACAATGGTTTTGCGTTTCTATTGTATCTGGTTATATAGCAAGATTTATCTAATTAGGTGGTTTATCTGCCTACATGGTATGACATGAAGTGCTACAAGTTCCTTCATTTGCTATACCATATCTGGTCCATACTTTATTCACTAATTGTATTGCAAAATAAAACCTCGACATATCAAAAGTATTCCGTATTCCATAAATCACAAAGCCAGATAGATACCTATAACCATGAGTTTAAAATCAGAAATTTGCCAAGTAAGACGAGCTAAAAAGATATTCATATAAGCAACCAGAAAACTTACTTATAGTTCTGGTCTTTGATTCATAAGAATTGGCGTTTTTCGACAGTTAAGTATAATTAAATAAACAAGTGGAGGTGCGAAAAGGGCAAACTTATTACCACGGGACGAATATCAACTCCTTTGCTTCATGTTGATGCATAATCTAGCGCGGGCTGGATTCAACGACTCTCCCTGGGCCGTTCGTCGTCTTCTCAAGCCCTAAGTAGACCTGTCAACAAAGAGAACCCGTTAGGAGTGGACCCGAGGCCGTAGCCCCGAGATCCACCTCCGACGGTCAAGTTAGTATCCATGCGATATAGCATATAAGAATTAGGTTTAAGGTAACTTGTTATATTCTGTTGTGAAGGGAACCCAGCCCTATATTTATAAGGCATGGAATTAGGGTTTAGGCGTAGAGTGGGTCGCTGTCTGCCAAGCCTGGCCCATTCCTGGCCCAGTCCGGACCATACGTCCACAAGCCCCCCAAGTCTAGTGTGGCATAGTGCATGGCTATGTTATGCTAGACTTAAGTTCTGTTCATGGCCGCGTAGACCCAATCAACCATGACGGCATGGCCCATGTGTGCGCAACTTGTGTGCACATGGGAGGGACCATACTGCGCAGCCCACATGCGACAGTGCGCACTGGGATTGCGATTGTGATTGTCTCACAATGGTGAAGGTGGATGTTGGGAATAAAATGCACAAAGTAAAGAGTCTGCCAGAAGAGCCTGCTAGTGATAGTTAAGCCTGCCTCTTCAGTTTTGCTGATGTTGAAGATATACTAACAGTACCTTCTGGGTAAGAAGGTACTGCTAGTTAAAGAAGGTCCTGCCAGTTTTCACGAAAAGTTGCTATATTTTAATTAGAGATATTTACTTGTATTATTAGTCTTTGTACAAAGTTATATGTTAAGTAAAAGTAGTACAGAAGTCTCAATAGATATAATGGAGTGTTTTACCTTGAAAGGTGTAATATTAGGATAAGATAAACCTCTAGTATATTATATTAAGCAACTTGACCACTTGTAACAAGGGCTCCTTATACTATAAAAGGAACCCTTAAGATACCTTCTTAGATACAACTTACATCTCTTACACTCATCTTTCCCATGCATAACTTCCATATTTAAACCCTTTCACGTATCAAAGATTCAAGGTTACACTTGTAATCCTGGTGATAGTTTAGATCACCCGTATTATTTCATCAATAATATTGAATCATTTTGTGTTATTCTTGTTGTGCTCATTCTCTTTTACTTATTCACCACCTTTGTTCCTTTAGTGTGTTTTAGTAAATTCCGCGTGCTAACTCACATTCATTCATAAATATCCTAAACACATTACTGAGATTAACATCTCAAGTGTTTGCACAATTCAATACAAATAGAATCCTTCCACAAGTGGTATCAGAGCTAGGCTGATATTTACGACATAAAAGAACAAAGCAAAAATGGATGTTGAGCACATTCAAACCAATGTGGCTGCAAAACTTCCATTACTCAAACAGAATGAGTTTGAGATGTGGAGACTGAGGGTTGAACAATACTTCCAAGTGCAAGACTATGCACTTTGGGAGATTATTGAAGAAGGAAACTCATTTAAACCAGCAACCACCACCTCCACAGTAAATGATGCACTTGTCACAACCGTGCAAGTAAACCCAATAACCGCTGAAGAAAGAATTCAAAAGAGAAATGATCTTAAAGCCAGGAGTATGCTTCTCATGTCTATTCCAAATGACCAGCTTCTAGTCTTTAACAAATACAAGTGTGCTAAAACTCTTTTTCAAGCTATTGTAGCTAGATTTGGTGGTAATGATGCTACCAAGAAAACCCAGAAAACACTTTTAAAACAACAGTTTGAAAAATTTTCAGCCACACCAAATGAGTCTTTGGACAGCATGTTCAATAGACTACAAAAGCTTTCTAGCCAGTTAGCCATTCATGAAGTGATAATATCTTAAGAAGACTTAAACTCCAAATTTCTTAGAAGTCTACCCTCTGAATGGGCCATGCATGTCATTGTCTGGAAAGACAAACCAGATATTGATTCCATGAGTCTCAATGATCTTTACAGCAACTTCAAGATAGTAGAGCATGAACTAAAGAAGTCTACTAGTTCAAGCTCTGGAAATATGGCATTCATGTCATCTCATGGTACTACCAAGAAAGTTGATGAAGAAAAAGATGGTAGAGAAGAAGGTACTGCCAACACAAATTTTGGTACTGCCAGTACTTCCAGCAGTACCAAAACCATTTTAGATGAAACAATTGGTTGTTCTTTCCTAACATCACAACACAATGGTTCCACATTGACCTTTGAAGATCTTCAAGAGATCAGTGATGATGATCTTGAAGAAATGGACATAAAATGGCAGCTTTCACTTCTTAGCATGAGGGCTAAGAAATATTTGATGAGGACTAGAAAGAAGATTGTCATCAATAGCAATGAACCTGCTGGGTATGACAAATCTAAAGTGGAGTGCTACAACTGCCACATGAAGGGTCACTACTCAAGAGAATGTAGAAGACCAAAGAAGCAGGGTGATAAGGGAAGAGGTTTTGAGAACAAGAACAGGGGAAACAATGAGAACAAGAGCAAGGAAGTGGACATCACTGAAACAAGAGCAATGGTAGCCATTGATGGGCTGGGTTTTGATTGGAGCTTTATGGGTGAAGAAGAGTCATCCTCAAATGAAATGGCTTTAATGGCTCTCTCCAATCCTGAGGTACAAATTACTAAATGTTCTGTCACAACTCACCATTTCAGGTCATTTCCCGAGCTTTGGAAAAACACTATTCATCAAACACTATTCATCGTTTTACTATTCATCATTTTCGAGGTCAATTTGATATTCTGAGAAACATTTGGGAATTTTACTATTTACTAAACACTATTCATTGCCGGAAAAGTTTTCATCATTCACGTGCATTACACATTTCATCGTAAATTTAGTTTACGGGTATTCAAATTCGCGTAACCGGATTGGTTTAGGTGCTAATTCATTTCATTAGTGCTAAGGACACTGCATACGGACTAGAGACAGTCTGCATATCATCATAACAACATTTTCATGTTATACCACTCTTAGGATTTTCAGATTTATTTAATTGATACATTTAACGTTTTACGTATAATTATTTATAAATAAACGTTAACACCCGGTTTATACACGACGAATATATCTAAATATTCCCACAATGGTCCCGACATATTTTTATATCCATTTTATCATCATAAAAGTTATTACATTCATTTACCCAGTATTTTGGAAATTTATTTTATTTTATAACGTAAGCTTATGAATATTACGACGGTTTTCATGAAAAACTAAACAATAATCACCCGAACACTCAGTAATTGTACCCAACATATTTTTATCATTATTATGACTTTATTTTGTCCCGGTTAACTTTGTTAACATTTATTTCTATCAAACCCGGTACCTGATTATAACTAAAAACACTAAATTACACCAAATTCTTCACTAGTTTTCTAAATAAATCCCAAGTACCCCTACCCCCCCCCCCCCCTTTGCTCTTTGAAAACCAGCCCATAAGTCCTCTCCTAGGCAAAAATTACAAAGTTTATTAACCTAGTGCATTAATGTACACTTATAATACTATATACTTATACAAGTATTTACAAAAACCACCAAAAACACAACATACATAATTTTATAGAATCAAAAGCTCTCATTCTTCATCCCCATCACCAAACCCACGACTTCATCACCATTTCAAGATCAAGTGAAGTTTTTCAAAAGTTTAAAGCATCAAAGTTGTTCATTTTGTTAGTCTAATCAAGATTCTTGCATCATAAATACAAGTAATCTAAGGTTTCTAATCATCTCATCACCTAGAATTTCAAAGTGAGTATTCAAATTTATTTTCATGTTTTCTTCTAATTAACACATGTATCTTATAGTATTCATGCTCAAACTAGTTATACCACTTTATTTTTGCATACTTTTTGAACATACAAACCCTAGATTTGGTTTTAGGTGTTCATTTGTTAAATTAACTTGTTTACTAGTCATTAGGAACCCATGGCACCCTAAGAAGGTGTATGGTAGGATTAGTATAGTTTTGTGAAGTTCGCAAGAGTTTTTGTTGATGTAGAAACTAGTTTTGAACCTTGGAAATGGATTTGTAACAAATAAAAATACCTACTGTCCCATTTTGGTAAATTCTGGAAAATCAGTAAAAACAAAGGAAACTTTGGAAAATTTTTTAGAAAATACTTTCAAAAACGAATCCGTAGGCGAAAGAACGGATTAAAAAGAGTTTATAACGAAGAAGTTATGATTTTTGCAAGTTTATTGACGAAAACTATTTTCCGGAAAAATACATGCTGATGGACGTTTTTCGTCGGACAAAAAGAGGCTTTAGACGTAACCCGGAGGAGTCAAGCTTTCCAAAATATATTACTACATACTAAGACGTAACCATGGATATAAAGAACAAGTAAAACGGACTTATAACGACAAAGATATTCACGTTTCAATATCGGCAAAAATCCTCTATAATTGGCAGCTTTTAGAAATAATAATAACACTACGTACTAAATTCTAGATTTTCTAGAAATATTAACCAAGTACCCAATTTCATAACTAATGAAGTATTAGTTATTACAAGTATATTTTCATCACTACAAGGCGTTATTTCAAGGATTTCAAACCGAGGATTTCAACACAAACATTGGTACATACGATATATATATATAAGTATATATATTGCAACAAGTTTTATTTTTCTAATAGCCATATTTTTTTTAAGTCTTGGAAATGTATATTTTTGATAACAACAAGTATTTTTCAAAGAGTAGAGTGGTATAGGAAACATGTGCATGGACATTCATAACATCATTTCATGATCTAAAGTAGATCGTTCATCATTCATATTAGGTTGCGGCTAGTGTGCGCGCCTTGTTTTTCAGCTCATTACATGTTCATGGTACCATCATATCAGGTGAGTCATAGCCCCATTTTTACTGGTTTAATTACTTTATAAACTCTTTGGGGGAGATACATGCTTAAATACTCGTGTTATACTTTTATACGATTTGAATCCCATGGGGGAGAATACATTGCTTCAATTACTTTCGTACAATGCCAAAGTATTACAAATTCCATACATTGCTTAAGTTTCCTTATTACCACGTCTTGACAAGTCCCTTTTATTATCATGGACCGTTAATTTTAGTACTAAGCGAGAGTGAGTGAATAGATCTATTGAGGGTGACGCCTCCATTCACGTTTGGGTTGCTCCAACGGGACGAATGCATTTCATGTCTTATCAAATTGAGTGCCTGGTAAATACTCTGTTGGGGCCATTACTATGTCTAGCTTCGGGGTCATGAGCTTAAGAGACAATGTAGCATTTTTGACATATTGTCACCTTACTTTATACTTTTGGCTATTGTACATACGAAAATTACTTATGGAATTACGATACTTTTCCACCACTATTACTACGGAATTACGATGCCTTTGCATCAACCTTATGACTGATTTATTACAAACATATTACATTTGGCAGTGGGTTGTAAACACACAGGTTAGAAGTCTCTTATGGCGGGACTTGCAACTGAGTGGATTTACGATGCCTTTGCTGGGAAATCTTCATTCATATGCATAACATTCTTTTTCACAAGACTCTATGAACTCACCAACCTCGTGTTGACACTTTAGCATGTATTTTCAGGTATTAAGCAATGGCACGCTACAAGAGGTTTTGGCAGGGCAGGGCATGGTCATAGAAGACTCTGATTTAATCATTTGGGGACCGTTTTTAACTATTTTAATGGCCTACTTTCGCACTACTTTCAACAATGTAAAATCAACATTTTGATTTAACTATTTTATTCTAAATGATTCAAGTGCAAACTATTTTTGAACTAGTGTTGTAATACCAATTGAGTTACACCCCAGCTACATGTATGCTTCCGCTGGACCCGATTTTGGGGGTGTGACATGTTCTTCTACTTGTGAAGTTTTTAAAGAACTAGAAATCTTAAGAAAACTTTATGATGAACTGAAAGAAGAACAAAGAAAAACTCATCAAGACCTAGTTAATCATAAGTGTGGTATGTCCAAACTTGAGAAACAGATAATTCACTTTAGAGAAAATGAACTCACCTTTTCTGACACAAAAGCTATTCTTAATAGAGACATATTTCTTAAAGATGCTGAAATAATCCTGTTAAGAACTGAGTTTGCTAAAGTGAAACAAGCAAAAGATAATATTCAACTAACTGTTACAACATTAGAAAATGCTTTTGCTTGTACTAAAAGTATAGTTGAGAACCAAATGAACAAGAAAATCAAATCTGGGATTGGATACAACACATGTCCACCTCCTTACAGAGGAATTCCTTGTCCCCCAGGTTTAGATCTTGCTGAATCAGGTTTACATGAACTTACAAATAAACCTCTAGAAAAGGTAAAACCTGTAGAAAATAGTGAACCTTTTGAGAGTACAAGTAATACTTCTCTCTCCAAAGAAAAGGTGCTCACTGATAAGAGCTCAGATGTTACAACTATTGAAGGTTGTACATCTGATGAAAATAGAAAAGAGACTGTTTCTAAGAAAGGAAACAAAGTAGGACTCATCAGTCCTAAAAGTGTAGAGAGTATAACAAAGACTAAAGTTGTTCTAAAAACAGTTGAATGTTGTGCTAAATGTAATAGCAAACCTAGAGGTAGTCAGAGAAATTGGAACAATCTTAAGTCACATCAACTTGGTGATAACTTTGTTTTGTACAATAAAGCATGCTATTACTGTGGTAGTTTTGATCATACTCATGCTTATTGTAACAATTGGGTTTATGGGAATACATCAAGGTCTAAAACAAGTAAAACAAACCCCAGAAAAGGATCTGTGAAGTCTAACACACCAAAAGTTAATCATACTGTTAGACCAAATGAGCATGTTTACCCAAAATTCACTACTAAGGGTGCAAGTAATACTTTCAAACATACACCAAGAGTTGTGAAAAGTCTCACTGAAAGGAATTATGTGGTTAAAACACAAAATTGGAGACCAAAACCAAAAGGTTCTGCTAGACCATATGGTCCTGCTAGACCAAATGGTACTGCCAAATTTGGTACTATCAGACCAAAAACCACAAAATGTGTCAAAAATGAGAATGCTGTTAAGTCCTCAGCATGTTGGATTTGGAGACCACTCCAACCAAATGGTGCATCAACAGTCCTAAAAAGGTTTGATTACATTGATGCACGAGGTAAACCCAAGTCAGTCATGGCTTGGGTACCCCAAAGAAACTAATATGTGTATACATGTGCAGGAACATTCAAATGATATTGCAGATCAAGGATATGTTGATAGTGGATGTTCAAGGCACATGACAGGCAACATGTCTTACCTCACAGACTTCAAATCATTTGATGGAGGATATGTTACCTTTGGGGGAGGAATCAAAGGAAAGATTACTGGTAAAGGTACAATTAAAACCAGTAAATTAGATTTTGAAAATGTGTACTTTGTGAAAGAACTACAGTTTAATCTCTTAAGTGTCTCACAAATGTGTGACACAAAGAACAAAGTTCTTTTTACTGACACTGAATGCATTGTGCTTTCTCCTGATTTTAAAATTCCTGATGAAAGTCAGATTCTTCTTAAAATCCCTAGAAAGAACAATATGTACATTGTTGATTTAAAGAACATTGTTCCTAAAGAGAGTTTAACCTGTCTAGTAGTAAAAGCCTCATTGGATGAATCTATGCTTTGGCATAGAAGACTTGGTCATGTAAACTTTAAAACAATCAATACAATTGCAAAATATGATTTGGTTAGAGGTTTACCCAAAAAGATTTTTCAAAATGACCAAACCTGTGTTGATTGTCTAAAAGGCAAACAACATAGAGCTTCTTGTAAGCCCAAGACCCATAACTCAATTTCTAAAGCTTTATACATGCTTCATATGGATCTCTTTGGTCCTACTTCTGTGAATAGCTTGAATGGTAAAAGATATTGTCTTGTAGTTACTGATGATTACAGCAGATTCTCTTGGGTTTTCTTTTTAAGAACTAAGGATGAAACAAGTGAGATCCTTAAGTCCTACATTACAGGGATAGAAAACCAAATTGATAAGAAAGTAAAAGTAATTAGATGTGACAATGGGACAGAATTCAAGAATAGAGTTATGGATGTATTTTGCAAAGAAAAAGGAATAAAAAGAGAATATAGTGTAGCTAGAACCCCACAGCAAAATGGAGTAGCAGAAAGGAAAAATAGAACACTTATTGAGGCTGCTAGAACAATGCTAGTAGATTCTAAGTTGCCTATTTTATTTTGGGCTGAAGTAGTAGGTACTGCTTGTTATGTACAGAATAGGGTTCTTGTGATTAAACCTCATAGAAAGACTCCTTATGAACTTTTGTTTGGTAGAACACCATCTCTAAGTTTTATGAGACCTTTTGGATGTCATGTCACTATTCTCAATACCAAAGATCATCTAGGAAAGTCTGAAGGAAAAGCTGATGAAGGCTACATGATAGGGTATTCTTTGCAAAGTAAGGCCTATAGGGTGTATAATAAATGCACTAGGCTAGTGGAAGAAAACATGCACATAGAGTTCCAAGAGAAACTACCAAATGTTGTAGGCACTGGTCCAGATTGGTGTTTTGACATTGATAAGCTTTCAGAATCTATGAATTATGTGCCTGTCACAGGTACAAATACTAATGATAATGCAGGTTTTGAAGACAATGATGAAACATCTGAGGATCAAGATTACATCTTGATGCCAATTTGGACAGGATTGGAGTCATCTTCAAGTCATGGAGAGCCTTCAAATTCTACAAATCAAGGGAATCAAGAAACAAATGAAGGTATTGAAGATGATCATGAAACTCAAGATCATGGAACTCAAGATCAAGGGAATCAAGAAAATTCTGAAAATGAAAATGGTACTGTCAATTCTCAAGATGGTACTGCCAGTTCAATAGATGGTACTGCCAGTTCACAAATTGGTCCTGCTGAACCATTAAATGTTCTATCAGATGATTCCTTACCAGAAGACATAGGAATTGGAAACCTTCCAATTTCATATGATGTTCCTACAACACACAACCCAAGAATTCTCAAAGATCACTCCATTGAAAATGTGATTGGCAGCATTGATTCTGGTATTAAAACAAGAACTCAAGTCTTATCTTCAGACAAAGATGGGTTTGTCCTAGTTGTGTATGAAGAAAAGAACCATGAAGTTGCCCACATATGCCTGTTTTCATGCTTTCTCTCTCAAGTAGAACCCAAAAACATTACAAAAGCCTTAGATGATTCAAGCTGGGTTGAAGCAATGCAAGAAGAGCTACTTCAATTCAAACTGCAGAAGGTTTGGGTACTGGTTGATTTGCCCAAAGGTTACAGGGCAATTGGAACCAAATGGGTTTTCAGAAATAAGAAAGATGAAAGGGGTATAGTGATAAAAAAACAAAGCCAGATTGGTAGCCCAAGGGTATACTCAAGAAGAAGGAGTGGATTATGAAGAAGTTTTTGCTCCAGTTGCAAGAATTGAAGCAATTAGGCTATTCTTGGCCTATGCTTCTTTCATAGGTTTCACTGTCTACCAAATGGATGTCAAAAGTGCCTTTTTATATGGTACTATTGAAGAAGAGGTGTATGTTTCTCAACCTCCAGGCTTCATTGATGCAGAATATCCAGATAAGGTGTACAAGGTTACCAAAGCTCTTTATGGTCTACACCAAGCTCCTAGAGCATGGTATGAAACAGTGGCTTTCTATTTATTGGAAAATGGATTTCAAAGAGGCAAGATTGATCCAACTTTGTTCATCAAAAGAACCAAGAAAGACATCTTGCTGGTGCAGATTTATGTTGATGACATTATCTTTGGATCTACAAATCAGGAATTGTGTGTAGAGTTTGAAAAACTTATGCATAGTAAGTTTGAAATGAGTTCTATGGGGGAACTTACTTTCTTTTTGGGTCTCCAAGTGAAACAATCAAATGAAGGCATATTTATCAGCCAAGATAAGTATGTAGCTGAGATCCTAAGGAAATTTGGGTTTGCAGATTCAAAGGTTGCAAGTACTCCAATGGATCCAGAAAAGGGGTTACACAAAGATGCTGAGGGTGAAGATGTTGATGTGCACAACTACAGATCAATGATTGGGTCTCTAATGTACCTTACATCATCAAGACCAGATATCATGTTCTCAGTATGTGTATGTGCAAGATTTCAAGTCAATCCAAAAGTTTCTCATCTCACAGCAGTTAAAAGGATCTTCAAATACCTCAAGGGCCAGCCTAAGTTGGGTCTATGGTATCCAAGGGAATCATCTTTTGATTTGGTAGCTTACTCAGATAGTGACTATGCTGGTGCAACCCTAGACAGAAAATCCACAACTGGTGGATGTCAATTTCTTGGATGCAGACTCATATCATGGCAATGCAAGAAGCAAACAATGGTGGCCAACTCTACAACTGAAGCAGAATATGTTGCAAGTGCAAGTTGTTGTGGCCAAGTTCTTTGGATCCAGAATCAATTGCTTGACTATGGGTACAATTTTCTTAACACCATTATTTACATTGACAATAGCAGTACTATATGTATCATCAAAAATCCAGTTCAACATTCAAAAAACAAAACACATTGAAATCAGACACCATTTCATAAGAGATTGCAATGAGAAAAGGTTAATTCAAGTTGTCAAAATTGATTCTGAAAATAATTTTGCAGACCTTCTCACTAAAGCTTTTGATTTAGGTAGGTTTAAATACCTGGTAGCAGGTATTGGTATGATAAATCTTTGAAAAACATGTGTTTTGTATATAAATAAACAAGTTCTGGACTCTAAACATGGTACTGCTAGTTAGTCATAAGGTACTGTCAGTACAAAATTGGTACTGCTGGTTCAAAGTTTGCTCTGTTTTTGCTCATCTTGATGTTTAAATGTTAACAATGCTATAAAACAAGTGCTTTGCACTCTGTTCTTTTGGTTTACAACTAACCATTTCAGGTTACTCAAAGCTTGCTAACACAATCAGGATATGGAAATGGTAATTAGTTCACCAAGTTGTTCAAAACTTAAACGAACTGACTAGTCCAAAGCAAACGGCTCTTGGTAAAGATTTCTCAAATCCGTTGATAGCTGATAGTTTGCTAAAAACTATAAGGGATATTTTCTAAAAATTTCAAAAGAGACTGCCAAGTTTTATTTCAAAACAAGGTACTGGTAGTTCAAATTTTAGTACTGGTAGAGTAAAATGGTACTGCTACATAGCCGTTGAGTCTGTCAGGCTAAATTATAGCCGTTGTTTTTAAAAGGGTATTTTTGTGAATTATTCATGTTTTCCTCGAATTAAGGATATAGTTATTATAATAAAAGATCTTTTTGACCGCTACTTCAATTACTTATCCATAACTTTTATAGTCGGTCAAAAATCATTTTTCTCATATTCAATCCTTATCATAATTTACACTCACCTTTCATCTTCTACCAGTACAACAATAAAATCCCACTATTGAAATCAAAAATTTTCATCAAACCTTTCACCATGGCTCGTCTAAGTTTTGTCAAACGTCACAACCAATTAGCATTTTTGGAAAAGTCTGATGACAATGAAACTTTTCATCAAGCAGTGGATTTTCTAAACAATTCTTATGTCAGGTTTGCTTTACTCGTGAATCCCACTATTTTTGAATCTCAAATTTCACAATTTTGGCAAACTGCTAGAGTTAACACTCTTAGGAATGGGATTCAAGAGTTAGAGGCCAAAGTGGATGGTAGAACCTTGACTTTTACCGAGTCATCCATTAGAAGACGTCTTCGTTTGGATGATTCAGATGGCATTAGTCAACTACCTGATACTGAAATCTTTGAAAATTTGACAAAAATGGGGTATAATGTAACTTCTACAAAGCTTACATTTCTTAAAAAGCATTTTACCCCTCAATGGAGATTTTTGATTCATACCATCCTTCATTGTTTAAGCCAAAAGAAAACCTCATGGGAGCAATTTAGTGGCAACATGGCTGCAGCTCTCATTTGCCTGGCAACAAACAAGAAATTCAACTTTTCAAAATATATTTTTGAAGGATTGGTTAAAAATGTGGACAGTGAAACAAAGTTTTTGATGTACCCAAGGTTCATTCAGTGCCTCATAAACAAATCCAAACATTTGTTACTTCCCCCAAACAAACCTTTTAAGACTCCCAAACTTACACACAAGGTGTTTTCAAACATGAAAATTGGTTTTCAAGGAGAAGAAGTACCACTTTTTGAGGAAATGTTACCACAACATTCTGAAGAACCTGATCATTCATCACCACATCCATCATCAGTACCATCACCCACACCAACAGTACCATCAGTCACACCACCATCATCAGTGCCATTACCATCTCATCAACAAACACAAACACCATCTGCAACATCACCATCATTATCACATCATACCTCACCACCTCAATCTCCTCCACAACAAAGTGTAGATGCTCAGACTATCAGGGAATTAAAGGAGCAAGTGCAGTACTTACAAACTTCTCTTGAAAGTCAAAACAAACATTTTACAGAGATCAACACCTAGTTAGTTAAGAGGGTTGAGAAATTAGAGTTGAAAGTGAAGTTGCTGGAGGGTAAAAAGTCTACTCAGTTGGTTGTTTCTAGTTCCTCAAGTTCAGATGCAGAGGGTTTGGGTCTCTCTTCCAAAAAGGGGAGGATGGGTAGTTCTGAAAATAAAGAAGAGATTCAATTTCAGTTTCATGAAGGAACTCCAGTGATTGATGAAGAGCCTGCTACTCAAGAACAAGAGCCTGTTAGCTTGAAAGATACTGCTGCTACAGATACTGCTGAAGCAAAGCAAGATACTGCTGAAGCAGAGCAAGAGCCTGCTGGGATTCAGAGGCTATTAGCTATGAATTTAAAAGGATCTGATCAAGTGTCTTACAAAAGAAAGAGAGGATCACAGCCTCAGGGGAGGTTTCTTGTTTCTGATGAACAATCTGCTGCTCCAAGTCCAGTATCATCACCAAAAGACAAGGGCAATAAAATTGTGGTTGAAGATGAACCAAAGCCTAAAAAGATGAAGCAGAAAGAACAAGTACAATTGGCTGTAGATGAAGAGTTGATAAAAAAGCTTCATGAAGAAGAAGTATTGAGAGCTGAAGAAGAATCAAGAATGCTGCAAGAAAAGTTTGATGCTCAGCTGCAATACATCATCTCCATTGACCCAATTGTAAGAGGTGAAGCTTATACCCTGATTTGTGATGAATCTCTTAGCTCAGATGAAATGACAATCAAGCTCAATGATTTCATCACCAAGAAATACAATCAAGAGGCATTGGATGATGTCTATCAGCAGATTCAGAAGAATCAGAAGAAAGGATTCAAAATGCACATTCTGAAGCAGATCAGAAGAAGTTCTTCAAGATATATCTGAAAAGAGAAGTGAATATGAAAGATCATCAACTCAAAGGTAAATCTTTTGATGAATTGAAGCTTCTATACTTTGAGGCTTACAGAAAAAACAAAACCAGCTTTCTCATGGATACTCAAGAAAAGTCTTCCAAAGGAAGAGAAGATGATCAGAAGGAACAAAAAGAGAAAGCAGAATTGCCTCCTGTTCAATCAAGAGAAATGGTTGTCCATGTTTCACAAGTTGTTTTTGCTGAACCCTTACATGCAAGGCATCCAGTCATAGATTGGGAAATCTTCAATGACAAGTTTGGCAAAGCATGGAAGATAACAAGAGTTGGAAACAAGGTTGAGATTTTCAAGAACTTTGAAAATCTACTTAGAGCATGTAGCATAATGGATTTAGATGAATTATGGGTATTAGTTCAAGAGAAGCTGAAAACCAAGTATAAGCCAGATGCAAAGGAGCAAGAGCTATGGGTGGAGTTCAGCAGATTATATGATCCAAATCCAACTGATACTCATTGGAAATTTCCTTACTATGATTTATCTGTTACATGGGAATACTTCAGCATGAGTCATGTTCATCATCTTTCCACTCAGAGTGGAATAGAGCTCTTTATGCTAGGAGAGAAAAAGTATCCTTTAAGCTATGAAGTATTATCAGTCCTGATCTCAAATAAGCTTTTATGTGAAGAAGAGACTGATGCAGTCAAAAGATTGAAGGAGAGCATACTTGATCAGTATGAAAGCCTACGAAGAAAAAGATAAGGTTTTTGGAAGAGTTCCCTCAAATCCTCAAGGTATGAATTTTATTCACAAAGAAACTTGATTATTTTATATGGGAATAACAAGTTTAGGGGAGGATTGTTGGGAATAAAATGCACAAAGTAAAGAGTCTGTCAGAAGAGCCTGCTAGTGATAGTTAAGCCTGCCTCTTCAGTTTTGCTGATGTTGAAGATATACTAACAGTACCTTCTGGGTAAGAAGGTACTGCTAGTTAAAGAAGGTCCTGCCAGTTTTCACGACAAGTTGTTATATTTTAATTAGAGATATTTACTTGTATTATTAGTCTTTGTACAAAGTTATACGTTAAGTAAAAGTAGTACAGAAGTCTCAGTAGATATAATGGAGTGTTTTACCTTGAAAGGTGTAATATTAGGATAAGATAAACCTCTAGTATATTATATTAAGCAACTTGACCACTTGTAACAAGGGCTCCTTATACTATAAAAGGAACCCTTAAGATACCTTCTTAGTTACAACTTACATCTCTTACACTCATCTTTCCCATGCATAACTTCCATATTTAAACCCTTTCACGTATCAAAGATTCAAGGTTACACTTGTAATCCTGGTGATAGTTTAGATCACCCGTATTATTTCATCAATAATATTGAATCATTTTGTGTTATTCTTGTTGTGCTCATTCTCTTTTACTTATTCACCACCTTTGTTCCTTTAGTGTGTTTTAGTAAATTCCGCGTGCTAACTCACATTCATTCATAAATATCCTAAACACATTACTGAGATTAACATCTCAAGTGTTTGCACAATTCAATACAAATAGAATCTTTCCACAGTGGATCTCGTATGCTGCATCCTAGGTAAGGGCGTACCTTTTGTACCAGTAGTGATGCAACATGGTGCGACAGAAGACGTATTTCTGTGGCAGAAGTGTGCGCTGTGCGCGACAAGGATGTGCACTGTGCACGACAAGGATGCACGCTGTGCGCGACAGAGGTGCGCGTTGTGCGCGCTGTGCGTGAACATTACATTCGTCTTTACAACCGACAGAGGACGTCTCCCCTGCGGCAAGATGGTGCGAATATTTAAATCCGTCTTTGTACCGGGCTTGCAATACCTCTTACGCACGATCTGCTTCCAAATATACCTGAGTGACGCGTACGAAAACAGTGGTACCCTTGTAGCCCCCCAAGTTTGATGGTGCTACTCGTGTAGGAGCATTTAAACTTAGTTATTCAAATCCTGAAAAATACTTAATACAAATATTAAAAGTATATGCCGCGAATCGCAACATATAAAAACTAATGAAGTAAAAGATTAAACTTAGTAATATATAGCACATAGCATGTGAAATTAACACATAAGAGAAGTAGTAGTGTGAATTACACCTATCGTGAGGTTTTACAAACTACATAAATAATAATTTTTTTTTACACATAAAAAAAACAATAACCCGGAGGGACGCACCGTGACCGCGACTAATAGTTTTAATCGCGCGCACAGACGCAGATGGATGTATCGTGACCGCATAGACTCGAACGTTTGTGGATGATCGCAGATGAACATAACATGACCACGGCTTTTGCCCAGTGCGCTCATGGCGATTGGCTAGCATCACGTGACAGTGCGCTCATGGCGTTAATCTGCGAAGATGTCCGAACGCACGGCCTAACGCGGGTAGATTTATCGTGACTGCGTTGTTCGAACGTGCAAACAAGCGTGAACAGGCATACCAACCGTAAAAATATTATGTGCGCGAATTAATTCGCGGCTAAAAGAAAAAGTAGGTCCGATCGTGCGGACTTAGTGCGGCTATAGGTAAAATCGTGTTTACCAAATTTAAAGATTGAATACCAAAGTGATATACGTTCAATCGTAGATAATAAAAGAGATATACCAAGTTAAAAGATCCTAGTCTTTTTTATATATATTTATATATCTACTGTGTACAAGGAAAACAAAACCAAAGCAATATGGTTTTTAAGTCAGCCGTATATTTTTGACCAAAAGGAAAAGTATATCTTTAGGTTTTAAGTCAGACACATATGGATACACAGCCGTATATCTGTGTATCATGTACAAAAAATATAGAATGCTTACCGCATCGGTTGAGTTTTAATGTTACCGGCTTTTGAACTCGATGGTTGCTTTCCGGTGATGTTAGAACACGAAACTTGTCGTAGTCGTGGTCCCACGGATGGCGCCACTTGTTGATGCATAATCTGGCGCGGGCTGGATTCAACGACTCTCCCTGGGCCGTTCTTCGTCTTCTCAAGCCCTAAGTAGACGTGTCAACAAAGAGAACCCATTAGGAGTGGACCCGAGGCCGTAGCCCCGGGATCCACCTCCGACGGTCAAGTTAGTATCCATGCGATATAACATATAAGAATTAGGTTTAAGGTAACCTGTTATATTCTGTTGTGAAGGGAACCCCAGCCCTATATTTATAAGGCATGGAATTAGGGTTTAGGCATAGAGTGGGTCGCTGTCTGCCATTCCTGGCCCAGTCCGGACCATACGTCCACACTTCATGTCCACTTCATGTCCTTGAAACAGTGGCTTCAAGGTCAGAATCTCCGCAAATATACAGCCAACAACCCACATATCTAATAATATAAAGAAATTTGTTTCAAAATGACTATAAGTTCATACTTAATAGTACGATAAACAACATAAATCTAAAAAGATAAATTTGGTACATTTTATTCTTTTTCAACAATCTATCATCTATCTTAATCTAAAATCTCAAAATTTAATAATTAATCAAATAAAAAGAAAAATAAAAACAAAGTACCAATGGCGGTGGCAGTGGCAGTTGTGAGCTTAACTTGTGGTTCCTTCTCGTTCATCTACATAATAATAATAATAATAATAATAATAATAATAATAAAAATAATAATAATAATAATAATAAATAATAATAAATAATAATAAAAAAACCACAAAATCATTAAAACTGAATAGATTGAATGAATGAATTAATTACCTCAGACATGATGATGATTAGGGGATTTGAGTGATGCCTTCGCTATCGAATGGAAGAAATGAACAGAGAGATGATGATAATAAGTGAGATTGGATATTTAGTGGTTGCCGTAAAATATGGTTAGGGTTGCACATGGTGGTTTTGTAGGTGATGAAATGAATATCGATTACGGAGTCCTAGTATTGAAAAGAAAGTATCAAAATCCAAATACATAAACTAACTATTATGCCCTTAACTAAAAACAAAATCAAACGAAAAGTAATGGGGTCACAATCGGCCTCAAAATCCCAAGTTTTGAGCACATGGTGACTAAAATCCAAACTTATGGTGCCCTATGATGTTTTTGGGAAAGTTTAGGGACACCGGTCTATTTTTGTCTAAAAATTACTTTGAGAAAAATGTGATCAAAATATGTAGTGCATGTATATAGTACTAGTTATAATACCTGTGCACGCACAGGGTTTTTAAAATTTCGTTTTAATTATGTATTATTATCGATTAAGAAATGAACCACTTAACATGTTTCAAATGATTTTACTTGGTGGACTAAAAATATATGTATGTGTTGTAACCTACCTATTATTTTAGGAGAATGCTTTTGGATTAAAAATTATATTTTATTATTTCAGTAAAATCACATGATAATAGTTGACTTGCATGAGATGTTAATGATATATGCTTTTAGTTTTGCAAACCCGTGCTATCAATTTACGATGTGTTTTGTAATTGTGCTATTTCTTTTACTTATATTTTCGTTAAAATATGTAGCATATTTAGATAGCTTTGAAGATTGATTCATTTTCTTAATTATGAATAACCATCACATCATTTTTACTAATGCACCTTTTTGTTTGAAAAGTTGTATTTTCATAAGTTTGTGTTATTTACATCTTATGTTTGATCATAAAATTACCAAATTAACATAGATGCTTACACTATAGCTTCTTTATTTCATAAAGAGAAACGAAAAAAAATATGTAATGGGTAGAACTCAAATTTAATCTTACGTTTATGTATAATGTATAAGAATAATTTTTCTCTAAGCCCGAACTATATAAGGAAATTATTATCACTTGTATAAGTAAATTATAAATGCATGAAAAAATGACTAAAAGTATATTCGCAAGTCTTTTAGGATTGTTTGAATCCTTACCGACCTTTCACTTTAATGCAACTTTCTTTACAATTGGTCTAAATCATCAAGGTAAAAGACACCCATATTTTAGACCAATAGTGTTATCAATGATAGCAAGCACCTGCTAAGTTTCATTAACTCATTCAAAGAAAATTACAATCCGAAAAGAATTCCTACCATAAAATTCCCTATATTGGCACTAAAACACATCTTTGGTACATTAAAATACATTCATGTATTATCTAAATCAGCAACTCAACTAAATTATACATTCATAACTTGAGCAGGCGTAAATCATTCCACGACAATCAAGTGTTGATACTTAATACTCCTCTAAAAAACGCACACAACAAATTGCATTACACTTTAGTTTGTGCGATAAGATAATAAAACTGCAAAAACCACTAATGTGTTGCATTATAGCGAGGATAACAACAAAGTTAGTCATAACATCAAATAAGAAAACTTCATATTAGAACTAAAGGGGTGTTTGGTTATGCTTATTAAAGGTGCTTATTGGATTATTCAATTACCATAACACAATAAGTGTATGATAAAGCTATAAGCTTTTTTTAGAAGCCTAGTGAGAAACCCCTGAACTCACAACTAATTCTATTATAGCTTAGCGTGTTTATAGTAAAAACACAAATATTAAGTGTAGAAGTTTTCAACAAAACATAAAAAAGAGTTACTAAAAGTTGATATGTATAACAAAAAAGTTAAACCATAAAAAAAAGTTACTAAATACTATCAGCTAGATAAGGCATAAGCCAAAGTTCTGTTGAGGTCTCTTTCGGATTCTATTCAGAAGCAAAAAGAGGTTTACACATAAATCATAAGTATAGAATAATGGTTGTATCTCACATCTGTGATTACCAACTCAATAACATTATCGCAGTATAGTAACGTAATAACCTGATTAAAACTATATATTCTTGCTGAATAATTCTCATGTACATACTTTTAATTCGTTTACAACGGCCAACTATTACGTTTTTTTTTATTTTTTTAATAAAACATCACGTCAATGAATAAAGTTAAGAAAAACACCCACGTTTTTTTATTTTATTTTTTTTAAACTTTTTTAGGAGGTAATTGTTATCAAATAAGAATTGTTATGCGTGCATTTTTTTAATTTAATTTAAGGAAAACACCTTCTATATTAAACAATGACTATCTAACCCATGTGTCTGTTTTTTTTTTTTTTAATAATTAGCTTTGTGTAACGTTTTTAACTGACAGACATGTTGAGGTTGAGGTTGATTTTGTTGTTTAACTTTAACTATTGATAATATGTTCTATAAAATGTGTGAATTTAGTAGCACATAATGAGCGTTGATGAAGTTAAAATATGCTCCGTAAAGTTTTTAAAATGTTTTTATGGATATCCATATACATATTTTAAATAACAATTTCATGAGTCGTTGTTATAAGTAGAATCATGTATATTTATTTTCATATCACAATATCGTGCTTACCATTTGATATTTATATTCCCGTTACTAATAATTTAGCCGTATTTCAAACCCGTGTACTTATAAATTAAACTTTTAAATAGTAATATAAGTCTTTATTTAAAAAAGTATTCTAATGGATGAAAGTTTAAAACTAACATTAATTTAAAAAAATATTTAACGTATATTAAAACTAATTCGCATATTTACCAAATGAGTTCTTATTTAAAAAAATATTCTAATGGATGAAAGTTTAAAAGTTACATTAGTTTAAAAAAATATTTAACGTATATTAAAACTAATTCGCATATTTATCAAATTTTGAAATTTTAATGGATGAAAGTCTCATATAATTTTAAACAAAGTTACTATTATAAAGTATAAGGGGTATAAAGTGTAAGGGTTATTTGTGTTTTTTATAAAGTTATTAAAAAATATGGAATCTTGTAATTTTACACTTTACTCTATATAAATTATTTAAAATTCAATCACTAAAGTTTTATTAATTACTTCCTCTTTTTTTTAAGTTTTTGTTTTTATAAATTTGACACCTATATTTTTATGCATTTTTTTTAACCAAATTTATCCACCAAATTTATTAAGTTTGACCAAAATCAATTTAATTTTGACTTTTTATTAACCAATCACGTTGCTTGATTTCGCCTACGTGGCAAAATTGAGATCTCCTATTGGTCTATTTTTTTTTTCAATGAGAAGGGATTTTCAAAAACACTCTGAAATGATGTAATTCTTTTATTATATAAAAGATGAGAGAAGGTTTACATGTATTCTTATTTAGAGCTATGATTGGGATGATTAAAGTTGCGTTTAAATATGTGCCTAAATCTATGTGGCATCATCCTGATGGTTGCAACTAAGGACCATTTTTTCACAAACCATCAAGCTCATGACACATATGTTTAAGCATAAATTTAAGTACATATGTTCGGTCTCCTAGTTATTTTCCTTTTATTTATATTCGAAAGTTGATTTTTAACGTGCATGAGATGCGAGTGATGATTAGACTCCTGTAGTCCTATTTGGGTTACATTATTTCAAGTCCTTTATATTTTTCTACGATGGATTAAAAGTAGTTATTAATACGCTATATATAAGTACTAGTTATAAGACTGCGCACGTATGGATTTTTTTTAATGATATATTTTTATTTATTAAAAAACAAATAATTTAATATTTGTTTTATTTGATTTATGATTTTTAATTATAGTTTTTTATTATTAAAAATAATCATTTAAAAAAAATTTAATCATATTGTTAGTTGCATCTTATCTATATTTTTTATATTTATCTTCTACTTGTGAAGTGTATCAACAAAACGAATTTATAAATTAAAAAATAATAATTAATTAAAATATTACTTAATAAGAAAATAATTTTTTTTTTTTTTTTTTTTTTTTTTTTTTTTTTTAATACGAAAGTTCCAAGGTTTTGTTTTGTTTTATTATATAAAAGATTAGATTTTCATTTGCTAGTTTCAATTAGTTTTCTAGGTGAATTAGGATTCTTGTATTTTATTAGTTTTGTTTCTTTATAAATACTTACATAGTTGCATGTATTACGATAGTGTCTGGTCAACCGAATACATATTAATTTTCTTTGGTTCTCTAAATTCTTTTAAAAGCTAGCATTCTTGTTTGTGAAGAGTCTTTTCTTCTTGAAATCCATCCGGTGTTGATAATGAAGATGAATTTTTCGTTGATGATTTGCATATTGTTTAACCTAGTTAGCAATCTTGATGCATCCTTGAGTCGTGTGATTAATCTTGAATCTTATAAATCCAAAGCTGACTTGGTATCCAATCGCGAGGTTAATCATGAATTCAAATCAGGGGCCATTATTGGTTCGTTTGATAAAAGCGGAGACGGAGCAAATGTAGGAGAAGGCGGTCGTGGAGTCTCGGTTGGTGGCAGTAAATTCTCTCCTTACGGATCTAATGGTTATTATAATTCTTATGGTTATGGTTATTGGCCTTATGGTCAGTATAATCCTTATGGTTATGGTTATTGGCCGTATGGTTATTATAATCCTTATGGGTATTATAATCCTTATGGTTATTACGGCGGGGCTCCCGCTCCCACTAGCGGTGTCAATGCCAGAAGCATCCACACGGTTTCTCTTCCTCGACTGGGTGTTACTATTTTGGGCTCATTAGGTTTCTTGTGCTTTGCCTAGGATCTTAATTTATGCATATCTTGTTTTATAGATAACAAAAGATTAAAGTTTTGTTCCTTTAGTTAACATGATGAGATGTTTAATTAGTTAGATTTTATGATTTTAATGTTTTGTAAGGAATTTAATGTTGATTACATTTTTTTAATTTATATAAAGAAGCGTTGTGCAATGAACTGCATGATAATATTACTGGGTTGTGTTTTATACAATATCAATCTCAAAACTAAAGGCTTTCTTTTCATCATGTGTGCCACAATAATAAGTTTCCATATACTAGATAAACACATGCGAATAAAGAAACTAAAAACCGTACCGTCTTAAAGCATTCCTTATTAGTGATATCCGATTTCCTATATAAGCACCTTGCCACCTTGAATATTAATTAATCTTATTGTTCATACTACATAACCTCAACCGATCAATTTTCTTTTGTTTTTCGTTTTCTTTATAAAGCGTGGTATCTCAAAGAAGATGATGAAGATGAACAAGTTGATTTTGATTTTCATATTGTTTAACCTAGTTAACAATCTTGATGCGTCCTTGGATCGTAAGCGTAATCTTGAATCTGAATCCGAAGTTGATTTGTTATCCAATCTGGTGAGTATTAACGAATCTAGTTCAGGCGCCAATTATATTATACTCATTGATAACCTTGGAGGAAATCGTGGAGGATATGGTGGTGGTAGTCAGATTGGTGTACCCTATGACGACAATCATGACGATGATGATGATGGCAACGACGAGAGCCTGCACACGTCTTCTCTTCCTCAATTGGCTTTAACTATCTTGGGCCTAGCAGTTTTATTTGTTCTTTTCGTCGTGTTAGATTTTCATGCATATTTTCTTTTATTGATAGTTTTGTTGCTTCAGTAAACATGATGAGTTGTAGAAGTTAGAATTTACGATTCTGATTATTATTATTATTTTTTTTTTAGACGGCAATTTATATATGTTCTTTTTAAGCTGTTACATTTGTTCGATTGATATAACGATGTATTAATATAAAGAAAAATGATTCTTGTGCCTACTAATCAAGCCTACAAATGAACCTAATAATTTGATTGGTTGATTTCAAAAAATGATTGGTGGAAATTTAGAGAGAGAAAATACATAATACATTATACAAGTGATTTATGCATTAGGCATGTTTTTAAGCTTGTGTTGTAGGTTTAAATAGCAATACTATAATATAAAAACTTGGTGGGATTATGATACCAGTCTTAAAATAAAAGGTTGGTTCTTGGAATTAAGCTTTATGTGGTTTCTTTAGTCATGGTATTTGACTATTTGTTTGATATATAAAGGAAAAACTATATAGTTAAAAATGAAAATTTTCAAAAAAAATATATATTAATATCATAAACCGTTATTATTATTTTCGTTTATAACCCGAAACTCATATTATTTTCATTCAGTTTAAATCGTATTTAATCTCCAAATTCTTAAACTTTTAATATTTTTCGTTTATAACCCATAAAAAAATTTTATCACTACAAATTAAATATATGTCGCTATAAAATCTCGTTGCTATGCATGAGTACTCGTCTAGCTTGTTTAAAAGTCGATATTGTTTGATTCATTGCTTTGGTTTTAGAGTTTAAAATCAATTTGGTTAAACATCCGACCAGCATCATCAAAATAATAGAACGGTAAACGAGCTATCATACATAACCAAATAACTTTAGTAACTCCAACAAGACGGGTCGAAAGGCAGCTGACGCCAATCCATATCTTTCCCCTTCTTAAAGCTTAAAGCACAGGGCGTGGTAACACCTATAATATCAAAAAAAAAAAAATGCTACTGTATCATGCGTCACATCATTATACTCATTTTTAACATTAACACCCAAAAATATCCCATCACTAATAACATCCATAACACCACCCTTTTGAGACACATAATTTTATTTTATTTTCTATTTTTCAAACAAACTAAATTTCATTAATTCAAATAAAAATAAAATAGTAACCTTAAAAAACGTACGAAAAATAAAGAAACATACGAAGAATAAAAAACATTCGGAAAAAATTTAAAAAATATGAAACTAAAAAAAATACAATAGCTAATTTTGTTAGTTGTTGTTGAAGTTGATAAATGTTCATTATTTCTTCTTTTTGCATTTCGATGAGGAGTGCTTGGTCCGCCGGCAAATCGTCAGATGGAGTACGAGAAACTTCAATTCTTTCATTTTTAGCATGCCCTCGCCTTTCTTACGCGACGCCTCGTACGCCGTCACCACGACCTCCAGTTTGATTCCAAACTCATTTTGCATAAAATCACCAAATTCAAACGGGTTACTTCCCGCGGTGCTCGACGAAGTTTCAGATTTATTTTTTTGGAGGGACATGGTTGGCTAGGGGGACGAAGTCTCACATCTGCTCTGAATAGCTCGTCATGTCTAGTGGGATCAACGAGCTTGATATATGCTAATTGGATTAAGTATTTATAATCGAAATTAGCCAAACATTCAATTAGAGATCCAAGATAGTAATTGAATCTGAAGCAAGAATGAACCAGGGTAAGAGGACAAATCTGCCTTGTTTCTCTGACACACATCACATGTTCTGACTAATTCTTTGACCAACTTCCTCATACCTTTCCAATAGAAGAATGAACCAATCCTTTTTGTAGTAGCTTGCACTCCACTATGTCCACCAATAGCAGAAGTGTGAAAATGAAGAACCATGGTTTTTCTCAATTCATCATCAGCTCCTACTACCCATTTTCCTTTCCTTTTTAACTGTTAGTTGTGCCAAGTATACTTTCTTTGAGTTGCATTACCAGTTTGAAGCTCTGTAATGACCTTTTTCAACACAGGATCAGTAGTCCATAACTTGGTTACTGCATCCATGAACTCATTATTAGTAACAGCAGATAAAACAGCAAACAATTGACCTTGTTGTAGAATTCTTGATAGTGCATCTGCAACTACATTCTCTTTGCCTTTCTTGTACTCTATCTCATAATCAAATCCCAACAGTTTTGGTAACCATTTTAACTGAAAAGGAGTTGTAAATCTCTGTTCAAGAACATATTTAAGACTAAAATGATCTGTCTTAATCTTAAAATGTCTGTCCAAAAGATAACCTCTCCATTTTTGCAATGCTAACACCACTGCCAAAAGTTCCTTTTCATAAGCTGACAAAGATTGATGCTTTGGGGCTAAAGTTTTGCTAAAAAATGCAATGGGGTGGCCTTTCTGTTCCATATCCTGAAGCATCAGTTTCAATGATGAATTCTTCTTGGAAGTTTGGCAATGCTAGCACAGGTGCTTGAGTCATAGCTTGTTGCAGTTTTACAAAGGCTAATTGAGCTTCTTCACTCCATGAGAAAGAATTTTTCTTCAACAAAGCAGTTAGAGGTTGACTAATGCTAGCATACCCTTGAATAAATCTTCTATAGTAACTTGTGAGTCCCAAGAAACCCCTCAGTTGTTTGACATTTGAAGGTACAGGCCAATTCTACATAGCATCTATCTTTCCAGGGTCAGTAGCCACACCATCAGCTGAAATAATGTGACCTAAATACTCAACTTTGCATGTTCCAAACACACATTTACTTTCTTTGGCAAATAATGAGTGTTCTCTCATGACTTGTAGTACTTGTCTGAGATGTTCAATATGAGATGTCATTGAGGAACTATATACTAAAATGTCATCAAAGAAAACCAAAGTGAATTTCCTCAAAAAAGGCTTAAAAACTGAATTCATTAAGGATTGGAAGGTTGAAGGTGCATTAGTGAGACCAAAAGGCATAACCACAAATTCATAGTGTCCCTCATGAGATTTGAAAGCTGTCTTGTAAATGTCATCCTCCCACATCCTGATTTGATGATAAACAGACCTAAGATCCAGTTTTGAAAAGACCTCAGCTCCACTTAACTCATCAATTAGCTCCTCAATTACAGGTATGGGAAACTTGTCTTTAATGGTGTGTTTGTTGAGTTGTCTGTAGTCAATACACATTCTCCAAGATCCATCTTTCTTCTTAACCATAACAATAAAAGAAGAGAAAGGGTTGTGACTTGGTCTAATTACCCCTGAATCCAAAAGTTCTTTCACCATTTGTTCAATCACATCTTTCTGGTTTGGTGGATACCTATAAGGTCTGATGTTGATTACTTGTGTGTTATCCTTTATAGGTATTCTGTGATCAAAACTTCTTTGAGGTGGTAGCTCAGTAGGCATAGCAAACACATCTTTATACTCTTGTAACAACAATTGAAGTCCAGGATCCACTACCTTATTAGATTGCTCAACAGACTGCATCAAATTCAAACTTGCAGTAGGCCATAAACAATGAATAGCAGAGAAGGAAGGGGCCCTGTGATCACCTATTTGCTTGTTCAATTGTTTGCCACTCATCCATTGTAACTCAGATTGATGGGTACCTCTTAAACAAAACTTCTTACCTTCTGCTTCAAATTTCATGATTAAATCTTTGAAATTCCATTTAATGGTACCTAAAGTAGATAACCACTGGATTCCCAAAACTAATTCACAACCACCCAATGGCAGTAACATTACATCAGTCTTAAACTTATGACCCTGAATTGTCCATTGAAAACCATAAACCATATACTGACTAACCATTTGATTTCCACCAGCCACTGTAACTTGTAAAGGACATGTTTTACTCATTTGGCAGCCCAACTTCTTAGCAGTGAACAAATCTAAAAAGTTATGAGTACTACCAGAATCAACTAACAAATGGAGCACATGTTTGGACACTGTAGCTTTCATTCTCATGGTGTTAAAAGTAGGAATTCCAGACAAAGCATTTAAAGATATCTGTGGATGACATTCACTCATAAAAAACTCAGGCTCCTCAGACCCATGTACATCTGCCTCATTAAGAGTATCTTCTAGACTTAAATCAACATCCTCCTCCTCATATGGACTGACTTCTAAAGTAAACATTTGACCACTACACTTATGCCCAGGTGTATATCTTTGATCACACTAAAAACATAGATTCTTGGCTCTCTTTTCAGCAATTTCTTTCTGAGTCAACAATTTCCTAGGCACATTACTATCTGATGTAGGGTTTTTGGTAATAGTTTGTGTATTGGGTGCAGGTAAAGTCATAGTGTTTGGTTTTGTTGCATAGTTCACATTTCTATTAACAAAATAATTGGGAGGATTCCTAGGAGTGGGTAACACTCGTGCAGCCTTTTGTTTAACCACAGCCAAACTAGCCTCTTGAAAATTTGCTAAACTAAAAGCATCTGAAAGTGTTTGGGGCTTAAACATCCAGACATTCATCTCTATACTAGTAGGCAAACCAGCAATGAACATACTAACAGGTTGCAATTCAGTAATATCAACTTGAGTAAGTAATTGTTCAAACTTATTCTGATACTCTTTCATTCTATTCACATACCTGAGATTTTTCAATTCTGCTATTGGATCTTGATTAATAGCCCCAAACCTCTTAAAAATGGCCTCTTCATACACATTCCAGTCCACTACATTATCCCTAACTTTCATGAACTGCAAATGCCATGTCAAAGCCTTATCATACAAATGAATGGACACAATTTTGATCTTATCTTCATTAAGAACATTATCCACTGCAAAGAACTGTTTAACCCTATACATCCAACCTTGAACATCATCTCCATAAAACTTTGGAAACTCCAATTTACCCATCCTACTGAATCTACTACTCCCTTCTCCTCCTTTCATTATATTCACATCTTGCACCACAAAATGCATTTGAGTTATCAAATCAGTCAATCTTGAATTAATCTCATTAAACTTCTCATCCACATGAGTTGTAACCCAATTCTTGACTGTATCATCAATTTGTGGTTCTAAAGAACTATTTCTAGTGCCTACCATGGTGAAAATTGTAACAAACTGTATCAAGAACAACTGTTCACACCACACAGAATAAAAGATCCACCATACAATCCTAAGTAACGTGTTTTGGAAAGAAAAACTAAACGAAAACAACAATGACGTGTTTGTGATTGGACAAACGGTCTAGAGTGACCAGAATTGATGTTTGTATGGTGGGTTGACTAAAAAAGTCAACGGATGAAGGTGGTGGTGTAACAGTAATGATTGTTCTAACAGAATTTATTACAAAAATGGTTGTTGTGATGTTAATGGTGGGTGGTAACAAGATGAAGGCTCTGGATACCAAATGATATATGCTAATTGGATTAAGCATTTATAATCGAAATTAGCCAAACATTCAACTAGAGATCCAAGATAGTAATTGAATCTGAAGCAAGAATGAATAAAGTGGATTTGTTATTGAAAGATGAATTGTAAATGATTACAGAAAATGAGAGAAAAGGAATATCCAAAACTAGTTACAAATGAGAAATGACAAAGTATATAAAGAATGAAAATGGCGGGAAAAGCTGTTGATGGTTGTTGGTATCACGTGAGTAGCACATGGAGTTGACTTTCGTTGACTATCCATTTCCACATATAACAGAGCTCGGATGTGTCCCATTCGGAGTGTTTTTCCAAGATATTTCACGCGTCTTCTTGAGAAAATGGTTTTCCTCCTTTCACCTCTTGACGATATGCATTCCTAACACGGTTCATAAAATCAAGCTTGTTTTCCTCGCTACGACCACCCATATGTTGGAAACGTTTAAAGATTGCATTGGACTATTGGCAATTATGCTTCAACGTATGCCACTTACTCGTCAACATGTCCTTGTTACGTTTTTGGAAACTAGTTTTGTTGAACTCGTGGAGAACCTTGTACCAAAGTGAATCATTGTTTTAGTCAGCTCAGACATAATTATCCTCGGAAACAGCAGCTTAACGAAAGGCTAATAACGTTTCCTCCGAAGATAACCAATGATGAGAACATATTAAGGTTTTGGTTTCGGGTTTGTTTGGGTTGTGGGTTTCGGGTCCTTTCCTCGTTTTGCGGCTCGTTTTTCCTTTCTTTTGGTTTTTTAGGTTTCGGTTTTGGTTTCGATTGGTGGTTGTGGTTGTGTCTTGTATGGTGATGGTGGATTTTGCTGTAGATTTTGAAATAGTTAGTAGGCATTTGTTATTGTTGAAAATATTGTTGTTGATGATAAAGTTGTTCGGGTGTATAGGGCGGCATTTGGTATTGGCTACTGGTGTGTGGTTAATCACACACCTTTTATTTATCATATTACGACCAAAATTACCAAAAACTAACCATAAATGTCAAAGATATTGTGTTTTAGTGTTTGTGACTCTGTAGATATGGATATTTCAAAAATGGACATAAATCGAGCCAAATAGACAAAAACGAGCACGAATTTTGGAAAAGTGTTAAAAGCCGAAGCCGGGGAAGCAAATGATCAAAGAAATGCTCAAAATATCAAAGATAGTCCTTGAAAATCATCAAAGTTACAAAAATGACCCTTGAATGTAGTTTGAAGAACTTGGCAAGATTGGTCCCTTAACTTTCATCAATTGTCAAATATGGTCCTTGAATAGAATTATTTAAAGAAAAGTCAAAAGTCAACCCTCAAGAATGTTCAAATGGCAAGAGTGGCCCTTGGTACAAACTTTACAAATATGGCAGAGTTGGTCCCTGAACTTTGAGATATGGCAAAAATAGTCCTGCTACTTTAGCCTAATTTAAACCTTAAACCTTTTACTAATCCTAAACCTTATAACCAAATCTGCCAAATACTACTAACCCAGAATAAACCCAATCCCAAAACCCCAACCAGGCCCAGCTCATAAACAATATTAACCCAAGCCCACCTTATTCCCATACCCGATCCACACCACAAACCCGGTCAAACCACCCACTATTATTTTCGCTCAAACAAATAATAAAAAAACTCACCCCGCCCTCTTTTTACCACCATACAATCTGCCTCCCCAAAAATTACTTAGAACCCTAATTTACCCGTGCTATTTAATTCACCCAATCATTGGATACCTGAGCCTTCTCGAAGACTGACCCACATATAAAAGAATGTCATGATTGCCAACATGGCAGAAAGGGATCATTTGATTGGTTGTGACACCTCTCATACTTGATCCGAGGGCTGTGATGAATAGTTCCCATGAGAAGATGATCAAGGGCCATAATTGGTGTTCCAGAGGCTTCCACAAGATACCCTAAGCTCCTCACCCCTCAGCTATAAATAGGACCCTTTTTCACCTCATTGTATATATAGATTTTTATAAAGTTACTATGCCAATTGACTTTCAGCTTTTTAATTCCTTTTGTAATCCTTTAAACTTTGTAATCCAAGCTTTCTACTTAATAAAAGTTTCAGTTTATTTACCTATTGCAATTTAAATTCAGTTTTTGAACTTTTACCTTTAATTTGAGTTATGTTTGTTTATTCTAATTTGAGCTTGTTTACTGTTACATTTAGTTTCATATAATTTAGTTAAAGCTTTATAAAAATTTACTTTGATATATTCTGTCATAAAACAAAAACTCCAAAAAAAATAAAAAAATAAAAAAAATGGTAGATTAGTTCTATTAAGCTTCAACAAGCTTACTCTCTCTCTCTCTCTCTCATCAAGCTTATATCAGCTTTACAAAGCTTTTGTGAACTACTGAGTGCCTAATTTAGATCATATCTCATTCTTCTCACTTTGGTCAATAAGTCAAAGAAGCACTCCAGCTTATCATTCAAGAAGAAGACCCCTAGGACTTATAATTATCTTTTCTGAGCTTATTCTAAGCTCATCATTGAGAAATGTTACCCTTGTTCAGCTAGGGTTTTTTGTAAGTTCAATATTCATTTTTAGTCAATTTTCTCATTTATAGCTTATATGTTTGATTACAACTTATATCTACTGTTACTAGTTAATTAACTGCTTATTTGTGATATTTGAAGTTAGTTGTTACTCATTTGCTTAGATTCAATTACTTAATCTCATAAGTGCTTAGTTTTTGAATATTCACTGTCAATTAACTCTTAGTAGTAATCTAGTTAAGTGTTAGATTCTGCATATTTTTAGTTTTAAATAGTTTCATATAGCTTATGATGTGAGATCCATGACAAACCACTACTATCTAAAGAACAAACCACAACATCCCAACCATCCATCCTTCTTTCATCTAACGGCAGAGATCAAATCTGAAAATAAAAAACAAGGGCAAATTAGTAATTCTACCATTAACCTATAAAAGTAAAAAATATCTTTCAATTATGTCATTTAATCAAACCAACCTCTCTCATAAAAACACACACGAACATTCTCTCTCAAAACAAACACCGGAAAATCACGTCGGAAAATAACAATAAAACCACCACCGTAAAAACCGCCGTCGTTCACACACAATCACCAGAAAATAACCGTCGTCGGTCACACATAATCACCAGAAGAATCACGTATATGTTGTTCCGCCGACGATCTATTGTTCCGCCACCGATATATCGATCCATCGTCCTCCACCATCCGCCGTTGAACCTCATAACATAAAAGTGTTTCTATATTTTATTTGGTTAGTTATTTTTACTATGAGCTGAGCTTAGTTATTTTATTATAAATTCAGTTTATTGCCTTTATCTCATAATTTTGACAGTAATTGTGATGTGAATGGTTCAGTTGGTGGTTAGAAGGGTTTTGGTCTTGGTTTTGGTTGGAATAAATTTGAATAATGTGTTAGTAGTTATAAGCAAATGTTTTGAGTGTGTGGTGATTCTTATGCTGAGGACTTAAGAGGTGAATAATTGGGATAAGCGATATGAATAAGAAAGTTATAAACTGCTTATTTTGTTCTCAAGTCACGTGTGATTTACTCTTTGTTTGTAAACTGAATCACATGTGATTCTGTTCTGTAAAGAAGTAAAATCACATGTGATTTACTCTTTGATTGTATAAGTTGAATCACATGTGATTCTGCTTTGTAGTGTTTTATTATGAAAAATGCAAATCACATGTGATCTACTTTATTTTTAAATTTTTTTTTCATATATAAGTTGAATCTGTTTTGAAGGTAACCGAATTATTTTTTTTTTGCATTATTTCCAGTTCCATCAACCGCTGGAAACAAAGGTGGTGTTACAAGAAAAACATAATGGAAGAGATAAGCCACTTCAAATTATGGTGGAGCTGAAAAAGAAACGTGGAATATTGGAGAAAAGACTAAGACACATGCAAAATAAATTTTGATTTTGAATTTATTTTTCATTTTCTTTTTATGCAATGCTTTATACGTGTTGTGAATTGAATTTTTGAAATTCTCATTTACTTAAATTCAAATCTTTTTACTGAATGCTCATTTCTTGTATTTGTATTATGTTTGAATATAAGACATAAGAGAGTACTCTAACATGTTACCAAATCAAGTATAAATCCCATGCAAATCACATGTGATTCGTATGTAAATCACATGTGATTCGTGTGTTAACCACATGTGATTCACCTTATAAAATAATTTGAGGTAAAATCACATGTGGTTTGAGGTAAATCACATGTGATTTGCATATCAATCTGCGTAAAAATACAACAAACAAAGCCACAAAGAAGGCGTATGACTTAAACTTGCCTTTTTTTCATTTATCATTTTTTTAAAATAGAAACACCTAAAATCAACACATTCATATAAATCAATAATCATCACTCGTACGTACATAAAGTACCTAAAGCCTAATCATACAATAACATTCGGTGATAAAGAACTTACAAGTTGAATAACCTAACACATAAAGTACCTAATCATCTTCCCCTTGAATTTCTTTGACACCTTCTTAGGCTCATCACTTCCAAAATCTTCTTTGGAATCCAATAGAAATTTTGGTTAAATGTTCATTTTTTATCTTCTTTAGTAGTTAGTTCAAATTGTTTAATAGAAATTTTGGTTAAATGTTAGTAATTTTTTATCGTCTTTAGTAGTTTGTTCATAGTTTTTTTGGAACATTTACAAGTCTGTTTAGAAAGGCATACGTTACAAAATTTGGTACACAAGGAAGATTAGGTAAATCACATGTGATTCGAGTTCAAATCACATGTGATTCGAGCTCAAATCACATGTGATTTGAGGAACAATCACATGTGATTCGAGGATTCACATACTAATTTGTGAAAGAAGTCAGATATTTAACCAGTTAACAAAATATATATTTAGAACACTATTTTTGCAGAAGTCTAATGTAACCAGATGCAAATCTATTTTTTATATACTTCAAATAATTATACATATACAAATACTAACCAAATAAATATTATATGCTTTGTGAAGATAAGTAACAAAAGCAACAATAATCATACTTTAAAGGCTATCAAATGTGTTTACAACCTATATTTGTAAGGCACAAAATGTTCTAAAAATGTTATCAAGAATATACCCATATCCAAACATGTGATATATAACGAACATGTTGTAAATTAAGTATATCCGGAAAATTTATAAATCACATGCGATTAGTGGTTAAATCACATGTGATTCGAAGTACAATCACATGTGATTTACAGATCCACCTGTGAAAAATAATTAACATACATTTACAGTTACCAAAATTAGTGAAACAAATTTTGTATGCATTGATTACATAACAAAATACTTGTTCATTTTACAACATGTTCACCCAAATACTAAAAAGTAGAAAGTCATTGATTCCTAATGCAACTCGTAAGCCAGTCGATTCCTAATATTTCTATTTCTAACCACTTCTAACCACTTGGGGATGGTGGTTCAATAATATATGCTACGTTATCCTTAGCATGACTCCAACTCCTTCAAACTCAACACTATTCTTGAGCCTCATCTTCATTTTCGGTTGCGCCTTCTTATAATCAACAATTTTATGACGATGAACCTTTTTTTAGTTCCAGGAAGAGGTCTATTTGTGACTTTTCTCTGTCAACATGAGCAGATAAAGATGAAATATGCAGAAAGGGACAAAATAGAATTTAAAAATATTTAAGTAACTGAATGAAATTTATTTAGGACTAAGAACTAAAAGTGAATGTATATTATATCTTGGCTTATTACCTTCTGCACACGAGTAAGAATTTCGGGACTTGAGGCAACAAGGATACTCCCTCTACCCTGGGTGAATAGAAGCACAAGTAATCATCAAATACTTTTACTAACGTATTTTGAGCTCCAAGAAGTCATAACAAATGCAAAAGAGCAAGCTACCTGTAAATATGTCATATATGGACTAGGGTTGACAATTCTCAGGGCCTGTAAACGTCAAATGGATCTGCAAATGTACAATGCTCAAAACATTGACTTAGGACAATTTGAAATATATCTCCAGCTAAAATATGTTCTTTAGCATGCAATACTGCTTCCTTGTATGCTTCAGTTGTCATGCTTGAATTCTTCAAAGATGGACAAATACATTGGTATATAGCTTAATTGACCCTGGAGAAAGTTTTGGGCTGTATTGGAACTACCAATGAAACATAAGCACAAATTAGGTGTGACTTACTAATTAAATTGGATTATTCACGAAACGATATCATGAACTCTAGACACTAAAGTCTCCAAACGCTCTGTTCCATTTTAAAAAGCCTCTTCAACAGAAGATTATTGATCCATTCACACCCAGTGAATCACATATGCTTTCTGAAAATTAAAGTAGGGAAAGACTTTAGAAACTTTAAAAAGTAGGCATATGACTAGTAGGGGTGGTCTGTTAGGAAGACAAAGGTGAAAACCTTCTCAACATGCTCAAACACAATCACGTCAACACCTTTCCAGCAAGCTTACATGTTTGTAACAGCATCAAGTCTGGTTGATGAATATGCCCTATAATGAGTATTAAAAATGACAGCAATAGTAAGAGCTTTTATTAAGTCAACCTATCACTTAAACAGTAAAGCAAAATACGCAATCCTACGTATAGGATACAATCTTCTCATCCCATATAGTGTTGATACCTCATATGAACTACCACGTCATTCAAGCGCTGTTTGAGGTTAGCGCCAATGCAAGTGGAAAGTATATTCCACAGTTGAAAATAGTACACATATACGACTAATTGATCAACTGACGCAGTGCACCTAAAAACATCAATAAAAAAATTACAGTGCTCCTAAAGAGTCAACTAACGCAATAACTAACCAAAAGCATCAATTAAAGCAGTGCGCCTAAAACATCAACTAATTCAACAAAATCAAAATTTTTAACAATAGAGTAATCAACCTAAAAAATCAATTAACTTATCATAATCACAAAACTCATCAATCAAAACATAATAATCTACCCAACAACATCAATCATTCAAATTCAACAAATAACACTATAAGAGTCAAAAATAGCAATTAACCATATAAATCGAATTTATTCCAAAAAGTTAACCAATATCAACATTTAGAGGCTGATTATGATCGGCAACTGGAAATGGAGATGACTGAGGCAACGACTCACCTCTAGGTAGTTTAACTTCATGTCGTATGTCCATTGAATAGAAGTGATTAAGATCAATTTTGAAGTTGGGGATTAGGGTTTGAAAAAGGGGAAACCGTTATTGAGAGAGAATTGGGGAGGGTAAGAGAATTACGGGTGAGATATGTGAATAAATGAGGGAAGAAAAAAATTATAAAACTGCCCTTGTGTTAATTAAAAAAGAATGCGGATATTTAATTATGGCCATTGGATGAAAGATAGATCAATGGTTGAGATTGGGTGCTTTGATCTTTAGATATTTTGTGTTCTGCATTGAACTTTTCTCTATAGCTTATATGGTCACTGTGCATCAGTAGTGTAGCTTAAATCTCATTAAAACAACAAAAATACCAAAAACAATGTTATAAAGGAGTGTTTGGTTTAGAGGACATATATGTGATTCAGCTTGTTTCAGTGTGAGCAATTAGGTGTAACAGTTCATTTTAGGTTCTAGTATAGTAGTTATAGCATAAATTTCATAGGACATCTGATAAAAAGTCAAAATCAATTTAGATTTTCATTATTTCATACACTGTTAAACATATAGGTTGCATACTCATTAGTTTAGTTGCATATTTAGTTTATATAGCTTAAATCATTCATATATTAGCTTAAAACATCATTTAGAATCATCTAGGATAAATCTAAATCCATTTTAGTCAAAGTATTGAAAAACTGAAAAAGTCAAAGTAGATTTCAAAACATTTTTAGTTTTTATTTTTCATTTTCTCAATTTGCTTCCAGTCTTTCCTTAATTTTGGGATTTGAAAATTTAGTAGCTTATCTTATTAATCCATATTTTATTAGATTTTTGTAATTTTTTAGATAGCTTTTGACAAGTTTGTAAATGCTTGTTTGAGACAAAAATCCCCTGCACCACTAAAATTAGTCCAACTAACCATCTTCATAAGTTCATTTTTGATTTGTTATTTGAGATTGTGATTGGTTAATTGGTACACTGAGTAGCTCATAGTATAAGCTTCTTATATTGGTGCTCAGTTTTCATTTTTGAGCTTATTTGGTAAGCTTATTTGTGCCTGCTAGTTGGCTTGTAAGATTGATTGGATAAACAGTGTGCAATTGAGTTTGTTGATTAATTTTAGCTTTCCAGTTTGATTTAGCTTAATTTACTAGTTGTTTAAGTTTGAGTGCCCCTAGGTTTAGCCAGTTAATCTTTTATAGTAGCTTGTAGTTTATTAGAGTTTCCTTTCTAGATTTAAATGTTCACTGTCAGTTGTTTAAGCTTTTCCAGAGCTTTCTAGAGCTTGAAAACAAAAATTCTTTTCATAAAAGTTACTTAATATTGGTTGATTAATCATTTGCAATAACAGAAAAAAAAAAAAAAAAAAAAAATGGCCACTGCTAGGATTTGATCTCAGGCCACCTAGCTCACCCCCACACACACTCACCACTGCGCCCTTGGGACTTTTCTCAAGGGTTGAGTGAGTTTAATTCCTTTTATATACTAAGTCATTTTAAGCCCTTGTCCACTGTTTTGCTTATTTGGAGCTTTTTCCATTTTCTCATTTTTCCCTTAAATCTGATATAGTTTTAGACTTTTTGGTAATTTTTGGGATTTTTCACTGTTCATTCAGTACTTTTCCTCATTTTATTTTCTTTTTATAGCAATTAATCCATAAAAAATAGAAAAATAATCAAAAAATTACCCAACTTTTTTCTGTAGTTTTTTTACGTTTTTAATCTAGGAAAAATATGAAATTAGAATTTGGTCTTATTTTTCTTTGATTTGCAATAAGGGCTCGGGATGTCCCTTGACTTTGCGTTTCTAGGTAAAATTTCATTATTTTTAAAATTTTCTTTTTCCATTTCGTTTATTATATAATAAAATAGTTTTCTGTAATTTTTCATAATTTTCCAAGTTAATTTTCTATTTTTCACTTATTTTCCCCTTTTAAATAGTTTTTAATTCATAATAAATAAAAGAAAATAAATAAAAAAAATTCTTTTTCCTGAAATTATTTTTAAGTGTTTAGGATTTATAGAAAGTAGATTTGACTTTTCAGTTGCCTTTCCCCTTAAGTTTGCCTTTTAGTTGCGTTTATTTTTCGTTTAGCTCGCGTTTTTAGGTTTACGTTACGTTTTTAGCTTACGTGTTATTTGATTACTTGATTTACTTGATTATTTGCTTTAGTTGTGCTTATATTTGTGTATCTTGAGCTTAAATTCCATATATCTCATTAAATCACATTTCACTATACGTTTTATGATACGCTTATCATTATTCCATTCACACCTTCACACGGAACGACTCGGGAATCCATATTTCCTTCGAATTCTTTGGAGAAAATATACTATAATTGACTATTGGTTTTCTTAAATCAATCAGCTACCAAACCTGGGAAAGTGAGAATGTGATATTGATTGTGTGGATGAAGGTGTCTGAGGGTTTCGCGAAGATGACGGGTTAGGTTGTGACATGTTGAGGAAGTTGCTGAAAAACGAGCCGTTGTTGTATTGAGATATTTTTGGTTTAGTAGTTTGTGTGTGAAAATGTAAAAATGATAATGAAAGTAAAGTATTTATGTGTAAAAAATGAGTGTGTTAATGGGTTTAAATAAGTGTGTAAAGTGGTATTCTTTTAGTTTAAAAAAAATAAAATATAATCATTTTTTAGCCGTTGCAATAGAAAATTTTTGGAAAAAAAAAAAAAAAAAAAAAAAAAAATACATCTTTCTTAATATACAAACCAATGCGCGCTGGTGGAGTAAAGTCTCACCCAACGCCGTTGGAAACTTGCTTATACCGGTATGGTAATGCTAGCAACGTTGATGCCACATCGGCTTAAGGCGGTACCCAACGTTAGTATACCCGAGTTCTTAATTATACCTTTGCACTATCCAATCGCAACTTTTGAGTTTTATTTCTTAAACGATTTTATTGACTTTCGCTTTAAAACTACGAAAGTTTCTTTACTTACAAATGAAGTACACGATAGTTCAAACTACATGAATCTCAAACTTTTCAAGTATAACCCAATCGATTTTAAATTTTAAAACCAAAGCAATGAATCAAAAAATATCTACTTTCAAACAAATACCAACGTATTTGACTAAAGAAACCACATATAGCTCCAACTTTAATTCCAAGAACCAACTCTTTATTTTAAGACTTGTATCATAACCCCGCCAAATTAGAATAATACATCTTCGTATCAATCAAACAATGTTTTAAAAACAGGATCGAATCGGCCGATTCAGCCGGTGAACTGGACCAGAACCGGTTCGAAGGCTCTTCTGGTTTAAACAAAAGAATCAACAATAACTAAACAAAAAACGAATAAAAAGCATGAACAAAAAAAAAAATTGATTCGATATACGGTCCAATTTTCAAAACATTGTGTAATAGAATAGGAAAACCCTAGAAACTCCCAATAAAATTAATAAAGCATGCAAGGGTGAAAGCCTGAGAAGTAATGAGTTGGTCATGGCATATTTAGTATCTATTTGGTTTGTTGCTAGGAATTACAATGGGTATCAGATTTAGTATGAGGTAGAATAATAATGGATATAAAAAAGTGTATCATTATGATTGTTTATGTTTGGATAGCAAAATCTGGTATGAAAAAATTTATAGATATTTGAATTTTGTAGTGGAATAAAGAGGGAGCCAAATATATTTCATAGACATCAAATTGGAAGGTAATGAATATATGGCTATGATATACACATTTTATTACTGAGCCTACAAAACAAATATTTTTTATGACTTTCAAAGTTATAGTCTCATTCTCATACACCCCAACTAAACGGGCCCTTCTTTATACTCCTTTCGTCTAAAAATTATTATTTCAAGACAAGAAATATTCAGTTTAAAAAAAGTTGATACTACACTGCTGAACCAATCAAATATCAACCACACTTACTAAATTGTTTTTTAATTGATTCAAAAAATAAACAACTATTATGGTGCATCAAAGAATGAAAAGTTAAACTAAAATTTTGAGAGTGAGGGAATAATACCATGCAACTTTATATCAAGGTTTGCAAGATCGGGATCATACTCAGTATCGATTTTGTTTTTACAAGATCAAGATTATAAGATTGGATCCAAATTCTAAGATCATACTATAATGTCATTTTCTTAATAGTCTTTCTAATATTATTCAAACATACAAATTATTATATATCATAAACACACAATTATGTGAATGTTTCATGTAAATATTTTCCTAAATTATGTATATGAAATGTTTAAGAAGATTAGTATGTTGTTTTTTAAATTATATAAAACATAATAACATTTTAGTTTTTATGGTTTACGGTTCGAGAAAAGAAAGACCGGATCGGATTATATCTTAAGATCCTATAGTCAAGATCGAGATCGGGATCTTGTAAGATTTTAAGCTTGCTAAGATCCTACATAGGATACGAATCATTTTTGCTATGTAGTATCATAAAATCGTAATATTCCAATATCATAATCGAAATATTACAACCATGCTTTATATAAGTGCCCATCAGCCCATATATAAAGTAATTGGCCACCCAATATTGATCGGCCGTAATTGGCCACCCAATATTGCTCAGGCCGAACGATATGAATGGTACGATACTAATATTAGGGAATGTTATCTTAATCGATCATAATATTAGGCTCGTATATATAGTATACACATGTAGCGATCTGCAAAATCCATATAATTAACAATGTTTAATTATATATTAATCTCCGTCATTAATTTTAATCACCTTTTTTACGGGAAAATTTAAAATTTTCTTTATTATATTATTTTGACATGAAAACATTACCACAAAAATTACCAAATAACAGGACGAGCTCGTACGTAAACCATGGATAAAAACTTTACACAAGATATACACTAATACATCACATGGGCCTATCTACCAACCCAACAATTTTTTTTTCTCGGTTACTGTTCACCCAGCCCACCAAGGGCCCAATTTTTCTTTTCATTTTCAATTTCTAGTCGAGCAGACCCCCTCCAAATGCCCCGTTTTTCTTTCAATTTCTAAACACAATGTATACATATTTTTGTACCTCCTAATTGTCTACCCGCCAAAGAAGTAGGACGCCAAATATTAGCTTCTAAGACGAACGTTTGATACATTTCCGAAAGCCAAAGTGTTTGTCCCATTTCCATTTAATCAATCCATATTAGTTTTCACAAAACTCAACCATTTTGATCCGGGTTTGTTTTAAACCCATTTTAACGATTTTGTTTGATCATTTATGAGTATTGAGAATATTTATCATAAATGAAATCAAGGTTATATGCTAGAACTCATATTTGTACATTTAAAAACCTAGTCGACATATATATATTTTCACAAACTCAACCCTATTAACCCCGGTTTGTTTCTAAATGATTCTAATAATATTTCAAACATGGTTTCATGATTTAATATTGAGTTTCATCAGCTATGGATCAAGTTCTACACTATTTTCCAAATCGTGTATGTATATATGTCCTAGTCGACATATGTTAAAACACAACTCAATTCCCATTTGTTTTCCTTCACTCTCACAACCCTTAAAGTCCTTGTTATACAGTAAAAATCTCAAATAATATCCCAACATCTCTGACACTCAATAGTTAGAACATGTGAGAATGTTTTGAATCTTAATATGGATTCATACGTTATATATATAACGTATAACCTACTACTCTTTCACCACCCCTCACACTCACTCCTTTCTACATTTTTAAGTTCCTCTCAACTCTTAAACAAGTCACAAACAACCAGGAAGCTTTTCCATTTCATTTGGGTCTCATTCGAAGGTTATGGAGTTTAATATAACTCGTATATTGGTTCTAGCCATTCATGGGATTGTTCCTCTTGTTCTACTCATTCTTGCTCGTCCACTCATCACCCTAGAGGTGTTGTAAGTCATTTTTACATCTCTTGATTTCATTTAAACATCTCATGCATCATATTTGGTCTCATGTCGAACGTATATAATTTTTATATATATACATACCTACGTATGAATATGTAGAACGCAAAACGTGACTAGCCTCTATTTTGGAAGGCCTAGGAGTCACGTAGCACACATATTTCACGTTCATTTTCATGTTTCAAGCATTATTCGAACTCATATTGAACTTACTAAAATCGGACATAAAACCCAAAACAACTTAGAAATATTTTTAAGTCTTTTACTTATATAAAAACATCCCAAGCTACCTACGGTTTGATCGTATATCTTTAATTTTAACTTAATAAGCATACTATATTTTTACATAACATACTAGACCACCTAGCTAGCTATCATTTTCATATAGATAACTCGTTAAGATACTCACATCTCGACCCTCAAAAATCGCCAAAGTAAATTGACAAACTCGTACATACCATAAACACTTAGAATTTTCCGAAGTCTTTTTACCCAGAAAACTGCTCCAAATCGCGATTAAAATGACCTTGTAAAACTCAATCCGACTTAACAACCACCCATTATTTTTACACAACCTGTTTCTTCTTGCTACAAACTAAAAGTTTCAAGTTTATATTTTGTAATGATAAGCTCATCTAGACCTTCTAAATTGGCCAAAGTAAAACTCAAAAACTCATTTTCAAAACTAGTTGTAAAAGTTTAATGGACTGAAAAGCCCAATAAGCTGAAAATAAGCACTCCGTATAAGCTGGACCAAAAAGCTCTTTTGATATGATTTTATAACATTAAAAATGAGCCTAGGGATAAGCCCAACTTGTCTCAACGCTCACGGATCGTTAAACGTTAACGGGCCTTTAATGTAGCTCATTAAAGCCCATTTATTGAAAAATAAGCTATTTTCGCAAATAAGCAGTTGAAATAAGTTTTAATAAGCTTCAATAAGCTCCAGAAAATTTAATGTAATTTTTCCCATAATTTTTGAATGTTTTGACTAAAAATGTAACGCATTTTCACGTTAGAGGACAAAAACTGCCAAACCTTAAAAACTTGGACTGAAACTGTCAAAACAGAAAGTTTAGGATAAAAAATTGATATTATATAATATTCCAAGCTCAGATTGTAATATTGGACATGTAGTGGACTATAAATGAAAATTATTATATAAAAAGGACTAACGGTGTAACGCTAACGCCGTTAGAGTAAAAAGTGTAAAATTGGAAAAAGGACAAGGACCCACATATTATATTTGACATTCTTATTTTATTTTCTATTTTACGTCAACCCATCAGGTCATATGCATTTTTATTACATTTTATTTATATATTAATTAGTTTTACGTTAATAATATATATAACGATATTTTAACTAATTATCTTTACGTATTATTATCATAATGGTTAAAAAGGGAAAACTTTAGAAATAATAACATAACTTGTCATATTATTTTAAACATAAGAGTTTCATTCGCATATCATCTTTTCATCATAACGATTAATCGTTATTCATTTACCAAATAGTATTTAGTTAGATTCTCAGATAAATTTATTTATCAGGTTTCGTATTAAAGACGTTTCCATAATCATTCTAATAATCTCATCCGACTTTACTTTTCATCATTCCAGTATCAATCAAGGTGAGTCATAGCCCCATTTTCAATACTTGTTTTTAACTCATTGGGGGAGATACATGCTTACATGTACTTTGATAACTTTATAAGTATATGAATAAATTACATGATTCAAATCAATTTCCTTATTAATAGTTACCTGATGAAGTTTATGACTTAAGATGTGATAAATATATGTTACTGGCGAATTACTTAACTGAAATACTAATACTCAGAAGATAATGTTTCCAAAGTGATTATTGTGGCATGATACTTGACTACACTATAACATCCTGAATGATTCCATTATCTTTATATGATATTTCTATGTTCAACAGAAATAATTGCTAGGGAGAGCACAAGTACTCTAGTTACATCATTACCTTGATATTGCCTGATTGCTAGTGGTTAAGATGCATGTACAGTTATCTTTGGGTAGTGGCACCCAGTTGTTTTTATCTTTGTAGTTTTTTTTTATCTTTGGGTAGTGACACCCAGGTCTTTTTATCTTTAGGTAGTGGCACTCAGTTATTTTTATCATTGGGTAGTGGCACCCAGTTGTTTTTATCTTTGGGTAGTGACACCCAGTTTGCAATATCCATAAGAAAATATATGTTTTCAACATATCTATCTATACTAATAAACCAAAATAATTTACTACCCATTGAAGCACCCCAAAAATTTAATGCTCTTACGTGTCTCAATAGTGATTGGTTGGACATTTATAGTGTACAACACCAAAGCTGCATCACATTTTAACCAACTACACGCATCCTCCATTTTTGCTATCAATTCAATTTACTCCTCAAAACCCTCTGTATTTTTGTTAAGCAATTAATTTCTGTGGAAAACTAGAAGGGGAGGTTGAATAGTTTTACGTCGTTTTTAAATTGTTATAAAAGTTTGTTTAAAATTTTCCTTTGTTTTATAAAATATAGATTCGATGTTATATGAAATCAAGTCATGCACAATATGAACAACACTAAGTATGTACGATAAAGCAATAATAACGTAAGTAAAGAAATAGATAAGGGTTGGAAAGATCGAACCGAGAGACAAGAGATTTATAGTGGTTCGGCTACAAGGTCACCTTCCTTGCCCTACTCCACTCCCCGAGCACCTAACTCAAGAGTTTTCTTCACTATATCAACAAGCTCCCTTATGGCGGAGAAAACCTTACACACCAATTTACACACCACAATAGCTTCACAACTTAATCACGACTTCTACACAACTAGTTCACACCTATTCACTACTTAATCACACCACTTCTTCACACCAATCTTCTACACACCAATCTTCTTCACACCTATTCTTCTACACACCAATCTTCTTCCCAACTTATCTTCTTCACAACTATTCTTCTAACCAATCACACTATATATCAAACTACACTATCTTCTAACAAATATTCACAACTATTCATACAATGAAATAATAACAATGATGATACACTAACAACTTAGATGTGGAGATCACAACAAGTTGTAATACTTCTTGCCTTGAGGGATAGAAGTATTCTTCTCTTGCACGTGATGGGATGATGTTTGGATCACTTTGAAACAAAGATTTAAGAATGTATGATCAAAGGATTTATAGATTGGAAATGGAGATCTAGAACAGAAAGTTCTGTAGTGCAAAAGGTGAGGAAAAAAATTCAGGTTTAAGGTGGTATTTATAGGCAACAGATTCTGACAGAGGAGCGTGGCCGGTCCCCTTAAATCAAGGCCGGTCCCCTTAATTTTAAGGGGACCGCCCCTTATAATTAAGGGGGCCGCCCAGATGAAACGGCCAGAATCTTTGTCTTTTAGTGAGGAAAGTTTATTTGGTGAAAAACTAACTGATTTTGGTTAAAAATTTGAATTCATATATTTAGTATGAATAAAACATTTTTCTCTATTACCAAAAGTGTTTTTCAAAAATACATAATATGTTTATATAATTAAATAAACTTTGCATTAGTTAATTAAATACCCCTTTGATCGTAAATTGCACTAAACACTTTGTTTATTTATACCTTAAGTGATTTGGATGTAAAGAGAAATATTAATCACCAAATACTTGTTTATATCACAAGTTTTAGTTCTATGAGTTTATATTTTGTGATAATTAAAACATAGAGATATTGATAACATGTTAATAATGTTTTTAGGCATTATTTATGTCAACAATCTCCCCCTTTTTGATTATTACAAAACCTTAAACTCAATATATCTAAAACTTGTTTTTAGACAAGTATTATAGAGTTTACATTTCTCTTCTCCCCCTTTTTGTATAATTAAAAAGGTTAAGCCGAGTAAGCTTCGCGAGGGAAGTTTAAACAGGTAGAATGCTCCCCCTTGATGTATGCTCCCCCTCATTTGAGAGCACCAAGGGAAATTCTCTATGGAGATCTTTGCTACAAAAATATTTGAAGAGAGCAAGATACATATATATGCAAGGCAACAATTATGCAACTAAACATAGATTCATTCAAGCATTATAGAAATGATAAGCATTACAACATTCAATATGCTTGAAGCATATTGATAAAAACAACACAAAAGAAAAGACATAGTCCTATATTGCCTAAGAGAGCACTTGGACTTGCTTGCAACCCATGGTTGATTGTTTTATTTGCTTGAAGGGAAACATAAGCATAAAGCTTAGATGTTTGATTGAGAGGGGTATGGATTGGAGTATGGAGCGGAAGAAGTGGGTCTCACGATGTTGTATCGTGTTAAGGGTGGTATTGGATGATTACGAGTGAGAAGATACTCAATCCAAGAAATATCTTCACTCAAGTAGAGGATTTGTTTTTGAAGAAATATGCAACAAGGGCAAAAGTGAGTGTGGTTTGTAACTTGATCCAAGTTGAGAGAGTGGGGAAGGCAATTTGCATAGGGTGATGATGGAGGTTGCCCTTTATTGCGTTGTGCAAGATGCATAGCAAGGAGATCACTAAGATCATGGATTTGGTTCATTTCATCACAGAACTTTTGTTTTTCCGTGGCAATGTGGAGGGGATCATAGGTTTGGTATGGATGAGTTGGGTTTGTGTAGTTGGAATTGTAGTTTGATGGTTGATCAAACTTGTATGGATCATTATAAGTGGTTGGAGGTTGAGATGTGTAGTTTGGCTTGAAGGAAGATGTTTGGCCAATGTTGTATGGTTTGTAAAGAGGATCAAATGAATGACCTTGTTGGTTTGATGCAAAGTTTGGGAAGTAAGAAGTTGGGGGTGTGGAATGACTTCCAACTTCATTTATGATGATGGATTTGTTTCGAGGGCTTTTTCTTCGCCAAACGGGTTTTTCCGTCATCCTTGCTAGCCTTGAGGCTTTTGATTTTGGTTTGTTTGGAGAGTTCATGATGGGATGAATGGAGAGTTTTGAGGATTGGGGATATTTATAGTGTAAGATTTGTGTGTTTAAGGATGGATAAGGTTTGTTTGGGGGATTAGGACAAAATGTGTTAGTGAAAAATGGGAAATGTAGGTTGAAATAGGCTAAAAAGCAGAAAAGATTCTGTAAACCCGTCCATCAGATGGCCAGTCCCCTTAATTAGGGGGCGGTCCCTTAAAATTAAGGGGGCCACCTTACATAATTAAGGGGGCCGCCCATCTGGTGATTTTCAGATTGCCAGAATTGGGTTTTTGGCAGAAAATTTGCAGAAATGTTGTGTTTTTGGACTTGGATTCAAGCAAGTTCAATTCCTTTAGGCAATATAGCATCTAATCTAATCATTAAATATCATGCATGCAAAAACACATAGGCACAAGATCAAATAATCAACACATAATAAGCAATAGGAGGTAAGTAAAGGCAAGCACACTTAAGCTTCCTAAGGCACCTATCTTAGATTAAAGGCAAAGGCAATTAGTGAGTGAAAAACTAATGATGGATCAAGATGACACCATTACTAGTGAATTTGTCCTAGTGAGTGTCTATATGCAACAAATGTGGAGTTGTGATTGTTTCGACTCCTACAAGCAAAAAGAAATAACGATCCTAAGAAACAATCCAAATGATCTCCTTGATTCAATTTTTGCTCGATCATGAATGTCAAAGACATATATTAGATTATATACCTTGACAATTTATGTGAGAGTTTATGCATGATTTTGAAATACAATGTTTTTAGAATTAGTCAACAATGCAAGGAAAATGATCTTCATGTGATTCCTAGATTGTGAGAATAATTTTTAGAGAAAATTGATTGAGTTTTTTTTTTTTTTTTTTTTTTTTTTTTTTTTTTTTTTTAATTTATGCAAAGAAAATAAATCTTCTCAATCTTTAGTTTTGTGTGAAATAGATTCCTAGACTCAGAAAAGGTGGAATGGAAGAAAAATAAATTTTCATGCAAGTATAAATTTGAATTAATTCAATGTAATTTAGTCAACTTGTTCCATCATTCCTAATCCTAAACGCAAGTGGTTGAATAATTCACGCTTAAGGGGTTTTGTGAATATATCCGCAATGTTGTCTTCCGATGCAACCTTTTCTATAGATATATTTCCTTTTTGTACATTATCCCTAAGAAAATGGTGACGTATTTCTATGTGTTTAGTCCTAGAGTGTTGCACCGGATTTTTACTTAAATCTATCACACCTTTGTTATCGCACATAATGGGGGCATTTACTAACCTAATGCCATAGTCTACGAGAGCTTATTTCATCCATAGTGCTTGTTGACATACCTTTCCGGCGCTTACATATTCGGCTTCGGTGGTAGAAATAGCAAGAGCGGTTTGCTTCTTCCAAAACCAAGACGTTAGACAACATCCCATAAACGTGCAAATACCGCTAGTACTCTTTCTATCTACGTAGTCTCCCGCATGATCCGAATCCGCATAGACAATGGTTTCTATGCCGGATTCCTTAGGATACCATAATCCTAAGTGTATAGTGCCTTTAACGTATCGGAAGATACGCTTAACCGCTTCTAGGTGAGAGGTTTTAGGATCCTCTTGAAAACGGGCACAAAGGCAGACACTAAACATGATATCGGGTCTACTTGCCGTCAAGTATAGTAAACTACCTATCATTCCTCTATACTTGGTGTTATCTACGGACTCACCTTCATCGTCCTTTGTGAGCTTTACCTCCGTAGACATGGGAGTTTTCATGGGTTTTGAGTCTTCTAGGCCAAATTTCTTAAGCATTTCCTTAATGTACTTAGATTGGTTAAAGAATATTCCATCTTCTAATTGTTTTATTTGTAATCCTAGGAAGAAGTTAAGTTCACCCATCATACTCATCTCAAACTCATCATGCATGATTTTGGCAAATTCATCACACATGTCTTGACAAGTCGATCCAAATATAATGTCGTCAACATATATTTGGACAATGATGAGATTTGGGTCTTTCCTTTTAGTGAAAAGAGTGTTATCTACCATTCCCATGGAATAATCATGTTTAATAAGAAAAGCTTTTAATCGATCATACCAAGCTTTGGGAGCTTGTTTGAGTCCATACAAAGCTTTCTTTAACTTATAAACATAATCAGGTTTTGCGAAGTCAATGAATCCTGGAGGTTGTGCCACATATACCTCCTCATTGATAAAACCGTTAAGGAATGCACTTTTCACATCCATTTGGAATAACTTAAAATCTAGGGCGCAAGCATAGGCAAGTAATATCCTAATCGATTCTAGTCTAGCTACGGGGGCATAAGTTTCGTCATAATCAATTCCTTCTTGTTGATTATAACCTTGGGCAACTAACCTAGCTTTATTCCTAGTAACTATTCCATTCTCGTCTAACTTATTCCTATATACCCACTTGGTTCCTATGATGGTCATATCCTTTGGATTTGGGACTAATTCCCAAACATCATACGCCTTAAATTGATTTAATTCTTCTTGCATAGCTATAACCCAACTTTCATCCTTTAAAGCCTCGCTAATATTCTTAGGTTCTATTGCTGAGAGGAAAAAAAAGAAATTGTTTTTATCTTGGGCTTGTGACCTAAGGGTTCTTTGGTTAAGATGTCCTATTATATTATCTAATGGATGTGATCTAGATTCTTTAATATTAACAGTTTCGTTATTTTCTAAATGAATGTCTTCATTATCATTTCCTATGTGTTTTGTTTTACTAACCTCAATAGCTTCATCTTCGACTAAATCATCATCTTCTAAAGGTAATGTTTTAGGAGGTGGTGGTGTTTCATCAAATGTTACATTTAGTGATTCTCTACTTTCATGGAGTGTTTGTTAAGTATTATATATGCTTTGCTATTTTGTGAGTATCCTAAAAATATTCCTTCATATGATTTTAGATCAAACTTAGTGAGATAGTCCTTAGTGTTTAAAATATAGCATTTACTTCCAAATACCCTAAAGTAGCTTAAGTTTGGTTTTCTACCTCTTAATAACTCATAAGGAGTTTTTCCTAGAATTCTTCTAATTGATACCCTGTTTAAAATATAAGTTGATGTATCTACGGCGTGACACCAAAATTTTTGTGGGATGGATTGTTCATTTAACATAGTTCTACTCATTTCTTGTAGTGACCTATTTTTTCTTTCTACTACGCCATTTGATTGACGAGTACGAGGAGCGGAGAAATTGTGAGATATTCCATTTAACTCGCAATATTTTCCTAATTGTACTTCATTATCAAATTCTCTACCATGGTCCGTCCTAATGGCAACTATTGAGCATCCTAATTTATTTTGAATCATTTTACTAAATATTTCGAATTTTTCAAAGGCTTGGGTTTTGTCACTTAAAAACCTAGTCCACGTGTATCGTGAGTAGTCATCTACTATTACTAAGGTATATTTGTTTCCTCCATAGTTCCGCACAGCGGATGGACCAAAAAGATCCATATGTAGTAATTCTAGGCATCTAGTAGTGGATACTATATTCTTGGCTTTGTGACTAGCATGAGCTTGTTTTCCAATTTTACATGCATCACAAAAATGCTTGTCATATTTTAGATTAGGCAAATTTCTAACTAATTCCTTAGAGGCCAAAGATTGTATTTGTTGCATGTTAGCATGTCCTAATCTCCTATGCCATAGTGTAGAGTTTTCATCTAGGGTCGTTAGGCATATCCTATCCTCAGGTTTGTTTCCTAGTTTCATAACATATATGCCACCTTTTCTAATTCCTCTACCTATAATTTTTCCATTCTTAACTATTTCGCTATCGTCTTCGGTAAATGTGACTCTACATTTATTATCACATATTTGTCCTACACTAAGCAAGTTATATGTTAATTTATCTACATGCTCTACATTTTCAATAGTAAGTGAGTCTTGAGAGATCGTACCTTTGCCAATGATTTTTCCACGTAAGTCACTACCGAAAATAACGTTACCTCCATTGTATGCCTTGTATATAGAGAATAGATTGCGATTCCCCGTCATGTGCCTCGAACATCCGCTATCTTTGATCCATTCGTCAGGTTCCAAGTCAATTCCTAAACATATTTCGTCGGTTTCTTTTGCCATAAAACACTTTTCGTCTCTTGGCATTTCAACTTCTTCTTTGTCACTATCACTCCATGTTCCACTAACAAAAGCACCTTGACTTTCATAACCCAGTGGCTTTAGACATTCGCCAATGAGATGATTTGGACTTCCACATCTAAAGCACTTTCTTTTCCCGTAGTTGTCACTTCTATTCCTTTGGAATGCTTTTCTTTAGTCTCGTGATGATCTAGTGAATCTTCCTCGTCTCTTGAAGAACTTCTTTAATTCTCTTACGGCCATTGCATATTCTTCGTCTTCACTTTCGTCACTTGAATCATCATCATCACTAAGTTCCTTTTTGGCTTTTAGAGCAATGGATTTGGTTTGTTCTTTCTTAACTTTGACCGTTTCCGAATCTCTTCTTATGATTTCTTCATGAACCTTCAAGTTGCCAATTAGTTCATCTAGTGATAACGTCATCAAGTTCTTTGATTCTTCGATTGTCGTGACCTTAGCTCGCCGTTTTGGATGCAATGCCCTAAGAAATTTCCTAACACAATTTTTACTAGAAAATGTCTCATCAAGTGCTTTTAAATTTGTGATGATAGTGTTAAACTTAGCAAAAGCATTATCAATTGATTCCTCTTCCGGAATCGTAAATTGTTCATATTGTTGTACAAGAAGATCTATTTTATTATCTTTGACTTGGCTATTACCTTGGTGAGTAATTAGTAAAGAATCCCAAATTTTTTTGGCGGTTTTACACATAAAAATTCTTTCATATTCTTTCCGTGGTAACGCATTATAAATTATCATTTTAGCCTCATTATTTTCTGCTAATTTCTTTTTCAAATCATCATTTTGTTCTTCAAAAGATACAATTTCATTCATTTTAGTTTCAACATTATATTGAATAGGAGGAAAATCACCAAAAGTAATAATATGCCAAAGATCAAGATCTTTTGATTTCACATAAGTTTCGAATCTATTTTTTCAATATAAAAATCCGTCACTTTCAAATAGTGGTGATCTTTACATAGATTGCCCTTCTAAATATTTTAAAGATTCCATAAATTGTTACAAGTTTTAAAATACAATATATTTTAAAGATCTTGTTAGACGTGGCTCTTGATACCAATTGTGGAAAACTAGAAGGGGGGTTGAATAGTTTTACGTCGTTTTTAAATTGTTATAAAAGTTTGTTTAAAATTTTCCTTTGTTTTATAAAATATAGATTCGATGTTATATGAAATCAAGTCATGCACAATATGAACAACACTAAGTATGTACGATAAAGCAATAATAACGTAAGTAAAGAAATAGATAAGGGTTGGAAAGATCGAACCGAGAGACAAGAGATTTATAGTGGTTCGGCTACAAGGTCACCTTTCTTGCCCTACTCCACTCCCCGAGCACCTAACTCGAGAGTTTTCTTCACTATATCAACAAGCTCCCTTATGGCGGAGAAAACCTTACACACCACAATAGCTTCACAACTTAATCACGACTTCTACACAACTAGTTCACACCTATTCACTACTTAATCACACCACTTCTTCACACCAATCTTCTACACACCAATCTTCTTCACACCTATTCTTCTACACACCAATCTTCTTCCTAACTTATCTTCTTCACAACTATTCTTCTAACCAATCACACTATATATCAAACTACACTATCTTCTAACAAATATTCACAACTATTCACACAATGAAATAATAACAATGATGATACACTAACAACTTAGATGTGGAGATCACAACAAGTTGTAATACTTCTTGTCTTGAGGGATAGAAGTATTCTTCTTTTGCACTTGATGGGATGATGTTTGGATCACTTTGAAACAAAGATTTAAGAATGTATGATCAAAGGATTTATAGATTGGAAATGAAGATCTAGAACAGAAAGTTCTGCAGTGCAAAAGGTGAGGAAAAAAATCCAGGTTTAAGGTGGTATTTATAGGCAACAGATTCTGACAGAGGAGCGTGGCCGGTCCCCTTAAATCAAGGCCGGTCCCCTTAATTTTAAGGGGACCGCCCCTTATAATTAAGGGGGCCGCCCAGCTGAAACGGCCAGAATCTTTGTCTTTTAGTGGGGAAAGTTTATTTGGTGAAAAACTAACTGATTTTGGTTAAAAATTTGAATTCATATATTTAGTATGAATAAAACATTTTTCTCTATTACCAAAAGTGTTTTTCAAAAATATATAATATGTTTATATAATTAAATAAACTTTGCATTAGTTAATTAAATACCCTTTTGATCATAAATTGCACTAAACACTTTGTTTATTTATACCTTAAGTGATTTGGATGTAAAGAGAAATATTAATCACCAAATACTTGTTTATATCACAAGTTTTAGTTCTATGAGTTTATATTTTGTGATAATTAAAACATAGATATATTGATAACATGTTAATAATGTTTTTAGGCATTATTTATGTCAACAATTTCATAAACCAATTCAATTCATTCCTTAAAATTCAATTCATTTGAATCACACCCTTTTGTAACCGAATCCCATAACCAATTCAAAAAAGTCAATTAAGTGTATAAAAAAATCATCTTTGCTGTGATTTCAAAACCATATTTTTTCAAATGCATATCATCCTCTTCAATTCAAAAAACACACAAAAATATATATTTGATTCAACCAAATTCAAGCATTAACATCAACCCTAACAACAGGAGAAGATGCCTGAGGTAAATTTACTACTTTCAAATTCATTATTATTGAGCCTTTATTTTATTTTTATTTTTTAGTTGGATTCGGTTGCTTTATTTGGGTTTTTCTTTTATTGAGTTGGCTATAGGTTTCTTTATCTGATTTTGATCACAGTTACCGGACGCATACCAACAGTTTGATGAAATGCTTGAAAGAAAAAGACACCTTAATATGTAACTGATGCTTCTTCTCTGTCATACTTTCTCTTTCAATTTAGATTATTGTTTTATTCTTGGATTTTTTAGAAAATATTACTATTAATTGATAAAAATATTTTTAGTATGTTTGATAATTTAAAAGTATCACATGTAAACTTCCTCTATGATGCAAATCAATACCATTACTATTAGATTGTTAATAGATATGATGAAATTGCCGGTGTGGATATTTTGTCGCATATGGACACATATTTGAAGAACATTGCGCCCAAACATATGCGCTGTTTTCGGTTTTAGACAAAGAACAGGTAAAGAATAAACATCTAAAACATTGTGTATGGTTATGTATTCAATTCTTAGTGTGTTTTTCCATTCAGGTTGTGGATTAATTTAGAATAGCAGATACTACCATTGATTCTTTGGTACCGCACTAAAGTTTGCTGGCGCTTTTAGGTTAAAAACTGTAATATATTTGTTTCATGAATTTTCATTATATCACTTAGATTGACATTTGGTTAGTGTACTTTGATTTATTGAAATGGGAAATTGTGTGGTTTGATGTTTTTGAAGTTTGGGAATTTATTATTTTGGAATTTTGGGAGTGCATTATTAAGCTTATTTGTGGGCTTACTGGTTTCGTAAGAAGCTTATGTAAGCCCCCGAGTCTCAAAAGAAGCTGAAAATATGAGCCTATCCAATATAAGCCGAAATAAAGTAAGCTTATAAGCCTACAAAGAAGCTTAAACAAACACCCCTTAGTTATTGGCTGTTTGTGACGATGTTTGACTGCTTTTAGAATTCTTCTAAACGCATCCAGTTATAGCCTGTTTGGGTACTAAAAACAGTTTGTTTTGTTTTCAATGTGCAATTAACAATAAGCTGTTGAACTAAGATTTTACTGACCCAAACACCCTTTCAAGTAACCCTTTTTAATGATTATGCACGGTAAAATAGCACGTGAACCTCACATAGGCGGGTTCATCTCAGCAATCGCAGCAGGAAAAAGTAATTAGAGTGTATCTATTGATATTGTCCGCGGATTGACTGGGTCAGGAGATGATTCTAAAACATCGTGTTCGGCTTTGTCGCGGCTTATAGGTGAAAGGTAGGTAATATGTTATTTACATCTTTGTTTTTTGTTGATGGCCGTTATATTTATATGTCTATGTTGATGATGAAATGTGTTGTGATTTCATAAAATGAAGAATAATATAATGTTGACGTAGTTTAGGTTGTATTTGTTTATGCTTATTTCGTCAGCTTATGGGTTTTTTTTCAACTATTGGGAATCTAACAAGGTCAAAATTTTAGGCAAATGACCTCATGACTGTGAGCTTAAATAAGCTATAAGCTTAGACGGGAAAACATGAGCTTATGAGGTTCTAAAAATTTCAAAAACCTCATAGGCCGAAAAATAAGCATAACTGCTTATCAGTCGTGTCATGTCTTTATGTTATGCTCATACGCCCGTGTCTTTATATAATTTTTAGATTATGTTCTACCTACCTCAAAAGCCGAAGAAAGATGATTCAGTACTAATCAACAAGATTAGTCAATTCTTTTGTTTGTCGCATTATGTTTGAGGTGTTCTTTTAAACCTGTGCATTGGAATTACAGATACGAACTTTTTTCGCTTCCTAATTACATAAAATGATATAAAGAAAAATATCTTTTTTTTATACAATCATACTTGATTCAAATAAATTGGGGGAAATCTACGAGTCATTTTGTGCGTCAAATAGTTCTGCTGAAGATGTGTACAAAACTACAGTTTTATGGGTGTTTGGGTCATTTTTATGTGGTGTCCTTAGGTCATCTTAACTGTGGTTGGGTCGTTTTAATGATAATTTTGGGCTGCTGCAAAAGTGCAGATTTAAAGGGCCGCTTGGGGTCGTTTTATGGGGTGTTTTTGTCGGCTACAAAGTTGCGGTTGTACATGGGTTTTGGGTCGTTTTAAGGGGTTTTGGGTGTTTGGTGCTACTGAAAGTTGTAGTTTTAAGGTCGACGAGAAACATGTGTTCCTAAATAGTACGGTACATATCTTTTGCTTGCGACAACTAATTAGCTTTCAAAAAAATGGACATCAATATAAAAACCAAAGTCGACTAAACTAAGATAATTTGACCAACTCAATTAGATATTAAAATACAAGGTGATCAACGTTGACTACTTTTAATCAACACCTTCGGTATAGAACGTGTTTCTATTTTTAAAGCTTCAAATACATCATTTAATCAACACCTTTAGGATCGGTTAACCGTTTTTCTATAGTAGGATTTAGGCAAATTTGTTTGGCATCATTATTAGTCCATGAGACGGATTGTAACTCAGATTAATGTGTAGGGGACCGTAATGTATTTAGACAGCATATAAGTACTCAAATAAGCAATTCTAAACACCCATTTAAACCATTGCAATATTTTACCACTGCTCACTTCAATGCTTAATTTATAGGGCAAGTAAAATGGGAACAATGTTGATGTTGGGTCATTTTACAAAAAATTGTTTCTAAGCTGATGCAAGGAATAAAAGAACTGCTCAAGCAGATGTTGGGTCATTTTCGGGTGCGTATCTGCTTATTTTCAACACTACGCAGAAATGATTATCCTGAGCAATGTCTTTTATGGTTCCTTGCATGTGAAAACTTATGATTAGGTTGAACCACCATGGATCAATGATTCAAATGACGGACGCGTGGTTCAGATCCTTTTCTACAACTTAGCATGTACTTCAATTCTTGAATTTAACATTTTTTAGTACATTTAGTGTATTCGGTTTTCAGTCACTTATACCTTCTGATATCAACGTAGTTGATATACATCCACTGCTTGAACCTAATCGTTTGGATCGACTATCAACAGGTTCACCGATTGAGGTTGGCTTGCTACTTGACATCGTTGCTCTCTTTAAAGTACTAGCAATTTGTGAGATGTGGCCTCTATCTGTGGAACGCATATATGAAGTTTGCATGTAATCTCCATGGAATTTGTGGTAAGAGTGTTGGTAATTTTTTTTTTCTCTTTTAATGCACTGTAGCTACTATGTGTTTGGTTATCATCAAAAATAACTAGGTTGTTTTAATATCTACAGGGTGATTATTACAGTGCGCCTATTTTCATGATATGAGTCTGGTTTATATTACAGAACTACAACGACCTTATAATTGTAAGACTAATATCAAGCTATGGTAACTTATCATTGTTTTAATTAAACATCTCTTGGCTGCTTCAACTCACATGGTACGAGAGGGACATCGATTGAGCAGATCACGGAGTATTTCACTATTTGATGTAGATATGGGTCGCATTAATTTGCTTTATGGGTTGAAGACAGCTGGTATCTATTAGAAGGAATGTGACACGTCCATTGCTTACTCAAGCTATGGTAACTTATCATTGTTTTTCATATAGCTAAATGTTAATCTTAATTTTGGGTTGAAGACAGCTGGGGATTTGATCACTAGAGGTTATAAAACAAATGGAGCAAAGTCTATTATTACACTTACCGCATGAATCTGTTGAGATATGAATGGCCAAATCTGTGCCTCTGTAGTATGTCTTTTGTATAGAAGATCCATATCCTAATAGTAGATCAATTGGGGAACCATATGTTAGTTGCCAATCCGTGGGTAGAGCGCTCATAAAATTTATTAATAATTAATTCCAAAGACCCCTAGAAGTCCTTAAATATGCCTACTTGATTATCTATGACAGAAATATGTGTGTTAGATGTAGCAGTTTTGCCCCCTAGGAGTCCTTAAATATGCCTACTTCATTTGTTGACAGGAGCGAGTAAAAATAAAATGTGTGTGTTAGAGTAGAAGTATTAACACATAGCATGCTTTCTAATGATGGTTAAAGTTATTAAATAAAATATAAAGTAAGTTATTGGCCATAACTTTTCAATTATGTGTTAGTAAATAATAAAAAATGGCTTCGAATTAACATTTGTTATTTTCCAGGTATCATAATACCATGCTTTATTACATAAATGCTTTATTTTTCTAGTTTGTAGGGTAATTTGAGGCTTGGCAAGATACTGGTCTCGACATAATACAGACTTATAATTTTTATCTGAAAAATGTCATATGTTGTTTGAAATGAACACATGTTTATCACAACAATGAAGAGGTGAAATGTTGCTTAAAGGTAACTCCAATAAACTTTTTATTAGGTTCTCATAAAGATAATCGGTGACAATAACTCAAATAGGTCGATATCGTCTAATGTGCTTACATTTTTAACGTTTTATTGAATATGCATTAGATAAAAAGCTCAATAACTACATTGTTAATAGTTAAATAGTCCGTAATAAGGATGAAGCGAGTTAGGACATTTCAAAGTTTTACTTATTGAAGGTAGATGTTCCAAAATTACTATGTTAGTTACTCCTTATTTTATTCACTCATTGCATGAAAAGGAATATTAAGTGCTTTATAAGTTTTCAGTAGATATATTACTAACATGTCTACTTTTTGCAATATAATTTTTGACATATCTCACTATTCGTTTGACTTAGTGATTGAATTTTCATGATTCTAGGAACATGCTTTTCACGATATGATAGTAAGCCCAAATAAATACCGTTCCTTTATATTAGAACATTCTCTTAACGCTATGGTAGTAAGTCCATCTGATGTACGTGTGATTAGATTTCTGTAAAGGCTATATTGTTAGATTTTGAAATAGGTTTGTTTTATTTCATGTCCATACTGTGCGCTTATAAATTTGTGATAACAGTACTGATGTAGTTTGAAAGACGTATATATAAAGTTCACTGATGAAATATACGACCCCATTTTATTTTCATTGTACAGAGTAACAAGTTGGAGGCCACCGTTAGAATAACTTTGGTCCATGGCTTTAAACATAGTCTAAATGAAAGCGATTGTGGTACTGCAGATGTATGGACGGACTTGGAGAGGTTCAACCTGAGTTTCGTTTTGTGTCGCACCCAAAGCCTCTTAGTTTTGAATGGTTAAGACATTGGTCAATAAGTGTAAGGATTTCAAGGGTGTCGTTCATGGGTTTAATTTCAAACCTTTTAATGACATATTGCCATGTAAATTTGAAGAAGTTTAGAACAAGGTAAAGTATTATTCTGCAACAAAATCACCCATAATAGTATGTGTATATTTATCAATGTAATATTTTTCTAATGATCTATTTTTCGTATGTGGTTTGGTGTCCAGGCCAGACAACGAGCTACAAATTCCGTCTCAAATATTAAGGAATCAACGTTTTCCACTCATGCAGAGTTCATTAAAATGTTTCCCTTAAGAACATTGATGAGTTGTATATAGTTCAAGTGTTTATAAAATATAATGTATTTTTATATCTTTTAAGTAATGTATAACCCATTCCAATTGGCAAAATTGACCTGATTGTGTAATGGTATTTGTATGACATTGAAAAGGATTATTTTTCTTATTAAATGTTTTGTCTGATTTTTCTTATTTACAGTTATTATAAATTCAAAAATTCTATTGCATTTTTTTTATACTTATTAGGTTTTGACGGAAATGTGCTTTTTTTCAAGTGTTAGAATAGTCACTACATCCATTTGCTTCTCAAGACAAGCATATTGTAGATAAAGAGGCAATGAACGTTTATTACGCAGATATTTACAACCATTGTATTTTATGTTTTTAGGCACTTATAACTTTATTGTTCCGTTAAAAGAAAATTTCACATCGTTTACGTTCTTTATTCTTTCTTACTTTATTCACGTACTTGCGTTTTCTTATTCAGAAACCCACTAAAATCCCGTGGATTCCACGGGTCTATAAGCTAGTATTTAGATACAGCTGTATAGGTATTTGACCAGACTTGAATTGTATATCTCATTAAATTAGCATCATGAGTTTCCATCTCGTGTTAGGATTATTGATCCCTTATTTGAATTTGATTGAATATCTATATGAATTATTTGTGATTAAAATCAACATCACTCAATACTTGTTCTATCACTGTTTGTATTTATTACAATTATTACTAAAGATTCTTGAAATCTATTGAAACGAGGCATGCAGAACCCGTGCTACGCACGGGCTAAGAATCTAATTGTTAATCGTGTATTCTTTCTCTATATTGGCGACTGTATACTTAATTATTGTTTAGTATATCGTATGAAATGTTTTAACTTTCTTGTATAAAAATTTAAAAGTGTTTGATGTTGTTTTGGTTTTGTGGTGTTGTATTCTATATATAGGCTTTTGGTTATTAAGTTGTGATGGCTTTGTTTCTTTTGGCCTATTACTTATTTGCATGATGAAAAAATGGCTTTGTTTCTTTTGTTCTATTACTTAGCCTTACAGTACTTGTCTATTAGATGGTTTTTGTATGATAATATGAAGCACACAGGGTCTATCTAATTGGTCATAGTTTAATGTGCGTTTAATATTTTCTTTATTAAGTTTGTAAGTTAAAGTTTGTGTAATAATGTATATATAATAATGCCACATAAACTGTATAAAAATTGTTACAAACCTTTTTATCTTCACCTCATTTTATTGTACAACTAATTTCATTGAAAATTAACATTAAAGTCTAACTAATATTAATAAATCTTATCAGTAAACTCGATTCTAAATAGCTAACTAAATGAATATTAATTAACACATTATTAATAATTCCTAAAACCTTTGGACTCCACTATTATATCTTAAACTTAATTTTTTTTAATTTACAAATGGGTTTGAGCAAAAATTATATATATATATATATATATATATATATATATATATATATATATATATATATATATATATATATATATATATATATTCATTATTCAAGTTGCATGCTTACATAAACTAATCATGCTAAAAAGTATCATTTAACCATTTAAATGTTGCTTTTCATACATGCCCGTGCACATTTTCTTTAATCAATCCGCACATGTGAGCTACATCAATAAAAAATACACGTAAATTACTTGTATATGAAAATGCATTAACATAATACATATATGTATATATAATACATTAGTTTAAATCATCAATTATTCTTGCAACCTTTTCAACTTCATCTTGATCCATAACCGAATTTTAATTGTATACTAATTACTAAATATCATGTGATAAATTTCAGCAAGCCTTGCACTTCCATCTCGATGTTGTATATACTTCACATTAAATGTACCGATTTTGTTTTTCGATAAAAGTTTGAACTTTTGCTTATGTTTCAAACTCAACATTTTTATTTGATATTACGATTTACAAGCGGATTTAAGTCAAAATTATATATTTTTTCCTTTCTATTAATTACTCAATGTGATATGTTGAATATGTCGTATTTTGCTATTATGGCAAACTCATTTAATTGGCGTAAATATTGGTTTCTCACTAATGATTCTACATATAAAAAAAGAAAACACTTTGCGATGTGCGGACCTTCTTCTTTTCAATAATAATTCAATTGCACACGATAAATTCATTCTAATATTTCTCAAAGAGCATTCGAAAGCAACTACTTATATAAACTAATCACGCTAAAAAGTATCATTTAACCATTTAAATGTTGCTTTACATACATGCTAGTGCACATTTTCTTGAATCAATTCGCACATGTGAGCTACGTCAATAGAACACGCACATAAATTACTTGTATATGAAAATGCATTAACATGATACATATATCTATATATATGCTTATCTATAACAATCACCTAAATATGTAAGAAACAAAGAAAATAGTTGGTATCCCAATCTTTGGTTCCATTTATCTGAGCATGCATGATCTTGTGTGATTTTTATGGTACCTGCATATGATAACTAAATTAAGAAAAAAAGAAGACCAAGTTAATTACAAAGATCTAAAAGATGTTTGAATCATCTCCAAAATGTTGCAAAAGAGAATTTACATACCACTACCAACAATCAAAGATCTAAAAGATGTGTGAATCATCTTCAAATGTACATACTAAATGTGATTTTGGCTGGTTTATATAGGCATGAATTAGGTTAAATCATTAATTATTCTTGCAACCTTTCGCAACCCTTGCACTTCATCTAACCGACTTTTAATTCTATACTAAATGTCATGTGATCAATTCGGGCAACCCTTGCACTTCATCTACCCGACTTTTAATTCTATACTAAATGTCATGTGATCAATTCGGGCAACCCTTGCACTTCATCTCATTTCATGATTGTATAGTTATTATGAGGCTGCATTGAATTCTGAGCATTAGCTATCTTGTACTCTACGCAACTACTAAACGACTCCAACTTGTTTCTAACTCTAAAAACTCCATCATCATAACTCCACATTAAATTTAGGGACTGAATCTTATAGTATTATAGATAAATGGTTTTCCATAAAACTCTATGAACTCACCAACCTTTGTGTTGACACTTTTAAGCATGTGTATCTCAGGTAATTTAACGGAGCAGGACAAGACACGGAGCGGGCATTTATTACTCTGATAAATTAAAATGGTGTAAAAATCAAATACGTCATTCTTTCAAGCCTTTATATCTTTTAATAAGATTCTAAATTAAATGGTTCATCTTTTATCAAAAATATTATTTGAATGACAAATAACTTTCAAAACGCTTCTTTTAAGCCGTTTTATGAGATTATAACTTCGATCCTCCCTGTAACACCCAAATTACTTTTCCGCTGCTACAAACTTAAATTTGGGGGTGTTACAACACACAACATATAGGCTATGTTTGGCGACACATAGCAGTAACATTAAGCATTAAGCAGTAGGTAGTAAGCAGTAGTTGTTTGTTAAAAAAAACATGTTTGGTAACGTAGCTTTAGCAGTAATTATAAAGTGTAAAATTACGAAAAGGGTCATGTACACATTAAAATAAAATAAATGATTAAACAAATGAGGATACATATGTAATTTCAGAAGCCAGCTGCTTGGAGCAGTTCTGGAATGCTTATTCAAGAAGCATTTAGACTGGAGAGGTAAGTTATGTGTTATGAGTTAAGTAGTGAATAAATGCTTGGGTGAGGTGTTGCCAAACAAGCTTTTTATCTAAAATGCTTACCGCTTAATCTGTTACACCCATATCCCGACAAGGTACTATATATGTCTAAAATAAGTTATGTGTTATGAGTTAAGTAGTGAATAAATGCGTGGCCATTGTGTGAAGGGTGAGAATTGAGGGACTAAGATTGCCAAATGACAAAAGTTAATTAATATCTTTTACTTAACTAGAGAAGTCTAGAAATTGGAGGAAAAAGTTAGAAGAGTGTGTGAGAGTTATGGTTTGTGTAGGAGGGAAAGAAGAATGAGCTCATTCTCATCATCCAAACCATTTTAATCCTTTTCAAGTATTGTCAAGCTATTAGGAAGCATTATTTGATAATTCCCACTACAAGTAAGTGTTTCTCTCAATTTGTGAATCTAGGGTTTATGTTGTAAGATTAGGGGATGATGGGTAAAGGCTAGTAGCATGTTATGATTAGTTAATTAGTCCCTAATTAGAGTTAATTGTGATATAGGAAGCAAGTAAGGAGCTTGAAGCTAATTCTAGTAAGCTTGTGTTTGGTGAACTAAGGTAAGTATATAGTTATGACATGTTTTGTTAGCTTTATCATATTTTGTGTATGATAATGATTTATGTTTTGTTAGCTTTGTCATGTTTGTTACATGGTAATGGTGATGGATAGGATATAGGGTGCGTTAGCTAGTTATGGATCCATTTCTAGGTATAGCTTAGTTAGTCGTTAGGCTAACTATGGGATGAGGTTCAACCTTGTGGGTTGATCGCGTTTAGGCCGACTATGTTGGCGTGAGGTAAGTGCCCCTATATCGCTAGCTTAACTAGTGAATAGACTAGTTATGGTTATGGCATGATTTAGATTAATTATGCGTTGTCTAGCTTGTCATGCCATATACTTTTTAAGCGTTTCGCTTACATGTTTAGTTGTGATGTTTTCTTGATAGGTACCGAAAGTTCAAGTAAAGGTAAGGACAAGGTGTAAAATGGATTACACTTAATTGTATAGTTTTGAAAGCATAGACTCGAAGACCGTAATCTTTTGGACCAAACGTGCTTGAAGTTGGAAGCCCCCAAGTGTCTTCTTTTGTCTTGGTATATCTCATCTTTATGGTCATGGTGCCATTCATGGTCTTTTGTTCAAATTTTGTGCCATGGTCTAAGTATGTGCAAACAATGTGAAATCAAAAACATTTTGTAGTATAGTTTTAAAAATAAGGGGGTGTTTGACATATAGCCACTTTTACCCGTTTTATACTGCGGTTAGGTGTATATGTTGGTTTTTGAAGAAATATGCATAACGGGTCAAATGGGTCATATTAGATATTTCATACATTTCGTATATCACATCTTCGTCCATTGTAGATGTCAAGACTTTACGTTTTTATAGAATATATAATGTCCTAAAAAGTTTTGAAAAGTTTCGTTAATTTTCGAGTCTCGGAAGTATGGTTTCTGGAATAGAGAAAAGTGCAAAATATAGCTTTTTCATTATAAAGTTTCTGCAGGGGGTATATGGCCATATGGTATTTTCAGCATATGGCCATATGCTTACCTCAGAAACCTTAATAAGAGCATATGGTCAGGATATGTATGGTCATATGCTTTCGTTATTGTATAAATGTGACTTTATAGTTTTTGTCGATCTTTTAAAAATCATATCTTTTAAACCGTAAGTCATCATGGGTCGCGCCACCCGGCGTTTCGAAGTTAATTGATTCTAGTTTCAGTTAAAAATAGTCTTAAAGCCTATATATTTATAGATTTTTGTCAGATTGTAAAAAAAATGTTGATGTGTCAGTTTTGAACGTACTTTTCGCGAAAAATTTTCTAGTTTTTGGTCATCTTGTTCAAGGGTGTTACATAATGCTTGTCGCTCCTAAATACTTTCAAATGCTTGTTGCCAAACATGACCATAAGCTTTGCCAACAAGCGTCTTGGCCTAACTAACATAACATTGCCTTATAAAAAAGAGATAAGAGATGCATGATAAAAATTTATAAAACCTTTTTTGCCTTTCGTGTAGAATATGGTTGATAAGAATGTAATATTGATCAATCTTATCCACAAGTGAACATTTGTAGGTGTTTCCGTTACAAAAGTCATAATAAAGATAGAGAAGAAGAAAAAAGATGGAAAGATTTAAGATGTCAAGTGCTATGGTCTTAGGGGGTGGCAATATTGGCTAACAATACCTCAAACTAAATTATAATTAGCCAATAGATTGAATACAACACATTTCATGCCTAACCATGCCTAAGTACATATTTTTAGTGACAATATGATGCCTAACCATGCCTTGAGTTTTTTTTGTTTTTTTATTTTTTAAATTAATAATTATATTTAACAATTTAATTAAAAACATTAAATTTTATTAATAAAAGAAATTAAAACAAAACCACCAAAAAACAAATGTGAATGCTTCCATCTAGTTCTAGCACATAGAAAAGAGTATTAAAAGACTTTTGACTTTTGACCTTAATATACTTGTATGTACTACCACACAAAACCACCACACAACCTCCGTTCCTCTAACTCGCTGAAAAAATAAATAAATAAATAAATAAAGAAATAAAAGGCAACCCAGTTTGAAAAAACCATCAAACGGTAACAATAATTAATGTGGAACGGTCAAAAAATTGAATGCTCAACATTATACCGAATCGGTAAATAATCCCGCAGGCCTTGCCGAATCCATCATGCCGAGAGGCTGGCAATGGGGATACCGAGTGATGTCGCTGATCCCGTTGCCTTTACCGAATACGTTTTCTTTGATGCCACTAAGATGCATTATTTATTTCGTGTAGAAAAAAGATAGAAGAAAAAAGATATACAAGGCGTTATTTATTTCGTGTAGAATATGGTTGATAAGAATGTAAGTTATGATTCATATTTGTTGTATAACTCAAGAGAAGAAAAAAGATAGAAAGATTAAAGATGTCAAGTGCTGTGGTCGTATTTCTTTGTAGCTAAGAAATTGAGTCGGAAGAGTTTGTTATGAATAAATACATCTAGGGATGAGCACGGATGGTACCGAATTGATGTACCGATTTTTTTTCGAGCATGAAAGTGGGTACCTGTATCATACCGGTATCATACTAGGTACCAGGAACCTATACGGCCCTTCCCCTTTTTTGTTAAACCAAATAGGATTTCCGAAAAAACATGCATTTTCAATTGATTTCAAACCACGACGTGGGACAAAATACAACCAACACTTAAATAAATACATCACCAAGATATTTGTAACACACAAACGTTCAAAAACTTATAAAATAGGTTCGGGTTTAATTTTTGGGAGCGTTTATGAAGGATCTATAGTTGCCATAATAAGTTTTTTCGAATGTTTCGGTTATTTACATATGTTTTACATAACTATTATTTGACATTGAACGGGCCAAATGGGTGTTTGGATAAGGTATTTAATTTAAAAATATGACTACTCAATTTTCAGAATTTTTTTTCGATACTTCCCGCTTTGGTACCGATAACGTACTAGTGGCACCGAATTTTTTTCGGCCTCAATTCATGGTACCAGTACCGTACCGTGTATTGGGAGTCGGTACCATTTCAGTACCGAGTCCAAATGCTCATCCTTAAATACATCATATCTCATAAATATATCCTTATATTGCATTATTGTTTCAAGAAATGAAAAAAGTTAATGCATGCTTACAGATTTCCTTATTAGGTTTAAGATTAAATGAGAAGAAACTTTAAAATAAGAAAGATGGGAAATAGCTATAACTACACATTAGAGATGCATCGATTTGAATTATATGCATCCTTAATCTTTTAGATGCATCATAATATATTTTCTAACTAAAACTTAGATGCATATACGCATATTAGATGCATTTCATTAAGTTAGAAGAATCCTATGTATTTTTCGTCCTCTACGGCTCTAATTTGTTGTTAGTACTACTTTGCATTTATTTCACTTTAAAATCACTTTCGAAACTAATTGGGATGCATATAAATAAATAGAAATGCATCTAATTCAAGTCGATGCATCTCAAATATGTGATTATAGCTATTTCTCATTCTTCTCATTTCAAGTTTTCTTCTCACTGGATCATTACCGTTCGTTATTAACACATTACTCAATTGTTAATGCATGCAATATTCTATTATCCACTTTTAGTTATATGTATAGATCTAGATATTATAACACAAATTACAAATTGCCAAGTCAAAAAAATACATACAAACTACTCGTATATTAAGATCACTTTGTTACTTTAAAACACAACTTATAGAGCAACTTATAGAGAGTCTTTGTCAATCAATCAATCGATCTATTATGTTCGTTGATACCATGAGCTTTTCTTTCTCACTTGCTTAGGAATTTCAATATCATGCTAACAAAGTATAAAGTGATATGTATCTCGATTTTGTGGCCATAGCTTAAACACCCGTTAGTGTTTAAAGCCTAGAGTCGAAGAGCTATTCGAATCCATACCATATCAAGCAAGTAGTAGCACAATGAAATTCGACAACGAGGTTCTAATTAGTATAGAAACTTAGTAGGTCCAATAGAATCATCATCCTTAACAAAGTATGTTATGTAATAGCATTAATAATTTGTTCTCCGGGTAACATAATTCTCTCGTATCATTAAACATATGATTTCATTATCGACGTTACCAGTTACTTTGTACGCTAATGAATAAAAAAATTTCACAATGGTGCAATAATAGTCTTCTAGTGGATAATGTGTAACCATTTGACTAACTATTAACACAACGTCATACTTTAAATTAACATATTTTAACCCAAAGTTTTTGAAAAATATCCCAAAGCTTAGGTCGTCAGCATTCCGCACACCAATAAAATAATAATACGTGTCACCAATTATGCACATGGTAAATATTCCATGCCTAATTTCTAGGCTTTCAATACATATTCCATTGAAAACATTGAAAAATAACCAGGCACAAAACTATTTCATTTTTTTTTTTTTTTTTTTTTTGAACCAAATAACTAATTATATTTACTTTTCGAAATATGACATTACAATACAATGACAGATAGCCGGGCAACAAGTTGCGCCGCTAAATGTGAAGAGTATGATTCTATTGAATATATGTTTTACAGCATCTTATACTCTAGATTATGATTCTTATACTTGGGACCAAATTAAAAAGCATTTTTTAAGAATGTTTAGAGGGCGTTGGGCATGAAATTGATGCCACTAAGATCGCATCATTGGCTCCACTAGGATTGTCAAAAGTGTCATTATCGGCTTAGGTAAGGTATATATTTGGAATGCACTTGTGTGTGACGATTGATAACGACTTAACTTGTTTCTAAATAATGTGACTAGTGACATAATCATAAGTATTGAATAAACAATAATGAGATATCTCTATGAGCAAAGCATATCATATAAACGGAATGGACTTTTTTCTTCAATTCGGCTTCCTTCGAAGATTAAGCAGATGTTGGAAGGGACTTTTTATGTGGCATGGTGGCATTTATGGAATTTTCGCAATCAAACCATCTTCAATGCTAATCCTCCTATGCGGTCGGTGATTTTCGATGATATTTTATCTCGTTCTTTTATGTGGTGTAATAGTAGGTGTGCCAAGACGTTCTCTTGGGAGTCTTGGTTAAAAACCCCTTATTTGATTTCCTTGTAATGTTTTTCGTCTAGCTCTTTGCTAGTCTTTTAATAAAATTTGCCATTCAAAAATATATATATATATATATATATATATATATATATATATATATATATATATCATATAAACGGAATGTATAGAGATATCTCTTAAAACTCGGGAATTTGGATATGGCATGCATACACATCTCAAAAGTTTGGTTAAAGTAAGATGTGTGTGTGTCTTTGCCGTTAGAAAAAAAAAATAATAAAAAAAAATAAATAAATAAAATAAAATAAAAAAAATCATTTTGTGAGCTTCAAAATCAGTTCATGTTACTATGTTAGCCCAATTTTGATTTTTGATATGCATTTTGTAGCAAATTTCATACATTATTTTTGGTTGTTATTATAAGAAAAGCCCACAAATAAGGAGCAACGTGGGGTTACATGGCAAATGGGGTTAGTAGATCTCCAACATCTTCTCTTCCAGATGGAATCCAACATCCATGTAAGATTCCCACTCCAACTTGGTTGGGATTCTTCTTTATATAACCACTTTGACAAATATACCCTTCTTTATATTTCACTTTCAACATCAAGTAAATCATATACACAAGTAAGATTTTTAGTTTTAAGAATCTTTAGTACAACTTTTAACTTTCTAAAAAGCATACTGAAAACCGATTTTATGAAAGACATGAACCGAAAACCAACAAAACCGAAGTGAATCGATTTGGTTCGGTTTTGTATCAGTCCATTTAGTTCGGTTCGGTTTATTTGGGTTAGAAGTATTTTCTCTGTTTTGGCTCGAGACAGCCAAACTGAAACATAAAATCACAAATATATAGAACCGAAAATCAAACCAAAAGGTAAAGTTTTTTAATCATTATATTTTTAAAATATACATTTAGTTCATCAGTTAGGTTATTAGGTTCATCAGTTGGTTATTAGGTTCATCAGTTAGGTTACTTTGGTTCATCAGTTTTTATGATAACATTTTTGACTAATTGATGAACCTAAACACATGACAAATAATTAAAAGTTCATCAATTAGTCAATAACTGATGAACCTAAAATTAATGAACCTAACTGATGAACCTATAATTATAGGTTCATCAGTTAGTCAATAACTGATAAACTAACTGATGAACCTATAATTAATGAACCAAAAAATCAATGAACCTAACTGATGAATCTATAATTAGTCATGATGAACCTATAATTATAGGTTCATCAGTTAGTCAATAACTGATGAACTTATAATTATAGGTTCATCAGTTAGTCAATAACTGATGAACCCAAACATTTGATCAAATTTGATGAACCTGAAATTGATGAATCTGAAAAAATTGATGAATCTGAAAAAATTGATGAACCAAAGTAACTGATGAACAAAATATCTAACTGATGAACCTATAACCTACTCCCTCTGTCCTTTATTAAATGTCCTGTTTGAATTTTCAAAGTCTTTCTTTCTCAACTTTGACCTTAAATAATTTTGTTTGTGTAATATAATATTTGATACAAAATATATGAATGAATGAAGTTTTAAATGTATTTTCATTGCGTATAATTTTTATCAAATACTATATAACACAAGTGAAAATATTCAAGATCAAAGTTGATAAATAAAGACTTGAAAAGTCAAACATGGACATTTAATAAGGGACGGAGGGAGTATAACTTAATGATGAACAAAACATAACTTAACTGATAAACCTAATGACCTAACTGATGAACTAAATGTATATTTTAAAAATATAATGATTAAAAAATATCACTTTTTGAATGTTACATTAATAAAATTATTAATAATGCGTTGTGGGACAAAAATAAGTGCATTTAACTCGATTTTAAGACAAAAAAATCTAAACTAAACATTTCAACAAACACGTTGTGTGCAACAAATATGACTAAAACGTCATCTTTAACGTGCGATATCTCACTCATATCATATCGGATTTGAGTGATTGAAATTTCTGGGTAAAGAGTGAATCAAAATCTACTACTTTCGTGTTTTAAGTATATTATGATTCGGCAACTTTTAAGGTAAAAAATAGGGTCGAAAATAGCAAAAACATCAAGAAAATCATGACCCAATGAATATGTCAAAAAAAATATTTCGGAAAAATTAAAAAGATTTATACAAAATTAAAGAGAATCAAATTTTAAAAATTATGGTGAAATCGGTTTTTTCTAAAAGTTTGTCGTTTAAGAAATATATGCGTTTGAAAATTGAGGTGGAAAAGAAAAAACAGGTCAAAAGACCAAATTACCTGTGAGCGGATTTTATGTATAATTTAGAATGGGGGACACGTGTCACACTATGAATAGCTTTGTACACTTAATAATTTTTCTCACTAGGGATCCGTATTCTTCTACATATTGTCATAGAATCATACTCTACCTTTTTAAATTTTATTTCAACTTCTTATTAAAAGTATCTCTTTTCGTATCAAATTTTATAGTGGTTCGTAGAATATATCATGGAAAATGATTGAGAGACCTAATTTGTGTCCTTAAACTCATACCTAAACATATGTGGCATGATCCTGATGATTTCTGAAAAAATGGGTCCCCTGAGTGCATCATGAGGATGATTCCACGTAGACTTAGGCTTGAATTTAGGCACAACTATGCTTTCCAATCACTACTCATATATCATATCGATCAATGTACAGGTAGATTGAGATTTGAGCATGAGCACAAAATTATTCCCTTCTGGTTCGCAATGTATGAATCATTAAGTTCAAACCAGAGATAGAACATTGAAAAACAATCAAAGATCGCAAAATGCTAAAAAAAATAACATAAATAACCACTCATGTTAGCATAGTTGTAAAAGGTTTGTGATTATACATTATAATCACTAATACGTAAAGAGTTTTCAAATTCAATTCCGAGTCGTTGCATATAAGTATGATGTGATCACACCATAAATCTCAAGCTCATTAAAATACACGTTCGAATCAAGCTCATTATCTAAGTTTCAAATTCAAGGTTTCAAATTCAATTCAATTCAATTTTAGTTTGTGTTTTCATGGTAATTGATATCGTATCAATATTAGCGGCTCAAGCCCACTAAAATACACGCTCGAATCAAGCTCATTACCTAGGTCCATCAATAAACACTTGATAGCTGCCCGACATAAATCCCACGCCACGTAAGGTCTGATGAAACTCATCAGGGTATATCGAGCGCATAGTACCACTGCTCCTCAAATTTCATTAACGGTTAAGATGTAACATCTGACATTAAACAGTGGGGATGCACGATAAGAACCACTTTGTACGAGCCAAAAAGGGCAGTTCACCTCTCCCCCTTGTCTGGTCCCTAGATGATCAACACCTAGCTCCCTCACAGCCGTTGATCACCCCCACAAGGGTTTATTTCTAAACCCTACTTGCTTCTCTATAAATAGAAGGCAACATACATAACTTCACAAGTTTCACACACTTTGGCAAATACTGCTTCACAACAATCAAGTATGGTCTTTATTTAAGTGTTACTTGAGCTTCTTGATCTTCATCATTCTCACCGAGTCCTTATCGTTCTACTCGGGAAACCAAACAACTAAACCATTCACATCCCATCTCTTAAACCGATTTACATATCATACGTAAACATGATGCCACCCGTGGCGATATGATACGAAATAGCTACAAATTTTTAAAATTTTTTTTACTCTTTTTTTTCTCACAAGTTTCTTAGCCAAGCATATCTAGTAAGCAACCTGCTCAAATTTCGGACATAACCAATCACCACCGCAGACCTATCCAAGTGGGTGGCTCCTTCACATGGAGAATAGTCAACAAACACTTGAAAAAGAGACTCACCGGTCATTTGGAAATAACATAAGAAAGTGTTTAAGGGAATTACACAGTAATCGACCATGTCAACCTGCACGCGTCACCTTCCCAAAAAGAACCTACATGGTCTCATATCATTTTCTCAGGTCACCTTCACAACCACAAACATCTCAAGCATTCAGAATTCAGGGACGCGTTGATGGTGCTAGAATATGTCAGGGAAAGCAGCCGCAAAACATCTTGGTCATGCCACACTACGTTAGCTTACCTAGAACAACTTGCAAAGCAAGGTGGTTGGCTAGTTCTCAGGTAAACACATTCCAACCTACTTACCATTTTCCGCATTACCTTACTGTAACAACCGTGGTTTTAGCAGGTCAGTTTGACTGATAGTCTTGACTCGATTGACGTTTGTTTGGTGTGTATTAGGTGTTTGAAGTGATATATGAGTGATGTAGGTGAGTTTTAGCACTAAATCCCTTTGCATAAGTGGTTATATTGTGATTTGGAAAGTTGAAATTTGGGAAATTTCATTTTGATCACCTTTGTGGTGTAGAAATGACTTGTGTAGTTTTGGTGTTTTTGTGATTTTGCGTAACAAGTTTTGTTCAAGTAATTGAGCGTTAGCAAGTTACGAGGAGTTTGTTTTTATGAGTTATATTTCAAAAAGAGTGTGAAATTCTATTTTTGGAAACTTTGTTTTGAAAATGATATTTTTCCGATTTATCGTAAAATTAAGGTTTATCGCGTACGACGTTAGGTTTTGTTTTGGGAGTTTATAAAATATGAAAAAGTATGAGGTTTTGAATGTAATAAATAAATTTAATAAAAATAAATAAAAATATATATTTTATATATGTAAAATTCGGATTTAAGGGATAAGGGGGAAAAATGAAACCCAATTTGAGTCCAAATATGACTCTTAGGCCCAAGGATTATCCCTAATTAATATATATACCAAACCAAACACCCCTAAAACGTTTTTCTGCAATTATGGGTCGACACATGGAGAATCAAGAGGGGGAAAATTAGGGTTTCATAATTGTCTAGCAATAATCAAGAATCAAGGTAAAATCTTTAACCCTTATGTGTAATTAATCAATTATTGTTATGATTCATGTAATAATTAATATGATGGAATCTAGGGTTTGTAAACTTCTATAAATTATTGAAGTAAAACATGTTAGGATGATTAGATGTTAATATTATGGGTAATGGTTAAGGGAATTGAGTGTTAAACGCGTTAGATTATGTGTTAGGGTTGAACAGATTTGTAAGGCTGTAAAGATGTGAGTGTATATAACAGATGGTGATGATTTAAGTCACGAATTTTAAGTCTAAATTGAAGTATAATGAAAGAGCTTTCCAAAAAGTCCAGCCACGATCAATTTTGAGGTCGGGAAGTCGGTCTTTTGATTTTTCTTTGTTAAGGTGTCAAAGCTGTCAAACAGGGACAGATTTTGGGTAAAAGTTTAAGGGTGGCATGTGGTTGTAAAAGTGGTATTTTGACTTGGTCTTCTGCAATAGTTAAGTTTTAGGTTATATTAGACTACCACGAAGAGGATTCGCGATAAAAACTTGTGGAAGTAATTATTTAAAATCAAAACTTTTTGGTGTGCAAGTTTGAATTTCTTATGAGTATTTGTGTGTGTTATTTGTCCATGGCCTTCTGGGATTAGCTTCTATGCTTATGAGAGACCATGGTAAATTTTTGGTGTGAGTTGTTGAGCTTTATTTGTCGTGATTTCATGTGAGTGAATGTACTCAAAAATTCTGCGTTTTCTGAGTTTTAGAGTGCAAGGGATTTAGTGAATGTTAGGTTATGGTGGTGGTTAGTATGGTGTCTAGGAGATCCATGGTGGGTCATATGAGTCTTAGATATCCATCATATGAGTATTACATGGGTTGTAGCTTTTAGCTTGACCTTGTGTAATGTGGATTTATTTGTGTTGTTTAGATTTGTAATTTGTTTTTGTGGAAGCTGCGGAGTTTAAGGTGAGTTCATAGTCCCATATTTTTACTTTGTTTTAAACTTGGGATGGGAATGATGCTTGTCTTAAATGTTTTGGTTTACTGTGATTATGTGTGTGGTATTAAAGAGCTTGGACTTATAATGTTATCGTGTGTATGCTATATGTGATTATTTGCTTGTGTGGATATTGTTGGGATCCAATTAGGTTAGCGACCTAATTAATGATATTTTTGGGATCCAATTAGGTTAGCGACCTAATTGATGATATTTTTGGGATCCAATTAGGATAGCAACCTAATTGATGATATTTTTGGGATCCAATTAGGATAGCGACCTAATTGATGATATATTTTGGGATCCAATTAGGAGGATGCTTATCCTGTTGCTCGCGCATGCGACCTAATTGATGATATGTTTTGGGATCCAATTAGGAGGATGCTTATCCTGTTGCTCGCGCATGCGACCTAATTGATGATTATGGGATCGGAGGACACGAACCGTCCTAATGGTTGCCTTATGAGTGTTGTTGCCTTTATGTGTGGATATTGACTTGCAAATGCATGTAGCTATATGATAACTATAACTATTTGTCCGGCTATATTTTGTAATCACAGTGAATTCGGTTGCCTTGTGTGTTGAGTCTAAAACCTATGAATCTCACCAACATTATGTTGACGTTTTAAGCATCATTTTCAGGTGAGCTTTCTAAGGATAAGATAGAAGGATGTGGATAGTCGAGACCTTAGTTGCATTGGAAGTGGTTTATAATCTATGTTTGGGTTTATGTTTTGTTTTGGTTATTTTATTTTGGGGTATTGTTACAACTCTTTGTGTTTGTACATTGCTCTATTTATGTGCATGTAGTTGTTCTCTATGTAGACACCAGGTGTTGTGATGATATCCATGAAGTTACACCTGCGCGTTTCCGCCGTGGCGGGGTGTGACATATTGTTATCAGAGCCTTGGTTATAGAGAATTAGGCGGTTGGACCTAGACTATAACCTAGGAGTCCCTCATATAGTTGCATTTAGGACCTATGTGTAAGTATAGTATTTTATATGTCTATTTTCCTATATATATGAGATGTTTTATTGAGTTTCAGACGTCTATTCTATTCTATATACGTAGTATTGTATATATCGACTTTATTATATCGTCTTCCGCGCGTAAGATGCTTCGTTGGACAACCGTTGTCGCTATCGGATGCGAGAGAGGTGGTAGGATGAAGCGGACTAACCGCGGAATCTGAGTTCTCGCTAGCATGTATCCATGATCGGACAAGGAGAGGACGTTTATGGGAAACGTTGGTGGAGAAGAAGTGGAGAGGTTTGGAACCACGACGACTTCTGGAGATGGAGCAATTACCAAATACCCTTGGTAGTGTCCTCACTTCACCTGGGAAGGAGATGCGGTTTAGTCTAAACCTCGTGATTTGTATGCGCTTGTGAATTATGTAGAATTGGAAGAAAAGTATAGAGATGGTTTTGCATGTTGTCGACTACCTCAACATGTAGGAAACATGAATGGTTTGTTGAGTAGAGATGAAAGGGAGTTAGGATGGAATGGTGTGGATTCGGATCTAGAGTCCACAGCGAGTAGTAAGTTGAATTGATCTGAGTGGGGAGATAAGTGCGAGAATGGAATTGAGCCATTATGCGACGTGTTTTGTTTTGTGTTATGTTTTGGAATTTGTATATTGTCTTTTGTCCTCTGGAGCCATGTTGGAGCGTGATTACTCTTGGATATTAGATCGACCTTATCCAAGTGATTTTGATTATAGAGTTTACGTGATCGTTGGAATTGTTCCAAGTGATTTTGTTTGCATGGTTGTTTGCATGATGTGTTGTCATAGGAGGGAGTACACTTATGAAAGGGGGCATAGATAATTATGGTGGCCAACATAATTATACATGCGTCATGACACAAGTGGACTTTCAAGTATGATAGCATGGATTGCATGGTGTATTAGGTGCTATGTGGTATATGTGCGTTATCATTGAGATGTGTGGTTTTGGAAGTAAGTATGCGTGTGGAATAGGCTTATAACTATGGTCGCGAACATAATTATAAGGGTATCACACATGTGGACTTGTTACCATTATTGCATAGCATGGATTGCATGGTGTATTAGATGCTATGTGGTATATGTGCGTTATCGTTGAGATGTGTGGTTTTGGAAGTAAGTATGCGTGTGGAATAGGCTTATAACTATGGTCGCGAACATAATTATAAGGGTATCACACACGTGGACTTGTTACCATTATTGCATTGATTGATGTTTGTTGTTATATGTTGTGGAAGATGGTATGTGATATCATGTTGGTGATGGCTGTATGGTTAGAGAAGTATTCTCTTAACCGTTTGGGCAGTCGTTATATGTTGGGGTGTGTAGGTGGTAAGATACCATCCTACCTATCATATGTTGATACCTCAAATATCGGTGGGTACTTATGTTGTGGTATTTAAGTTGATTCGTTTGTATACCTAATTCTTTGGTTGGCATTCCTATTCGTACCATGATGGTACATATGCCATAATTCTTTCTGTTCGACGTCGTGATAGGTGTTGGGAAATCGAATTCGTTTTTGTTGGATACTGTTTCGTTTCTTTGGTTATTCTATACATTCATTCCTCGGATGAATGTTATGCTATTCTTCAAGTATTGTTGGTTCATGACGAGTTGGTGTGGATATTTGAATCCCTCATTTACATACACCAATTGAAGTTCGTGACATGTTTTGTGACCTGTTAGTATCGGTGTTTTTCTATGATTTTGGTTTGATCGTTGTAAGAATGAGTCTGTAAGTTCATCGTTTGGTTTGCAATGTATTTGTGTGAGTGTTCACTGGTATGAGTTCGTTTGAGGATTATTTTGATTACGGAATTCTTTAATGTCTTTCGCGTTCGAATAAGAGGTTGTGTTAGAGTCTTTATAGAATTTTACAAATTCGTTTTGGGTATTTCAAGGTCGTTTGATGGAAACTAATATTTTTATGGGAAATGAAGTGTGAAGAAAAAAAATGGTTATGTTGATGTCTTACATAAAATGGTTTATATGTATTTTTATAAAAAAAAATATATATAAGTTTAAGATATGTCTTGTAAAAAAAAACGGTGTTCATTTGTTTTTGGGAAAGTCGAGTACGGGAATAAGAACTGTCTATGGTTCTCATTTACCAAACTTGTTATGTATTTGGTTCATCGAGTGTTTCTTTCGTTGAAGTACGCTTGTGGGTGTTTTATGGGTACGTGTATTTTATATTTTCTTTGTATGGGTTTTCATGAACATTTTATCCATGTCTATTTTTTTATTGGGGGAAAATTTCTCACTGTGTTTTTCTAGCTTTGATTTTAATGTTCGCTGCTTCGCTATTCGGTAATTCGTACCCCTTTTAAGTTCGTTGATATACGTTTTAGTTCGATCGGTTTCATGGTTCGCGTCGTTAACTTAGGATAGATTGTCGTTTTGATTATCAATTGGTTCGTTGAAGAAGAAGAGGGTGTTTGTCAAGTTGTTCAAGTGACAGGTTTAGCTTCAAGATGAACGTTCTTCGGATTGCGTGGGCATCGGGGAGGTGGAAGATCCATAAGAGGAACTGTGTGATACATGGTTTAAAGTTGGGAAATAGAACTTGGAGATGAGATTTGTATGGAGCAGAAGGTGTTATCTACACGGATCATAAGAATCTTTAGCATATATATGACAAGAGGTTAATATATGTTGAAGAGAAGTTGGGTGTGGAATTTCTCAGTGACTACGATTGTCTGATTCGCCGCCGTCAAGGAAGGGCGAACATCGTGGTAAGAGCGCTGAGCGGGAGTGAACGAGTGAAACTTAGATGTTTGTGAGCGATGATTATGATAATTCAGTTCGGAGTTAAGGGGATGATGTTGACGGCCTAGAGAGAGGTTCAAGGATGAGAACATGTAAGAAGAATGATTACTTGGTTTAGACCAGTAAATGGAAAAGAATGAAGATGGACGATTGTACATTGCGGACCCGCTAATGATTTCATGGAGAGGAAGCTTAAGGACATCGATCATGCAAGGTATTTGATACATTCGAGAATGGATAAAACGTATTATTACCTTAGCAAGTGGTTGATACGCTTGAAGGTGAGTGTTGATGTCAACGATTATTATGGTGATGCAACGGTCAGAGATGCTTGGAGATTTTGTTGAGAAGGAATTGGTGAGACATTTCATTTGATGAGTTGGTAGAGAGACGTGGGGTGTCGCGTCGATCAGCTTATATCAAGATGAAATACCTACTTCGCGATAGTGGTAAACGTGTTATGTAGCCTTGAGATAGCATATGAAGATGAGTACGACTTATCGTTCTTAAATGAATGGATTAAGTGAGCGTACAAATTAGGCGTTGGATGGTGAGCTGAGAGCATGGGTGTGTTTGATGCTGGAGGAAGCCGGGGTATACATTTACCCTTAGCTGAGTTCTTCTATATCAACAATTATCATTCTAGTATTGAGTATGTGTCGTGTGAAAAGTTGTATGGAAGGTAATATAGGTCACCTGTTCTATGGGCAAAGGTTGAAACAAGCCAACTAATTGGTCCTGAACTAGAACGAGAGACTACGATTAAGGTTTTCTGGCTAAGGAAAGACTTAAGGCAGCAAGAGATCGCCAAAAAAGTTATGCGGGTTATTACCGTAAGCCTTAGAGTTTGGTGTTGGTGATATTGTGAGGTTAAAAGTATCTCCTTGGAAGGGTGTTGTGCATTTCGGTAAGAAAGGCAAACTAGCACCGAGATACGTAGAACCATTTGAGATTTACGGAAAGGATTGGAATTGAAACATATCGGTTGAATTTTTCTGAGGAGTGAAGTAGAGTGCATGATACGTTTCACGTATCTAATGGAAAGAAGTGGTTGGCAGATGCTAGTCTGCATGTGCCATTAGATGAATGAAAGGTTGACAAGACTCTTCGTTTTGTCGAGAAACTTGTTGAGATTATGGATCGAGATTTTAAGGGTTTGAAGTGTGGTGAGATAGCGTTGGTAAAGTTATGGTGGGATTCTAAGCGTGGTCTTAAGTTTACTTGGGAACGTGAGGATCAGATGTAATTAATGTTTTGTTTTATGGGTATTTGTTATTTGTGAGTGCGTCTTGCGGTTACCATTTGGCTTTTCATTTGGTTCGAGGGTATCGTACCTACCTGTGAGAAGTCGTTTGGATTGTTGGTATTATTGATCGGGGAGTGTATCTAATTGCGTATATTGTTGGAGTGACGGAATGTTTTCTATTGTGTGAATTCGAGTATTTAGTCGGTTCAAATTTTTGCGATTCTTTCTCTGTGAGTTTATGGGGTGGTATTTGTCCGCTTAAAAATCCATAAATTTCCTATTTGCTGTTGTGAGTGGTGACTATAGTAGTTGAAATCTCGGGACACGGTTTCCCTAAGTGGGGGATGATATAACAACCGTGGTTTTAGCAGGTCAGTTTGCCTGATAGTCTTGACTCGGTTAACGTTTGTTTGGTGTGTATTAGGTGTTTGAAGTGATATATGAGTGATGTAGGTGAGTTTTAGCACTAAATCCCTTTGCGTAAGTGGTTATATTGTGATTTGGAAAGTTGAAATTTGGGAAAGTTCATTTTGATCACCTTTGTAGTGTAGAAATGACTTGTGTAGTTTTGGTGTTTTTGTGATTTTACGTAACAAGTTTTCGTTCAAGTAATTGAGCGTTAGCAAGTTACGAGGAGTTTGTTTTTATGAGTTATATTTCAAAAAGAGTGTGAAATTCTATTTTTGGAAACTTTGTTTTGAAAATGATATTTTTCCGGTTTATCGTAAAATTAAGGTTTATCGCGTAAGACGTTAGGTTTTGTTTTGGGAGTTTATAAAATATGAAAAAGTATGAGGTTTTGAGCGTAATAAATAAATTTAATAAAAATAAATAAAAATATATATTTTATATATGTAAAATTCGGATTTAAGGGATAAGGGGGAAAAAGGAAACCCAATTTGAGTCCAAATATGACTCTTAGGCCCAAGGATTATCCCTAATTAATATATATACCAAACCAAACGCCCCTAAAACGTTTTTCTGCAATTATGGGTCGACACATGGAGAATCAAGAGGGGAAAAATTAGGGTTTCATAATTGTCTAGCAATAATCAAGAATCAAGGTAAAATCTTTAACCCTTATGTGTAATTAATCAATTATTGTTATGATTCATGTAATAACTAATATGATGGAATCTAGGGCTTGTAAACTTCTGTAAATTATTGAAGTAAAACATGTTAGGATGATTAGATGTTAATATTATGGGTAATGGTTAAGGGAATTGAGTGTTAAACGCGTTAGATTATGTGTTAGGGTTTGGACAGATTTGTAAGTCTGTAAAGATGTGAGTGTATATAACAGATGGTGATGAGTTAAGTCACGAATTTTAAGTCTAAATTGAATTATAATGAAAGAGCTTTCCAAAAAGTCCAGCCACGATCAATTTTGAGGTCGGGAAGTCGGTCTTTTGATTTTTCTTTGTTAAGGTGTCAAAGCAGTCAAACCGGGACAGATTTTGGGTAAAAGTTTGAGGGTGGCATGTGGTTGTAAAAGTGGTATTTTGACTTGGTCTTCTGGAATAGTTAAGTTTTAGGTTATATTAGACTGCCACGAAGAGGATTCGCGATAAAAACTTGTGGAAGTAATTATTTAAAATCAAAACTTTTTGGTGTGCGTTCAGATCCGAATTTGAGTAGTTGACAAGTTTGAATTTCTTATGAGTATTTGTGTGTGTTATTGGTCCATGGCCTTCTGGGATTAGCTTCTATGCTTATGAGAGACCATGGTAAATTTTTGGTGTGAGTTGTTGAGCTTTATTTGTCGTGATTTCATGTGAGTGAATGTACTCAAAAATTCTGCGTTTTCTGAGTTTTAGAGTGCAATGGATTTAGTGAATGTTAGGTTATGGTGGTGGTTAGTATGGTGTCTAGGAGATCCATGGTGGGTTATATGAGTCTTAGATATCCATCATATGAGTATTACATGGGTTGTAGCTTTTAGCTTGACCTTGTGTAATGTGGATTTATTTGTGTTGTTTAGATTTGTAATTTGTTTTTGTGGAAGCTGCGGAGTTTAAGGTGAGTTCATAGTCCCATATTTTTACTTTGTTTTAAACTTGGGATGGGAATGATGCTTGTCTTAAATGTTTTGGTTTACTGTGATTATGTGTGTGGTATTAAAGAGCTTGGACTTATAATGTTATCGTGTGTATGCTATATGTGATTATTTGCTTGTGTGGATATTGTTGGGATCCAATTAGGTTAGCGACCTAATTGATGATATTTTTGGGATCCAATTAGGTTAGCGACCTAATTGATGATATTTTTGGGATCCAATTAGGATAGCGACCTAATTGATGATATTTTTGGGATCCAATTAGGATTGCGACCTAATTGATGATATATTTTGGGATCCAATTAGGAGGATGCTTATCCTGTTGCTCGCGCATGCGACCTAATTGATGATATGTTTTGGGATCCAATTAGGAGAATGCTTATCCTGTTGCTCGCGCATGCGACCTAATTGATGATTATGGGATCGGAGGACACGAACCGTCCTATTGGTTGCCTTATGAGTGTTGTTGCCTTTGTATGTGGATATTGACTTGCAAATGCATGTAGCTATATGATAACTATAACTATTTGTCCAGCTATATTTTGTAATCACAGTGAATTCGGTTGCCTTGTGTGTTGAGTCTAAAACCTATGAATCTCACCAACATTATGTTGACGTTTTAAGCATCATTTTCAATTGAGCTTTCTAAGGATAAGATAGAAGGATGTGGATAGACGAGACCTTAGTTGCATTGGAAGTGGTTTATAATCTATGTTTGGGTTTATGTTATGTTTTGGTTATTTTATTTTGGGGTATTGTTACAACACTTTGTGTTTGTACATTGCTCTATTTATGTGCATGTAGTTGTTCTCTATGTAGACACCAGGTGTTGTGATGATATCCATGATGTTACACCTGCGCGTTTCCGCCGTGGCGGGGTGTGACACTTACACATAACAATCAGGCTAAAGCACTCTTAGTAATTTCCCTGAGCATAGCATAACTACGAGCCTAACTTAGGAAGACACCTTGATACCACCACCTAGCCCCTCTCGTGGAAGTAACATACACCCTAATCTACACCTAACTCAAATTTCAACTACTATGTTAAAGCATTTTCCTAGTCTACCTAAACCTGGACGTTCTAAAACAAAAACTCTCAGGGCTAACCCCAATACGTGGACGACCAAACCTTCTCACCATGATAGACCATCCAGGGTAGACAACAACAATCAAATAAAATAGGAAACACTCAAAGAACAAATAGGAAGTGTGCATATGATCCGATCATGGCACCCATCCATGAAAAGGGGCAACGAGGATATGAAAGACTGGTTGCGTACCTTCACGAAGCATTTCATGGGATACCTTCATACCATCATCCGACCCCATTGTCATCAGAACAAGGATAGCCTCACATAGAGTTTGTAGAATATTAGTGTCCCAAACCTACTAAAATACGCGCTCGAATCAAGTCATTACCTAAGCCCATCAATAAACACTTGATAGCGGTCCGACTTAAATCCCAGGCTACGTAAGGCCTAATGAAACTCATCAAGGTATATTGAGCGCATAGTACCATTGCTCCCCAACTGCGGTTAAGATGTACCATATGCCATTAGACAGTGAGGAAGCATGACAAGATTCACTTTGTACGAATCAAGGAGGGCAATCCAGCTGTCCCCCTTGTCTGCTCTTTAAATGATCAACACCTAGCTCCTTTGCAGCCGCTGATCAACCAAAAGGGTTTATCTCTAAACCCTACTTGTTTCTCTATAAATAAAAGGCAACACACATAACTTCACAAGTTTTATACACTTGGGTAAATACTGCTTCACAACAATCAAGTATGGTCTTTATTTAAGTGTTAACCGAGCTTCTTGATCTTTATCATTTTTATCGGATTCTTACCAGTCTGCATGAAAAACGAAACAATAAAACCATTCTCATCCATCTTTTAAACCGATTTACATAGCATATGTAAACAGTAATAATCACAAATCCTGTAAACTAGGCTCGGCGCTCGGCTATCGGCTAAGTCAAAAGTCATAGTTAAACGGAAAAGAAAATTAAACATAAATAAACTTATTTATCTTGAAAGATCTAGATGTTTTGCAACAATTTATGAGTCGTGTTGTTAATAAATAAGTAATTTCCAGAAAAAAATCATTACTCTTATATAACATGTCATCTCCACTTGTATCTGTAAATTGAAAGAATCTTGGATGGGTGTAGGGATCAAGCATGAAACGTCATGAGCACTTGTCAATTTTCATTAAATTTCTGAAAGAAGCATATCCATGCCAAATTTTCAACTCTTATTTCAAATTATCATTTTATTCTCGTGTCTCAAATGAGAACGTCAATATATCGAAACTCAAAAACCACCACCTTTAAGATTTACTTTAACATATGAATATTGATAAATGATTGGTTATATAATGTTCTTTGCGTGGGATAACAACTTTGGTTTGAAATAGATTATAGCAACTTTAATTTAATAGTTGCGTTCAATGTATTATAAAAGGTCTAATATTTGTTAGGATGTAAACCGGCCAATTTATTAATGACATCACATAAGTACCTTTTTTCTTTCAAAAGACAAAAAAATTAGAGCTTACAAGCAACCAATAAGGGAATGATCTCCTACTCTAAAACGGAACTGTGTATCAAAGTAGATCGGGATTCTATATCGGAAAGGCGCTCAACTTTTTACTAAATCAAATTTATAGGCCATCTAATCATATGTTTATTTCGCTTACAGTCATTTTAACAAGGTCTATTTTGACAAAGTTTATGCCAAATGATTATCTAACGACATGAAACACTGACATATTAAATTAACATGAATTGAAAACTCCATGTGAAGTGGGCCATAGCCCACCCACAAAGCCCTTAAATTTGTACATAGATATTATGTGTATAACTAATATTATTTTTCTGGCCCACCTTATCTACTCATATATAAAGTCCATGTAAGAATACTAATTGTTGTACAACTGATCCATCGCTCTTTATTAATTCTTCTATAAATACTTTACAAAACTTGATTGACTAAATAAACAAATAATCCGTAACACTTTAAATTCACTTTTAGATGATTTTAATGGTGCAGATGAGCGACATGTGCAACTAAAGCACTAAATTTAACAAATTTGTTTCAACATTTTACATAGTTATATATTATGCTGTTTTTTAGCACTTGCTAACGTACTTCAATTTTTTTTTTGCCCCCCCCCCCCCCCTTCCAAAAAAAAATCTGGCTACGCCCCTGTCTAAGTTTCGTTATATCCTTCTAAATCAGTTTTAACCATATCAATTTGCGTATAAAATATGAATATAGCTGGTATTTCACATTTAGTTTTTCATTCTAATTACTTATTATAGTTGGCTTTGTGATTTTCGTTTTGTAGTTTTCAGACATAAATTAAATATAGCTAATTAAATATAGCTTACAAGTAGTGTAAACGAAAATTAACATCTAGTCGGATACCTTATCATTTTCTTTTTTAAAAGGGATAAATAGTGCAATAGTCCAGTTGCCCAATGGTTAGGCATATCTAGCCTCTTTTTTTGAAAATTCCCGTATTAGCATGGGCAACTTTTAAGATTTTGCAACTTCCATCAAATGGAGACACGTGTCACGTATTGTATTTTGGGCAACTATTTTTTGTTGGGCAACCATAATAGGGCAACTGATTTTTTGGTCATTTTACATATTATACACTATTTACCTATACCCTCCCCCTCTCTCAAAATTTCTGTTCATCTAAAAAGGGGCTAAATACAGATTATTGCACATTATACCTATTATTTCTCAAAATTTATGTTCATCTAAGCCGATTTGTTGGTACTTTATTTTAGTTCTTCACATTATACGTGTTCTGTCTTTTTCTGTTCTTTGCTAACAGCCTTTCGGCTGTGAATGTTGTGATATCTAAATTTTGTTTACATTTGGACGGGTAAATTCATTAATCAAACCTCATAAGTTTTAAACATCATTGCCGCCGATAGTTATAATGTTGATCCACAACATTGATCTATGATCTTGAACTATGTATTTTAGACCTATATTTACTCATTACAAAACAACATCATTAGTTTGATAGTATCTAAATCTCCCAATTGGATTACAGAAGCATTGTATGGTTAGAGATATCAATACGCCACCGTAGATAGTAGAATACTAATCGCAATGAAGTTGCTCATTCAGAGCATGAAAACAAAAAGTCAGAAACTATTTACAGCTTTATATTCATACCAAAGTAAGGTCATAAATGTTTGGCTGCAGACTCTCATATCTACATTGCCTATCTCTATTTCTAAAACTATACTTGTCCCTACAATTTAAAAACAAAACCAGAACTCATTTGACGCCAGAAATTATAAACAAAGCACAATCGAGCAGTCTTAATATATGATGGCTTCGGTAGCTGAAATTCCCGATCCTGAGTTGGTTAGAACTGGCCTAGATGCATGTGGGTGCTGAATCACTACTAGGATCGAGTCCTTTGAGGTCCTGTTCTGATAGGTTGGCTAGCAATACAAAATATCGATCATCAATAAACTTGCAATTAAACTACTAATTTGGTTGCATCGAGAATGAATTAAACACCACTTACCACTCCAATCTACCACTCCCGGCAGCTAAAGTCTTTGAAAGATGCTGCATCCAGTTCCTGAAATAGCATAGCGGTGTAAATTATTACTATATTACAAGAAAATATTACTAAAAATACTGATATGACTCTGAGCTTACAATGTTGTAGATGGGAGGAACAATTCTATCTTTTTTGGACTTATGCATTGGCATAACAGAGAACCGTGGTGCCAAATCTTGTGATCTAAAAATCCATCTGTCACAACTCACAATGGCAAACTGTTAGTACAAACCCATAGATAACATCAACATATATGTAACTTTTAAAAAATATGTACTAATGCGCAATTTTGCATACCTAATATACAGAAAGATACAAAATTGTGCCCACTCACAAACCAGTCAACTGCTGCTAAAGCTTTCTCATGCCACCCGTGTTGAAGAAGCCAATTAATATGATCTTCCGCATCCCTGGCAATCAGAAACATATCGTCGTTTTAGGTGTAAAATATAGCACGTATACTTCATTACTTCATATCTGACAAAATAATGGCATAAACTTTCAGGCTGAAACAGGGGTTCATATTAATAGTAGTAAATGACAAGCACATTATCATGAGATGATAGATGCAAATAATAATAATAATAATTCAACAGCAAGGGAGACTGTTCATGAACCCATCCATTCGTGGCATAAAAATCCCAAACGCCATGAGAAAAAAAAAACATACTACTTTCTTTTGTACATATGTGAACTCAATTTCCCAAAATCAAATAAATGTAACTTACGTAGGTTTGGCAATAACTACGTCTTTTGGAGATACAACATAGTACAATGGTTCATCACCAGCCGCCCACTGACCCCCTGCATATCTACTACCTACATCCTAATTTGTAAGTATCTTATGATACAAGAGAATAACCAGAAATGAGTATGAGCGTGTACCTGTAAAAGGAACATGAGCTAAAGAATAATCTTTTGCCTTGTAGTGCTCAAAGCCAAGTACTGGTAATGCATCTGTTGCAAGCTCGTCATTATTCATGTTACTACATGCACTTCTGGTCTTTGTGCATTCCCCTGCTTAAAGTAGATGCAGACATCTTAGTTATTTTCATCTCAACAAGAATGTATGAATGAATTTTGAAATAATTGCAGCATGAGAGCAAATGAAATACCTGCCGTGATGAAACGTTGCTGCTAAATTCCTTTTCTCCGTCTTCTTCCCCCCGGTATATAAGCTAGAACAACCAAAGAGTCACCAAATGGAGCAACTCCTGATATGAAATAGCTGGTTTGGAAATATGCCACGATATCAACTTGGTTCATGTTGGAAGCTGTCAGTTGCCTATATGAGCCAGTGACACCTCTCGCCTGATTGGTTTTTATCGAAGCAATTTTTATAGTTGTTCCCCACCCAATAACAAGAAGAGCATCATCCTGAATGCCATAGAACATGATTTAAAACTTTATGTGTCACAAATATTCTACAACTAGCTTATTGTCCCTTATGTCAACGTGTGCGGGTCTGGCTTACCTGCCAAACTAAGTGAGGAAGAAGAAGCTCGGCTTGGGCTTCCCCTTTGTGGAAAACTAGAAGGGGGGTTGAATAGTTTACCGCTTTTTCAATTCTTATTTAGCTTAAATATCCTTTTAGAAACTTTACGTTTGCTTAACGATATAAACACAACTTTATATGTTTGATTCTTTGAAAAGATTTTCATGTGAATAACAATTCTAACTTTACTTGTTGCATACTTTGAAAAGCTTTACTTGTGATGATCCTAACTTTGCTTGTTTTAGTTCTTTGAAAAGCTTTACATTTGTTTCAAGATATAAGTACAACTTTACTTGTTTTAATTCTTTTGGAAAGCTTTATATGTGATTAGCAATTATAACTAAAAGACAACATGTGATAAGCAAAGATAAAGAAAGAAACGATCAAACCACAACACGATTGTTTATCGTGGTTCGGCTACAAGGACTCTTTTTCCTTGCCCTACATCCACGCCCCGAGTTTCCAACTCGAGAGTTATAAGCACTAATCAACAAGCTCCTTTCACCGGCGGAGAAAACCTTTACAACGTCGCTTACACTTTTACCGACACTAAGCTAGATGTCGAGTTCTTTTACAAGGGTACAACCACTCCCATTCGTCGCTTACACTTTTACCGACACTAAGCTAGATGTCGAGTTCTTTTCCAAGGGTACAACCACTCCCGTTAGTTCTTTTACAAGGGTACAACAACTCCCGACACACTATGTATTTTGAGGCCTAAAATACTAACCACTAACTTCTATATACATGACACACATGAAGTACAAACTATCAGAGCTTATACACGACCAAGCTATCAAGACTTGCAACTTTAGAGTTGAAGCTTGTAACTTCTTGAATGATCTTGTGAAGTCCCTTGCTACATAAGAGAATCACAAATCAAAAGGTTACTGAGTTAGTTGAGAGAGTATGTGAATATATGTCCTAAAAGGGTTAGCCAAAAATCAAGTTATGGCTTGGTATTTATAGCACACCACACTGCATGCTTGGCGGATCTAGCGGAACCCTCATATGGGTTCCGCCCGTGTACCCCCAGGGTACCGCCGGGTCTGCAGTAGGTTTTTGCAATAACTCTTAAAACCAAACAAGGTCTTGTCTCATAACTCCTAGCAACCAAACAATGTCACATCACTTAAATCAAGTCAAACACAAAACTTGTAAGCAACATCAAAGCTAGTCAAACACATTTCTTTCCATAAATGCATAATGACAAACCTTGCCCTAAATGTGATGTGACCTTACTATATTAAGAAATAAATATGATGTGACAAGACTCATTTTAGTTTAAGAAGTAAAAACAATGTTTTGTTTAAAAGGAAATGTTAACCTTAGTTAAACAAGACTTAAACACTTAAAGTGATGATTTACTTATAGCTAAACTTCATACTTTGTCATTAACAAAACTTAGCAAAGATCGTAAAATATAAATAACGTTTTTAGGCGATATTTGTATTAACAATCTCCCCTTTTTGTTGATGACAAAACATAAACTTTATTTATAAGTAAGTCACTAGTTTTAGTGTTAAGTCTTATAAAGTTAGGTATAAAAACTTGTTTTTGCAAAGAGTTAGCGAAGCGGAAATATCAAAAGTTGAACAAGTTTAATATAAATTCTCCCCCTTTTTGTCGAAACAAAAAGTAGATAAGTGAAGCGGAATAATGGCCATGCTCCCCCTTGGACGATACTCCCCCTAAATGGAGTGCCAAGAGAGGAGACATGGATTTTGAACCTACAAAAGAAAAGTTAGTTTCCGCACAAGATAAGTCATGAAAGAATTTCCTATTTAAAACACAACTAAGAGTTGTGAAGTGAAATAGTACAACACTCATGCTCTCCCTTGAATATTACTCCCCTAAATGGAGTATCAAGGAAGGAAAACATGGAAAATGAACCTACAAAAAGAGAGGTTAGCTTTTAAAGCACAAGATTTATGTATGGTATCATAACAAGGTATAGTTCACATATCATACCTAAATGGTCAACAAACAAAGAAAACCTTGTAGTGTAATGAACTTCATTTCATGTAAAATTTAGACTTCTTAAAAAGTCAAAGACAAGAAATTTTGGTTACACTATTCTACCTCTAGAAATAAAGAAAAAGCTACAAATAAGCTACGACCATAAAAAGCTACAAGGAAATCATCATTTTCCTTTGTGAGAAATATTTTCCAAAAACAAGGCTAAGGTTGTTTAAGGGTGAAAATGTGGGTTGTGGTTGTAGCGGGCTTTATTTTGAAGGTGGAAAGGATGACATGGTTTTGGTTTGTTGGTTTAGATGGGAAACATTTTCCAAAAGAAACGGTTTTGTTTCATTATGGAGACTTTATGGTTGAGGTGTGTGAGACGAGGATTGTAGAAGATCCAAAATGTGGTTTAGTATAAACCTCATTTCTTCGGATAGCTCACGAATTTCCCTTCGACACCCTTCACTAATGTGAGTGGTTCTTTCGCAATGATTGCAATCATGGCGGGGAAAGTTTGGTGGAAGGGTGGTTTGATATGTTGGTGGTGGATGGTTTGAACTTGAAGAAGCAAAGGTGGAAGGTTGAGTAGTGTTTTTGCTTCCTTCATTTGTTGATTGAAGTGTTGTTTGTAAAACCATGATATGGTTGATTTGAGAGTCAACCATACGTTTGAAGGCATGAAGGTGGTTTAAATGAGTGTCAATCTCATTATGAAGGTTTGGAGGTTTTTCCCACATGGATGCTTCTATTTTCTTATAAGAAGAAAGTAGAGACTCAAGATGTTGGGAAGGTTCTTGTGGTGATGTTTGTTGTTGTTGTGGAGGTTGTTGGTTTTGAACAAAATGGCGGAAACTTGGCTCGCCGATAGGATTTCCATGAAGGTCTTTGTAAATTGGGTGAAACACAAATGATTGTGAGTGGGTATGACCTTGATCATTTGGAAAAATGGATGGTCTAGCATAACGGTAAGCCAACCGTTCTACTAATGATGGTTGATGGGGTTCATCATCTAGTTGCTCACTAGGTTGTTGTTGGGTTTCCATTTGTGCAATGGTGTCAAAAAGTGATAAAGATGGTTGACTAGATGATTTGGGTGATAAGTCTTCTAAGGTTTCCAAATAGGGTAGTGGTGATGTTGGAGGTGTATGGAAAAGTTCCATTGGTGTAGGTGTTGGTGATTGAGGTGATGAAGTTTCAAGATTAAGCAATTCTTGAAGGGTAATTTCATTGGTATTACAATGTGTTTGGGATTGTGTTGAGGTAGTGATATTAAGGAAATCTTGGATAGGTGAAGAAATGTTAAGTGAAGCATCACTTGAAAAGGATGAGCTTGACTCGACGGTTTTGTTAAAACAACAAGGTTTAACACTAATCCTATTGATTCTTGAAAGGGATTTTGATGACTCGGATGATGTGTTAGATTTGGTCATTTTCAAAGGTGTGGTTTTGATGTTTTGAGAGAAGAAGTTTTGATGGTGATGGTGTGATTTGAATTGTTGCCAACTTTCAAATTTATAGGATGAAGAAGATGTTGAATAGAGTGTTTGGATTTAATGTTCTACCATTCAAGGATTGAGGTTTCATATGATTTACAAAAATTTCATGAATATGTCAAATCAATGTATGTCATTCCAATAGAATGAGGTGGAGTGAAAGACCAACAAAAGCACTCAATGCTTTGTGATCATGGGATGTGATTTGTTTGAAAAATGTTTCAATGGTTTTGAAGGATCCTTTGAAAGGGTTCCTTGGGTTGGTTATGTTTGAATTTGAATTTTTGGAGGGAAGTGTCTTCCTAATTGTTTTAGTGAGTGAAGGTAGTTCTAATATGGTTATTGAAGTTAATTGACGATGTTTCTCACTTAGAATAATGGTTTTGACACATTACAAGTTTTGGACTTAAGAAAATGGAAAAAATTTCTGCAGGTGTCTGGCGGATCCCTCAGAAGACACTGGCGGAACCCATTTGAGGGTACCGCCTGGTCCGTTGGGCCATTTTTGGAATTCCCAGAAAACACACTGGCGGACCCCAATTTTGGGTACCGCCAGATCCGCCAGGGGTAAAAAATTAGGCAGTCCGCGTTTTTGACCCGCGAGACGATTTTCAAAATTTTGAAAACTCCTAAAATCAAAAAGATAAGGTATTACTGGTTAGGCAATGCAAAAATTAGATATGTAAACATACCAATCATGGGACTTTGACCTTGAGGTCGAGGATTACACTATACTTAGTAAGAATTCCCATAAGCATAGAAAAAATGACAAACACCTTAAACATTGTCATTATGCATAAAATTTCATACAAACATAATCCAACAAACATAATAAACCATGAAAGTGAAAAACACATAATTCACATAGTTTTAACACAAAGACGCTTCTAAAGCACTCATAAGCCAAACACTCCTTAATCTTCTCACAACCGGTCTATCTTCTTCTTGAGCTTGTTTAGGTACCTTCCAAAACACTTGAACATTCCTTTGGTTTGCTTGAATTCTTCGGAAGCATTGTCAATGATGGGGAGAGCTTGAAGGTATTCTAAAGGAGGTAACTTAGAGTTTGGTAGTTTATCATCGTCGCTCATGCTGGATGATGATGAAGATGGAGTAGGTGATCGAGTACGTTCGCCCTTATTTTTGAAAACTCGTTTATCACTTAGGGGAACGAAGGTGTGAGGAACTAGAAAATAGTCAAGGCGTATTCCATCTTCGTTAGGAGAAATGGGTGAGATTCCTCTAAAGAGGCGAGTAAGAAGCATACCATAGGGAAGAGAGGTTGTTCCAACTAAGGATATGTCGGCCATCCTTTTGGCTAGGTAGTAGGCTAAGTTGAAGGGTTGACCGGTTGAAATGCTATAGAGCATATAGCAAAGACATGTGTTGATGTGATCTCTATTTCCTATGGTACTTATGACGTTAGCCCTAAGAATTTCTTCCCATTTCTTAAATTGCGGTTTAAGCTCATTGAGCTCCATACCAAAAGGATCCTTATCTATAGTATTCCCCGAACGGTTCACCCTAGTGGTAGAGGTTCTAACAAAGAGGTGTTCCTTAATAGTTACCTTACTAGCAAGAGGTGTATCGTATGGATAAAAACGATCAATAGTATCAAGACTTGAAATGGGCCACTTATCCGTGTAGAGGCAAGTTCCCTCATTTGGTACACCAACAATTATAGCTAAGTCTTTTAAATCTATATCATGTGATATTTGATTGGTTGTGAAGTTTAATGAGATCCTACCACCGGCACATGAGGAAAGGTTTACGGTTGCATAAAATTCCAAGATGAACCTAGGACAAATGGGCTCATCTATATCAAGGAGACAATCAAAGTGAATTGCGGCAAAGTTTTGGCGAATAGATGTTCCTTCTAGAAAGGATGGATCAATGGTTCTACCTTCGTGAACATAGCGTTTTTCTAATGCCCTAAAGGTTTCTACTTGAACCGAGTTGAGACATTTGGTCATATGGTGTTTGGGCATGTACTTAAGGGTTTCTTTGTGATCGGATTTGTTTGCGGGAGGCATGTTGATTCCTAGAAAACATAAAGTTGTATGTTAATGACTTTTAATCAACGAGGATGTTTTAATATATTCCTATATGCAAAACAATGTGAAGACATGGTTCTCTTGACTCATTTTGATTCCTAAATCATTTTGTTATGCAAACTTTGTTGTAAAAACCAAAGATAACCAACACTCTCCTAATTGAATGTGTCTTCGATTGAATGTACCCAAAAATACATATTAGTTATGTATCCCCTTTAGCATTCAAGAGATAGTATGCAAGTGATGTTTAAATGATGTTTTTCATTTGTTTTAACAATGTGGTGATGAATTATGTTGCAATTTGAAAAATAATGCACTTGGTGTGTTTGGTAAATCAAAGCGACAATGAAAAGATACATTTCTTAACTAATGAAATACGTAATTGACTAGCCACCAAGTTTTTCATGAATCATGAAGTTTTATGCAAAAGCCCTAAGATTCTAGTTAATGATTGTAAGCAAAAATGTTATGATTAAATTAAAAATGCAATTGTGATTAGAATACTTACAAAGTTAGTTGGATTGGAAGAGATTGGATTAGAAGCCCTAAAATTCGTGAGGATATGTGTTTTAGAGAGGGTGATGCTGTTTGTTAGTTTTTGTTAAGACTTAATAGGGTGTTTGGCTTTGAAATAAGAAGTTTAAAGATTCTGAGGTTTGGCGGACCAGGCGGAACCAAAAAATGGGTTCCGCCCGTATGGTCTGAAGGTTCCGTGGGTACTACAGGGAAAAACTTAAAAGGAATTGTCTTGATTTTTGTGGTTTTATCCTAATGTTCAAAACTAAGGTTTTAGGTCTTATGAGTCTTTGACTAAGCCTAGGAATTATGAATGCTTCACATTCAAGAGATTTAGTGAACGCGTTGATGGAATAGTTGACGTAGAAGACTTTCTTAGTTAAGACGTTCCTCAATGAACAATCTTACCAAGGCGATGATGAGGGATCACAATATGTCTACTAAGAACATAATGGATTGAATTGTTGCCGAAGTCGATGCTTCCAATGTTGATGAGATAAATTTCGTTGTTGACACGAGTTTGCTTGGAGCTTGTTGATGTGCTTCTCCATCCGATACTAATTTAAGAATCTTACGCGTTTTGGAGAATCATTGGGTAAGTAAGTATAAAAGTCCAAGTACCACTTGTGCTTTTCTTATCAACTTATTACTGACATAATTCCATTTGGCATACACTATGGTTTCTATTCCCGTTCTTTTGGGAGACCATAATCCTAGTTGTGTAGTACCTTATGTTGTATCCAAATAGGCTCAACTAAAGAGTTGTTTTAGGATCTTCTTTAACACGAGCACATAGACGAAAGCTAAACATAATGTTGAATCTAAATGTTATGAGAACAAGTAGTCTTCCAAACATTTCTCTATGTTTAGCTTTTACCTACGGATTTACTAATCTCATTCTTGATAAGTCATCAATAACTTAACTATTGAGAACAAGAGAGCAACTAGGAATGTCTTTAAGTTAAAATCCCTTGCTTTTGTGGCTTGCTTTTATTATCAAAAAGTCTCTCAAGTATTGAGAAAATACTCACTTGATTACTTTGAAATATCAATTTTGTTTCACTAGTTGTTTTATTCTAAATTCCAAAAATTGTTTTTGTTGAATTTGTTTAGACACAACTATGACCTATAAATCAAGTTTTATGACTTATGTCAATTTTACTTGATTCAAAGTTTGACTCAAGGTGAGAAGATGTTATTTTGTACTTTTACTCCATGCTTGTCTTGCCATCATTTGGACTTTCGACTAAGTCATCATCTACCAAAGATGATATCTTAGAAGGAGGGGATTACTCGTTAAATGTTATATTCAACGATTCCTCGACTTTTTGAGTTTTCTTACTTAAGACACTATGAACTCTATTTATTTTGAAAAAGTCCAAGAGGTACAACATCATGAGACTATGTGTCACATTTGATGTGTAAATCCTAGATGTTGAAAACTCATTTTCTTTCACACATCCTAATGTATGCTAATGTGATTTATTTCACCTTGTGTGTTTTATGTGAGAGTATCATAAAGGAATGATTGAATAAAAAGGTGTTTGAGAAAATTGTTTAACAAAGGTTTGTTTTGCAAGCAACACAAAAGAGTTAGACATTTTAACACTTAGGAAATTCTTAGTTAGCTCACTTGTAAGCAAGAGTTGAGTGAGACTCACTCAAGAGTTTTTCGTGTTTATCTCTAGATGGTTAAAGAACCAAGACACCTTATATCTCCTACTAGTACTAATGACGAAATTCCTTGTTACATAGAGTCTAATCTTAGTTATTACTAATAGCAAGTAAACACTTTTAGAGTATTACTAATAACACATAATCCTACACATAATGCTAGAAACAAGAGATAATCAAAGCCGAGTTGAAGTAATGCGTACCTTTTAAATTGCATAAAAATGCTATCAAGAGGATAAGCACTTCGCGTAAAAACTTGGTTTGACGACATGCTTTGAAACTCAATAACTCATGTATCCAAGAAGGTTAGACAATCATATAAAAGCATAGAGTATGATAATCTTAATTCTTTTATCATGAGTCTCTATTAGAGATAGAATTATCTCTAAATCTCTCTTCTAGGTTAGACAAATTTTACTTGCTTTGTTTTATTAGTTAATGGTGCTTTTGAGTTAAATCCTAATCCGGTTTTATCTTTTAAACAACCTTTGACTCCTCAACAATCTTTCAAGAGATTTTGAGCTTTCATCAAATTTAACTAATAATTTTTCCTTTCTCATTTTGCATTTTAATCTCATGTTTGTAATCTAGACATAATTTACATTCTAGATTAATTTCAACATTACTCTTAAAACTAGACATTTTATCTTCCAATAAGATTTCCTTTTCAAAGATATTCTTAAGAGATTTTAAAGACTCATTCTTGAAGATAGCTTTTAGGTCCATGTTGCACAAATGTTTAGACTCATTTTCTAGTTTAGAAAACTCTAGGATAAATTAATCAAAACAAAAGAGTTTGGTTTCAAAGTGTACCTTGCTTGATGTTTAATCTAGTATAGAATCACAAACCGGATGATTGACTTCATCTTCATCCGAGTTATTCCATGAATCGCAAGCAAGACTACTACGAGCTTGACACGAGTAATCACCTTTACTTACACCTTGCTTGTTGTATCAATAAGTTGACAATAAACTACCGGATCATTGTCTTCGTCAACATCCATTACATTCCAAGATACGCAAGCAGGTTCAACAAAACACACGTACTCATCTTCACTTGTACCTTCATTTAAAACATTTAAACTAGTAGCACATGTATTAACTTCTACTAAGTGTCTATCAATTAGTTTTTCTAAAACCTCTAATTCATATGTAAGATCAAATTGATCATCTTTGAATTGACATATTCCTTGATGAAAGTTTACCATATTTTTCAAAACATCATTAGCCTTTTGACAAAAATACATTCTTTCATATTTGGTACTAAAGCTTTGTAAAGCATTGTTTTAGCTTTAGTATTTTTATCATGTTTAAGATGGTTATCTTGGTTTTCAAAAACTTGTTTTCTTTGGTTTGAAATTACCAAAATAAATAATATGCCAAAGATCTTGATCAATTGATTTCACATAGTTTTCAAAATTACTTTTCCGTTCAAGTAAGTCTTCTTTTTCAAATAGCGGTTGGTTTTTAATAGGTTGCCATTCTTTGAGATTTTCAAAATCCATGGATCGATCCAAGTTTTAAAATACATTCTATTTTAAAGATCTTGAGTAACGTAGCTCCTGATGCCAATTGTGGAAAACTAGAAGGGGGGTTGAATAGTTTACCGCTTTTTCGATTCTTATTTAGCTTAAATATCCTTTTAGAAACTTTACGTTTGCTTAAAGATATAAACACAACTTTATATGTTTGATTCTTTGAAAAGCTTTTCATGTGAATAACAATTCTAACTTTACTTGTTTCATACTTTGAAAAGCTTTACTTGTGATGATCCTAACTTTGCTTGCTTTAGTTCTTTGAAAAGCTTTACATTTGTTTCAAGATATAAGTACAACTTTACTTGTTTTAATTCTTTTGTAAAGCTTTATATGTGATTAGCAATTATAACTAAAAGACAACATGTAATAAGCAAAGATAAAGAAAGAAGCGATCAAACCACAACACGATTGTTTATCGTGGTTCGGCTACAAGAACTCTTTTTCCTTGCCCTACATCCACGCCCCGAGTTTCCAACTCGAGAGTTATAAGCACTAATCAACAAGCTCCTTTCACCGGCGGAGAAAACCTTTACAACGTCGCTTACACTTTTACCGACACTAAGCTAGATGTCGAGTTCTTTTACAAGGGTACAACCACTCCCATTCGTCGCTTACACTTTTACCGACACTAAGCTAGATGTCGAGTTCTTTTCCAAGGGTACAACCACTCCCATTAGTTCTTTTACAAGGGTACAACAACTCCCGACACACTATGTATTTTGAGGCCTAAAATACTAACCACTAACTTGTATATACATGACACACATGAAGTACAAACTATCAAAGCTTATACATGACCAAGCTATCAAGACTTGCAACTTTAGAGTTGAAGCTTGTAACTTCTTGAATGATCTTGTGAAGTCCCTTGCTACATAAGAGAATCACAAATCAAAAGGTTACTGAGTTAGTTGAGAGAGTATGTGAATATATGTCCTAAAAGGGTTAGCCAAAAATCAAGTTATGGCTTGGTATTTATAGCACACCACACTGCATGCTTGGTGGATCAAGAGGAACCCTCAGATGGGTTCCGCCCGTGTACCCCCAGGGTACCGCCGGGTCTGCAGTAGGTTTTTGCAATAACTCTTAAAACCAAACAAGGTCTTGTCTCATAACTCCTAGCAACCAAACAATGTCACATCACTTAAATCAAGTCAAACACAAAACTTGTAAGCAACATCAAAGCTAGTCAAACACATTTCTTTCCATAAATGCATAATGACAAACCTTGCCCTAAATGTGATGTGACCTTACTATATTAAGAAATAAATATGATGTGACAAGACTTTAGTTTAAGAAGTAAAAACAATGTTTTGTTTAAAAGGAAATGTTAACCTTAGTTAAACAAGACTTAAACACTTAAAGTGATGATTTACTTATAGCTAAACTTCATACTTTGTCATTAACAAAACTTAGCAAAGATCGTAAAATATAAATAACGTTTTTAGGCGATATTTGTATTAACACCCTTGGCCTCTTAATAAAAGTGACACGTTGATCATTAGCAGCATCATAAACTTTAACTCTCGCGTCATTAGCCCAGGCAATCAAACTTGTTCTCCATTTCACTGCATGTATAAGACCTTCACTAGAATGTAAAACCTATCCAAAATGTTGTATTTTAATCTTTGGCCTTTTTCTAACTCAAGTAGGATAAAGTAACAAATGACAATATGGATAGCAAAATACCTGATCACGGTAGCCTAACCACTTTTTTGTATTGAAGTATAAATTTCCAGCCAAACCTCCAGCAACAAATCTCCTAGATGATTTCCTGGCATAATCGGGATCTATTGCAATGGATTTCATAGGTCGATGATATTCAAATTTCAGTTTCTCATCTGTGAAAAGACTGATAATAACAACAGACCCATCATCTGAACAATTGAAATTATCCTTGGGATGCCTAACAATACGATAGAAGAAGATATAAAAAAACTGAAAAATCATATAAAAAGGGAGAACTAAAAGATCTGGGGAAAGAAATAAAAACAAATAAAAAAGATAATGGACAGGTTGAGCTATTGGATGAAGTTATTGGTTCGTGAGTGGGCACATTTTTATATCTTTCTGTATATTGGGTATGCAAAATTGCGCATTAGTACATATTTTTTAAAGTTACATATATGTTGATGTTGATGTTGATATATCAGATCATGAATTTTTGGGGTGTTTGGTCTTGCTTATTGATTCTGGAAGAACAAACTAAGCAGTTTGGATAGGGAACTCCATACACTTTCAAAACTAATTATCTGTCATAGCAAACCACAACTAAAAAAAGCAGTTTTCAATAAGTAATCCCAAACTCCCCGTTAATTTTCTCTCAAACAATAAGCAGTTTGCTCCCCATCCAAACACTGAAACTGTATATCTTCTATTTGTAAACACAACAAGTAAATAAACAGATTTAACATAACCTAATTAATTAGCTAACCATAATCAATTGTCACAAATACTCCTCTTATTACTTTTCCCCTTAATAACAAAAATGGCGTATTTGCTTCCACCACACCCAAACAACAACTTAAAGGGTGTTTGTTTAAGCTTATTGTGGGCTTATGAGCTTATGCAATTTCGGTTTATATTTCACAAGCTCGAATTTTCCGGCTTAATTCGACACTTATTGATATAAGTTTATTATATCAGAATAAGCTTATATAAGCCAGAAAATTAGTGGTTATGAAATATAAGCCGGAATCAAATAAGCTCATAAGCCCACAAATAAGCTTAAACAAACACCCCTTCAAAAAAACCCCTAAAACTACATAACCACTTCCAAATCACAACCCCAAACACACCCTAATCCACAAAAAACACAAAACCCTAACACACCTACAAATCTTTTCAACCTAAACCCCCAAAAACCAAATCTTTTTCACTATACAATAAATAAAAATCAAATCTTGAACCTAATAAAACAAACCCACATCATAAAAATCAAATCTTTAAATCAAAGAACAAAACTTTATCAAAATCAAGATTAGGGTTTTTATACATAGGTTTTAAGAAGCGCGATGTCATCTTCGTCTAAGGGTCTTGGGTTCTTCTCGTCCTTGATCTCGTCTTCAATGTCTGTAGGCATCTTTGATTTGTTGTTTAATTGTGTGGTTTAATCAGTGGTGTTTTTGATATAAGAAGATGAAATATGATGCTAACTTTCTATTCAAGGGTCTTGGGTTGCTGGGTGGTTGTGGTGGTGTGAGTTGTGACTGTTTATTTGGAGAGGAGAGGAGGATTGTGAGATGTTTATAGTAGGTTTAGTTAATGTTTTGAGTGTAAAGAGTAAAATGACCAAAATGCCCAGTTGCTCATGTATTGGTTGCCCAAAACACAACCCAAAATACAATATGTTCATGTACCTCGTACCAACAGTGGTTGGTCGGACACGTGTCACCCTGTAGTTGGATAGACGTTAGTTGCCCAGGGCAACACAGGCTAAAACGAGAATTTTCAAAAAAAGGGCTGAAAATGCCTAACCCGTAGGGCAACGGGCCATTTTAGTAATTTTCCCTTTTTAAAATGGGTAGCATATATGATAAAAACTGAAAAATTAGGCCGCATACATTATCCTAAGTAAATTTGATAAGTTCGATATACAATGACATAAAGACACACGACAAGACATATGCTCTTAGCCACTGATTTTCTTTTTGAAAATGGGTAGCATATATGATAAAAACTGAAAAATTAGGTCGCATAAATTATCCCAAGTAAATTTGATAACTTCGATATACAATGACATAGAGACACAAGACGAGACATATGCTCTCAGCCACTGTTGGGTCAGTTCAGTGCCCGTGGTCCCTAAATAGGATTTGAACATAAAATAGCCTAAGTATAAAAGCTTAAGACATCTTCAGCAAAGACTGAACAGAAGAGTAGGTTCAACATCAACTTCTTCAGAGTCCTTTGAAGAAAAAAGAAGTATTCAATTTAGCATACTGATGCAGTTCAATAACTGAAGACCAAGTCCAAAAGAAGAAGTTCAGTTCAGCAAGGGTGGCAATACCTTGCTGAACGATGTCGACTCCTCAACAAAGATGTTGAGCGAAAAGCTTCCAGCATCTAGAAAGTTTCAAGGCGAGAAAAAAATACTTTATACAAAAGGTATAAAGTAAAATCTTTTTGAGAATGACCAACTTTCAAAGTTGGTATAAAAGTAAAAACAATGTACTCAACTGTTACCTAAAGTAAAACCTAACCTAGTACATGTTTAGAAGCATCTCATCCCTTCACTATATGCTTAACACGTGTACTTTAGAAAATCCTTGAAACACAAATTCGGTAATTCCTTCCTATAAAAGGGAAAGTTTGTAAAGGAGTAAAGTATCTTTTCCAATTGAAGTTAAAAACACTTCCAAGAGAACACTTTACTCCTCGAACTTAATTAGGCCGTTGGCGTCCAACGGGTAACCTTATTAGGCCGCTGGACGTCTAATGAGTAAGAATAGTTGGTACTTAAAATATACACTAAGGTTTGTGTCTTAGTTAGAGAGGATATCACCACACATTTTCATTCGACTAGGTTTGCTATTCCACAAGCAAACCTTGTTAAATTCTTTGCTTCATTCAAAGAAGAATTTTAAACGCTAAAAATTAGCATTATGTCTTGTGTATTAAATTACTTTACGTATTCTTAATATAAACTATTTATACACATCCATATGTTTGCATGGAACGTTGCTTAACTTAATTCTTAAGTTATAACACGTTACAAAGGGTCTAACAAGTGGTATTAGAGCCATCTAATTTATAAAACTCTTTCAAAATAGATTGCTCAAAGTTTTTAAAATCAAGATCTACTATGTCAATAATGAAGTTCCTTAACATCTAAATGATAGGGGTATCTACATTGTTACTCCTAAACTAGACGGGGAAAAATTTACATAATGAAAAAAAATGTTTCTGTGTCACATAGTGAGTATAGAACTTCAATTCATGAAAACCATTTTGAATGGACCTTGTGCTCCCAAAACTATTGCTGGCTTGGACAAACTTAAACCACGGTGGTCAAATGATGAATGGTTGTCAATCTTGATGAACACCTGAAGAGTCTCATCATTTCATGTCTACTAGATGACCTCATGGAACCGGCCATAAACTGTCCCACTGCCAAAGAAGCATGTGAAGACATATGTCTATCACAAAAAGGTCCATCTAAAGCCAAAGAAAATAGAGTCATGGACTTAAAACTAGCATACAATTCATTCAAACATGTCGAAGGTGAAACTGTTTACCAAACTTTCACCAAGTACAAAGTTTTGTCGAATGAACTTGTTATTGATGGTGTCAAGCTTGAAAAACATGAAATAAATGTTGGTTTTGTTAACAACATTCCTAAGAAGTGGATAAGTTTTAGTCAAAGCTTAAGAAACTCTAAACATGTTAGAGATCTGGATCTTGCCACTCTCTTTGGAAAAATTAAATATGAAGAGAGAACCAATGACAAAATTAGTGAGGCTGACAACAATAAAGCCCTAACCATGACCACCAAACCTATATCAACTGCATTTTTCTCTAATTCTATTGTTTAGGACTTTCAAGATGATCCTGAAGATGAAGAGGATATAAGAAGCAGCCAAGTGTATATGGATGATCTTGCTGAAGCGTTCCTTGAAAGGGCTCTTCTAGCAAACTCAAAGAGATCCTTCAAAAAGAATTCTCTAAGGTTAAGTGGGTCAAAAGAAAATGACATAACTGAATGCTTTAAGTATGGTAAAACTTGACATTTTGCAAAAGATTGCTATGTCAAAAACTCCACACCCTCATACCCTTCACCCAATCAAAATATATTTCAACCACAACAACTCACATCATCACAAACCTTTTCACAAAACAAAGCTGAGCCAAAATTCCAAAAGGGATTTGAGGCAAAATACAACAAAGTGAAAGCCAAACTGGCTCTTTTAACTTCTGGTGCCTAAACTTCTCAACCTGCCCCAGGTACTCAAACAAGATGCAAAAGTCTTGTTGCTGAAGCATATGACTTGGATGAAGACGAAGTATTATCAGATGATGATCAAATGGTTTAAATGAAGGTCCTTATAGCTTTTGCAGATGATAAAAAGGTATATATGTGTAAAGAATCTGCTAGAAATGATGAATGGGTCACAACTCCATAAAAAAGTTTGCACTCTTCTTGAATTAGAAGATAATAATGATAGAAAGTTTTTTCTTGATTGTTTATGTGTAGACCTTAAATATGTTGAGGAACAAAGGCAAAACCTCATGCTGAAATATAGGACTATTGTTTAAGAACTGAACACATGTAAAGAAGAACTGTTAGAGCTAAACAAGCAAAACTTTTTGCCCTTACTTTTCAGCTCCAAAACACTGAGATTCTCAACGAGAATCAAGACCTTAGAAAACAACTTGAAGAAGAAAAGTTGGTATACAAATCTTGGCTAGATAGCTCAGGTACGATAAATCAGTGCATTAGTGAACAAATTCCTAAGCAAAAGAGGTATATCTTTGGAGATGATCAGCTCACTAAAGGTTCATCAGACACTAAACCCATAGACCTTGTCTTTGTGAAATCTTCTGCTGGTTATGGCAAAGAAATGTCAAAAGAAGTAATCAGTAGACGATGGGCTGATGAACATGGTTTGCCAAACTGGAACACTCGTAGAATCCTCTCACCAAAAATCCAATCACAAAATGAATCTGGTTCAGCGGAAGAATCCAGATTCAACGGAGATAACTCCACTTCCACAATTGAATAAACTTCAGGGTGCTGAACCACAATTCAAAAGCAAATCAATACTAAAACCTTCAGCTTCTAAAAGAAAAGTTGCCAACACAAAAAGAGTAGTGATTGATGAAACCCCCAAAGCCTTCAGACCCCAACGGATCCAAAAAGGGTTGTTTAAATAGGCAAACCAAAGAAGATTAGACCCCCAACAGATCCACGGATGCAGGATCCGTAGGTCTATAAATTTGAGATAAAGTTCTAGCCATTTTTAATTGTCATTCAACACTTTTTAGCTTTTGTTTCTTTAGTTTACTGAGATAATTGACTATGGAAAGTATGTTTAATGTTTTCCTAAAGTGTTTAACACTGGTAGCCAAAAATGGATTATGAAATGTTTGATACAAAAAATATATTTGATCTATTTCTCTTTTATTTTGGATTATTACAAGTATGATTAATTCATCTTTCGAGGAAAGATGATATTTGAATCAATTTCTAAATTGGAAGATTCTTGCTAGTTGTCAAATTTATTTTATAAATCATTATATGACTTTTATAAAAATGATGCAAGAGATTTTATAAAATAATAAAAGTTTTTTGATGCAATATATATGGAATAAATGCAATTTTTATCATTAGGATAGTTTGTAAATTATATCCTTATCCATAGACTTATAACAAACGTGTATACAAAACTAATTCCCTTACTAATTTTTGTATTATTCCAAAAGCATTAATCACATGGCGAGAAGCCGAGAATACATACAAATAAAACCAAAATCTCACGATATTTTGCAACATTCACATTTTTTTTTTGACACTATAAAATACCAACCATCCAACCACTTATTTTGTATCCCTCAACACATAAATCATTAAATCAATCTCTAGTCACAAATGGCACTCCGGCAAGCCATAACAAAACGTCTCCTTAGAAACCAAACTCCTGCTAATCGCGAACAAACACCCTTTAGCTATCTTTCATCTCACAAGGCGTTAAATGCCGCAAACTTCCATAACGACCTTATGACGTCCCCACAAAAGGTTACTCCTAACGGGGACGTTGGGTTCTTTAAGCGTATCTTACAACGTAGAAAAATAAACCAGTCGTCGTCGAGTTTGAGTGTGCCCGAGTTGTTTTCATTCCCCCTTGGTGAGAAACTAAGGGAAAAAATGAATATAAGTAACAAGGAACGTCTTAGGTTTGATGGTTTAAGTAGTCCTAGGTTGCATGATCATGCACATGTTAATGTTGATGATTCGGTTGGGATATCAGTGAATGATGCAAAGAAGATTTTGAGGTTTTCTCAATTGCAGAAAGTTAGATTGGCCTTAAAACAGATCAAGGCCAACTCGGTTAGTTATGATGAATTTGTTAGTATTTGTATTAATACTTGCAATAATCATGATCAAGGAGTCGAGTACTCGAAAATGCTGGATGAAGCGGGTGATGTTATTGTCTTAGGAAACGTTGTGTTCATCCGTCCTGGCGAGGTACTATATGTTTTACTCATTGTTTCAACATGATTAAGTCATGATATCGTTTAATATGCTGTGACACGAAAACGTCAGTCTTGAGCTCTTAACATAATCTATCATGTTGAAAATGTACATGATAAATGATGGTTTTCCGCATATATTTAGGTCTAAATAACTTTAAATGAACATGTAGTATGTATGAGCATGTACTTGGACATGATTTTGGAACTAGTTTGGACATGTTTTTCCACCTACCCAATTTTCAACTAATAAGTTATGAATTTAGCAATTTAAGGTTGATTTTGTCATTTTGTTGACGATTTCTAACCATATATTGATGGTGGTTTTAATTCATGCATTTTGTATACGTCATTTCACGTGAGTCATTTCCTAATTTAAACTTTCTATATGGAACCAAGTCTTAATATGTGTTAAAATGAATGTAAATAAAATGTATCTCTTTGGTAACATCGAATTATAAGTTAACAAATAGTTAATGCCTTTATTCACTTACTTTAGTTTCTTTGTGTTCGAATATTATGTTAAAAGTTTTTTCTGTTCATTGGACACACTCTTTTGACATGATACATTACAAACATGTGAAATACTCCCTAGGACAAAAAATGAACTTACAAGTAAAGTAAGTTTTTACCAATTTGTTACAACAAATACAAATGAATTAAAACGTATAATAAAAGGTATAAAGTTATAGGCCATAATTGAGTCATCTTTACATTAAAATAGTTTCTAATGGAAAAAGTGATGACATGTGAAACAATAGATTGCTCGAGACATATTTGTATGAATATGCCAAAGAGACTATATTCTAATAATAATCTAAAACTTTTTTTTGTTGTTGTTGTTGTTACAGTTGGCAAAATCAATGGAAAAGTTGATATCACAATCAATGGCCATTCCAAATGACCCAAGGAAACAACAACTTGAAGAATTGGAAAAACAAAAGGCTTTCATCGATCAAAAAGCGCTATCACAAGTCCGTGGTGAGCTCTATGGTGGTCTCGGTTTTCTAGTCTTACAAACATTAGCGTTTATGAGGCTTACGTTTTGGGAACTTAGTTGGGACGTGATGGAGCCTATCTGCTTCTTCGTCACATCATTTCACTTTGCTCTTGCCTACACTTTTTTCCTAAAGACATCAAAAGAGCCCACTTTTGAAGGCTTTTTCCAACGCCGGTTCAAGACAAAACAAAAGAAGCTCATGGACATTTACAATTTTGATCATCAGAACTATAACGAGCTTTGCAAGGTCTTTTATCCTTGCCGCCAAAATAGCTTTTCGGTCTCCTCAGAGTTTCATGATTCGAGTCGTGGAGGAAATTCAAACACAATTTTTGGTTAAACTAATAGAGTTTCACGAGTTTCCTTTGGTATGTAAATAGTTGGATATGGTCCATATGGAGTTCATTTTTCTCCTTTTTTTTATTAGTAATGGGACTAGACTTTATGCTTTCAAGTTTCTACACATCGTCTTTTGGTGCAACATATACTTTTCTTATAGTCGATCCATTATTTATTAACGTTTCTAGTTATAGGATCAGCCAATTAAGCCCAAGAGCTGTGTTTATTAGATTTATATATCCAATAAATGTATTAAAAATAATTGTCTAAAGCATCAAACTTCTTCCCTAACTTTTGGCCCATCGGAAAACGGGCTGGATCATAAGTGGAAATTTTGTGCCACTAAAAAGTTACAACTCCGTATAATAAGTCGAGCAAGAAACAAGTCTCTCATAGTCACATCTATCAAGATTCTTGGGCGGTGCCTAACTACCAAAGTGCACACTTTTGTTACATGGGCTTGGAACAAAAACCTAGAGATTTGTGCTAATAATAAACGAGCTTACTTAGTGTGCGTTTGATGTCCCACTATGAGAATAAGACTATAACTATGAAAGTGATTAAACGTGTTTGTTTAAGATGAAGGGGCTCACCACTATAGTAATGAATGATAGAATGTTCCATACTCCATATACCTCAAAAGGGTAAGTTATTGATCTTTCATACCGAGAGGCCCACCACTACTATCAAAATTATTCACATTGTGATTCATGACAGCATACCAAACGCACTTTTAATATCTTAATAGGTAGGCAATAACTTTTATGGTTGGCTATAACATATATTGTTTGGTTTAAGATGCTTTAGAAGGGTGGCAGTGGGGGTGGCATCACCCATCGGCAAGGTGATGCCGGCGGTGAACACCGCCGCCACCCCACCGGCATCCTCAACGGCATGGTCTCAACGGCAAATATTGCCTCCGAAGCATGGTTCTTTCAAAACTACAATATGACTGTTGCCATAAATGCATGTATACTATTGGTGGAAAAGTTGGGAGGTATGAAAAAGGCATGGTTGCCACTAAAATGGGGTTGGGAGGTATGGAAAAAGTATGAACGAGGTGAAATGAGGTGGAATGATATTATTGGTGGATTTCGGAGGTATGGGCGATTTCGGAATCATGACTGCCAGTGTCCTTAGGAAAAAGGAGTATGAGTCTAACTTGTATAGGAGTATATTTTTACATGTATAGTGTGTGTATTTAAGAGCATTTATGAGCGAAGTTATTTTAATGTTCATTTGGCAAAGACCAAGTAGGTGTATTTTTTTATATTTTATATTTTTTATTATTTTTTTTAATGTTCATTTGTCAACACTCCACAAAATAGCATTTAATGTCAGATGATAGAATAGTGGCCCGCCCGTTTATGAAATTTGGGTCCATTATGGTTGTCACGTATGTTGCTTTATAAATATCTGATTAGTAAAGATAAAAGGTTTTAATATCTTACATGGCATTGGATCGGGTCTGATCCTTAAACCTAGGTGGCTACGTTGAGCCACCTCCTATAGGCCACCCGTTAAACCTTAGCCGTCACTGTTACCCTTTCTGAGAAAAAAATGCAATTTTTGTCCAAACATCCACTTGCATAATGTTTTGGCCATAACTCATAATCCGTTTTGAATTAACTAACACCGTTAGTGCACTCTCTTCCATCTTAACTTTTGCACAAAACCCAACCAAAAACAACACCCCATAAGCTTACACGCCGCCGCCATAGTAGCCATCGCTGCTGAATTCTGAAAATAATAAATAAATAAATAAATAAATAACGTTGCTTAGGTGGCTACGTTGAGCCACCTCTTCTAGGTCATCCCCTCAAACCTTAACTACCATCGTTTATCCCTTCTCTTAAAAAATTTTAAAATTTTCGGCCAAAACCCTACTTGCATATTATTTTGGCCATAACTTTTTAAACGTGTGGAGTTAACTAACGCCGTCAACACCATTCCCTTTGTTTTGAATCATGCACAAAACCAAACTTGAGTCACCTCCGTCGCCCGCTCGACACGCCGCCAGAATCCGCCTGCCGCAAAATAAAATCTACACTTTGATTATGTTTCTTTGCTTTTGCTCTCGCTATTGTTGTTGTGTTATGATGAAGACTAATCTCCGCTTGCTATCCACAAATTGCTGCTTTTACTGTCATAAATTTTTTTTCTTAGTTTAGCTTTTTCTAATGTTTATTTAGTTTTCTTATCGAATGCGAGCTTTCCCGATTTCGCCCTTTTGATTATTGGGGATAATTAGACGATATATATGGCCCAAAGCCGATTGTGCTTTTGGGTCCATCATGGTTTTATGCTATGTGTATTACTATATATATAATACGTGGTTTGAAACTACGCCGTTTTGATTCATGGGCTTCATGCAAATTTTTTTGGGCTGCCCGATGTAGAATGATCCAATGATGCCTTAGGCCCATTCTCAAAAACATATTAAAAATGTTTATTAAGAACAATCATTTGTTTGAGATCAGTGGTATAGTTTCCACAAATTTCTGGAATCCTCGAACACCCTTATCCAAAAAACACTTGCAACAGTTTTTTAGATCTATTCCTAACTTTCAAAATCAGTTACTGAGCCCACAATCGATGCAAGGTGTGAGGTGTTACAGAAGGAGGCGGCTGATGCATCGATTGTGGCCGACGATCTTGCGACGCGTAAATGGCTGGAAGGTCATCTAAAGTTTTCGGTTTTAATTGTGGTATGAATGACGAGTTTTTTGGGTTTTAATTGTGGGTATGAATGACGAGTTCTAAGAGCAACGAAGTTTTTTTTTTTTTTTTTTTTTTTTTTTTTTTTTTTTTTTTTTTTTTAATTGTGGCTAATTACTACTTTGTTGGGTTACTAAAAAAGTTTTGATTTTTATTAGTATTTTTGGTTTCAGTTTATGTCTCGCTGTGGTTATGCAGGTTTGAAATGAGAGGATACATGTGCTTTCGTTTTTTGTTATATGTTCAATACATGTGTTTGTTTTGATCTTTCTTAACTTTAAGGTATCATGAGGAAGAGAATTACTAGCATTGTCGTTCATTAAGCCTGTTGTTGCCTTCTCAACATACATACTTATGGTTAACATGGTTAACATTTTCTGTAGATGCTTGAGTTTGTAAAAAATTTAGGTGTGCCGCAAGTATTTTGCGCCTAATGTTTCGACTTTCTATTTGTAGGAATAGACTGTTCTATAACCATAGGTTAATCACTTAATCTTTTATTTTATCTTCAGGATACACGAGTCTTTGGTGATGATCTGCAGGAAAAATGAGATAATTGTGTAAGTTTTAATCTCATTTTACCTGCTTACATTCATTGTCGTTTGTCACGCAGTACCTTCTCCTGATGTGGTTGCAATTACTCGGCCAGATGATTCTGCTGTCGCGCCACAGCGGGTATGTAGTATCAACATGATGCTTATATTTTCAGATAATGTCAGGTTCCCTTACTTTTCTTTTTACTCATTTTACAGGAACCAAGCGAAATCCCTGTCCCCATTATCGATGCCCGTGTTGATAGTACTGGTGTTCAATGCCTAACCGAAACATCGCCATCCTTACCATGTTTGGTTCATTCTGCATCCTGTTAAATGAACCGTTGTGATTGTCAATATTGTTTTTACCATTTGTTTTTATCCCTAACAGTTACGCAGCTGCAATGTGGACCAGTCATTTGGGACTTCAATAGTGGGAGAGTTATTCGTGAAATGCTTTATCATGCAGATCCCGCTGTGTCGTCTGGTGGAGGCGATTCCAATAACGAACACTTGATACATCAGTTTTCCATATCAGGTATATGTCATGGTGACATGTGGGGCTCCAAAACCTTTTTGTGCATTCGTGAGACTGGGAATACTATCAAGATGGTTTTTGGAATGCAGGTTCTCCGGTCTCCACGGCCATTTGTCGGAAAAGGCGGTACCAAAACATATCGACCCCAACCATCATTGAAGGGGAACGTACATCATTTCCTCGGAGACCGGGTTCGACATATGCGCGTGAGCAGCCCATTCAACCTCCGGTCACTTTGTCTGCACCTGCTACCCCATCGACTGGCCAACTACGTCCTCTTGCAGGTATGTATTGCAGTGGTTTTGAACCTAAACTGGTCCTATTGTTGTCTCATGCCTCTTACAAAGGTGTTACAGGATACTTTAGTTACACTTATGGGTAAATGTACACTAACCATCCTTGCGTATTGTGGACACAGGACTCATAGGAGGCAGATTTCGAAAAAAAAAAAAAAAGGCTGTTTCTTAGGTTTTCGCGTCCCTGTGCCCAAAACGAATGTTGACTCCAATACAGGTATCATCCAAGTTTATGCATATTTATGACTAAGAGTGCATATAAACCTGTAGCAGCTGATTTTAGGATATCACGAGTTTTTGATACAAACTTATTAATGGTGCACTTTTTATTATAAGTATAAAGCAAATACATTATTTTGATGTGTAAATAGGTTATCTGCTGCGTGTATTTTGACTGTAACACCTACAAGCCGTTTGTCTTACAATGTGTAATGATTACGGCTGCTTTATTTTGAATAAGAATTTTTAAGTGTCATATTGCCTTGGGCCTGTTTTTTGTTTTCATAATCTTATACCTTCATATATTCAGCTATATTGTTTTTTCTTGAACATTTGGGCTCGAGTTTCGGCTGCAATACAATAACACATTTACACATCAAAATAATGTATAAAGGAAGAGCATAATTGTTTATGAGTTCAAATTTGGATTGTAGTTTCCATGGTATAAAGGAAGACCATTTTCAAGCTACCTGGTGTACAGAGCGGGACGAATGACGTGTTGGAGAGTCAAACAGTCGGGTACACCGTATGTGGCTCAAAACAAGTAATGGTAGTTTAGCTTCATTTCCTTTTAAATACATGACGAATTAAGCATCTAATCAAATAAATTTTTATTGCCTCATTTTTTGGCCTTACCTGATATGGTTGAAATATACGAGTAGAGATTTTTGGCACTCTTTTTTGGCATTCACCACTGCTATGGTTGAAATATTAACTTTTATATATGCAAACTGTTTTGCAAAATACAAAGAACAAAAACCGTCCTACTTTTACTTAAAAAAAAATACCGTGTAATAATCTACGACGTTAAATGATGCCCTGCCGCAACGCGGTAGGCCGGGGCTCATCTAGTTATATATATAGTTTGGCTAATAATATAACACACCTAGAGGGAATGCTATAATTTAACATTTATGCACGTTGAACATTTAAGTGTTGTTTACACATTATAATTACACTAGAAGGGTACCCGCGCAATGCGGCGGCGAGTACCCTGTGATTAAATTTTGTGGCGAGTAAATGTTGTTCATTTATACATTAATTCTAACGATAACTTTATGAAAGAATGATAATTTTTAATTAAAATAACTATAACAATAACAATTCAAACTATTTGATCTCCAAAACCCAGTGGACATTGTTTAGAAAACCCTTGATAATAACTAACTTTTAGCGGTTACAAGTATTAATATGGTGACATTTTTTTTCTCATTAAAAATCACATTTATTTCATTAATATGATAGGTTATAAGTTTTGACCAAGTAAATTATATTTAAGTTTTTATGGCTTTCTTTAATAAGAAATGTTTTTGGTCTTAAGAATTTTAAGACTTCCTTATTTAGAATGTCCTAAATGCTTTATAAAGGAGTATAGATATACAATTAAGCTATCAAACATTTGTTTTAAAAAAAAATAAAAAAAATAAGTAAATAAAAAATTAAAAAAAAATCGACAACCGCTTATTGCTACCGCGACTTTTGCCAAACACACCCATAGTATTACAAGAAGGTCTTTCTGTTTATGTAATAAACGATGTTTAGTAAATATTGAACGGTTTGTATTGCAGGGTTTGGCGCATGTCAACTAGTCACCACTCACTGTTCACAATGGTTCAAGCAGATTGGCTTCAATGGACCAAGTGTGTCTGATTTAGGTTTTGATTCTTTAATGACATATCACACATCAAAGTTACTTTGTTGATTAATAACGAGTCTCGTCTATTATTAAAAAATATGTTATGCTGCTCAATTATATAGACAAATTAGAGTTGCTAAATATGGCTTGTCTCTTAATGGTACCTCGTGTTTTGTAAGAAGCTCTTCAAGTAAATGGTTGCGGGTTCAAATACTGCTTAAGGCATGTAAGATAAATTTGTGGTGTAAATATTGTGAGATAGTTAAAATTGTCATTTAAAAGAAAAGAAAAGAAAAAAAAATTAGAGTTTATTACAACTTCTATTTTATTTTATTTATTTTATTTATTTATTATTTTTTTTTTAACATCGGCTTATTATTAGAATTACTAGCAAGAAGCTAGCAATTACAAAGGCATTTTTAAGCAAATCAGTCCAACTAATACAATTTTTGCCTCTAAATTTTAACCAAGAAAATGCAAATAAACGGATACTATCGAACATGTCGCAAATTCTCATGAATTGAGAATTGAAAACCACATTGTTCCTATAACGCCAAAGAATCCAACAAGTAGAAGCAAAAATGACATACGCCCGGTCTCGTTTATCTTTTGAAGCGTTCCATGAAGAGAACCAGTTTTCCCAATCGACACAAGAATTGAACATTGGGAACTTTAGATCACACCAACCTCGAATAAGCCTCCAAATATTTGAAGCAGCAGTGCACGAGAAGAAAATATGAGAGTTCGATTCAACATGCCCATTGCAAATATAGCACATGATCGAACCAATGTCTATGCCACGAGTAGAAAGGTTGAAACGATGAGGGAGTTTATCAAGAAACAAACGTCACAAGAATATGTTAACTTTCCGAGGGATACTTTTGAACCACCTTGTGCATGGAAGAGATATAGGAGAATTAATATCATCAATATGCTTTCGAGCTACATTCACTGAGAAACTGCTATCCAAGGAGAGGGAGAAAACAACCGAATCACTTCTATCCACAATATTCGATAAGCTGATATCAACCAGCATGTTATTGAAATCAGTTTAAGATCTAACCCTATTAATCGGTCTACACGAGTCCCATGACCAAGAGCCATTAACAATGCGATCTCTAATAAGGCAATTTCGTTTCTTCTCTAGATGGAACAACCTGTTATAGCGAGCACAGAGAGGTTGATCTCCCAACCATATGTCTTTCCAAAACCGAATCATAGAACCATCTCCAACATTGATACGAAAAGCATTTAAAGGAACACAACCGCTTGAATGAAGCTGATAAATTGACCCAACTATACGAGCCCATAACCCATTTGATTGGTAGCCAGCTAACTCGAATCCTGCTTCTTCTCCATGAATTGATTTTAAAACTTTAACCCATAAAGCAGAAGGGTCTTTAAGCAAACACCATCTCCATTTGAGCAAAAGCGAGAGGTTGAAGGCTTTAAGACTACCAACGCCTAAACCACCTTTATCAAAAGGTGCTAAAATACTAGACCATTTGACCCAAGCTAGCTTCCTTTTCTCAGCAAAAGCACCCCAAAAGAAAGAGGCGCGAAGACTTTCCAGGACCTTAATAACTGCTTAAGGAGCCTTAAAAATAGAAAAGAAGTAAATACTGAGGCTACCAAGCACCGATTTTACGAGAGTTAGGCGGCCACCTGAAGACAATAAGCTGGCTTTCCATCCTGATAACCTGGATTTAAAGCAATCAACCAGGACTTTCCAATTCGATTTGTGACTCATATTCGAACCTATAGGCACCCCGAGATAGGAGAAAGGGAGATAACTAGGCGCGCATCCTGTACCAGCAGCCATGCTCTCAACTTTCGAATGGGGAACTCTTACCCCATAAAGATTTGATTTGTTGATATTAATTTTAAGACCTGAAGCAAGGTAGAAAATGTTGAGGATACAGATAATATTATCCATATCTTGTTGATTCCAGTCGGAAAAGATAATGACATCGTCCGCATAAAAAAGGTGGGATAAACGAATACCAGGGGAACCAACATTAACACCTCGAAACATGTTAGCCGAAAAACCATCTTTAAGGGCAATGTGAAGGCCTTCCATGATAATAATAAATAAGAAAGGCGACAAAGGGTCTCCTTGTCTCAACCCTCTTTTTAAAGAGAACTCAGAAGTGGGGCTTCCATTAACGAGAATAGAAGCCCTAGAAGACACTAACCCTGCCTTGATCCATCGACGCCAATTGCTACTGAAACCTAATTTTTCCATAACATGGTCTAAAAATCTTCAACTAACAGAATCAAATGCCTTTTCGAAATCAACTTTAAACAAAAGCATCTTCTTCCTCCGCTTCTTGTACCAATCAATAAGAATAAGAGGACCGTCAAGAATTTAACGGCCCGAGATAAAAGCGGATTGCTCATGGCTGATGACCGAATCAATGACCTTGGATAGCCTATTTGCTAAGATTTTCGCAACAATCTTGTATTGGAAACCAATAAGGGAAATAGGTCTATAGTCTTTAATATAAAGGGGATTGGAGACTTTCAGAATAAGAGTGAAAAAGGAAGAATTTACACCTGGTGGAAACCTCCCTGTAGTGAAAAAAAGTAACCACAAAGTTATAAATATCGAGGTGTAAAAGATCCCGGTACTTTTTGATAAATATAAAAGAAAAACCATCCGGCCCCGGAGCTTTTTGACTACCACAATCCCAAACCGCATTTTTGATTTCCTCCAAAGACACCATCGAGTCTAAATAAGCAGCATCCGAATGACTTAAGCGCTTAGCAGCCGCCATAGGAAGGAAGTTAACCAAAGAGTCGGGACAAGAGAACTTTTCTTTGTAAAAATTAAGAAAAGCTGATTTTATAACACTTGGTTCATAAATCCAAACACCTTCATGCATGATGCCTTGAATCCTTTGTGTATTCCTTTTCGAATTAATAATACCATGAAACAATTTGGAGTTTTTATCGCCTTCTACATCCCATCTAACACGAGCTTTTTGGAATAGATATTTGGATTCAAGCTTTTCAAGGTTATCTAACTCATACCAAGTATTCACACGAAATAATTTTTCCTCTTCACCTGCCTGTCCCGCGTCAATTTTTCCTCTATGGTTTCTATGTAATTTTCCATATAGATTGTTGTTCGAGAACCAATGTAACAAATGATATTATCACTATTATAGTTGGTATCAGGACGGGTTCAAACCCTCATGGCTGCCGCACCACTCTTTCCGGCTACTTGGAAACTTTTTTTCCCTTCAACAAATACATTCGTCTCTTTTCTATGTTTCTAAAGTTGTGTTAATTTCGTATCTTTAATAGGATGTCTTTCATATTGCTTTTTGTTGCAATGTGTTACATAGATGCAAATCCACAAATGAATTAAGTAACTACAGGTATCTTTTATAAAGTATATCAAGTTATCAACTACTACCACTCGAATAAAAGTTAATTCATCCAATCACCAATAATAATTCGCATTATGTGAACATAGTAAGGACAAGTTCACAATAATTGTGGTAGATGCGTGTGGGGTAGCTTCTTTTCTTAAGGTTCGATAAACGTACTAATCAACTATAGTTTCAATTAATAAGAATAGCGCAATACCCCGTGCAAAGCAGCGAAATATTAAATATATAGCTTTTGTCGTATTGCATTGATAGTTGGTATATGACGGTTTATCAGTTTGATAGTTTTAAAAAGACAAACGTGAGTTTCAATTTTTGTAAAATATATTAATATAAATATAGATTTTTATAATTATATTCATTCGAACTTAGTAAAAATTGAATATATATAATAGAATTTAGAACTTTAAATTTGTATTATTGTAAGTTTGTAACACCGATGTTAATACTAAAATTTAATGTGTCATTAATGTACATTATAATGCAATTAGTGTAGTGTAGTATTTAATTATATGAATTACTAAATATAGTAACATGTGTAAGTTTAAAAAATTAAGTCGATCTATTTATAAAAGTGCCAAATGCATTATATATAGTTATAGATATAATTTATATATTATAGATTAGAGGGGATGATCATACTTCATCATCTTTCATATCAGCGTCACGTCAGCTTTCTCATTCCTATCACTTTTCCTCACTGCATCTCATTTTTCACCTGTAATAGTCATACTATTATCTCAACTTTCATTAAAATACTCACTTTATATAAATATACCCCACACACACTCACACCAAATAAAAAAACAGTAAAATATCCTTTTTATGCACAAGAACCAAGAGGTGACCGAGTCACCTCAATTTGTCTCTTTTTTTGTATCTCACATGTGAAGATGGACTAAGGGAGTGAGGGTGGCGAGTGAGGTGAGGTTTTGATGTGAGGGGTCACACCCATTTCGTCTAGTTTAACATAACTCAAAACATGATGTTTAGAAGATGCGGTGTACATGATAAAAACATGACGTCTTTTAATGCATAAAAGAGTAATTATATGACTAGTGATAATGGTGACCGATATCATCATTGCTTACTTAACATTATGTTAGTTTCTCTCTCTTCAACCAACAACACTACTAACGTAGTGTAACAACGCAACGAACATCACCACAAAAGCATACCCCACTTGAACACAAATATACTTCAAAAAAACCAAAATCAAACACACACAACAACAATAGGTTCCACAAATCGGTCATCTCCCCCCAAGGCACCTAACGCGTGTCTTGCTTCGATGTGTGTAATAAGTAGCATGCGTCATGAACGTATCCACCTACGCAGAAGACTTGTTTTGTGTTTTTTGTTACCACTAGCCTAATTTGGTTAGAAGTTTAAACTCGCTACTGGCCGGTACAACATAATATCGCATTACCAAGTTTGGTAACCATTTGTCTATTTCGTGGTGGATTATTGTGAAAGGCCACTTAAATGTGGACTTCTTCTCTACATGTTTTATATCTTGATCCCACAATATTTCCTTTTCTTCATAAAAAATAACTACCAAAAGTTGCGCGCGAAAACAAAACAAAGACTTTAATTGGATAATGCTCGATGAAAGTCATCATTTGTTAAATCTATACATAACAGTTGTATGGTTGAATTTTATGCATCATCTCACATTCACATGTCAAATCGCCCCAATGTCTTATTCTTGTAGATCTGCTATCCTCTTGTTTAATGCTACCTTCTCAAATCTCAACTACAAGAAATAGGGATGAGCATGGTACCGGTTCCGTACCGATCCCGTACTGAATTAGTGGTACTGATTTTTTCTCGAGCATAAATAGTGGTACCGGTACCGTACCGAACAGGATTCAGATACCGGTACCGGTACCGGTTTCGGTACCGGTACCGGGAAATCGGGTTTTTCCCGTTTTTATTCGGGAATTTCCCGATTTGATACCGGTCCCGTACCGAATTAGTGGTCCTGATTTTTTTTCCACCTTATTTCGTAGTCCCGGTACCGTACCGTATATCGAGAACGGTACCGTTTCGGTACGGTACCGGTACGGTTCCGGGATTCGAGTCGAAATGCTCATCCTTAACAAGAAATCGTGTTTTAATAATATTTTTTCCGAGTTTGTAATTTTGTATATGCTTTCTAAAATAGAACATGAGATTGTGTAAGTATTTACATTTGCTAACGATTAAATGATCTCTGATTTTTATGAAATAAAATATATTTGATGAAAAGTTATTACACTTTATTTGTATTTTTATGTAAAAATTGTGTAGCTATAACTTTTATTTATTTAGTTCTTATACAAAATTAGGTGAGAGGATAAACTTAAGCAACACATGAAAGAATTTCTCTTGTTTGAGGACACGACCTCAAAAAGAAATGCGTGGAGAGATATGATTAGAATTTGCGGGTAGTTTGGGCTAGGTTGTTCGTGGGCGTGAGATTGTTGTTTGTGTTTAGGCTTTATAGGTGTCTCTTTGTTGCCTTGCCCCTTGCATGTTAGATTCAGAGCCCCTTAGTTTACTCCCTTTAGGCTTTAGGCATTTAGTTGCCTCTCTTGTTCCTTTTGCTTTGCCTTAGTTTTAGGCCCCATAGCGTTGCCTTGCTTACATCTTTGTTGCTTTCTCTGGCCATGGTCTGGTTTTCCTTTTGCCCCATTTTCTTTCCCTGTGTTTTTTTTATGCTTTTGTTCTTGTTTGCTTTGCTCGTGTCCCCTTGTCGTTTTTGCGCATTATTTTTTTCTCTAGGTTTCTTGCTGCATGTGACTATTTATGTTTATGCCTTGGTTTTCTGCTTATCTGCTTTGTATGCTTGTTTTTTCCTTTCTTTTTTCTGGATTCCTTGTGACGTTTGTTAATTTATATTCTTTTGATAGTTTTCTGCCTATCGCTCTGTTTACTTGTATGCTTGTTTTTTTCTCTTTGTTTTTTTGGCTGATTTCTCTTTATTTATGTACGTACACCTTTGTTTCAGGGTGGGGCTCATTTCTCTTGTTATTGCTCATTTTCACATATGTACTTTTTTTTTATGAGCACTCTCACCGCACACACTTGCCGAATGTCTTTCTGGAAGCAGTTTCCTCACTCCTGGGTTTATCTTTGTGTAGGGGTAAGATCTATCTACATTCTACCTCCCCTGGTGGGATTGGGTATGCTGTTGTTATTGTTCTTATACCAAAAATAGTAGCGCTATTACAGATAAAACACATTAGCAATATGTAAAGCTTATTCAACTAGGCTTTGTGAAACCCACAAACATTTAAGAGAAATGTTATACTCACACAAACTTTACAAAAACTTTATCACATGCCAATGTGGCAAATGAGGTGCACCAATCAAATTGTATTATATTTTCTCTTTCTTATTTTCACTCTTCATAGTTAAATGACACGTGTAAATGTGAGAAATCTTTTGTAGTTTGAATGAGACTAGCATTCCAACATTTAGATACAAGTTTTTGGTTTAGCTATTCGTATATTTTTCATTAGTTGAACATATGGGTAAATGTACCTCTTATCTCAACTATTTTTTCAAAGTTTGAACGATCGGTGATAATATATGGTGATAATATATAGTATATGGCTAGTGATAGTAACCGGCCATTGTGTCATTTTAGATGAGCAAAAGTATTATTAGAGAGGTGGGTGCAGTGGGCATCTATAAGTTTTATAGGCGTCGTCATTTTAGTATCTACCCTATAAAACCACTATAACACAAACAACTTTCTCAGCTATAACTGTTATAGGCGTCAGTGGAACACTGGATCTCAATTTTGTTTTTCCTTTTTGTTTTCTTTTAAAATAAACACATTTCATTAAACTAAAATAAGATTACAATACATTATGACATTTTGATAAAAATAAAAGTACAATACATAAAAAAACTACATTTCGCCTTGTTGTTGTTGTCGTTGTCGCTGCCAAAGATGATCCACAAAATCAAGTCGAATGTTGTTATGCATATTTTGTCACGTAATTCCTTTTGTTTCTTTAGGTGTCTGTCGCATCTCTCGACCTATGTACGTTGCATATTGGCTACGGGACTCACATATATCTCATTAAATTCACTTATTTAGAAATTAGAATCTTTTAATCTTTAATATCGTGCTATGCAATATGATGCAACAATACATAATCTTACGTATTTTGCTCACCTGGTAAGCACATGCGGGTTGTGCTATAATCCTCCAACGACCCTAAAGGACACCAAAGCCTATTCCACATATTTTCTTGCACTTTCTTCTGTCCTCTTAAAATTTAAAATAACTTGGTTTCGTACGATCGTATATGATTTGACAAAAGTAGCCCAAGTGAGATAAATATCGTCAGCTAGGTAATATCCTTTGTTGTGTATTTTACCATTCATCGTAACGGGGTCTTGGGAGCTACATTGTTAATGAGGTCATTAAACAAATTTGAATGATATAGAACATTTAGGTCGTTATTGGAACCCGCTATACCAAAAAAATCATGTCAAATCCACAAATCTTGTGATGCAATTTCTTCAAGCATTATTGTCGGATATTTGTGATCCCCCCCCCCCCCCCCGGTTTAAATTGCGCATTGTAAGAATTCAAACAATTCTCCAACTCCCAATGCATACAATCTATAATACCAAGCATACCCGGGAACCTATGATAATTTTCGTGTTTTTCATATTATTCAAAATATCACTGTGTGAGGGTTTTCTTGAATACTCCTCCGAGTATAAATCTGATATACATTGGTAAAATTGTCTAAACTATTACAACTACAATGTTCACCAATTTGTAAATATTCAACTAAAGCATCAGGTGTTGTCCCGTACGCCAATTGGTGTATAGCAGACGTGCATTTCATATATGACTAATACTCGTTTTCTTATCGGCATTTTGCCAGGATCTAGAAAATAAAAAATGCTCGGGAATATATTCAGGTTATAGTTAATTATACCTTCGACTATTTCTAATAATAGTTTTCGACTTATTCAGAACAATCACCTAAAATTTCTTTCGGGGTATTTTGTACAAGTGGCAAAACGAGTGGGTCGGGGGTGCACGGGCAACGGGCCAAACAGGAACGAGTTTAAACGGGTACGGGCCAAACGGGCTCATGTTATACGAATTTCTTTAGAAAAGATCTAAAAAAAATAATAAATAAATAAATAAAATAAAATCCTAAAACGTAAAATCTCATTTATATTTAAATAACTAAATATATTGCGAATCACACGTCTGTATTGAATGAACAAAAAAGATATTTTTGTATAAAAACTATAAATCAACATGACTAGATGCATTTCTCACGGTTATTTCATAGTTTCTCATGTTAAGAATTTCTCATTTAATCGTGATTCTCATAAAAACAATGAATATCTATATTTTAACAAAAATCGTTTTAAACTTGCTTCTTATTAATTTATTATCTATATCGTAACATTACAAGTAAATTTAAATTAAATGGTTCATTCTTTGTTCTTCCCGTGGAACACAAAATGAGAATGACATGTAAGATTGTAAGCTACAAAAATTTGGATTTTTTTTTCTTAAAAGTATAAAAGCTCGTGTGTTTTATAAATGGGTTTAGGCATAGATATAGGTTTGATGGAAAATATTAAAGAGGGGTTTGAGTCATCTAAAAACTGTTTGGTTTAAGAATTTGGATTCTAAAAGTTAAATACTTATAAGTTATAAAAGCAAAACGAAAAAAAAAAAAATGTGGGTTGAAAAAGAAAGAATGCCCACCTTCACTAGCAGAGAAACAAAACCAGTCAAGTCCAGTGGGATTTGTGTAAGCCACATTAACAAACAACTCCTACTTTAATGCCTATTTCTAAAAGTTAATGATGCATAACAAACACACTATAAGATGTCGTATTTCCATCTTTAAGTGAATTATTTGTATTTTTCCGTCAACCTAGCAACTCAATCAAACTAGCACTCCATGTGAAATGATCATACCTTTTTAAGGCTTACATTATTTGCTTTTTTTAAGTGAATTATTTGTACTTTTCCTTTATCGTGATCATGCCTTTTCAACCAGAGACATGCAAAACACGACATGTCTGTCAACAACTAAATTCCGAACAAAATTTATGTCTATCTCAATATACTTTGTGCGCTGATGTTGCACGGGTTTAGAAGACAAATAAACCGTACTAACATGATTACAATAGACAAGTGTAGCGAAAGACAATGTCATGTGAACTTCACGTAAAAGATTACGCAACAAGTCTCGGCAACTGCATTGGCAACACCACGGTACTCAGCCTTAGCACTGGAATGAGAAAGTGTAACCAGACGCTTAGAGGACCGGAAGAGAAGATTGTTTCCAAGAAAGAAATAATTACACAGAAATAGACCACCTAGTAGTAGGGCAACCAACCCAATCAACATCAGAATATGCAACTAAAGAAGATGTAGAAGCAAAAAACAACTATAAACCATAACCCATAGTGTCGCGAACATAGCGTAAAATCTACTTGAAAGCAGAAAAATGAGGCTCCCGGATCATGCATAAATAAACATACCTATTGTACCGCATAAGAAATATCTGCACGAGTAAAAGTAAGATACTGGAGAGCACATGTGAGACTAAGATACAAAGTTGGATCCTCAAATGGGTCACATCAGCACCTAACTTAAAATCAATATAAATCAGTGTATGACAAGGATTGTAGTTGAGCATATTCGCAACTGATGAAGAGAAGCAATAATACGTTGTAACATTGCTGCAGAGCAGGCAGTCAACACAATATCATCAACATATAATAATAAATAAGCAATATCAGTCTCACTCCTATAGATAAATAAATAAGAGTCATAACGATTATGAGAAAATCCAACACGAGTAGCATAGCTTGAAAATCTCTGAAGCCAGGCCCGAGGAGCCTGCTTCAGATCACAAAGAGACCTCTGTGGAAGATAAACATGATCAAGATGTTGTGGATCTCGAAAAATAGATGGTTGAAGTATATAAACAATCTCAGACAAACTACCATGAAGAAATGCATTCTTGACATCAAGCTGATGAACATACCAATGTCGAGAAACTGCAAGACTAAAAACGAGACGAATAGTGGTCGGTTTAACAGCTGGGCTAAAAGTCTCATTAACATCACACCAAACTACTGTGAACTACCATTGGCCACAAGACGAGCCTCGTAGTGTCCACAAAAATGTTACATTCTTCATCATTCATCAACATCCACTAAAGTATTATATGAATGTACGATGCACTTATCATATATTATACATACATTGATAGCGTATCATTATTAGTGGCCCAAGGCCCACTAGTCATACACTCGGATCAAACCCAACATAGTTCGCGAAGTCAGCACTAACTAGAACAACATAAACTCGGAATGAATTAAGTGTGACGGGGAGGCGGCTTGGGCATAGTGCCAAGCCAAACTAGGCCTGGCAACTCTTCTCAGGCAGCATAGTATATGCGCAAAGCGATAACTGTTACAACTGTCGCTAACGGTTAAGACGTACGAGCCTGGCATAGCATAGTGGGGAATACACGATCAGCAAAACAGGAGAGCAGAGCACTCTCCTGTACGAGCCCAAGGACGCATGACATCTTTCCTCCTTGTTTGCTCTCGGATGATCAACCTTTAGCACCCTGGCAGCCTGTTGAGGCAACATGATCAAGATCTCTTTATATTTTAATAATGACAAATAAACCATCGAAACCCATAAAATAACAAACGTTAGCCAAAATTCCCCGATTCACATGTCTGCTCCTGGCGCGCCTCCCACGCGTCAACGCGTGGGTAACGCGCCAGGCGTCTGTGAATTTCGGGACGAAATTTGAAAGTCGGCTTTCCTCTTACCCTACAAATGTGGATCTTTCAATACAGGTATGAATATGCTATGTGCTTAATTCAGAACACTCGAAACGAGTTTTGGGATTAGAGAGATCCAACTTTTAAAGCACCTATTTTACGAAAAACTCCAACTCATGTTTTCTAGCTATCGCCACTAGCCAAGGCCTTTCTAAACTTAGGGAGCTTATATATTTCACGTAACATCACGTGAAAGCATCCATATGCTCATATCCCGTGCTTACGTCTTCTCTAATTACGTAACGGGTTTACTCCTTTATTGGTCAAACTAAGTCAAAGGTCATTTTGCGTAAACGCATCCTTTCCCACTTGGGTTATGCTTTACATTAAGGCAAAGCACTTAACTTGTTTGAACCAAGGTATTAGTTGAGAACGTCGAGTCGTGGGAAGTCACGAGATATGAAACTATGGATTCTCGACGTTGTGTTACTTGAACTAATAAGTCACTTATGATTTTCTCAACTTATAATCTTAATTGTCTAAACCTTTTTCTCTTAATGACAATAAGATTACTTTCTTCTTAATTACTTTTCTTAATTATCTTCTTCATCAAAATACCATTTAACCCAAAACCATCAAACCCAATACCACCAAATCTCCCACAATCCTTCCCAAATATCCTCCTCCAACATTCCCTTACACCACTTACACAAAGAGTACTCTTGTCCCCTACACACTTTGATCCTAGCCATTCATTTCAAATCCAACTCATCTCAACCATCCATTCCCTTACAACATCACATCTCTTATATTCCTTACACATCTTCAATCTCAACCATTCAATTCAAATTAAACACATCTCAACCATCCATCCAACCTCTTCTCTATTTCACCACATGTGTTTAATCACAACCATCCATTTCAAACATAAAACAATCTCAACCATTGATTCACCTTCCTCCCCAAGCAAAAAGGCTCCTTTGATCTCCACCATCCGTGTCAAATCAAAACCATCCATTTCAAACTAAACTCATCTCAATCCTTCATCCAACATTTTCCCCCAAGCAAAGGAATATACCTTTGGAATATTCCCTTCTTAACCCAAGTATGGTTCACCTCTTCCAACCATGGTTAGTTCTCAACACTTAACCCTAACCTAACCTTGGTTAACCTAGCCAACATACAACCTAACCCAACTCTGGTTACCTCTCTACACCCAACCATGGTTAACTCTTAACCACACCAAGGATGGAACATTCCCTTGGGCAAACCTTTCTATACCTAACCATGGTTAACCTCTAAACCTTTAACCTAACCATTGTTAAACCTTAACCCTTCCCTTGAGGAATATCCCATGGCATATTCTCTTCTCTATTATGCCATGTGAGGAATACCATTTCTACCCCTACCAAACTACCTTTTCTACTCTTTTACCCTTGGTATTTGGTTTTCTTATAAACACTTCACAAATGATTTTCCAAATTTGTTATTTGAGTTGGTAAACCTTAGATTGATTAATGTTAAGGTTTAGTGTGAAGTACAATTGGGGGTTTAGCAAGGTAAGGCATTTATAATGCCAAACACCCAAAGCCTCAGGAATATTTTTCCTGGGTGTCTGGAGCGCCTCCCACGCGTCAACGCGTGGGTGACACGCCGACCTCGGTAAAATATTCCCAAGTTTGGGTTTTGCCTATAAATACCATGCCTTGCCTCTTGTATTCCTCACCCCTTGCCATTACTCTTTCTCTCTACATTCTTTCTCTCTAATCCTCTAATTCTATCTCTTGTGTTCTTAGTTAAACACACTAACATCTTTGAAAGAACACATCTCATTACAAGGGAAGAATCACAAGAACCTAATCCACTCTTGTGATTGTGTCGAGGGTCTTCTTATCTTTACCCTTTCTACTGCAATCGAGTCTCTAGGTTAGGTTAGGGCTTGATTGAACAAACATTCATTCATTCATTCAATTGTTTGTAAGGGAAATCTTGTGTCTTTGTGACCAAGCCTAGATCATTGGGGATCTAGTTGGGGTTTGATACTTCCGGGTGGAAGTTTTGGTTGTGGTCTAGGTGACCAAGTGTAAGTCGAATCACGAGATTCTTTAGGGTGGTTTCAGAGGGCGGAATACCGTGGGAGTAACTCCTTCTTTATGAGCATCGATATTGGCGAATATCGGTGGAGTGAATTGTAACGGTTTGTAGTCCACCGAAAGGATTATACTAGTGTAATAGTATCGGTGTCGTGGATTCGTAACTGGACGTACGGATGGTATAAACCCCCCATCCCGAACCAGTATATATCGTGGTGTCTCTTTACATGCTTTATATACATTGGTTGTGATTGTGGTTGTTGGATTTATTATACAACCACTTGGTGCTATCTTTGTCTTAAAGTTTTTTAAACATCTAAAAAGCCGAAGAAATCGTATTCACCCCCCCCCCCCCCTCTACGGTTCTACACAGCCGTTGATCACTCCTGAAGGGTTTATCTCTAAACCCTACAAGGCTTTCTATAAAAGGAGAGAAACACACACTATCACACAAGTTTTCACACACTTGGGCAAATACTGCCTCACAACAGTGCAACATGGTTCTTGTTTAAGTGTTACCCGAGCTTCTTGATCTATATCAATCTCGTCGGGTCCTTACCGTTCTACACGGGAAACCAAACAATAACACCATTCACATCCCATCTCTAAACCGATTTACTTATTATACGTAAATATACACAGTTTCTTCTTTTGGAATCTTGTCACCTTTTTTAGTAGCATCGGTCACAGAAGAGGGAAGATGTAGAACTGTTATGGATAATCATATCATAAGTAATTATGTATCCTGCCATCAAATCTTTGTTTACTTATCTCACTTTTTAGTTTTTATAATCGATGATGTATATATTGTTACAGTAAGGTGAGTGCTCGTGCATAGTGTGATTAAATGTGTTGTGTATGAAGTAAATAAATATTTTTTATTGGGTCAAATTTTAAACTTATAAGTAGTTATGGGAAAATGTACATGGATAAGTATTAGAAGTAATAGAAAATAAGCATAAAATTGATATTTTATTAAATTATTTTTTTAATGATTTATCTCGGTAAAATAAGAATAATAATATTCACAATTCTCACTTTAAGATTTTTAAGAAAATATGAGATAAAATACATGAGACAACTAAACATAAGACAAACGTTCTTTATAGAATGCATTTTCTTTAAAGAACCAATGTTTTAATCTGAGTCATCCATTATCTTTCATCTAATGGTCTTGATTTAATCACTTATTTAACTAATTAACTAGCGGAGGGGTATTTTTGTAAGTACACACTCAAAAATAATACACCCCGTTAGGGGTCAGTTGCACTTCTTCACTTTTTCACTTGCATCTCTCCCCCACCAACAACTTTACCATTCCCCCAATTCAAACCCTAACTTTTTCTATCAAAATTTCGCAAAATTAACCAAAAATCTTCGAAATAACGGACCTACGAGATGAAGTAGCAGTATCTAAAGGTCAACCGTTGGCTGAATCGTCTTCATATACACCTACTTCTTCTCTTGTAGATTATATAACATGGTGTCTTTGTTTCTTTAGGCCATATAGAATGAGTTTATCCTCATACATTTTAAATCGTTATCGGTAATGCTCTTACTAGAAACAAAGCAGAATAAGATTAAGGAATTCAAAAATGGCTATGTAATCTTTACTAGACATGCAAATGCTCTATCTTATATCAACCAATACTGAAATGTTGAAATATATACAAGTGTTAGGTGGTATATACATGTTTGAGTTTATATGATAAGCGGTTACTTAATACGTTTGCATGAGACATAGAACATATCAAAATCTTAATATGATATAATGTTAAGGGCTTTTGACGTTTGACCCACGTTAACAATCATTTTAAATGTTTAACTTTCATAATTTCATTGCTTAGTGATTTGTGACAGGATTCTCAAGTCTCATGCTGTTGTGTTTTACAGGTAAGAACATGTGACATCTGTTACATCTTCGTCAAGAAAATTGACGCATTTTATGATAATGACACTTATTTCCCTGAGTGAGGATAGGTTAGTGAAAATTTCGTGGTCCTTTCGTTGATTTCAGATAATTAGTTTATGGATGTTTGGATTTGTGCTTTGGAACTGATAATGTGAATTAGCCGTTTTCTTATTGTTTGGATTAATAGACTATACTTTTGTTTGTCTTATTATTTAGGGTCAAATAATCGTTATATTTAGGCTATACAACTTAGTTGCGAGTGACCATGATTTTATGACCAATCATATTTATTTATACCTCAACGTGTAAATTGCCTTGCTGCGATTACACTTTGCAGTTGAAAAAGTGATCTCCTATGAACTCTTCCGGTTAGCCGCTTCCCCATTGAACAATTATTTGATTAGTTCCGTGACCGATTTCTTTCCATGTAATGCTTTCTAAAAGCCCACAAGACTTGTATTCAAATAGCTGCTGTATTTTTGACTTTGTGTTTGTTTAGCTTGCATTATGGTGCAAAAAAAGTTGTTTTTGGTGTCGTTGGCTGAAACAAGTTTGAGTTGATTTTGTAAATCCTCTTCAGGTGCACAAAGAAATTTAAAGGGGCGTTCAAGCTATGATTGTTGGGATAAATGTAATTGCGCATCTTACTATTTTTAGCATTTGCCACCCTTGCATTATCCTAAATTCTTAAGAGAGCTCCGAGTCGAATCCTCTTTTTATATGGCTCAAGCCAAAACATCTTTTTTAGGATTTATCATTTTATTGTATTTTATTTTTATATTTTCAAACTAACTAATTTTCATTCATTAAAATAAAAATACAAATTTAAAAAAAAAAAAAAAAAAAAAAAAAAAAAAAGATCGAACAAAAATTTTACAAAAAAAAATAATAATAATAAAAAAAAAAAATAACGTAGATGACTACAAATCACGTCCATATTTTTGTCGGATTTTTTTTCGCCTTTCGGGTTTCTTGGGTTTCTTGTGGTGGTTGTGGAGGTAGTGGTGGTTATGTTTGTTATTGTGAAAAGAATTGTGGTGGATGTTGTTGAAGTTGTTAAAGTAGTTATTGTTGTTGACGGTAATATTGTTTGCGTGTATGTTCTGTTGGTTTTGTGTGCAAAGGATTAACATAAACTTATATTTGCGCTAAACTGCGAGACAATGGCGTCACACACATATAACACGGAACTTCTGATTAGTATATATATACGACATACTTATAAAACTTTAAATAGTTTACCATCTTGAATAGCTTAATACAACATATAAACTTTTTTAGAATTAGAATAGTATGTGGTTTGGCCAAATTGCATGTTTCTTCCATTTGGGTTGCACTTTTCGTCCATGTTCAAAGTAAAATGCCTTTATCAAAAACTGCAACCCACAATTCATTCAGAGACGATGTCCGCACTTTCGAAAAATTAAAGATGAACCTACAATTTGGTCATGAATGAATTTTGCAATTTACTATAAAAATTAGGGGTGAGCAAACAAAACCGAAAAAACCGAAACCGAACCGAAAACCGAAAAAACCGAACCGAAAAAACCGACCGAAACTAAAAACCGATGGTTCGGTTTTTAATTTTTCAAAAACCGAAATATACGGTTCGGTTTCGGTTTTCGTCCAAAAACCGAACCGTAAAAACCGAACCGAACCGATTTTATTATATAATAATATATAATTAATATAATATAAATAAATAACTAAATAAATCAAATTTATAAGTTTATATTCATTTTGTGGATAGATATATAATATATTTATCTTAACTTTTATATTTATATGCGTGTTTGTCGTGTCGTGTGTTTACTTGAGAATATATCAATAAATATATAACGATGATCATACTATATGTATGTTTCTTTACATTTGTGTATCTCATCTATATGTGTGTAATTATAGAATTATGTAATAAACATTATTATGCTTACATTGACAAAAAAATAAATAAAAAAAATAAATAAGAATAACCAATTTTCTATGTAATACAAGTTTATTGGTATAAATTTGTCATGCCCAAATATAAATGGTTAGAAACCGAAAAAACCGAAAAACCGAACCGAAACCGACGAAAAACCGAAAAAACCGAACCGCCAAAAACCGAACGGTTTCGGTTTCGGGTTCTATAAAAACCGAAAATTTCGGTTCGGTTTCGGTTTTAGCCAAAAACCGACCCAAACCGAACCGTGCACACCCCTAATAAAAATAATAGAAAAAATAATGGCTACTACCCAAATATATATATTCTTCTAAAAATATAAACTTTAAAAAGAAAAAGAAAGGAAAGAGAGAGGTGGTGGGAGTAAACTATATGATGATAATCAAGATGGTTTTGTTCTTGTAACCCCTCTCTTAATCACCTACTCTCTTCACAAAATCTCTCTTACAAATTATCAATTAATTATTATTATATGCAGTGCTCATAATTTCATAACAAAACAGCTCATACCCATTATTAATAACAATAATAATGCCATTAATGTTTTTAATAGCGGTTTTTCCGATCTGGTCATTGCCGGAGATTTGAATTTTCCGATGAGTTTGCCGGCGAGTATTATTTATTTTATTAAATTATTAAATCCATTTCATGGAGTTCAAGATTTCTTATAATCTTTTTCCTGCAAGAAAACTGTGGACTGAGTTATTACTTTTTCAGGTATATAAAAATTAACTAGTATTTTTTTTTTTTTTTTAATAGTTTTTTAAGTTTTTGTTTTGTGGGTATTGTTGTTAGTGAGATATTATATATGGGTTTTAAGTTTAGTTGCATATTAGTTACAAAAATGGGGGAATTGCATATATACCCACTAAAACTTAAAAATTTGCATATTTCCCCAAAATACAAGTTTTCAATGCACGTTGTACAATGCAACTTAAGCATGTTTTGGGTATATATGCAAATATGAAAGTTTTAGTGGGTAAATATGCAATTGCCCCAAAAACTAAAAAAATTGAAGCTTTATTAAAATCTTGAATTAATTTGAGATAGAACTGTGCTTTGAATGTTATGAAAAATGCTAAATTTAGCATCTTTTTGGGTATTCAGTTGTTTGGGATTGCTTATTGGAACTGTTTTTGTCTTTATTGTGTTTTGGTGCTACAAATAAGCAGTTTTGAGGGTGTTTCAGATTTGTGAATATAAGCACTTTTGGTTAAATTTAGTATAGATTCTAGAATTATCCAATTAAGTGTCACATCACATATGTATGAATATAAGCGCGTACGTGTTGGTTTGTGTTGTACAGATTCTTTTAGTGTTAGTGTTTCTTGATACGAGTCAAGCAAAGTTTGGGGATAAAGAGTTAAGGCCGCGGAGAGTGGAAACTGGTGAAAATATTAGAACGCATTCGTGCATTCATGATCAGATAATTGAACAGAGGAGGAAGAGACCTGGAAACAAGGTGTTTTCGGTTACACCGCAGGTTTATTATGGTTCAGGTAGTTCGGGTCGTCTTCGCCGCAAAGGAAGAGAATTATTGGGAGCTTTTACATATTCGAGTTTTATGAAGGATGTGAAACTACCCATAAGAATTTATTTGAATTATGATGCTGTCGGTCACTCACACGATAGGGATTGTAGGAACGTTGGAGAAATTGTTAAGGTGAGGATACATTGATACTCTGCTTCTTGTTTGCTTGAAGTTATTGCGGTTTATGATTTACTTGTTTTCAGGTAGGTGAGCCTCCTGCGGGTTCTGATTTGCGGAGGTTCTTGTGTAATCCTCTCAATGATCCGCCAATATATGGTGATTGCTGGTATAATTGCACTTTGGATGATATAACCGGGGATGACAAAAGACGTCGTCTTCAAAAGGTTTGTCGTTGTTTCTTGTTTAAGTTTTATTGTGGTTTGATACTATTGGATGTTTGGATGTGCGTTTTAAAAATGTTCAATAATTAATTTGTAATATTTGGGTGACATAGCTCCATGCCTCTAATTATGATTAAAAGATTAATTTGAACTCAAATGATCAGTTTGATACTAGGCTACTAGCTCTAGCAATTCTGATTATCAAAGGATAGACAATTTACCTGGATTCGTGTTTAGAACTAATTATCTGATTATTGCGATTTTAAGCTGCAAAAATCTGCGTTTGATATTTGATCATATTATTATTGTTGTCAAATACTCCGTAATCACTGTCATACCAGCTGGAACAAAACTGAATGTGTAACAGTAAGTTAGTCTTAGACTATCTATTACTAATGACTTCGGTAAATCACATTCAGCACACACATTTAAACAGACTCTATTTCACATCATCACTTGTAAGACGCGCATCCAAACCTCCCTATACTAAAGTTTTGTGGATGAGTGAAGATCATAAGGTTGTTATTAGGTTTGTGTATTATTTTGTGGTTAAAGCTTGAAATATAAATATTCTTTTCGTATATTTGAGAACACAGGCTCTAGGGCAGACAGCAGAATGGTTTAAAAGTGCTTTGGCAGTTGAACGTGTAAGAGGAAACCTGAGGCTGAGTGGTTACTCTGCTTGTGGACAAGATGGCGGTGTTCAGCTTCCACGTGAATACGTAGAAGGTAACAAAATAAGCAATTATATCAGAGGGTGGGGGGCTGGCTAAGCTAATTTAAGCAGCTTATCAGCTCATTGTGTATCCATATCACATTAAGCTGTCTAGAGTGTTTGCATGCACCCAAACACTTAAGCTTATTACCTTTCTTACTCAGTTTTTGATAAGCTCCTCCCCACTAGCTGTTTTGCTGATTCTTTCTTGAGTTTTGACAAGTCATTTTACCATTACTAACTTTGATACCATATAAGCTTACCCAGCATTATCTCCTGCATTTTGTTCTGATAATGTACATGTTAATAAGCTTATTTGTAAGCAAGGTTAAGCTATTAATACAAGCTTAGCCAAACATATCTGACTTGCTACAATCTATACTAATTCTTTATCTATTTGTAACTTCCTAGAGGGAGTTGCTGATGCAGATTTGGTTCTTTTGGTGACTACAAGACCCACGACAGGCAACACCCTGGCATGGGCAGTAGCATGTGAACGTGATCAATGGGGCCGTGCCATTGCTGGTAATGATTCTAGTTTCTGGTCCATTATACTTGTTAGGTGTTTGAGCAATAGATTCTTGTTGCCTGAATCTAATTGTCGGATTGCAGGACACGTGAATGTTGCTCCTCGTCACTTGACAGCAGAAGCAGAAACATTACTTTCAGCTACCCTCATACATGAAGTGAGTATGATATCCATTGTGTAATAAGTTGAGTATCTTAGAGGCTTTTAATAATGTTTCTGACAAGTTCGGGGTTCACAGGTTATTCACGTTCTTGGATTTGACCCTCACGCATTCACACATTTTAGAGATGAGAGAAAAAGGCGACGTAGTCAGGTCACTAGACAAATAAACTTTATAATTAGAGTAGAAAGAGCATCATATCACTTTACTGGTGCATCAACTTAAATAAACTTTATCCTGATATAAATGCTTTAACCATGGTTTTCTTTTCTATTCAGGTCACCAGACAAATTATGGATGAAAAGCTTGGAAGGATGGTAACTCGTGTGGTTCTTCCACGTGTTGTCATGCATTCACGCTATCATTACGGGGTACTTTTTGCCTTCACATTAACAAGAATTTTTAATTACACATAACTGAACACAGTCTAACATTTTTAAGCTGTTTTTTTGTTAGGCATTTTCCGATAATTTCACTGGTTTAGAATTGGAGGATGGTGGAGGGCGTGGAACATCAGGTTTGTGAATATCTTATCCGATATTTAAACTTTATTAACTTTAAGGCATATCCAGCTCATCAAAAAGTGGGTTCATGTGATAATATAGCAAAAGGCAGTCTTTGATAATCTAAATGTGTAAATATGTGTCAGGATCTCACTGGGAGAAGAGACTTTTGATGAATGAGATAATGACGGGTTCAGTTGATACAAGATCTGTAGTTTCAAAGATGACATTAGCTTTGCTAGAAGATAGTGGCTGGTATGAGGCTAATTATAGCATGGCGGACCGTCTAGATTGGGGCCACAACCAAGGGACCGAATTTGTTACCACCCCTTGCAACCTTTGGAAAGGGGCATATCATTGCAACACAACACAACTTTCAGGGTGTACATATAACAGGGAGGCCGAGGGTTATTGTCCAATTGTAAATTATAGTGGGGACCTTCCTAATTGGGCCCGTTATTTTCCACAGGCTAATAAAGGTCAGATCTTTAGTGTCATAGACATCATTATATGGATGCTGATTATTTGATCCTAAAAGTTTAACTTTTTTACTTTCTGGTTCTTGGTCAATGCAGGTGGACAGTCGTTGTTGGCTGATTATTGCACATATTATGTAGCTTATTCTGATGGTTCGTGTATAGATACTAATAGTGCACGGATGCCTGATAGAATGTTGGGGGAAGTTCGTGGAAGTAGCTCGAGGTGAAAATTAAAATATAATTATGCAATTTCATTATGGGTGCTGTAAAGTAGTTAAAATTTTCAAATGACCATTATTTTTAATTTTCTTATATAGGTGTATGGCATCTTCATTAGTACGTAATGGGTTTGTTAGGGGTTCGATGACCCAAGGAAATGGTTGTTACCGGCATAGGTGCATCAACATGACTTTGGAGGTGTGTTCTTAAAGTTAATGCAAACCCTTTTATATAAATTTTTGAATATTCAAAGAATCTTCGATCTTGTTTCTACAGGTTGCCGTTGATAACATTTGGAAAGCATGCCCCGAGGCTGGTGGACCTGTTCAGTTTCCTGGATTTAATGGTAATTTTCTTGGCAAATTAGATAAAATTGTCAAAAAAAAAATCTTATTTCTTCAATCACAAGATTTTGATTTTTGGTATAATGTATGAAACTATAGGTGAGTTGATCTGCCCTGCACATCATGAACTCTGTAGTGTGAACCCTCCATTCATGTCCCGTCAATGCCCCAACTCGTGCAGTTCAAACGGCGATTGTATTTATGGAAAGTGTCTTTGCTTTCTTGGATTTGACGGCCATGATTGTAGCAAACGTAAGATCTTTTTGCCTTACTTTACACAAATAATATTGATGTACTATTCTTAAGATTCTTCATGGATATATTGTTTTCAGGGTCTTGCCCCAGCAACTGTAATAGAAATGGGAAGTGCCTTAAGAACGGTATTTGTGAATGCGCTAAGGGATTCACTGGGATTGATTGCTCAACTGGTGAGATAATTTGTTTGATTTCTGTTTTTAAAATATGTGTCAAGTCAAATGTTGAACTTTTCTTTCGAGGAGGAGAGTCTTATTAATTGGAAAAAACTCTAAAAGACGATGTTATATTGGATGGTTTTGCAGCGGTTTGTGATGAACAATGCAGTCTTCATGGTGGGGTTTGTGATAACGGGGTGTGTGAATTCCGATGCTCTGATTATGCAGGCTACACATGTCAAAACAGTTCGTTGATTCTTGATAATCTTTCCATCTGCAAGGATGTTTTAATTAATGATGTTGGTGGGCAACACTGTGCACCGAGTGAATCAAGCATCTTGAGGCAGTTGGAGGATGTTGTGGTGATGCCTAATTATCACCGCCTGTACCCAAGTGGGGCTAGAAAGATTCTCAATATGTTTATAGGCAGAAACTGTGATAAAGCGGCCAAGCGACTTGCATGTTGGGTAATATTCTATATCCATATATGCTTTTCTCCTAGTATCTTCCACTTCTTAGTTAAAACACAAAAACTGACCACCTTACCCGTGCAATTATGAGAGGTAAGAATGACTTATTTATATGATATGGATATGCAAACAATGGGTAAGGTGGTCTTTTTGCGGTTCATGGCAGAAAAGATTTGTGGTTTTTGCTTTTGCTTAGCAAGTTCTCGTCTTTCATTGTTATTATGCTTGTAAATCTGCATAACTGATTTTAATATTTTGGAATGAAACAGATATCAATACAGAAGTGTGAGGAAGACAGCAACAACAGATTAAGAGTGTGTTATTCAGCTTGTCAAGCATATAATCTAGCCTGTGGTGCATCACTAGATTGTTCAGACCAAACACTTTTCAGCGACAAGGGTCTATGCACAGGTTTGGGTGATATGGAGTCATGGTTTTGAATCATCAATGGTTAGAATCCCTGTAAATGATAGGACAGATTTTTGTTACTTTTTACCCCTGTTGAGTTCAGTTTTCTTGGCAGTAATTTTAGTGTAAAGTAAAAGCATGCACAAAGTGCATCGGCTTTAGGGTCTGTTTTTGTGTCCTCGACCCAAGAATTTTCAACGATGTAAAAATTACACGATGATTGTTTAAGAAAAGAACCCGAAAAGAGCACGAAATTCAGTTGTGTTTGTTACTTTGTTCTGTTATATAGACAGGATTGCTGGGACATGTTTTTTTTTTTTTTTTTTGCCTTAAATCGAAAATTAATTAATTAAATCACTAATTTGGACGGTGGATAAATCTATTTTTTTACATGACTAATAAATAATTTGTATGAGCAGTTGTGCCATTTATAATGACATCAGACAATACTTGATAATTAAATGAAAAAAAGTACCAATTGCAGATTGGATTAATGGAATCTACATAAACTAATGAGAAAGGTATCCATTGATCCTTGTTTCAAAATCTAGCTTAATCTGACAAAAAACACAATCTCCAATCTAAACTCGAAGCACAATTCAAACATCAATCTCAATGATTATATAAAATCAATAAAATCTGCTAATTAAAGTTTCAAATACTGTTTGTAGGACAGAATGTAATCAAGTAATCCGACCCGGAACAAGTAAAAGTACTCGAAGCATCATCATACGCATAGCTATAAGCACTCGGACATGCTGCTTTAAACATAACCGAAAACTGAGTAGGAGCACACGTTGCAGGTGTAGCATGCTCACCCGTGCAACAAAACTCAGGCACATTAAACGCATCACACGCACTTTTACAAGCCACAGCCGCACCATTCCCATCCACGACCCTCAACTCAGGCGGACAGTTCACATTCAAATCAGCAATACAACCCGCATACTGGCAGTCACCAGAACCACCCGTCGGCCTAATACCAATACCTACATTATACCCATCAACCAAACTCACATCATAAAAATCCTTATCGCTATTACTAATCCCACCAGCTATAGTAAACTCGGCTAAAGAAACAGGAGGTGCACCACCGCCGTTACACTTAATAGTATTACCACAATCACCCGTTACACACCTTCCGTTCCCAGACTCATCAAACGTGCAACCCGTCCTGGCCCAAAACCGACCCGACCAGCCAGGCATAGCTGGAAACTGAACAGATGCACCTGGAGCTAACGAGAATCCACCGTCACCTAAAACGATACCGGCATTACCGGAAAGCGTCCCTGGCCACACTGTATAGCTGCAACTGTTTTGTAACGTAAACACACCTGCCGAAACCTTACCTCCTAATTACACAACACAAAATCGATTCCGATTATAATAAATCATTAAATCGTTAATCATGAATCCATAGCCTAGTTAAATTACATATAACCATCTTTATTTTTTGTTTTCTTTTGTATTTATAAATTTCTAAGTAATTATACTATTATAGTCATTCGTATTTTAAGTTTTCTTCTCACTAAATCATTACTCATTAACAACATATTATTTTAACGATCTAGCTTCATTTTTAACAAATATTTAGATAATAAAGTCATATGTTATTCTCACTAAATCTATAACGTGCTCCTAAAACTTTTTAGGCCTTGTGCGATTATACACCTTGCATAACCCCGTATATGGCTGTGTACGTAAACTAACAGTTATATTACATGATGAACGAATTTACGAATCAAAGAAAGAGCTATAAGCTACCTACATTGCGTAATATCGACTTTTTTTTTAAGTTACGCTTAACGATCAAAATGCGCGTAAACTAATATTATTATGTAATAACAAATTAATAGTAATGAACAAATACAGAGGTGTATTATGTTATGATGAACATGAAGAGAAAATGATGAAAAAGTTACCAGAAATGAAGAAAAGGAACATAAAAAGCATAATAGTAGTCTCCATTGATTGATAATAATGAAGGTGATGATGATGATTAACACACAAATATTGTGTATGTGAAAATGTGTGTAGAAAGAGAGTGGGAGAGTGGGGGTTTGTAGTTAGGTTCATGACAGTTTAAATACTAGCTAGCACACCAGATTCCTTTTCTTTTTTAAATTTATGCCCTTATTTTTTAAACTTACTCAACATATATAAAAATAAAATAAAAAGTACAGTACATGTTATCATGTTAAGTTGGTACCTCCGGTCAATCTAGTCATTGACCTTGGTTGTCAATGCACAATGCCGTGACTTGGTTGGAGTGTTATCCAGCCGGGTGAGTCGAGTCTAACCATCTGTAGTCGAGTCTTTACTTATGGGTTCGAACTATTTGTTGATGTTTTTTAGCTCGGTTTGACTCAATATCCAATAGGCCATTTTTACCTAAGGAGGTTTAAATCTCACATCTTGTAAGGCGGGGTGTTATGGTGCAAGAAGACTACACAGGAAGGTCATCGTTGGCGCGTGAAACCTATGGTGGGGGTGGACATGTTACGATTACTACGGCTCAGAATCTAACCAAATCTGACATATAAGTCTAACTGAGGTTCTATTCTAAAACTAAGGGAGTTGATTGGCACACTCTCATTTTTTATCCGCACACTCAAATGTACAAACTGGCAAAGCAGCATCAAACAAATGTACAACTGTTTATAGCACAGGATGGAGTGTGCAAATAAAAAAAAAGAGTGTGCAAATCATTAGCCTAAAACTAATTGTTGAAAAAAAAAGTAGCACACCAAGCTTATATAAAAAACCAATTTATTTAGAATTATATAATATTGGTACAAAAATTGTAGCAAGCTATCCCTATTTTTTAATATGTCGTTCAAAATTAGAGTTATCACTAAAAGAATTATTTTACTTAATTGACTTATATTGGTTAGAAATATTTTTACTTTAATAATGGTTGCGACTCTTATTTTTGGGTTCATGAAGCTAACTTGGGCCTATTATCACAATTGAGACGTATATATCAAAAAATAGAAAGGAAGGTCATAATGTCATATTCAGGTTGCGGCTCATGCAGTGTTTTCTTCATTTGTAATTTTGTTGGTTATGAACTTTCCTATTTTTATTTCAAGTTCCATATGTGGTACATGTATTATCTTAGTATATAATGTCTAACAAGTAGCAATCTATTAATAAACGTATACGTGAGACAGATATTAGGACAAGGTATTGTGTCATGATCAATCGAACTTCTTCATTAAGTCGATGAGAAGTTGCATCGACCCGAGCCTCATGCATTTCGTTTTTAAGTTCATTCCATTTTACAAAATTATGAAAAGCGTATACTATATTTCACATAACTACTTGATGCATTCTCATTTTTGTAGTTTGATATATGTTGATTTTTTCATAATTATTTTATTGAATAATTATTTTGAATAAATATGTTCACCAATGAGGGAGCAATTTAAAGCCATATATGTGAACGTTATTTTTCCCCTAACACCTTTTTTAGATTCACATGTTTGTAATTATTAACTTATTGAAAATTTTGCTAAGAAAAATTCTCAATCTGAAAACAGCTCATGTAACGTTCTAAAAGATTTAAAACCTTGATATCTAATTTTTCAAAATAAGAACTCTACCAACTTCACGTGCTTAAGAACAGCCATATGAAAAATATGTGCACGTAAGGTTGTTATTAGGGTAAACCCAACCCGAACAAGCCTGATTTGGGTTGGGTTAATTGGGTTTTTAGGAAGAAAAACTTACCCGTACCTGATCTTAATAAGGTGCGGGTTATTCGGGTTTCGATTTATCATACAAGTTAATCGGGTTCGGGTTGATCGAATACGAAATAATCTAAATAAGCCAAATTATAATTAAAAAATAGGTATATATTTATTAAAAAAACCAAAGAAATATATGAAAAAAAGTTAAAAAAATCTTTTATGCAGGTTATATGGGTTAACCCGAAACCCGAATTAGCTTTAAACTCTCACCCGAAACCCGACCCTAATAAGGCTTCGGGTTAACCCAAATAGTTTTGTAAACCCATTTACCCTAACCCGAATAAGCTTATACGGGTACGAGTTGGTCGGGTTACACAAATATGGGTATTTTTGACAGCCTTATGTGCACGTGAGAAGGACTACATACTTGAAAGTGTGAGTACGGATGACCGTGGGTCTGGAACCGGTTGGAACCGAAACCGGTGGAACCGAGAACCAAATTTTGTGAAAAGTAGGAACCGAGAACCTAATCGAATATAGTTTTTGCTTTCGGTTCTGGTTCCAGTTCCGGTTCTTCGGGTCTATCCAGATAGGAACCGCTTTTCTGAAGGAAAAAAAAATAATCTAATGCACTAATAAATTAAGCTAATAAACAATACAAAAAAATTGATTTTTTAAGCACTTGAAACAATTTACGTTTAAACCAATAACAATTAACAACTAAAGCATAAACTCAAATAAAAAATCATTCTATAGTTTCACTTGTTTACATTTTAACAAAACAATAATGCATATCAATCCAGAAAATAAAATAAAATAACTTAAAACTTTGTCTAACAAAATAATCAAGATTGTTTATAATTCCATTGTTTGTTTCTCTTTGTCTCTTCCAGTTACTTTCTCTAATTGTTCTTCCATATCCTTTACATTCTCATCGTCTTTAATAAGATCTTCAACATCATCCTAATTAATTTGCGTTCTCGACATTCTCACACAATCTTGGGTGCAAATCAAAGCTTCCACAATCGACATCGACAAGTGAGTTGTATATGGGTCTAGTATACGTCTACCTGTACTAAAAGCTGCTTCGAATGCCACGGTTGATGATAGTTGTTTTTAATTAATTAAAGATTAAGGTTTAGAGTGTTTGACTTGATCTTCATGAAAGTAGGCTAGTAGGTTTGTTTATAGCATTGGTATGTATGATTTGAGATAATGAGTATGAGAAGTAAAAAAAGTTACATATTTTTATATATTATTAGGTATTTGGTTCCAGAACTGAGAACCTATGGAACACTCGACCCGACCCAAGAACCGAAAAATCTCAAAATCAAGAACCGGAACTGGCAGTGGCGGAACTAGATCATTTTATTTTTATTTTATTTTTTTTTTGGGGCGGGGGGAGGAATCGGAGATTTGTTTGTAACCTCAACTAAATTACCCCTAAAATCTATAATATTTACATTACGTGCCGCAAATTTTGGGGGTGCCGGGACCCTCCCCTGCCCCTACGTAGGTCCGCCATTGGGAACTGGAACCTTTGGTTCTGGTTCTAGTTCGGTTCTTCTTGGTTCCGTTCAAGTTCTTGATCCGGTCCGATTGTTTGGTTCTTTTGCTCATCCCTAAGTAGGCCTGAGCATCGGGCCGGAACCGATCCCGTCCCGACCCGTCCCGACAAGCCCGATCCCGATTGTGGCCGGAATCCCAAACCGACTCCCGATCCCGATTGTGTTCGGTTAGTCGGTATCGGAATCGGTCGGTATCGGTTAGTCGGTATCGGGCCGGATTAGCTTGTTATTGATCGGAATCATCCCGTCCCGACCCGTCCCGTCCCGACCCGACTCCCGATTGTGGCCGGAATCCAAAACCGACTCCCGAACCGTTTGATAGTCGGGATCGGAATCGGGCCGGCGGGTTGGTCGGAATCGGGCCGGAAAACGGAAAACGGGCGGTTATGCTCAGCCCTATCCCTAAGTGTGAGTTTGATATACTACCTCCGTCCCAAAACATAAGTCCAGTTTGACTTTTTGAACTGAACTTTGACCTTAAATATTTTTGTTTGTATTACATAAGACTTGATGCAAAATATATGAATGAATTGTGTTTTTAATGTATTTTCATTTGGTATAATTTTCATCAAGTAATATACAATATAAAAAATATATTTAAGGTCAAAGTTTGAGTCAAAAAATCAAATTGGACTTATATTTTAAGACGGAGGGAGTAGTAGGTTAAGAAAATGTATGTAGTCAACCAAAAATTAAAACATGCACCGTAATGTATTACAGATTTATTTGTGTAAAGGCCTAGTCAGTTGACACCCACGGCCCACGGTTGCACTGGATCAAGATCAATCCACTGGTTTAAACCATTTAAGATACTTTCAATTTCAAATGTCAAATGGCACCTCTGCACCCAAAAAAAAAAAAAAAAAAAAAAAAAAAGGGCAAGTGGCACCTATTTCATGTATTTTGTTCCGGTTGAGCTTAAACCAATAACCATTTGGTTTTGCGCCTTAATGGCACATTAATTTTTACAGGATGAAATGAATCATATCTTCTAAGCAACATTTCATTCCAATCTTTGTGATTGAATATACGCAATCCTGTCTTTCCTTCGCGATTGTCGATTTTAATTAAACTTACATTACTACGTACCAAACAGGACATAAAGTTGATTGATCATGTCAAGTAAACAACATAATTCATCAAACTAGCCATATATAAGTGAGGTTCTCAGCCCACAAGGCCAACATGTGGCCAATGTTCGTCTTAAAGATGTGAGAAACTGAGAATAATGAACGAAGAACAAAAGGTATCCGTTGAGTTATAGGTTAACTCAAACCGTCCCAATTGACAATTACAAATAAAAAATGAAAAAATATCAAGAAGAATGTACATTTGCACTTTTACAAGAGTTTATTCTTTAACAAACCAATTATCTTCCAAAAGTTTTCTAGCAGATATGAACATTCACCTGCTTCTCTTTTTCCTAAGAGGATTTTTTTCCGGATAACAATGACTTAACATATTCAAGAATTGGTGTTGGACGGTAAGCGAATGGAGTAGCAAAAGATAGGTATACACTAGACAGGAAAATGTATACTTTGAACCAAACGGAAGAGAAAAACGCCAGATATGCAAACAAAGTGGTGGTAGCTAATACTAGCACGCAATTTAACAAGCATTTGAATGTTGAAAGGTCACCTTCTGTTCCTTCGTTAGGAAAATGACCTTGAGATACGAAATCTGAGAGCAATTGATCCTTTAGGTGAAATCTGTTCAATAGCCAAGTGTTGCACTCGCTTTCTGAAACTGGGATGTCGTCAAGAGATATGCGTCTAACGTGAATATGAACTTCTGCAGGTTCTACTCCAAAAACATTGTCCATGAATGTTGGGCAACGGTTCTTGTATGCTATTGTCAAATCGTACACTGAAATTACGAGAGGAGGATAGCATGTTATTACATAGATATGGTGTCACCACCAAAAATTATGTAGACCATATTCAGTTTCAAATTATCACAGAGATAATTTGAGACTATTTATCTCATTTCTCAGTTTTTTACACAAAAATATCTTTAAGGTCATTTTATATAAATTCTTAATAATCATACTGTGAGTTGTTAAGATCAGATACCTCTAGTAATATAATAAATAAAAGGCAGAACGATATCCTTCTCAACCAGATTATTATAATTTAGAATCCCATAATGATATTTTAATACAATTACATATCCACTTTCAAAATGCAGATCCAAACACCCCCTAATCAATATTTGAAATATCTCAGGTGACTTAAAATCTGAGTCTTCTACCATGACATAAAGCTAAGGGTGCTATAGAGTTTGAAAATGCATAGACTAGAACTAGATTTATATCGCAACAATAGCAGAAATGATAAATTTTGTCAAAGTGAGTAGTTATAAAAAAATTATCAGTCTAAACACAGGTTAACAAAAGGACCACAGTATGTAGCATACTTGAAAATGCCATCCCTTATGAAGAGCTTGTAGGCATATTAAATGTTATCTTCTATACTATTTTAGTAATTGGTATTAGTTAATTAGTTTAGTTCGTATTTAAACTATATATTAGTTACAGAGTTAAAGATATTAAGAACTCAAAATGGGCCAGAGAGACGTAAATAATAAATTTCAGGAATCAATTTTTTTTTATCGAATCAAGAATCAAAACCACTTGAGAAAAAATAATTAAGATGGATAACCTGCATCCAGAGAACCCCTTAGGATTTCCACACAAGCATGAAAACCTCTTGTTTTCGGAAGCAGTACATTCTTGAGAATAGGTAATCCATTTTCTGCAGCAAACTGTTGGCTTTTTACACACTTTTGTTCCCTGCATATACAGATCAGACAAATTATCAAAAACAGCATGTGATAGATACAGAGAAATGGTTTTGCAAATATACCAGCAAGAAAGTATCACAAAAATGTGGACATGACTCATGAGTTAACAAACTAAAATATTCTTTCAGAATTTTCTTGTCATAATTAAAAGAATGGAAGTATGTTATGCAACATATATAGGTTATAAAAGAGGTATTAAGTTATTACGTAAAATCAGTTCCCTCGGGAAATACAGCAAGCCACAAAGGTTCCAATGGATTGGTAAACGTTGAAAGCATTTTCCTCATGATAGTTTCATCTACTTCCCATTTTCTCTCCACTGAAATAAACTCAAACACGTGAAATCCCCAACCAAATATCGGTAACTTCAACAAGCTGCTCTTAAACACATATTTGATGCATCCTAAGCAACCCTTTCTCAATGCAAGATCCCAAATATACATCCAATCAACTTCTGTCCGGTGATTGGCAATAATTAAAACACGTTCCTTTGCTGGAACGGTTTCACCAGAAAATATCACTTTAGTTCCGTTAATCTTCTCAAACAAGAAGGGCCATAAAGCTAACCAGACACCGAAAAGAAACGATGAAGCCTTCCTACTATAATGTACACTAAAAAGACGGAAGAAAACTGCAGCCACGGGGCTAAAGTAAACTAAAAACATGAAGGCGGTTGAAAGGTAAACCACTAAGCATGCCAGACCCCTTAAAAGCCTTAGTGGAGTTAAACGGTAGTGCTTTAGTTCATTGATTGTGTCTGAATTGAGGGTCTGGCAAGCTTCCATTTTCCCTGAGTTACTCAGGGTCAAAAGTCAAACTCTTCCCTTTATCCGGCTGCAGCTCGTGGTTATATAACGATCTTAGGGTGTAGACACTGAAAATTCATAGGGGATAGGAATTGACTGAGGACTGGACCTTGCTTCCGCTGTTAACAAACGATATAGACAGTCTCAGTCGATATAATAATAGGCGTTTATATGAAAATCATAATAATGACCTTAACCTCTAGATCATAAATGTACCGAAAACATTTATATGTAGAATGTAGTAAATAATAATTCAATGAAAAATGAAAAAGAAATTACCAAAGGAGTGAATATCCAAGCAAGTACTAAATCTAAAGATGCTTGTACCATATATATATGTAGCAAAAAATCTACTATATTAGATTCCACATGTGAAACGTGGAAAGCAAACAGATTAGCATTATGCTTTAAAAATCAGTTTTACTAGCGATGACAACAGATAACTGAACATACAAAATTAGTATTATATGAAACATCTGTGTAGCGGATTTTAACTTTGAAAAGTAACAATGGTCCTGAGTTTGGCCATGGTAATACAGCTAAGCATCTTAAGTGTTTGTACGGGAACTTCAACTACTATTGCAGACCTAAATTACAAAACTTCCAAACATGACCTAATATATGTTTGTCCTTCCGGCCTGAAGTCAACAACATAGAGTCAACATTCATTTACTCCGTGTTGTCACTTACATTTAAAAGCGGGTCCTCGATGCATGGCCTTGATTTAAAGACCATTATTCACAACCATACATTGGTTCAACCTTAGCTATGACTATGACCATGTACTAAAGCGAGTCAATTTAGGACGTTTGGTAACTATTGACTTTCCGTTGTAGCACCGCACAAACTACTCCACCAACAAAAAACCTTTACTAGTTTGTTTTTCAATCGCTAGAAATCTCAACATATTGCCACAGCAATTACTCCACATCACAACCACTTCTTCTGACGGTTTTACCCTACTCAGGGGAAAACCGTAAAAAAAAAGTGGCTATGCCGTAAGAAGTACAAAATATTCTCCTTACGCTCAATTCACCTATACTAAATCTTGGGAAAAAGAATATCTACTCAGCCAATTACCTTTTTTACATAAATCTTGTGTTGACTTCCATTAAAACACATCTCAAAAATTTAAATGCTACCCACAAATATTACTACTCCTTTACCTATTACTAGCAGATAGCAATAAACACAACCTTAAAAAAATGTATCATTAAAAATAAAAGTAGTAAATATCATATCTGTGTTACATGTCACCTTAAATATCACCAACCTTAAATTCCAAGAATAAACCATTTTATTTTAATACAAATAACAACCACCCAAATAAAAAAAAAAAAAAAAAAAAAAAAAAAAAAAAAAAAAAAACAAGTCAAAATTCAACAACAGAAAAGATTAAAAGATAAGATCTAGGATTGAAAAGTAAACAAAATCACGAGACAAAAAAAAAAGTTTTCTTTTTTCTTTTTTATGGATGAAGAAAAAAAGACAAAGATATGGAATTGGAAAAACATACCGTATTTAGTAGATGGTGTTAAGGAGGAATGATGGTGTTAAGGTTACGTAAAATGGTAATGGCGGAGGAGTTAAATCGAATTCAAGAGTCAAATGTTTATTTGTTTTTTGTGAGGGAGACAATACAACAGTACCCATTCATTCAAGCCTTTATTTACTTTAAAAGTCCCTTTACTATTGGTATAGCTACACTTGTTGTCCATTGCCTTTTCACTTTACTTTTAGTAGTAGTGTATTTATTTGTGATTTCGTGTGCTTAAAAAAAGATTTTTTTCATCTCGGCTTTTATTTGTGCTTTCGTGTGCTTAAAAAAAGACTTTTTTCATCTCGGCTTTCCCATCTAAATTTTTATTTCGGCCCTCTCACAAAAAATTTTCTAGCTCCGCCATTGTACTAAACTACAAGCTTGGGGTAACATAAATGTATTCGTGATTATAAAGTGCAAAATATCGTAAAATCTAAGAGGCCGTTTAGTTGATGAAAAATTTCCTATTTTTTCAGGAAAATGTTCATATGAAAAGAGAAAAATTGAAAATCCGTTTAGTTAAACTTTTTTCCAACAATTTTCAAAAAATGTGAAATTCGCATACTCTAAATTTTAACTAAAGGTTTGAAAAGTCCATTCTACTCTTCTCACTTTTTTCATTCTCTAGGAATTTAGAAATGGAAAAATGGAAAAACTTTTCACCAACTAAATGGCCCCTAAATGTTTCTTCAAGTAGCGTTTGAATATTAGCATTTTTAGAGAAAACACAAAGTGCTAAATGCTTTTTTTTTTTTTTTTTTTTTTTTTTTTTTTTTTTGACAAAGGTTTTATGTCTAAACACTCTTAAAGGCTCCTTACCAAATATACTAGAAGCTAACTTACTATGTTAATTTGTCTTCCTTTGAGTTTAAGTGACTTAATATTTCAAAATATATACACCATGAATTTATCACTCATTTTTAGACAAGACTTGAATTACAATCACTTAAGTGAGAAGCATTTTCACATAGAATGTGATACCATTGAAATACAAGTCATTTAATAAATTTTGGAGTTTACTCTTAGTACGATAAATCTCAGATACTCTTTTGCGATTACTAGTTTTGTTACTTTCACTTATCCGTCAAAATTAATACTTTCACAACAATATATTAATATTGGGTCATTCAAATCTAAGTGATGTATTACTTCTAATAATTAGGAAAAAAAAAAAACACGTCTTTTAAAGTTAAGTGATTTTTTGATAGCGGTGGTCAGTGCAATTAATACAAAATGTTCATGTCACTTGACACCACATAAACATACATTTCCACCATTTTGATCATGCAATGGTCACTTTCTATCACTTATCACTTTTCCGGAAAAAAAAATAGCATGTTTGTGTTTTGCTCGGCCTTATGACTACGAGTTGGGTGCAGTGGTGACTACTTCCATTATGGTAGCCTTTAATCTACCGAGACTTTATTGCGGGTGCTATAACAGTGTAAAGTTGTAATGTGCTAATGTTAGATGTTGAAAATAAATAGAACTTAGCTTCATTAGAAAGATTGTAATTAATACACGAAATTAAAAACAACTTTATCATTTTAACGTTTATTGTATTCTAACGACACTCGATACATATGTTCTCATTCAACCCTCTAATTAAACTCATACTCGCGGTGGTTTCTTATTGTAAATCTAACAACATCTTTGTTTATAGTTTCCATCAAACCAAAGTACCTACTCATGTAAAGGTGCTCTTTCTTAAATCATTGCTCCATCCTTTGTCTACTACCAAGTAATATGTTGAACTTCAAAAGAACCAAAGTAGTAAAATAAGAACTAAATGACCAAAAGTTCATGCTAGGAAATACTTTAGGGTGCAGCTATGTAATATGACTCAATTTGGGCTTCCAAGATGTACAACAAACAAACCACAACCAATAAAAATCTGAAAACTTATTTATATTCGAAAAAAGAAAAAAGAAAGAATCTGATCTGTCTGGGTTTCTATCTGGTGCACTTGGCGTACACGATTAGACTTGAAAGATATTTCGTCAGTGGATGGGAAACGTTACAAACATATGACACATGTAACATTCCTAAAATCCAAACCATGCATCTTTTAACTTTATAGTTGGTTTGAAAAATTAAATGCATCCAACAAAAGTAAATATGGCTTAACTTGTGGTATTTGGCATAAAAACTTCCAGTCGGCAAGATGTCTTAGAATATACTGGTTTAGAAAATGATGATGAAGTTTATCATTTTATTAAGAGTAAACGCAAAATACATCCATATGGTTTACACATTTTGGCATCTTACATCCCTGTCAGAAACTTTTAGCAATATACATCCCCCGTTAGGCAAACGTTTGCCACAATACATCCCTCGTTAACAATGAGGACTAACGGTGCAAATTTTTCCTCCGTTATCTCTTAACGAGACTGAAAATATTACACCGTTAGCCTTCGTTAGCTAAACATTTGCACCGTTAGTCCTTTTTTTTAGAAAAAAAAAAAAAAAAAAAAAAAAAAAAAAAAGTTAAAAAAATTTAAAATTAAAAAAAAGGAAAAAAATTTTAAAAATTGTTTTTTTTTAAGTTAATATTTAAATAAAAATCAAAATTTAAAAAAAAATTAATATTTGCAAAAAAAATTAATTTTTTATATAAATACGCATTTTTTTAAAATATTAAAAAAAAGGAAAAAAAAATTTAAATTATTTTTTTTTAAGTTTATATTTTAAAAAAATCAAATTTTTTTTGAAAAAATTAATATTTGCGAAAAAAAATTAATTTTTTTTTTTTATAAATACGCATATTTTTAAAAAATTAAAAAAAAAGGAAAAAAAATTTTAAAAATTAATTTTTTTTAAAGTTAATATTTTTAAAAAATCAGAATTTTTTTTAAAAAATTAATATTTGCAAAAAAATAATTAAATTTTTTTTATAGAAACATTAATTTTTTTTTTTAATTAATTTTTTTTTTAAAATTAATTTTTATAAAAAAATTAATTTTTATAACAAAAATATTTTTTTTTAAATATGTATTTTTTTAAAAAATACGCATTTTTTAATTAAAAAAATTTAATTTTTTTTTGCAAATATTAATTTTTTTTAAAAAAATTTGATTTTTTTTAAAATATAAACTTAAAAAAAAAATTTAATTTTCTAAAATTTTTTTCCTTTTTTTTAATATTTTTAAAAAATGCGTATTTATAAAAAAAATTAATTTTTTTTTTAAATTTTGATTTTTTTTAAATATTAACTTTAAAAAAAAAATTAATTTTTTTCCTTTTTTTTTAATTTTAAATTTTTTTAACTTTTTTTTTCTAAAAAAGAGGACTAACGGTGCAAATGTTTGGCTAACGAAGGCTAACGGTGTAATATTTTCATTCTCGTTAAGAGATAACGGAGGAAAAATTTGCACCGTTAGTCCTAATTGTTAACGAGGGATGTATTGTGGCAAACGTTTGCCTAACGGGGGATGTATATTGCCAAAAATTACTGACAGAGATGTAAGATAGTAAAATGTGTAAACCACAGGAATGTATATTGCAGTTTACTCTTTTATTAACTATAGTAGAGAGGTGTTTCATATTCATTGTGAGATGAAATTGTCTAACATATCAATTCTTTTAATTAATGCATTTTGAGTTTAATGGATTTTTCATAAATCTTTAAGAAGTTTATGCATATTGATAAAAGGTTTATAACATAAAAAGTTTATGACTTAATTATGTAGGATGATTCGGCAGTATTATAAAATTTTATAAAGATTTACGATAGTAAATGCTTTTAGATTTGAGGTTAAGAAATATATTTAATGTTTTTTTTTTTTTTTTTTTTTTAAACAAGTATCATCATGTCACATGTAATAATACAAAACACAAATATGTGGTTTGCTAATTAAAGACTTATGTGTTATGGTCAACAATTCCACGTATATAAAAGAAGATTGCTAGACCAACATAAAAATTTCACAAAAAAAATTCACACGCTGATGTGATAGAGAGTGACTTGTTTAATCAGAGATAAAAACAGGGTTCTAAATAGCGTGCTATAGCGGTGTCGTAACGCGAGACGTGACCTCCACATTATGAAACAGGCCAAGGCGTCGTCTCTAGGCGTAGCGTGCAATAAAGCGTGATAAGGCGTGATAAAGCGCGCTATAGCGCAAGGCGGACACCTTTTTCTGAAGCTTTTAAGATTTTATTTTATTTTTATTTTTTTTAAAGAGATTTATTTGACTTGAGCTTATTTACAAGTATTTATTCGGGCTTAGTAAATTCATAACTGAGTTTTAAACCTATTAGCTAACTAATATTGACAACTCTATAAATATTTTTTGCCGATTTGAATTACCCCATAAAAACACTATGACGCAACGCCTCAAGCTAAAGCTTGAGGCTTGGCTATGTCGCTACGCCACGATTCACGCTATTTATAACGTTGGATAAGAAAGAGAAAGTATAGCAAAATAGACAAATCACTTTCTAACACATCATCATGCGATTATTTTTTTTTATTTATTTATTTTTATTATTATTATTTTTTTTATTGTGTGGGTCTAGCATTACTATATATAAAATTTACACTTAATAAACATGAATTTGATATCATGCTCAGGAGGGATTTACTAGTATTATTGTTGTTAACTTGATCAGCATGAAACATTATAACGTTGGATAAGAAAGAGAAAGTATAGCAAAATAGACAAATCACTTTCTAACACATCATCATGCGATTATTTTTTTTTATTTATTTTTTTTTATTATTATTATTTTTTTTATTGTGTGGGTCTAGCATTACTATATATAAAATTTACACTTAATAAACATGAATTTGATATCATGCTCAGGAGGGATTTACTAGTATTATTGTTGTTAACTTGATCAGCATGAAACATTATTTGTTGAACATTATAGACCGTTTTAAAATATCTTGGATTAGTTTATTTTGAAACATATAAGTTTATTTTGGATTAGTAACATAATATTTGCCAAGTCTATTTATTAGTATGATATGTTATTCTATATTTTCCCCTCCTTTACCCGAAAGGTAACTACATTAGGCTTGTGACAATGGTGACCCATATTGCATAATCTTTTCGGCTGTCACCTCAGCTTTCTCTCTTTTCAACCCATATTCACCTCTCTCATTACAGTTTGCATCAAACAAAATGGTACAAATATCGTTCGTTCAAGCGATCGATCCATGCTCCTTTCTCGCCGGCGATCGATTTCAAAACAAACCACCACAGTGGCTAGATCGATTTCCCAAATCGATCGATCGATCCATGCGAACGATTTTTTTCAGCCCATTGTCACTAGCCTTATAAAAGTAAAATAATTAGCAAAAGTTTAGTAATACATTGACACAATTATGATACTAATATCCTCCATGTCTACCATAAAACTAACAAGTACTCTTAGAACAACCAAGAATACTTGAAAGTGAAAATCACTCAACAAAAGGTAAAAACCCGACCTTCAAACCCACAGAATGCAATATCACTAAGGAGATTTACTCACAAAAAGCATGAGAACGAGTTATAAACGACCATAAACATGAAACTTAAAGGTGTAACCTGCAAAGGTCTCAAACCAAACAACTCCTTTCACACAATATGACCAATTATTCTAGTTAAAAAAATTATAAATTATATTCATGTGATAGATGATCTCTCCTTTTTAGATCTAAAGAAACTTATTTTGAAGAAAAAATTGACTTTGACACACTGAAATTATAAAAAAAAATAGTTTTTTTTTTCTTTTATTTTTCTTTTCCTTTTTTTTAATCGAAGGACAAACTAATTATCTCGCACTATATATGTCACAAATATATCCCCTCACATGTCTCGGTCAAAACTTAAACACACAATTAATTGATTAAAAAACAATTTCATGTACCTCTTATATATGGTTTTTGAGCTGTATAATAGTGGTTGCAAAAAGCATATATGGTGATTTCAGATTTATGTAATGTCGACATTGCACCAAATAAATGCTACATATATGTAGTGCCTTCCACGCACAATATGCAGATGGACTGTTACTTTCCGCAATACTTTTTGTTATAACCTATAGAAAAAAAAGAAGATAAAATACAATTACCTCTAGTGATTTTTTCTTTGATCAACTCTAGTGATGTTTAGGAATTAGGATTTGCCTATATATCATGCTTCTTCTATATATAGTATATACTTGAAAATAAGTTTATGTTTATGTTTGAAAATAACTTTATGTCAGTAATATACTGTAAAAATCTTTTAAAGTTGATAAAAGTACATCATTATGGATCCGGAGAATTATAAAGGGTTTTTCTAAGCAACTACGTATCATTTTCTTCATATTCATTCTCTTTCTTAAGCAACTACGTATCATTTTCTTCATTCTAATTTTTCAAATCTAAGGGCATCCACTATGGTGGTGGTTTATAAAAAGGTTTATAAAATTATGAAGAGGTCTAAAAACTTGTAAATCATAGTGGACATCCATTTCATGCTTATGTGTCATGAAGAGGTCTAAGATATTGGATCTTTTCATAATTTAATGCATTTGAATTATGTGAGATGTTGATAAAACTTGAAAAGGTTTATACATAATGGGAATAGGTTTATAAAACAAAAAGGTTTATAAATTAATGTCATAACATAATTATAAACCTTTACAAAGGTTTATCATAGTAGATGCCCTAATACTTTAATTTAAGATTTAATCACTTCATTTCGTGATTAATCATATCAGTTCAAGATCTTATTTTTTCAATTCGGAATCTAATATCTTCAATTTGAAGGGTTTTTTTTTTTTTTTTTTTTTCTATTTTTTTATTATTTTTTATATATTTATTTATTTTAAGTTAAGATAAATACAACTAAAACTCGTGGTCAGTTTTTCATCTTTTGTGGTTTCTCTTTTTTTCTTCCAAAAAATTAAATTAATAAAGTGTTGAAGAAAATGTCTTTATAGTATTTGATGAAATGTGTCAATGTGTTTTTTATGCAATATTTGACTTTTAAAGTTTATCATCATAAATACTTATTCTTTTATGCAAAAATTTAGTAACATTTTTAAAATATGATGAACAACATTTTATTGATAAACAACGTCACAATGTTCATCAGCTATGTGAAAAACTAGAAATAGGGTTGAATAGTTTTACCGATTTAAATTTGTTTTCTTTAGAAACTTTGATATGAAATCGATAAGTATAGTTATAGATAAACAAGTAATAATGTAAAGCAATATAAAGTAACCTAAAGATAGAACGATCAAACCACAACACAAGGATTTATAGTGGTTAGGCCTACAAGGATTTCCCCCAATTAATAAAATTTGTACAATTATCACTTTTCATTAATAAAATTCCCCCAATTCTCATAATTGCTTCCGTGTCCATAATCACACCTAAGTAAGTGGCTTATCTATAAACATATAAGATTGAGTCCTAAAATTTTATGTGGAGGCGTCAAGATTGCATATAGTACAAATTGCTAATGCTCGAAATTCAATGCAGCCTCATAATAACTATACAATCATGAAAGGAGATGAAGTGCAAGGGTTGCCCGAATTGATCACATAGCATTTAGTATAGAATTAAAAGTCGGTTAGATAAAGTGCAAGGGTTGCGAAAGGTTGCAAGAATAATTAATGATTTAAGCTAATTCATGCCTATATAAACCGGCCAAAATCACATTTAGTATGTACATTTGAAGATGACTCACACATCTTTTAGATCTTTGATTGTTGGTAGCGGTATATAAATTCTATTTTGCAACATTTTGGAGATGATTCACACATCTTTTAGATCTTTGTAATTAACTTGGTCTTCTTTTTTTCTTAATTTTGTTATCATACGCAGGTACCATGAAAATCATACAAGATCATGCATGCTCAGATAAATGGAACCAAAGATTGGGATACCAACTATTTTATTTGTTTCTTACATATTTAGGTGAATATTATAGGTAAACATATATATACATATATGTATTATGTTAATACATTTTCATATACAAGTAATTTATGTGCGATTTCTATTGATGTAGCTCACATGTGAGAATTGATTCAAGAAAATGTGCACGTGCATGTATGTAAAGCAACATTTAAATGGTTAAATGTAATTTTTAGCGTGATTAGTTTATGATGTAGCTCACATGTGCGAATTGATTCAAGAAAATGTGCACGAGCATATATACAACATCGAGATGAAAGTGCAAGGGTTGCCGAAATTGATCACGTATTTAGTATAGAATTAAAAGATGGTTATGGACAAGCATGTATGTAAAGCAACATTTAAATGGTTAAATGATAAAGTATATACTTTTTGCTCGAACCCATTTGTAAATTATAATAATAAAAAAATAATAATAATGTTTAAAACATAAGAGTGGAGTCCAAATTGTTAATACAAATATCGCCTAAAAACGTTATTTATATTTTACGATCTTTGCTAACTTTTGTTAATGACAAAGTATGAACTTTAGCTAATAGTAAATTATCACTTTAGTGTTTAAGTCTTGTTTAACTAAGGTTTACATTTTCTTTTAAACAAAACATTGTTTTTATTTCTTTAATTAGAAAGTGTCTTGTCACATCATACATTTATGGCAAGCTTGTGTATTTGACTTGCCATAACATCTTACACACTTTTGGAAGCTTTCCAAATTGGATTTAATGTGTTTGACTAGTTGTTGTTGATGTGACTTTGGTTTGTTTGAATGATTTATTGCAAAACCTACTGCAAGCCTGGCGGAACCCTCGGGGTACACGGGCGGAACCCATCTGAGGGTTCCGCCGTATCCGCCAGACCTGCTGTTTGTTTTGCTATAAAAACCAAGTCACTTGTTTGTTTTGAGCTATCACTTTAAGACATATATTTTCATATACTCTCTCAACTAACTCAGTAACATTTGACTTGTGTGATCCTCTTATGTAGCAAGGGACTTCACAAGATCATTCAAGAAGTTACAAGCTTCAACTCTAAAGTTGCAAGACTTGTTAGCTTTGTTATGTATAAGCTTTGGTAGTTTATACTTCATTTGTATCATGTGTGTAGAAGTGACCGGTTAGTATTTTAGGCCTCAAAATATATAGTGTGTCGGGAGTTGTTGTGCCCTTGTAAAAGAACTAACGGGAGTGGTTGTACCCTTGGTAAAGAACTCGACATCTAGCTTAGTGTCGGTAAAAGTGTAAGCGACGATGGGAGTGGTTGTACCCTTGTAAAAGAACTCGACATCTAGCTTAGTGTCAGTAAAAGTGTAAGCGACGTTGTAAAGGTTTCTCCACCGGAAAAGGAGCTTGTTGATTAGTGCTTATAACTCTTGAGTTGGAAACTCGGGGCGTGGATGTAGGGCAAGGAAAAAGAGTCATTGTAGCCGAACCACGATAAATAATCGTGTTGTGGTTTGATCGTTTCTCTCTTTGTCTTTGCTTATTATATATTGTCTTTAGTTAGTATTGTTAATCACACGTAAAGCTTTTCAAAGAATTAAACAAGTAAAGTTAGAATTGTTATTCACACGTAAAGCTTTTCAAATAATTAAACATGTAAAGTTGTACTTACATCTTTGAACAAACGTAAAGTTTTAAAAATATAATCAAGTTAAAAAGCGGTAAACTATTCAACCCCCCTTCTAATTTTCCACAATTGGTATCAGAGCTACGTTACTCAAGATCTTTAAAATATAGTGTATTTTAAAACTTGGATCGATCCATGGATTTTGAAAATATCAAAGAAGGGCAACCTATTTAAAACCCACCGCTATTTGAAAAAGAAAACTTCCTTGAATGGGAAAGTAATTTTGAAAACTATGTAAAATCAATTGATCAAGATCTTTGGCATATTATTTCTTTTGATGATTTCAAACCAACGAAAACAAGTTTTGAAAACCAAGATGACTATCCTAAACTTGATAAAAAATACTTAAGCTAAGATAATAATTTATAAAGCTTTATCAAGTACCGAATATGAAAGAGTGTATTTTTGTCAAACGGCTAATGATATTTGGAAAAACATGTTAAACTTTCATCAAGAAATATGTCAAGTCAAAGATGATCAACTTGATCTCACATATGAATTAGAAGTCTTTGAAAAATTAATAGATAGACATTTAGTTGAGATAAATACATGTGCTACTAGTTTAAATGTTTTAAATGAAGGTGTAAGTGAAGATGATTATCCATGTCGTGCTCTTAATGGACTTGCTTACGATTCATGGAATAACACGGATGAAGATGAAGTCAACCATCCGGCTTGTGATTCTCAACTAGATAAAACATCAAGCAAGGTACATTTTGAAACCAAACACTTTTGCTTTGACACATGTATCCTAGAGTTTTCTAAACTATAAAATAAGTCTAAACTTTTATGCAACATGTACCTAAAAACTATCTTTAACAATTAACCTTCAAAATCTTGTGTAAATAATTTTGAAAAGGAAATCATGTTAGAAGATAAGATGTCTAGACTTGAGAGTCATGTTGAAATTGATTTAGAATTATGTCTAGATTACAAACATGAAATTCAAAGACAAAATGAAAAAGGAAAAATGCTTGCTAAATTTGAAGAAAGTTCAAAAGCTCTTGAATGTTGTTTGAAGAGTCAAAAGTTATTTAGAGATAGAACCAAATTAGGATTTAACTCTAATGAACCATCAACAAGTAAAACAAAACAAGTTGTGTTTGTGAAACCTAGGAGAGAATTGTAGGAGTAATCTTATCTCTAATAGGAGCTCATGATAAAAGGATAAAGATATCATGTTCAAATATTATTATGTGTTTGTCTAACCTCCTTGGATTCATAAATATTTGAGTTTAGCTCTTCTACGAGTCAAGATAATTTGCTTAATGATTATCTTCTTGGTGGCTAATCTATAGAGCTTAAAAGGTACACGTCTCTTCAACTTACCTTTCGGTGTTTAATGTTGATTAGCATTAAGATCTGGTATGGGTGATATTAGTAGTTTTTACTCTAAGGTGGTTATGTTGTGTAAGTAACAATAAGGATTAGATCCTTCGTGATTAAAGGATTTAGACACTACTTCTAGTAGGAGATATAAGGTGTTTTACCTCTTTATACTTTCGGGAAAGTACACGAGTAACTCTTGAGTGAGTCTCACTTAATACTTGTCTACAAGTGAGCTAAATAAGAATCTCCTGAGTGATAAGACAATCAACACTTTTGTGATGCTTGCAAATCTAGCAAAACCATAACATTTCATAGATACTTGTAGTACAATGTCTTTTGACATTATACCTCACATTTTCAATTGTGTCCTAAATTCAACCTTTCTTTTGTTAAAGTTTCATATAAGACACACAAAGAAAAGTAAATCATTTGAATTCATTAGGATGATTGGGAGAAAATGATTTTTAAACATCTAGGATTTGCACATCAAATTTGACCCATAGTCTTATGATGTTGCATCTCTTAGACATTTACACTCATAGTATTTTAAGTAAATAAACCCAAAGAGTCGAGGAGTCATTGAATTTAACATTCGATGAAAGACCACCTCCTTCTAAGATATCATCTTTGGTAGATGATGACTTAGTCGAAAGTCCAACGTTGATAAGACAAGTGATGCGTGGGAATCGCACCTTGCTTTACCTCTCGATGGATCTCGAGAAGCTTACAACCCCCACCAGGCAGTGTACCTGATCGTTGTAGTATAGTATAGTGACAAGTACCGGGGGATTGATCGTTCAGCTTAGGAATAGTGTCGCTAGGATTAGAAAACCTAATTAATAGTTCTAGAGGTGAGGGATGATTATTTTTGTATTTTTATATTTTTATGAAAGCAAGTAAAATCTCGGGTTTTGGAAGAGTGGGCGGAATTAGTTGCTATTCAACTAACCCAAAGCTATTAAAATAATGAAAATGAAATTAAACTAATTATACTAAAGTTGTGAGCAGTAATTGGAGAAATTGTGTTTACTTAGACTTCACTACTTCCTAGATATCTTTTACATGTTAATTACTTGTTACACTTGTATGAATGACGGATTGTATTCCTTAATACCATTCGTGGGGTGGCATACATAACTCCCCAACTCTATGAGCTCTTATCTCCTCCTACACCATGACCCAGCACAACTATAGGGATTGTAAACAGTGGCTCATGCATTAAATACAACCAATAAAGACCTAGTACGCCTCGGTTCATGTTTCTTAAGACGTTCAAGCATGTTACCATTTGGAGATATGCCAGTTTTCTTAAGCCTAACATATAAATCATTCATTCAAAACAAGAATAGACAAGTAATCAACACATAATCAACATCTAGGTTTCATTAGATCTAAGCAAACACAAAAGAGATCTAGCCTAGCATAATGGAATTGAGACAAGAACAAGATATAAACAACCAACACATAGACATATTGATTGAATTGAAAGTACACTTATCTCAATTACAATGCAAGGTCTCAAGGGTTTGGAACCCTTGAAAAACCTGTAAAAGAGGCACCAAAATCGTCTTTAGGGTTTCACCAAAACTTCTCTTCCTTTTTATGAAAAAACTAGAAAACTATATATAGGAAAAACAGGCTGATGGCGTCAAGAGTTACTTGTGACGCCGTCACCTCGCCGCCATATACTTCCTCGGACGGCCTTGATCCACTTATGACGGCCTATGTGACGCCGTCACCACCCACGGTATATTATTTTTGCCACTTTGACGCCGTCACGAATCCTTCTGACGCCGTCACCACCTTCGGTGTTTAATTCCTCATGTTTGACGCCGTCAAGATGGTGGTCTTGACGCCGTCACCTTGTATTTTCAGCATGGAAATTTGGTACTTAGCCGTTTTCTTCACTTTTATGCTCCAAAAACGTCCAAAATAGCTTCTTTTCCAGAATTCACTCTCCAAACACCTAAAATCACAAAAGGAACGATTTAGGGCAATATTTGATCAAATAAAGTCGGATTCGGGCTTAAATGACCCCCTAAAAACGGATCATTTTTCGCCTCATCAACAAGTAAGCCAAGATCAATAACAAGGAAGATGAACTATTAAAAATTGAAAAACAACATCCTTTTGTCTTGTGTCAAACATTGAGTCAAGTAATATTGACAAGGTCATAAAAATTTGATTCACAAGTCATAGTTGTGATTAAAACAAATTTGATAAAAATTGTTTTTGGACATTAGAGTAAAGTAACAATTAAAACAAAATAAATCTTTCAAAATAGAAAATAATGAAAATCTATGAAAGACTTTTTAACAACCTAAGCAAGCTCCAAAAGCAAGGAATAATCACTCAAAGACATTCCTAGTTATTCACAAGTTCACAATGATTAAGTCCCTTATGACTTATCAAGAATGAGATTAGTGAATCTGTAGGTAAAACTAAACATAGAGAAATGTTTGAACGTTTACTTGTTCTCACAACAAATAAATCCAACATTGTGTTTAGTGCTTGTCTATGTGCTCGTTCTTTTTAGAGAAGATCCTAAAACAACTCTCTCGAAAGAGCTTGTTTGGATTCATCATAAGGTACTACACAACTAGGATTATGGTATCCCAAAAGAACGGGAATAGAAACCATAGTGTTTGCCAAATGGAATTATGTCGGTAATAAGTTGATAATTAAAGCCCAAGTGGTACTTGCACTTTTATACTTACTTACCCAATGATTCTCCAAAACGCGTAAGGTTCTCAATTTAGTATCGAATGGAGAAGCACATCAACAAGCTCCGCTTGAACAAGCAAATTCGTGTCAACAAAGGAATTCATTTTATCAATATTGTTATCCCTTCAACAAAGGAAGCATCGACTTCAGCGACAATTCAATCCGTTATGTTCTTAATTGACATATTGTGATCCATCATCATCGCCTTGGTAAAAATGTTCATTGAGGAACATCTTAACTAAGAAAGTCTTATACGTTAACCATTCTTTCAACGTTTTCACAAAACCTCTTGAATGAGAAGCATTCATCATCCCTAGGCTTAGTTAAGGACTCATAAGACCTAAAACCTTAGTTTTGAACATTAGGATAAAACCACAAAAATCAAGACAATCCCTTTTGAATTTTTCCCTGCAGTACCCACGGAACCCTCAGACCATACGGGCGGAACCCTCCCTTTGGTTCTGCCTGGTCCGCCAAATCTACAGCATGTTTTAATTTTAATTTCAAAACCAAACACCTCTTTACTCACAACTCCAACTTACCAACAGTCATTCCTCACTCACAAACACCTTACCACACGAAAATTAGGGCTCTTACATCTCTTCCAATCCAATCAACTTTGTAAGTATTCTTATCATAATTGCATTTTCAATCAAAATCTATCACTCTTATCTACACACATTAACTAAAATTTTAGGGTTTATGCATAAAATTGATGATTCATGAAAAACCTTGGGTGTAAACTAATCAAAATTTTCATTAGTTAGGAATTGTATCCTTTTTGTTATTATCTTGATTTACCAAACACACCAAGTTCATTGTCTTTTAAAAGTCACTCGAACACCATCTTTCACCACATTGTTAAAACAAAAAAAAAAACGTCATTGAAACATCACTTGCATAGTGTCTCTTGAATGATAAAGGAAATACATAACTAATATGTGTTTTCGGGTACATTCAAACGAAGCTATATTGAATTAGGAGCGTTTGGGTTATCTTTTGTTATGTAACACAACTTGCATTACAAAATATTTTAAGCGTCAAAATGAGTCAAGATAACCACACATCTACAATGTTTTCATATAGGCACATTTTAGAACATTCACATTATAAAAGTCATTAATTTGAACTTAAACTTTGTGTTTTCTAGGAATCAACATGCCTCCCGCAACATTCTCCGATCCCAAAGAAACTCGTAATTACTTACCCAAACACCATAGGACCAAAGGTCTTACTAAAGATCAAGTTGAAACCTTTAAGAGTCTAGAAAAACGCTATGTTCATGAAGGAAGAACCATTGATCCATCCTTTCTAGAGGGAACATCCATTCGCCAAAACTTTTCCGCGATCAACTTTGATTGCCTCCTAGACATCGATGAGCAAATTTGCCCTAGGTTCATCTTAGAATTCTATGCAACCTTAAGCCTTTTCTTCGATGACGATGGTGAATTCTCAATAACCTTTAAAACCAATCAAATACCAAACATCATATCCTTGAAAGATTTTGCAACAATTCTTGGTGTCCCTAATGTTGGTACATGTCTCTACACAGATAAGTGGCCTCTTTCTAGTCTTGACTCCATTGAGCGTTTTCATCCATACGACACTCCTCTTGCGAATAAGGAAGCAATTCGTGAGCATCTATTTGTTAGAACCTCAACAACTAGGAAGAATCGTTCGGGTAACGAGGTAGATAAGGACCCTTTTGGTATGAAAATCAATGAGCTCAAACCACAATTTAAGAAATGGGAAGAAATTCTTAAAGCCAACGTCATAAGTTCCATAGGAAATAGAGATCATGTCAACACATGTCTTAGCTACATGCTCTATAGCATTTCCACCGGTCAACCTTTTAACTTAGCCTATTACCTCGCCAAAAGAATGGCCGACATACCCTTGGTAGGAACAACCGCTCTTCCTTATGGAATGCTTCTCACCCGCCTCTTTATAGCAATATCACCCATTCCTCCTAACGATAAGGGAATGTGCCTTGACTATTCTCTCGTTCCTCACATCTTTGTCCCTCTAAGTGATAAACGAGTCTTCAAAGCTAAGGGCAAACGTACTCGCTCACCTTCACCATCATCATCATCATCCGACATGAGCGAGGACGATAAACTTCCTAACTCTAAGTTACCCCCATTAGACTACCTTCAAGAACTCCCCGTCATTGACAATGCATCCGAAGAATTCAAGCAAACCAAAGGAAAGTGCTTTGGAAGATACCTAAGTAAGCTCAATAAGAAGATAGACCGGTTGTGAGAAGCCTGATTAAGGAGTGTTTGGCTTATGAAGGTTTTTGAACCTTGTATGTGTTAAACTATGTGATTTATATTGTTTTTCACATTCATGCTTTATTACATTTGTCGGATTATGTTTTGTATGAGCTTTTATGCATAATGATAATATTTGAGGTGTTTGTCAATTTTTATGCTTATGGTAAATTTCACTAAGTTTAGTGAAAATCGCTAGCCCCCGGTCAAAGTCCTATGATATGAATGTCTACATGCCCAATTTTTGAATTTCCTAATCAGACATATAATAAATTTTCATTTTTAAGAGTTTTCAAAAAAATTGAAAATCGTCTCGCGGGTCAAAATCGCTGACTGTCTAATTTTTCAGGTCTGGCGGATCTGGCGGCACCCTAGAATGGGTTCCGCCAGTGAAATTTCTGGGCAACCCATAAATGGCCCAACGGACCAGACGGAACCCAAAACAGGGTTTCGCCTGTGTTTCGCGAGGGTTCCGCCAGTCACCTGCAGAAAATTTTTGTCATTTTTCTTAAGTCCAAAACTTGTAAAGTGTTAAACTATTATCTTTAGTGAGAAACATCTTCCCTTACCTCCAATAACCATATTAGGACAACTCTCACTCACAAAAACAATTAGGAAGTCACTTCCCGCCAAAAATTCAAATTCAAACATAACTAACCCAAGGAACCCTTTTAAAGGATCCTTCAAACCATTGGAACATTTTCAACCAAATCACTTCCCATGATCACAAAGCATTGAGTGCATATGTTGGTCTTTCACTCCACCCAATTCCATTGGATTGAAATCCAATGATTTGACATGTTCATGAAAATTTTCTAAATAATTTGAAACCTCAATCTTTGAATGGTAGATGTAACACCCCCAATTTATGAATGCAGCGGAATTCAACTTGGGTGTTACTCGACGGCACAACAGTCATAATAATAGAAAACGAACTCTAATTGAGTCGTTTTAAAAGATTTATCATTCAAATTATATAAATATCAGAGATTACAAAATGAGGTCCTAGATGGTTCCATGTTTACAAATTACATTAGATGAGTTTTTGAATGATAATAAAATTTATAGCCCTCTTGAATATATGTGCCCTTCCGTGCCATCCTTGATCATCATGGACCTGAAATACGTGCTTAAGAGGTCAATACAAAGGTTGAGTGATATTCATAGAGTTTGTTTAATGGTTGAACACAATATGTTGGTAGTGTGAGCTATAGATTCACACCAATGGTTGGAAAACAAAACAGTTATTATTATCACACTAAGCTTATGACACCAAAACGTTAACGTGTACCAATATCAATCGGCGGAGTTATCCCGGTAGGTACTTTGCCGTCATACCTATGTTTCAAATATTAATGCATTTGTTTGAACTTAGTCAATACAAATGGGATTCGTCAATCCCAATAGGCCTATTCACAATATTCGCGCTCACTCGCAAGTAACCCTCGCAAGTGATTAAATGGTTCATAATAAGGGATCTTGGTTTGGCAAGGATGTTACTTAGTGATAATAAAACAATCAGGCAAGCATACAATTGAAAAGCATTGTGTTCGGTTGAAAAATTATAGCATGTATTCCCCCAAGGGTTTGTAAAACAATTAAGTAATGGAAAGTGGGGCTATGAACTCACCTTAAGTTATATAGCAAGTAGTGAATGTGATGGTCGAATTGCGAAGGTTTCTACGAGCAACCTATAATAGAATGTTGCGACTTAGGATTGGAGTAAAGAATATGAAGAATTGCCTATAAAAACAACTTGAAAAAGGTGCGAATTAACCCGAGGTGTTTTTGTGGAAAACTAGAAAGGGGGGAGGGTTGAATAGTTTTACGTCCTTTTAAAATTTATAAAAACAAGTTTGTTTTAAAAACTTCGATTCTAGTTTATGTGATCTCAATACTTGCACTATATGAACAATTATATATAAACCAACTAACTAAGCTAATAAAGTATAGGTAAATAAGTAAGTAATGAAAAGAGTTGGAGAGATCAAACCACAACACAAGGATTTATAGTGGTTCGGCTACAAGGTCACCTTCCTTGTTCCTACTCCACTCCCCGAGTCACCTACTCGAGAGTTTTCTTCACTATGTCAACAAACTCCCTTATGGCGGAGAAAACCTTACACACCAATTTACACACCACAACTACGTCACAACTTGATCACAACTTCTACACAACTTCTTCACACCTATTTACTTCACACCTATGTTCTTCACACATTTCTTCTTCACACCAATCTACTACACACCTATCTTCTTCACTTCAATATACAACACACCTATCTTCTTCACAACTACACTACTTCACTACTAATCAACTTCTACTTCCTACTTAACTTCTATTACTTCTAAACTACTTATTACATACACAACACAACTTCACAAATATATATACACAATGCACAACTACTCTTCAATACTTCTTGAACTTAGTTGTAGAGGGAGTGTTCTTCTTTTGCACTTTGGATGAGGATGGATGAGAAGGGATTGAATCACTTGAAACAAGGATTAATATACAAATGATCAAAGGGTTTTAAAGGATGTTTAGAGAGTTTTAGATCTGAAAATTTCGTGCAAAAGGTGAGAAAAATTCCAGGTTTAAGGTGGTATTTATAGGCAACAAGTTCTGACAGAGGAGCGTGGCCGGCCCCCTTAAATCAAGGCCGGCCCCCTTAAAATTAAGGGGACCGCCCCTTATAATTAAGGGGGCCGCCCAACTGTAACGGCCAGAAAACTTGTCATTTAGTGGGAAAAATTTATTTGGTGAAAAACTAACTGATTTTGGTTAAAAATTTGAAATCATATATTTAGTATGATTAAAACAGTTTTCTTTATTACCAAAAGTGTTTTTCAAAAATATATAATATAATTATATAATTAAATAAACTTTGTATTAGTTAATTTGTAACACCCCCAATTCATGGATGCAGCGGAATTCAAACTGGGTGTTACTCGACGGCACAAAAGTCACAATAATAGAAAACGAACTCCAATTTAGTCGTTTTAAGAGATTTATCATTCAAATTGTATAAATATCAGAGGTTACAAAATGAGGTCCCAAATGGTTCCATGTTTACAAATCACATTAAATGAGTTTTGAATGATAATAAAATTTATAGCCCTCTTGAGTATCCGTGCCCTTCCGTGCCATCCTTGATCGTCATGAACCTGAAATACATGCTTGAGAGGTCAACACAAAGGTTGAGTGATATTCATAGAGTTTGTTTAATGTTTGAACACAATATGTTGGTAGTGTGAGCTATAGACTCACACCAATGTTTGGAAAACAAATATGGGCCACGTTGTTACACGCCCGGAACAGTTATTATCAAATACTAAGCTTATGACACCAAAACGTTAACGGGTACCAATATCAATCGGCGGAGTTATCCCGGTAGGTACTTTGCCGTCATACCTAATGTCTCAAATATTAATGCATTTGTTTGAACTTAGTCAATACAAATGGGATTCGTCAATCCCAATAGGCCTATTCACAATATTCGCGCTCACTTGCAAGTAACCCTCGCAAGTGATTAAATGGTTCATAATATGGGATCTCGGTTTGGCAAGGATGGTACTTAGTGATAATAAAACAATCAGGCAAGCATACAATTTAAAAACATTGTGCTCGGTTAAAAATAGCATGTATTCCCCCCAAGGGTTTGTAAAACAATGAAGTAATGTAAAGTGGGGCTATGAACTCACCTTAAGTAAGATAGCAAGTAATGAATGTAACGGTTGAATCGTGAAGGTTTCTACGAGCAACCTATAATAGAATGTTGCGACTTAGGATTTGAGTACAGAATATGAAGTAGTGCCTATATATATATATCTTGCATTATAGTCCATGATGTGGTATGATGTATATTGTAAGTCCTTGAAAGAAAAGATTCATGAAACATGTATGTTTTGTATATCGTTTACTACCGTTCGGGCCGACATAATTCAGAAGTCATGTTAGTAAGCGTTCGAGGAGCCAGGACACTTTAACTCGTAAATCCACAACTCAACTCGACGGCTTACATAATGAACTCCTCACATGAGGCTCCCTACTATTGTAGTAGTTGATGAAATATATAGATATAAGTTTTGATCCGAAAGGTTACATGTCCGATATTTGAATAAACTTAGGAAAGTTTATTAGTACATGAAGATTGTTATTAGGGTATGTTTCATAAGTTTTGTATGACCATTTTCTCTTGGTAATATCTCATGGTTCCCTTTTAAGTGAAGTCGATCCAAATTGCTTGTTCAAGTTCTCGTCAACTCTTTGTTTCATGTTTACGCCTATGAAAGTTGGTATGGTCATTTCGTCATGGCCTAGCCATGACCTTTGGTCCTTGTTTCAAGGTCATGAGACACAACCTTGGTTCTAGCCATGGTTGTGGTCTTGATTATAGGTCATAAGACCTCTTGTTCCTTTCAAAGTATAACCATAATCTTGTGACTTTCGCCTAAAAATGGGCTGTTTAGAATTTGAAGAATTTTATCACTCGGAAAGTGTTTTTAGGTCTCGAGCTTCTTTGTTCCTGAACGAAAACGGCGTTCCGGACAACTTTCGTGTTTTAACTTTTTGATGAATCGGAACAGAAGTGGGACTTTCAAAACCCAAATTTGATCATAATGGTATTTGGCAGTTTGCCGCAAAGTTTTGGTAACTTCAAATGGGCGTAACTTTTGACTCGTATACTCGTTTTAGGTGGTTCAAATTGCTATGGTTTCCTTGTTAAGTCCTCTACTGTAATATGTAATGATCCAACATCATATTTTTACCATTTTGATCAGGTCTTACCAAGAAAGTCACTAGTTTACTTGTTTTAGTAACTTATCTTGTCAATCAATAACAATAACTTGTTTTGCTCACTTTTATACATCATGGACATAACTACAAGACATAATATAGCAAGAATAACATGTAAATAACATGAACATGATTATTTAACAAGAATCAAGTTAGGGTTTGGCTCACAACTTTTGGCTTTCAAAGATGAAAGGAAGTTAACATGTAAGGATAGGACTTTGATAGACTTGCTTCAACCCACTTCACTTCATGCAATCTTTCTACTCTTGTAATCTTGAAAGAGAGAGATGATGAAAATTGAGGTGACTTGAGTGGATTCAAACTCAAGAGAAATCACCAAAGTTTCTAAGGATTTGAAGTAGTTTTGATGAATCAAAACTAAACTAGGGTTTATGTATGGATATTGCACTTGATTTCTTGGATGGAACTTGAAGTAAACTAGTAAAATGAAGTGTGTTGTGTGTGTGGGTCGTTCATATGGTCAAGGAGTGGGAGGAGAAGCATTTATATGCAAATGAGGAGGTTACATTGTTGACTAGTCAACACTTGGAGGCCAAGTTGAACACATGTTCACATCTCATGACACAAGGCATAAGATCAAGCCACATGGGTGGTGAATCCCCCCTCCTAGGCAGTTCACAAGCTTGGGGGACAAGGTGTGGACTTTGCTTGGTATTATCCAAGTATTAGGAAGAGTTTTGACTCCGGGAAATGACAACCGTAAATGATTAGGCCTCAAAACGTAAAACCGGGTGTCGTAAAATTATGGAACTTTAAAGTATTGTTAGACATGTCCATATGTCCCATAATAAAATATAAAATGAGTGGTAGGTTCCATTTGAGTGGTAAAACCCTGCTAAAAACTGGAAACACGGGTCTAAAACACGTAATACGTAAAACGTACGAATATTGCGTAAAATTGAGAAAAGTAAAATGTTACTTTTCTAATGTGATAAAAATGATTTAAAATGACTTATAATGTCTAGACTGGGCTCAGTCTAGTGTCGGTTGGTATTAAATGTCTTTTAGACATCAAACCGTAAGCCTAAAAATCAAGGAATGACTTATAACATCAAGGGATGATTTTTGGTCAATGGAGGAGGGAAAAATATGTTGACTTTTTCTAATAAGTTGAAAACTCAAATCGCCTTAGAAAAACGTTTTGTGGTCTAACGGTTAATCGCCCATACGGTTAAGCGTGCTTATGCGAGAGTAGTACAGGCTTGGGTGACCTGCCGGGAAGTCTTTGGTCATATTTTTCTCAGTCACGATTAATTCTCAAATAAATCATGAGTGTGTCAAACATTTTTCTGATGCGGGGTCACTTAACGCGGTCGAGTTTCGTTGTACGTAGAATTTCTGAATGACGTTTTACCCTAAAACGTGTAATTCCGTGTAATTCCTTAATAACTTTCACGAAAATGATCTGACGAATGTCAAACATTTAATTTGCCATGGAAATGATTTATTACTTGAGAATATCAAATAAAAATCAACTTTCGGGAAAATTTTCGGGAAAAATGAATAGTAAAAGTGAATAGTGAAATTTTCCGGGAATAGTAATTATCCTGAAAATGCGAATTGTTACATAATTATCCCAAGATAGCAGTTCGGATTATCTCATAAATGAAAAATTTCAAGAATGAAATTAGGTAACACAAATAAGGTGTTAAGATTTCGCTGAGTGGTAAGGCACTATTGCGTCTCTAGATTGTTTTAATGTATTTTGGTGGTTTATCGTGTTCATGTAGGAAATCAATCTATACATAACCCTAGTACATCTATTCTCAGTATTTGAAAATTCTAAGTTGAATATAGTTAGTCAGACTATATTCCACTGTCCCTAGGTTAAATATAGGTGACTAGTCTATATTTAGCCAAGGTTCAATAAAATTTTCAAATACCTAAACTAGGTATACTTTTGATATGTCCGTTGCTTTCGGGAAACTGTCCACTAAACAAAGGCGATGTCAAACCCTTAAGTTGCAAGTCCCGTCCATACAAGACTTACGTATGTTTTCATATTCCATTGCATAAAAGGTAGTAAGGGTAGATACGTATGGAAAGGAAGTTTTAAGTAGTTCTAAAATAGAACATACTTGGCAAGGATCACGAACTTTTAATAATGAAGGTTTCATAAGAAAACTTTGATGAATGTAGAGAAAGTTCAGCTTTTGTCGATGATGGATTAGTTTGTCCTTTAGAAATCTCATATTTCTTGTTTTGAAATCGATAGATTGTGACGGGTTTTTGATATCATAAGAAATGATATTGATGATGTGATGGAATAATTCTAGAGACCATTTGCACAAAACACAATGTCTCGGAAGTAGGTTAGACCATTGTGTAATTCACAATGTCTGGGAAGTAGGTTAGACCGTTGTGTGACTCAAAACATTTGAGAAACGATTAAGACCATTGTATCATACAATATCTTGGAAAATGAATGAGACCATTGCATCTCACAATGTCTTGGAAAATGAATGAGACCATTGTATCTCACAATGTCTTGGAAAATGAATGAGACCATTGTATCTCACAATGTCTTGGAAAATGAATGAGACCATTGTATCTCACAATGTCTTGCAAAATGAATGAGACCATTGTAATTAGTTACAATGTCTTGGACATATAATGTTGGAATAGGAACATGATTGGGAGAGTGTGGCTGTGCCGAAATGCCTTAGAATAGGCATACACAGATATGTTTAGTCCATTGTTTAGATAAATGATTGAAAATAAACCGAGTTTATATATCAATATACTAATATGTTCATGTAGCATAAAATGCCTAGTGTGTATATATCAATATACTTATATGTGTTCATGTAGCATAAAATGCTTAGTGTGTATATATCAATATACTTATATGTGTTCATGTAGCATAAAATGCCTAGTGTGTATATATCAATATACTTATATGTGTTCATGTAGCATAAAATGCTTAGTGTGTATATATCAATATACTTATATGTGTTCATGTAGCATAAAATGCTTAGTAAGTCCATAATCGTCTGGAGGATGGAAGACACGGAGAGCGGAAGGCTATAAAATGTTTTTGCTTGTACATGTGGTTATAGTTTAGGTCTCAATTAGACCCGTTTCTCTATAACCATGGCTCTGGTACCAATCTGTAACACCCCCAATTCATGGATGCAGCGGAATTCAAACTGGGTGTTACTCGACGGCACAAAAGTCACAATAATAGAAAACGAACTCCAATTGAGTCGTTTTAAGAGATTTATCATTCAAATTGTATAAATATCAAAGGTTACAAAATGAGGTCCCAAATGGTTCCATGTTTACAAATCACATTAAATGAGTTTTGAATGATAATAAAATTTATAGCCCTCTTGAGTATCCGTGCCCTTCCGTGCCATCCTTGATCGTCATGAACCTGAAATACATGCTTGAGAGGTCAACACAAAGGTTGAGTGATATTCATAGAGTTTGTTTAATGTTTGAACACAATATGTTGGTAGTGTGAGCTATAGACTCACACCAATGTTTGGAAAACAAATATGGGCCACGTTGTTACACGCCCGGAACAGTTATTATCAAATACTAAGCTTATGACACCAAAACGTTAACGGATACCAATATCAATCGGCGGAGTTATCCCGGTAGGTACTTTGCCGTCATACCTAATGTCTCAAATATTAATGCATTTGTTTGAACTTAGTCAATACAAATGGGATTCGTCAATCCCAATAGGCCTATTCACAATATTCGCGCTCACTTGCAAGTAACCCTCGCAAGTGATTAAATGGTTCATAATATGGGATCTCGGTTTGGCAAGGATGGTACTTAGTGATAATAAAACAATCAGGCAAGCATACAATTTAAAAACATTGTGCTCGGTTAAAAATAGCATGTATTCCCCCCAAGGGTTTGTAAAACAATGAAGTAATGTAAAGTGGGGCTATGAACTCACCTTAAGTAAGATAGCAAGTAATGAATGTAACGGTTGAATCGTGAAGGTTTCTACGAGCAACCTATAATAGAATGTTGCGACTTAGGATTTGAGTACAGAATATGAAGTAGTGCCTATATATATATATATCTTGCATTATAGTCCATGATGTGGTATGATGTATATTGTAAGTCCTTGAAAGAAAAAATTCATGAAACATGTATGTTTTGTATATCGTTTACTACCGTTCGGGCCGACATAATTCAGAAGTCATGTTAGTAAGCGTTCGAGGAGCCAGGACACTTTAACTCGTAAATCCACAACTCAACTCGACGGCTTACATAATGAACTCCTCACATGAGGCTCCCTACTATTGTAGTAGTTGATGAAATATATAGATATAAGTTTTGATCCGAAAGGTTACATGTCCGATATTTGAATAAACTTAGGAAAGTTTATTAGTACATGAAGATTGTTATTAGGGTATGTTTCATAAGTTTTGTATGACCATTTTCTCTTGGTAATATCTCATGGTTCCCTTTTAAGTGAAGTAGATCCAAATTGCTTGTTCAAGTTCTCGTCAACTCTTTGTTTCATGTTTACGCCTATGAAAGTTGGTATGGTCATTTCGTCATGGCCTAGCCATGACCTTTGGTCCTTGTTTCAAGGTCATGAGACACAACCTTGGTTCTAGCCATGGTTGTGGTCTTGATTATAGGTCATAAGACCTCTTGTTCCTTTCAAAGTATAACCATAATCTTGTGACTTTCGCCTAAAAATGGGCTGTTTAGAATTTGAAGAATTTTATCACTCGGAAAGTGTTTTTAGGTCTCGAGCTTCTTTGTTCCTGAACGAAAACGGCGTTCCGGACAACTTTCGTGTTTTAACTTTTTGATGAATCGGAACAGAAGTGGGACTTTCAAAACCCAAATTTGATCATAATGGTATTTGGCAGTTTGCCGCAAAGTTTTGGTAACTTCAAATGGGCGTAACTTTTGACTCGTATACTCGTTTTAGGTGGTTCAAATTGCTATGGTTTCCTTGTTAAGTCCTCTACTGTAATATGTAATGATCCAACATCATATTTTTACCATTTTGATCAGGTCTTACCAAGAAAGTCACTAGTTTACTTGTTTTAGTAACTTATCTTGTCAATCAATAACAATAACTTGTTTTGCTCACTTTTATACATCATGGACATAACTACAAGACATAATATAGCAAGAATAACATGTAAATAACATGAACATGATTATTTAACAAGAATCAAGTTAGGGTTTGGCTCACAACTTTTGGCTTTCAAAGATGAAAGGAAGTTAACATGTAAGGATAGGACTTTGATAGACTTGCTTCAACCCACTTCACTTCATGCAATCTTTCTACTCTTGTAATCTTGAAAGAGAGAGATGATGAAAATTGAGGTGACTTGAGTGGATTCAAACTCAAGAGAAATCACCAAAGTTTCTAAGGATTTGAAGTAGTTTTGATGAATCAAAACTAAACTAGGGTTTATGTATGGATATTGCACTTGATTTCTTGGATGGAACTTGAAGTAAACTAGTAAAATGAAGTGTGTTGTGTGTGTGGGTCGTTCATATGGTCAAGGAGTGGGAGGAGAAGCATTTATATGCAAATGAGGAGGTTACATTGTTGACTAGTCAACACTTGGAGGCCAAGTTGAACACATGTTCACATCTCATGACACAAGGCATAAGATCAAGCCACATGGGTGGTGAATCCCCCCTCCTAGGCGGTTCACAAGCTTGGGGGACAAGGTGTGGACTTTGCTTGGTATTATCCAAGTATTAGGAAGAGTTTTGACTCCGGGAAATGACAACCGTAAATGATTAGGCCTCAAAACGTAAAACCGGGTGTCGTAAAATTATGGAACTTTAAAGTATTGTTAGACATGTCCATATGTCCCATAATAAAATATAAAATGAGTGGTAGGTTCCATTTGAGTGGTAAAACCCTGCTAAAAACTGGAAACACGGGTCTAAAACGCGTAATACGTAAAACGTACGAATATTGCGTAAAATTGAGAAAAGTAAAATGTTACTTTTCTAATGTGATAAAAATGATTTAAAATTACTTATAATGTCTAGACTGGGCTCAGTCTAGTGCCGGTTGGTATTAAATGTCTTTTAGACATCAAACCGTAAGCCTAAAAATCAAGGAATGACTTATAACATCAAGGGATGATTTTTGGTCAATGGAGGAGGGAAAATATGTTGACTTTTTCTAATAAGTTGAAAACTCAAATCGTCTTAGAAAAACGTTTTGTGGTCTAACGGTTAATCGCCCATACGGTTAAGCGTGCTTATGCGAGAGTAGTACAGGCTTGGGTGACCTGCCGGGAAGTCTTTGGTCATATTTTTCTCAGTCACGATTAATTCTCAAATAAATCATGAGTGTGTCAAACATTTTTCTGATGCGGGGTCACTTAACGCGGTCGAGTTTCGTTGTACGTAGAATTTCTGAATGACGTTTTACCCTAAAACGTGTAATTCCGTGTAATTCCTTAATAACTTTCACGAAAATGATCTGACGAATGTCAAACATTTAATTTGCCATGGAAATGATTTATTACTTGAGAATATCAAATAAAAATCAACTTTCGGGAAAATTTTCGGGAAAAATGAATAGTAAAAGTGAATAGTGAAATTTTTCGAGAATAGTAATTATCCTGAAAATGCGAATTGTTACATAATTAAATACCCCTTTGATCATGAGATGTATAAAATACTTGTTTATTCATACCTTAAGTGATTAAGTTGGATATAGTGATATAAACTAGCTTAATACTTGTTTACGTAGTAATCTTACGTTTGATGAGTTTACATTTTGTGATCGTCAAAATATAGAGATATCGAAAAATATAAATAACGTTTTCATGCATTATTTATGTTAACATAACATGTAAGGTAAGGACTTTGATTGACTTATGCTTCACCCTACCTCACTTCAAGCAATCTTTCTACACTTGTATTCTTGAAAGAGAGATGATGAAAGTTGAGGTGAGTTGAGTAGATTCAAACTCAAGAGAAATCACCAAAGTTTCTAGGGTTTGGAAGTATCTTGATTACCTAAAACCAAGCTAGGGTTTCTTTGTTGATGTTGCACTTGATTCTTGTATGAAACTTGGAAGAAAATTAGCTAAGTGTGAGGTGATGGTGAGGGTGATATGGGACGGCACAAGGAGGGGGAGGGGGTATTTATATGCCTTTGAGGAGGTTACAAAACAAGACTTGTCAAAGCTTCTCAAGTAAGCTTGTACACTTGGTAACATCCTAAGGAACTTTACATGAGATTAAGCCACACAAAGGGTGACTCCCCCCCCCCCCCAATGGCGGTTTGGAATGGATAAGGGGGAGTGACTTGGTTTTTGGATGAGATATCTATCTTATGTAACTAGTTTTGACTCCGTAAAATGCTAACCGTAAATGATTAAGCCATAAAACGTAAAACCGGGTATCGTAAAAATGTGGAACTTGGAAGAATGACTAAACTTGTCAAAATACTCCATAATAAAATATAAAATAAGTGGTAGGTTCCATTGGGGTGCTAAAACCCTGCTAAAACTGGAAACACGGGTCTAAAACGCGTAATACGTAAAACGTACGAATATTGTGTAAAATTGAGAAAAGTAAAATATTACTTTTCTAATATGATAATAATGATTTAAAATGACTAATAATGTCTAGACTGGGCTCAGTCTAGTGTCGGTTGGTATTTAATGTCTTTTAGACATAAACCATAAGCCTAAAAATCAATGAATGATTTATAAAATTAAGGAATGATTTTTGGTCAAAGGAGGAGGGAAAAAATATGTTGACTTTTTCCAAAAATTGTGAAAACCCAAATTGTCTTAGAAACGCGGTGCAGGTATAGGCTAAGGTTGCGGCTAAGTAAAAGTGCTTAAAAACGAAAATTCCTGTTTCTCACGGCCGAGGTTTATTTGGTCACATTTTTCTCAGTCATGATTAATTTTCAAATAAATCATGAGTGTATCAAACATTTTTCTGATGTGGGGAAAATTATCGCGGTTGAGTTTCGTTGTGCGTGGGATTTTTGAATGACGTTTTACCCTAAAACGTGTAGTTCCTTAATAACTTTCGCGAAAATGATCTGATGAGTGTCAAACTTTTATTTTGCCATAGAAATGATTTATCAGACGAGAATATGAAATAAAAATCAAATTTCGGAAAAATTGAATAGTAAAAGTGAATAGTAAAAATGAATAGTAAAATTTTCGGGAATAGAAGTTAACCTGAAAATGTGAATTGTTATAGTAGAACATCAAATCCAAACACCCATTCCAACATCTCTTCCATCCTATAAATTTGAAAGCTTTTGCAACAATTCAAATCACACCATCACCAGCAAAATTTCTTCTCTCAAAACATCAAAACCACACCTTTGAAATGACTAAATCCAACACCTCATCCGAGTCATCAAAATCCTTCTCAAAAACCACTAGGATTAGTGTTAAACCTTGTTGCTTCAACAAAACCGTCAAGTCAAGTTCATCATCTTCAAGTGATGCTTCACTTAACATTTCTTCACCTATCCAAGATTTCCTTAACCTTACTACCTCAACACCATCCTCAACAACTTGCAATACCAATGTGATCACTATTCAAGATTTGCTTCATCTTGCTACTCCAACACCCTCTCCACCACATTGCAACACCAACATAGCCACTATTCCACCATCAACTAGACCTTCAAGCAATTCAACATCACCGTCTCAACAAGCTCAACCATCAAAAACTCCATCACCTCAATCACCAACACTTACACCAATGGAACTTTTTCATACACCACCAACATCACCACTACCCTATTTGGAAACATTAGAAGACCTATCACCTAAATCATCAAGCCCACCATCCTTGTCACTCTTTGACACCATTGCTCAAATGAAAACCCAACAACAACCTAGTGAGCAATTAGATGATGAACCCCATCAACCATCATTGGTAGAACGGTTGGCTTACCGTTATGCTAGACCATCAATTTTTCCAAATGATCAAGGTCATGCACACCTACACTCATTTGTATTTCACCCAATTTACAAAGACCTTCATGGTAATCCTTTCGGAGAACCAAGCTTCCGTCACCTTGTTCAACAACAACAACCACAAGAACCTTCCCAACACTTTGAATCTCTATTTTCTTCGTATAAGAAAATAGAAGCATCTCAATGATCTTCCACCAAGACTAACAAAACCACCATCTTTCACAAATGAAAAACCAAGGTAATTGCTTGACCAAAATGAGTCTTTTGCCCACAACCAACCACCACAACAAGAGTATCACCATCCAAAACCATTGTTGTTTCACCCTATCTACAAAGACATCCATGGTCCTCTAACCATTGAAATGAGGTTTATCCTAAACCACATTTTGGATCGTCTCAAGTTTAGAGTCTTCAAAATGAAACAAAACCGTTTCTTTTGGAAAATGTTTCTCATTAAAACCAACAAACCAAGTTTAGAGCACCAACACCACCTCAAGTTTAGAGTCTCCAAAATGAAACAAAACCGTTTCTTTTGGAAAATGTTTTCCATCTAAACCAACAAACCAAAACCGTGTCACTTTCTCAACCTTCAAAATAAAGCCCGCTACAACCTCCAACACACACTTTCATCCTTAAACAACCTTAGCCTTGTTTTTGGAAAATGTTTCTCATTAAGGAAAATGATGATTTCCTTGTAGCATTTTATGTTCTTAGTTTATTTTTTAGTTTTTATTTATTTTTAAGAAGTAGGATGATGTCGTCCTAATTTCTTGTCTTTGACTTTTTAAGAGTCAAAATTTAACATGAAATGAATTTCATTCTACTACACGGTTTGCATTGTTTGTTGACCATTTAGGTATAATGAGTAAACTATACCTCGCTATGGTAGCATACATATATCTTGTGTTTTAGAAACTAACCTTTCTTTTTGTAGGATCATTGCCCATGTGTTCTTTCCTTGATACTCTATTTAGGGGAGTAATATTCAAAGGGGAGCATGAGTATTGCATTATTCCGCTTCGCAACTCTTAGTTGTGTTTTAGACATGAAATGCTTTCATGACTTGTCTTGTGCGGCAACTAACATTTTTTCTTGTAGGTTCAAAATCCATGTCTCCTCTCTTGGCACTCCATTTAGGGGGAGTATCGTCCAAGGGGGAGCAAGTGCATACTTCCGCTTCGCTACTCTTCTTTTTGTTTCAATATAAAGGGGGAGAATTTATATATAAACTTGTTCTCATTTTTTTTCCTAAGTCTTGCATATCATATCATCTTAGCAAAAACAAGTTTTAATACTAACTTTATAAGACTTAACACTAAAACTAGTGGCTTACTTATAAATAAAGTTTATGTTTTGTCATCAACAAAAACGGGGAGATTGTTAATACAAATATCGCCTAAAAACGTTATTTATATTTTACGATCTTTGCTAAGTTTTGTTAATGACAAAGTATGAACTTTAGCTAATAGTAAATCATCACTTTAGTGTTTAAGTCTTGCTTAACTAAGGTTTACATTTCCTTTTAAACAAAACATTATTTTTATTTCTTTAATTAGAAGGTGTCTTGTAACATCATACATTTATGGCAAGCTTGTGTATTTGACTTGCCATAACATCTTACACACTTTTGGAAGCTTTCCAAATTGGATTTAATGTGTTTGACTAGTTGTTGTTGATGTGACTTTGGTTGGTTTGAATGATTTATTGCAAAACCTACTGCAAGCCTGGCGGAACCCTGGGGGTACACGGGCGGAACCCATCTGAGGGTTCCGCCGTATCCGCCAGACCTGCTGTTTGTTTTGCTATAAAAACCAAGCCACTTGTTTGTTTTGAGCTATCACTCTAGGACATATATTTTCATATACTCTCTCAACTAACTCAGTAACATTTGACTTATGTGATCCTCTTATGTAGCAAGGGACTTCACAAGATCATTCAAGAAGTTACAAGCTTCAACTCTAAAGTTGCAAAACTTGTTAGATTTGTTATGTATAAGCTTTGGTAGTTCATACTTCATTTGTATCATGTGTGTAGAAGTGATCGGTTAGTATTTTAGGCCTCAAAATAAATAGTGTGTCGGGAGTTGTTGTGCCCTTGTAAAAGAACTAACGGGAGTGGTTGTACCCTTGGTAAAAAACTCGACATCTAGCTTAGTGTCGGTAAAAGTGTAAGCGACGATGGGAGTGGTTGTACCCTTGTAAAAGAACTCGACATCTAGCTTAGTGTCGGTAAAAGTGTAAGCGACGTTGTAAAGGTTTCTCCACCGGGAAAGGAGCTTGTTGATTAGTGCTTATAACTCTCGAGTTGGAAACTCGGGGCGTGGATGTAGGGCAAGGAAAAAGAGTCCTTATAGCCGAACCACGATAAACAATCGTGTTGTGGTTTGATCGTTTCTCTCTTTGTCTTTGCTTATTATATATTGTCTTTAGTTAGCATTGTTAATCACACGTAAAGCTTTTCAAAAAATTAAACAAGTAAAGTTAGAATTGTTATTCACACGTAAAGCTTTTCAAAGAATTAAACATGCAAAGTTGTACTTACATCTTTGAACAAATGTAAAGTTTTAAAAAGATAATCAAGTTAAAAAGCGGTAAACTATTCAACCCCCTTCTAGTTTTCCACACAAATGTTTTAGAAATTATTAATAGTGTGTTAATTAATATTCATTTGGTTAATTATTTAAAATTGAGTTTATTGATAAAATTTATTAGTATTAGTTAGAATTCAATGTTAATTTTCAATGAAATTAGTTGTACAGTAAAATTAGATGAAACAAAAAAGGTTTGTAACGATTTTTATATAGTTTATGTGGCATTATTATATATACATGATTACATAAGCTTTATAATACTATAAGATTGAGTCCCTTAATATAATGCGGAGTAATCAAGATACTCAAGATAGAGTCCCATAATTTAATGTGAAGTATATACAACATCAAGATGGAAGTGCAAGGGTTGCCGGAATTGATCACATACTTAGTATAGAATTAAAATACGGTTATGGATTGAGATGAAGTTGAAAAGGTTGCAAGAATAATTAATGATTTAACCTAATTCATGCATATATAAACCGGCCAAAATCACATTTAGCATGTACATGTTGTAAGCAACATTTAAATGGTTAAATGATAAAGTACATAATTTTTGCTCGAACCCATTTATAAATGATAATAATAAATAAAAAAAATAAAGTTTAAGACATAATAGTGGAGTCCAAAAGTTTTAGGAATTATTAATAGTATGTTAATTAATATTCATATTGTTAGCTATTTATAATTGAGTTTATTAATAAAATTTATTAATATTAGTTAGACTTCAATGTTAATTTTCAATTGAATCCCTTAATTTAATGTGGAGTAATCAATATACTCAAGATGGAGTCACATAATTTAATGTGAAATATATACAACATCGAGATGGAAGTGTAAGGGTTGCAGAAATTAATCACGTATTTAGTAAAGAATTAAAAGACGGTTATGGATTGAGATGAAGTTGAAAAGGTTGCAAGAATAATTAATGATTTAACCTAATTCATGCCTATATAAACCGGCCGAAATCACATTTAATATGTACATGTTGTAATCAACATTTAAATGGTTAAATGATAAAGTACATAATTTTTGCTCGAATCCATTTGTAAATTATAATAATAAATAAATAAAATAAAGTTTAAAATATAATAGTGGAGTCCAAAGGTTTTAGAATTATTAATAGTATGTTAATTAATATGCATATGGTTAGCTATTTAGAATTGAGTTTATTAATAATAGTTAGACTTCAATGTTAATTTTTAATTGAGTCCCTTAATTTAATGTGGAGTAATCAAGATACTCAAGATGGAGTCCCATAATTTAATGTGAAGTATATATAACATCGAGATGGAAGTGTAAGGGTTGCAAAAATTAATCACGTACTTAGTAAAGAATTAAAAGACGGTTATGAACTGAGATGAAGTTGAAAAGGCTGCAAGAATAATTAATAATTTAACCTAATTCATGCATATATAAACCGGCCAAAATCACATTTAGTATGTAAATATTTGTAAGTAACATTTAAATGGTTAAATGATAAAATACATAATTTTTGCTCGAACCCATTTGTAAATTATAATAATAAATTAAAAAAATAAAGTTTAAGACATAATAGTGGAGTCCAAAGGTTTTAGGAATTATTAATAGTGTGTTAATTAATATTTATTTGGTTAGCTATTTAGAATTGAGTTTACTGATAAAATTTATTAATATTAGTTAGACTTCAATTTTAATTTTCAATGAAATTAGTTGTACAGTAAAATGAGATGAAGCCAAAAAAGTTTGTAACGATTTTTATACAGTTTATGTGACATTATTATATATATACATGATAATGCAAATTACACTATAACAAATAAGAAAAAGCCAGTGTGCTTCGTATTACCATGCAAAAACCACATAATGCAAAATTATTGTTGGGTTACGTAATATGCCAAAACAATCAAAGGAAATTACATCAAGCGTAAGACAATTTAATAACGACAACCCTATTTAAAAAATATAAATAACAGAAAACCAAAATAATATCAACCATTTTTATATTTTTAAACAACAAACAAAAAAAGTTTCATAGAACATACTAAACTAAAAATACAAATGCACTCGACAATTCACAAAAACAATATGCGCGATTAACAATTAGATTAAAAGCCCGTACGTAGCACGGGTCCTGCAAGCCTCATCATCTTACATACTACAAGTATTATGAAATACTAGCAATTATGCTCAAGCGCCACCGCATAGATACATGCCACAACACAAAATGACTTGGCCACAGATTGTGGTAACAACTAAATCCACTCTTTTATATAGTACCTTGTTTTCAATCATTATTTAAGCTTAATCAGCAGTTTATTTTATCATACTATATTATAAAGAATGAATAACTACTATTAATAGAATACTTAAAATTAAGCATTACACATTTGAATGCTAAAAGTACAAGTGATTCAAGACAATTAGACATTTAATACAATAAATGAGATATAATTAGACATGTACAAGTTTAATAGCTTCATGTACACATCACTTTGTCTTTGCCATTAAAGTTTAAAATTAATGACTTAAAATTGAATTATTTACATTAAATGCAATTAATTAAATAGTCAATAAATACAATTAATACATTTATTAAAACACCTCTTATATAAGTAATACAAATTATCAAGCATATTGTACAACCAACTTAAACACAATTCCTGCATTAAATGTCACTAATACAAATAATATAGCATATAAAAAAAATTAAAATTAAAAAAAAAGGAAAAAAATTAATTTTTTTTTAAAGTTAATATTTAAAAAAAAATCAAAATTTAAAAAAAAAATAATATTTGCGAAAAAAAATTAATTTCTTTTATAAATGCGCATTTTTTAAAAATATTAAAAAAATGGAAAAAAAATTTAAAAAATTAATTTTTTTTTAAAGTTTATATTTAAAAAAAAATCAATTTTTTTTTAAAAATTAATATTTGCAAAAAAGAAATTAAATTTTTTTTAATTAAAAAATGCGTATATTTTTAAAAAATACATATTTAAAAAAAAATTATTTTTGTTATAAAAATTAATTTTTTTATAAAAATTAATTTTTTTTTTTAAATTAATGTTTCTATAAAAAAAAATTTAATTATTTTTTCGAAAATATTAATTTTTTTTTAAAAATTTTGATTTTTTTAAAATATTAACTTTAAAAAAAATTAATTTTTAATTTTTTTTTTCCTTTTTTTTAAATTTTTTTAAAAAAATGCGTATTTATAAAAAAAAAATTTAATTTTTTTTCGCAAATATTAATTTTTTCAAAAAAATTTTGATTTTTTTTTAATTATAAACTTAAAAAAAATTAATTTTTTAAAATTTTTTTCCTTTTTTTAATATTTTAAAAAAATGCGTATTTATATAAAAAATTAATTTTTTTTGCAAATATTAATTTTTTTTTTTAAATTTTGATTTTTTTTTTAAATATTAACTTTAAAAAAACGATTTTTAAATTTTTTTTCCTTTTTTTTTTTAATTTTAAATTTTTTTAACCTTTTTTTTTTTTTTTTTTTTTTTTCTAAAAAAAAGGACTAACGGTGCAAATGTTTGGCTAACGAAGGCTAACGGTGTAATATTTTCAGTCTCATTAAGAGATAACGGAGGAAAAATTTGCACCGTTAGTCCTCATTGTTAACGAGGGATGTATTGTGGTAAACGTTTGCCTAACGGGGGATGTATATTGCCAAAAGTTTCTGACAGAGATGTAAGATGCTAAAATGTGTAAACCATATGGATGTATTTTGCAGTTTACTCTTTTGAAAATAAGAAAGTCTGTTTTAATTTTTAGATATACCAACATCTTTAGTGAAAAATCTATAAGAAATATGCAGTTAAAGTGTATATAGCATTGTATTTGAATGCTATATTTGAGCTACGTATTCGAATGTCTTGTAGGGTTGGTTGTACCAGTTTGGGTATACAAATCAATGACATGTTTATTTAGGCATGGATAATGCATGTTTGAGCATCTACCATAATCTTTTGGATATTTTTCTGATTTTGGGTGTTTGGATGGGTTCCTCCCTGTCTTCTCGTTGGGAGATCCTGCTCCTTCGGCTGGTTTGAATCTCGGTGAGGCTTTTTGCTCTTCTTCTTCTTCTTCTTCTTCTTCTTCTTGTTTTTTTTTAAGAAAATGCCTAGGCTCTAAAAAACCTCGTGTATGCATACTGAAGATAAGGTTAACAAAGCATGACTGTTAGCATTAGAAGTGTTGATCATTTATGTAATCAAAGAGAGATCTCAATAATCGTCCCTTAGAGGAAGATTGTTAGGATTAAAAGTGACAATCATTATTAAGTCAAATAGTTAGTTAAATATATTCATGTAATAGTTAGTTGAATGCTAGTCTATTAAGGTTATGTAAAAGCCTAAATGGCCTGGCCCATAAAAAGGCCCAAGAGAAAGCCCATGATGGCAAATGTAAAAACTATATAAACCCTCCTAAGAGGGCCGGGTACCCTGCGCCATGCCTCACGTTTTCCCCCAAAACGCCACCCGAGCACGCCACAACCACACCAGCCATCGCGTTTCCGTGTCCCGAGCCATCACCACCAGCCCAAATGGTCCCGGAAAACGCGACGGGACGACGCCACAACCACACCGTGGCTCGTGTTTTCCCGTTTTTGTTTTGGCGTTTTCCCATTTTTTTTCTCCTTTTTGAACGTTAGCTAACTGTTGGAAAATGCTAATACATATGGGTGTATTATTGAAAAGCAAATCATATGATAGATTGTGTAGAAAAAGAAGAAGATTATTCAAGTTGTAATGTGTGTTGTGGACCGATGATTATCAAAAGAGGGAGAGGCTGCCTATGAATAACATAATAAGGATTAGGGTTGAAAGATGTGAGACAAATTAGGGATTGTAGTTATATACCATTATACCCTATATCTAATTGGGCTGGTATTATTGTAGTTATATACCATTATACCCTATATCTAATTGGGCTGGTATTATTTTTGTTCAGGTCTAACTTTAGTTGCTATTATTTTGACTGAAATAACACACCCATGGTAAACTGATTTGAAATAATTGGTCCGAAATATTTTTTTTAGTTAAATGGTTAATGTATTTTTTTTTAATTAATGAAATTTTAATGTTACTTAAATGTGTTGGTTTATTTAAATAAAAAAAAATATGTGGGGTCCAAATGTGCACGACGGCACAAGAAATTGGTGTTATTGGAGGGAGGGTGTTTTTGGTGTTGTAGTGAATTCTGGTGTTATGAGAAAAAGTGCTGATGTGGCAACACTTATTCCCACGGCACCAGCGGGACGGCTTCATGGTACCTAATGCTCTAAGCTTGTTAAGACTTAGGAGGAGTGAGAGTTCATGTTAATCAAAAGTTTATTTTACATATAGTTCTCTTCCCCTTCTCTCAACTTTCTCTTTCTAGTTTCACACATATATCTCTCTAACATCATAATTTTAGATGATAAAGCTAGATCTAAGGTCCTACAATGACTAATATCAAATAAATCGTATTTGTTTCATCTATATATAAGAATTGAAATTAAACTTATCATATGAAAACAGCTATAAAACATCTGATGTTATTATGGTGTTATTGTGTTGGTTAATAGGCACTCTAGAAGAAGAGATGGGACCTTTGTTCAAGCGTGATGTCCGTAAGCGCTGGTGCGGGCCACTGCTAAGAGCATCTGATAAAATCTAAATCCTCTCTTATATATGGTGGCTGGGTCTAAATTTCTAGTAGTATTATTTATGCTAATTATGGTCAAATTCAACCTTGGCATGTTATCATCTTTTCATACTTGACTTTCATATGTCTTAGTTCACAGCTTCTAGATTCAATGGATAGCAAAAGTAATTTTAACTTTTATTTTTATTTTTATTTTTTATTTTTTATTTTCGTAAACATATTATAAAGCAAATGCAGCTATGTTTGACACACAAGATTGTTGAGAAATTATGCTTATTTTTCAAAAAATAAACTACTTAAAAAATATTTTTTGTTTGACAGACATAACTTATAAGAGATTCTAAAAAAAAAATCTTTCATTATCTTTTAAAACAAAAGGTTACTTCATGTAGCTTATAAAAATAATCTCCTTTGATTTTGTGAAAGTATTTACTACGACATAGTATTAGGACTTGGATCAAAAAATGTAGATTGACAGGGACACATCAACCCTGTGTACCATAATGGTACCCATCAATCCTACCAGCAAAGGTTTGATGCCTGTGAAATACCTTCACTCAATACCTAACCATGCTGCGGAACGGAATCGAACACGCGTTCTTTATTGGATCAAGACATCACATGGTTGGGCCCAGACTTCTAAAGTAGCTGGTGGTTATCACTAGAGCTTGTGGTCACCCGGTACTACTCTCACATAAGCTCGTTTAACTTAATAAGCTTCACTCAGCGAACCACAAAACCCATAATATTAGGACCTATATAATGGAATAGTTGATACTTTTACTTTATTTACTTTAGGGACCATAAACTATCATATATAGTAAAGTGGCTTCTACCTGTTGTCTGTTGATTGTACAAAATTCGTCTTACAAACCAAGCGAAGCGGTCCTGTTGCTATTTTGATAGAGACCACAGTCATAATGCTGGATTTTCTTAGAACTGTTAGAGAGAAATAGTTCATTGATGTTGCTCCAACGAAAAGAGTATTATTTAGTTTATAAAAACTGAAATAAACTTATCATATAAAATGTTGTAAAATAACCTGATATTTATTAATGGTGTTATGTATTGTATTGGTTATGAATTGGCAGTGCAGGTGAAGTTGAAACCCGTGGCGCTGTGCCCATGTGCTCCACTTTGAGGATCGGTCGAATGCCAGGAGCATGTTGGCCTTGTAGCTAGTGGTCGGGTTTAGACGTATAGTTATTATTTATGGTAAGGATTAAGATCCTCTCAAGTTGAGTCAAACATGATACATCATATTCATCAATTATAAATAAGTGAAATAAATAAAACTTTTTCTTTTAACAAAAATCAAGGGTTCACTTATTTCTTCTCACAACAAAACTAACATGATCAATCATGTTTGACCATAATTTGAGAGGATCTTAATCCTTGTGGTAAATACGATCAAATTCAACCTTCGCATGTCATTATCATTTAATTAGATCTTGACTTTTGATTATGTGATTATCTGTAACGTATTTTAGTTGTTACGTTTAACCTTATATATACAACTTAATTGTGATATTTGAATTTATAACTTATGAAAATAATTTTGGCCAGATTCGATCTTTACTTTTGACTTCTTAAATGGTATCAGATTTGTTTACTGTTCAGCTTCTAACTTGAGAGAATCCCAATTTTTTTGATAATGATAGTCTTTAGAGTTTGATTTACAAAATGAATTCTACTACAATTTTATTCATTGTAAGAAATTAAATCATCCATTAGAGCACACGGTGCGTTAGCTTACAAAGGTGATTGGGTTTTTTGGCCCTTTAACGTCAGCGTTAAGGTACCCCTGGGCTGCGTTAATGGGGCGTTAACGTGGGAAGTTATCCCATTGACGCAGCGTTAAGGTGGTTTTGATTAAAATAAATAAATAAATAAAAACACACCTTTGCCCCTGGTCAAGTTTTCATTATTAGATTTCAAGAAACATAAACTTCATAACACCCCCTTGTGATTATAAATCAAAGTCTAACATAAAATTAAAATTCCAATACATCATTTAAACTTAGAATAACGATACGAAAACACAAATTATCCTACGATTCTCACGAAGGTATTATATATGTAACACCCCCAAAATGCCGCAGTGGAAGACTGTGTCACTGGGGTGCTACTTCATAATACAAAGTACAAGTTATATAAAACGACCTCTAAATGAAACGTTTTGAAAAGTTACCATTCGATTAATGAATTCAAAGTTACAAACATGAGATTCCAAAGTATGATACATAAATGTATACAAAGTATTTTGAATGGTAAATGATAAAAAGCGTAAGTCTTCAGAATATGCAGCTTGACTCTAAGTTCCACGTACTAGCTATCGCCTTACTAACCTGAGATAAACATGCTAAAGTGTCAACACAATGGTTGGTGAGTTCATAGAGTTTGTCTTAAAATAGTTGAAAAGCCTATAAGAATGTTCACACAGCAAAGGCATTGTGAATCCACTCAGTTGCAAGTCCCGCCCATAACAACACTTGCAACCTGTGTGTTCACAACCTACTGCTAAAATATAGTACATATTATAGTCAAACATACAAATTGTCTTAATAGTTCACATAATTGCACTTAGTGTTGCTCCGTTTATGTTGGGAGACTTTTAGACTGAAATGCACATACTGGGAGCCTCTTCCCAAAGACTACTGCTAGTCACTAAATTGCACATGCTGAGAGCCTCTTCCCAAAGACCTACTGGGAGCCACTTCCCAAAGACTACTGGGAGCCACTAAATTGAATAACGCAATTAAGTATAATGCATTCAAGAATAACGCAAATAAGTTTATCATAATCATGTATGTCTACAATCAAGTATAAATGTTTTGAGTATTTGTACACGTAAAAGCAAATAGTTGAGCATGTATCTCCCACAAAGAGTTAAAAACAAGTATGAAAAGAGTAGGGGCTATAACTCACCTTAAGCTTACGTAATGAGAAATGAAAGTGGTAGTTGAATCGCGAAAGTCTCTAAGAGCAGCCTATAATAGAACGTTGCAACTTAGGTTTGGAGTAATGTCTAAGAATACGAAGAATTGCCTATATATGTCTTGCATAATGTTCATGATGTAGTACTTAGTATATAGTGTAAGTCTTTGAATATAAATGGTTTATGAAACATGTATAGGTTGTATATCTCTTACTACCGTTCGGGCCGACATAATTCAGAAGTCATGGAGTAAACATTCGAGGAGCCAGGACACTTTAATTAATAAATCCACAACTTATCTCGACGACTTACTTAATGAACTCCTCACATGAGGCTCCCTACTATTGTAGTATTTGATAACATATATATAAGTTTTTGATCTTTAAAAGTTATATGGTCTTTAGCCGTGGTTTTGCCGTGACCTTGGTCATTATTACCATGGTCTTGAGACTCAACCTTGGCTTTAGCCATGGCTGTGGTCTTGGCTTTAGGTCATTAGACCTCTTGGTCTTAGTAAACCATAACTATTATATAGTAACTTTGATATATAAAATAGCTGTTAAGAAACTGAAGAAAATCTCATTCGTTATTGGTTTTCTGAATACGTGCACCTGCGTTTTTGAAGGAGACGTGATTCCGGACAACTTTCGTGTTTTAACTTTTTGATGAAACGGATCAGAAAAGCCTCTTTTTGCGTGTTTAAGGTTCTGTCACAGAAAGTTTGAGACAGTTTTGCCGTAAAGATTTTAGTAACTTCTAATAGCCATAACTTTTGACTCGTGTACTCGTTTTAGGTGATTCAAATTGCTATGTTTTCCTTGTTAAGTCCTCTCTAACAGTAGGTAAGTGTCAAATATCATAGTTATACTATTTTGGTCGTGGTTCTCCATAAAAGTCACTAGTTTGCTTGTTTAAATAACATAAGTTAACATATATATACCATAACTTGTTTTACTAGTTTTTATACATCATGAACATAATAAGCATGAAAATGATATTGAGCAAGAAAGTGTAATAGGGTTTCTTACAACTTTTGGCTTTCTAAAGAAAGGAAGTCAAGTATGAAACTAGGACACTAAACCTATGTTTGTAAACCCTTCACCACAACTCTTGTAAACCCTTGCTATAACCCTTTTGAAAACCTTCTTAGCTTATCCCTAGTACCCTTGTGTAGCTCCTAATTCATCCATTGAATCACCAAATAAACACTAGTTTCATGTAGAGAATAACTAGGCATTCAACTTTGTAGTGTAACTTGTAGTTTGAAGATCAAAGGATCATGGTGCTAGGGATTATAGGTGTGGCGTTTTTATGGAGATGAATGGAAGGAATGAACTAGCTTTTATAGTGTAAATGAGGAGGTTAGGAAGGTGCCTTAAGGAGGTGTAAGTTTAGGATATTTAGGAAACTTAGCATGGAAGTTTAGACACTTGTTTTAATCCTAGGTCTAGTTGTTTGAGATCAAGACACACAAGGGTGTGAATCCCCCCCCCCTAATGGCGGTTCACTAAGGATAGGAAGGATGACTTGGTCCTTGGTGATATTATCCTACTTATGTGACTAGTTTTGACTCCGTAAATTGCTAACCGTAAGTTGTTAAGTCACGAAACGTAAAACCGGGTATCGTAAAAATGTGGAACTTGAAAGGATGACTAAACTTGTCAATATACTCCATAATAAAATATAAAATGAGTGGTAGGTTCCATTGGGGGTGCTAAAACCCTGCTAAAACTGGAAACACGGGTCTAAAACGCGTAATACGTAAAACGTACGAATATTGTGTAAAATTGAGAAAAGTAAAATATTACTTTTCTAATAGGATAATAATGGATTAAAATGACCTATAATGTCTAGGCTGGGCTTAGTCTAGTGTCGGTTGGTATTTAATGTCTTTAAACTTAAAACTGTAAGCCTAAAAATCAAGGAATGATTTATAAAATCAAGGAATGATTTTTGGTCAAAGGAGGAGGGAAAAATATGTTGACTTATTCCAAAAATGTGAAAACTCAAATTGTCTTAGAAACGCGGTGCAGGTATAGGCTAAGGTTACGGCTAAGTAAAAGTATTTAAAAACGAAAATTCCTGTTTCTCACGGCCGAGGTTTATTTGGTCATATTTTTCTTAGTCATGATTAATTCTCTAATTAATCATGAGGGTACTAAACATTTTTCTGATGCGGGGAAAATTAACGCGGTTGAGTTTCGTTGTGCATAGGATTTTTAAATGACGTTTTAACCTAAACGTGTATTTCCTTAATAACTTTCGCGAAAATGATCTGATGAGTGTCAAACTTTTATTTTGCCATGGAAATGATTTATCACACGAGAATATGAAATAAAAATCAAATTTCGGAAAATGAATAGTGAAAGTGAATAGTAAAAATGAATAGTGAAAATTTCGTGAATAGAAGTTAACCTAAAAATGTGAATTGTTACAATATAGACTTGTAATTGTCGATGAGATATGACTTCTCCTCCCATAGTTGCAACACTTGTTCCCTAACCATCTTCAAGGCGACATAAATTTCCAGATCTGTTTCATCGTTTCTTAATAGAGTTTGTAGACCGATTGTGATTGCTGGATGCTCTTGAAGCAGCTCACGCAACCTTTCGATCTCTTGAGCACGATCTTCCTTCTACAACATAATTCTTATTATCTCACCTAGCAAATTGTTAATCAGCCTTAGCTCATTTTCTTGTTCATTTCGTATGCAGTTAAGGATATCCTTTGCACCATAGATGGATTGTAAGCCATAGTGTTTGTGTGTGAGTATGAAGTTTTGTTAAAGTGGTATTTATAGGGGAAACTAGCGGTTAAAGGATATTGTAACAGAAACTAGCCGTTACCAATTTTATTGGGAAATACAAATACAGACAATACAGAAATATAAATAAACACAATACGGAAATACAAATACACACAATACGGAAATACAAATACGGAAGTTAATTCCTATATCTGTTCCATGTTGGGCTGTTTTTCAAGATCAACTACACGTGAATGTAGTTGAAGCCTTGTCCACCATAGCGTTCTTTGAAAACGTTCATTGCATCAAGAAGACGATCATTGACCTCACTTGTAGGCTGTAAATTCAAGTAAATATCATTGAATTTTTTACATTCACAGGTAAGTCTTGCCCACTTACCCGTTATCTGGCTTTTGTTACGAACAGGACCGTCAGATTGTTCGTTGAACCTTTCTGTAACCTCATTCCAAAAAACGGATTCGCGATGGTATTCGTGAACGCTTGCCACATGTCGGAAAGCAAGCATTCTTCTTCAATAGACCAACGAGTAGCCATTGTAAATTTTTTAGAGAGTGAAGTATTTGCAAAATAATATGTCATGGGATGCTTAATATAGGGGTGTTTAGAAATTCAAATTTCAAAAACTGAGCGGGATATGTGTAAATTTTAAAAATTTAAATTCAAAAAATGAGCAGTTAAACGTTTAAACTTCAAAAAACGGGCGGTTAAACGTTTAAAATTCAAATTCAAAAATTGGGCGGATTAACGTTTGAAATTCAAATTCAAATGTTAGAGCGGGATACATTAAAAAAAGGGTTCTATAAATAGCCATTCATATACACCCACAATTCACCCATAATTCACACACAATTCACAAACATTTCATACGAAACAATGTCAAACAACACATCACCAGATAATGAATCGGTTTACAACACGTCACCGGAAGATTTGTTTCCCTTATTCCCATTCAAGAATCCACCACAAAACACACCACCACAAGATCTGTTTCCTGTTATCCCATACGACATTCTACCACAAAACACTCCACCTGAAGTTCTATTTCCACCAGTAAACAATCCACTAGCAAACAACCCACCACAAAACCAACCTAATAATTTTGGGTTGACTGAGGACGAACTATTCGAATAAGATATGTAAGTCTTGTTACAAGTTCAAGCTGAGGAAGAAGAACAGGCAAGAGCTCGTGAGGCGCGAGCAAAAGCTAAACAGGATCAGAGAAACCGTCGAGCAGAATAGGGATGGAAAATGGGATTAGACTGTGTGCCCTCAAGTGAGGACGATTCCAGTGCCTCCTATTCGACTGACGAGAGTTATGTCACAGACTGTATTATTATTATTATTATTATTATTATTATTATTATTATTATTATTATTATTATTATTATTATTATTATTATTATTATTATTATTATTATTATTATTTATTTTATTTTTTTTTTTTATTTTTTTTTATAAACCAACACTTTTATTAACAATAAATAAGATTTTATAAGAAATTGGTGGGGAGCCGAGAAACCAACTGGGCCCCAACACCTCTAGCAATAGCAAAACCAATCCTATTAAAAATATGAACGGCAACCCTCACTCCAATGTCTTGAGTCGTAGAGAAACGTCGAATACGCTTTAGAAGAGTTACTGCATCTTTCTCAAGTTCTCCAAAAGAGGAGAAAGAGAAGGGGAGGAACCCATATTCGATATCCACACATTTGGCCTCATACTTGACACGTTTACGTTGCGCCGCATCAATAACCGCACGACCTGGCATAAAATCAATCATACCATATTGCGTCAAAGGTGACGATCCCGTAAGATCAACACAAACATCAAGCCCACCATCCCAAGAGTAAAGTAATATATCAGCTGGGCGCAAAGATCTATCCCTATCACCATAAAGCCCAATATCCACCTCCTTACGAGCTAAAATTCCGGACCGTGAGCATATATCAACAAGAACATCACGCACAATATTATGTCGATGTTTAATACCAACAATACCCGCACAAGAAACCGCGTGATCCCCATAAACATCTCCAGTAAAAACACGAGAACAAGCTGACCACGGTACCTGAACAGTGAAAAGGGGAACGCCCAGCCAATAACACAACACACAACGGTATGTCCGGGCATTCATAGTTTGACCCAATCCAGATATAGGAGCCATCCTGAGCTAATCTGAAGTATGATCCTCCTTTAGAGAACTCCATAACGCCATCTGTCGAGGAGAAAGATGGAATGTAGGTTCAACAGTTTGGGTAACCCGATCGAAATATATATCTGCCAATTTCTTCATGAGTTTGGGGGCAGCGACCTCGCTTAGGTTACTCAAAAGGTCAAAATCCATATCCATATTAAAAGTACATAAGGCATCAAAGGAGGGACCAGCAGTTACAATACCAGAACTATGGGGAAGCTTAGTCTGTAAGCTAGCAGATTGAAGTCTAGACGCAAGAAAAACATATTTCAAGACATCTCCTGCAGAATAAACACCAAGCCCTCCAAAGGCAAAGGGAAGGGTGGCAAGTCTCCACTGCCAATCACCAAAACCAGGCCCAGAAGCAGTGACAATACGTTCCAATGAAGAACGAAGTGCCGCATCAAAAGAAACCTGAGCACACTCAAAGACCCTGGGGGAACATGTGCGCATAGAAAAATACAACTTGGAAATACCTGCACATGCACGGAGTAGCAACAACTCACATTGAGGGTCGTTAAGTTTAGCAACAGCATCCATAAGATCAATGGTTCTAGCCACCCTTTTCAAAACCAGCTTACTACCAAACTCAAAATCAATACTAACAGGCCCACCCAATAATTTAACCCCATGTAAGGGGCGGGAAATATTGGGAGGGAACACACCCGCAAATCTGCTTCTATGGTCTTCCTTCGGCCAAAAGACCTCAGTTTTATCAACGTTGAGGTGTAAGCCACGACTAGGTCCATCCATCATAATCATCTCTAAAACCTTACCCACAACCAAAGTATCTCCAATAATAGTACCATCATCAAGATACCATGCTTGAAAAGAAAGGTTAAAAGAGTCTCTAATCTTACATGCCAGGGGATGTAACACTAAAGCAAAAAGAAGAGGCCCAAGCGGATCACCTTGTTGCACACCTTGATGAGACCAAAGAGTATGCTCACCATAATATAATCTGGCGGGGCTAGAGTAACAAAATTCCACCCATTGTGAAATAGCTGGAAAATGAAGCCGAACCTCACGCAACATAACAGCCTGATCCACCATGTTGAAAGCGTTTTTAAAATCAACCAACAACATAGAAAGACCAACATCACCCCCACGATCCTCAACCAAACGATTCACTACATGAAGAATAGCCTCCCCTCCTCCCGATACCCCAACACCAAATTGTAAATCATCCAAATAACCGTCTGAAGAGTGGCCAGTCATGGACGCACAAACCTTGGAAACTAACCGCCTCCAAACAGTGCCAACAGCAATGGGGCGGATACCAACACCAAATTATTATTATTATTATTATTATTATTATTATTATTATTATTATTATTATTATTATTATTATTATTATTTCGTTGTAATTTTTTTTACTCTGTATTGTAATATATTTGTTTTAAGAATGAATGTTATGTTTTTTAATGAATGTAGTATTTGTTTTAGTAGAGGGGTTGAATTTGAAAATATTTTAATAAAAGTTGAGTTAAGGTAAGGGGTGTCTTTTTTGTGAGTTAAGATAAAAAAGTTAAAGCTGATGTGGCAGTGTGTTAAAGTTTAACACAAGGTTAAGACACCCATTGCTCTTACAATCAATTACTACATTTATTATGCTTTCATGTTTTCTAGATTGCACCCATATTTTCAAAAAAAAATCAACCAATATAATTATCCATTCATCATTAACCACATCCAATGATGGGCCACTTCAATAGCTATAGAAAAGCCCAACATTGTCCAATATTTTGTTCGTTGGTGTCATTCTTGCCTAAAACAATGATTTTAGCTGTCACAACACAGCATGGTAAATGAAACTGAAATAATGATACTAGCATTTAATTTGTTCCAATGATGTTCTGTAACTCTTTTCATCGCTAGCTCACAATTTTACTTTCACCTGACGAACATATTATATAACACTAGGTATGAATGTTTTACGAATCTTCCAACAGCAAACTTTGCAAAAACAGTTGGTTATTTACCAATTTATTATCTAACTGCTTGCAAAATTATTATACAGATGATCTTCTTATTATCTACTTCAAATCGCTTGAAATTGTCTATAAAAACTATGCTTGATAAAGCAAGTTCAAAAGGTAAATAACCTTGCTTTAATTAAAATTAAAGTAACAATAACAATTATTCACCAGATTGATGAATGAATAAATAGTCGTGAATTGTCTAGGCACGTACTTATGGAAAAAATAAAATTGTCTGTGCTCCCAACAAATGTAATTTAAGCAAAACAATTTATGAAAGATCTTTATGCGTCCGCAACATCATCGTGAGGCTACGGGTCCTCATTGAGGTCTGGAATTTCGATCGTCTTAGCGATCTGGACCACTTCTTCCACCTGTCGGCTAAGAGCAAGGGTCTCCTGGATCTCAGAGCTATTGGCGTCCCTTTGCTCTTGCGTGTGCCACCGAATATGGCCACAGAAGGCCTTTTCGTGATGCATATTTCTCTTGCATATTGGACACATGACTTTCCGCTTAGATGGGTTGCTGGAAGATGCACCACAACTAGTACCACCAATTACAAACTGGCCCGTTATTTGCTGCATTTGCTGGGCACCCTGATGGAAGGTGACACTCTAACTATGGTTCGCGAGGCGTTGTTGTTGCCTCAGCACTTGTGGAAAATATAGGTTGAAAAACTTGATATGAATTATACTTGAGTTGGTATAATCAAAGTCGACTAAATCATAGTCACTTAAGCTTGAGTTAAACACAAATTGTTTGATCAAAACTCGAGTAAGTTGCTTGCCATGAAACTTAATTCATTAATTAAGGGACTCTTCAAGTCAAAACAAGAGAGCTATAGGGATTCAGATAACGATTCTAAGCACTCCAAAATGTATTTTGATTAGTCAAATTGTCACTGCTAATTGCACCTATTAACTCTATAGTTTAACAGGTTAGGTTTAGTGATTTCATTATATAATTATTCACATGGAAGTTATTAAGTCCTTAATAAGGGGATCTACATGGTTGTAGATTAGTTAGTTTTGAAATATGGTTCGGATTTAGAGTTTAAACAAACATTACCTTTGAATATTACGTAGTACTATTTTTCTCAAAGTTAAACATAAGAATTTGGTTCTGTAACAACTTAAAAATACTAGATGTCATTTTTCAAGTTATTTTGATACCATTCATACTCTAGAAATGTCGTTCACCAAAGAATAGTAGCAAAATAATATCATTAAATCAACTTTGCCATGCTCTTTGTTTGACGTTAAAAAATTACAAACAATTAACAAAACTTCTACCTATCAACTATACAAAAGATCGATCAACATTTTCGCATCTCATTTTGTAACTTGTGTTCATATAATCTGTATATCAATAATCATACATGTCACAAAACATGTTAAAATCGACATTAGAATCCAACGAGCCGAATTAAACCCGTTATTAAAATTCAAGAACTTGATCATCAAAGACTTTTGATCGTCGTTACTTATTCCATTTTACCATTCGTGGTTGTCGATGATTCCATTGCTTTTCTTCGAATCCATCTCATTTTCACGAACGAATTCAAGAACATGAATAAAAAAGCACCATTGAGGATGGAATTGATAATCCAAGCCCTAATTCCATTGCATCCACCTCCCCATATTTGCAAAAACAGAACTCCACAATGACACATTAAATTCAAACCCAATAAAACTATCTGAATATTTGCTACCAATGGAAATGACACTGTTGGTAATCCTAACTCAACCCAAAACCGATATCCATAGACAATGGAATAAGTAAACGTTGAGAATACTATTTCAAGTACTTGAAATGATTGCGAAAATTCAAGCCATAGAAATGACATCACCATTGGAATGGAATTAGTGATGAGTTGGAATAATGAAAGCCTTCGGCGTCTTAAGATGGTGAAAAAGGTCCGGATCACGTGTAGGTAACGTGATAGGTAAAATATATATGACCAAAAGAACACACGCCCAGAAGGGCGTGTGCCAAGTGGAAAACATAGGAGCCATTGGAGTGGTGTTTTAGTTCTGCCCCATAACCATCTGGTGTCCCTGATCTCTGCAGCAGCAGAGGCCAGGGTCCCAACCAGTATGGTGGCTGACATAATTGACATGACAAGGCTGTGCAGGGCCGGGATGGGGCCTAGGGGGACAGGACGGGTGTGGTGGCGAAAGAGAAGGAGAAGGACGTGAAGGGTGACGGATACCACAAAGTAGAAAGCGATGGACGCGAATAAGAAGACCCACGTCGCGCCCCATGATTGGGCATGGCTCCATCGGAACCCAACCACAGTCGGGTGCTCCGAAAACATATAATTTATGTGTTCCAACATGAAAAATGATGGTTTATATGGTATTTTGAGGATGAAAAGTTTGTAGGTTTGATTGAGAACGAAGATTTTATATGAATACAAAAAGTATGGAATTGATTGGGTCTCTAGAATCGTGGAAAATAGGGGTTGACTTTTGAATTTGAACCTGAAAATGAATTTATTCATGAATCAAAAATGGCATGCTGATGTTGAAGCTTACTTCATTGTTATGGAATGTTCTTTTGCATTTTCGTCCTCATTAGCATCCTCTTCATGAATTTCTATTCTTAATTCTTTTTTATGTTCATCCTTAATAATTTATGAGAGTTTTCTAATAAGTGCTTTTTGGTTTATGATTAAATATTTATATCATGTTTTGATAACAACAAATTCAGTATATGTTAAAATAAAGTTGTTATTAAAGCCTTTGCTTATATTAATTTTTTCTTATCGGATGAAACAACATATAACCATAAACTAATTCTAATATTTTAGTATCTTCGATTTGATCTTGACCGTTTGGTACATGTGTATGCATGCTCAGGTGTTCTCAATCTATACTCTACCTGGATGACGATTGTACTTACGAAAATTCAAGAACCAACAATTTTAATATTTGTAGTGGTAGAGGGTGATTAAATTAGAAGCTACCATGCCATTGTACGTGACACTTTGATTTTATGTTTTATTTTGTGGATGACTTTGCACATTCAAGTCCAAAATATGTGTCGCGATTAAGATTGAATATTTAATACACTTTCATTGTCATCCTTGTTTTTCTCATCTAGTTATCTTGTATCTAGTATCAACTTGTTCTCGATTAATGATATCTAGTTGTAGAAAATATTTACAATAAGAAGAAATTCTAAAATATAATAGTGTCCAAAGTTTATATAATTTGACAATTTATTGGGCTTTTATAGTATAGTTTTATAAGTGTATCATTTATTATTATGTCACATGTTGAATATAAAAAAAAACCATCGTCTATTGAAAACATCAAACAAATAAATTTTACGTCATCCTAATACCAAATCCTCTTTGATGTCGACTTTATATACATTAATTCAGTATATAAAGGTGATATATTCATTTTTAATTGTCCTAGGAAGAATATGGCAGTGTTTTTTATTAGCATGTAGTTCAAAACTTAGAAGTATACTAGTATAGTATATCCCTTTATCCAACCATTCAAAACTGGCTTTCATAACTATTAATCACAAATAATCAGTTTTTAAAATACACATTTGAATATCCATATCTCCATTAATGGGATTATGGGAATATCACATAGAATAACAACCCGGTTAATTTTCCCAACTATGGATACAACTTACAGGTAATACGTAAAATTGTAAGAGTGAGCAAAAAATAAAAATGTTAATCAGTAGTATTCAGTAAAGATCAAATTAACTCAACCAAATCAAAGATCCAAAGGTTCAGTTGGGCCTCAAACCCAAGAAAAATACAAGTTAATAGTACCCAGTGAGCCCAAGTCCATTGTTTTGAATTTTTGATCAATAACCCAGTTAACCAAAACTGAATTAATCCATGGATCCTCTCATGTTTATTTAAACAATTAAACATAAGAAGTAATGTTGTGTTTGTTATAATTATACATTTTCATTATTGTAAAATAATTATTTTATTTTAATTCAAATGTACAATCACAACAAACACAACATTACATCTCATGTTCAAATGAACATTAAGATATCTTTTGCTTCTTCTATGACACAGCTAACTTTTGTAAGCTTGCTTCATATTCTCATGCCAAAATCTATGTAAAAGAAGTGTGTTCAATAAAAAAAAATGAGTAAAATCCAAAATACATCCCTGTGGTTTGTCTCGCGTCTCGCTTTACATCCTCGTGGTTTTTTTGGCACAAAACCATCCCTCCATTAGTAAAGTTGGCACAAAACTATCATTCCGTTAGTAAAATCAGTCAATGAGGACTAACGATGCAAATTATTCTCTGTCATCTCCTAACAAGAGTTAAAACATTTGCATCATTAGTCCTCATTGAGTTAAAATATTTGCATCGTTAGTCCTCATTGACTATTCTTACGTTTTTATCCCTTTTCGTCCGTTTTTTACGTTTCCGTTCTTTTTTATATGTTTTCGTCTGTTTTTCTTACTTTTTCGTCCGTTATCTTACGTTTTCGTCAGTCTTATCCGTTTTCGCCCGTTGTTTTACATTTGTGACCGTTTTATTACGTTTTTATCTGTTTTCGTCCGCTTTTACACGTTTTCGTCCATTTTTTTCACGTTTTCATACGTTTTTATCCACTTTCATACGTTTTAAAACATTTTCGTCTATTTTCTCACGTTTTTATCCGTTTTCATCCATTTTTCTCATGTTTTTATCCGTTTCTTCCGTTTTTCTCACATTTTCATACGTTTTTATCCGTTTTCTATGCTTTACTCGTTTTCGTCTATCATTCTACGTTTTTGTCTATTTTTCTTATGGTTTATCCATTTTTATACATATATAAAAATATATGAAAACAAATAAAAATATATGAAAATGGATAAAAACGTATGAAAACTATAACAATTCATATTTTTAGGTTACTATTCATCCTCATATTTTTACTATTCACTTCTACTATTCATTCTCGTACATATATTTTTTTCGTGATTAGGTAAGTATATTAAATGAAAACTTGACATTTGGTAAAAATGTTTCTGTATCGATTTTAAATCATGATTTTGACCATTTCTAGTCCTAATCATCAAAAGTGTAAACACGAAAGTTGTCCGGAATGATGTTTTACATCAAGATGCGCAAGATTTTAACCTGATAATGCAAAACAAGGGTTGTTTACTACCAAAACTTAAGCAATTTTCGATCAAATTAATAACATATAAACTTATAAACTCTTGTAAATTTTATAACTTGCGCAAATTATTAAACTTATTTAAAAAAAGATGAAAACAGATAAAAATGTATAAAACGGATTAAAATGTATGAAAACATGAAAAAAAAGGCTGATAAAAACATGCAAAAACTGACGAAAACAGATAAAAACATAAGACAAACGGACGAAAACGGATAAAAACGTATGAAAACGTGAAAAAACGGACGAAAATGGATAAAAACGTGAGAAAAACAGATAAAAACGGATGAAAACGTAAATCAGTTAGGAGAATGGTAAATGATAACATAGGACTAACTATGCAAATATTTTCGCTTGCGTTAGGAGATAACGGTGAATAATTTGCATCGTTAGTCTTCATTGACTGATTTTACTAACGAAAGGATGGTTTTGAAAAAATAAATAAATAAATAAAAAATTACGAAGATGTAAAGCGAGACACGGGACAAACCACATGGATGTATTTTAGACTTTACTCATAAAAAGCCAATAACTCCTTTTGTTACTTTATATATCACTTAACCAAGCTATTCATTTAGTATTTTAAGCAAGTCTCAAGTTTCAATGGTCGTCATCCAAAGTGTGATAGCCATACATAAATACTACATGTATACTTTAATGGTTTTTTAACCATTCAAAATTTCAAAGTTTAAACAACCTCTTTTCTAACTCACCTATGTTACATAATACATTATAGTATATATTTAACCACCTTACAAAAGGTGTCGTTTTACCCTCCCGTTTTCCCGCCAAAATATTGGCCCGAATCCTGGCCCACTTTGCTAGCCCAAGTTTTGCTGGCCCGTGTTTGGTTCAGTCCGGTCACACACCTGCTTATCTTAATCTGCAGCCACACACACACCTATACTCACACATCCAAAACCTGTGGCTACTATTGTTTTGAAGGAGGTGGGGAAGGATGATGAGGTGATGGGGAAGGATGATGAGGTTCAATCAAGTGTGGTGGTGCGATGGCTGAGGATGATAAGGTATGCTTTTCTAATTTGCTTTCTATTGTAAATCAAGTTTAGGATTCCTTTGTGTTTTTTTATTTATGAATTGGGTGGATGCAGCCAACCACCACACTGGAACCAACACCACAGATATCCATAGCAACTAGCCAGAAGTGAATCATCAGAGATAGTATGTGCTGCAAGGAAGTGAGCCGAGGTATTTTTTATACCTTTTTTTAGATTTGGCTGAAACCATGTGTTAATTGATAGGTTTTTGTGGGTTTGTGTTTGACGTTGCAGGTTCTTAACAATGGTCTGTGATAAGTGTAAGTTGTACTACTTATTTTACTTCCATTCAATCAAATAATTCTATTTACATATCAGCAATCATCTACAAATATCGAGTTAATTGTGATTAATTTTCTTAGGGTTTATTAATGAATTAAAAAAAATGGTTTTTTGGGAATTAAATTGAAACAGGTGAGAAGAAATTGTCGAAAGTGATGGTACCTGATAAATGAAAAGAAGGAGCAAGTAATACCACTAAAAACGGTGGCCGTAAGATCAATAAAAACAAACTTCTTTCTTCCAAGAAAAACAGGTTTCTTTCTTTTTCTTTTTACTTGCTATGTTTTTTTATAAGTGTTTTGGATTAAGTATAGTTAGACTTTTGAAGCGATAAGTTATGTGTTGTGTTGAATTAAATTTAGAGAATGAACCGTTTAAGTTGAAGCCATTAGTTTGATTGTTGCTTTGGTTAGTAATGGCAATCATGATAATTTTAGTATAACAGTTAGTGCTAAAATGATATGAGGATGTTGGTAGCCATTGGTATCTGTAATTAGGTGATTTTATGTGTTCCTATTTATGTTTATGTGATTATGATATATGAGTGTCTTTGGGAATTGTTTGTGCAAAAAAACTTCGGTCAATATAGTATCTTTCTATTTACTATTTTTTAGAACCTTAAATTTAGTAGGTGATGCGTGGGAATTGCACCAGGCTTTACCTCTCAAGGGATCTCGAGAAGCTTACAACCCCCACCAGGCAGTGTACCTGATTGTTGTAGTATAGTATAGTGACAAGTACCGGGGGATTGATCGTTCAACTCATGAATAGTGTCGCTAGGATTAGAAAGCCTAAAAACTAGGTCTAGAGGTGAGGGATGATTCTTTTTGTGTTTTTTATATTTTGTAAAAGCAAGTAAAAATCTCGGGTTTTGGAAGAGTGGCGGAATTAGTTGCTAGTCAACTAACCCAATGACTAAAGATGCAATCAAAATAAAATAATAAAAATGAAAATAAACTAAATTAAACTAGTAGTGTGAGCAATATTTGGGAGAATTGTGTTTACTTAGATTTCACTACTCCATATATATCTTTTACAGGTTAATTACTTGTTACAGTTGCGTGGATGACGGATTGTATTCCTTAATACCATTCATGGGGTGGCGTACTTACTTCCCCAATTCTATAAGCTCCTACTTCACTCCTATGTCGAGCCGACTAAGAAGCTCCTAACACGGGATCACTAGAATTCGCTCATGCATTAAATACAACCATAAAAACCTAGTATACATCGGTTCATGTTTCTTAAGACGTTCAAGCAAGTTACACAATGGAGATCTGCCAGTTTTCTTAAGCCTAACATTGAAATCATTAATCCATTACAACTATAAACAAGCAATCAACCTACAATCAACATCCAGGTTTCATTACATCTAAGCAAACACACAAAAGATCTAGCCTAGCATGTTATAATCAAGACAAGCATAAGATATATTCAACCAACACATAGACATATTGAATGAATTGAAAGAAAACTTATCTCAATTGAACATGAAGGGTCTCAAGGGGTGAAAACCCTTGAAAATACTGTTACAAACGACCTAGTGTTTATTAGGTTCGGCCCTAGAATTCTCCACACAAGTTCCTCTCTTAATGAATGAAAAATAGAAAAGTATATATAGATTTTGTGAGGTGACGTCGTCAAGAGGAAAAATCTGACAAGTACCGGGGGATTGATCGTTCAACTCAGGAATAGTGTCGTTATGATTGAAATTAATCTAACTAGGTCTAAAGGTGAAGGATGATTCTTTTTATATTTTATGAAAAGCAAGTAAAAATCTCGGGTATTGGAAGGAAGGGCGGAATTAGTTGCTAATCAACTAACCCAAAAGCTACTAATTAAACTAATTAACAAGAAAAGTAAACTAGAGTTCTACAAGATAAGTGAAGCATGTCTACCTATGATATGTTACTCCTTGCTAGCTATCCAATTCTACCTATTGAATTGTCACACCTTGCTTTAATTGACGGGTTGTATTCCTTAATACCATTCATAGGGTGGCGTACTTACTTCCCCAATCCTATAAGCTCCTACTTCACTCATATGTCGAGCCGGCTAAGAAGCTCTTAACATGGGATCACTAGAATTCGCTCATGCATTAAATACAACCATAAAAACCTAGTACACATCGGTTCATGTTTCTTAAGACGTTAAAGCATGTTACCTTATGGAAGTCTGCCAGTTTTCTTAAGCCTAACATTGAATACAATCAACCAAACAAGAGACAATAGGAATCAAGAATTATAAGCTAAACCAATTAGATCTATCGAAGTGTCACGCCCTAATTGATGAAGATAGACACAAACATCAAAAAAGGAATCAATAAGATCTAATCAATTATATACAAGTTTCACATAAACATAAGTAGACATAAGATGAATTAGCAAAACATAATCAAAGAAGGACAATCAACAATAATAATGAAAGACATAATTGAGATAGAATCATCAAACAAACACATGATGTTTATGGAGTGATTGAAACCCTCTAAGTTGCTGGAAAAACACCTACCTAAACCCAGGAATCGACCTTAGGGTTTAGGGCTTACAAAAAGTGAAGTTATGATGTTATATTTATAGACTAATTTTCTGTCGGCACATCTTGACGGCGTCAGCTCGTTTCTCTTGACAGCGTCATGACCATTTTTTCTCCAAATTGTAGATCTCTTCGTCCTCTTTGCGTGGGCTTTTGAATCACCTAAATCCGAGTTCGTATGCAAAAGTTATGACCAAAACAATATCAGCTACTCCGTGCGCAAGTTTTGACAAGTTATCACGTGACGGCCTTCGGTGACGCCGTCACGTTTCTTCTGGATCGTCACCACTTTTACTCTTGACGGCGTCATCAAAATGCTCTTGACGCCGTCAGGTACTATTCTCAGCAAGGAAAATTAAGACTTTGCCGTTTTCTTCACTTTTATGCTCCAAAAACGTCCAAAATGCTTCCTTTTCCAGAATTCACTCCAAAAGTACCTAAAATCACAAAAGGAACGATTTAGGGCAATATTTGATCAAATAAATTCAATTCCGGGCTTAAATGACCCCCTAAAAACGGTTCATTTTTCGCCTCATCATATACACTTACACTTGAGATTTGCTTGTCCTCAAGCAAATGCGCTTTTATTCTAGTTAAAATACAAGTTAGAGGTTATTTAACACTAATATAAAAGTAATTACAACAAATAATCGTTCCACTAAAGACCAAAGACAAGCACGGAGGTCATATACTAACACCTCACAAATAGTGTTTAGATACTCACATCTCTCGGGTGTAATAAAGTAATATCACAATATGGAAATGGAAAAACATCTCTCACTACCTGTCATAGCAAAATAGATTACCATAGGCTTGGGAAAGGATCAAACCTCCACCACGTGGCGTAAGCACCTAGGATAAACTATCAAAGAGGTCTTTTAAAGGGTTGTAACGTTAGGTGTAGGGATATGGAATACACGGTTTTGTTGGATATAGGCAGTCTTTACTTGTGGCGAGTTAACAATCTTGGTTAATTACATGTACAATGTGGCATTGCTAAGCCAAGACTAGGCTCGACTTAAGCTAATAAATCAAAAATAACAAAAACATAAAATGAACATAGAATGAAAAGGGATGGTAGTCCGTATGTTTTTCTCCTTTCTTTTTCTATTTTTTTTTTCTTTTTCTTAATTTTTTTTCGATTTTTTTTTCATACACTCTTACCCTACCATCCAAAATAATACATCATAGGGAATGAACATTCCCCTTACACTTGAATTTTTACATACTTTACAATAAACTAACCTAATTACTCGAATTAAGATAATCAAAACACTTGGAGTACTTTTAAGATTAACGCACATACGGGGGTAATATATGATGCTCTTCCCTATTACTCCATAAATAAGTACTTTACCCATGAGTCCCAATCGTCCCAAAACAATATGTACAAGGATATGACTCGACTTAGCAACCATGTAATCAATTAGATAATTAACTAAGGGTTTAACAAATAAAAATAATGCACTAAAGATGAGTGCATACACGGAAGGCTACGGCGATTTGGGTGTACATTTAAGTGGGGTGTAACAAATTCTTCCTTTAAGTAAGATGCTTAAAGTTAGAAACGAAAAGATAGGCTCGGAGGGGTGTACTAGGAGTTTCGTGTACTAAAAATGAGTACAACGCTAAGGTGTGAGAAAAATTAGATGACTTAACTAGCCAAGTAATATAACTTAAATGGTCAAGTAATTATGATACGGGTTTTACACAAGGGTGATCCTAATGCCTCTTATCATGTAGTAAATCCTACTACACGAATGTAGTCTCACTAGCGGTTTCGGGATGCATCACTAACGCAAGTTCTAGAATCTAAATGCTACCGGTACACTCATAAGCACTAATAGTAAATGCTTTTCCTACCAAATCTAAAGGCGAACCTCACATATTTGGGTGGAAAATTTTTCTGAATAGTACGGTTTTGTGCTAGTCATACAATCTCCTATCCATGAGACGCTTGCTATGGCTAAAGTTGCACTCCTAAATGTTGTAAAAATTTTTAAATTTGGTGCTAAAATTGCACTAACAAGTATTTCTCATAGTTTTATTATACATCTACCCTCAAACAAACAAACTCAAGCGAAAGGGTATCTGTAAGGTATCATCATTTTACCCTCCCTTACACTTAGGATGAACATTGTCCCCAATGTTCAAGTAAAGAATGTAAAAGTGAAATAAGTAAAAAGAATGAAATCAAATACTCCCCCGATTCGCTCGGTATGGATAATAAGGTGGCCAGGTTAGATCTTCCTCCAAGAAAATGAACAATCAAAGCTTCCCTTCCAGAATATAAATCATCTTCTTATCAAACATAACCTGTTAAACCTGAGAAAACAAACACAAAAACCCAAAGCATCAATCCGAACAAAGAAAACTCACAACTAGATGTAATTCCAGACTTAGGAATAGAAACAAAACAATTAAAGATATAATATTTGTGGAATGAATGTTTGCAGATTTCCTGGAGTTTATAAAACTAAAGAATTAACAAAAACTTTAAGACTCCGGTATAAACAAAACTAGCAAAATTTCCAGAATTTAACACATGACGCCGTCAAGAGTAAACTCATGACGCCGTCAGAAGTGACCTGCAAAAATCTTTACGTTAAGTTTCCGGAAAATTTCTGAAAAAACTTATGTCCTACTTCCTGGAAAATCCTGCAAAACATCATTATGACTCGATACAAGCATTTGACTCTAACAAGTACTAATACACATGTCCATTTAATATTGTTGTGGTTCATGCTCAATTTCGTTCTTATAAACAAATTTGGATCTCCCTTACACTTATCTTTTGCAAAATACCTTTATATGCAATTAAGACGAAGTTAAAAATAAAATAAAGCATTTTCACAATTTACTTTGAAACATGAGCCACAAGCAACAAAAATAAAACATGCATACGGAAACAAATAAAATCAAATAAACAAACAAACAAACAAATAAATAAATAAAGCTTGGGTTGCCTCCAAATAAGCGCTTGTTTTTGTTCGAGTCACGAGCCTGACTCTACCTTTATTTAATGGAAATAGGGGAGGTTTTCCCTACACTTTGAATTAAGTGCGGGTGGAAGTAGCGATACACACCCTTAGGGTGGAAATATGCCACGTGAGGTGAAGGGGGTGAGTGAATGGCTTCCTTCATCCTAAAACTACCCGGATAATATTGGTTGATGGGTGGGTCGGTTCCTCTTTTGTCTCCTAGATGTACATCTAAGGATGGAAAAGTTGTGTAAAGGTTGAGGTTCCGGTTCATCAACATTAGGAAATTCCCTAGAACTAGGAGTAAGGTTATCACTACAAGTATTCAAACCTATATCCTCTAGTGGTGCCTGGTCCAAGGGTTCTACCTCCATCGGAATTCCTAAAGTTTCTTCTACTTCTTTCGGGTAAGTCACGGGCGGTGTGTGTGCCTCAAATGATGGTAGGACTTGTGGGGTACTTAGTGGGCTTCGGTTTTCTACTATCTCTTCCATCACATCTATATCACCTATGTGTTCATCTTGTATTATGGTAGTGCCTAACCATGACATGCAACTAGGTGGCTCAACTCTAACCTCATGTGTATCATATGTTTTGGTGAAATCTATCTCGCTCATGCAACTAGGTAGTTCAACACTAACCATATCATAATCTTGGTTTGATTCTAAGTTCATGTTCTTAGAAACTAGGTCATCTCGCTCATACGAATCCACCAATTCGTTGAACTTATGGGTTATGGTTAGGAAGCTTTTCTCAAAATTCATCCAAAGGGTCTCACTAAAAGGAATTGATCCTGATAATGATCGTCTAATAGAAAACACACATTTATAAAATTCATCAAACCCATCTAACTTTACACCCATCTCCTCTTGTATATATCTAAGATCACTTAAAAATTCACTGGAACAACAGGAAGCAAATCGATCAGAGTAAACTAATTGTTCCTCTATAGTTAATGATCTAAATGGAATTTCATCCGCCATGGAGACAAATGAAAATGGTTTCACAAACAAAGGGCACAAAGAAAAAGATAGACTACAAGAAAGCTAATAAAAAGAAAATAAAAATCTCACTAAAAAGGAATCTAATGAGTAGACCTAATCAAAATAAATTCCAACCTAAACAATAACTATTCCCCGGCAACGGCGCCAAAAACTTGATGCGTAGGGATTGCACCAGGCTTTACCTCTCGAGGGATCTCGAAAAGCTTACAACCCCTACCAGGCAGTGTACCTGATCGTTGTAGTATAGTATAGTGACAAGTACCGGGGGATTGATCGTTCAACTCAGGAATTGTGTCGTTAGGATTGAAATTAATCTAACTAGGTCTAAAGGTGAAGGATGATTCTTTTTGTATTTTTATATTTTATGAAAAGCAAGTAAAAATCTCGGGTATTGGAAGGAAGGGCGGAATTAGTTGCTAATCAACTAACCCAAAAGCTATTAATTAAACTAATTAACAAGAAAAGTAAACTAGGGTTCTACAAGATAAGTGAAGCATGTCTACCTATGATATGTTACTCCTTGCTAGCTATCCAATTCTACCTATTGAATTGTCACACCTTGCTTTAATTGACGGGTTGCATTCCTTAATACCATTCATGGGGTGGCGTACTTACTTCCCCAATCACATAAGCTCCTACTTCACTCATATGTCGAGCCGGCTAAGAAGCTCCTAACATGGGATCACTAAAATTCGCTCATGCATTAAATACAACCATAAAAACCTAGTACACATCGGTTCATGTTTCTTAAGACGTTAAAGCATGTTACCCTATGGAAGTCTGCCAGTTTTCTTAAGCCTAACATTGAATACAATCAACCAAACAAGAGACAATAGGAATCAAGAATTATAAGCTAAACCAATTAGATCTATCAAAGTGTCACACCCTAATTGATGAAGATAGACACAAATATCAACAAGGAATCAATAAGATCTAATCAATTATATACAAGTTTCACATAAACATAAGTAGACACAAGATGAATTAGCAAAACATAATCAAAGAAGGACAATCAACAATAATAATGAAAGACATAATTGAGATAGAATCATCAAACCAATACATAATGTTTATGGAGTGATTGAAACCCTCTAAATTTCTGGAAAAACACCTACCTAAACCCAGGAATCGACCTTAGGGTTTAGGGCTAACAAAAAGTGAAGTTATGATGTTATATTTATAGGCTAATTTTTTGTCGGCCCATCTTGATGGCGTCAGCTCGTTTCTCTTGATGGAGTCACGACCATTTTTTCACCAAATTGTAGATCTCTTCGTCCTCTTCGCGTGGGATTTTAAATCACCTAAATCCGAGTTCGTGTGCAAAAGTTATGACCAAAACAATATCAGCTACTCCGTGCCCAAGTTTTGACAAGTTAACACGTGACGGCCTTGGGTGACGCCATCACGTTTCTTCTGGATCGTCACCACTTTTACTCTTGACGGAGTCATCAAAATGCTCTTTACGCCTTCAGGTACTGTTCTCAGCAAGGAAAATTGAGAGTTTGCCGTTTTCTTCACTTTTATGCTCTAAAAACGTCCAAAATGCTTCCTTTTCCAGAATTCACTCCAAAAGTACCTAAAATCACAAAAGGAACGATTTAGGGCAATATTTGATCAAATAAATTCAATTCCGGGCTTAAATGACCCCCTAAAAATGGTTCATTTTTTGCCTCATCGATAGAATACACGGTTTTGTTGGATATAGACAATCTTTACTGGTGGCGAGTTAATAATCTTGGTTAATTACATGTACAATATGGTGTTGCTAAGCCAAGACTAGACTCGACTTAAGCTAATAAATGAAAAATAAAGAAAACATAAAATAAACATAGAATGAAACGGGATGGTAGTCCTTTTTTTCTATTTTTTTTCTTTTTCTTTATTTTTTCGATTTTTTTTTTTTTTTTTTTTTTTTTTTTTTTTTTTTTTTTTTTTGCATACACTATTACCATACTATCCAAAATAATACATCATAGGGAATGAACATTCCCCTTACACTTTAATTTTTACATACTTTACAATAAACTAATCTAATGACTCGAATCAAAAAAATCAAAACACTTGAAGTACTATTAAGATTAACGTACATATGGGGGTAATATATGATGTTCTTCCCCATTACTCCATAAAATAAGTACTTTATCCATGAGTCCCAATCGTCCTAAAACAATATGTACAAGGATATGACTCGACTTAGCAACCATGTAATTAATTAGATAATTAACTAAGGGTTTAAACAAATAACAATAATGCACTAAAGATGAGCGCATACACGGAAGGCTAAGGCGATTTGGTTGTACATTTAAGTGGGGTGTAACAAATTCTTCCTTTAAGTAAGATGCTTAAAGTTAGAAATGAAAAGATAGGCTCGGAGGGTGTACTAGGGGTTTCGTGTACTAAAAATGAGTACAACGCTAAGGGTGTGGGAAAATTTAATTGACTTAACTAGCCAAGTAATATGACTTAAATGGTCAAGTATTTATGATACGGGTTTAACACAAGGGTGATCCTAATGCCTCTTATCATGTATTAAATCGTACCACACGAATGTAGTCTCACTAGCGGTCTCGGGATGCACCACTAACGCAAGTTCTAGAATCTAAATGCTACCGGTACACTCATAAGCACTAATAATGAATGCTTTTCCTATCAAATCTAAAGGCGAACCTCACATATTTGGGTGGAAAATTTTTCTGAATGGTACGGTTTTGTGCTAGTCATACAATCTCCTATCCATGAGACGCTTGCTATGGCTAAAGTTGCACTCCTAAATGTTGTAAAAAATTTTAAATTTGGCGCTAAAATTACATTGACAAGTATTTCTCATAGTTTTATTACACACCTGCCATCAAACAAACAAACTCAAGTGAAAGTGTATCAATAAGGTATCATCATTTACCCTCCCCTTACACTTAGGATGAACATTGTCCTCAATGTTCAAGTAAAGAGTGTAAAAGTAAAATAGGTAAAAAGAATGAAATCAAATACTCCCCTGATTCGCTCGGTATGGATAATATGGTAACCAGGTTAGATCTTCCTCCAAGAAAATGAACAATCAAAGCTTCCCTTCCAGAATATAAATCATCTTCTTGTCATACATAACCTGTTAAACCTGAGAAAACAAACAAGGCAACCTCGCGTAAAATCGGCGGCAATCTATATATGCTAACAAATCCTAGAAAACAAAGTAAGATATAATGCTTGTGGAATGATGTTTGCAGATTTCCTAAAGATTATAAAACTAAAGAATTAACAAAAACTTTAAGACACCGTTAGAAAAACAAAACTGGTAAAATTTCCAGAATTTTACACGTGACGCCGTCAGGAATTTCTTCCTAACGCCGTCAGAAGTGACCTGCAGAAATTCTTAAGTTAAGTTTCCGGAAAATTTCTGGAAAAACTTTGTTCTAATTCCTGAAAAATCCTGCAAAACATCATTATGATTCGATACAAGCATTTGACTCTAACAAATACAAATACACATGTTCATTTAATATTGTGGAGAATCATGATCGAGTTTGTTTTTTTAAAAACATATTTGGGGTTTCCCCTTACACTCAACTTTTGCAAAATACCTTTATATGTAATTAAGACGAAGTTAAAAACAAAATAAAGCATTTTCACAATTTACTTTGAAACATGAGCTACAAACAACAAAATAAAACATGCATACGGAAATAAATAAAATCAAATAAACAAAAAACAAACAAATAAATAAAGCTTGGGTTGCCTCCCAATAAGCGCTTGTTTTTGTTCGAGTCACGAGCCTGACTCTTCCCTTATTTAACGGAAATAGGGGAGGTTTTCCCTACACTTAGGATTAAGTGCGGGTTGAAGTAGCGATACACACCCTTAGGGTGGAAATATGCCTCGTGAGGAAAGAGTGGTGGATGAATTATATGCTCAAAGAGGTGTGCTCCTATCATCATAGCCTTACCTAATTCAATCGGGTTAATGGGTGGATTAAGATTTTCTCCTAGAAAGGGATCATTTTCAATCAACTTTAAGAGATTACTAGTTGGGGATCCATCTTGACCTAATAAACCCGGTTTAAACCCATAATGTTTCTTGTGATCAATCATAAATGGGTGATGTAAGCATGTAAGGTCATTTTCCATTCCTATATTGGCTTCCTCTCTACAAGGCTTAGAGTCCACTACCTTTATCCTAAGACTACCCGGACTACATGGATCGATGGGTGGATCGGAACCTATTTCAATTCCTAAATTTTCATCCAATGATGGAAGATTAGGTAACGGTTTTGGTTGAGGCTCTGGTTCATCAAAACTAGGAACTTCCCTATAACTAGGAGTAAAGTTATCACTACAAGTATTCAAACCTATATCCTCAAGTGGTGCCTGGTCCAAGGGTTCTACCTCCATCGGAATTCCTAAAGTTTCTTCTACTTCTTCCGGGTAAGTCACGGGTGGTGTGTGTGCCTCAAATGATGGTAGGACTTTTGGGGTACTTGGTGGGCTTAGATTTTCAACTCTATCCTCCATCTTATCAAGATTGACAATGTGCTCAGCTTGTATTGTGGTGAAATCAAACCACTCCGTGCACCCAGTTATCTCATCTATAGTTTTATTATCCCCAAACAAACTTATTGCTTGTTCTTTCAAACTTGCTATCAATTGATACGTAACAACATTTGTTGGGTTGTCCATTTTCTTAGCGAGTATGGCACAATTCTCTATGGCTTCCCATGCTTCATCAGCTCTTAATCCCCAAAGGTCTCCATCTGCGGTATGGTCAATGTCCATTTTGGTATAGTGGTCGACACGATGGTAAAATATTTCAATTTGGGACCACAGATCGAAATTATGATGAGAGACTTCTCGGAGTAAAATTTTAAAACGAGTCCATGCATCATAGATAGGTTCATCTTCATGTTGTTTAAACATCAAGATGTCATTAGGAGTGGGTGAATTTTGTGGTCGGTAGTATGGTGGATTCGCGTTCTCCATAATGGTGAACGGAATAGTCAATGAAAATTACGAACAAACACACAAAGAAAAAGATAGACTAAAGAAAACCTAGAAATAAAAATAAAAATCTTACTAGAAAGGAATCTAGCAAGTAGACCTAATAAAAAGAAATTCTAACCTAGACAATAACTATTCCCCGGGCTGCGGCGCCAAAAACCTGATCCGTGGGAATTGCACCAGGCTTTACCTCTCAAAGGATCTCGAGAAGCTTACAACCCCCACCAGGCAGTGTACCTGATCGTTGTAGTATAGTATAGTGACAAGTATTTGGGGATTGATCGTTCAACTCAGGAATAGTGTCGCTAGGATTAGAAAGCCTAAAAACTAGGTCTAGAGGTGAGGGATGATTCTTTTTATGTTTTTTATATTTTATAAAAGCAAGTAAAAATCTCGGGTTTTGGAAGAGTGGGCGGAATTAGTTGCTAGTCAACTAACCCAATGACTAAAGATGCAATCAAAATAAAATAATAAAAATGAAAATAAACTAAATTAAACTAGTGGTGTGAGCAATATATGGGATAATTGTGTTTACTTAGATTTCACTACTCCCTAGATATCTTTTACAAGTTAATTACTTTTTACAGTTGCGTGGATGACGGATTGTATTCCTTAATACCATTCATGGGGTGGCGTACTTACTTCCCCAATTCTATAAGCTCCTACTTCACTCCTATGTCGAGCCAGCTAAGAAGCTTCTAACATGGGATCACTAGAATTCGCTCATGCATTAAATACAACCATAAAAACCTAGTACACATCGGTTCATGTTTCTTAAGATGTTCAAGCAAGTTACACAATGGAGATCTGCCAGTTTTCTTAAGCCTAACATTGAAATCATTCATCCATTACAACTATAAACAAGCAATCAACCTACAATCAACATCTAGGTTTCATTACATCTAAGCAAACACACAAAAGATCTAGCCTAGCATGTTATAATCAAGACAAGCATAAGATATATTCAACCAACACATAGACATATTGAATGAATTGAAAGAAAACTTATCTCAATTGAACATGAAGGGTTTCAAGGGGTGAAAACCCTTGAAAATACTGTTACAAACGACCTAGGGTTTATTAGGTTCGGCCCTAGAATTCTCCACACAAGTTCCTCTCTTAATGAATGAAAAATAGAAAAGTATATATAGATTTTGTGAGGTGACGGCATCAAGACGAAAAATCTGACGCCGTCATCTTGCCGCCAATAAAGTTCTCGGACTGCCTTGATCTAGAGCTGACGCCGTCATGTGTAATTCTGCTTCAGGCCGTCACCAAATTTACTCTTGACGCCCTTGTGCTGACGCCGTCACGTTTTCTCTGGGTCGTCATCCATTTTGCTCCTAACGCCGTCAAAAAATCCTTCTTGACGCCGTAAGGTACTGTTCCCAGCAAGGAAAATTAAGTCTTTGCCATTTTCTTCACTTTTATGCTCCAAAAATGTCCAAAATGCTTCCTTTTCCAGAATTCACTCCCAAAGTACCTAAAATCACAAAAGGAACGATTTAGGGCAATATTTGATCAAATAAATTCCAATTCCGGCTTAAATGACCCCCTAAAAACGGTTCATTTTTCACCTCATCAGTAGGATTTTAAAAATCGTTGCGTGTGGGTGCTGAAATGGGGGCTGGACCATGTGGGTTTAGAGGCTGAAATGGGCGGGTTCGGAAGCTGAAAGAGTCCTGACCTCATTTTTATGGAAATGATAATGCAGTTTTAGGCTACTCGCCCACGACAATATACCCCGCTTCATGCATTTCGTATCCGACTCATAGGTGATAAAATCCTACTCTTAGTCCCTTATATGTATTGATATGTATCTTTCTATTTAGTAGGAGTTTAAAAGTAAGAAATTTGATACATGGGCAGATATGCATTCCCAAACACTCCTGCAAAATAACTCACTTCAAATAATTAGTTGTTCCATTGTCGTTGTGCTTCAATACAAGCTACTTATTATTGTACATGATGTTTGAATGAAAAATGACTCAATTAATTTGTGGTGTTATGTTTAGTTGTTGGAGGAAAATAACAAACTGCAAGTGCGTACGCTTGGCGATGGAACTGCCGGGAGAGATCCCCACTTTTCAAGGTTACTCATCACTACTACATTCGAACAAAATTTCACACCACTTTTACGCTTAACGTGAAACCACTATAAGAAACTTCTACATTTCATTTCATTCGTGTATACCACAGTTTATCTTCCTGAATTGGTGCTTCGATCAACTAACCTGGACTTTTATAATGCAGGTTCTAGAGGTATATTTAATAGGCAATGTAGGACCGTAGAACAACCTAAATCACTTATGAATCATGCCTAAATCTAGAGAGAGAAAGTAAGTAGAGAGAGAGAGAGTGAGTGGGAACTCTAGTGTGTGAAATAATGACCTATGTTATTACTAAGAGCACCAACCTCTCAAATGAGGTTTACAAGAGTATTTATAGTTGTAGTTGATGAGGCAAAAAATGAACCACTTTTAGGGGGTCATTTAAGCCCGGAATTGAATTTATTTGATCAAATGTTACCCTAAATCGTTTCTTTTGTGATTTTAGGTACTTTGGGAGTGAAATCTGGAAAAGGAAGCAATTCGGACGTTTTTAGAGCATAAAAGTGAAGAAAACGCCAAAGACTTAATTTTCCATGCTGAGAACAGTACCTGACGGCGTCAAGAGGAAGATTCTGACGGCATCAAGAGTAAAAGTGGTGACGACCCAGTGCAAACCTGACGGCGTCATAAGAAGGGCGTCAAGACTAAATTTTGTGACGGCCTGCATAAGGTGTATACATGACGGCGTCAGACCCAGATCTAGGCAGTCCGAGGAACTATTTGGCGGCGAGATGACGGCGTCAGACATTTGTTCTTGACGCCATCACCTATCAAACTCTATATATAGTTTTCTATTTTTCGTTCATAAAGAGAGCAACTTGTGTGGAAAAACTAGGGCCGAACTTTGTAAACCCTAGCTCATATTTTATAGTACTTTCAAGGGTTTTCACCCCTTGAATCCTTTCATGTTCTATTGAGATAAGTCTTCTCTTAATTCAATCAATATGTCTATGTGTTGGTTGATTATATCTTGTGCTTGTCTTGATTTTAACATGTTAGGCTAGATCTATCTTGTGTTTGCTTGGATCTAATGAAACCTAGATGTTAATTATGTATTGATTACATGTTTATGGTTGTATTGGATGAATGATTTCAATGTTAGGCTTAAGAAAACTGGCAGATCTCCATTGTGTAACATGCTTGAACGTCTTAGGAAACATGAACCGATGTGTACTAGGTTTTATTGGTTGTATTTAATGCATGAGTAAATTCTAATGATCCCATGTTAGGAGCTTCTTAGCCGGCTCGACATAGGAGTGAAGTAGGCGCTCATAGGATTGGGGAAGTAAGTACGCCACCCCATGAATGGTATTAAGGAATACAATCCGTCATCCATGCAACTATAACAAGTAATTAACGTGTAAAAGATATCTAGGGAGTAGTGAAATCTAAGTAAACACATTTCTCCCATATATTGCTCACAACTTTAGTATAATTTAGTTTATTTTTATTTTTAGTATTTTATTTTGATTGCATCTTAGTTTTGGGTTAGTTGACTAGCAACTAATTCCGCCCAACTCCTTCAAAACCCGAGATTTTTACTTGCTTTCTAAAAAAATATAAAAATACAAAAAGAATCATCCCTCATCTCTAGACCTAGTCTTTAGATTTTCTAATCCTAGCTGAGCGATCAATCCCTCGGTACTTGTCATTATACTATACTACATCGATCAGGTACACTGCCTGGTGGGGGTTGTAAGCTTCTCGAGATCCCTCGAGAGGTAAAGCCTGGTGCGATCCCCACGTATCAAGTTTTTGGCGCCGCAGCCCGGGGAATAGTTATTGTCCAGGTTAGAATCTCTTTTTATCAGGTCTACTTGCTAGATTCCTTTCTAGTAAGATTTTATTTTTATTTTTAGGTTCTCTTTAGTCTATCTTATTTCTTCGTGTTTTTGTTCGTGACTCTTACCATCCGCCATTATGGCAACCGACGAATTCTCTAACCTTAGGATCACTAAGAGTCGTAGTTCCGCTAGAGACCTTGTCTTGCCTTATGCAGAACCCGATAGAGAAATGCGTAGGTTAAGACGATCTCACTCAACACCTGAACCATCTAGCATAGCCATCGATTTTGATGCACCCCTTTCTGAAGAAAATTCAGAAAATCACCTTACAACCCCTAGCTCCCAACCCAACTACGAGATGAGTACCCCCGCAACTCCCACTCCTAAGCGCCTTAAGGACTACTCCTCCCCAAACCCCCGTGGCTTCTCAAATGCCATTGTCTACCCAAACGAACACACCAATGAGGTCTTGCATGCGACCGATGTTTGGCTTGTCCAAAGTGTGTGCAAGTTTTGTGGATTAGATGATGATGACCCGATTCAACACGTTAAGGACTTCTTGAAAATAGTAGACACCCTCCATACGGATGGGGCTACTAGAGACACATCCCGATTATGATTCTTTCCTTTCACCCTCTATGAAAATGCCCAAGAGTGGTATGATAAACTCCCTTCTGAATCTATTTTCACATGGGAACAACTCATATCCAAGTTCTATGAGAAGTTCTTTCCACCTGGAAAAACTTCAGCATTTAGAGATAGGATCCTCCGCTTCCAAAAAGGGAAGGATGAACCCTTCCATAAATCGTGGATTAGATTCAAGGATTTAATAAGACAAGCTCCCCATCATGGCATCGAACTTTGGCTTTTGGTCCAAATCTTCTACGACAATGTCTCCTCAAATGATCGGAACGGATCAACAATTCTAGAAAAGGGAGATTAGCCAATCATAGTGCCGAAGAAGGATGGGATAGGATTGAAGAATATGCTCAAGACTAGGATGACACTTGGGATGAACCTGAGTCGACTGTCAGCATGTCTGAAATCACTTCAACATCTTCAGATCGGTTAAGAAAAATCAACAAAAGAATGGAATACCTAGCTGGGTCGCAGCTACCTAAACAACTTTCAAACCCTCACTTAATCTGCGACTACTATGGGGGCCCGCATGAGGTAGAGGAATGCGGAGGAGAAACCACGACTGAACATGCATGCTTGTCAGGAGGTGACATCTATGCTGATCCCTCCCTTTTGCCTTTTTACCAAAATGATGATTACACCCTCTGGGGAAATCTGGTAAAAAGAAAAGAAGGAGAGGAAGGTCCTGAATTCGAAATCAGGAGCACTTTTGAAGATGACCTTGGTCACTTCACTCAAGAAAAAGGCTTACAATTAAAAGGTCTTAATGAACTTGTTGATGAACAGCAGAATGACATTGGAGAATGGTTCAACAAGCTTAACTCCACCCTCGATAACCTTGAAACGACATCAGTAAGCCAAAAAGATCACATGCTCGCGATAACCACTCGAGCTGGAACAACAACCAAGGACCCCCTTACCCGAGCTCGTCCCCCATCACTCCCGATCCAAACAAGCCTCGCGAAGAGGAGGAGGATGTGGGCAGCGAGGCTCTCAACCAACCCCCCTTGGAGACCCTTTCCCCATCAACCCCACCTAACCAACCTGTGAGAATCCCATTCCCATCCCGATTAAAAAACCAGAAAACTGAGAATGATAATAAAAGATTCCTGTCATATCTAAAAAATTCAGTAGTCACCATACCCCTCCTTGATGCTTGTTATCACATGCCGAAGTATAGCGCATACTTTAAAAAATTAGTCGCTAACCGAAAGAAACTCGAGGGTCTTGTGACCTTGGGGGAAGAATGTTCGGTGGTGACCCATCGAGGGCTACCAAAAAAGGTTGACGATCCAGGCAGCTTCACCTTGCCTTGCTCCATAGGATCTCTATCAATAAAGAATGCTCTTGCCAATTTGGGGCCGAGTATCAACCTCATGCCTCACTCTATGTTCCTTAAACTAGGATACTCTGGATTAAAGTCTACCCGTATGAACATCCAACTAGCCGATAGATCAGTCAAATACCCCGTAGGGATATGCGAGAATGTGCTAGTCAAGGTTGGGAAATTCAAATTCCCTGTCGACTTCGTAATCTTAGAAATGGAGGAGGATGACTTGGTACCCATCATCTTAGGGAGACCATTTCTTGCGACAGCTCGTGCAGTCATTGATGTTTATGACGACAAGTTAACCTTACGAGTGGGAACCGATAGCACAACCTTCGACATTTAGGACACTATGGATCTCTCTCTCGAAGCAGCCAACCGGCTCTATTTCATTGGAGAGGTCGATGAACTCACAGATGTCATCGATAGCAGTGTTGATGAACAAATCGAGGAAGGCTGGTTACGGGATGAGAGTTTTCTACCTTTGTTAGAGGTGGAAAAGATGGAGGATGTTGGTGCAGTCTCCTTCTACCCTAGACAAGAGGCCACGGAGCATCTCGAGCTCCGAAAGCCCGAAAACAAGCTTAAGCCTTCTATTATCGAACCTCCTGAGTTAGATCTTAAGGAACTTCCTAACCATTTAGAGTATGCCTTCCTTCAGGGAGAGGACCAACTGCCGGTAATCATAAACTCTTCCCTTGAACATGAATAAAAAGGTAAACTCTTAGAGGTCCTAAAGAAATATAAGGGAGTGCTTGCATGGAGTGTAGCCGAAATTAAGGGGATTGACTCAACTTTTTGCACGCATAAGAGTCTCATGGAAAAAGATTATAAACCTACCGTGCAACCCCAGAGGCGGGTGAACCCCAACATTAAGGAAGTTGTAAAGAAAGAAGTCTTCAAACTTCTGGATGCAGGATTGATCTACCCAATCTCGGATAGCCCATGGGTTAGTCCTGTACAGGTTGTACCTAAGAAGGGTGGAATGACTGTAGTTAAGAATGAAAAGGGTGAGATGGTACCCCAAAGAACAGTTATTGGATGGCGGGTATGCATCGATTATAGAAAGCTCAAGGATGCCACGAGGAAAGATCACTTTCCCTTACCATTCATTGACCAAATGTTAGAGAGATTGTCTGGCCACGAGTACTATTGTTTCTTAGATGGATTCTCAGGGTATTTTCAAATTCCCATAGCACCTGAGGACCAAGAAAAGACCACGTTTACTTGCCCTTATGGAACGTTCGCCTACAAAAGAATGCCTTTTGGGCTATGTAATGCCCCTGCCACTTTTCAACGATGCATGACCGCAATCTTTCACGAACTTATGGAAGACAGCATGAAAGTTTTCATGGATGACTTTTCGGTCATCGGGAACTCATTCGACCGCTGTCTTGCTAATCTAGAAAAAATGCTTAAACGCTGTGAGGAAACCAACTTGGTGTTAAACTGGGAAAAGTGTCATTTCATGGTGAAAGAAGGGATTGTGTTAGAGCATAAGATCTCAGGGAATGGGATAGAGGTGGACCAAGCTAAAGTTGAAGCTATATCTAAGTTACCATATCCCACAACTGTTAAAGCAATACGCAGCTTCTTGGGGCACGCCGGGTTTTATCGGAGATTCATAGAAGACTTTTCCAAAATAGCTCGGCCAATGACTCAATTGCTCATGAAGGATGCTCCTTTCGATTTCTCCCAAGAATGCAAGGATGCATTCGATCTCTTAAAAAAGGAGCTCACACAAGCTCCAATCATGATTACACCCAACTGGGAGTTACCGTTTGAAATCATGTGTGACGCTAGCGATTTCGCTGTCGGGGCTGTATTGGGCCAACGTCGTGACAAGCTATTCCAACCTATTTACTACGCTAGCAAAACCATGAATCCCACTCAAGAGAATTACTCTACCACCAAAAAAGAATTGTTAGCCGTAGTGTTCGCATTCGACAAATTCTGGCAATATCTTGTCCTTTCAAAGATAGTCGTTTTCACTGATCACTCGGCTCTTCGATATCTTTTTGCTAAGCAGGATGTTAAGCCACGACTAATTCGGTGGATCTTGTTGTTACAAGAATTTGATGTTGAGATTCGTGATAAGAGGGGGCAGAAAATTTGGCCGCAGATCATCTATCTCGTCTTGAAAACCCCTTGGATGAGCACGATAGAAGTGAGATTCGGAATTCATTTCCTGACGAACAACTCATGTCAATGACTGATTCAGAGCCTTGGTACGCCGATTTTTCCAATTATCTCGCAAGCAGACTCGTTCCAGAACACCTGACTAGGTACGAAAGAAAAAGGTTCTTTTCTCAGTTAAAATACTACTTCTGGGATGAACCATTTTTATTCCGAAGGTGTCCTGACCAAATAATAAGACGTTGTGTTTTGGAAAGCGAGGCAGTAAAGATTATGAGGGAATGTCACTCTGGTCCCTCTGGAGGGCATCATGGGATAAGCACCACCGCCCGAAAGATTTTCGATGCGGGATTCTATTGGCCCACAATTTTTCGTGATGTCAAAGAAATGGTACAGGCATGCGATGCATGTCAACGGGCCGGGAACATATCACATAGGGATGAAGCACCTCATAATTTTATACAAGTATGTGAAGTCTTCGATGTCTGGGGAATTGACTTCATGGGACCCTTTCCATCTTCAGGGGGGGACGAATACATTTTAGTTGCCATCGATTATGTTTCAAAATGGGTAGAGGCACAAGCCCTTAGGATCAACGATGCCAGGGTGGTTATTCATTTCCTGAAAAAGCTTTTCACTAGATTCGGGATTCCTAAAGCCCTCATCAGTGATAGGGGAACCCACTTCTGCAATGCACAAATGGAAAAGGTCATGAGGAGGTATGGGGTGTCCCATCGATTTTCCACCGCCTATCATCCACAAACCAATGGTCAGGTTGAAAATACGAACAGAGCTATTAAAAGAATACTAGAAAAAACGGTTAGTCAAAATAGAAAAGACTGGTCATTTAAACTCGACGAGGCCTTATGGGCATTCCGAACTGCCTACAAGACACCTATTGGAACGACCCCGTTTCGCATGGTGTATGGTAAAGCATGTCACTTGCCAGTAGAATTAGAACATAAGGCATATTGGGTGCTTAAGGCATGTAACTTAGATTATACAATTCCCGGAACCAATAGGGTCTTGCAATTACACGAGCTTGATGAGCTTAGATTAGAAGCCTATGAGTCTTCCATTACATATAAAGAGAGGGCAAAAAGATGACATGACCAGAGAATTAAGAAACCCAAGGAATTTTCAGAAGGGGAAAAAGTTCTATTGTACAATTCTTGGTTAAGATTATTTCCAGGGAAACTCAAGTCTAGATGGTATGGACCATTTACGGTGAAAAGTTCCTCTAAAACGGGAGCTGTTGTATTATTAGATGATGAAGGTAGAGAATTTACTGTTAACATACAACGTGTAAAACTTTATCAAGAAAATAATAATGAAATGATTAGTGAAGAGGATGTAACGTTTGATGATGAGATCACGTAGTAACCCAAGACCTTGAGTCTAGCTACAAGACTCGTAAATAAAGAAAAGCGCTTCTTGGGAGGCAACCCATGCTTTGTGTGATTTTTATTTTTGTTTGTTTGTTATTTGCTTCCGTATCCATGCTTTATTTTTATTGTTGGTGGATCATGTTTCAAAACTAAATAGTGAAAATACTTTACTTTGTTGTTTGGCCTAGTCTTAACTTCACCCAAAGGTATTTTTGCAAAAGATAAGTGTAAGGGGAAATCCCAAATATGTTTTTAAGAAACAAACCGATCATGATTCTCCACAATATTAATTGAACATGTATATTCGTATTTGTTAGAGTCAAATGCTTGTATCGAGTCACAATGAAGTTTTGCAGGATTTTCCAAGAAGTAGGACCAAGTTTTTCCAGAAATTTTCCGGAAACTTAACATAAGAATTTCTGCAGGTCACTTCTGACGGCGTCACATGTAAAAATCTGGAAATTTTACCAGTTTTGTTTTTCTAACGGAGTCTTAAAGTTTTCGTTGAATCATTAGTTTTATAATCTCCAGGAAATCTGCAAACATCATTCCACAAGCATTATATCTTATTTTGTTTTCTAGGATTTATTAGCATAAGTAGATTGCCGCCGATTTTATGCGAGGTTGCCTTGTCTGTTTTCTCAGGTTTTACAGGTTATGTATGACAAGAAGATGATTATTATTCTGGAAGGGAAGCTTTGATTGTTCATTTTCTTGGAGGAATATCTAACCTGGCCACCTTATTATCCATACCGAGCGAATCAGGGGAGTATTTGATTTCATTCGTTTTACTTATTTCACTTTTACATTCTTTACTTGAACATTGGGAACAATGTTCATCCTAAGTGTAAGGGGAGGGTAAAATGATGATACCTTACAAATACACTTTCGCTTGAGTTTGTTTGTTTAATAGTAGATGTGTAATAAAACTATGAGAAATACTTGTTAGTGTAATTTTAGCGCCAAATTTAAATTTTTTTTACAACATTTAGGAGTGAAACTTTAGCCATAGCAAGCGTCTCATGGATAGGAGATTGTATGACTAGCACATAACCGTACCATTCAGAAAAATTTTCCACCCAAATATGTGAGGTTCGCCTTTAGATTTGATAGGAAAAGCATTTACTATTAGTGCTTATGAGTGTACCGGTAGCATTTAGATTCTAGAACTTGTGATAGTGATGCATCCCGAGACCGCTAGTGAGACTACATTCGTGTAGTAGGATTTAGTACATGATAAGAGGCATTAGGATCCCAATTGTGTTAAACCCGTATCAAAATTACTTGACCATTTAAGTCATATTACTTGGCTAGTTAAGTCAACTAATTTTTCCCACACCTTAGCGTTGTACTCATTTTTAGTACACGAAACCCCTAGTACACCCCTCCGAGCCTATCTTTTCGTTTCTAACTTTAAGCATTTTACTTAAAGGAAGAATTTGTTACACCCCACTTAAATGTACACCTAAATTGCCTTAGCCTTCCGTGTATGCACTCATTTTTAGTGCATTATTGTTATTTGTTAAACCCTAAGTTAATTATCTAATTGATTACATGGTTGCTAAGTCGAGTCATATCCTTGTACATATTGTTTTGGGACGATTGGGACTCATGGGTAAAGTACTTATTTTATGGAGTAATGGGGAAGAACATCGTGCGTTAATCTTAAAAGTACTCCAAGTGTTTTAATTTTCTTAATTCGAGTAATTAGATTAGTCTATTGTAAAGTATGTAAAAATTCAAGTGTAAGAGGAATGTTCATTCCCTATGATGTATTATTTTGGATGGTAGGGTAAGAGTGTATGCAAAAAAAAAAATAATAATAATAAAATAATAAAATAAAAAAAACTTGAAAAAAAAAATAGAAAAAGAAAAAGAAAAAAAACATACGGACTACCATCCCTTTTCATTCTATGTTCATTTTATATTTTTGTTATTTTTCATTTATTAGCTTAAGTCGAGTCTAGTCTTGGCTTAGCAACGCCACATTGTACATGTAATTAAGCAAGATTGTTAACTCGCCACCAGTAAAGACTGCCTATATCCAACAAAACCGTGTATTCTATATCCCTACACCTAATGTTACAACCCTTTAAAAGACCTCTTTGATAGTTTATCCTAGGTGCTTACGCCATGTGGTGGAGGTTTGATCCTTTCCCAAGCCTATGGTAATCTATTTTGCTATGACAGGTAGTGAGAGATATTTTCTGTTTCCATATTGTGATATTACTTTATTACACCCGAGAGATGTGAGTATCTAAACACTATTTGTGAGGTGCTAGTGTATGACCTCCGTGCTTGTCTTTGATCTTTAGTGGAACGATTATTTGTTGTAATTACTTTTATATTAGTGTTAAATGACCCCTAACTTGTATTTTGACTAGAATAAAAGCGTATTTGCTTGAGGACAAACAAATCTCAAGTGTAAGGGTATATGATGAGGTGAAAAATGAACCACTTTTAGGGGGTCATTTAAGCCCGGAATTGAATTTATTTGATCAAATATTACCCTAAATCATTTCTTTTGTGATTTTAGGTACTTTGGGAGTGAAATCTGGAAAAGGAAGCAATTCGGACGTTTTTGGAGCATAAAAGTGAAGAAAACGCCAAAGACTTAATTTTCCATGCTGAGAACAGTACCTGACGGCGTAAAGAGGAAGATCCTGACGGCGTTAAGAGTACAAGTGGTGACGACCCAGTGCAAACCTGACGGCGTCACAAGAAGGGCGTCAAGACTAAATTTTGTGATGGCCTGCATAAGGTGTATACATGACGGCGTCAGACCCAGATCTAGGCAGTCCGAGGAACTATTTGGCGGCGAGATGATGGTGTCAGACATTTGTTCTTGACGCCGTCACCTATCAAACTCTATATATAGTTTTCTATTTTTCATTTATAAAGAGAGCAACTTGTGTGGAGAAACTAGGGCCGAACTTTGTAAACCCTAGCTCATATTTTACAGTACTTTCAAGGGTTTTCACCCCTTGAATCCTTTCATGTTCTATTGAGATAAGTCTTCTCTTAATTCAATCAATATGTCTATGTGTTGGTTGATTATATCTTGTGTTTGTCTTGATTTTAACATGCTAGGCTAGATCTATCTTGTGTTTGCTTGGATATAATGAAACCTAGATGTTAATTATGTATTGATTACATGTTTATGGTTGTATTGGATGAATGATTTCAATGTTAGGCTTAAGAAAACTGGCAGATCTCCTTTGTGTAACATGCTTGAACGTCTTAGGAAACATGAACCGATGTGTACTAGGTTTTATTGGTTGTATTTAATGCATGAGTAAATTCTAATGATCCCATGTTAGGAGCTTCTTAGCCGGCTCGACATAGGAGTGAAGTAGGCGCTCATAGGATTGGGGAAGTAAGTACGCCACCCCATGAATGGTATTAAGGAATACAATCCGTCATCCACGCAACTATAACAAGTAATTAACGTGTAAAAGATATCTAGGGAGTAGTGAAATCTAAGTAAACACATTTCTCCCACATATTGCTCACAACTTTAGTATAATTTAGTTTATTTTCATTTTTAGTATTTTATTTTGATTGCATCTTAGTTTTGGGTTAGTTGACTAGCAACTAATTCCACCCAACTCCTTCAAAACCCGAGATTTTTACTTGCTTTCTAAAAAAATATAAAAATACAAAAAGAATCATCCCTCATCTCTAGACCTAGTCTTTAGATTTTCTAATCCTAGCGACACTATTCCTAGTTGAACGATCAATCCCCCGGTACTTGTCATTATACTATACTACATCGATCAGGTACACTGCCTGGTGGGGGTTGTAAGCTTCTCGAGATCCCTCGAGAGGTAAAGCCTGGTGCGATCCCTACGTATCAGTAGTCTAGGGCATCTCTTATCTTTTACATTATTACGCTAATAGCCCTTAGGCTTTTACAAAACAAGAATACTAAACATAAACTTCATAATAATGATATTCTAAAGCAACCTATTACTACATATTAATGACCGACACTTTTTATAAATAAAAATACGATTCTAACAGGCAACACAGTTGCTTTCGTAACAAGCCTGAGAAATGTCAGTTTAGAATGGGTGAAACTCGAGGGCGATGGAAGATCTGAAATCTCAAACCTGATTAATGATGCACATGAAAACTGACGATTCTTTGCGGTATGCAACCAAGAACCATAACCTATACTATCCTGAGTTTTAGCTTTTATTTAACGTAACACATATATTAACGCCTTAATTTTTTTAGATCTGTCAATCATGGGTTTCCAAATGATGTTTCGAAGACTGTGGAGAAGTTCATGAAAGGGCATTACAAGAAGTGTATGGAAGAAGTGTTCATAGAAATGATGAACAAAGTTCTCAAGCTTCAAACTAGAAGGTAAAATGTGTTAAGACTTTTTTTTGGGTTAATAGTACCTCACCTGATGCGACGTATAAGTCAAGAGTTGGTCAAATGCTTTTAGGCCTTTCGTAGGAGTATCTTCTATTCTATTAACTCCATTTAAACCAAGGGTATTAGGTTAGATATGAGGGTAGACACGTAATTTTTAATATTATCTCAACTGTAAATAATCATGTGCCTTCCTACTTATTGGAAACTGCTTATTTACCGCAGAATAGCAGATAATCAGAAGCATTTTGTTTTTATACAAACACTCCAAACTGCTCATTTGCTTATTTTCCCAAACTCTCTCTTCGTGTCCAACCATGTCCTCATAGAAGCAACTAATTTTATAACGGCACTGGAAATCAAAATGCCGTAATTCATGATGGCCTATGAGAATGAGTGTGAAAAAAACATAACCTTACTTTAGTTAGAATCTACTGCATCAATGTTTGGTTATGCTATATGTTGTATCTATCTGTAGCAGTTTTAGACAATCTTGACTCCAACAATATGATGTTCGGGTCTCTTGCTTTCTAATATTGATTTTATGTCTTCAGGTGTCATATTTCCAGTGGTTCAGAAACAGCACCAGCTTCTGGTAACTTTACTTCTATGCAATGCAGCTGCCATGGAGGTAACATAACGGGTAGAAATTTCTGCATATTGTTTTTTGAATTTGATTTACGGTTTCAGACACACACACTAGACTATTTGCTTTATAATATAGAGCGGTTATACTTTGCCATTTTGACTTTCATACTTAGGTTGTGGTTTGACGAAGTGTAGATTGCCATCTCTATACACTACATAAAAGAGGGTTAAATTTTCGAGTTACAAAGTACCATAGGAAGCAACGTATTAGTAACTTTCAAGTCACTTTCTCTTTTTACATGTCAATATTATAAATATGAGGTGACCCACTATGGACGTCGTTACGAGTATATTGCAATACCTGCTCTTTGATTTAAAGAAAAGTTTTGAAAGGTAGTTGGCGTTTATGAGTTTCTACATATTCAGGTAACCAAGCAGGACATGTAGGACGCATATGAGCCACGGTTTAAAACTGGATTGCATGAGGTTGAAATATGGATTACAGAAGATGCGTCTCCACCAATGTTACCAGCAATCCCAAGTAAAGAAATGACAGCAATATCTTTAGCAACCACAGAAACACCGAACCAAAAGACTGCCGTCAGCTAAATCTCAGCAGAAAAGTTGACTCCACCTTCTGTCTCAAACGAACCTGCAGAAAAACAAGAGACACCCGAACCCGAAGGTTCATCTTCTGTGAGGAAACAGTTGTTTGAGAATCCAACAGAAGAAACGGGAGCGCTAGAGGCTAAGAAGCCAAAGAAAGCCGAGTGTATTAGAAAAAACAACAAGGTCCAATGGTTGGGCTGTTTTAATCCATCTCAAATGGTCCATCTTCCTGTTGTCCAGTAAAAAAAATCATTGGATAAGTATTGTGTGAGATACAGAATCTTCATCGACGTACAATCAACACACACACACACACACCTGCATATCAGAGATGACGAAGGAGATGGGGAAGAATGAGTTACCAACGACCTAGATCACATTTTCCCAGAATTTATATGCAAATTGTTTCAGGTTTGCTTATTAAACTTTCATGAAATTGGGTAGATAGTTAGCCATTGCTGCAAAATCACCAAGAAGAAGTACTGACAAGATTCAGTTATATCAAAGCTGCGTGTTTTTAGGAGATACTTCTATCCAGGTATGTCATGACAAAAAACGATAACGTATTGATGGTTTATTACATACTTTTTCCTTTTATATAATATCCAATTCGCGCTTTACCTAATGATGCTGATGTACTGATGGTTGTTATTATTGTAGGCGCACCTGAAGGACCATAAGCGGGTTGCGATTGTTCACATGGAAACGCGACCTCCGACAGCCAACCGCTAGAGGTTAGTTGACTATTATTTGAAGTCCCGTTCCGTTATCGTTTACTTTTTACCAGATTTCTTTTCGTTTTTGGGATAACTGTACAAGGCCCACGGTCGTGGGTGGAACATGCATTTAAACGAAATTATGCAGGGGTGTATGATTCAATTCATGGATTCAATTGGAGTGCAAAGATTCAAGATTTTGTTGCTGCATTTGCAGGCAAGTTTATTGTCTTCCTCTCATTTTTAAGCAGTTACTTTTATGACTTGCGGTATAAAGACCAGTTTACGGTTTTAGTAGCAAATTATTGTATGGAACTTGATGAACGTAAAATAGGTAAATTTTATAAGCAGAATATGTTTGAACACAACACTCACTGAGTTGCTTACCTATTTATCAGAAGTTTGCAATGAAATACATAACTTAATACTTAGGCGCAAACACTTCACATTGGAAAAATATTAATATGATGTACATTCTTGCATATGTTAAATAATCTGTGATCAATTGTGTGGAGTATTTTGAGGGGTCCAAGTTAGTTTATGTAGAGAAAAAAATGTTGCATTCCATATGAACGCTTCAATAAATTGTGCATGTGGCAATCCCCTTTTTTTAACGGACCGGTGGTTAGGATATATATGACCTGTTTGCATGACATAATACATGGGTATTAAATGGTTGCTAACCTCATACTAAGCTGACTTCATGGCATTTTGAAGAACGTAAAGGCTATAAGAACGTCATTCGGGAGTGTTTGGCACTATGTTTGAAAATAATTATCTGATTATCAGGTTTTGAACTTTTTAAGTAGCATATAATTGATTCAAAGTGATTGAATATAGAGAAACCAATTCCGAATATATGATTATTCGTAAGAATTTGCACAACATCCAAACACGAAGTTATCTCATAATCATTATTGCAAACAGTAGGAGCGCTCCATCTCCTGCAACATTCTGTTATAGTTAATTATCTGAATCTGATTATCCCATATTACATTATCACTTTTGAACCCCTCAATCGTTTGCTCCAATGCTCAACCCTAATGTATGATGTATGTGGTATTGTGGTGTTCGGTGGAAATATTTATGATGTTCATCAGCACACAGCTCTCTTTTTGGGGATGAATGAAAATGATGATACAAACTGTAAGTACTCTGCTTTTATAGCATCTCTACATCTCTTCTAAAAATCTCTCATTTTTAGTTTGAGTCGAGCGGATCCAGTATTCGTTTACTTATGTTTATCAGTCAGAGGTGCCAACCTCATCTTAAAATTATGTTGATTGAAATTGTAGATGTATTGCAACAAAGGTGGAGTGTGGATGCTGCTTCGCAAATGCTTACGGTTAAGAAGCAAGCACGCCCGGAACGCAACGAGCCGATCGTCACTAAAAAAACATTTGACGAAATAAACAGGCACGCCTACAACGCGGCGAACATTGCCAATCTTGTATTATTTAAAAGGGGAAATTCTACAAATGGCCCGGTCGCTCAGAGGTGTGGGTTTGTCTAGACCCACTTTGGTTGGTTTCTTCAAATGGCCCGAGCGACTAGTGACCTTAACAAAAATGCGACATGTGGCACCACAAAAAGTTGTGCCTAATCATTATGTGCAGGGCCGGATTTGGGCCTGTGCAGAGTGGGCAACAGCACAGGGCCCAACATCCTAGAGGGGCCTCATATTTCTGTCAACATGTATAAAATGAATTGCAGCCCATTGAAAGCCCAAAATTAATTAAAATCAGTTTTCCTTCTTTCTGCTATGCTGAGCAGGAAGCCACCAACATGTCAATCAGTTTTCACCAAACAATTTCCTTTTCTAATTTAAAATGATTTCATGAATTGATACACTTATCTCAGCAAAAAATGCAACCTTTGTCCTCCATCTTTAATTATTCAATTTTTAAAATAAAAATGGCAATTAAAATAGATACAATATATACATATTCGCAATACTTTTAGAAAGTTGGTGTGTTTTCTACAAATAATTTCAGTATCTAAGGGGCCTAATTTGTAGTAACCGCACGGGGCCACTTAAAATCACGGGCCGGGCCTGATTATGTGTAAGGCAAAAGTAAGGATCCTTTTGAGATACTTATCATTAGCGACTTTTAAAAGTTTGAGTGACTTCTAATAAAATTATTTTAATCTTTTTTCCCCTTCCCAACACTTCCCATCACCACTACCCTCTACCACCACACAACCATCACCACCACCACCTCCAACCTCTACCACCACACTTATTATTAAATTGGTTAGTGGGTTTTGTTAATACATTTATGTTTAACATGTTTCTAACAAACAATCATACACAGAAACGTGATTGAATGATTTTCGAATTATAAGTGCTTATAGGTCGATTTGGGTTTTGTCATGAATGATTGTTTGAGTTCAATTAACCATAGGGGTTTTGTTTAGATGGATTAGTAGAACACTCGCTCTAAATTAATTGAACTAACATGAAATGTTGATTGATATTCGAATTTTAGGGTTCTTGGTTCGAATTTGGGTATTTTTTTTATTATACAACAACAACAACATACCCAATCCCGCCAGGGCGGGGTATGGAGAAGGTGAGATGTAGACAGATCCTACCTCTACCCCAGGATAAACCTGAAGGTAAAAAGACTGCTTCCAGAAAGACCTCCGGCTGGTGTGTGCAGTGGTGAACCAAAAGAAAGTAGAAGATAGTAATGGGGCCAAACAAAAGAAAGCATACAAGAAAAAAACATACAAAGGGAAAGAAGCAAAAAAGCAAAAACGAAGGAACAAGTAAAAAGCAAACAAACAAGTAAGAAAACAAAGAAAAAGCCAAAACAACACAGACAAAAAAAAAAAAAAAAAAAAAAAAAAAAAAAAAAAAAAAAGAAGCCAACCGAGCAAAACCAACAAGACAAACGCAAGCCTATAAGGGGGTGAGGGGAGGGACGCAAGACCAAGGCCAAAGAAAGGAAAGACCAAAGAAAGGCAACGTTAAGGGCCTAAAGCAATGGCAAAGCAAAAAGGCAAGCAAAAGGAACACGCAAAGGGGCCTAAAGCTAAAAGGCAAAGCAAAGGAAAAACAAAAGAACAAGCAGAAGGCACAACAAAGCTCCTAGAGCCTAAAGGGAAACAAGCTAAGGGGCCCTAACAACAGTAAACCTAGCCCAAAACTAACCACAAATTCTAATCCTATCTCTCCACGCCTTCCTATCTGTGGTCATGTCCTCGGACAAGTGAAGCTCCTCCATGTCTATCCTCCCACCTAAGTTTAGGTCTACCCCTCCTTCTCAGATCGTCGACTACAAGCGTCTCTACTCTCCTTAGTGGCGCAATTTGAGTTCTTCTCCTGACATGACCGAACCACCTCAACCTTCCTTCTCTAATCTTTGAGATAATAGATTCCACTCCAAGTACAGATCTAAACACCCTGTTCGGAATCATGTCAGACATGGTTTTACCACAAGTCCACCTAAGCATTCTCAGTTCCGCTACTTCCACCCGGTTTGCTTGTGCTTTTATGATAGGTCAACACTCTGACCCGTACAGTAAAGCAGGTTCAATTGCCACCCTATAAAATTTACCCTTTAACTTAAAGAGTACTTTCCTATCACATAGAACTCCTGACGTCGCTCTCCATTTCGCCCAGCCTCTCCTAATACGGTGGGTTACGTCGTCATCTATCCTCCTTGAGTTGTGAATCACCGAACCCAAATATCTAAAGGACTCCTTATGTGAGAGGATCTGGTTTCCGATACAAACTTTGGTATCTTCAATGTGACCGATCTCGATCCTACCGAAAACACATCTCATGTATTCAGTCTTTTCCCTACTTACTCGAAGGCGAGGGCCTCCCTCCAATGCTCAAGTCTGTTGTTTAACCCGTCTGCTGACTCTGCCACCAACACAATATCGTCTGCGAATATCATGCTCCAAGGGATACCCACTTGGATCCCTCGTGATAGCTCATCAAGAATCAATGCGAATAGATAAGGGCTAATGGCTGATCCTTGGTGTAGTCCAACTTTCAATGGGAAAAACTCTGAGATTCCCACAGTGGAGCGTACACGGGTCTTCGCCCCCTCGTACATATCCTTTATGACTCTTAAGTATCTCTTTGGAGTTCCCTTATCTATCAGAGTTCTCCAAATCAACTCACGCGGGACACTGTCATAGGCCTTTTCTAGGTCGAGGAAGGCCATATGCAAGTCTCTTTGCCTTTCTCGATACTTCTCCATGAGGCTTCTGAGGAGGTGAATAGCCTCGATCAAGGACCTTCCTGGAATAAAACCAAACTGGTTCTTTGACACACTCGTCTCCCTTCGCAACCTTCTTTTGATAACCCTCTCCCAGAGCATCATAGTGTGACTAAGGAGCTTAATACCCCTATAGTTGCTACACACTTGTACATCGCCCTTATTCTTGTAGATAGGGATGACTTCACTGAACCTCCATTCCTCTGGCATCTTAGCGCTAGAGAAGATCTTGGGTATTTTTTTATTATGATTGCTTGAATCTAATTAACCAAAGGGGTTTTGCTTAGAATGTATCATAGAACACTCGCCCTTAATGAATTGTTACAACAAAACAGTTTGCATGTTACTCGATTCATGATGTTCTTCATTTTTCGAATAGGGTGTGTTTGTGCTAATTGTTCATGACTCATGGTTCAGATATGCTTATTTGATCTTGTCGAATATGTTTGTACTGTATTCTCATATGTTCAAATTCATGGTTTAGCTATGTGTGGTGGTGGTGGTGGTGGTTGTGTGGTGGTAGAGGTTGGTGGTGGTGGTGGAGGGTGGTGGTGATGGTTGTGTGGTGGTAGAGGGTAGTGGTGATGGGAAGTGTTGGGAAGGGGAAAAAAGATTAAAATAATTTTATTAGAAGCCGCTCAAACTTTTAAAAGTCGCTAAGTAGCTCAAAATGAGCCATACTTGTGCCTTACACATAATGATTAGGCATTACTTTTTGTAGTGCCACATGTCGCATTTTTGTTCAGGTCGCTAGTCGCTCGGGCCATTTGAAGAAACCAACCAAAGTGGGTCTAGAAAAACCCACGCCTCTGAGCGACTGGGCTACTCTCAAATTTACCCCTATTTAAAATTTAACAAGGATCATATACAAAGAAATTTTAAAAATATACAAAAATCATATAATGGAAAAGAATCATTACAATCTTGGTTCTTTTGAGAAGAAACTAAAAAAAAAGTGACGGAATTTTCATATGAAAATGATAGCCGAATGTGTGTAAATTTAGTAATTTAACCAAACACTATATGAAAATTCTTGAATAATAGTGATTCACTACAATAACAAGAACACAAACTATATTGTATTTACTTCCTTTACATATGCCAACTTTCAACGTCGAACAAAGGCTCACAAAGAATACAAATAATTTGATCAAAATATAAAGATCATATATATAATCTGAATTATGAAACAATAACTTAACAATGACAAACAAAAAGGATCATATCCTACGTTAGAAACTATTAGTACAAACTCACAAACACATATTCAACCATTAACCATTAAAAAGTTCACTACTAAAATCACAGACCTTTTTGTCTGCTTCTTCCATATTACTCACAATATCACATTCTTCATCTCTGTACTTGCTTGACCATGTTGTCAATTCAAGCATTAAACCACCACTCAACTGTTTTGTTATCCTCACTCATCATAGTCACTATCATGATGGAGACAACGAAAACTAAACCCATCAAGCTACAAAATAACGTAAAGTATTACTAAATATTCATCTACTTTCTTTGAACTGATAAAAATATGAAACAGAAACTGATAAAAAACTGTGTTATACTATTATCAAAACGTGAGCCACATGGTGAGGATGTTAAAATGTGGGTCAGGAGGGGTATTGATAGTAGCACCTATTACTAAATATCCATCTACTTCCTTTGAACTACTCCTTAACAATGCTCATCAACTGTTAAAATAGTACATTTCCATTTGGGAAATGTTCCCATTTGGGAAATGTTCGATAGTTAATGTAACATCAGTAGAGATTGTTAGCTTAAAACACAACTATGTTTTTGGTTCTGTCAAAAAGTTTCAAAATTTTGAAATAAAGACACTCGTATAATTGATGGTTTATTAGTAATAATATAAGTAGAGATGGTTAATTGACAAAACAACTATGTTTTGGACCTAAATAAACTATTAGTAATCAAAATGGTCTTTTACAAAGTGGTGCATATAGGTAGTGTCTAGATCAAGGCTGTCAAACTCGCGAGTTTACACGTAAGATCGTACGATCTTACGTGCACACCAGTCAAAATCGTGTAGGATCGTGGTAGGATCGCATCTGAGGTAGGATCGTAAGTAGGATCGTAGGATCGCACGTAAGATCGTAAGATCGACACGCGATCCGAGTTCACTTTTTTTTTTTTTTTTTTTTTTTTTTTTTTTTTTATCTTTTAAGTCCATCCCACTTGCTTAGGCCAAAAAAACAAATGTGTGTTTTACTAATGTTTAATGAGTAAACCACTATTGTTTCATTTTCTAAATAGATTATAGTTTATACATAGTTTTCTACTTTTCTGAATAGATTATAGTCTAAAAAGTGTTCAATAGTTTAATTTACTTTATTTCATTGTGATTAAACTAATCAAAGGGTATGTTTTGTAATGCCACTTATGAAACGTTTGTTTTCTTGAAATCATGTAGATGGCTCGTGTGTTTTGAGACATCTAGAACCTATGTTATGTAATATTATTGCACTAAATCATTAATGTAACCATTGAAACTTGACTTTTTTGTATTTTACTATTACTTTATTGTTTGAAATTTAAACTTTGTCATTTTCAAGAGGATATTATATGAACTTATCTTTGACGTTGAGTAAAAATATAAAACAGTTTGACTCGTATATCATTTGTTTACAAAATATGACAAATTGGTAGGATCGTAGGATCGCGATCCGATCTTACGATCTCGATCTTGCAAAGACAAAAACGATCCTGCGTGGGATCGCGATCTTGACAGCCTTGGTCTAGATAGTGTTGTTTTTATTTATTTTGATTATTTCTTATTGTTAGGAGCTTAAGTCTTATCATAACACTATATTATAAAGAATGCTACGTGAATAAGCCAAGAGTTCAAGTCTTATAACATAAATCTGCAGTGAAGCAGAACAACCCTCATTAAGGCAGCATGGAACATCCACACAGTTTTGTAATTTGCAAATAAGGGCCCGCTTGGTTTAAAGTGCGAAAAGGGAAAAAGAATGCAAAGGAATGAGTGAGGTGGGTAACCTTACCCCCAATTTACTCTAGAGTTAACTACATTTTTGGTCCTTGTGGTTGTATCAAAATTTCACTTTTGGTCCAATTTTTGAAAAACGTGAGATTTCAGTCCAAAAGACATACTTTGCTTCCACTTTTGGTCCAATTTTCTAACGAAGTTAGTTCAGTTAATTAAGTGTGACAACATTAGTCCTTTGATCTAACGGTCGTTTGCAACATTAGGCCTTTATACCAAAGATCGTTTGCAATGTTAGTCCTTTCAGTTAGTTAGTACTTTAAAAAAATCTAAAAAAAATGATTTTTTCAAAAAAAAATAATTTTTCGAAAAAAAATTTAAGAAAAAAATTTTCAAATTTTTTTAAGAAAAAAAATTTCTATTGTTTTTTCTAATAAAAATTTTCTTAAAAAAAATCTAAAAAAAATGTTTTTTTTTGCGAAAAAAAAATTCCAAAAAAAATAATTCGCAATTTTTTTAAGAATGTTTTTTTTTTTTTATTTTTTTTTAAATTCTAAAAAAAATATTTTTAGAAAAAAAAATTCAAAAAATTTCGAATTATTTTTTTTGGAAAAAAATTTGAAAAAATTTTTGAAAAAAATCCTAAATAAAAACATTTTTTCAAAAAAAAATAATTTGAGAATCTTTTTAGGAAAAAAAATTCTAGAAAAAATTCTAAACTTTTTAAAAACGTATAAACATTGTAAAAACGTATATACATTGAAAAAATGTGTGTAAAGTGTATATACGTTTTTTTTTTAAAATATCAAAGTTCACACACATTTTTACACACTTTTTTTTAATTAAAAAAAATAGAAACTATTTTTGCATTTCCATTTTTAGAAATTTTTTTAGCATTGCCATTTTGCAATTTTTTGAATTTTTTTTAGAAATTTTTTAGGTTTTTTTCTGAAATAATTTTTTTAGAATTTTTTTGAAATAATTTTTTTTTAGAATTTTTTCTAGGAAAGTTTATTTTATAAAAAAAATCTAGAAAATTTTTTTCTAAACTTTTTTTCCGATTTTTTATAGGAAGAAAAGTTTTTTGTTTTTTGTAGAATTTTTTTTATAATTTTTTAAGAAAATTTTTATTAGAAATAAATGTTTTTTTTTTGAATTTTTTTTCTTAAATTTTATTTCGAATTGTTTTTTTTGGAAAAAACATTTTTTAGAACTTCTTCCGATTTTTTTTAGAATTTTTTTTAAGTACTAACTAACTGAAAGGATTAACGTTGCAGACGTTGCAAACGATATTTGGTATAAAGGACTAATGTTACAAACGACCGTTAGGTTAAAGGACTAATGTTGCCACACTTGACTAACTGAACTAACTTCGTTAGAAAATTGGACCAAAAGTAGAAAGTATGCCTTTTGGACTGAAATCTTACGTTTTTTGAAAATTAGACTAAAAGTGAAATTTTAATACAACCACAAGGACAAAAAATGTAGTTAACTCTGTACTCTATAATGGTTGATTACCAACTGCGAGATAATCAATCCCTTTACAATCACTAACAAAGCACAAAATACTGAGTAATATGGGCCCTTTTGAATACCTTACTCTAGGGGTGAGCAAACAAAACCGAAAAAACCGAAACCGAACCGAAAAAACTGACCGAAACTAAAAACCTATGGTTCGATTTTTAATTTTTCAAAAACCGAAATATACGGTTCGGTTTCGGTTTTCGTCCAAAAACCGAACCGTAAAAACCGAACCGAACAGATTTTATTATATAAAAGTATATAATTAACATAATATATATAAATAACTAAATAAATCAAATTTATAAGTTTATATTCATTTTGTGGGTAGATATATAATATATTTATCTTAACTTTTATATTTATATGCGTGTTTGTCGTGACGTGTGTTTACTTGAGAATATATCAATAAATATATAACGATGATCATATTATGCGTATGTTTATTTACATGTATGTGTTTCATCTATATGTGAGTAATTATATAATTATGAAATAAATATTATTATGCTTACATTAAAAAAAAAGTAAATAAGAATAACCAATTTTCTATGTAATACAAGTTTATTGGTATAAATTTTTCATGCCCAAATATAAACGGTCAGAAACCGAAAAAACCGAAAAACCGAACCGAAACCGACAAAAAACCGAAAAAACCGAACCGCCAAAAACCGAACGGTTACGGTTTCGAGTTCTATAAAAACCGAACATTTCGGTTCGGTTTCGGTTTTAACCAAAAACCGACCCAAACCGAACCGCGCACACCCCTACCTTACTCATTCCCACCTCTCTTAACCCTCCCACCAAGCACCAATTACAAAATAGCAAGTTTTTTGTTCTCAAAAATTTGAGATAATTATTTATTTATTTATTTATTTTATTTATTTATTTTTTTGTTGAAAAGAATTATTTAAATTATCGATTAAGCTAACCAAGAGTCATGAATATTCGGGTACTAGCCGGAACAAATTTTTCTATCCGTTTTTGTTTTTTATTAGAACTTAGAAGACGTATTAAAGGTAGCATGTGACAAAAATGAGCTCAACCAAACAAAATAAATAGTGTAGGCCTTGAGGGACCGACTATTATTGAATTTGTGACAATAACAAAAGTGACATCCTCACATATAAATACGTAGCTACGCCATTCTTTATGAGTCACTAAAGAGTCCATGAGAAACAAAATGGGATCGATAGCATTCATACTATCACTTCTACTAATCTCCATTCATCAGAAAACCGTCGCTAATAATGATAAGCAATCAGAACCAATTGGTTATGGCTATTCTTTAAGGTCTATTGGGGTCGGTTCGTCGGGAAATACATTGGTTGCTGATTTGCAGCTTATTAAGAAGACTTCTACTTTTGGACCTGATATTGATGAGCTTAGGCTCTTTGCAAGGTACTTTTAATCACGTCAAATTTGAATTTGTTTCACCATTTCAAGAATTGGGTACTCCAGTTTGACTAGTTAAAGGTTAAATTGATCTATTATAAACGTATAATGGATGCACTTTTAGAGGCATGAGTATACAAACTAGTGAACGAACGGTAGAATAATAGCATGCTAAGTTAATTAATTTGAAAGTGGATAATTATTTTAATACAAAGTTAAAGAAAAACTTGTTTTGACGGAACATGGTGAATTTCACTTGTCACATTCATAAGAAAATTCTCTATCGTATAGAAAAATGATATATACTCTTACATTTTCTCTTACATATTACTCATGCGAGAAAATTATTGGATGAGATGATGAAAGTGAAAAATTGAATTCTACTTGTTATATTCATGTGTCGGTAAGAGGATTATTAAGTAAGAAGATATAACAATGCTCTATTACATATGTTATGTACTTATGTGTATCGTGTTGTACATCATAGGAAGAGGCGTAATTGAGTCAAGCTAATTCGGTCCTTTGTAAAGCAAGAAACTCATGAGCTCAAACTTAAAACTCAAGCATGAGCATTAATTATCAAGCCCGAGTTAACACTCCCAAAGCTCGGTTTAACTTGACTAAGTTTTTAGTATTTAAAGATTAATAACAACATTGATCAAGATTCATATAATCAACCCGGTACTTTTATTAAAGGAAATAATCAACCCGGTACTTTTTTTAAAGGAAACAAGACATTTATTACGATTACGAGCAAACTATTACAAAAGATGAAAAAAACGGCATCCCAACTCCTCAATCAAGTACACTAATGGAGCTGGGACCCGGGAAAAAAAAACACATCCCCACTAAATCAGGCATTACAACACAAAAAAACAAAATTTTCACATGGGACCAAACACGAACTCATGGCCCCATAATACCACACTCTCACTAAACCAATACAAATATCGCAACATTACCCTTTAAGTCAGTCGACAGTCGACTAAAATTATAGGGCATGGACCACCATATTTATATATAACCAAACAAAAAGCAATAACCACACGCGACTAGATTATACAATGTAGGTTGAGGGTGTTAATAATCATATATTACTTTGATAACTTCATCAATCATGTATTAGATAGCACTTTCCTTATATAAAATTTTGACACTATTTGGTGCATTGGATAACACAAAATTTGTATTTGAACGAGACAAAAAGAACACTTTAGGCACAAGAAAGAGAGTTGCGAGTTTTATATCCCAAAATATTTTGATACCGAAACTCGGCAAAAAAATATGCCAAATATGTACAAAAACATGACAGGAAACCGGACCAAACTTTCTCTGTGTAGCATATATTGTTGAACTAATTGTTTCATATACATGTTTTCTTTGTTAAGCTTTGAAACAGCTGATCGATTAAGGATTCGTATAACCGACCCCAAAAACCAACGTTGGGAAATCCCCGCAGACATCCTTCCACGCCAAACGAACCCCAACATTTTCGCGCTAAAACCCAACAAACGAATTCCAAACAACCTCATTCTCTCCGATCCAAACTCTGACCTTATCCTGACCCTCCACAACACCACCCAGTTTGGTTTCACAGTCACTCGTCGCTCTACTGGCGACACACTATTCGATACCTCAAACTCTGTCCTCATTTTTAAGGATCAGTACCTTGAACTAACGTCTTCACTTCCTGCTGACCGGTCCTCTATATATGGATTTGGAGAGCATACTAAACGTTCGTTTAAGTTAACACATGATCAGACGTTAACGCTTTGGAATGCTGATATTGGAAGTGCGAATCCTGATGTTAATCTGTATGGATCACATCCGTTTTATATGGATGTTAGATCACCGAATTCTGATGGGAAAGTTTTGGCGGGAAGTACTCATGGTGTGTTGTTGCTAAATAGTAATGGGATGGATGTTGTGTATAGTGGTGATAGTATTACTTATAAGGTTATTGGGGGTGTTCTGGATTTTTATTTTTTTGCTGGACCGACTCCAGAATTGGTTATGGATCAGTATACTCAGCTCATCGGCCGACCCACTCCTATGCCGTATTGGTCCTTTGGTTAGTTCACTTTCAACTTAACTTATTATTCATTTCTGATTTTACAATTTAAAAATGTTGTAAAAAAAAAAAAAAAAAAAAAAAAAAAAAAAAAAAAAAACCACATATCAATCAACCCAACTTGTTTTGACCCACTTTAACTAAGTTCCTTTGACTCGTTATCCATCCCACCCATTTATACCTAGACATGGATCAAACCAATCACAATCTTAAAGAACACGTAGAAGTGTGTTAGCTAAGGTTCATTTGCTTATGTTTACAAGGTTCCATCAGTGTCGATATGGTTACAAAGATGTTAATGATCTTGAGGGTGTTGTTGCGGGCTATGCGAAAGCCAACATTCCCCTAGAGGTTATGTGGACCGATATAGACTATATGGATGCTTACAAAGATTTCACATTAGACCCCATCAACTTCCCTTTAGCAAAAATGTCAGAATTTGTTCAGAATCTTCACCAAAATGGTCAGAAATACGTGCTCATATTAGATCCAGGTAACACAATTATCAATTAGAAATTATTTCAAGTAAAGTTTGTATTGTGGACTAATGGAAGTAATAAAACCAACTGATGTTATGATTAGGTATCAGTGTGAACACGACATACGAGACATACATAAGAGGACTACAAGCGGACATCTATATAAAGCGTGATGGTATACCTTATTTAGGGGAAGTTTGGCCCGGTATTGTTTATTTCCCAGATTTTTTAAATCCAAAAGGAGCATTATTTTGGGGTGACGAGATCAATAGATTTCACGATCTTGTACCCTTTGATGGCATTTGGATCGACATGAACGAACAATCCAATTTCATATCATCTCCTCCATCTCCCTCTTCTAAACTCGATAACCCTCCATACAAGATTAACAACAAGGGAATCCAAATGCCTATTAATAATAAAACTGTGCCTGCTAGTGCTTTGCATTTTGGGAATATCACTGCTTATGATGCACATAACTTGTATGGATTTTTGGAAGCTAAGGCAACAAATGATGCGTTGGTTAAAACAACAAGTAAACGTCCATTTATACTTTCTAGATCGACGTTTTTGGGGTCTGGGAGATATACAGCACACTGGACCGGGGACAATGCTGCAACATGGGATGACTTGGCGTATTCTATTCCTAGTATTTTGAATTCTGGGTTATTTGGGATTCCGATGGTGGGGGCCGATATATGTGGCTTTTCTCAAAACACGACTGAAGAACTTTGCCGACGATGGATTCAGGTACATATTGTGAACCCCTTTTGACTTGAACAACTATTCCAAATCACGTAAAGAGGTTTATTGAGCTTTATGTTACTGCTGCTCAAAAGCAAACATGTTGCGCTGGTCAAAATGGGTTGGGATGGGTTATTAAACTGCTTATCTACTTAGAAAATAAATTAAGTGCTTGGTTTTTTAAGTGCTTATAAGTTATAACTCCAAAGTAAGCGGATAATCAACCTTATGTAAATACTCAAAAATGTTTAGCTACCTTAACACTTAGCAAATAAGTGCTTAACTCGTTGATCTCTTCGATTTTGCAATTTGCAGTTAGGTGCTTTTTATCCATTCTCAAGGGACCATGCTGATAAAACAAGCACACGACAAGAGCTTTACCTTTGGGATTCAGTAGCTGCAACATCCCGTAAGGTTCTTGGGCTACGTTACCAAATTCTTCCTTACTTGTATACATTGATGTACGAGGCACGTTCAAAAGGAACTCCAATCGCAAGACCTCTATTCTTTTCATTCCCAGAAGACACTAAAACTTATGATATCAGCACACAGTTTCTCCTCGGAAAAGGTGTCTTAGTCTCACCTGTTTTAACCCAAGGAGCAGTCTCAGTTGATGCGTACTTCCCATCTGGAAACTGGTTCAGTCTATTCAACTATTCCAGTGTGGTAAGTGTGGACTCAGGAACCTACGTTAGGCTAGATGCACCAGCTGATCATATAAATGTTCATATTCGTGAAGGGAACATAATAGCTTTGCAAAAAGAAGCCTTGACTACAACAGCAGCTAGGAAGTCTCCATTTCATATATTGGTCGTGGTAAGCAAAAGTGAGAATAGTACTGGTGAGGTGTTCTTGGACGATGGGGAGGAAACGGAGCTTGGTGGGACTGGTGGGAAGTGGACGCTGGTGAGATTCTTTTGTCAAGTTGTGAATGGAAAAGCGACGTTGAGATCAACGGTTGAGAATGGTGGTTTTGCATTGAGTCGAAAGTGGATCATTGAAAAGGTAACATTTATTGGGTTGGAGAGTGGCAATAGTGGACAATTTGGTGTGGCTGAGATCTCAGGTTTGTCTTTGTTAATAGGGAAACAGTTCACCTTGAAGACATCGAGTGATGATTTTAGTTACACATTCTAGTTCATGAATATAGTTGCTAAAGAATCACGTTATGTCATTGATTTTATTTTTTATCAAAATTCTTGTGTATTATATATCTACTTAATAATGTCGAATGGGTCCTCGTGGTCCTAGAGTTTTTGTTCGGTTGATTATGTCGAACGAAGAAATAAAGATCGATCAAGAGTTTGTTATTTGACAACCTCGACAATTACACTAGCATCTTGTCATGATCTTAACTAATGGGCTGTTCTTTGGCAAAATGTTTGGTTTGAATGTATTTCAAGTCGATTTCTACCAAGTTCAAGTATTACATGGACCTTCTCTCTCTACTAATACTTTTCTCCCACCTCTCTCTACTAAACCAAACCAATCCGACCAAAATCATCCTTTCCGGCGGCCGGTTTTGGCCGGCCGTCCGGATCTTCCTTTTGTTCTTTCCTTTTCCACAATAAAGACTTTGCTGCAGATCTGTCATCTCCCTTTTTTGTAGTTGCTGCTGTTGTTGCTGCTGCCGCCGCGGTTCTCTGCTCAGATCCGTCCCCAGTTGGTCTTTTCTGCTCAGAGCTGTTGTGGTCTGTCATCGACGGCTTGTTGCTGCATAGGGATCTGTCTTTAGATCTGTTAGGTTTTGGTCTAGCTCCTGTTAGGATGCTTACTTTTTTCTTCTTTGTATGTTTTATGTACTTAGTGTACTTTTGTCAAGCTACACCTTTAAATGGTTGTGCCTACAAAAAGCTCACTTTGGTGATTCCCTCCACCTCTGAATGGTGTTGCTATAGTGTGTCACAGCTATTTTGGTGTATGTCTTGTTTTAGCTTAACTTGTTATGTTCGATGTAACTTGTTATGTTCTATTTTCCTCCTTTTGTGAGGTGTGATAATGATATCTATGTTCAAAAAAAAAAAAAAAAGTATTACATGATTGCGAAAATATGTAACCAATGTCATTTCACCGTATTTGTTAGAAAAAGCTTTGGAGATGCAATGTTAGAGTATCTATATGTAACTTTTAATACATATAACAATTGTATTGAAAGCAATCCAAACTATCCTCGAGATATAGGCTATGTTTGGCAAAAGTAGCTGTGAGCAGTAGCAGTGAGCTGTGAGCAGTAGCCAAAAAAGCTCACAGCTTCATAAAGAAGCATTGGGAAAATGAGCTTTCCTAAAAGATTGCAAAGCACACAGCTCTCATCCCAAACGAACACTAAAAATAAAAAAGCTCATTGTTCACCGCTCATTGCCCAAAAAAGCTCCAAAAAGCTTTATGCCAAACATAGCCATAGTATAAAGATAGGGCGGAACCATGACTCAAAATGATCGACTGCACAAACTTGTTTGAACTTTAGGAACTGAATAAATCATAGTTGTCAGGATCCCGATCCTGATCTTAAGATTTTATGATACTGCAAAGCTAAAACGATCCGGATCCTACATAGGATCTTTGCAAGGTTAAGATCTTACAGGATACCGATCTTGACCATACGATCTTAAGATCTAATCCGATCCGATCTTACTTTTCTCGGATTACAAACTCAAAAACTATAAATTTATGGGTTACTTTTTGTAGAATTCAAAAAACAATATGTTAATCTTTTTAAACATTTCATAGGACAATATTTCTATGAAACATTCATAATATTTTGTGTTTATAATGTATAATAATTTGTAGATTTGTATAATATTACATAAACTATTAAGAAATAACATTAGAGTAGGATCTTAAGATCCCGATCTAATCTTACGATCACGATCTTGCAAAGACGAAAACGATCATGGGTAGGATCTCGATCTTGAAAACTTTAGAATATACCAAATGAAAAAGTGCAATTTTAATTAGTTTGACCGAGGGCACAAACTTTCCTGAACTTTATTAACGGAAGAAACCTAATATATATATATATATATATATATATATATATATATATATATATATATATATATATATATATATATATATATATATATATATATATATATATTAAAAAATAAAAAAATTAATAATAATAAAAAATTAAAAATAAAATGAAAGCCAATTTCAGCTAGAAACTTAAAAGCCCTAAGTTTAAGAAAACTTGAGTTTATTTTTCACATATGAATAAAATAAAGCAAGCAATAACACGCAAAATTTTGAACTTGTGATTTCTTATGACCAAGTACATTTCAAAAAACTCGCGAGTGTATATTGAAATTTGAAAAGAATAAAGTGTTATCATTTAAATTGACCCAAATCTTGTGATATCTATACTAAATAATGCATTTATAACTATTCTATAATTAGAAATATTTAAAATTCAGACTTTTATTTGTTTATTATGAAAAGATTTCAAAATTAAATTAATGGTTAGTAAGTTTGTTAGGAAGCAGGTTGGTTATTCAAACTAAAATTATTTGGCTTAATCATCTCTACCATCTCTATTTATAAAGTATAAAAATAACTAAATATTTAACCGAATAACGCAAAATATAGTCACATGTACCCGCCGCCGCATTGCGCGGGTACCGTTCTAGTAGTTAGAAAAGAGAAGAATTAAAAAAAAAAAAAAAAAAAAAAAAACTAGCGTAACATTTTGGTGATTCATTTCACGATTGCCATAACTATTATATAAATATAAAATATGATGCTCGAGTCGGATTAGTTCATGCATCAATGATACATATGTATTTTATGTGTGTGTTTTATGACCTCTTTGTGGTAATGGCACTAGGCCACCAAAATCCACGAGATGACCCTAACAAACAGTCACGTCCATTTTATTCGCCGGCCATTGATTAATGGTAAGAAGCTAGAGAAATTTTATTTTCTGAACTAAGCTAGGGGTGTTCACAGTTTGGGTAATACCCGTGGATATCGAAAATCGAAACTGAATTAAACCGAAAAAACCGAACTAAATTTGAAACCGAACCAAATATGGCTAAAATCAAATTGAATTGAAAACCGAATTCATATAAACATATATATTTTTATATATTTATATGAAACAAAAACCTTTTAAAACTCTTCAGTATAAATATGACATTTTGTAAGCTTGAAATTATTTTTGGGGGCTAAAAATCTATATAAATAAATGGAAAGATATAAAATATTTAATTCGAGTTATTCGGGTTGCCTCGAAAATGGAAACGAATTCAAATTCCATTTTCTATATTATCAAAAAAAGAATTAACTAAACTAACAGAACTGAATAACTGAACAACCCGATAGCCAGTAAGCTTCAACTGACTTATAATAGCTTTGAGAAATTGCTCTTCAAATAATATTTATGGTTTTATTTAAATGTAGTACAATTTTATTATACATAAAACTTTAAGGGGTGTTTAGTTTACTGAAATTCATTGTAATTCGTTGTAATTATAACATGAATTACATTCCAATAGTGTTTAGTTTGCAATGTGAAAGGAATTGTAATTCGGATTACATTATGGTGACTGTTTGGTTTGCATTATAATTGTAATTCAGTCACTACAATTATATCAAGTGAGTGAATCCAGATTATATAGAAAGTTGGATGGAAAGTTTTGAATTACGTTGTAATTCAAAATTTGTATGCTCTAAAACATCAGTATAATAATAATAAGAGTAAACTGCAAAATACATCCCTGTGGTTTACACATTTTGGCATCTTACATCCCTGTCAGAAACTTTTGGCAATGTACATCCCCCGTTAGGCAAATGTTTGCCATAATACATCCCTCGTTAACAATGAGGACTAACAGTGCAAATTTTCCTCCATTATCTCTTAACGAGACTGAAAATATTACACCGTTAGCCTTCGCTAGCAAACATTAACACCGTTAGTCCTCTTTTTTAGAAAAAAAAAAAGTTAAAAAAGTTTAAAATTAAAACAAAAAGTTAAAATTAAAAAAAAAGGAAAAAAAAATTAAAAATTAATTTTTTTTCAAAGTTAATATTTAAAAATAAATCAAAATTTTTTAAAAATAAAATCAATTTTTTTTTTATAAATATGCATTTTTTAAAAATATTAAAAAAAGGAAAAAAATTTAAAAATTAATTTTTTTAAAGTTTATATTTAAAAAAATCAAAATTAAAAAAAAAATAATATTTGCGAAAAAAAATTAAATTTTTTTATACATACGCATTTTTAAAAAAAATTAAAAAAATGGAAAAAAATTGTAAAAATTATTTTTTTAAGTTAATATTTAAAAAAAATCAAAATTTAAAAAAAAATTAATATTTGCGAAAAAAAATTATTTTTTTTTATAAAAACATTAATTTTTTTTTAAAAATAATTTCCATAAAAAAAATCAATTTTTATAAAAAAAATAATAATTTTTTTTAAAAAATACGCATTTTTTAAAAAAATACGCATTTTTTTATAAAAATTAATTTTTAAAAAAATACGCATTTTTTAAAAAACTAATTATTATTTATAAAAAAAATTAATATTTTTATAAAAAAAATTAATTTTTTTTCGCAAATATTAATTTTTTTTAAAAAATTTGATTTTTTATAAAATATAAACTTTAAAAAAAATAATTTTTTTAAATTTTTTTCATTTTTTTTAATATTTTTTAAAAATGTGTATTTATAAAAAAAAAATTTCGCAAATATTAATTTTTTAAAAAAATTTTGTTTTTTTTTTAAATTAACTTTAAAAAAAAATAATTTTTAAAATTTTTTTCCCTTTTTTTTAATTTTAAATTTTTTTAACTTTTTTTTTTTCTAAAAAAGAGGACTAGCGGTGCAAATGTTTGGCTAACGAAGGCTAACGCTGTAATATTTTCAGTCTCGTTAAGAGATAATGGAGGAAAAAATTGCACCGTTAGTCCTCATTGTTAACGAGGGATGTATTGTGGCAAACGTTTGCCTAACGGGGGATGTATATTGCCAAAAATTTCTGACAGGGATGTAAGATGCCAAAATGTGTAAACCACAAGGGTGTATTTTGCAGTTTAATAATAATAATAATAATAATAATAATAATAATAACAATAATAATAATAATAATAATTTATTATTATTGTTATTATTATTATTATTATTATTATAATAATTTATTATTATTGTTATTATTATTATTATTATTATTATTATTATTATTATTATTATTATTATTATTTTACAAACATCACTTTTTTATATTATTATTATTATTATTATTATTATTATTATTATACGATTATGGTTATTGTTATTATTATTATTATTATTATTATTATCAATAATTATTTTTTTTATTTTTATTATTACTTTTTTTTATAAATATTATTATATTTATAGTTTCTATTTATTATTATATTATTTTGATTATTATTGTATTAATTTTTTAAGTTTTATAAAAAGTTTGAATTACACTATGTTGCAAGTCAACCAAATACATCAATAAATTTCATTAATTACAATTGTAACACATTCCAATTTTTTGAATTACAATTACATAAAATTATAATTCTTTCCAAAGATTACAATTCATTCAAAAACATTCTGCGAACCAAACACCCCTAACTATTTTTTTTTGAACGGCATTTTATTGAAATAAAACTAGCAAGGAGCTAGAACATTACAAGGAAACAAGATACGGGTTTTTTAACCAATCAACCCAACTAAAAGACACTTTGCATCTATATCTACTCCAATAAAACGAAGATAAAAGAATGACGTCAAAAAGCGTCATCTTTGAAGGAGGATCTACTCCAAAAACCATCTTGTTACGGAAAGACCAAGTAAGCCACCATAAACCAAAACAAACCCCCTCTAATAACTTCTTGTGCTTACTCGACATCCTTATATTACCAAACCAAGACGCCCACTCATCAAACGATCTAAGCTCCATGAAATCCACATTCCACCAACGACAAATCTTACGAAAATTATCTTTGGCAAAGTCACACGCAAAAAAAAAAAAGATGAGCCGACGATTCAACTCCTTTACCACATATGGGACACATAATCGAAGGAATATCTAAACCCCTACGTGACAATTTGAACCGAGTAGGCAAACAATCTAACCGAACCTTCCAAGCATGAATATTCACCTTAATATGGACCTCCTTAATCCACCGTGTTTGAGAAGATACATTAGGTAAATTATAATCATCAATTGCCTTGCGTATCGAGGATACCGAAAACTCCCCCGAGCCTTCTAAAGCCCAATACCATCTATCTTGTGCCACTCCAAGAACTACATTACCGAGAGCATCCAACAAATGTTGCAACTGCTCGGATTCCACACCACTCCGAGGTATACGCCGAAACGAGCTCCAAACGTTCTCTTGCATAAGTTTAGAGGCCACATCAATCTCCTTATTATCCTCCAAACTATAAAGTCTAGGAAATGTATGCTTCAACACATTCTCTCCACACCACACATCATCCCAAAAAGAAGTCTTCACACCATTACCTATCTTTTTTTTCATAAAACTATAAAAATCAATACCTTTCAATTTGAATTTCTTCAACTCTTGAACAATACCACACCAAATGGACTTAGGAACATAATTCGATCCTTCACCAATTCTCCCATCCTCACCATAAATGGCTTTGATAACCCTAGTCCATAATAAGTCTTGTTGAGTAGTGAATCGCCAAACCCATTTAAACATAAGAGCACGATTTAGCGCATATAAACTAGACACGCCAAGGCCACCTTTCTCTTTTGAAGACAAAACATTACTCCATTTAATCCATACCGACTTCTTACTATTCAAATATATCCCATTAAAAAAATGACTCCTTATAGATTCCATACGATTAAGGATTTTCATAGGAACCTTAAAGATGGACATATGGTAAATTGGCATAGATCCTAACACCGCCTTAACAAGAGTAAATCTACCACCTATCGATAAGGTACCGCATATATCCTAACTATTTTGTTACATATAATTCAAGTTTTTGTAAAATTTAGTTTCGACTCCAACTAGCGGTTTAGTTAGTGATGCAAATCACGCTCTTAGGTTTTATTTGATTAAGATGGCAGTAGCTGTAAGCACTATCAATCCTGCTTAGGACATGTAAAATATAACAATTACCGTACTTTTTAATTATAAAAAGTGTTTAGTAAGACTACAGTGTTTTTTGTTTTATTGATACTCTTTACTGTGTAAGAAACTTTTCAGTTAAAAGGTTGTGAGTTCAACTCCTACTTAGGACATTTAAAATATATTTGTTGTATATATATATTGTGAGATACTTAACTAACGTTCAAAATAAAGTATTTGTATTGGTTTTTGATTTGAATACTTTAATGTACAACCAGTTAAAACAGAATGTATATAGAATACCGGTGTTTGGTGTTTAATAATTCCAGAAATACCTCAGTTGTCTGTGTCCTATTACATCCAAGACCTAAACTTTTGGTGATTTGAAAATAGACCGGAAAACTTGGCAACTTGAACTACCAAACCATGTGTCGCCATGTGTCCGACATTATTTTACAAAAGTAGATCAATTGCCCAATTGTTATACCGCTGTATATTAGTTCTCCTATAACTCATCACCTCGTAATCAGTAGTGTTGCACTTGTCACTTACTTGTTTGAGTTGCCCAATTGCACAAGGTTGCCCGATCTAGTTTCAGATCACCAAAAGTTTAAGTCTCAGATGTTAACAGGACAAAGACAACTGGGGTATTTCAGAAATTATCCCTTAGAGCACAGGGTACGCATGCGCCATGGGTGGCGCCGTCACCACCAGCCCAAAAAAACCGACGGCGCACCGTACCGGTGGTGGCGCTGTCGGTGCTCGCGCCGCAGCTATGGCTCCACGCCGTCGCATTTTTTTTTCTGCTGATTTTAGGGACAAAAAAAAAATTAAAATAAAAATAGATCCGTTTCATATATAACGGCTATATAGCCGTTTTTTTTTAAAAAAATACCCAACTAAACCAATTTAATTCCCAAAAAAAACCTTATAAATACCCCATTTTTTTTCAAACTTCATACACACTTCCAATATATTAAATCTCAACTTCTCATAACTATTCTCATCCAAAATGAATCCAAATCAACCATGGATCAACAACATGTTAAACGATCCGAAAAACCAAATGCCGGGTTTGTCTTCGAACCCCGGTAACAATCCGGGATCGTCTTCGAATCCGGGTTACTTTCCCACCTTCCAAACCTCAATTATGAATCCCGAAGATTTAGCATTGTTTAGCCAATGAAAATTACAACAACAACAACAAAACCAATATCAATTTACATAAACTCAACAAACAACCCAAGGCATCCCTTCACAACCGAATTCGGACCATGCTTCGTTTCATCTAGTAGACGAAGAAGATGACGAAGAAAAATCGGTTTCAAGTGAAGAAATTATTCCGACACCGACCTCAAAAAAATCGAGGGCAAAGACGATGGCGAAGAAGCCAAAATCAAAGCCGAAGAATAAGAAAAGCAACAAAGAAAAAGAGGTCGAGGAAGATGTGGTCCCGTCCCGACAACCACGAACTTTTTGGAGCCAAGACGAAGAATATCTTTTGGCGGAGTGTTACATCCAAGTATCCGAGGATCCAAAAACGGGTGCGGATCAACAAAGGGATACATTTTGGTACAAAGTGTTCGTACAAAAAACATGTTGACGGGAAAGTGGACTCCGATAAATAAAGATATCAAGAAGTTTAATTCGGTGGTGGATGAAACGGTGGTTATGAGTGGGGAAGGTGATAAAGATTTTATGAATCGTTGTCACATATTGTTTAAAAAATCAACGGGTTATGATTTTCGACACTTGACCGCTTGGGGCTTTTTGAAAGACAAGCACAAGTGGAAAAATCCCGACTCGACTTTGGCAAGACGTAATCGTCTTCGACCTACTCACGCAGAGCCCGAGCATTTTGGACCCAATGATTTGCCACGACCCGACGGCATGTACCGGGTTGCTAAGAGTCAACGTTCGTCAAACTCGACCGCTAGTTCCGGTTCAAACCCGGCATTGTTTCAAGAAATGTTGCAACAACAATACGAGTTAGACCGCAAGGCAAAGATGGATGTTCTTGAGCGAGAGTCACTCGCGAGAGTTACTTTGTATGAATCACAAAAGATAGCCGAGGAGATGCGGGTGCTACAAATGGATACAAGCAGTATGGATCCGGTTAACGCAAGGATCGTGAGGGCACAACAAGCTCGAATCCGGGCAAAATATCCTACCGACGAGGATTAAGCTTTTATTTATGTATTAGTTTTTTAATTTTATGTATCGTGTGTTTTTTTAATATGTAATGTGTGTTTTTAATATTAATGAAGTTTATTTAAGTTTTATATTGTGTATATTTTTATTTAAGTAAAAGAAAAAATAAAAAAAATAATAAAAATAAAAAAATTGGCCGATGGCACCAGAAATTCTGATGCCAACGGATACCCTGAAATGTGATACCGTGGGATTTCTGGTGTCATAGGAGCTTTTTGCTGACGTGACAGCACTTTTGATGCCACGGCACCACTGCACCTAATGCTCTTAAATCTATATAACTTCATATGTCCCAATTAAAAAGTTTTCAATAACTGAAGGGACTTTAGTTGCAAGTACTACTTTTTTTTAACCGGATCCAAAACAATCTAACATACACAAATCTTACGTCATCATCGCCATCACCGCCATCACTAGATCCCAATCAAGCAATGTTCAGCAAGAGCTTATCACTCCCGGTAACAGAAGACCACGCCGATGAATACTCCAGCAAGATTCGCTCCCGTCCACGGAGAAAACGCCGTAAATCGGAATACAAAACAAGAACCGATCGAACCTGTAATAACTTAACGAGATTATGGCCGGTGGTATTGTTAGTTGTGGCGGTTATGTTGCTTTTGTTTGAAGCCACTAAGCTTTGGAGATTAAGTAGTACTAGTACTAGTGCTATTGATAAAAAAGATGATGTTGTCAAGGTTAATAATAATAATGTCACGGTTGGGAAGTCTGTCGGGAATTTGAATAAATTAGATCCTCCTCGTAAGTTGGTTTTTTTTATTTTTATTTGATATTTGAATTGTGTGTTTGTTGTATTAGGTTGGTGGAATTGAGGGGGTGTTTGTTTTAGCTTATTTGATGGGATTTTGAGCTTATTGAAATTTTAATAAGCTCGTAAGCTCGTTATTAATAACTTAAAACTTATAAGCTTATCCAACTGAGCTTATAAGCTATGGCTTATAAGTTCATCATCATCAACTTGAGCTTATAAGCTATTAATAATGAGCTTATGAGCTTATTAAAATCTCAATAAGCTCAAAAGCCCACCAAATAAGCTAAGACAAACACCCCCTGAGCAAGTAAGCGAAGTATTAGATATCGAATTGTGAGAGTGTTTAAGTCTGTGTTTAGTGAATTTAAAGATTAGCAGTACTTTTAGTAGCGTTAGAAAATTTAGCGTTAAAAAGTTTACAAACACTAGCAGCTTGTTGCGAAACAAGCTATTTATCTTAAACACTGAACACTCCAGAATGCTCGAAAATGCTTTAGTAAAATTAGTATTGTAACTGATTGGAAGAAAATTAATATGCGTGATTGTGTCGTATACTGAAGCTAAACAATATACTCGTGTTATAATTAGTGTAATGGGCTCTGACGTATATCGCTTATTGATTGTTTGTAGCATACTTTTGAACCTACAGTATCCTTGCAAACCATTTTATGTGACAATTTTTCCCTTGCAAGAGCTATTAGTGATTTACTTGATCTGGTGACAGATCATGCTGTGGTAGGGAACAGTGTAAAGAGGGATTATGTTAAGAACAAGATGCAAGATCAGGGATACTTAAGTATCTACAAGATCGTCGTAGACTCTAAGTAGTGAATGCATTAAATATGAACAAGCTAATATCCCTTTCGAAAATCATACATATAACTTAGGTGCTGTTTCGTTTGCATATCGGGATCACTATCGGTATAGAAATTGATAATAAGGTAGAATGGAAATAGTTATGAGTTTAGATATCAAATTCAGTATGAGTGTTTGGTTAGATAATGAGATTTGTGGATCTTTGATTGATTTGTAAAGGAACCCTTTAGGTGGGTTTCGAGTATGCCCCGATATATGGGTATGGTTTTATTTAGAAAAGTCATAGTTTTCAAACACACATCTTTATTCGGAATTAAGCCATTCCTTTATTCTGATTCCGGGGTACCAAACACAACCTTATAATGTGTCTTCAGTTAGGAATTGGTTTTGATGATTGTTATGCAATATACTGGGCCTCTATGAGAGTCTCATTGATGTGATGTGTGTCAGAGCAAAATCTTTTCTTTTTGTTCTTTTCTAAAGTCTTGTGGGCTGCGGAAGTATTTTGTTTTATGACACACTTTCATACAATGTATCAGGTTGCTTGAAGCTTCTAACTCCAGAAGAACTCCAACATCTGGATTTTCCGCCCAAGAAAGATTCATCTGCACCTATTAAGAAAGTAAAATATATGTCCGACAGTGATACACCAGATGATACAAATTCTAGACCTGAGTTAGGGACCACAAGGTTTAATCTGTTTACAGGTTACCAAACTCTTAAACAGAGAGAACAGAGTTTTAAGGTACAGTCTCTTTTGACCTAACTAAGTAGTAACATCTAATTCGTGCAGTTCATATTCGTCTAATTCTATCAATAACTGATATCACAGGTGAATGAAACTGCGTGTGTACACTGTGGTTTCTTTAGTGAGACTGGGGGTTTTACGATATCAAATGAAGATAAAAGTTACATGGAAACTTGCAAAAGTGTAGTTTCTACTTGTGCATTTGGTGGTGGAGACGATCTGTATCAGCCTATCGGGATGACAGATGCATCACTTGAAAAGGTCTGCATATTGAAATGCAGTAATTTATATTAACGTTAATTTCATTTATTTTAATAATCTCACACGATAGGTTCGTGCAGGTCTGCTATGTAGCATTTTGGGATGAAATTACTCTTGCAACACAGCAAGAACAAGGACATATAGTTAACAAAGATGGTTTTATTGGCAAGTGGCGCGTAGTGATTGTTAGAAATCTTCCCTTTAGAGATCAGAGGTTGAATGGAAAAATCCCAAAGGTATACTTTTTTTTTTTTTTTCCAATTCGTTTTACCAGTTATCTAAGTAATGTATCTAATGTATTGGAGGATATTGTTCAAAATGTTGTAGCTTCTCCAAATACAAGGTGCTTTGGAGAAATTGATGTGTCAACAAAAGGATTTAATGAGCATGAAAACATTGACACTGACATACCGTATGTACAACCGAGAGATGATTCAGAGAATTCATTTCATTTGGAAGGATCTGATACGAAGATGGATCTTGATACAAATATTGATGATGATGTTACAGAAGTTGTTAACCCGTGTCAACATGATTCTTCTCTTTCAAATGTTGGTTCTTGCAGTATTCGATTATCTGAGGATGACAATTCAAACTTAAATAATGCTGAATTGACTGCAGAAGGTAATGTTGCAATGCATGATGAATTAACTACAGGTTCTGAAAAGTATGACTGTATTGAAATTCAAGAAATTGTTTTGTCTGAAAAAGAAGTTACTGAGAATGCAAACAACAACACAGAAAATGAAGTTGTAGACGAAGCATGTGCCAGTGAAACCAAAATGGAAGTTTCTAAAACTCAAGACTTTACTACCTTTAGCGAGTCCTGTACTCTTGTTTCCGAAGAGAAAGTTATTGATGCTAAAGTTAGTTCAGTTGCTACTCAAGATATTATAGAACAAGTAGGGAATGAACTCACAAAGGAAGTTTTAGATGAAGCAGCTGCTTCATTTTCAAAAACTCAAGTTGTTACTGCATTATGCGAGTCTCATGCTAGCACAGATGGTGTTATTTTAAGTAAGCAAGCGGAAAAGGTTGATAAAGTCAGTGAAGCAAATGAGAACAAAGGTAAAGCAACTGAATGCAATGTTAATTCAGCAAATTTATTTCATTTACAAGGTTCTGAACATCATAATAAAGTGAATCCCTTTGATGTTATTGCAGAACTTGTTAGTGCGTTTCAAGATGATGCTGCTCCTTCAAATGTTCAATTTTGCCATATGCACTTATCTGAAGATGACAATTCAAAAGGTAATGTTGAAATGCATGACGAATTGACTACAGGTTCTGAATTGTCTGCTAAATGTAATGAGGTCCGTGCAACGTCAGACATACTTCCGGAAACAAATGTCAATTTGCAATTAAGTAGTACTGGAAAAACTTTGATGACAATTCCAAGTAAACATCATGATAACAAAGGTGTCACTGAAGAGCATTATATGGTCACAGATGATGTAGCGGCAATTTATCAAGAAGATTTTGTTGTTCCTATTACATCCCAAGATGTAGCATCATCTCATGTAGGTTTCTTTAATTTTAGAAAACTAAAGTTTTATCAATTTTTAAATTATCTTTGTGCCAAATTTAGCATCTGACTTTATTTACTGTTTTAGGTTTCTCAAACTCAAGAGAGTTCAGTTACAAATGAATCATTTTCGAAAACTCAAGATGTTAACTGATAATGGCTCAGTAGATGGTTCTGTAAGTACTCAAGTGGAGATGGTTGTTGAAAGAAATGATAGTTTAAAGGAACAAGTAGGCGATGAACTCACAGATGGTGTTACTGTAAGTACGCAAGCAGAAAAAGTTGTTAAACTCAATGAAGCAAACGAGTACAAAGGTAAAGCAACTGAATACACTGGTGATTCAGCAAATTCATTTCATTTCGAAGGATCTGATACAAAGATGGATGATAATATGAATAATGAGGATCATAACAAAGAGAATCGCTTGGAACAAAATGATAGTTATGTGGCATTCTAATTATTTTTGAAAGCTCAAGATCTTAACAAACAAGTAGGTGATGAACATACAAACGAAATTGTAGATGAAGCAAACGAGAACAAAGATATAGCAACTGAATGCAGTGGTTCAGAAAATGCTGATTTGGATACTACAGACAATTTGATTCCCAAAAACAATATTTCTGCTGAAAATAAGGTTTTAAATTTTTATTTGTTTTTTCATTTTTGTAACTTTCTACTGTATTTTTTATTGGTATAATATTTTTTTGCTCATTTTATCGGTGATTTATGCATTTGCAGTTTGAGCAAATAGATTCTACATTGAATGACGCAGAAATTCTTCAAACCGTTCAATCTAAACCCTCTCAAGATATACCTTTTGAAGAAAATGTAGTCAAAATTATTCTGCAGGTTTGTAATATAAAAATTGTTGAATGTATTGTTCTATGTTTGTTTCTTTTTATGTTTTATGTGAATTTTTTGTGTGTTTTTTATAATTTTGCAGAGTGAATCAAACAAGATTCAGAACACTGGAAACGCCCCACTGCAAACTGTAGCTACTTCTTTTGAAAAGCTTGAAGAGATGTCTCATGAGAAACTTAAACATATGGATAAGGAAAAAGTAGGTGATCAACCCACAATGGAAGTTGATGATGTACAAGGAGGAAATGAAACTGCAAAGGAAGTTGTGGATGAACCAGATGTCAATGAATTGATAATGGAATGTGAGATTGAACAAGGTCGAAATGAATCTGCAGTCTGTCAAGATGGTTCACGTGTTGCTATTCAAGAAAATGAAGACTGGGACGTTATCTCTGATATTGCAGATAAAGAATGTAAGAAAGTTGATGAGGAAAAAGTAGATGATGAACCCACAAAGGAAGTTGATGATGTACAAGGTGGAAATGAAACTGCAAAGGAAGTTGTGGATGAACCAGATGACAATGAGATGACAATGGAATGTGCGATTGAACAATGTCAAAATGAATCTGCAGTCTCTCAAGATGGTTCGCGTGTTGCAATTCAAGAAAATGAAGAATGTGACATTATCTCTGATTCTGCAGATAAAGAATGTAACAAAGTTGATGAGGAAAAAGTAGGTGATGAAACCACAAAGGAAGTTGATGTACAAGGAGGAATTAAAACTGCAAAGGAAGTTGTGGATGAACCAGATGTCAATAAATTGACAATGGAATGTGCAATTGAACAAGGTCGAAATGAATCTGCAGTCTGTCAAGATGGTTCGCATGTTACAATTCAACAAAATGAAGACTGTGACATTATTTCTGCAGATAAAGAATCTAACAAACTTGATGATGTGATAATACAATCTCAGTCTATTGAAAGGTCTGATATGCAAATTGATGAAGATCATCACAGAGAAAGTAACGTCAACATTCTAGAAGAATTGTCTACAGTTTCTGCAGCCACTGTCTTTGAAAAGATTCAAGTAAATGAAGACGGCAGTGATATCTCAAATATGCAACATGAAGTATCTGAGAAGAAACTTGAAGATGAAACTTATATAAAATCTCTTCCTGCTTCTGTTAGCGTTACTCATTTGGCTTCTGTAGATTCTGCTGAAACAATGTATAATACCGGCTCATCTGGTTGTGAAGAAGTTATGAACAGGAATCTATCAAAGGATAATTGTTCATTTAAAGATGTTAATTTTCACAATCAGTTAACTATCAGTAATGATTGTGAATATCAGCATCTATTTGAGCATATAGATTTTTCTCCTGTTAATGAAGTAGAGAAAATCTATTCAAATGAAGATGAAAATATTTCTGAGGTATATTTTTTATATTCCTACTTATACATTATGTGAAATTAAATAAATTAAATAAAACTTTTTCATTTTCTTATGTTTATGTTTTTTTGAGGGTTTGAATCAGATAAATGAGAGAGTTTTAACTGAAGATGAATCTGAAACTGCAGAATGTGTTAAAGAAGAAAATGTTACAGAGATCCAGGTTTGAATCATATATTTATTTTTACAATTATGGAATAAGATTCATCTTAAATTCTTTATAATTTCTGTTTAAATTCTTTCCAGCTTTCAAGCAAAGATGATTTCGTCAAGGATCAAAAAGAAAAGATGCTAAAAAGGAAAGCGAAAACATCCATTCATTTTGAATCTCCATATATGAACAAGCGAGTGGATACAAAAGCAGAATATGAATCACAAGCTGAGTGTTTATTTCCAAAAATCATTCTTCAAAAAGCTGCTGAAGAAAATGTTATGTAAGATATCATAACTTTTTTGCTATTAACCTGAATTATTTATCATTTTCAGTTTTTGTTTTGTTAATCATACTTTTACATTTTTTACTTGTTAGGGAGAAGATATTCCAATTTGGAGAAGACAAACCTATTCTCAATCTTCATATCCTATCACTTGCCTCTGAAACATATATTGAGCTTGAAGTTATAGATAACTTTGTGAATATCCTGAATTTTGAAGAAAGATTAACACAGGAGAATAGCTCAGCAATTAGATATTTCTTCAAAACTATAGTTATTGTAAGTTAAACTTCAATTTATGTTAATAATTTAATATATCTATATATGTGTTATTTTTTATTTTTATTCTATTTTTTCTTATCATTTATGTACTTATATATATATATATATATATATATATATATATATATATATATATATATATATATATATATATATATATACATATATATCTTTTTTAACAGCCAAAAGACATGGATGAATATGAAAAAGATCGTGCCCAAAAAGAAACAGAGTTTTTTAATTCTGTAAAAGATCAGTTTGATGCTTTTGGACAAGAATTTAGTTTCAAATATATAGAATTGGTAAATTTACTACTCTATCCGAATTTTATTACTTTACTATTCATAATTTTAACTAACTTGATATTTATCAAATAGGTGTTCGTTCCAATACTTGCGTATGAACATTTTTACGTTATAGTTTTCAACATAAGGGCTGGTTTTGCTGTCATTTTGGACAACCTTGAATCAGGTGCTCCATATGAAGGAAAATACAAAAAAGTTTTTGATTTTGTGGTAAGTTTTTTTGTTTTTTATGCATATCTTTTGATATTTTTTAAATAATATATATCTTTTTAACAATCATGTTATAGCCTATCAATTTAATTTTTTGTGAACAGCAATGTCTGTTTTGTGACTTCTTGCTCAAGCGTAATTATGCAATTTCAGAAAATTGGTTTCTTCAAAGTGAAGCAAAAGTGCTTAATTTTAAATGGAGAACAAAGAAAGATAAGATTAACTGTGGTTTATATGCCATGCTTCATATGGAGCTTTATGAGTTTGATGATAAAAACTGGGATATTGGGATTTTTGATGAAGAAGATCCACATCATCGAATTCAGATGGATGTTTTGAGGAATAGTGATGAGGCGAAAAACGATCCGTTTTTAGGAGGTCATTTAAGCCCGGAATTGACTTTATTTGATCAAATATTGCCCTAAATCGTTCCTTTTGTGATTTTAGGTACTTTGGGAGTGAAATCTGGAAAAGGAAGCAATTCGGACGTTTTTGAAGCATAAAAGTGAAGAAAACGCCAAAGTCTTAATTTTCCATGCTGGGAACAGTAGGTGACGGCGTCAAGAGTAACATCCTGACGGCGTCAAGAGCAAAATTCCATGACGGTCCAGTAGAGAATTGACGACGTCACGAAGTAGGGCGTCAAGAGTAAAAGTCATGACGGCCTGGAAATGATTATCACATGACGGCGTCAAATGTAGATCAAGGCAGTCCGAGAAGAGTTTTGGCGGCGAGGTAACGGCGTCACAAGTTTAGTCTTGACGCCGTTAGACCCCTTTTCCTATATATAGTTTTCTAATTTTCACATTTAAAAAAGAGAAGTTTTGGAGAAACCCTAAGTACGAATTTGGTGCGAATTTTACAGGTTTTTCAAGGGTTCCAAGCCCTTGATACCTTTCATGTGTAATTAAGATAAGTGTTCTTTTAATTCAATCAATATGTCTATGTGTTGGTTGTCTATATCTCGTTCTTGTCTTAATTCCACCATGCTAGGCTAGATCTATCTTGTGTTTGCTTGGATCTAATGAAACCTAGATGTTAATTATGTGTTGATTACTTGTTTATACTTGTCTTGGATGAATGATTTATATGTTAGGCTTAAGAAAACTGGCAGATCTCCAATTGGTAACATGCTTGAACGTCTTAAGAAACATGAACCGACGCGCACTAGGTCTTTATTGGTTGTATTTAATGCATGAGCCACTGTTTATAATCCCTATGGTTGTGCTGGGCATGGTATAGGAGGAGATAAGAGCTCATAGAATTGGGGAGTTAAGTGTGCCACCCCATGAATGGTATTAAGGAATACGATCCGTCATCCATGCAATTATAACAAGTAATTAACGTGTAAAAGATGTCTAGGGAGTAGTGAAATCTAAGTAAACACATTTTCTCCATTTACTGCTCACAACTTTAGTATAATTTCGTTTATTTTCATTTCTAGTATTTTATTTTGATTGCATCTTTAGTATTGGGTTAGTTGATTAGCAACTAATTCCGCTCAAATCCTTAAAACCCTAGATTTTTACTTGCTTTCTAAAAAATATAAAATACAAAAATAATCATCCCTCACTTTTAGAACTAGTATTTAGGTTTTCTAATCCTAGCGACACTATTCCTAAGCTGAACGATCAATCCCCCGGTACTTGTCACTATACTATACTACAACGATCAGGTACACTGCCTGGTGGGGGTTGTAAGCTTCTCGAGATCCTTCGAGAGGTAAAGCCTGGTGCAATTCCCACGCATCAAGTTTTTGGCGCCGCTGCCGGGGAATAGTTATTGTCTAGGTTAGAATTTCTTTTTATTAGGTCTACTTGCTAGATTCCTTTCTAGTAAGATTTTATTTTTATTTTTAGGTTCTCTTTAGTCTATCTTATTTCTTTGTGCCTTTGTTCGTAACCACCCGAAATCATGGACAACGGGAACATCGTTGAACCCGTCATCCCACCACAACAAAACCCACCACTAGAACCCCTTAGGCCCCGAACCTTAGGAGAGTATTCCCGACCTAGCCACCAAGGCTACCGAAACACCATTGAGCTCACCGGAGCCAATGTAACCCCTTGCGATCCGACACCATCCGGTTGGTGCAAAGCGGATGTGCATTCCATGGACTTCGTTCCGAAGATCCAAATCAACATCTTAAGGACTTCCTCAAAATCGTAGATTCCATAGACCTAGATGTTGCAACTAGAGAGACAACCCGATTACGCCTATTCCAATTCTCTCTACGGGATCAAGCTAGTCAACGGCTTGAGCGTTTACCCGCGGGATCCATCACCACATGGGATGATCTCACCACTCGTTTCCTTGCTCAATTTTTCCCACCGGGGAGAACTACTAAGCTTAGAAATGACATCTTGATGTTCCAATAACGTCAAAATGAATCTCTTTATGAAGCATGGACTCGTTTCAAGGACTTACTCCAAAAAGTCCCTCATCATGGCATAGATCTTTGGCTCCAAGTCCAAATCTTTTATGACCATATCGACATCTCCACGAGGCGAGCCATTGACAAATCGGCCGGTGGTAAGCTACGTGATCTAAGTGCGGAACAATCATGGGAACTCATAGAAGATCTTGCTCTCTATGACAACGAAAGTTGGAATGATCCCCGTGACTTGAACAAAACGGTCAAGGCAATATCTTTGCCTTCGAACAATTCTAGCACTCCCGACCGTAGGATCATGGAACTTGAGGACCAAGTCAAGTTTCTCATGAAATCTTACGAAGCTCCTAAGCCTTCAAGCCAAGTGAACAAAATCACTTCTTCATGCGAATTATGTAGTGGTCCCCACGACACTCGTGATTGTGTGGAACTCCCCGGAACAGCTTTTGCGGACTACGCATCCACGTGTACCGACGAAGCGGGAGATAAGTGGTACACTTTCAAGCCCGAGCCAAACACGTATGGTGATTCATACAACCCCTCTTGGAAAAATCACCCAAACCTTAGGTGGAAACAAAATCAACCCAATTCTTCCAACCCGCCTAATCGTTACCAACCAAACGGTTCACCCTCCAACCGTACTTTCAACAACAATCCTTCTAACAACTATGGTAGTACCAACAACTTTGAAGGATTGATGTCTAAGTTCATGGCATCTCAAGAAGCTCGCATATCTAAGTTTGAAGCCGATTTCAAACAAAAGCAAAGCGAGATGACCACTAGAATTGACGCATTGTTGAAGATTCTCAATGACTGAGAAATGGGAGCACTTCCAAGCGACACAATCAAAAATCCGAAACTAAACGTTAATTCCATATCTTCAGTTTCGTCACCCACTTCGTGCCCACAATACTACTCGGTTAAATCCAGGAGCACGTGTTTCAAACAAAACTAAGTTCTTCAAAAGGACCAATCAAATAAAACACCAAATATAGAGCCGGTCAAAAGCATAGTTGAAACACCTCTTATGCAAGACCTTGACGATGAATTCAAAGAACTTCACCTTGAACGCCCTGTCATTGATGTCTTAGCGCGTGCTCCTTACTATAGTGCCCTCCTAGAAAAATATGAGAAGTGTAAGCTAGGTAAAAATGGGACCGCCTTCGTTCAAAACAAGTTGCCTAAAAAGCTTTATGATCCGGGTATATTTGTTTTGCCTTGTAAGATAGGAAGATCCGAAGCTTTCGACACACTAGCCGATTTAGGGTCAAGCCTCAACTTGATTCCCTTATCCTTATTCACCGCTCTTAAGCTAGGAAAGTTAGAGGAAACGGAGGTATTGATAGGGCTAGCGGATGGGAGTATTGCCCACCCGGTTGGAATGATTAAGGATGTAGTTGTTCACGTAGGAAAGTTAACTATATTAGCGGATTTTCACGTCCTAGACATGGTTAGTGACACTACATGCCCACTATTGGTAGGAAGAGGATTTTTGGAAACCGCTAGCGCCATGATAGATTGTAAGGAGTCTAAGATAGCGGTAGGTGAAGGCGATACTTGGTCGGTGTACGATGTTAAGAAGCATAGTTATGATTGTGATGATGAACCGACACCGCATTGGGTAGAGATGAATAGGAGACCGTCTAGATATGGACCTTGGATAGAAAGGAACTTCATAGGACCTCAATGCCCATTTTATCTAGAAAAAGACTTCATATGGACCTTTGTGTGATTTTATTTTTGTTTGTTTGTTATTTGCTTCCATATGCATGCTTAATTTTTATTGTTGGTAGATCATGTTTCTAAACTAAATAGTGGAAATACTTTACTTTGTTGTTTTGGCCTAGTCTTAACTCCACCTAAAAGTATTTTTGCAAAAGATAAGTGTAAGGGGAAACCCCAAATATGTTTTCAAGAAACAAACCGATCATGATTCTCCACAATATTAAATGAACATGTATATTCGTATCTGTTAGAGTCAAATGCTTGTATTGAGTCATAATGAAGTTTTGCAGGATTTTCCAGGAAGTAGGACCAAGTTTTTCCAGAAATTTTCCGAAAACTTAACATAAGAATTTCTGCAGGTCACTTCTGACGGTGTCAAGAGTTTACTCTTGACGGCGTCAAGTGTAAAAATCTGGAAATTTTACCGGTTTTGTTTTTCTAACGGAGTCTTATGGTTTTCGTGAATTATTAAGTTTTATAATCTCCAGGAGATCTGCAAACTTCATTCCACAAGCATTATATCTTATCTTGTTTTCTAGGATTTAGTAACTTATATAGGATGCCGCCGATTTTACGCGAGGTTGTCTTGTCTATTTTATCAGGTTTTACAGGTTATGTATGACAAGAAGATAATTTATATTCTGGAAGGGAAGCTTTGATTGTTCATTTTCTTGGAGGAAGATTTAACCTGGCCACCTTATTATCCATACCGAGTGAATCAGGGAAGTATTTGTGTAACACCTAAAATCCGAGAACATGTGAAAAGACCAAATTGCCCTTACAAATTTGAAATTAAATTAAAAGCTTATAAAGTCTCCAAATAAATCCCAAACTTCAAACAATGCACAAGTTATGTATCCAAATAATTTTAACTATTACATTTAACATTTATACAAGTGGTAAAATTACCAAAATACCCCTACAAGAGCCGAATGAGATAAAATGAATTTTAAGGAGATTTAATTTGATTTAAATTGTGCAAATAAGGAAAATAATCACCAAAGATATTTTGTCAACCCATATCACGAAATTTCTGGTCCTTCTCCCCCTTATACCACATGGCATTCCACTTTAAAAAGTCAATCCATATCTTTTCTCCTAAACCCTAATTGCCGACCTAAAATAAACACACAAAGAAATTCTCACAGCCTCCATTCGACTCTCCCATCACTCTCAAGCATTTTTCTGTGATTCATCAACATCCTAAGAAGCCAAGAAAAATCCCATTCGAATTTTTGAAGCCTTACACGATCGTAGCATTTGTTTTCCTTTGTCAAGCCCTAGAAAAGAGGTAAAATGTTTCTGCTTCAATCGACCACTATATAATTCATCTATCATTTTTCTGATGTTCCTTACATATAATAAGACCCACGAAAATTGGTTTCAAGGTTGCTAGGCCTTTGGTGAAGTCGTGACGATTTTTGAAGTGTTTTGGCCAATCGAGTATACATCTGATCGAACTGCTGTTTCCACACGTTCCAAAATTTATTTGGTATTTTTCTCAGACCCTTTATACCTTATAAACATCAAATAAATTGTTGGATTCGACCCATGCATGCTCGACATCCCTTTCGTGATTTAAAACCCTAAAAACGAGCGTAATTGTGTAATATACCTTTCGATCCATAACAATTCCTAATAAAATTTATTTACACTTGTTATAATGTAATATGATCTGGAAAATTATTGGAAGAATTATCATGGCTTGAATCATGTGTTTTCGAATTATTTTGGTTTATCGATTTTTAAATAAAACGTGTATAAATAAAAGGGAAAAATCCATACGATTTGATTTTATGAATTAGGGCTTGTTTTTGTAATGATTAATGATCTTTAATGTGCTGGAAATGATTAAAAATGGATTAGGTTTGATTAGGGTTTTTAATTCCATGATTTTATGTCATGCAATTTGTGTTAAAAGGTTTTGGGTGAGTTTTGTAAACTTTAAAACTTAAGGGTTAATTCTGGAACTTAATTTGGGCTGTATACTATTCGACAAAAATATAAGATGAGGGTGCTATGTGTAAGTTTTGCATTTAAATGGATTAAAATGTATTTAATGATTAATTAGGGTTTGTTTTGAAAATAATTAAAGTAGAGGGACTAAAAGTGTAATTTCTGGAAACTTGGGGACTGATTTGAGTAATAAAATATATTCAGGGGGTTTTGTGCTAATTTGGTAAGTTAATGGCTTAATATGTAATTAAAAGTTGAAATTGTAATTTAAAAGGTTAAATGTGTAACTTTGATAACTTGAGGGACTTAAGGTGTAAATTATGAAAGTTTGAGTATCCATTCGTATAACATCTTAAAATAAGTGCTCATTATGTAAAATGGATAAGTTAAGGGTTTAATGTGTAACTTTGAATACTAAAAGGTTTAAAGTGTAATTTTGGAAAGTAAAGGGTATAAAATGCAAAGTTATGAAACCCTAAGGACCAAATGAGTAAAAAGGTTAAAAGATACTTTATTTCCATTAATAATGATTCAACTTTCTAAATATGGAAACTTTCTAAATATGGAAACTTTCTAAAAGTGGAAACTTACTATTTATGGAAAACCTGCTAAAAATGGAAAGTTACTTAAAATGGAAAGATATGAATTTAAAGAATGAATTATGATTCCCCCTCTTCTCCTCTAGGTGTGAAGAAGGAGAGATCTTGAGCTATTCCTTATCCTGTGCTTGTTTCTATTTGTGCTTTCGTAATAAGGTACGGATACTCTGCCTTTTTCAGTAAAAGGTTCCTATACATTGATGTTGAGTTATGATTCAGTTAAGATTCCCCAAGCCACTGCTATGTTCCCTTTTGATTGAACCCTGATATGATTTTGAGATGACTTTGAGATAAACCTTTGCTATATGACCTTTTTCATGACTTTGAGACCTGACTCTTAGTTTGATACCCGAGCCATTTATGTTTCTCCTACCTATGGAGGTACCATAGGCATGTCTGTGATGCACCGCTGGCATGACTCATGTGTGGGTGAGTGATTTCTCACGCCGTCCCTTTTTATGATTACTATTATGGCCATTATGACTTTGAGTATATGACTTTGAGATTGACTTTGAGTAAGGGGCGTATGGGTTGCAATCCTAGACATGTATGCTTAGTGGATTTAACTATGACTTTGAGTATGACTTTGAGGTGACTGGTACTGTGTGCTATACATGCCTTTCACAATTTCTGGGAGCTAGCTACTCCACTATTATGATACATGAGGACACCCCTCATATTATCTGGTTGCCTGAGAGGTATCCCCTCTGATTGTGAGATTATGAATTGAAGGCTTATAACTTTGAGATATGACTTTGAGTTTTGGGCTCGTGGTAGATGACTATCCTTTCTTCTTTCTATCCTATTACTCTTTTATCTATTCTTTATTCTATTTCTCCAATGCACTTTATTGCAGTTCTGTTTTATTATCATTGCTTTGTATATGTATCTGTTCACTGGGCTTTTTAAGCTCAGCCGCATTTCCTTTTCCTGCGGCAGGTTTTAGTAGGAAGCTGGGTTATGAAAAGAGTGTACCCTTGGATTAGAAGACTTGATAGCAAATCTGGACTTGATAACCTCGTAGATCCTAAATCTTATTTGAAACTTTTGTATTACTGTAATTGTATGCTTTATTATGATCTGATGTGAAACCATTGTTGTGATATCTTTACCCTTGTCGGGTTGGGGTGTTACAATTATGGTATCAGAGACCAGGCTGCGATTCGTAATACATTTTCCCTTGACCTGTGTAAGTTAGGACTACTAAGTTTCCACTGTAGGCGCTCGTAGGACAACCTTTGAGGAATTGCCTTAGGATTTTCCCTATAGGAACTAAATTTCTAACCAGTGAGGAATGGGTAGACTATAATACATCTGTTTACGTATATTCGTTTCCGCATCACTCTGATCCATGTTTTTTTTCTTTTGATTTAAGCCTGTTGGAATTACTCTTAGAGATTCAAAACGTATGTTTTGCACCACCTAAGGTTTGAAACCTTGAGAGCATTGAGACTTGCACGGTGACTTCCTGACACAAATTGATCCTTGTCTCCAGACTCCGACTCTAACCTCTGAATCTTCTGCTAACCATTTTGATCTTTTCGGACATTCCCATATTTCCCATGAAGACGATATATCTGATACAATCTGTTACTTGTTTCTTCCTTCTAATGAATTATCTATACCCCTTCAATCATTTTTTCCAAGATCGTCAGGCGCTGGCATTATACGTGTTTAAATTTTTCTGAAGTTATGAGTAATTGAGACGTTTATTAGATTCTAGTACTTATTATCGTTTGTGTCATCTTCAGCATGGCACCTCCAACAAACAGCAACTACCGTCGGACGATGGTTTTGCCGACTGGCCAAAGACGAATTGGTAACTGGAAGAGGACAAGCTGGAGAATATGGGTCCCAGCAGGCATGTGGCCATGCCTAATTGAAGAAAATTTGACTGTGGTAAAGATGTTTGGAAAAGAGGTACATGTGTATGAAACAGAGGTCACTGACAGGAATGGCATCGTGACAAGGTACCAGGGAAAGTGTCCCCAGTTTGTGGAAGTAGGAGGAAGAGTGCGGGCTGTAGAGAGGAATCATGACAATGATTTTGCAAGACGACCACAGCTACAACCAGAAGGGAACAGAAACGGTTGGCTCAGCGAAGAAGAGGAAGCAGACTCAGATTTGGAATCCACCGCAAGTAACTCTATCTAGACAGGGAAATGGAGCTCAAGCCATGCGTGTTTGTATTATTTGTTTAGGTTTCTTTTGAACGATGATGATGTATGGATTGTGTTAAACCATGGGTTTTTTTTCCGAATGTGAAATAATAAGGCTTGAGAGAATTTTTGGAATTATTTTGATATGTGCCTATCTTGATTCTTCTTCCTTTTTAGTCTGTCAAACATTTTGGCTATGGAAGCCCGAATTTTGATTTTTCTCATGATTATCCTGATTTCTGACACCAATTACAAATACCTCCTTAGATTTTCAAGTATTGAAGTCTTTTAGAATCTTTTCGTGCATCAAAGAATGAACCTCACTTTGAGAATGATTGAAAATTTTAAGTTTTCGGAAGAAGATTTCTGATTAACCCACCAGTATGTTTAATTTCCTCCAACTCAGGAACGATCACATGTTTGCTCAAATTTAAGCGTGAAGTTTTCCCTTTTGGGAGTGAATTTTAGAATCACCATCCAAATTTATAGACACCTGTAATAATGATTAGTTACGCAAATGGTACTAGCTAAACCTCTGACTGCTTAGGAGGTTGAAAATTAGAGTTTTGCACGACTACTAGGATAATGGTCATTGTATGACTTAGTAGTAAGATCGGAAATGAAAGAAGAACATAGAGATTATTGGTGAGATGACCTTTTTGTTCTGGAAGAAAATTTTGATTGACGTTCAGAATTCATAGTAGACAACACTACCCTGTATAATGTGGAGACAGAGCTTTCACAAGAGGGACCAAGATCGAAGACCGTTATCGGAGGTAGAAACCATGTGGAAGAGTAGGAGGAGATGGTTGTGACAAGCATTATCATGGAAGAAGCATACAAGAAGAAGAGAGGAACTGGGATAGTGCTCAATCATACATCATGCAACACGTGAAGATTTCAGCTTGGGCATCAAGACAACCAGACCAAAGAAGACGAACCATTCAACACACAACCTGGAGTCGACAACAACATCATGTACCTTAAAACCTGGAGCTATGTTAGAAGACCTTTCGAAGACACGCAGTCTTGTTTCTCTATTCATTTTAGTTGTACTAAGATGAATTGAGAGCAGAAGCAGACCTGCAGATGGAGGGATGCGCAGTAATCGCGTCAGAGACTGCCGTTACGAGACCACACTACCAAGAGGAGCTGCTGAAGACCGGAGGAACCAGACTCAAGTTTAAATTCTTTTAATCATGAGGTAAGATGGACAAGAGTAAACAGACTACCCCAACTTGTAAGAAATTTTGAAATTCGTATTTGAGTGGACGGATTCTGAAGCGGACAGTGTGTTTAAATGAGATGATGCTGTAAAGGATTGACGCTATTGATGACGTACCTTAATTTTGAATGACATTCTCGGATTTCTGTTACTCTTCGAGTAATTTCGTTCTCTTAGTTATGTTGTTTGATTCTGGTGACCTTTGAGACTGTAGTAGTACTAGGTGGATTAAGATAAGTGGTTTTGACTCACGACTTGAGATAAAGTATGACCAGCATGAGGGCATATGTATATGATGCCAGTATTATGACGTCTGGCCAGCGTGATAATACTTACATCATATAACGTGCACTTATGGTGGGCATGTGATATTTCGAGGAGTGCCTTAGAAGCTTTAGAATTCTGGCATCTGATCAAGATCATCTGAGTTTAGTGAGACTTTAGGTTCATTCTACCTATACTTTTGGTATGCTGTCCTTGTTATACGATTCGATACGTTTGGACTCTCGACACGTGTTTTGCTGATCTTTGCAACTTCTGATAAGAATCTTAGGTTCCATTATGAAATTTCTGCCGTTGACGATATCTAACGATATGCTTTTTGTCCGTATACGTTTCGCATTCGTTGAAGTTGTTCATTATGATCTGCTATGAGTAAATATCTGATTATGGACTTTGAGGAAACGAGACCTGTTTGTTTATGAGAATACCTTTGGAAGGTTATCTGAAAGCCGAGACTATTTGAGAAGCTGAAGAGTTAAACCTTATATCACCCCATGTTTGCTACGATTCAATGTACTCTCATCGGATTCGCCTAATCAATTCGATGTAAATCCTATGAATTTTTATACCTCTTCCTGGAGAATTCGTTATCATCCGTTATGTTTGGTACATTATCCTTTTGATTTAAATTCAATATGATATGCCCTTCTGAGAAATCTGAAACTGTTTTGACAATAATTACGAGTCATGAGAAACCAGTTGGTCTGAATATCTTTTGGAAGAACCTTCCCGGGCGTGAAAATGTTTGTGACGACTTTTGCGGTTTGCTACGACTTCGTCTAACTTTGCGACTTCAAATTTCGAGGACGAAATTTTTCTTTTTAGAGGGGAAGAAGTTGTAACACCTAAAATCCGAGAACATGTGAAAAGACCAAATTGCCCTTACAAATTTGAAATTAAATTAAAAGCTTATAAAGTCTCCAAATAAATCCCAAACTTCAAACAATGCACAAGTTATGTATCCAAATAATTTTAACTATTACATTTAACATTTATACAAGTGGCAAAATTACCAAAATACCCCTACAAGAGCCGAATGAGATAAAATGAATTTTAAGGAGATTTAATTTGATTTAAATTGTGCAAATAAGGAAAATAATCACCAAAGATATTTTGTCAACCCATATCACGAAATTTCTGGTCCTTATCCCCCTTATACCACACGGCATTCCACTTTAAAAAGTCAATCCATATCTTTTCTCCTAAACCCTAATTGCCGACCTAAAATAAACACACAAAGAAATTCTCACAGCCTCCATTCGACTCTCCCATCACTCTCAAGCATTTTTCTGTGATTCATCAACATCCTAAGAAGCCAAGAAAAATCCCATTCGAATTTTTGAAGCCTTACACGATCGTAGCATTTGTTTTCCTTTGTCGAGCCCTAGAAAAGAGGTAAAATGTTTCTGCTTCAATCGACCACTATATAATTCATCTATCATTTTTCTGATGTTCCTTACATATAATAAGACCCACAAAAATTGGTTTCAAGGTTGCTAGGCCTTTGGTGAAGTCGTGACGATTTTTGGAGTGTTTTGGCCAATCGAGTATACATCTGATCGAACTGCTGTTTCCACACGTTCCAAAATTGATTTGGTATTTTTCTCAGACTCTTTATACCTTATAAACATCAAATAAATTGTTGGATTCGACCCATGCATGCTCGACATCCCTTTCGTGATTTAAAACCCTAAAATGAGCGTAATTGTGTAATATACCTTCCGATCCATAACAATTCCTAATAAAATTTATTTACACTTGTTATAATGTAATATGATCTGGAAAATTATTGGAAGAATTATCATGGCTTGAATCATGTGTTTTCGAATTATTTTGGTTTATCGATTTTTAAATAAAACGTGTATAAATAAAAGGGAAAAATCCATACGATTTGATTTTATGAATTAGGGCTTGTTTTTGTAATGATTAATGATCTTTAATGTGCTAGAAATGATTAAAAATGGATTAGGTTTGATTAGGGTTTTTAATTCCATGATTTTATGTCATGCGATTTGTGTTAAAAGGTTTTGGGTGAGTTTTGTAAACTTTAAAACTTAAGGGTTAATTCTGGAACTTAATTTGGGCTGTATACTATTCGACAAAAATATAAGATGAGGGTGCTATGTGTAAGTTTTGCATTTAAATGGATTAAAATGTATTTAATGATTAATTAGGGTTTGTTTTGAAAATAATTAAAGTAGAGGGACTAAAAGTGTAATTTCTGGAAACTTTGGACTGATTTGAGTAATAAAATATATTCAGGGGGTTTTGTGCTAATTTGGTAAGTTAATGGCTTAATATGTAATTAAAAGTTGAAATTGTAATTTAAAAGGTTAAATATGTAACTTTGATAACTTGAGGGACTTAAGGTGTAAATTATGAAATTTTGAGTATCCATTCGTATAACATCTTAAAATAAGTGCTCATTATGTAAAATGGATAAGTTAAGGGTTTAATGTGTAACTTTGAATACTAAAAGGTTTAAAGTGTAATTTTGGAAAGTAATGGGTATAAAATGCAAAGTTATGAAACCCTAAGGACCAAATGAGTAAAAAGGTTAAAAGATACTTTATTTCCATTAATAATGATTCAACTTTCTAAATATGGAAACTTTCTAAATATGGAAACTTTCTAAAAGTGGAAACTTACTATTTATGGAAAACCTGCTAAAAATGGAAAGTTACTTAAAATGGAAAGATATGAATTTAAAGAATGAATTATGATTCCCCCTCTTCTCCTCTAGGTGTGAAGAAGGAGAGATCTTGAGCTATTCCTTATCCTGTGTTTGTTTCTATTTGTGCTTTCGTAATAAGGTATGGATACTCTGCCTTTTTCAGTAAAAGGTTCCTATACATTGATGTTGAGTTATGATTCAGTTAAGATTCCCCAAGCCACTGCTATGTTCCCTTTTGATTGAACCCTGATATGATTTTGAGATGACTTTGAGATAAACCTTTGCTATATGACCTTTTTCATGACTTTGAGACCTGACTCTTAGTTTGATACCCGAGCCATTTATGTTTCTCCTACCTATGGAGGTACCATAGGCATGTCTGTGATGCACCGCTGGCATGACTCATGTGTGGGTGAGTGATTTCTCACGCCGTCCCTTTTTATGATTACTATTATGGCCATTATGACTTTGAGTATATGACTTTGAGATTGACTTTGAGTAATGGGCGTATGGGTTGCAATCCTAGACATGTATGCTTAGTGGATTTAACTATGACTTTGAGTATGACTTTGAGGTGACTGGTACTGTGTGCTATACATGCCTTTCACAATTTCTGGGAGCTAGCTACTCCACTATTATGATACATGAGGACACCCCTCATATTATCTGGTTGCCTGAGAGGTATCCCCTCTGATTGTGAGATTATGAATTGAAGGCTTATGACTTTGAGATATGACTTTGAGTTTTGGGCTCGTGGTAGATGACTATCCTTTCTTCTTTCTATCCTATTACTCTTTTATCTATTCTTTATTCTATTTCTCCAATGCACTTTATTGCAGTTCTGTTTTATTATCATTGCTTTGTATATGTATCTGTTCACTGGGCTTTTTAAGCTCAGCCGCATTTCCTTTTCCTGCGGCAGGTTTTAGTAGGAAGCTGGGTTATGAAAAGAGTGTACCCTTGGATTAGAAGACTTGATAGCAAATCTGGACTTGATAACCTGGTAGATCCTAAATCTTATTTGAAACTTTTGTATTACTGTAATTGTATGCTTTATTATGATCTGATGTGAAACCATTGTTGTGATATCTTTACCCTTGTCGGGTTGGGGTGTTACAATTATGGTATCAGAGACCAGGCTGCGATTCGTAATACATTTACCCTTGACCTGTGTAAGTTAGGACCACTAAGTTTCCACTGTAGGCGCTCGTAGGACAACCTTTGAGGAATTGCCTTAGGATTTTCCCTATAGGAACTAAATTTCTAACCAGTGAGGAATGGGTAGACTATAATACATCTGTTTACGTATATTCGTTTCCGCATCACTCTGATCCATGTTTTTTTTCTTTTGATTTAAGCCTGTTGGAATTACTCTTAGAGATTCAAAACGTATGTTTTGCACCACCTAAGGTTTGAAACCTTGAGAGCATTGAGACTTGCACGGTGACTTCCTGACACAAATTGATCCTTGTCTCCAGACTCCGACTCTAACCTCTGAATCTTCTGCTAACCATTTTGATCTTTTCGGACATTCCCATATTTCCCATGAAGACGATATATCTGATACAATCTGTTACTTGTTTCTTCCTTCTAATGAATTATCTATACCCCTTCAATCATTTTTTCCAAGATCGTCAGGCGCTGGCATTATACGTGTTTAAATTTTTCTGAAGTTATGAGTAATTGAGACGTTTATTAGATTCTAGTACTTATTATCGTTTGTGTCATCTTCAGCATGGCACCTCCAACAAACAGCAACTACCGTCGGACGATGGTTTTGCCGACTGGCCAAAGACGAATTGGTAACTGGAAGAGGACAAGCTGGAGAATATGGGTCCCAGCAGGCATGTGGCCATGCCTAATTGAAGAAAATTTGACTGTGGTAAAGATGTTTGGAAAAGAGGTACATGTGTATGAAACAGAGGTCACTGACAGGAATGGCATCGTGACAAGGTACCAGGGAAAGTGTCCCCAGTTTGTGGAAGTAGGAGGAAGAGTGCGGGCTGTAGAGAGGAATCATGACAATGATTTTGCAAGACGACCACAGCTACAACCAGAAGGGAACAGAAACGGTTGGCTCAGCGAAGAAGAGGAAGCAGACTCAGATTTGGAATCCACCGCAAGTAACTCTATCTAGACAGGGAAATGGAGCTCAAGCCATTCGTGTTTGTATTATTTGTTTAGGTTTCTTTTGAACGATGATGATGTATGGATTGTGTTAAACCATGGGTTTTTTTTCCGAATGTGAAATAATAAGGCTTGAGAGAATTTTTGGAATTATTTTGATATGTGCCTATCTTGATTCTTCTTCCTTTTTAGTCTGTCAAACATTTTGGCTATGGAAGCCCGAATTTTGATTTTTCTCATGATTATCCTGATTTCTGACACCAATTACAAATACCTCCTTAGATTTTCAAGTATTGAAGTCTTTTAGAATCTTTTCGTGCATCAAAGAATGAACCTCACTTTGAGAATGATTGAAAATTTTAAGTTTTCGGAAGAAGATTTCTGATTAACCCACCAGTATGTTTAATTTCCTCCAACTCAGGAACGATCACATGTTTGCTCAAATTTAAGCGTGAAGTTTTCCCTTTTGGGAGTGAATTTTAGAATCACCATCCAAATTTATAGACACCTGTAATAATGATTAGTTACGCAAATGGTACTAGCTAAACCTCTGACTGCTTAGGAGGTTGAAAATTAGAGTTTTGCACGACTACTAGGATAATGGTCATTGTATGACTTAGTAGTAAGATCGGAAACGAAAGAAGAACATAGAGATTATTGGTGAGATGACCTTTTTGTTCTGGAAGAAAAATTTGATTGACGTTCAGAATTCATAGTAGACAACACTACCCTGTATAATGTGGAGACAGAGCTTTCACAAGAGGGACCAAGATCGAAGACCGTTATCGGAGGTAGAAACCAGGTGGAAGAGTAGGAGGAGATGGTTGTGACAAGCATTATCATGGAAGAAGCATACAAGAAGAAGAGAGGAACTGGGATAGTGCTCAATCATACATCATGCAACACGTGAAGATTTCAGCTTGGGCATCAAGACAATCAGACCAAAGAAGACGAACCATTCAACACACAACCTGGAGTCGACAACAACATCATGTACCTTAAAACCTGGAGCTACGTTAGAAGACCTGTCGAAGACACGCAGTCTTGTTTCTCTATTCATTTTAGTTGTACTAAGATGAATTGAGAGCAGAAGCAGACCTGCAGATGGAGGGATGCGCAGTAATCGCGTCAGAGACTGCCGTTACGAGACCACACTACCAAGAGGAGCTGCTGAAGACCGGAGGAACCAGACTCGAGTTTAAATTCTTTTAATCATGAGGTAAGATGGACAAGAGTAAACAGACTACCCCAACTTGTAAGAAATTTTGAAATTCGTATTTGAGTGGACGGATTCTGAAGCGGACAGTGTGTTTAAACGAGATGATGCTGTAAAGGATTGACGCTATTGATGACGTACCTTAATTTTGAATGACATTCTCGGATTTCTGTTACTCTTCGAGTAATTTCGTTCTCTTAGTTATGTTGTTTGATTCTGGTGACCTTTGAGACTGTAGTAGTACTAGGTGGATTAAGATAAGTGGTTTTGACTCACGACTTGAGATAAAGTATGACCAGCATGAGGGCATATGTATATGATGCCAGTATTATGACGTCTGGCCAGCGTGATAATACTTACATCATATAACGTGCACTTATGGTGGGCATGTGATATTTCGAGGAGTGCCTTAGAAGCTTTAGAATTCTGGCATCTGATCAAGATCATCTGAGTTTAGTGAGACTTTAGGTTCATTCTACCTATACTTTTGGTATGCTGTCCTTGTTATACGATTCGATACGTTTGGACTCTCGACACGTGTTTTGCTGATCTTTGCAACTTCTGATAAGAATCTTAGGTTCCATTATGAAATTTCTGCCGTTGACGATATCTAACGATATGCTTTTTGTCCGTATACGTTTCGCATTCGTTGAAGTTGTTCATTATGATCTGCTATGAGTAAATATCTGATTATGGACTTTGAGGAAACGAGACCTGTTTGTTTATGAGAATACCTTTGGAAGGTTATCTGAAAGCCGAGACTATTTGAGAAGCTGAAGAGTTAAACCTTATATCACCCCATGTTTGCTACGATTCAATGTACTCTCATCGGATTCGCCTAATCAATTCGATGTAAATCCTATGAATTTTTATACCTCTTCCTGGAGAATTCGTTATCATCCGTTATGTTTGGTACATTATCCTTTTGATTTAAATTCAATATGATATGCCCTTCTGAGAAATCTGAAACTGTTTTGACAATAATTACGAGTCATGAGAAACCAGTTGGTCTGAATATCTTTTGGAAGAACCTTCCCGGGCGTGAAAATGTTTGTGACGACTTTTGCGGTTTGCTACGACTTCGTCTAACTTTGCGACTTCAAATTTCGAGGACGAAATTTTTCTTTTTAGAGGGGAAGAAGTTGTAACACCTAAAATCCGAGAACATGTGAAAAGACCAAATTGCCCTTACAAATTTGAAATTAAATTAAAAGCTTATAAAGTCTCCAAATAAATCCCAAACTTCAAACAATGCACAAGTTATGTATCCAAATAATTTTAACTATTACATTTAACATTTATACAAGTGGTAAAATTACCAAAATACCCCTACAAGAGCCGAATGAGATAAAATGAATTTTAAGGAGATTTAATTTGATTTAAATTGTGCAAATAAGGAAAATAATCACCAAAGATATTTTGTCAACCCATATCACGAAATTTCTGGTCCTTCTCCCCCTTATACCACACGGCATTCCACTTTAAAAAGTCAATCCATATCTTTTCTCCTAAACCCTAATTGCCGACCTAAAATAAACACACAAAGAAATTCTCACAGCCTCCATTCGACTCTCCCATCACTCTCAAGCATTTTTCTGTGATTCATCAACATCCTAAGAAGCCAAGAAAAATCCCATTCGAATTTTTGAAGCCTTACACGATCGTAGCATTTGTTTTCCTTTGTCGAGCCCTAGAAAAGAGGTAAAATGTTTCTGCTTCAATCGACCACTATATAATTCATCTATCATTTTTCTGATGTTCCTTACATATAATAAGACCCACAAAAATTGGTTTCAAGGTTTCTAGGCCTTTGGTGAAGTCGTGACGATTTTTGGAGTGTTTTGGCCAATCGAGTATACATCTGATCGAACTGCTATTTCCACACGTTCCAAAATTGATTTGGTATTTTTCTCAGACCCTTTATACCTTATAAACATCAAATAAATTGTTGGATTCGACCCATGCATGCTCGACATCCCTTTCGTGATTTAAAACCCTAAAAATGAGCGTAATTGTGTAATATACCTTCCGATCCATAACAATTCCTAATAAAATTTATTTACACTTGTTATAATGTAATATGATCTGGAAAATTATTGGAAGAATTATCATGGCTTGAATCATGTGTTTTCGAATTATTTTGGTTTATCGATTTTTAAATAAAACGTGTATAAATAAAAGGGAAAAATCCATACGATTTGATTTTATGAATTAGGGCTTGTTTTTGTAATGATTAATGATCTTTAATGTGCTGGAAATGATTAAAAATGGATTAGGTTTGATTAGGGTTTTTAATTCCATGATTTTATGTCATGCGATTTGTGTTAAAAGGTTTTGGGTGAGTTTTGTAAACTTTAAAACTTAAGGGTTAATTCTGGAACTTAATTTGGGCTGTATACTATTCGACAAAAATATAAGATGAGGGTGCTATGTGTAAGTTTTGCATTTAAATGGATTAAAATGTATTTAATGATTAATTAGGGTTTGTTTTGAAAATAATTAAAGTAGAGGGACTAAAAGTGTAATTTCTGGAAACTTTGGACTGATTTGAGTAATAAAATATATTCAGGGGGTTTTGTGCTAATTTGGTAAGTTAATGGCTTAATATGTAATTAAAAGTTGAAATTGTAATTTAAAAGGTTAAATATGTAACTTTGATAACTTGAGGGACTTAAGGTGTAAATTATGAAAGTTTGAGTATCCATTCGTATAACATCTTAAAATAAGTGCTCATTATGTAAAATGGATAAGTTAAGGGTTTAATGTGTAACTTTGAATACTAAAAGGTTTAAAGTGTAATTTTGGAAAGTAAAGGGTATAAAATGCAAAGTTATGAAACCCTAAGGACCAAATGAGTAAAAAGGTTAAAAGATACTTTATTTCCATTAATAATGATTCAACTTTCTAAATATGGAAACTTTCTAAATATGGAAACTTTCTAAAAGTGGAAACTTACTATTTATGGAAAACCTGCTAAAAATGGAAAGTTACTTAAAATGGAAATATATGAATTTAAAGAATGAATTATGATTCCCCCTCTTCTCCTCTAGGTGTGAAGAAGGAGAGATCTTGAGCTATTCCTTATCCTGTGCTTGTTTCTATTTGTGCTTTCGTAATAAGGTACAGATACTCTGCCTTTTTCAGTAAAAGGTTCCTATACATTGATGTTGAGTTATGATTCAGTTAAGATTCCCCAAGCCACTGCTATGTTCCCTTTTGATTGAACCCTGATATGATTTTGAGATGACTTTGAGATAAACCTTTGCTATATGACCTTTTTCATGACTTTGAGACCTGACTCTTAGTTTGATACCCGAGCCATTTATGTTTCTCCTACCTATGGAGGTACCATAGGCATGTCTGTGATGCACCGCTGGCATGACTCATGTGTGGGTGAGTGATTTCTCACGCCGTCCCTTTTTATGATTACTATTATGGCCATTATGACTTTGAGTATATGACTTTGAGATTGACTTTGAGTAAGGGGCGTATGGGTTGCAATCCTAGACATGTATGCTTAGTGGATTTAACTATGACTTTGAGTATGACTTTGAGGTGACTGGTACTGTGTGCTATACATGCCTTTCACAATTTCTGGGAGCTAGCTACTTCACTATTATGATACATGAGGACACCCCTCATATTATCTGGTTGCCTGAGAGGTATTTAGATTCTAGAACTTGCGTTAGTGATGCATCCCAATACCGCTAGTGAGACTACATTCGTGTAGTAGGATTTACTACATGATAAGAGACATTAGGATCACCCTTGTGTTAAACTCGTATTATAATTACTTGACCATTTAAGTCATATTACTTGGCTAGTTAAGTCAACTAATTTTTCCCACACCCTTAGCGTTGTACTCATTTTTAGTCCACGAAACCCCTAGTACACCCCTCCGAGCCTATCTTTTCGTTTCTAACTTAAAGCATCTTACTTAAAGGAAGAATTTGTTACACCCCACTTAAATGTACAACCAAATCGCCTTAGCCTTCCGTGTATGCGCTCATTTTTAGTGCATTATTGTTATTTGTTAAACCCTAAGTTAACTTTCTAATTGATTACATGGTTGCTAAGTCGAGTCATATCCTTGTACATATTATTTTGGAACAATTGGGACTCATTGGTAAGTACTTATTTTATGGAGTAATGGGGAAGAACATCATATTATTACCCCCCATATGTACGTTAATCTTAAAAGTACTCCAAGTGTTTTGATTTTTCTTAATTCAAGTCATTAGATTAGTTTAATGTAAAGTATGTAAAAATTCAAGTGTAAGGGAAATGTTTATTCCCTATGATGTATTATTTTGGATGGTAGGGTAAGAGTGTATGAAAAAAAAAAAAAAAAAAAAAAAAAAAAAAAAAAAAAAAAAAATCGAAAAAAAAATAGAAAAATCAAGAAAAAGAAAAAAATAGAAAAAGGAAAAAGAGAAAAAAACATACGGACTACCATCCCTTTTCATTTCATGTTCATTTTATATTTTCGTTATTTTTCATTTATTAGCTTAAGTCGAGTCTAGTCTTGGCTTAGCAACGCCACATTGTACATGTAATTAACTAAGATTGTTAACTCGCCACCAGTAAAACTTCCTTTATCCAACAAAACCGTGTATTTCATATCCCTACACCTAACGTTACAACCCTTTAAAAGACCTCTTTGATAGTTTATCCTAGGTGCTTACGCCATGTGGTGGAGGTTTGATCCTTTCCCAAGCCTATGGTAATCTATTTTGCTATGACAGGTAGTGAGAGATATCTTCCGTTTCCATATTGTAATTTATACTTTATTACACCCGAGAGATGTGAGTATCTAAACACTATTTGTGAGGTGCTAGTATATGACCTCCGTGCTTGTCTATTGGTCTTTAGTGGAATGATTATTTGTTGTAATTACTTTTATATTAGTGTTAAATGACCCTAACTTGTCTTTTGACTAGAATAAAAGCGCATTTGCTTGAGGACAAGCAAATCTCAAGTGTAAGGGTATATGATGAGGCGAAAAATGATCCGTTTTTAGGGGGTCATTTAAGCCCGGAATTGACTTTATTTGATCAAATATTGCCCTAAATCGTTCCTTTTGTGATTTTAGGTACTTTGGGAGTGAAATCTGGAAAATGAAGCAATTCGGACGTTTTTGGAGTATAAAAGTGAAGAAAACGCCAAAGTCTTAATTTTCCATGCTGGGAACAGTAGGTGACGGCGTCAAGAGTAACATCCTGATGGTGTAAAGAGCAAAATTCCATGACGGTCCAGTAGAGAATTGACGGCGTCACGAAGTAGGGCGTCAAGAGTAAAAGTCATGACGGCCTGGAAATGATTATCACATGACGGCGTCAAATGTAGATCAAGGCAGTCCGAGAAGAGTTTTGGCGGCGAGGTGACAGCGTCATAAGTTTAGTCTTGGCGCCGTCAGACCCCTTTTCCTATATATAGTTTTCTAATTTTCACATTTAAAAAAGAGAAGTTTTGGAGAAACCCTAAGTACGAATTTGGTGCGAATTTTACAGGTTTTTCAAGGGTTCCAAGCCCTTGATACCTTTCATGTGTAATTAAGATAAGTGTTCTTTTAATTCAATCAATATGTCTATGTGTTGGTTGTCTATATCTTGTTCTTGTCTTAATTCCACCATGATAGGCTAGATCTATCTTGTGTTTACTTGGATCTAATGAAACCTAGATGTTAATTATGTGTTGATTACTTGTTTATACTTGTCTTGGATGAATGATTTATATGTTAGGCTTAAGAAAACTGGCAGATCTCCAATTGGTAACATGCTTGAACGTCTTAAGAAACATGAACCGACGCGCACTAGGTCTTTATTGGTTGTATTTAATGCATGAGCCACTGTTTATAATCCCTATGGTTGTGCTGGGCATGGTATAGGAGGAGATAAGAGCTCATAGAATTGGGGAGTTAAGTGTGCCACCCCATGAATGGTATTAAGGAATACGATCCGTCATCCATGCAAATATAACAAGTAATTAACGTGGAAAAGATGTCTAGGGAGTAGTGAAATCTAAGTAAACACATTTTCTCCATTTACTGCTCACAACTTTAGTATAATTTCATTTATTTTCATTTCTAGTATTTTATTTTGATTGCATCTTTATTATTGGGTTAGTTGATTAGCAACTAATTCCGCCCAAATCCTTCAAACCCAAGATTTTTACTTGCTTTCTAAAAAATATAAAATACAAAAATAATCATCCCTCACCTTTAGAACTAGTATTTAGGTTTTCTAATCCTAGCGACACTATTCCTAAGTTGAACGATCAATCCCCCGGTACTTGTCACTATACTATACTACAACGATCAGGTACACTGCCTGGTGGGGGTTGTAAGCTTCTCGAGATCCTTCGAGAGGTAAAGCCTGGTGCAATTCTCACGCATCAAATAGATACATAACTAAGATCATTCTTCATGAAATCCACAAACACCAACGAAAGATGTTTGAGTCTGCAAAAGCTTGGATTTCAGAATACCCAGATGAGTTTGAAGAAGAAGGTACAGAAGCCAAAAAAAGCAGAATTTATGAAGAAGATTCTTCCTCTTTCTGAAATAAAAGAAAGACAAAAGGATGAATTGTACAATAACATGCTTTTATCAGAAATAAAGAAAATGGGTCATTATTTGAAGGAATGCAAGCATCGAAGGAAATATGCTTATAAAAAAATCTGCAGTGTTGATTGTGAAGAAGTTGATCAGATACAAACATCATTCTTATTAACATTAGATGACGGAACGAAGCATAAACTTTTAGCTCATGAACTTCATTACTTAGGATTTGAAGAATGGAAAGAGTTTATGCTTTGTATTCATAAATGCCGATATGAAGAGGAAGGCCATTAATGCAGTTCAAAAACTGTTAACAAAAGCCAAAATAATGAACGAGATCTCAGTGGATGAAGCATACCAAAGTCATATCGGTTTAATGACATTCAAAGACCCAGAAAACCAAAAGTTTTTTTTTAAGATTGCAAAGAGGTATTACATGGAGATGAGCAAGTGCCAGATGGAGTCATTTTTGAAGATCTTAAGTATTGCAAAGAACCAACTGAAGGTCTTTGTTTCTTGACAAAAGATGGAAAAGCGAGTTTTCAGTCTTCTTCTAATGTGACTAATCTGCGGCTACTTGATATGGTTGTGTTTTATAAGCTTTGTGTTACCGAACAAAATGCACCATTCAAAGAAAGAGTTTTGAGAGCCTTACATTTTCAAAAAAAAGCTCTTTCTAAACATCCAGAGTTTTACAAGGTCATGAGAGATGCAATGAATTATCAAATCAATAATTTGGAGGTAATTATGTTTTTTCTAATTGGTATTTTTTTTTCTATTATTATTATTTTTTTTAATATATTTTCCAGGCGTGGTTTTAAATTTTCAGAAACACCAAAGTTCAGAAAGAGATGGGAATAATGTCAAGTTACTTTATCTGACAAATGGAACAACATGATAGATGATGAGCTTGCAGATCTAAACAATTTTGCCGAATCTCCTAAAGACCAGAATAAAACGGTATTTAATTATTCTGTCACATAGTATGAAATTTTAATTACAATGTTTAAACTTTTTCTAAATAAGAATTTTATACCTATATTTTCAGCTAATGCTTGCAGCAGCAGCATTAAATGAATTAAGTAATCTTCAAGTAAGTGTTTAATATAAACCTTAGTAAGCATTCTAAATTAATATTTTAGTTTATCTTATTTGTTATTCTTATAGGATTTAATTCAATGTCCGGAGCCTATAAATTTTGTTCCTGGGAGTATGTCAAGTGAAGAAGATGTTTTTGAAGAAGACGATGCTTATGAATCAGAAGATATTCAATATATTGAAGAAGAGTCTGAAGAAGATCTAAACAAGGTATTAACATTCACTAATAATATTATCAAAATAATGAAAGTTTAATTTTTGATTCTACAATTTAATTCATATTTTTTTCATACAATAAATGTTATTTTGAATTACAGATGAGGAATGGAGCTGAAACTCTTCAAAATTTAAGCAAAGATGTTAGTAAATTAGTTGTACTTTTTGAAATAATTCAAAAATATTTTTTTATTTTATTTTTAATTTCTTTTTCTCCAGGTAAATGTTTGTAAAGAAAACAATGAAGACTTAAGGCATAGAGTAAACAGAGAAAGGAATCCTACTGATTTTTTGAAGTCGCCATTCAATGTTCAAAAAGTTGATATTCTAACCAAATTTAATAAGATCGAAAAGTCTGTGTTAGAGTTAAAAAAAAAAAAAAAAAGAATGACAGCAATCTTGCGTAAGTTTTCTTCTTCATAATTTTATTAAAATTTTCGTAATATATTTGTATTGAATCCAATTATCATTATTTTTTTAATTTATCATCATCATTATTATTATTATTATTATTATTATTATTATTATTATTATTATTATTATTATTATTATTATTATTATTATTATTATTATTGCAGGGATCATTTTTTTGACTCAGATTTGTTTTGTGCTACTAATTGTAGCTTTTTTAAAGATCTCATTAATAAAACAAAACTTGTAACATCAAACATCATATACATTTGGGCCATAGTTTTGAATTTTCAAGAAAAATATAGAAGACCTGGATCTGGTTTAAGATTATTCTTAACAAGCCAAGCAATAGTATGTTATTTTATTTTTTCTTTTATTTTTTAACTATTATTATTAATTTTTGTATATTAAATTTAATACTAATGTTTGTTTTATTATTTTATTCAGTCATCTCGAAGAGAAAAAGTTACACTTTCCACTAAGAAGAAACAAGAAGAATTTTTGAATGCAATTAATTTTGCTTGCAAAAAATATCTGAACTCTAATGATTTATCTGCAGTTAATCTAATAAGTTTTTTTTTTTTTTTTTTTTTTAATCATTTAAATTTAATGGTTGTTAATATTACTATTTAAAATTAAGATAATATTTTTTAAATCTTAATTATTATTTACTTTTTACAGGTTTTCTTCCCAGTTTGTAGGCAAAACCATTTCTATGTTTATTGCTTCAATCTCTTGAATCCGTCGTTTGTAATTATCGACAATTTGAAGGAAAGTGCTGGTATATATGGCAATACAACTGAAAATCTGGTAATATTATTTTTATTTTTTGCATTCTTTTGTTTTGTTTTTTTTAATTATATTTTTAATTTTTTTTCTTTTTTTTGATAATATATATATATATATATATATATATATATATATATATATATATATATATATATATATATATATATATATATATATATATACTTATTTTCTTTTTTTTTCAGTTTAAATTGTTTTGTCACTATTTAAAAGTTTTAAATCATCCAAAGGCTCAACAAATATCAAAGTGAACTCCTCAAAGACTTCAAATGGAATGGCAAACATCTAAAAATAAAACAGATTGTGGCATTTTTACTATGAGGCATCTTGAGTTCTATTCTGGAATTGAAGACAAACAATGGAGATCAACTTTCAGAGAAAATGGAAGCAAGAATGAATTGGCGACTCTGAGAAAGTTATATGCTGTTAAAATTTTGTTAAGTGATGCTAACAAATATAAAAAAGACATTATAGCTGAATCATTAAAATTGTAACTTTTTTTATTCTGCAATATATAAACTTATTCAATACATAATTTTTTTATTTTATGAATATGTTCAATATAAGCTTTTATTTATTAAATTTCACAGTAAGAATATAGTTTATGCTCTATATCTTATATTGTTAATTTTTAGTATCGCAATAGGTTTATTAAATATCGTAGTAATTCTTTTAATATCGCAGTAACTTTGCAGTATCTTATTCTATACGTTTTACTTATTTATATTAATAATATTAAATAAACTAGTATTTCCTAATAGACAAGAACCTTATCCTTATGTGGGTATAAATTTTTTAGTATCGCATAAGTTTATTAATTTTTTTGTATCGGATTAAGTTTATTAATTTTATTAATTATTACTATATTAATTTTTATTATTTTATTAATTTTTATTATCAATTTTATTAATTTTTATTTATTAAATATTTCAGTAAGAATATTGTTTATGTTGTACATCTTATATTGTTAATTTTTTATTTTATTAAATATCGCAGTAATTTTTTACTTATTTATATTAATAATCTTAACTAAATTAGTATTTGTTAATAAACAACTGTCAATCTGACAAGAACGTTATCCTTATTTAGATTTAAATTTTTTAATATCGGAATAACTTTATTAATATTTTACTATCGGAATAATTTTATTAATTTTAAGAGTTGGAATAAGTTTATTAATATTTTGGTATCGGAATAAGTTTATTAATTTGTCAGAATGTTTGTCAAAGAATATTATTTTTGTATCAAAATAAGTTTATTAATTTTTATTATCGTAACCTCCGTATTTATAATTTGTCAAATTTTTTACTATCGGAATAAGTTTTAAATTTTATTATACATCAGAAGTTTGAAAAAACAATTATTAATGTCAGAAAAAAATCTGAGTTTATAACAATAATAAAATTAATATTTCAAATTAAGAATAAGATAGTAACATTAACATTAGAAAATATAAAATAACATATTAGTTAAAATTATATAGATGATAAAAACTTAACTTCATTTCAATACAAGTCCATTACATATTTTATAATTCAAAATTTGGACATACATACACTGAGAAAATTAAAATAAGACAAAACTAATAAAAACCTAAAGGGACAAGTCTTGATCCTTCTTCATCTCCTGCTTAATATAGGCGACCTCTCGCTTCTTATCAAACATATCAGTACGCGCCTTAACCAGCAGTTTTTCCAAATCGTCAAGCCTATAACGCTCCTTTTTCAAAGTATCATTGATTATATTGATAATCAAGGTTGCATCTTCATTGGAGATCTCCAATTCACCAAGATACTCTTCTTGCTTTTCAATCTGCTTTCTCAGTTGTTCACAATCTTCCTCAATCTTATTAATGAAACCTTGTAACTCCAACATCTGTTGCTTAAAAAAAAACTTAAAAGCCTTTAGCAGGTCGTCAGAACAAGCGGAGTCTTTCAACCTCTCTAGATTAGGGGTTCTAAAATAATTTTCCATTTTCTTTGTTATTTTGATGAGAGAAAAATACAAAAGAAGTGAAAAAAAAAAAGAATTATTATGAAAGTGGATTTACACAGACATATATATATATATAAAATAAAAAAAAAAAAAAATAAAAAAAAAAACTTTTCGTTAACCAAACGCGTATAGTTAATTTTTGGTTACACTTCCCATACAATTAATTACTTTTCAACCGTTACATTAAATAACAATAAAGTATTTGACATAAAAAATCAAAAGTTAATTAATTTTCACTTCTGACACCTGTCAATCTGACAAGAAGTTTATCCTTATATGGGTATACATTTCAAACAAAAAATCAAAAGTTAATTTATTAATTTTTTAGTATCGGAATAAGTTTATTAATTTTTTACTATCGGAATAAGTTTATTAATTTCTATTTATTAAATATGACAGTAAGAATATAGTTTATTCTCTATATCTTATATAGTTAATTTTTTATTTATTAAATATCGCAGTAATTTTTTTTTAATATCGTACTAACTTTGCACTATCTTATTCTATACGTTTTGCTATAAGTTTATTAATTTTTTAGTATCGTAATAAGCTTATTAATGTTTACTATACATCAGAACTTTCAAAAATCAATTATTAATGTCAGAAAAAAAATCTTAGTTTACAACAATTATAAGTTTATTAATTTTAGTATCGGAACAAGTTTATTAATATTTTATTATCAGAATAAGTTTATTAATTTTTAGTATCGGAATAAGTTTATTAATTATTTAGTATCGGAATAAGTTTATTAATTATTTAGTATCGGAATAAGTTTATTAATTTTTATTATACACCAGATGTTTAAAAACTCAATTATTAATGTCAGACAAAAATGTTAGTTTACAACAATTATAAAATTAACAAATTATAAAGTAACTGCAACATTATAATAGTAACAATAACATAGTAAACATTTCAAATAAACAATAACATAGTAACATTAACATTAAAAAATATGTAAAATAACATAATAGTTTAATAACAGATAACTGAATTTCAATAACACAACAAAATTTCAATAACTTCTAATTGTTCCATCAGTCAAATAATTTTAGCTTTTTTATTTCTTTCTTCAAATTCTGATGCAGCCTTGTCAAGTATTTCTATCTCTTCAAATGTCATGAAATATGGATCTCTAATATCAGAAATTTGGTTACTTATCTTTGAAAGAATATCGCTAACTTTCGGATACAGTTCCCCATATTTAGGCTTCAAATCAAAAAAACGAATAGTGTCTTGAAGATTTGCAGCAGCTTTATCAACAATTTGTTTAACCTTGTCGAGGCAAGTTTCATGTAACTGTTCAAAAAATATTTAACAATAACAATCAAAAAATTAACAAGAACAATCAAATATTCATTTATCTGCTCAAAAAAGTAAAGATATATTTCAACAATACCTGTTGTTTATCTTCATTTAAAATATCAAATCTTATTGTAGTTTTCCAAATAATTGCATCTTTAACATCTTGCATCTGTTCTTCTAAACTTTTAAGATTGTTCAACAAGAGACAAATATTTGTTGTGTCGAATGAATTAGGTCCACATGTAAGGTAACAAATTGTCTCAGATATCAAAGATATTGCAGACTTTGTTTCTTCTTTTACTTTAGTCATACATTTTTCCATTTGGATCTTATAAAGTAACATGTATTCAATTTCAGAATCATCTTCATCATCTGTATTTAAAATAAGAAAAAATGTTAATATCGGAATATATAACCTTATATGTCGTTAGCAGTTATAATATCACAGTAAGTGTCATATTGATTACTAACATAATAATGATATAATCAATTAATAGGTATTAAATTGTCCATTGTAAATGCAGATTAAAGAAAAAATATTAATATCAAAATACCTATCCTTGAATGTGAATTAATACCACACAAGGTATCATAATTATATCAATATCGGATTAGGTGTCGTCAATAGAAATTAAAATTTTTTCTATCAGAATAGGCATGATATATATAACATTTCTGAATATGCTTTTTCAGAATATATAACATTTCAGAATAGCTATCATAGAAATGCAATTAATATCAGAATATTTATCATAGAAATGCAATTAATATCACAGTAGTTATCTTAAAGACTATTAATTTAAGAATAACTTTTTTGAAATGCAGAATACATATTTATAATTCTGAAAAACAAAAAAGATTAAATTAACAGTTCATAATGATAATTACTCATTTTTTAATAATAAAAATGTTAGTATCGTAATAGCAATCATACTGATGTACTCTTATCAGAATACGTATAGTTAAATCGTATAATAACAATATGAAATAATTAAGAATACCTTCTTTAATTTCTGCAAATCTTACTTTCCTTAAATTCATTATCGATAAATCTGTTTTTTTTTTTTTTTTTTTTTTTTTTTTTTTTTTTGAATTTTTGTGTTTTTTTTAAGCAAGATATATAACGATATTATCTTATTAGTGTAAACGTTTTGGAGTATTTACGAAAATGCCACCGCATTTTTTTTAATCTTTGATGAGATGGACAGATGATCGTGTGGTCCACATTCATCCGTACCATCCGCACTTAAAATGTGAAACGCACCCGATCCCTTCCCTATATATATATATATATATATATATATATATATATATATATATATATATATATATATATATATATATATATATATATATATACTTTACTTAAATCTGACCTGGCCCAAACGACCCACTAAAACACATTTTCACATCTCGGACTCAAAAGAGATTTTATGCAAGACGTCGTTCCAGACAACTTTCGTGTTTCGGCCGAAGGCCGAAACGGGTCAAAAGGTGCCCAAAACGACCCATTTCAGTTCTACACAGGATTCAAATTACCAATATAATGCTGAATAAAAATATACATATAATTCAAAATTTCATTTGGCCATAGCTTCTTCGTTTTAAATCCGATTTTTACGTTCTTTATATCTCCGGAAAGGTAATTAAGTGTACTACCATATTTTTAAGATTATACGGTGTCAAAAATATTTTATGGTCACTGTTCATGCTGAATAAAATTATGACAACTTATATAATTAGTATAAATGATTCCAAACACTCTATAATAAGCAAAAAAATAGGCAATCTAAACACCCCCTTACGTGGGCTGTGGCTGTTAGTCGAACCAAACCTAACGGACCTTTAGGTCGTGGTGGTGTGAGCCGAGATCAATCCAAACGGACCCTTGAGTCGTGGTGGTGTGAGCCGAAACCCCAAACGGACCCTTGAGTCATGGTGGTGTGAGCTGAAACCAATCCAAATGGACCCTTGAGTCGTGGTGGTAATTTCCATTTGAACCAAAGAAAGAAAAAGAATAAAAATAAAAATACAATGAAGGTAAATGAAACAAAAATAAGCCAGAAGTCTGAAAATAAGCTAATGACACAACTAACATGAGTTATACCAAATTTTAATCACATAACAAGCTATGAGCTTATAAGCCGAAGCTTATAAGCTCGATCCAAGTAAACACTCTCAAATAAGCAGTTTCAAGGTAAGCTTATGACAAACCAACATCATAACATCAATTTTAATTTATTTCAACCACAAGATAATTTGTTAAAAATGTTTTTATTCAAATCTTAATTCCACGAAAACTAAATTAATCGAATTAACAAGGTCGATTGTGTGTGTGTCGACTTACAATATAATGAGAAGAAGAGGTGGAACGAGGTGGTGGTGGTGACAGCACACGGCAGCAAGCAAAAATAAGGAGAGATGAGAAGCCTTTAAAACTCTTGAAAAGAAGAGGTCTTGAAGAAGAAAAGAACCAAGAACAATATAGCACCAAAGAATCTTCAATCTTAGTATGATGTAACTAGGGAAATAGCACCACAATGGTCTCCTTGGTCCTGTGGGTTCACGACAGCAGCAACAAGAGGAGGAGAGAAGAATTTTTTATGAAGTTTTGATGGTGATATGCTCTATGTTTTAGGACATATATATAGGAAGCAAGTTTGGAGTTCTATGGTTTCTAGGTTACATTTAAGGGAATAACAAGTGAGGGAGGTGGTGTAAGAGTTTTGCACGTGGTTTCTTAGGTTGTATTCGAGGTAGCAACAAGTGAGGAAGGGTGAGGTAGAAACAAACAGTACTTTATCAAAGTACTGCTTGCTGATATAAACCAGTATAAGTCCTTTAAAATAAAAATAAAATAAAAAGTTTTGATGTTTAAAAGAGAATTAAAAGGATTTGAAAAGAAACACATGGTGTTAGTATTTATACTGCACAACAAATGGTAATCAACTCACCATGTTTAATAGACAAGAAAGAGTTTGACTCATCAAGAGGGTACGGCTCTGATGTGATAATCAAATCCATTTTTAGTTGACAATTTACTAAAAATTGTATGGTTTCAACTCACCATATCTGTATAAGTGAAGAGTTGGCTAGCCCACAAGGAAAAATGGCTTGTGGTAAAGGCTGTGGAAAATCCATTTTTCGTAATTAGTTCACCATGATTGATATCAAAGAACTAACTAGTCCAAAAGCAAACGGCTATTGGTAAAGACTACTCAAATCCGTTGATAGCTGATGATTTGCTAAAAATCATTAATTTTCAATGATTCACCTCTCACAGGAGTTAACACACCTGGAAGTGATGAGAATAGTATGAAACTTTTAAAGATTTGATGACTATTGTACCAAAATGTTGCTGAGTTGCTGAGAAGATTTATTGCAAGAAAAGATGCTGATAAAGAGTACTTTGACACATGACAGATATAAGATAAAGAGATAAAGAAACAATCTTTCTAAATGATTAAAGATTTTGAAGATCAAAGATAACAAAGAAACTTAAAATCAAGCAAGTGGAGTTCAAGTTAGGGGAGGATTGTTGGGAGATAAAAGATCAAGGTACTTCTGTATGTCAAAGTACTGCTGCATGAAGAATAAAGTCAAAGTACTGCTGAAGATAAAAGTCAAAATACTGCGTTTAATGAAGAATGTTCAAAGTACTTCGAAGGAAACAATGACTTATGTGCAATATTAGTTAAAGGATTAATGTGTAATATTGAACGAATATTCTAGAATTAGTTAGGGATAATGACTTATCGTTCAAGTTATATGTTGTAAACCGAATTAAGGTTATCTATATAAAGAGCCTTAAGAGGTATTAGTCGATATATGTTTTAGAGTTATTCAAAGTCGATAATAGTTAGGGATTGTTAGTGAATCTGTGTAACAAAGCAGGTTCAAAGTTTGGTTAATATAAAAGTTCTTCTTAAGCTTTGTGTTAGTAGATTCTGCATACTTTACAAGGTTAAACAGTGTTTCAATATTAATAGTGTTAAGTTTACTTAATATTATTAAACCTTTACAGGCTACAAAGTAGTTTGATTAGAGTATATCGATCCAACAAGTAGTATCAGAGCTTGTGTTGGAAACTCTGATTAAGAAGACAAACCTTTAAATCGATTTCACTACAAACCCTTCAAGATGTCGACAGAAGCTGCACCTGCTCCATCAATCACTGCTGTTAGAATCCCTATTGTTAAGAAAGGAGAATATGACTTATGGGCCATGAAGATGAGGCAGTACATTGCCATCACAGACCATGCACTATGGGATGTGATTGTCAATGGTAACATGCAAATTGATGAACCTGTAGAGGTACTTGGACAACCAACACCACCTAAACCAACCATACCTGCTGCTACCAAAAGAAATCAAGACAAAGCTCTCAACATACTGCACTCTGCTATTCCTGATGGTTACTTATTAAAGTTTCATGATGCCAAGGATGCCAAACAACTATGGGCTGCAATTAAGAAGAAGTTTGGAGGTAATGATGCTTCCAAGAAGATGCACAGGAACTTGCTGAAGCAACAATTTGAAACTTTCACTGTTGGTGAAAGAGAAGGTCTTGATTCTGCTTATGAACGATTCCAAGATCTTCTAAGTATGCTAGAACTATATGATGCTGAGGCATCAGTTGAAGATGCTAATTTGAAGTTCTTGAGAAGTTTGCCATCAGCATGGCATGTAGTTGCTACTATGATCAAAGGACAACCAGGGCTGGATACAATGGACTTTGATGATCTCTACAACAATCTGAAGGTGTATGAGCATGAGATGAATGGTACTACAAGTTCAAGCACACATCAGAAACCACAAAACATTGCTTTTGTCTCTTCTGAAAACAGAAACAACACTTCCATCAAAGGTACTGCTTATCCTGTCCAAAGTACTGTGACTGAAACCCAGGTTCCATTTACAACTATGGTCACTACCAATTCATCATAATCAATTACCCCCACCTCAGATGATGTTCTATGTTCATTCTTTGCTCAACAAGCATCTCTACCTGTAACCTATCAAGAGGATGTATTGTAAATAGAAGATGATGCTTTGGAAGAAATTGATATCAGATGGCAAGTTGCCATGCTCACTGCAAGGATCAAGAAGTATGTGAATAAGACAGGAAAATGCATCAATTTCGGAGCTAAACAGGGAATAACATTTGATAAGTCCAAGATTGAGTGCTTCAACTGTCAAAGGACTGGTCACTTTGCAAGGGAATGCAAATTTGCAAGGTATCAAGCAAACAAGATGATTGAACCACCCAAGCCTGAAAGAAAAGAGATTCCTATTACTGAACCAAAACCAAAAGCTTTGGTTGCTCAAGAGAATCTGTCAGAGATTGATTGGTCCAATGAATTTGATGATGAACCTGTAACCTATTCAATGGTTGCATTGGAAGAGTGGAGCACATCATTTGATGAAGAGCCTGGATATGCTGCTTTGGAGTCAAGAGATGGTCTAGGAAGCTTTGATTGGAGCATGGAGTTTGAAGAAGATCCTGTTCAGCTTGCTATGGTAGCTACTTCACCAAGTTCATCCACTAGCTCTGAGGTATGTTCTAAGTGCAATGATATGTATCAAAAGTTACTTAGTGAATATGTAGCTGAAAGAGATAAATTTCAAAAGGCTAGGGCAGAGATAGCTGGCTACCAGTTGACTTTAGTCAATGGAGGCCAAAATAATTACTCATGAAAATAATGAAGTAGCATGGGCTGAAACATATAAGCAATAGGAATACCTAGTTAAGTTAAGTGAATGGAAACTAGGATGTAAGGTGTCTGAACTAGAGAAAGTTGTTGCTGAGAGAGATAAGTTATTAGAAAAACTTGCTGTATGGAATGAATCAGGTCTGTCACATGTTCAATTTGTTGAAAAGCAAAGAACATCAAACATTAAAACTGGCCTAGGTTATGATAATGATAGCAATGAAGGCATTCCATTTAAGGGTAAGGAACTAAATCTTACAGTAGATACCTCCACTAGTGATGAAGAGTTCATAAGTTTAGATGAAAATACTTCTAGTGATGAGGAATACCCTAGTCCAACACCTCCTGAATTTAAGAAAAACAAGGGATATAATGCAGTTCCTAATCCCCCAGGTAGCTTTCAACCACCTAGAAAAGATGTTTCTTGTTATGGGGTAGATAATCTAGAGTTTAGGAAGAAGCTTAAAAGTCAATCTAATCCTGAATCTTTAGAAAAATCTATTGAAGCACCTAAGGTTGATGAGAAAAAGTTTTCAAAACAAGCAGTACTTTCAAACACTTTTCAATGTACTGCTGATCACTCAACAGTACCTCAAAGAAAATACTTTCAAAATACTGCTAATTTTAGAAAACCTTATGGAAAGGAATTTGGGGATATTGGTCCAAAGGTCTGTTATGTATGTTACAGTCCTCATCATTTGATTAAAGACTGTGATTATCATTCAGAATACTTAAGTAAATATCCAAAGACCAGAACTGCACAACCAAGTCATAGGGAGAACAAGCCAAGGGACAGCAAACCAGTTTGGAATTATACAAATAGGGTTAACCATAGTAATTTCTCAAAAGACTATAGGTACCCTCATCAGAAAAGATCATACTCCAAACCCCTAGTACCTTCACAAAGTACTGATAGAAAGTACTCTAGCCAAGATGCTTCTAGCAAACACTCAAGTGTAAGACCTAGGAAATTCAACTACTACAAACCTAGAAGGCCTTACAATACAAGAAAAGATGCTAGAACATAGAGCCCAACTCCAAAAGTTACAACTAAATGGGTTAAGAAAGAAAGTACTGCTGGGGAAGAACCAGTACTTTCAGAGGTTAAGGGTGAAAAAGGGAAAATTGATCATGATAAACCAACAGTTTTGGAAACAAAAACCTTAATTCTTGATCATGTTTTCAAAGACAGTGGTGATTACATACTCAAAAATTTTGAGTATGTCACTCCACAAGGGGAAAACAAGTCAGTAATGGCTTGGGTTCCTAAAAATAACTAACCTTTTTCATGTGTATGCAGAGCAACCCAGAAGAGGAGCTTAAAGATCATCTTATTGTAGATAGTGGTTACTCTGGAAGTATGACAGGAGAAAAGGAGCTCTTGTCAGATTTTAAAGCTTATTTTGGAGGAAAAGTTGCATTTGGGAGTGATCCTGATGGAGGAAGAATAACTGGCAAAGGAACTATCAAGGCAGGAAACATTGATTTTGAGGATGTTAGATATGTGAAGGAGCTCAAATTCAATCTTTTGTCAGTCTCTCAGATTTATGATAAGAAGTACCCTGTGTTATTCTTTGACACAGAATGTCTTATACTTTCTCCTGACTTTAAGTTAGAAGATAGAAACTTGGTGATGTTGAGAGCACCAAGAACTAATGATGTGTACAGCATAGATTTAAAGAATGTCAATTCTACTGAAAGAGCAACATGTTTGATTGCAAGAGCAACAATGAAAGAAGCACATCAATGGCACAGAAGATTGGGGCATGTAAATTTCAAGAACATTAATAAGTTGGTCAAAGGAAATTTAGTTAGAGGTTTACCTTCTAAAACATTCAAGAATGATCACTCATGTCTTGCTTGTAAGAAGGGTAAACAACACAAGGCTTCCTGTAAGAAGATTGATGAGAAAACCATTAGAGAGCCTTTGGAATTACTTCACATGGATTTGTTTGGACCTGTTTCAGTTGTTAGTCGGAACAAGAAGAAGTACTGCTTGGTTGTAACAGATGACTGTAGCAGATTTAGTTGGGTCTTTTTCTTATGCTTCAAAGATGAAACTTTTGATGTTATTCATGATCTTATAATAGCACTTGAAAATCAGTTAAGACTCAAGGTTAGAGGCATTAGATGTGATAATGGGACTGAGTTCAAGAATCAGCTAATGGATGATTTTTGTGCCAAGAAAGGAATTAAAAGAGAGTTCAGTATTGCTAGAACTCCTCAGCAAAATGGAGTTGCAGAAAGAAAGAACATAACTCTAATAGAAGCAGCCAGAACAATGCTTGCAGATTCCCAATTACCTGTTCCATTCTGGGCTGAAGCTGTAAGTGCTGCTTGTTATGTGTTGAATAGAGTATCAGTGACAAAACCTCAAATGAAGACACCTTATGAGTTACTCATGGGAAAGAAGCCTAGCATCAAGTTTATGAAACCTTTTGGATGTCCCCTAACCATTTTAAACACTGCTAATAATTTGGGCAAATTTGATGGGAAGTCAGATGAAGGATATTTATTGGGATATTGTACCAATAGTAAAGGATTCAGAGTGTACAACAGGGCTACCAAAAAGGTTCAAGAATGTCTTCATGTTGATTTTCTAGAAGAACAAGAAAATTCTAAAGGTAAAGGTCCTGATTGGATGTTTGATCTTGATTTAATGTCTTCATCAATGAATTATGTACCTGTAAGGGAAGAAAATCAAGCTGCTCCCACTGAAGAAGAAGCATAGTACATTGTTCATGATATTAATTTAAGATCTGAAGATGAGCTAAATGATAATGCCAATGATGAGAAGAAGAGTACTTCTAAGCCTCAAGGTACTGCTGAACCTAACAGTACTGCTGATCCTCAAAGTACTGTTCCACCATAAATACCAGTATCTGATGAAGATCAAGCCATTCAAGATGAACTTAGTAGGATGCTTTTTCAAGAAACAATGGCTAAGTCTTATGAAGATGAACAAAGGAGAGCTTATAAGGCAGAAAAGAAGAAGGCTAAAGGCACTGCCAGTACTTTACCCCAAAGTGCTGCTAATCCATTTGAAAGTATTTTTCAACCATTAGATACTTCAAATTGGATAAATACTGATGCTGTGAATGATTCTAATATGCCTGACTTAGAAGATACTGATGATTTGAATGATCCAAACAAGATTACCTTAGAAGACACTGATGATGAATTGGATCAAGAAGGCATTTTCTCAGATTCTAATGAAGATCATGATTTAACTAATTTGGAAGATAATCTTGAAGTCTCACCAACTCCTACTCTCAGAATTCACAAAACTCATCCTGTTACCAACATAATTGGACCCTCAGCTTCAGGTGTGCTCACAAGGACTAAGGCTAAGAATATGTCTCAACAACATACCTCTTTACTTAGTTTTATCTACAAGCAAAATAGGGTGAATCACAAGGATCAGAAGTTGTGTTTATTTGCTTGTTTTCTATCTCAAGAAGAGCCAAATAATATCAAACAAGCATTAGCCAAGGAGAGTTGGGTGGAAGCTATGCAAGAAGAACTCTTACAGTTTAAACTTCAAGAAGTATGGGTATTATGTGATCTACCTGATGGTAAAAGACTGATTGGAACAAAATGGGTCTTCAGGGTAAAAAGAGATGAAAGAGGGAATGTTATCAAGAATAAGGCAAGGTTAGTGGCTCAAGGATATAGACAGGAAGAAGGAGTATACTATGATGAAGTTTTTGCTCCTGTGGCAAGGATTGAAGCCATCAGGCTATTTTTGGCTTTTGCATCCTATATGGGATTTCCTGTATATCAAATGGATGTTAAAAGTGCTTTTCTATATGGCAAAATTATAGAAGAAGTTTATGTCAAACAGCCTCCTGGTTTTGAAGATCCTGCACACCCTAACAAAGTCTACAAGGTTATCAAGGCCCTGTATGGCCTTCATCAAGCTCCAAGAGCATGGTATGAAAGACTTTCTAATTTTCTACTACAGCATGGTTACAGGAGAGGAGCTATTGACCAGACTTTGTTTATCAAGAGAGATAAGAAGGATATCATACTTGTCCAAGTGTATGTAGATGATATTATTTTTGGTGCTACTAAGCAATCTATGGTGAAGGAATTTGAAGATCTTATGCAGAAAGAGTTTCAGATGAGTTCAATGGGAGAATTAACATTCTTCTTGGGACTTCAAGTGAAACAGTCAAGTAGTGGAATATATATTTGTCAAGATAAGTATGTTGCAGATATTCTTAAGAGATTCCATTTCACAACTGTCAAGCCTACGTCTACACCAGTGGATACTAACAAACCTTTGGGAAAAGATGAAGAAGGAGAAGATGTTGATGTCACACTATACAGGTCTATGATTGGCTGTCTCATGTATTTAACTGCATCAAGACCTGATATTACTTTTGCTATGTGTTTATGTGCAAGACATCAAGTTCATCCAAAGGTATCACACTTGAATGTTGTCAAGAGGATTTTCAGGTATCTTAGGCAACAACCTAAGCTAGGATTATGGTATCCTAGGGATTCACCTTTCCATCTACAAGCCTTTTCAGACAGTGATTATGCTGGCGACAACTATGACAGAAGATCCACAACTAGAGGATGCCAGTACCTTGGAAGCTGATTAGTCTCAGGCAATGTAAGAAGCAAACAATTGCAGCAACTTCTTCCACAGAAGCAGAGTATGTAGCTGCTGCAATTTGTTGTGCACAAGTACTTTGGTTGCAAAATCAGCTTTTGGATTATGGATTCAACTTCAAGAATACTCCTATCAATATTGATAATGAGGGTACAATCTGTATTGTGAAGAATCCAGTGTATCATTCCAAGACCAAGCACATTCAGATTATACATCATTTTATAAGAGATTGCTATGAACACAGGCTTATCAATGTGGTTAAAGTTCATACTGATGATAATGTAGCTGATCTACTCACAAAGGGCTTTGATGTTTCAAGATTTACTTTTTTAGTTGTGAGTATTGGCATGATTAATATGTAAGCTATTTTTGAGGGGAGGCATTAGTAGTTAGTAGTTAGTCATTATTTGAGGGGAGGCTACATGTATCATTCAAAAGAAAAGTTATTTTATTCATCATTCAGAAAGGAGTTACAACAACCATTCCACAAGATTCATCATCACTAAGTTGTTACCAAGACACAGACACAGACAAGACAAGACAAACAAACAACTACCACAACCTACTACCAAGCTCCACATAACCTACTCCATAGGCCTTTTTCCCTTGCCCTCATAGCTCTGCTTTCCCTTCTGAGCAATCTTTCTCTTGTCATCAAAAGAAGCCTGCTTTCTTAGGCAAGCCAGGCCAAGAACTTGCTTAGGAGGTCTCTCTTTTCTTGGAGCCGGCCACTTCATGTTCTGTATTGCTGATTCCAGGGCTTGAGTTAAAGCCTGTGGAAGCTCATTAGCCAGAGATGAACCAGGGACAAACTTTTTCTTCTTGGGCTTTTTGTTGGTAGTGCTGGTTGCATCAGTTATGGAAGAGTTTGCAACACTCACTGATGATGATGATTCATGGGGTCTCATAAACTCTACATGGGGAGGAAAGTAATCCAACCATCCTGGATCTTCAAACTCAGAATCAGAGTAGTAGATTATCTCTGAATCTGTGGAGCCCTCAAAGTCAGAGGAGATGTTCACAACAGGAATATGACTCATTGTTTTTACTAGTTTTTGTGTTTTGATAATGAAGGAAGAGATGAATGCAATTTGTTGTTGGTGAAGTTGCTTTTGTAGGCAAAGTAAAGGTAAATGGTCATTTAATGCAGTGTATTGAAGTTCACTTACCATGGTAGCTTTGGGAATTAATTTGGGGAGATAGTCATTACTCAGGGTTGACTTTCAAAGATATTTTGGTCAAACAGTCAACTTTCAAGATATTTTGCTTGGAAAGTACTTTGGTCAACATACTGTGTGGGTTTATAACTGAAGGTACTGCTCCATATTTTATGGAACGTACTGTTTGGTGATATAAAGGGTACGCTGACGTGTCAGATACTGTTCCAATGGTCAGATTTGCGGGTAACAAACTTTCGAAAGATATGGGGATAATCACTTCCAAAAATAACGGTAAAATTATTAATTAACCGTGATTTTTTGTATTTTATCCTTATATACCTCATATCTTTTCTTATTTATTCACTCGTACCCATTCACCTTTCTTGTTCATCAAACTCATTCATCTAATTCACCGATTACAACTATTTTCTCTAAACCTATTCACAATGGCACATCGACCAACCAACACCAAACACAACATGATAGTAAACCTTGAGAAAACGCAACATAACCTTGATTTTCATGGAATTATTGATTTTCTCACTAGAACCAACATCCGTTACTCAATCTTAGTCAACCCAGAGATTATTGGACCTTGGATACATGCGTTTTGGGATACAGCAAGGTCGGAGGTTGAAGATGGAAAGGATATTATACTTGCTACAGTTGCTGGGAGAGCTATTCGTGTCACAGAAGCAACAATCAGAGAAGCTCTGTTATTTGAAGATGAAGGAGGCTCTGTTTTGTTTGGTAAACAAGAGGTTTGGAATACACTTAGAGACATTGGGTATGAAGGTTCGTTGACTAAGCTTACTTTTCAGAAAGCCATGGTTAGTCCTCATTGGAAGTTTCTTATTCATGTTTTACTTCATTGTTTAAGTCAAAAGAGTACTGCTTGGGATCAATTTAGTCATTCCATAGCTTCTGCATTTGTTAGCCTTATTACCAATCAACCCTTCAATTTCTCATACATGATCCTTGAAGGTATGCTCACACATATTAAGGCTGGCAAACCTTTTCTAATGTATCATAGATTTGTTCAACTTCTCTTAAAGAATCCATTAGATGGGATACCAAAACCTCAGGATTATGTACCCACAATTAGGATGCCACCTAAAGTGTTCACTTTTATGTCTCATAAGGGAGTAAATTTTTCGGGTAGGAATACACCTCTAAATGCTTACATGTTAGAGGTAGCTCAAGCTGTGAGGGATGAAGAAGACAATAGTGGTTCTGCACATTCTGATAATGCTGATCAACCTGATTATACTGCGCATTCTGCATCAGTACATACCCCTACACCACCTATTGTTTCACCTCAACATGATTTTCTAGTGAAAGGACTCCCTCAGTGTCAGCTTCCTTGGATAAATCTATTTCTGATAAAGGTACTTCTCCACAAAGTACTTCTTCTAAAGGTACTGCTTCAGAGAATACACAAGTACCTACTCCCAATGATTATACTTCCACAGGTGGGATTCAAACACCTGGAGGAGATGAGGGAATTGAAGGTGCTTTGAGTACTTCTGCTTTGACTAAAGAATTGGAGAAGATGAAGACAACTGTTGCTGCTCAAGTTGCTGAAATCAAGAAATTAAGAAAAAAGTTCAGAAGGTTGAAGAAATTTGTCTGGCCTCTTGTTCAGAATTTTAGACTTTATGTGAAAGAAAAGAAACAATCTCAGAAATCAAAGTCTAAATCTTCAAAGAAGTCTTCTACATCCAAGAGGAGGCATAGGCAGTCATCATCTATCAAATTGGGGAGGAATCAAGATGATAATTTGAATAGAAATGATGCTGAGATTAAATATTCAGAAGATGCTCACCTTTGGCAATATCCAGAAAGTCCAAAGACTCTTATACCAGAAAAATACATTGAAGAGGATGTGAATATTGCACAAGAGGAAGATATTGAGCAAGAAGTTGTTCAAGAAGATATTGGGCAAGAAGTTGCTCAAGAAGATGTCGAGCAAGAAATTGTTGAGCAGGATGTTGATGCACAGAATATTCAAAGTACTCAAATTCAAAGTGCTGGTGTTCAAAGTACTGCTGCAGAAAACATAAGTCTGCAAGGTACTGCTGAGCAAGGTACTTCTACTATGAATATTGATGAAAGTGGAGTTACTGCAGCTGGACCTTCTACAATGAATTATGAAGATGAAGCTGGTCCTTCTACTTTTATACAGCAAGAAGAAGTTAGGGTGCATACTGCAAGTGATGATGAAACAATTGCTCAGATTATGATGAATTTGAATAGATCTACTGGAGGAATACATATTTCTGAGCATGCACAACAAGTTGCTGAAAGTACTTCTGAATCTGAAGAGTTAGATCCCAAAGATAAAGGGAAAGGGATCAAGGTTCAGAAAGATATTAAGAAGAAAAAGAAGAAATTTTCTCTTGCTCAGATCAGAGAATTAAAGATTGCAGAGGATGCAGAGGTTGCTAGAAAGCAACAAGCTGAGTATGATGCTGAGTATTTGGCAGAAGTTAATAGGCCAATTACAAAGAAGCCAATGACTATTGCTCAGGAAAGAAACTGGATGATAAGATTCTTGAAAAGAAGATGATACAAAAACTTACACATAATGAGGTATCCAGAGGTGAAAGCTCTGTGGGATAAAGTACAAGAAGATATCAGGAAAGAAGTAGAAAACTTTGTACCCACGGATGTTGATAGAAATAAGAAGTTAGAAGATATTAGAAAGGAACAAGCTGAGCAAAGAAGATTGAAAAGAAAGAAAGTAGTTCAAGATGATCAACTGTCAAAAAGATTGAAGATGATTCATGAAGATACAGTTGATGAACTTAGAAACTATTTCAGAGTTGTAGATTTTGAGAATAAGAAGACTGAAGATTCTGGAAAGAAGTCCAAAATAATCTCATTCTCTGTGGTTGAATCAAAAGAAGGAAACTATCTTATGTTCAACAGAGAATATGAAAGCTTCACTATATTCAACATGTTATGGGATGTTTTGCATTTTATCACAAGAGCAGATCTCTATAACTTATATATGCAAGTGCAGACATACTATGTAGAGATTGAAGCATCAGGAGTGGGATTAATTTTGCTTGGAGATTTAATTACCATCTGGGAAACTGAAGAAACAAGTGATGATCCTCTGTGGAATGATCAAGAGAATTGGGAAATCACAAGATGGAGATTCTTTGAGTCATCAGGAGTTCATGCACTAGAGATGGAAGATGGTACCATGATTCATATGCTTGCTGAGAGGAGATATCCATTGACTAGAGAAATTATGCTCAGAATGCTGGATCATGGAATGGAACTTGAAGATGAATCTAAGGTAGCTTTGGATGTTATCAAGCTATTTATCATATGGACCAAGTCTGAAGAGTAATATTGCAAAATACTGGTATGATTTGTTTTGTATAATAAGTATTTTTCAAAGTACTGCAAAGACAAATAGTACTTTATCAAAGTACTGCTTGCTGATATAAACCAGTATAAGTCCTTTAAAATAAAAATAAAATAAAAAGTTTTGATGTTTAAAAGAGAATTAAAAGGATTTGAAAAGAAACACATGGTGTTAGTATTTATACTGCACAACAAATGGTAATCAACTCACCATGTTTAACAGACAAGAAAGAGTTTGACTCATCAAGAGGGGACAGCTCTGATGTGATAATCAAATCTGTTTTTAGTTGACAATTTACTAAAAATTGTATGGTTTCAACTCACCATATCTGTATAAGTGAAAAGTTGGCTAGCCCACAAGGAAAAATGGCTTGTGGTAAAGGCTGTGGAAAATCCATTTTTCGTAATTAGTTCACCATGATTGATATCAAAGAACTAACTAGTCCAAAAGCAAACGGCTATTGGTAAAGACTACTCAAATCCGTTGATAGCTGATGATTTGCTAAAAATCATTAATTTTCAATGATTCACCTCTCACAGGAGTTAACACACCTGGAAGTGATGAGAATAGTATGAAACTTTTAAAGATTTGATGGCTATTGTACCAAAATGTTGCTGAGTTGCTGAGAAGATTTATTGCAAGAAAAGATGCTGATAAAGAGTACTTTGACACATGACAGATAGAAGATAAAGAGATAAAGAAACAATCTTTCTAAATGATTAAAGATTTTGAAGATCAAAGATAACAAAGATACTTGAAATCAAGCAAGTGGAGTTCAAGTTAGGGGAGGATTGTTGGGATATAAAAGATCAAGGTACTTCTGTATGTCAAAGTACTGCTGCATGAAGAATAAAGTCAAAGTACTGCTGAAGATAAAAGTCAAAATACTGCTGTTTAATGAAGAATGTTCAAAGTACTTCGAAGGAAACAAGGACTTATGTGCAATATTAGTTAAAGGATTAATGTGTAGTATTGAACGAATATTCTAGAATTAGTTAGGGATAATGACTTATCGTTCAAGTTATATGTTGTAAACTGACTTAAGGTTATCTATATAAAGAGCCTTAAGAGGTATTAGTTGATATATGTTGTAGAGTTATTCAAAGTCGATAATAGTTAGGGATTGTTAGTGAATCTGTGTAACAAAGCAGGTTCAAAGTTTGGTTAATATAAAAGTTCTTCTTAAGCTTTGTGTTAGTAGATTCCGCATACTTTACAAGGTTAAACAGTGTTTCAATATTAATAGTGTTAAGTTTACTTAATATTATTAAACCTTTACAAGCTACAAAGTAGTTTGATCAGAGTATATCGATCCAACACAATCAATAATTAAAAGAGAAATGATTGACATGACTAAATGTATGACTAAACTTAGGCATAAACATGCATATCATTATTTGATTGGTTTGTGAGACAGTGGGCCCCTGCTTAGCACCAATAAAAGATTTACATGTAGCTTTAGGCATAAGTTTAGTTACAAGTTCAGGCATGCTAATCATTTCTCTAATTAAAAACACTTGTTCGGAACTAGATCCCTATCTCAATGGATTGCTCGATATGCTTGGATAAACAAACAGTAATGGCACACAAAATCTAAGCCACACAATTCCAATCGAATGGTCATATCATGGAAATTGCATATAAAATAGTTCATTCCAACGTACCCTTTTGACCTATGAACACTATCATAAAACCAAGTCATTACGCACCATTTGTGAGAAATATGATTTCACTAATTTGTTCCTAAGAGTCCTTTCGACCTATACTCTTAAATCAATCGTTACTAGCCTTTTTTAACTTGTTTACTCATATGTGTCAAGTATGAAGAACCAATAGATTCATGCACTAATATATTGAAATAAATCACAAGAAGAAATCTTTTCGACCTATAGATCTAAACATGATTTATCAATAGAAGAATTAGACAAGTTTTAATTAACACAAACTCATACGAAAATCAATATTTCAACATTACTAGAAAGTCCAAAAAATCCATTTCAATAGTTCATATCATTCCGAACAAGTAAAACAAACTACTCCATATTGTTTTCAACCAAACACAAAGTCTCAATAATTATATCAATAACAAACATCTTGAAAAGTAAAAGTAGATTACCAAAGTAAGATTACAATAGGTAATGGAAGGATTTAGAGCAACCTTCACGCCTCCAATCAACTACAAGTATCTAAACAACCAGGAAAATCATGTCAAAACGCTTTTCCTAGCAAGTGAGCACTTCTTCTCGAATTGGCATAGGTTTCTTGGTCTTTTGGGAGTGACAATGGTGGTGATAATCAGCCTTATGATGTAAGGGAGATTGGGAGAGATGGGGAAGAGAGGAATGATGAGGGATGATGAAAACATACATAAATGAGGTCTATTTATACTACTATCAAGCCCTTGGGGTACTCAATACATTTCTTGGCGACCAAGTGGTAAGAAGAATCTAGAAAATGAGTGTAAGATAAGGCTAAGTCGGTTGGGAACAAGATTGTAGCTTAAAAACGAAGTTTAGTGGACCAGAAGCATCCATCATATCAGTCAGGCCATCCAGCCTATCGGCTAAAACATCCAGCCGATTGGCTACGGGCTTAGGCCAATCGGCTAGATTGATTTCGGCTGGAATGGAAGGCCAATCAGCTGGAATGCGTTCAGCCATACTTTTCGTTTCTTTTTCGTTTTGGCTTCTGGTTTGCTCGGTTCTTGACCGTGGCTCATTGTTCTTCAACAAAACTTGATTTTTTCTTTATCTTGGGACTTGGAAGCATTGATTTGTTGGTTCATTTGCTTTTGAAATGCTTCCCGAGTTTGATCTTGATGCGGGATTCTTCGTACATGCGTAAGTATCTGTTTTTAATTCTTTTTATGTTCTTTTCTCCACTTTCTTCAGTTTGGCTAGCTACGAACATGAAAACATAACTTTGTGCATATAAGTACCAAAAGTTTGTTAGATTAACCAAATACCATGTAAAAAAACCATGATAACGCTCCTAAAAACATACTCAAATTGAGCATTATCACGGCTTAATCCGATTCGAATTCGATTTTTGGTTTTACCAAATTTTTTTGTTTAACTGAACCAACCAAGCCAAATAAACCGAACAATCCGATAACCAAACATAAGCTTCAAGTAACTTATAATAAGTTTGAAATATTAGTCTTCAAATAATATTTATGTTTTTGTTTAAATATTTTATGCCAATTTATTATACATAAACTTTAACTATTTTGGTAGATATAATTCAATCTTTTGTAAGATTCAGTTTCGATTCCAACTAACGGTTTCGTAGTGTTGCAAAACACACTCTTAGGCTACTCTCGGCAATCATACTAATTCACTTTCCATTTGAGAGTTACGTCAGCTTTCTCTATCTTTTCACACCTTCTCACTTTTTACTCCCAGTAATTCACACCACTTCACCTTTCAACCAATTTTATTTAATTATTAGAATACCCACTTTTATACAAACATACTCTATTAAATACTCTACACACTTACAAACCAAATAATAAAACTAAGGGGGTGCTTGGTAGGGGGTTAAGAGGGGTGGGGAAAGTGTAAGGTATTCAATAAGGCCCACCATTATAGAGTTTTTGTGCTTGGTTAGTGTGGGTAATGGGATTGATTACCCAGTTGTGGGTAATCAACCATTATAGAGTAAATTGGGGGGTAAGGTATTGATTACCCACCTCACTTATTCTTTTGCATTCCTTTCCATTTCCCTTTGTCTTTCCCTTTCCCCACTTTGAACCAAGCGGACCCTAATAAAAACACATGGACCCCACACTTACACGAATTCATATATGGTGAACCATTCACCGTTCGTGCTCCTTGCCACCGTGAATGATGTTGCTCCCAGCAAGCCGCGTGACATGCTTACATGGCGGTACCTTGCTACTCGGCGGTACCTTGCTACTCTTGCTGGTAGTAGCCTTAGGTTTTATTTGATTAAAAAAAATAGCAGTAGCTGTAAGTATAAGAGTTATCAGTAGCAGTAAGCATAACAGTTACCAGTATTGCTTAATTAAAAAAAGTGTTTAGTAAATATCTAGTAATCTAAATGGTTGTGTGAGAAGCTTCTCAGCAAAATAGTTGTGTGTTAAACTTGCTTAGGAAATGCGAGATATATTTGTTGTATATATATTGGTAAAATGATCCCTGCTGCAAACTGCAGAGACAATTATCTGATGTTGTATTTTAGCAAATGATTGTTCATATATAATTCAAAATCTTGAAGGATAAAAAGTGTAAATGTGAAAAAAAAAAAAAAAAAAAAAAAAAAAAAACCTTGCTGAAGGGAGGATAACTGTTGCACGCAGCAAGGATGTTATTCTCATATATATTTTGAAATACTTAGTGTGCTGTTAAAAAAATGTTTAGTAATTCAAAATGTTTATACTTTAGCAGCGTTAAAAAAATTAGCTTTAAAACTTTAATAATTGCTTTAACCATTTGCTTTTTTATTAAAAACGCTGAATAATAGTTGTTAAGATCTTGATTCTGATCTTATGATATTACGATTTTACGATACTACAAATAAAAAAAGATCCAAATCCTACATAGGATCTTAGCAAGCTTAATATTTTATAAGATCCCGATCTTGACCTACGATCTTAAGATCTAATCTTATCCAATATTACTTTTTTCGAACCACAAGCTAAAAGCCCACAAAGTTATGGATTATGTTTTATACAATTTAAAAAACAACATGTTAATATTTTTAAACAATCTATATTCATAATTTAAGGCAACATTTTTATGAAACGTCAACTATCAATGCATAAAAAAAAATGTTTTCAATAACTCAAGGGACTTAATTGCAATCACTACATCTTAACCAAACCGGTATAGGTGGCAATTTGAAAAAAAAAAAAACAAAAAAAAAAAATCTAATTTGAGTAAGTTTTTATAAGATTTAGACACATTTAGCCATTCATTTTTTATTTTTTATAATAGGCATATATTGTTAACAAAACTTGTAGTTATAATATATTTAATTTTTTAAACATAAATAAAGTGTTACTTTGAGAAATTTATTTCGATCATTTTTCTAACATACACCCGTTTAGCCCGGCCCATTTGGCCACCTCTACAAACCGGCAAACCCAACCCCCAAACAAACAAATACTTCACCATCTTACGTCATCATCATCATCGCCATCTTCGCCTCTAGATCTCCATCAATGTTCAGCAAGAGCTTATCACTCCCGGTAACAGAAGACCACGCCGATGATTACTCCAGCAAGATTCGCTCCCGTCCTCGGAGAAAACGCCGTAAATCGGAATACAAAACAAGAACCGATCGAACCTGTAATAACTTAACGAGATTATGGCCGGTGGTGTTGTTAGTTGTGGCGGTTATGTTGCTTTTGTTTGAAGCTACTAAGCTTTGGAGATTAAGTAGTACTAGTACTAGTGCTATTGATAAAAAAGATGATGTTGTCAAGGTTAAGAAAGATGTTAATAATAATGTCACGGTTGGGAAGTCTGTTGGGAATTTGAATAAATTAGATGCTCCTCGTAAGTCTTTTTTTTTTTTTTTTTTTTTTTTTTTGATATTTGAATTGTGTGTTTGTTGTATTAGGTTGGTGGGATTAAGGGGGTGTTTGTTTTAGCTTATTTGATGGGCTTTTCAGCTTATTGAAATTTTAATAAGCTCGTAAGCTCGTTATTAATAACTTATAACTTATAAGCTTATCCAACTGAGCTTATAAGCTCATCATCATCAACTTGAGCTTATAAGCTATTAATAATGAGCTTATGAGCTTATTAAAATCTCAATAAGCTCAGAAGCCCACCAAATAAGCTAAGACAAACACCCCCTGAGAAAGTAAGCGAAATATTAGATATCGAATTGTGATGGTGTTTAAGTCTGTGTTTAGTGAATTTAAAGATTAGCAGTACTTTTAGTAGCGTTAGAAAATTTAGTGTTAAAAAGGTTACAAACACTAGTAGCTTGTTGCGAAACAAGCTATTTATCTTAAACACTGAACACTCCAGAATGCTCGAAAATGCTTTAGTAAAATTAGTATTGTAACTGATTGGAAGAAAATTAATATGCGTGATTGTGTCGTATACTGAAGCTAAACAATATACTCGTGTTATAATTAGTGTAATGGGCTCTGACGTATATCGCTTATTGATTGTTTGTAGCATACTTTTGAACCTACAGTATCCTTGCAAACCATTTTATGTGACAATTTTTCCCTTGCAAGAGCTATTAGTGATTTACTTGATCTGGTGACAGATCATGCTGTGGTAGGGAACAGTGTAAAGAGGGATTATGTTAAGAACAAGATGCAAGATCAGGGATACTTAAGTATCTACAAGATCGTCGTAGACTCTAAGTAGTGAATGCATTAAATATGAACAAGCTAATATCCCTTTCGAAAATCATACATATAACTTAGGTGTTGTTTCGTTTGCATATCGGGGTCTCTATTGGTATAGAAATTGATAGTAAGGTAGAATGGAAATAGTTATGAGTTGAGATATCAAATTCAGTACGAGTGTTTGGTTAGATAATGAGATTTGTGGATCTTTGATTGATTTGTAAAGGAACCCTTTAGGTGGGTTTCGAGTATGCCCCGATATTTGGGTATGGTATTTATTTAGGAAAGTCATAGTTATCAAACACTCATCTTTATTCGGAATTAAACCATTCCTTTATTCCGACTCCAGGGTACTAAACACAACCTTATAATGTGTCTTCAGTTAGGAATTGGTTTTGATGAGTGTTATGCAATATATTGGGCCTCTATGAGAGTCTCATTGATGTGATGTGTGTTAGAGCAAAATCTTTTCTTTTTGTTCTTTTTCTAAAGTCTTGTGGGCTGCGGAAGTATTTTGCTTTATGACACACTTTCATACAATGTATCAGGTTGCTTGAAGCTTCTACCTACAGAAGAACTCCAGCATCTGGATTTTCCGCCCAATAAAGATTCATCTGCACCTATTAAGAAAGTAAAATATATGTCCGACAGTGATACACCCGATGATACAAATTCTAGACCTGAGTTAGGGACCACAAGGTTTAATCTGTTTACAGGTTACCAAACTATTAAACAGAGAGAACAGAGTTTTAAGGTACAGTCTCTTTTGACCTAACTAATTAGTAACATCTAATTCGTGCAGTTCATATCCGTCTAATTCTATCAATAACTGATATCACAGGTGAATGAAACTGCGTGTGTACACTGTGGTTTCTTTAGTGAGACTGGGGGTTTTACGATATCAAACGAAGATAAAAGTTACATGGAAACTTGCAAAAGTGTAGTTTCTACTTGTGCATTTGGTGGTGGAGACGATCTGTATCAGCCTATCGGGATGACAGATGCATCACTTGAAAAGGTCTGCATATTGAAACGCAATAATTTATACTAATGTTAATTTCATTTATTTTAATAATCTCACACGATAGGTTCATGCAGGTCTGCTATGTAGCATTTTGGGATGAAATTACTCTTGCAACACAGCAAGAACAAGGACATATAGTTAACAAAGATGGTTTTATTGGCAAGTGGCGCGTAGTGATTGTTAGAAATCTTCCCTTTAGAGATCAGAGGTTGAATGGAAAAATCCCAAAGGTATCCTCTTTTTTTTTTTTTTTTTTTTTTTTTTCCAATTCGGTTTACCAGTTATCTAAGTAATGGATATAGGTACTAATTGATGCTCATGTCATTAGATGTTGCCGCATCGTCTCTTTCCTAACGCAAGATATTCGATATGGGTAGACTCGAAGTCCCAGTTTAGGAGAGACCCATTGGGAGTATTCGAGGCACTTTTATGGCGTTCAAACTCTATGTTTGCAATTTCTGAACATGGAGCTCGTAGTAGTGTATATGATGAGGCAAAGGCTGTTGTTAAGAAAAATAAAGCTACCCCACAAGAAGTGGAAGTACAGATTACTCAATATCACCATGATGGCCTCCCTGAAGAAAAGAGATTTAATGGCAAGAAAGGTATGCTTCAATATTCATCTTTATAAGAACATGCGGTAACAATAGAACCTTTAATGAGCGAAAAGTTCAGAAAACAAACCAGGATAGTTTCTCATTTTTCAGAGATTAACTTTGTATTGAGTATATTTCTAACAAGCCAAAGGATTTAATTGACTCGGGAAAAGCTTAGGGCTTATCTGCAAAAATTTGGAAAATACATTGGGCTCTTTTAACAGTTAAATATACATGTTTGGCAATTTTTAAACAAGTTCGGATTTAATTGACTCGAAGCCAGTTCAGAAACTTGTCTGAGAAAGTAGGAAAATACGTTTGTTTTTCCGACATTGACATTTTAAAGGCATCTGAAGTTCTTTTTCGTAAGTCGTAACTGGTTACATCATGAATTTATCATTCATTAATTCCAAGTTTACTTTTTATTTATTTACTTATTTATTTTTTGCAGCTTTAAATGAAGCTTCAATTATTGTTAGGGAGCATAATCCAGTGACTAATCTATTCACGTGCCTTTGGTTCAATGAGGTTGTTCGGTTTACCTCTCGTGATCAGCTTAGTTTTCCATATGTTCTTTGGCGACTGAAGGTATTAAAGAATATAAATATGTTTCCGGTTTGCACACGGAAAGATCTTGTGAATAGCATGGGTCATATACGCAAGGCGAAGCCTTTAGGTTGATGCAAATTAGTGAAGCTGTTCATCATTATTCATTGATCTTCTTACTTTGTGGAGTATTTATCGAACATACTTGCGCAAATGCCACTTTTAGTATTTATTTTTTGTACAATTGTAATTTATACTGCATAGGTGGTTTAGGCTTGACTGAAACTAGGTGATTTAGATATCCTTTTTACCAATTTTTTGGCTTGTGTAACAACTAGATAATCTATTTGAGAGTTCATATTCTTTTATGCGTTTTAATCTTGTTTGTATTCGAAAGTTACCCTTTTCGCTTGCAAAGAATCTGAATCCAAATGTTCAAATATTATTATCTGCAGACCAAATCCATGAGAGTTATGCTGTTTTGGTTATGAGTTGAACTATAACAGCAGCAGTCTTATGTGTATCTGTCATCTTTATGTGTTTCTGGGAAGGGGTAGTAAATTCAAAAGTCATGATACGGTGCGGCTGTTAAAAATTTCTGAATATAGTCCTTTCCTATAAGCTGCTGTTCATAATTAAGGGGACTTTGGAGACTATCTTGTTAAGCTATTTGCGCTATTGTCTTAGCTCGTTTAGCAATTTGTTTGCTATGCCTAGAGCTTGTTCTTGGTTATTCTGTTTTGATTTGCTTTTCTAGTATTTATAAGGGCAATGATTTTTGATGTAACATCATACAAGCTTGTGATTTTGTTAATTGCAAATGAGAGTCATGATGTGCATATAAAAAAAGTTTGAGGAATAAAATGTAAACTATTTTTCTTTTGGCAATTCTGTCATACAACTTTTGAGACCTTAAGTACCAAAAAAATGTTATTGACATTTCACCCCTTTGACATTATAAAGTTTACTTAATTAACTCTTCATTTTGCCTTTGTTGCACCTAAAATATGAAAATTTTCTGCTATTATAAAAAACATGTTAAAATATGTAACATCGAATTCAAAGCAAATAAAGAATTTGCTTGGAGGTGATCATGGAAAGTGTCGAAACACAGGATACCCGGTTATGTCGAGTACATCCGAGTCAAAGAAACGCCTTTTCTGGAAAACCTAAACATGTAAAGCCTCATCCGTTTACTCGTTTAACTTGTCATATAACCACAAACTTTTATCATGAACAACCGAAAGTGAAGGTTGAGACAAGTTCATGGACCAATTCTGTAAATCAAATAAACTAAAACCATCAATCAATCCATGCATTGAGTCACAAACAGTTTCATGATGATCAATCTTATATCCGTACATTTGTCCTAATGATTATTATGATCCGAGGAAGACACTTTTGCTAGGATCTTCATCTTTCTGATTAATTTTGCTAATGATTTGATAAATTTGTATGGTTTTAAGAGAGGATCTGAAGGACAATTGATCTAGGAAGAAATGGCGAAATCTAGTGCAGATGATAAGGAGCTTCGGCGAGCCTGTGAGGCCGCCATTGAAGGCACCAAACAGAATGTTGTAATATGTATACGTGTAGCGAAAAGCAAGGGTGCATGGGGTAAAGGAAAAGTGGTTAAAGGTCAGATGGCTAAACCTAGGGTTCTTGCAATCACCTGTAAGCTCTCGAATCACCTTGTTATTTCAGTTATCTGTTATTTAAGAATTCCAAAATTATAAATCTATTCATAATGATTTGAGTCAAACAACTGATTATTAGTTGTGACAACCTATTGTAATTTATTTAAATTATACATAAATAGTTTGTTCCAAATCAACCAATGACCTCTTAACTAAGGATGTTTTTGTAATATTGGATGGTTTATGCAGCAAAACATAGAGGTGACCGATTTAAGGCGTTTCTTCGTGTCTTAAAGTATACAAATGGAGGAGAACTTGAGGTATCAATACTTTTGGAGTATTTATTTTTTTCGTTCTCTATCATTCACTTTATTGTACCTACAATTTGCACGCGACTCTTCCAAATTCCAGTATAAAAATACAAATTACGAGCTTTGAGAGTTTTGAATCAAATACTTATGTAAACATGTGTTTGTTTGGTAAATCTTATACTTGACACAAGGTGCACAATCTGTTTGGATTGAGAAATATGATCAGTTATATGTATATTTCTTTGCTGAACAAGTGTGGTGATATTTTAAATTATGTCTGCAAATCCCTAGCAAGCAAGAATGTACAAGTTGAAGCATCTTGCGAAGATGGAGGTCTTGACTAGTGACACCAGTGGATGCACATTCATGCTAGTAATTGTTCCTTTTTCCATTATTAAGACTTATCTTTTCTGTTATGAAAGAAGGTTGTTATTTAACGTTTTTGATACATTAATCTGCCAATAGGGGTTTGATAAAATTAGAAACCAGCGAGTCGCTCCTATTCAGTGGACCATGCGCAATATTGATGACAGGAATCGTCTCTTGGTTTGTATTCTTCATATTTGCAAAGATCAGTTGGGTCGAATGCCAAAAGTAGTGGGTATTGATATTGTCGAGTTGGCTCTTTGGGCCAAGGTGCGTATCGGTTTTCCTAGAACTGTACCCTTTTTTTGTAACTATTATTCGTGTGCAACATAATTCTTTTGTTTGTATAGGAACATCAATCGGCAGTTTCTAAGCAACAGAATTTAGATGGACTTTCCGGAGATGGACTTTCGGGAGGTGACGCTGCAGTTACAGTTGAAAATGATCTTGTGTCACAAGCAGAAGAAGAGGACATGGAAGCTCTTCTAGGCACGTACGTATTCTTTCTATTTTAATTTTCTGTTTACAGTTAAAGTCACCTTATATTCCTAACAATATATGGTAATATACTGTTGTTATTATTACCATTGTTTCAAAATTGTTTATGAAATTGTCTGATGATGGTGGCAATGTAATTGTTCCCAGATATGTAATGGGCATTGGGGAAGCAGAAATGTTCTCCGAAAGGCTAAAACGAGAGCTTCATGCTTTGGAAGCAGCAAATGTTCACGCAATTTTGGAAACCGAGCATTTGGTAGATGAGGTAAATCACTCATACTATACATCAATATGAATTCTTTCCATTTTCAAATTTATACCAAACATTCGGTTCTGCAGGTGTTGCAAGGGCTTGAGTCAGCCACTATATGTACTGAAGATATGGATGAATGGTTGGCACTCTTTAATGTTAAGCTCAGACATATGAGAGAAGACATAGAAGCTGTATGTCTCTATCTTTTCTACCTCAAGCTTCCTTTGATACAGTGATCTTATAAACTATATAAAATTACCATCACAGATAGAAACACGAAACAACAAGCTGGAAATGCAGTCGATGAATTATAAATCTTTAGTTACTGAACTGGAAAAGCTTCTTGCAAGACTGAATATCCCTCCAGAGGTTTCAGCATGTTTAGCAAGTAGCACATTTAATGAGTCACGCATGAGTAAATATATTGAAGCATGTGATTGGATAAGAGATGCTTTGAATGGTTTTGATTCTGCTTTGGATCCAAGATTTGCAAAAATTAGAGCTGTACGTTTGTTATATTTTACATTCTTTTTTGTGTCATAATGTTTTCGTATACTGATGCATCTGAGTCGCAGGTCAAGGAAAAGAGGGCGGAAGTTGACATTATAAAGTTGACGTTTGTACGAATGGCTTGTGAGTTTTTAAGAGACCATTTCGTTAAATTGGTGGATTCTATGATGAGCGATAAAAGAAACTTCTCACAGGTTTGTTAATTGGGGTGTCTTTTAAGTGGGACTATTTCCATAAAATGTCAGCGAACTTTTTAAGTTATGCAGTTTTATTAACATTGTCTTTTTTTTGTACACCCAATTCATTATTAGATGAGGTCTTATCTGGTTTGGGTCATTTTGTAACCAAAATACTCTTAAAGGATATATTTAAAAAAGAAACTGAAAGATAATAAAATTTGTGTCTACAAATGTTTTTGAATTAGAATATGATGTTAAACTTTGTATTAAAATGTCAAAGATTACGGATGGGACTCAAAACCATGTTATAGTGACTCAAATGTACAAAAAGACTACGATGACATGATGAATGAAAAAGTACGTTAGTATTTATTACGAATAACCATTTTAATTCCTGCACTGTGAAGACTTAAGTACTGTAAACCAGAATTTTTTACTGGTGTTTGACATTTGGCAGCGTGGGCAACTAAAGAAGCCTGATCATGCCGGTCTGCACAATAAATGCAGGATTTACGCTCCCCTGTTGCAGCACATGAAGGTTAAGTACATGGAAACTTCGAACAGTAATAATTATTTATTTACCAGAATATATGTATTTTAGATTCTGAATATCATATTTTCTCTCATGCACTTTCAGTTTCTTGATAGAAGCTGTCTGACTCCTTTGAGGAAAACTTACTGTAGTTCCATTAATCAGCTTTTACGGCGAGAGGTAAAGGCTCTCATGAAACAAAGGCCTGGAAATTCAAATTAATTGTTTTTTAAAAAATGTTATTTTATTTTCAGACTCGTGAGTTTGCCAATGAGCTTCGGGCTGGTACTAAACCACCAAAAGTTCAAAGTATATGGTTTGAAGGTGCCTCTGCCCCTAATCCAAATGTTGACACATCTATGATTTCTGAAGCATACTCCAAAATGCTAGCAGTATTTGTTCCACTCTTAGTTGATGAGGTCTAAACGACATATTTATTATTTATATTTTCTTGTTATATTTTTTTGTCTATGCCTAAACTATTATTAGTGCTGCTTATGCTGCAGAGTTCCTTTTTATCATTCTTCATGCGCTTTGAGGGTTCTTCACCTAATCCAACTCATGATGACGACGAGGACGAGGACGGTGATAATGCCAATGATGATGATTTAGACACGGATATTGATGAAAATGATGCCAACAAGTGTAAGAATTATATATATGTTACACGCAGGTCCTTTTCTTCATCTGATGTATACTAGTTTAAGCTCTGTATCTGGAATCATGCAGGTATAGTGGAGCCTGGGGCATTAAACGAGTCACTTCGTGACCTACTAGATGGAATACAAGTAACTAAAAATTCTTTTTATAGTTGATACTTAAATTCTACAAATATGTACAACTTTAATATATATGTTGACTTTCAGGAGGACTTTTATGCAACCGTCGATTGGGCACACAAGATCGATCCCTTGTTATGCATATCAATGTTTGGTATTACAAAAAAATATCTTTCTGATTTAAAAGCAGAAACAGCTGGATATGTGCGTCTCTTACTTGACGCAATGGAAGATAGAATTACCAATCTATTCATGCGTGTAAGTTATAATTATTATGTTAAGAGGTATCAAAAATCAATATCAGAAGTGTTTACTTATGTTCATCGACAAAGTTGTGACATGTATTTTAGTTCGTAGATGAAGCTCGCCACCAGATAGAAAAGTTTGATAAAGGTGTTAAACAGACAGGTGTCATGTCATTCGTACCTAGGTAAAGTATTTTGTTATTATTGTACCAAATATTTTTTTTATACATAATTTGCAATTGGATTGTATTGTTGTTGTGAAGATTTGCGTTGCTTGCCACCCGCATGGAACACTATATCCAGGGACAAAATAGGGATCTGGTTGATCAGGCGTATATTAAAATTGTGAGTTTGATATAATGAAACAAAATAAATTGTATCATATCTTGTGTATATCAAAATTGAACTTCAATTGATGGTGACTATGTTTTGACAGATCGGCGTAATGTTTGTAATTCTGGAGAAGATTTCTCAGGCAGATCCAAAACACTCGGATATTTTTATTTTGGAGAACTATGCTTCATTTCAGAACAGGTATTGACAATTTTCAACATGAAGGATTACAAGTTAATTGCTTTTGTATTACACTAGCCGCTGATCAGAAGCAGTTCTATGCAGTCTATATGAATTGGCTAATTGCGTGCCAACTTTAGCAAAATTTTATCACCAAGCAAGTGAATCATATGAACAATCTTGCACACGTCATATCAGCGTGATCATATACTATGTGAGTAAAACTTCTATGAATCTATAACATATCACGTTTCTTCTTGAGATATCCTAATGATGATGCTGGTTTTGTTAATCTTTTCAGCAATTTGAGCGTCTTTTCCAGTTTGCTAAAAGAATTGAGGATTTGATGCTAACTAATTCACCGGAAGAGGTTAGTGCATAAGAATTTGCTTATTATTCTAAGTAAAGAGTTATGTTCATTTCAGTTATGATGCTCATTAGGACAATATGGTTGGTAATTAGTAATTACCCAATTTTGAACGGATACTAATTTTCTTTGGTAATCACAGATACCCTTCCAAGTTGGGTTGTCAAAATCGGATCTCAGGAAGGTGGTAAAATCGAGTTTATCAGGGGTAAGTTACAGTTATAGATACAAAAGAAACCATTTTCTGTCGGTCTAGGAGATAATGTAATGAGATCATATTTATGTACAGGTCGACAAGCACATTACTGCAATGCATAAGAAACTGATGAAGAACTTGACTTCTGAGGAATTGGTGCCTACACTATGGGATAAATGCAAGGTAGTTTGGCCTATATTTTCAATATTCTGCCGGTTTTTTAATATATATATCATAATAGAATAAGCTTTAGATACTCAAGTACGTGAGTATCAACATATGTTTCAAAATCGTTTTTAATCATAATGGCTCGCTTATTTATCTAAACACACTCATCTACTCGGTTTCTCAAAAGACTAGAATTTGATTAGACATGTTAATAATGAAGCGTGGTGATTCTATATGTCAAAACAGTAATGTCATATTTCTTAATCTTAAGCATGTGAGAAACTCTGTTTTCCTAATGCTTACGGAGTTGCAGTTTTGTAAATGAGTATTTTGTGATACTGATCGATATAGAAACATCATGATTTACAGAAAGAATTCTTGGACAAGTATGATAGCTTTGCTCAACTTGCTACCAAGGTCTATGCAAGTGAAAACATTCCATCAGTAACAGAAATTCGAGACCTCTTAGCAACGATGTAGAGCTCATTTAGCTTGGATTCTATACATAATACATTTTGGAGTTAAAGGTATGTTCACTGGCTTACCTTCACATAGCGTAGTTTATCTGTATGTTAATATAGTCTTACTCTCGTGTTCATAATCAAATACTTGGTATTCGATAACACAAGTGATAGAACGCGCCTCTTATGCACAAACACAAGAGATACGTACGGTTTGTTTTATGTGCATGTGTATGCCCATGAAGATTGATGAACACAAATATGATAGTAGTTTTGCTTAGATTATGTGCCATATAGGTAATGATTATAACTTGAGAGTTCTAATATCTTAATGTTCTAACGGTCTGCAGATCAAAGGAGTTGAAACGGGTGCCATGTGAATTTGAAATTTGGTGACTACTTTGAGATTTCATTGATGATGTATGATATTCCAGCTTGCAATCATTTGATTCTAGAATGATGAGATCCAAAGTTGTATCTTTCACACTTATGTCTGCCTTAGACTTTAGATTTTCGTCATCTTCATACTTTTCCGGCCTTAGTATACTTGTTACTGAAATTTTGATAAAAATGATAGTCTTGCTACCCATTTTTTAGGAAAATGGGTTTAGTAGCATTTAGAATCTCGTTATTTTCTGTATCGACATAATCAGTTTTCTAATCTAGCTCGCTCATCAGTATTAGACTTTTTGTCTCAGCCATTGGACATCAAACATCATATATCAGTATTGCTAATGTAAAAGAAAACCAATAAGATCACGCCACATATATATACTTGTATGTTACTAAGAAGCTTTATTTCTAATAAACAATGTATTGTTAATTTTTGTGATTATATACATATAAAAGAACTATTTAATCGAAGACCAACAGATACAACCTTAATGAAAGAATACTACCTATAAGAGAACAAAAATTTGTTGGATACCTAAATAGTTTAATTAGGTCTTAGAACCAACAGCAATTCTTGAAAGAATGAATATGCCAGCAGAAGAAACAAATACAGATGCAGCAAAGCATGCAAGATCTAGCCCGGTAACCAAAGGAATGCTTTTGAACTTGTCCAGGACACCAACTTGAAGCAGCAACATTAGTGCATGCCCAAACTTTGACTTTGCTTGAGAAATCGAGTCCATGCCAGTCCATGATGGAATCTCCTGTAATGCCAACAATGTTTTCAATCCGTTAGTTATATAGCTTACACAAACTTAGCTTGCAAGATCATAAATATTTTTGATGATGTACCTTGAGATAGAAAAGCCCAAAAAAGTTTGATGGTGGAATTGGTAATCCGTTTCCTTTTGAAGCTCGTGATCCAACGAACATTAGGTGCAAACCCATCCCAAATGTAAGCATTGCCGTTCCTATTAAGAACATATCTATACACACACAAAAACATATATGTTTTTATAAGTTTTACGGTTAATAATGTAATATTGTTACGAATAATGTGAGTTATAGATGTACCTAGAGCTTCAATGAGTAAATGCATGATATGACTATGATCTGAATGTTGGTACATGGCATGAAAGTACTGGAGATATGATTCTGCAACCAGAAAAACCCCCTGAAATTTCATTCAAATTACTCTAAGATGTTAGTATTTGGTCATGAGAAGGTTGTCATGTAAAAAAATGTGTTGATACTATTAATTGAACACAATTCATGATACCTCCATGAAGCATAATACTGAACCAAGCAAGGTTCCTGCTACGCCAAATATTGTAAAAAATCGAGAGTCCATTATAACCTGCAGAAATTACGCAATCAAAACTCTAGGATTTATGTAGTTAAGTTAAAAAGAAAATATGTAAAGATATAATCTAAAACTATGGTTGGTTTACAATTGTGGAGCTTAGCTTGTTGGTAAGCATTTTGGAGACAACCTACAGGTCGAGTTTGAACCCGTTTGTTGCCGTTTTATTTTCAATTCCCCACCCCAAAAAAATAATAATAATAATAAAAAAAAAAAAAAAAAAAAAAAAAAAAAAAAAACTATGTTTGGTTTGTTGTACACTAGTATAGTAGCATTTGACCAATAATCATGAAAGTTTACCTTTTCGACAAACGATTGAATGATTAGACTCCACGGTCTAGGTTTCATAACGATCTTTGACCTACGTTCAACTGCAGTTCTCACTAAGACGACAAGAGTAGCCAAATCTACTTTTTCGCTTGTTTGTGTAGGCGCAGTCACTGGACAATCTAAAGCCGCCACCTTACAAGTGGCGGCCTTAGTAGGCATCACTGGTTTTCTCTCCATGTCTCCATCTAATCGACCATTTTCCAAACCAAAACCAGCCGCCATGCACGTAAACCTTAACTTCACCCTCACCATAGTTGATACACTTTGCAAGGTAGGTCCACCGAGAGCGGTTCTTGGCTTCGACATGCGTGCTAATCTAACGGCTGCCATTGGTTAGAATAGTAAAAGATACGTTTATACAAGAATCAACTTATGTCAAGCCTTGAAGGTGTATATATACAAGAAAAAATCATAAGAATCTAAGCATAAGGTGGGAATATGTCATGTACTAGTACTACTTGCATGGTGTGTTGGTGGGGTCATTTTAGACATTTCACCTACCTTTTGGGGCATGATTGGGGGAGGTTCTTCACTTTTTCATGTTAAACTTTGGTTGCAAGGGTTCAGAAAAGTCAAAGTGCTGTTTGAACATAGGTTTGGTCAAGCGCGTGGTGAACACGGGTAGCTGATAGCCACACACGTGGCAATGTGGAATGTTATAAACTTCTATAATAATGGTCAGCAATCATGAACTGTGTGCGTGTTGGAATAATAAAAAAGTCTAGAAAACGTGACAATATTGGACGGGAGCTCAGTGCCCGCGTAGTAGTTTCATAGTTTAATGTCTACCGTCAAAAATAATGAAAACTTTTTATTTAACAAAAAAGAAAAAATCTAGTGTTTGAGTTACTAGCAAGATTAGTTCATTACGTGTCTAGTTCAATTATCTGGTGTAGTGCAATTCCATTTAAGAATGATGTTGTAAATGTGTTGGCCGGCTACTTCTTCGACAAATTTTTGTACTCGTTTGTTTTACTTGGAAAGTAAAGTAAAGTTAGTACAAGGGTGGAGCCAGACTTTTTGTCGAGTTAAACATATAAATTACCAAAATTACACTAGAAACATTTTTATAAAAAATCTTACCTTAGTAGGGGCGTCTCAAGGCGGTTTACGTGTTTGATTTTTTTATTATTATTTTTTTTTAACATAAATTTAGGCCTTCAGTTTTAAAAGCTCCATTGGAAACAGTCTCTTTATGTTCGGGTTTATCTTGTGTAAGAGTAGGATCTATGTACATTCTACCTCCCCTTACCTTGCTTTAACAGGATTGAGTTTGTTGTTGTAGTTTTAAAAACTCAAGAATTTTAGAACTCATACATGTGACTATTAAGTTTTGTGTCTCTATAAGCCCCTATAGCCATGTATATGCTATATTGCTATGAGATAAAATTTCAATGTCTGTTTGAAACCGAAAGCATTTTTTTTGGGTAATTATGGTTTATGATATTTTGACCAACTAATTCAAAAAAAATGTTTGTTTGAAAGTAGATTTAACCAATTGAACGTTTATGAGAGTGTTTTTAGTTTCTACTTAATATCAATAAGTTAGAAACACTAGAACATTAAGAAATATTTGTTTAAAATTTGTCGATGCACAAAAATTGTTCAAATATTAATGATATTGATATTTTTATATCAATGATACATGTACATTTACAAAATAATAGAGTTTAAGTGAAGTTATACATGCTGGAAATGACATACCAATTAATATATGAGTTTGTCTAACTAGTGACTTAAAGGTATTGGTTATTATTATTATTATTATTATTATTATTATTATTATTATTTTTAACGGCGGGTTAGATGTTAGTTGTTAGTTGTTGGCTCGAGTTAGTGTCGCATCCTCGGGCAGAGATACCAGCCGTGAGCCTCTCTTTAGGGGATAACCCCACTCCTATTCTCGATTCGCCTGATATCATCAGAGCTTGTGGTTCCCAAGTGAAGACTTCCCGGTCGGTCACCCAAACCGGTACTACTCTCACTTGGGCTCGCTTAACTACTTAAAGGTATTGGTTAAGATGAAATTTTAAAGTACTTATTAAATTAAAAATCACAATTAATAAATGCGTATTAAATGTGATTTTTAATTTAAAAGGAAATTTCGAGATTAATTAAGACACTCTAACCAATGCCCTGGGGCACTTGCTAGACAATCTCTTAATATATTTACTTATACTAGCTTGGTACCCGCGCGTTGCGACGGCGAGTACCCATGTGATTATATTTTTCGGTGATAGCAAGTGTTTTTTGATACGTTATTATTTTGTACCAAGTGCTATATTAATTACTTTTTAGTGAGAGTATTTTAATTATATCATTAATTTTAGCATTAATATACACGAATATTACAAGTTATAAGTGTTCAACTTTCAATTTTTCATTAAACTATTAAAAAGGTGGTTACAATTTTAGCGGGTTACTTTTATTAGAAATATTTTTTGTCTTAAAATTTTTAAAACTTCTTTATTTAGAATGTCCTAAATGTTAAATATACGTATATATATTAATGTGTAAATGTCTAGTATCGAACTCGAGACCTCGGGATTGCACACATTACAAATGAGTATTAAGGAAAAATAATAAATGTTTTATTATATTTATTATTAGACACGAGGATATAACGACCGTTAGTACTTAACGGTAAAAGGACTAACGACCGTTAGACGAAAGAAGGAAAAAAACGGTGTTTATGTAATTTGGCAACCAAGGAAGGGTCTAGACCCCCCCCCCCCCCCCCCTCCTTGGGTTGGGTCGGCCGAACACACCAAAAGGGGGCACCCATGCCCTAGCTTGTTCCCAAAGCTACCTAAACACTATAAATACAAATCTTAGGGTCATTGTTTTCTCACCTTTTGTGCACACAATTATCCCTAAGATTTTCTCTCTTCCTCCTTGCTTTGAAAACCGGTCGGACACCCCTAAACACTTAGGGTTTCGATTTTTGTTTTGTCAAAAACTAATTCTTGTGTAGTTACTTGCATAACCTTGATACGGTTTAATTTGTGTATACAAGAACGAGGTAATAACTCACTATAGTTATTATCAAGAGATCGATAAACAAAACGGTATGGGGTTTATCATAGATCTATTATTACACAAGATCAAGATTTATTGAAGTGCATCGGGTACGTTCCTATTTATGTTTTAGTTAATATTATATGTTATATTTGATCCTAGCTTCCGCAATACGTGTACTTTGATTGTCAAATTCTAACAGTGGCATCACGAGCCATGTATAAGATGTAATTGATTACTAAAACATAATAAAAATAGAATCTTTAATTGTTTTAGATACATGTTTGATCTAGGGTTTTTTCTTTTAATTTTTTTTTTTAAATTTTGAATCCCTAACCCTAATTTATGGGGGGGGGGGTCGATTTCCATACAAACCTAATTAGGGTTTATGGTTTTTTGATTAATATGTAATCACTAGAAACCCTAGGTCATTAACCGGTTATGTGAATGTATCTTGTGACCTATGTGCTAATTGTTATGCTTTAATCCGTGACGAATCATGCATGATAGTCATGGATCTATTATTGTTATTGTCACATGTTTTAGATAGATCTAAAATTGGGGAAGACTCCAATATATATATATATATATATATATATATATATATATATATATATATATATATATATATATATATATATATATATATATATATATATATATATATATATATATATATATATATATATATATATATATATCTACATTATATATAACAGGAGGCGTATGACGTCATTAATGCCACCTCAATGCCATGTAATTGTAATATGTCCATGTCATCGCATTAATGTCCACATCATCACACTAATGTCCACATAAGCACTACTTTGGCTGTGAAATTCGGTAGACATTAAAACATGTTAAAATTCGGATCATTAAAAAATTAGATACTTGCAAGATTGGAACCTTGGTCTTGACATCCAAACACAAGCACTTCTACCATTGGACCAGGCAAGATTTTGTGATAGACATTTGAAAACAATAATGACATACTAAAATTGATGTCTTATAATAACATCTCAAATACAAAACATATTATCCATTATTAAAAAAACAGACGTATATATTTTTTTTTACAAAATAAAAACCCTAATCATCATAACTCTCCCAAGAAGAAAACTCAATCATGATTTTAGGGTTCTCTCCCAAGAAGAAAACTCAATCATGATTTTAGGGTTTTTAATGTGTTTTTGTGGAGGTTTTGCAATTCTTGAAGCTTTGATAACGTATCAAAAAAAGGGTTTTTGTTTTTTTCCTGAAGCTTTGTTATTGTCACTGACAATGTATGCGTTTTAACTGCAGGTTCAACAAAGGAAGCAAGATGAAAATCTCAGTAAGCCAAGCAAATCCAATCATCATCATCATCTATTTTGCAACCAACTTCTTTGTTCTTATAATGTTTCTTCAACAGACATCATGCCTCATACGTCAATGCTAAGGTAAGGTTATCAAAACCTTAATTTTTTTTGTAGTTTGTAGTTAACTTATCACAACGTTATGTATGTTGTTTCGGCTAATAATCTCTAATATTCTTTTGAGACAAATTACTTCCATTGTACAGTTGAGTAATGCAAACAATAATACCACAATTTAAAATGGAACCTGATCGAACGCACGGTAAGTGTCTCAGTAACTTTGCACACTTAGTTAACTGATATTATGTTTCGGTTATGGTGTTTGTTAATTCAATTTCATGTTAACATGAAACGCTTTTCAAACACCATAACCAAAATGTAATATCAAATAACTAAGTGTGCAAAGTTACTGAGTTTTTTCAGTTATTCTATTTGTTAATATTCTTATGACAGATGGTCTTTCTGGGTGCAAAAATCTATTAATAATACATTATAGCATTTATGTCGTCACATAATTATGTACAACGAAAGTTAGGATCAACCTTTGAGCTTTTTGTTTTTTTCCTGTACCGGGTACGAATGTACCAAATGAAGCATGCCCTGAACTAGGAGATGAGAATCTAGGTAATCAAGCATCTTTATTGGCTTATATGCCTCGGGTTTAATGAACCAGCTCCACGCGACCGAGGTCGGTGTATCTGTTTCACATGAACAAAGTGTCGTGGAAAAGTTGAAGGTCGTATTCACCTTTCACCTTCTTTTTTGTTCTTCTGATTTGGCTATGCAATTAACCACTATATTATCTCAAACCCTGATGCAGGTGCAACAAGTGAGGCCGCATCAGATGCCACATGTTTGTTTACTAAACCCTTATGTCAGTTATCTTCTCTACTTTGTCATTCAGTATCCTCTCTATGCTTTCTTAATGAATAACTTTACTGATATCATTATTTTTTTTTTATAGAAATTTGATTTATTGCTACATGGTTTTATAGGACATCTGAACTTTCTTTATGATTGTGTAGTTATATTCAGTGTACTTAGCAAAGAAAGTTGAGTAAAAAATAAGTTAATCAGATAAATCATGTGAATGTAATCTTGATCTATTAGCTGCAGTGCATTATCAGATAAATCCTTAAAAAGTTCCATTACCATTTACGAGCAAGTCATTACATAAATTGTTGTTGCCTTCACTTATGGGTACCAACGTGTAGGTCCATGGTTAGGGACCGGAGTTTCGTAAGATGTTGCTGAAGCATACCTGGATTTTTTCAAAAAGCATCCAGAAAAACTACCAGGAAGTCATTACTTTATTATGTGCCGAGAAGGTATAAAATCTTCATATTAGAACCGTTCAGCACAATTATTTCCTATTTATTCTATGTGATTTAATAGCATTGGTATTGAAAAATTGACTAATCCCGCCATCTTCCCTTATACACACTGTTATGTGTTATGGAGTTGTGATGGGCTCATTTAACTTAGGTAAACCCGTATAATCCCAGCTAAATTGTCAATATCTAAGGAGGCCGTATTTTCTGGCATAAGTTATGCTCTTAGAGATGTTGTAATAATAAATTGTAAAGAAGAGTAGTAATGGGTACATGTTTTGATAGTGTGCTTGAAGCATAGAAGAGTAGTATTGCAGACTTTTCTTTTAGAAAGGCCGAAGGCGTATTGCAGACTTTATTATTCAATGATGTTTCCTGCTCCCAAGTTTTCTAATCATGTTATTTAGTTAATTGTTATAACATTTGGCAAGCAGTAGATGCTAGCATTCATCAAGCGACCAAGAGCTGGCCACTTCTTTTAGGTTGTTCAGTTGGAAATTGAAGTTGATGATTGACCAATTTCATGAATTAGGTGTAACAGAAAAGATGCTTCACAAAGTTATCGCTACTAGATGAGATTATTAAGAGGCTTCGTGGATTCATTTATTTTTATCAAATTTGATAGCAATTACTATAGATGAGGTCAAAAACGAGCTTATCAAACTCTACATATACGTACAAATGAGAAAACCTGGGAGATTTGTAGACCATCTCTACAATGCAAATCCCATACTGATTCTTAATAACGAAACCATCTACAGATTCAGTCATGTGAGTAGCATTATGTGCTTACTGTTCTTTTATTTACATTACATTTAACAAAATTATTATTAATGGTTAGTGAGTTTTGTATCAATACAGTCACTAATACCAGAAACAAATAGACAAACTTGGTTGACAGTTACTCAACCTTTCCAATCCTTCAATGATACCAATGCTATGTTTTACTTAACTCAGTTGCTATCTACCCTGTACTGATGTCATAATCCTAATATTTCCAGTGTTAATGTGAACATCGGAGAGAAGGAACATGACTCAACATTTTTGTGTAGTGGTCGAGTTTTGTAGAAATGTAGAGTTATCTAGATTGGCTGAGCAAGTAGAGTTTACAAACCATTACAAAATTTCTGAATTCAATTTTTACATGCTTTTATAAGCAGGACACATTATGGTGGGATCTTGAAATGAACAAGATAGTCGTTCCATTGCGTTAGGCTGACTGGGCAGTTGGTGAAGCAATTGCTTTTGCAACATTGCTGTTGGAAGGAAATCACATAAGGTTGAGTGGTCAATATGTCGAAAGAGGACTTTCTGTCATATGTATTCTGTACTTCATGACCAAGAAACGGGTGAGCGTTATTGCCCTTTGGACCACGTTGTTATGAATCAACATGAAGAAATATTTACAGTGAGCAACAGGTTAGTTATTATGAATTATAGTCTTGATAATTCCACCGTAGATACCCAGATGTTCATATGTGTTGTTAATGCAAGTATCCGGATAACAATTAGTTTGTGGTCACTATAACTTAAAAGTTGTTGGTTAAATTTACTCTATAGTGGTTACATGACAATAAAATTAGTTTGTTGTTTCATATTCCTGTAAATCATTCGATTATTTTTTTGCAAAATTATGCTTGGTACAAAGATTGATCAACGTAAGTTTCTTTTAGTAATCTTAAGTTTATGTGTTAAAAGTATATAACTCTCATGTGCTTATGTTTAAATCTATTTATATGTATGTTTGTAGGTACTGTGATTAGGGTTTTTGTAATAACAATTCTACAACCAAAGTACCAAGAAGGTTGGCTATTTAAGTCTGTTTATTAGAATTTTTTTTGTCGAATATTTTTTTTTTGATGTTTTTTAATGAAGCTTTTAGAATTATCTTTCGTATGCCTATTAACGTGATGTTTTTATACTGTAATAAAGATGTTCAGAGAGCTCTTCATGTTCTTGAGGTATGATATTCACAAATAATATTATGATATAACCTATGACCCTATATTTAAGTGATATTCCATGTTGATCCAATGATACCAGATCACTTCACAATATAAGAGGTTGTTGTTTAGTCGTTGTGCATGGAGCTTATGTTGTTTATCAAATCAAATATTCAAGTGAGTAAATCTAAGCACAAGTTTGTTTGTTTTTTTTTTTGATTCTTAGAAAAATATGTTGGGTTTTATACAATTTGTTTATGATTGTGATGTTGTCAATGATTTTGATAAGCTTATTGAGATGGGATTTCGTGAAACGAGTATAATGTTTGATGACTTTTTGTTTCTGGTGCCATTAGTATCAGTGGTCACAAAGTACCTGAGATGCCAGGAGCACAAGGAAATATGAGAGCTGAGGCGTCATGAGAAGGTATTTGATTGTTTGAACATTGAGCGTATGTTATGAGGGTTGATTATGTTTCTGTGATTTTTAAGATCTGGTATTAAACATACAAGTTTTTTTAGGTTCATCCTCCACTCTAGAATATGACCTCTTTGAACAACCAATAGAGGTAGATGTACATCTACATTTTGCATATTTTGAACAATGTGTATAATGTCTTTACGGTTTGTTTGCAGATAAACACAGAAATTATCAGCAATGAGGCTCAAACAATCATGTACATTTGAGAATACTTCTTATAATTAAAAAAACATTCATTCATTTTCTTGCAACAAAAATCACGGTATGACCCGTTACCTTCTAATTTTAAATATGAGGTCTTTGTTTGGTCGTTTCAAAACAAAGACAACTTTGTTTTTGAATTTCCAAAGAACCCAAACAGCGGCTTGGACCATGACATCGAATAACTTAGAGACTTGCAGGTAAGCTGGGGTGATCACCATGGCTGATTGCTTGAGGAAGGGTGGAGATGTTTGAATTCCGTGTGTTCGAACAACCAAGAACCTTGGACCAAGAATCTCTTGCTATGCAATATTCCACAAAGAGGTGAGAATCGGTCTCAAGTAAACACTATTTTCCCTTCGAGTTTTTTTCTCTTTTTTTTTCTACTTTTGGTGAACTTGACAACCATTTTATGATGAGCACAATTTAATGTAAAGAAGCAAATATGTCTTTGAGGTGGAAAACTTCTGTTAGAGCTCAACCGTCTTTTACGACCCAGTGGCTATTTTGTCTGTTCTGCTACTCCTGTTTACCAAAAAGAGAAGGAAGATTTGCAAATATGGTAAGGTATACTTCCCATAGTTAAATCCCAATTTATTTCATGTTAGAGTCTATTATTGTGTCATTATAATTAGTATGTGTGTCATGGAAACTTTGGTATTAGATGGTCCCACTTGCGCACCCGTTCTAGGAAAAAAAAATAAAGAAATGAGTACAAGAACTATACCCTTCTACACTAATCCATTTCGAAGGTGACAATCTGAACTTATCTGTAGGGAAACAAGGGTGAAGTTGGTCTAACGTATAATATTAGCTAGAAAAGGAAATGGCTCAAATTAATTGAAACAGTCAAACATCGCCTAACGTCTTTGTAACTCCTGCAATGTTCTAAAATGTTTTCATATACTAAAGATTATCTGATACTTAAATAATGAATGGATTATAAAAGATGTACCACAAATTTGGCGGGTTGCTCAACTCATCCCCTTTCGACCTGCTATAACCCATTCCCCTACGTGCCCGACCAGTCAATTTTTCCTCCTCTATTAAGTTATATGTCATATATCCTCCCTGTCATTCAAAAAAATCCAGGACTAGAATGAAATTTTTAAATCATGCAAACAATTGTTTACAAATTTAATGTTGGCCTCTAATTTAATGTAAAGTAAACATAACACAAATCTGTAATACTTTAGTTTACAAAATAAAGCCGTATGCTCTTTCTAGATTCACATGTGTTTATTCAATTGCTTTATGATGATCGCTTATTGTTTTGTTGTTGTTTGCAGAATTGCCGAATGTGGCGGTTGTTATGGACTTTAAATCAAGAGATACACGCGCCGCATCAGGATCTTCTATGCCTGTCAATACCAATATGTCATCTGCAACTTCCGCATCTCGCACACTTGGTCAGCATTTTGTTATTCGTGCTTCTGACATTCGCTCACACATTGATTCTTCTGGTATTTTTTTTCTTTAAGTTTGCTTTCTCAAAATTTGATCAAGGGGGTTTTAGGTATTGTCGTTTTTTATTAGTGATTGTGTCTTTTGCAGTTCCAGTATATTCTTCGGATTTACAGAATGTCTTGAGCTTCTCTCTGTTGGGCGATAGTTCAACAGACATTTGCCAGTATCCAGGCCAGATTAGCGAGGGTGCTCCGTTTGCTGATACCAATGTGCAAGGTAGCGAGAATTGTTAGTTTCTTACTAACTTTTGCCCACGTTGTTTGTTTGCTTTTAGGCTTATTTAATTGTGATTGCTGCTTAGCAAGGGTTGATACACACACACCAAACACGTGCGCGTGGACGCCTACAGGTGTTAGTCAGCCGTCCGTGCCGGCGGCCGGTATGTATGTGGTTGCAATGGTTTATTGCATACATATTGTTTTCATGTTTCTGTGGCATCATTCCTTTGTTTCTGTATCTGTTGTGGTGCTCTTTAAGTTCATTCCATGTTGGTGTTGTTTATGGTTCTGCAGACGAAAATGTGCAGACCACAAGTGCCTTACTGCGTGCGATACACAACACAAATCATGTAACCGGATCTGCTACAGGTGAGTTATTTTACCTCTTTGTTGAAATAGCCACCCTGGTCTTGGAGGAGACTTTTGTTTTCCGTCTAGCTGTTGTCGTGCGACCCAGTTGTTCATCTTTAACTGTTGTTGCTATTCCAGGGTCTGCTGCGCATAACCAAAGGGCTCAAACGGTCGACCAGCTATTTCTCGGCAAGGTTGGTTTTGGGACATACTTTAGTTGTTGGATTTGAGGTTTCTCGATAGTACTTTTTGTTCTTACTGTGGTACTATCACTTCTAATCATTAGTTCAGTTCGGATTTACTTCATGCCCTCCAGATACGTACGTTTCATTGGGTAGCTGTGACTACGTGTGCTACCATTGCGTGGCCCTCTTCTGGTATGATGAAAGGATCAAATCAGGCAGCCGTAGATATCCTGAATATCATAGGTTTGAGCTCTGGTATGATGAATTTGAGCTAAAGTCATCTCAGGTTTGAGCTCTTCTTCTTACGCATCATAGTTTTCATCTTGGCAAAATACGATTACCAAATATTTAAAACTCTTAAAAGCCTCTAATGAATCGCTGTCATAAACTTTTAAATGATGTTGCTTCCAGCTACATTGATTCTGTTAGTGGCGTTTGGATTAAGCTTATTTTATGTGCTGATCATCTTATTCAGATTCGAGAATACCAATAAGCCTATTTTATGTCTTACCCATTTGATCTTATGGCTTAAATAAGCCATAAGATTAAGTGGATAAGCTAATAAGTCCAAAAACAGTTAATTAATTGACTGACCATAGTGATAAACCCATGTGTTTGGTAAGTTCATAAGCCCATAAACTCATGTGTTGGCGCTACATTGATCCTGTACGATCCTAGCTACTTCACTAAATCGCTACTTTATATTAATAGTATATACTACATAATAATACTTTGGTACATGTAGTCATCTAATTTGAAACAGATGAATACGGAACAAAAATAGAATAAGATGACAAAAAGTTCTTATCGTGTTTGTTAAATGTAAATAAGAGAGTATTGGTTACATTTCAATACTATTTAAAAAATATGGGCTTGAGTAATATTTGATGATGTTATTTGTAATTTTTACTACCATAGATACTGACATGATTATCCTATGCTATGATAAAGCTTTGTTTTTAAGCCCTTCTGACATAAATCTTATTTTGTGGTGAAATGTGGTTTCTTAATATGTTTGTAGATATTCAGATTAAAGGCATGTCGAATTTCAGTCCCCTTTATTTATTAAATTAATCATCTTTGTGATCTATTTTTTGGTTCTAATTATGGCTAAACCAAATGTCTGAGTAAATTTTGACCCTTTACCTAATATCTCCATGTTACAACTATTAAGAACTGATTATAAAGGGGGTCGGGTGTGCTATGCAAGTTCCTAATGGTGTGACTTTGACGTCACAGGTCAAGTGTGGTAACGAGTGAGCTTATGTTCAGTTCCATGAGCCATTGTTATCAGCATAGGTGGTCTTTTTGAGGTTTATATTCATTAACATAATACACTTGAAGATATTCAATAGGGATTAAATTACATAAGCAGAGTATTGCAACATTGGTGGTGAGTGCATTCGTCATTGTTGCTGGAGTTTTTGGAATGGTTATTGGTATTGACGCGGTTGACGGTGACATCGAAGAACAAAAGGAATGACTGCCCCTAGAGACATGTTCAAAACGACTTAAAGTAAAAGGTCCGTCAGTTACAAGTTTAGAGCATAGGTTCGTATGATTACAATGATTTCAAAATCTAAAGTTATCACATTTAATACTCTAGGCTTTCAAATAAACCAGTTTAGGTGGTTATCTATGTCCGAATTTTATCCTATTCGACACATTTGTCCTACTCTCCTTTTGATCCATTTGTGATAAATGGGTTGCAATTGTATCATATCAAATAGTTTGGATATGAACTTTATAGAAAAATTACTCGATAATATAAGTGAGCAATCACTTATTTTATGGAGTAATTATTTAAAGCTAATTTATATATTGATCATCCTCATGGAGCTGTATGCACTCACCAAAAGGTTGGTGAAATTACTAGGCCATTTGACGATTAAGATTCTCAAAGTATTATTATATAGAATTTTTTGTACATGCTATGGGCAATATACTGTTTATATAATGTATCCATGAATATAATGTTGGTTGAGCACTATTAGTTGTAACTTTTAAGAGTTTTTGCATAATTTATACATGAATGTCCAAAATTTATAGCAGTTAGAGCTAAATGTGCTTAATCTTTAAAAAGACAAAAACTATTTGCTCCATTTATGTTGTAGTGAACTTTAGAGTAAAGGTGTAACTCACACAAGTTCAACGGCTTGGGGTGACACCTTAGGAGAGGGCCCGATCCTTGAGTGCTTTGGTATCTTTTCGTGAATGGGTAACTAATGTATTTACAAGTTAGGAGGGAAAAAAAAAAAAAAAAAAAAAAAAAAAAAAAAAAAAAAAAAAACTGCAGAGGTCGGACAACTTGCAGCTTGGGGTATTTTTTTTACCATCTTTTTTTTACACTTGAGTATTACGTTTCTGATATGGGTCATAATTTGGTAACTTTACATTTAAGAAGTCCGTAAATACACTTTCAATGATTTTGTACCGCTTTTCTTTGGTCGATGACTTTGTGAGATATTAGATGTGTTTGAGTGGATTCCAATGTGGTAATGGCATACCGTCATGGGAAGTAAGATATGTAGGGTCCTATTCATTTTATAACGTTACATAAGCACTAAAATCTTCAATTTGTTCTAACTCAAAATTTCTTTGATTGGTTGATTCCTTAACTAGAGGCTTTCAATGCTCCAAATGTGAGAAACATACATTCCTGTTGTGTTGCAATTTATTCTTTAAACCAAAATATGCATTTTATGCATTTTAATCATTTTAATTACAGAGGAATGGCAGTACCCAATGACACACAGCCACATCGACTAAGACTACTTATTCAAGACTACCCATACGCCAATGATGGCCTGCTCATTTGGTCGACAATACAGGAAGTGGTCCAAGCATATGTGTCTCATTTCTACCCTAACGAATATGGTGTTATTTCAGACACGGAACTTCAATCGTGGTAAAGTGAATCCATTAATGTAGGGCACACTGATGTTCATGAAGCTAATTGGTGGGCTAAACTATGCACTCCTAGCAAACTTACCGAGATACTTACTATCCTAATATGGACTTCATCAGCACAGCATGCTGCACTTAATTTTGGGCAGTACCACTTTGGTGCATATGTCCCAAATCGACCACCTCTTATGCGAAAGCTTATACCCCAACAATATAACCTCGAGTATGAAAGTTTCATCGCTGATCCAGAAAGATATTTCCTTGCATCTTTAAGAAAGTTAAGTTTGATAAATTAGCAGAAATTGGATCAATAAGTTTGTTAAATAGCCAATTTTTCCACACCTATAAGCAATACCAAACACCCCCTTATCATCAATTTTACTTTTTTCATCACTTACTTTTAGAGGCATTTGGATAAAGTTGATAATAACCTTTTATCAACTATCAACATTTAATAATAATTTTTTTTGTAATTGTTGATCCTCAAAAATTCCCTAACATATTATTTTCCGATAACTAATACCTTCAAACAATAATTATGATTTATCTCCGCCTTCCTTATATATTATTTAGCGTTAACTAATACCTTCCAACGATAATTATAAGTCATGCCCGCCCATCGGGCGGGCTTTGAAATCTAGTATATATATATATATATATATATATATATATATATATATATATATATATATATATATATATATATATATATATATATATATATTAAAATCAATTTATGTGCTATGTGGTATATGATTAGCTTTGGCCTACGCAATTGACTTGTCAATGTATGTGGCTCATCTCCATCAAGAGGTGAAGGCCCTAGTTGATTATATGCATATAAAACCTAGAATTAATTTTGTTAGGATCTTTTCTAATAAAGATTGCATGTGGCTAATTGTTTCACATTTTATTATTATTAGTTGTTTTGATTTGTCTTTGATTACTTGTTTTATTGTTTTAATTGTTTGACATGATTATAAGCAATAAAAGGGTGATTTTTTATAAAGAAAATAATGTGGACTAATAATGGTGAAACTTTAAGTGATAAAGATTGAATCTTGCGGTGTCTTATGTGCCAACAACGGTTCGCTTCGCACGGTAATTCGCTCCAAGGCGAGACTAGAAAGATTCATACTTTATTACATGTTTTGTGATTGAATCCATAAACTTTTGCTTGATTGATGTTTTGTACAACATGCTTTTAAAAGTAACTCCTTTAAGACAAAATTCATAGTCGTGGTAAGAAGGCTTGGAAAGAGCCTTAGAGTCTGCCTTGGTTATCACACTTACGAATACGTCTTAAACGAATTTCTTTTAAAATCATTCTTGTAGAAAGTCATCTTAGGGTTTTTTAAACCTCAAGTAAAACTTTGTGTATTAATTTCAAGAATTGGTAATAAAAAGTTTTTTTAAACTTATGCTATAAAGATGAGTGCATGCATCTTTATACATATTTTGATTAACACATCAAAATTGAATACCCTAAAATTTAAGTTACATGCTATCTATCTATAAGGAACACTTGGAATTTTAATTTAGTAAACGTGAGACCTAGGCTAAATTTTTATAACAAGGTAAAATTCTGTTAATGCGTGAGACCATAGATAGTAATTTTACAGTTTCTAAGGTAGACGACTTAATTAAGTTGTGCGTGAGACCTAGAACTTAAGGCATGAGATGGGATGAAACATGCTTACAAGGCAAATTGATGAATCAATTTGATGTAAATCCCATAATGATCTAGGAATTGAAAATTTTGTTTGCCAATTATTGTTCGACAGATTACCATCTTTTATACTTTCACCACTAGCAGATCAATTAATGTGGTGGAATCTATGTAAAGTTGGATCCTAGATTTTCAAGAAAATTAGTTGGTTATATGAATATAGCCTTTGGGTATTTTATTTTCTTGAAGATATTAATTATCGAAAATACTAATGTTTGAACTTTTATCTGTAGATATGGCTCAACCCGATAACCCAACTGTGATTTTTGCTTTCAAGAGTCATCTTGAAAGAGAAAAATTGACTGAAAAGAATTTCAATGATTGGCACCGTTCGCTCAGAATTGTCTTGAGGGCGGCCGGTAAGCTCAATTACTTGACCGATGAATGTCTAGCTGAGCCTGCTGCTACTGAATCAGAAGCAGTTAAGGCAGAGTGGAGGGAGAAACATGCTAAGTTTAATGAGGTTGCTTTTTTAATGCTCACTAGCATGAGTACTCATTTACAAAAGAAGTTTGAGTACTACTTTCCTAAAGACATGCTTGAAGTGCTTAAGCAGTCTTATGAAAAGTCTCCTGCAGTTGAATTGTATGATGAACTTGACAAGCTACACAACTGCAAGCATGGTGATGGTAAACCAGTTAAAGATTATGTGACAGAGATGAAAGAATCATTTGATCAGCTTCACAGAATTGGATTTGGTTACCCCGACAATGTGCAAGTGCACTCAATCAACAGGTCCCTTAACAAGGACTTTGCTGGTTTTGTGGAGAATTTCAACATGCACTGCTCGGGGAAGACAGTCTCAGAATTACTCGCATTGCTTGTTGATTATGAGAAAAGTCTACCAGCCAAGGTCAAGGCTCCTACCCCGCAAGTGTTGGAAATTCATGGGGGGAGAATCCAGAAGAAATCGCATTTGAACAAAGGCAAAGGGAAAGGTGATAAAGGCAAGCAGGTCATGGCCTATCAACCTCAACCCAAGATGAAGCAGCATCAGCCTAAGGAGAACAAGGTGAATCCTCCAAACAAGAAGGATCAGGCTTGTCAGTACTGTCATGAAAAGGGCCATTGGAAGCGCAATTGTCCTCTCTACATTCATGACTTGCGACAGAAGAAGCAGGGTAATGAAGCTGGTAACCCCAGTTCATCAGGTGCGTTATTTATGATTGAATTATTCACTCTTACTCCTAAATTGAATTCATGGGTATATGATACGGGATGTGGCATTCATATTTGCAATACCTTGCAGGGGTTTAGAGTTGAGAGAAAGCTGGCCTATGGACAACAATTCTTGCACGTGGGTAACGGAGCACATGCAGAAGTTGAAGCTATAGGAGTTTTTAATTTAATGTTGCCTTCGGGCTTAGTACTATCTTTAAATAATTGTTATTATGCACCGTCAATTGTTAGAGGTGTAATTTCATTTTCATGTTTGTTGAACCTTGGTTTTGATCATACTATTTCTAGCAATGTAATTTCAGTTTCTTTAAATGGTGTTTTTTATTTTAATGCTATTGCTTTGAATGGTGTCTTTGAAATTGATATGAATGATAATGATAATGCTTTTGTTAAAAATAATTCAATGTATAGCATCAATAATAAGAGAATCAAGAAAGGTCTGGATTCGTCTTATCTTTGGCATTGTCGACTTGCTCACATTGGCAAGGCTCGCATGGAAAAGCTGCAACATGATGGGCTTTTAGAAAAGATCAATGATGAATCATTTGATAAGTGCGAATCTTGCATTGCTGGGAAGATGAAAAAGAAACCCTTTAAAAATAGGATTGAAAGGGCTAATGATCTACTTGGTCTTATTCACACAGATGTGTGTGGACCACTTAGACATGTGTCAAGGAGATGTGCTAGCTACTTCTTAAAATTTATGGATGATTACAGCCGTTATTGTTATGTTTATTTACTTAAACATAAACATGAGGTGTTTGAAACATTCAAAGTGTTTAAAGCAGAAGTAGAGTTGCAACTTGGAAAGAAGATTAAAGCTCTTCGATCCGATAGAGGTGGTGAATACTTGAGTCAGGAATTCATAGATTACTTAGCTAAGGAGGGAATTGTCAAGCACCTTACTTCTCCATATACTCCACAACAAAATGGTGTATCTGAGAGAAGGAATCGTACATTGCAAGACATGATACGATCTATGTTTAATCTAACAACTCTTCCTTTTTCGTTTTGGGATTATGCCTTAGAATTTGCGGTTCGCATTCTTAATATGGTTCCAACAAAGAAGGTTGATAAGACACCATATGAGTTATGGACTGGAAAAGCTCCTAACTTGTCTTATCTTAAGGTCTGGGGTTGTGAGACGTATGTTAAACGTGACTCAGCAGACAAACTCCAACAAAGATCTGTGAAGTCCATCTTCGTAGGATACCCTAAGGAAACTATGGGTTACTACTTTTATTACCCACCTGAAAACAAAGTTTTGTTGCAAGGTATGGAGACTTATTGGAAAAGGAGCTCATATCTCAAGAATTCAGTGGGAGAGTATATGATCTGGAAGACGATCATGAAGATGTAGCACCTTCTGAAAACACTAGCCAACTTCTCGTGGAACCTGAAAGTTTAGGTCCTCCACCTGAAGTTGAAGTGGTTCTCATTCATAGGTTAACTAGACCTGTGAAAGATCCTACACATCTATGTCTTAATGTAGAGTGTGATGATAACTTACTAGGGGATCTTGATGAACCTACAAGTTACAAGGCTGCCATAAACGGTCCTGAAAATGAAAAATGGCAGGTTGCTACGAATGGGGAAATGCAATCCATGAAAGACAATGAAGTCTGGGAAGAAGTAGACCTACTTCCGGGTGCCAAGTTAGTTGGGAGTAAATGGCTCTACAAGAAAAAGACTGATATGGATGGCATTGTACACACCTATAAGGCCCGTTTGGTAGCTAAAGGCTATACTCAAACTTTTGGTGTTGACTATGAGGAGACCTTTTCTCCTGTAGCTGACATTAGGGCTATTAGGATTCTTATAGCTATAGCCGCTTACTATGACTATGAGATTTGGCTAATGGATGTCAAAACCGCCTTCTTGAATGGTCGACTAGATGAAGACATCTATATGGCGCAGCCTGAGGGGTTTGTGAATCCAGAATTTCCAAATCGTGTATGCAAACTTCAAAGATCCATTTATGGATTGAAGCAAGCATCACGACAATGGAATAAGAGATTTGACAGTGAGATTAAAAAGTATGGATTCACTCAAAATCTTGATGAGCCATGTGTATATCACAAAGCTAGTGGGAGTAATGTAATTTTCCTTATTTTATATGTTGATGACATATTGATCATGGGAAACGACATTCCAAGTTTGCAAAAAGTTAAGGCATATCTTGGAAAGTGTTTTTCTATGAAAGATTTAGGAGAAGCTGCATTTATTCTGGGAATCAAGATATATAGAGATAGATCTCAGCGATTAATTGGATTAAGCCAAAGTGCTTACATTGATAAAATATTGAAGAGATTCAATATGTAAAATTCCAAGAATTTTGCCAATGCAAGAACAACATGGCTTGAGCAACAAAGTTTGTGCTTCAACACCTGCAGAGGTGCAACGCATGAAGAGAGTCCCTTATGCTTCAGCTGTGGGATCTATTATGTATGCGGTGAAAAGTACAAGGCCTGATGTGGCATTTGCTCAGAATTTAACCAGTCGATATCAGCAGAATCTAAGTGAAGCTCACTGGACTGCTGTTAAGAATATTCTTAAGTATCTTAGGGATACTAAAGATATGTTCTTAGTTTATGGGGGGGGGGGGGTACTCCATCTACAGAACTTGATGTTACAGGTTACTGCGATTCTTTTTGGAAAGGTGATAAGGAAGATACGAAGTCTCAGACGGGTTATGTCTTTGTCATTAATGGAGGAGCTGTGGATTGGAGGAGCAGAAAGCAGAGTGTACTAGCAATGTCTGCTACAGAAAGTGAGTATATAGCTGCTTCAGAAGCTGCAATGGAAGCTGTTTGAATTAGGAAGTTTGTTTCAGGGCTTGGGGTTATGCCTTCGATTCGACGACCTATAAAAATGTATTGTGACAACTCAGCTGCAATTACATTTGCCAATGAGCCTGGAATCATGAAAGGCACTAGACATTTCCCGATTAAGCATCACTATGTTCAAGAACAAGTCGAAATAGGTGAAATCGAAATGCTCAAAGTTCACACAGTTGAAAACTTAACGGATCAGTTAACAAAGCCTCTACCTGGCACCAAGCTCTACAAGCATGCTGAAGGTGTAGGACTTAGATTAGTTGAAAGTTTCATGCCCATTTGTGATAGGTGAAATCGAAATGCTCAAAGTTCACACAGTTGAAAACTTAGCGGATCAGTTAACAAAGCCTCTACCTGGCACCAAGCTCTACAAGCATGCTGAAGGTGTAGGACTTAGATTAGTTGAAAGTTTCATGCCCATTTGTGATTAGTATTTGGATAAGGGATGTAATGTACAATTATTATTTTAATGAAATAAAATATTGTTTATGTTTATTTATTCATTGTCTTAATAATATATCCTACATTTGCATGTTTAAATCCATGAATAAATTATTATTCTAAATTGTCCGTTGTCGATTAATGATATGGGAATATCATTAAACTAAGACAAATTTGAGTATTGGTTTAGGATATACTTGAAAGTATATTGATGCGTAGTCATACCAATTTCACATGATATTCAGTGAATTGAATATAGGACTTATCCCAACAATATGATTTAATATTTAATGAGAATCATATTTAAAGTTATCCTCAGACTTGAGATACCAGATAAGAGTCATGGATGTAGTGCATTTTTGTGAAGCAATCTACCGCTCACCGTAACAGGGAGTTATAAGGGTTATTTTCAGAAATGTTGCAAAGTTCATGGGTTATTCTTTTAGTCAAGAAAGAATTTGTTCCTTCTGATTTGTTTGGAAGTTTAATACTGCTGGGCCCCTCGTAGGGTTGACAAAATGTTTGCGTGGCCACGCCCAAAGTTTATCTGGAATACGTTCAGATGTTTTGGTAATTTTGTTCAATCATAAAGAGACGAGAAATAGAAATTTAATAAAGAAACTAACATCTTTATTAATGCGGTATTAGAAACGAAAGGATAATTATAATGATGAATCATTAAAGGTTTTTCCAGGAAACCTAGCTCGAGTTGTGCTGGAGGCATTGGAGTGTTGCAAGACGCCTACTGATGTGTGCTTATTCACACATACTTTTTAGACCCAATTTCAGACCAAATACACCAAATACTAACCTTAAATGCCAAGAGAATGTATGTTTTTGTATTTGTGTATGTGCAGGTACGGATATGAGAAAAATGAACGAAAACAAAGCAAAACCGACAAAAACGAGCACGAGATTGGAAAAAGGTAAAAAGCCGGAGCCGGGGAAGCAAAATGACAAAGAAAAGCTCATTATATAATCAGAAGTCCTCAGAGATTCATCTTGTTACATATTTGGTCCCTGGGCAAAAGTTTGAAGAATTGGCAGTTTTTAGTCCCTCACTTTCAGAATTTGGCATTAATGGTCCCTCAAAGATAATTCAAAGAAAAATCATCAATGGTCCTTCATGATTCAAGAGATTGACAATAAATACCCTTGGAAGATACTTTGAGCAAAAGTCAGATTCAGTCCCTAAGCTTTGGAGTTTGTACAACTTAGGCCCTTGTGATAATTTACTAGTCCTAAACCTTAACTATCCGGATCTTAAACCTTTAGCCCTTAATACTACCTAGCCCAAAAGTCACCAAAGCCCACCAACACTTAACCTCTACCCGGCCTGCCACTTAAAACCCGACCCAATCTCAACATTTAATACTTTTCAAAATACCCGCCCCCTTTTTACCCAGAAACCCACTATTCACCAAGAACCCTAAAAATTACCACGCCCCAAATTACCTCGTACCCCTAATAATTACCCAATGATTGGGGTGTTCTAGAAGGTCTGACAAGTCAGTATGGTCAGGGAATGATACGTGGCCCAATCAGCTCTCACACGGAGGATTCACTTATGTCACATCAATCAATCAAGGGTCAGAAATCGTGGGAAGCATCTAGAACCAAATCAAACGGCTCAGGAGGGGACCAAACAAGCACAATCCTCACACGGATTGATGATGTGGACACAGAGGACTCAACCCTAGCTCATACCTCACCTCACTTATAAATACCCCCCTTATTTCATTGTTGTAGGGTGCCATTTTTTACTTATTGTTATGCTGCTTATTTTACTTCTTGTAATGAATTTTTATTTTAATGAAATTTAAGTTTACTTATTTACTTGTCTTGCTATTTACTTTACCTTAATTTACTGCTTATTGCTTTTTATTATACGTTTTTAGCTTATTGCTTTTATTTTATCATTGCTTTTTAAATTCAGCTTTACTTTCAGCTTATTTACTTATTGCATTTTAAAGTTTACATAAAAAGAAAAAACCAAAAAAAAATCAGAAAAGTACTAAAAAAATAAAAAAAATACCAAGTTCTTATTTCCACAAGCTTCAATAAGCTTGTATTGTTGTTTATTAAGGTTCATATCAGCTTTGTATAGCTTTTGTGAAGCTTAATTTTGGCACCAAACTCAATTCTCTATAAAGTCAAAAAGTCAACTGTGAAGTGCTTATTGTAAATAAGCTCAGCTTATTTGGAGAAAAGGCAGCCAATAAGGTGTCCCATTGGCCTGTCAAAAGACAGGCAAGCTAAGTGAACCCCCTCTTTTCATGCTGAGGGGGATTTGAGTCTTGTAAGTTCATCAAAATTTAAATTCTGTTTCATCTTTTGGCTTATAGTAGTTAGATCTGTGTTCATTGCTTCTTATTGGTTAATATAGCTTGTTGTTTGAATGTTATAAGTAGTTGGATAATTAGTAGTTGCTCATCTGTTTTGCTGTTTGAGTTTTTGGATTGTTGATTGATAGTCTTTAGCACTATTTCTGTCTTACTATTGTGGATCTTAGTTCTGAGTGTTAATTGCATCTGAGATCTGTGTTTTTCATTTGTTCTTAGTTCCTTAATCATATTGAGTTCATAGGTGTTGGTTTGGAGTAATCTTGGTACAAGCTGTGGTACTTTCTTTTGTTGACAGAAAATTTCAGGGGTGTTTGGCTAGGATTAGTTAGCTAGTGATAAGTACATTTCAGGGGTTAGTGTTGGTTTATACTTGTCACTTAGGTTCATAAAATAGTAGTAGTAGCATAATTATTATAGTTCAATAGTTAAAAAGTCAAAACACTAGATAATTTCAAAATCAGTTAAGTGTAGTTGGATTTTTTTAGATAAAATAGCTTATAGAATAATAGCATATAAGTAGTAGTAACTTTTAGAAATAATCAAATAGCTTAATACAACTTTAGTAGTCAGTAAATCAGTAACAAAGTTCAAAATAGTCAAAGTCTTGTTCATCATAAAAGTCAAATTGCTTTTTGGGTCATCTGTTTTGGTCATAGTTTCAAAGAGTTGCACAGCTTTCAAAATTTGTTCAAAATACCTTTTAAAAGATGTTTTGTGAAGTTTGTTAGTAGGTTTTCAAGTTTCAAAAAGAACTTTGTGGATTGGAGCTTATTTGCTCATCAAATAAGCTCACTTAAGATTGACTGTCTCAGCACTAAGTGCCCTGTGCACTCAGCAGCTCACCATAATCCTAGGTTGTTTTGAAGGCCTTAAGAGGATCTAGGGTCTTATTTCTAAGTGGTTTATTGATTACTGGTTGCTAGTGGTTAGATAACACCCAAAAGTTGCCACTTATTAGCTTATCTACACTGCTTATTCAGCTTATCAAGTGAGTACATTGAGGCTAGTTTCCTGAATTTCCAATAGGGCTGCAAATCAGTTTGGATTATCTTAAGTGTGTTATTATTGTGGTTCTGAGTTCATTTGTACCATAAGTAGCTATTGCAAGTGCTTTTTGGTCATTGTCTTAACTGTTTCAGCTTATATAGCTTATCACACTTTGCTTATTTGAACTCTTTGTGCTCATATCTGTGTTTCTGTGGATTAAATTGGTTCCTAACTGTTCCAATAAGCTTTAAAAAGTTCAAAAATCATCTGTGAAAAGATTTGGGTCAAATAGTCAAGGAGTGCTTATAAATAAGCACTCCAATTCAGCTGTTTTCAAGCTTTTCAGCACTTTTCTAGCTTATTTTTCTTTCAAAATTTTTTCTCAAGCTTATTTTAGTATTTTAGAATTTTCCTGAAATTTTCAGATTTTTCCAAGTTCATTTGCTATTTTTCTTATTTAATTTTCAATTATAATCATTTTTAAATACTTTTTAATTACTAAAAAATACAAAAAAAATCTAAAAAACCCCAGAAAAATCCAAAAAAATATTAGAAAATTATTTTTAGTTGTTTTAGAATTTTAGAAAGTAATTTTGTATTTTTCTCACTTTATTTACATTTTCTTTTAATTTTTAAATAGTTTAAATAGTTTTTAATTCATAAAAAATTATTAAAAAGTCAAAAAAATATTTTTCTTTTTCTCAAAATTTTCTTTTATCATTTTTGATTTTTAGAAATTATTTCCAAGTTCGTAGGATTAGCGTAGCTTAAAAGTCGCATTTTATTTCGCGCGTCAGCGTTTATTTTACGTTTTCGCGTACGGTTTCGATTTACGTGACGTTTCTAGTTACCTTATTTGCTATACGTGTTTAAGTGATTGATTGTGCCTTATTTGCTATATCATTAGCGTAATCTCATCAATATCACTTTGTACCACTTTTCACGACACGTTTTCCGAATCGATAATTCGGAATTCCATTCACCCTTCACACGGAATACGACCTCGGGTTATCCGTATTTCTTTGCGGATTTCTTTGAGCTTACTATCTATACTATAACTTGATTTTCACCGAATCAATTTTGGCGCCGCTGCCGGGGAAGGTTGAAGTGAATTTTTGAAATTTCGTTTTTGAAAAATTGTGTTTTGATAAGCCTTCCTCTATTTTGTATATATTATATAAATATCGAAAAATCAAAAACACTTTTCCTAAAGTGTTTTCACAAAAATACCAAAAAAATAATAAAGTTACAGCCTCGTTCCGATCGAAAGAAAGGGCGTTGTAAACCAAATAAGTCTCCCAATATAACTACGCGTGAAATTAGTTGCGAGTCGGATTACTTTAATTCTACAACCGAATAAGCGGAAAATACGGAAGCTTTGACATTAAATTGCAAGCTGAAGAGAGATCCATTCTTCTCTCCCGTTCCGTCGCGAGTAGATTAAGGGAAACGGTTTACAATTAACGTAACGTTTGAAAAAGAAAAAAAGAAAAGTTTAAGTTTAAGTTTTGCTTTATAAAAACAAAAACACAAAAAGATTTTCCTTTTCAAATTTGATTTTCCTTTTATTTTTCAAAAATTTGATTTTTGTGGTGTATGAACACACGTTCTACGTCTAAACGACTTGTTTCACCACTTTCAAATCCGGAAAGTTTGTTTCGTCACACACACCGAGTTCTATTTCCTAATACGGAGGAAATGAACCCGAACGAACAACACTTGGGACCCCCGCCGATGGGTGGTATCCAAAACAATGTGATCCCGCCGATGGGACCACAACCGGTTTACGATCAACGTACTATGCAAGAATTGCTCCAGTGTCCCACCGAGGGATACGGGGATGCAATTGTTTTACCACCAATCCTTTCCGATAATTTTGAGCTTAAAACTGGATTGATTCAACTTGTCACGTCAAAACAATTTCACGGTTTTGAGAGGGACGATCCTCACGCACACATCCGATGGTTTAATAAGCTAACTTCGACTTTGAAATTTAAGGATGTCCCTCACGATGCTATCAAATTGATGTTGTTCCCATTTTCACTCGAGGGTTCAGCCCGGATTTGGCTCGAAAAAGAACCCCCTCGATCAATTCACACATGGGAAGAACTCGTCTCGAAATTTGTTAATCATTTCTTTCCGCCGTCCAAAACGACTAACCTTAAGAATGATATAACTAATTTTCAACAACGTTTTGATGAGAACTTTGGTGAGGCTTGGGAACGCTTTAAGGATCTTCTTCGAAAATGTCCTCACCATGGTTTCTCCGAGTTACACCAAATCGACACGTTTTATAACGCTTTGACGCAAAACGATCAAGATTCTTTAAACGCAGCCGCCGGTGGCAATATCTTGAATCGTACACCTAGGGATATTTTGACGATTATCGAGAACAAATCAAAGGTTCCGACTTCTCGTAACAAACCGAATGTTTCGAAAGTGACTTCTTTTACTCCTCCTTCACCTTCGTCGGTCCAATCATCGGAATTGGCCGAACTTACCGATGCTATCCGTTGTATGATGAAAGAGTTTAAGTCACAAAATCAAAAACCCGAGCCCGTTAAAGCCGTTAATGAAAAATGTGTGATTTGTGGTGGACCGCATCCGTATTATGATTGTCAAGCCACCGATGGCCAAGTTTATAATGCTAACGTAGCAGCCGTAAACTACAATCAAAACCAAGATTTTCGTGCTAACCAAACAACTCCACCTGGGTTTCCACCCGTGCAAAATCATCAAAACCGTTATCCTCAAAATAACCAAGGTAATCAAAACCAAGGTTACAATCAAAACCGTGGAACCAATTTCAATCAAACTCAAAATTTTCAAGTCCCTCCACCCCAACAAGTTTATCAACCACCACAACAAGTACAACCTTCTCCTGAGCTTGCTAATTATATGAAAACGAACGATGTTAGCATACGAGCAATGCAAAATCAAATCAATAACTTGAGGGTTGAATTTAAGAAAGAGATCGACACATCTATAACTCGACAAACAAATGAGCTTAAGCAAATGATGAGCAGTTTTATGCAAATGAATCAAGCGTCGACATCTGGTACTCTTCCAAGTAATACGATTCCAAACCCGAGGGGCGAGATTAAGGCGATCACGACTCGCAGTGGTGCTTTATATGAACCCACAGTGCCGACTACTTCTTCTTCGTCTCCGCCTAAGGTAGTGGACTGTGAGACCGAGGCGACAAAGGACCCGGTACCTCCTACTAATAACGGAGGTGCTGAAAACGTCCAACCTCCGGTTGTTCAAACGTCTAAAGAAAAGGAAAAAGTTGTTTCTGAAAATAATGTGAAATACAAGTCAAAATTGCCATATCCATCGAGATTTAATGATGAAGAGCTCCGTGCAAAATCTAAAAAACAAATGGAAAAGTTTCTCGATATTTTTCAAAAATTGCACTTTGATATCAGTTTCATGGATGCTCTTGTTTACATGCCGAAATTTGCCTCAACGTTTAAGAATCTAATAAGTAATAAAGAGAAATTGCTCGAATTAGCCGAAACACCGATAAATGTTCAATGCTCCGCTATTCTTCTCAAGAAGCTTCCCGAGAAGCTTGGAGATTCGGGAAAGTTTCTCATTCCTTGTTCATTGAAAGATCAAGAGGTTTGCAAAGCCCTGGCCGATTCAGGTGCAAGCATTAACCTTATGCCTTTGTCAATCTATAAACAACTTGGGATGGGGGAACTTAAACCGACCCGAATGACGTTAGAGCTTGCTAATCGTTCGATTACTCATCCGGTTGGAATAGCGGAAGATGTTTTTGTTCAAGTGAACTCGTGTACTTTTCCGGCCGACTTTGTCGTTGTTAATTTTGAACCCGATCCGAGAGTTCCTCTTATACTAGGGCGACCGTTTTTACGAACCGCAAAAGCCCTAGTAGATCATTTTGAGGATACTCTAACTTTACGACATGATGACGATATTATGATTTTTAAAGCCGATGCTCCGAAATCAAAGAAGTTTTCCGTCAAAAGTGTTGATGTTTGCGATTATTCCTTTGATGATTTTGTGAAAACGTTCGTCTCCGACTCTTCCCCATCATTTCCTAGGACTAAGGAACATGATTCTTTTTGGGAAGAGGTCGATGAATTTCTTGCTATTGATACGATTCCGTTTTCTGAGATTGATTATTCTTACTTTGATTCGGAGGGAGATACTATTTTTCTTAACAATTTGTTGAACGATGAACCATCAATCCCTCCGGATAAAGTTAAGACGAAGAATGAGCTTATAATTGACGATCCTCTGGAGCCCGAGCTCGAGGAATTTTTACCCGACTTTGAGAGTTTCTTCTTTGATACGACTGAGAAAATAAGTGGCAATCCCACTTATCGTCCTGATTTTTATGATCCGACGTTTGAAGCTTTTCATTTCAATCACTCGGAGGAGACGAGTCGTGGCAGTACCACTTCTCATGCTTTTATCTCTCTTCCGGAATATGAGTCATTTTGCTTTGATAAAATTGAATGTAAAATTGAAAAGTTTTCTAATCCGGAATATGAAAGTTTCAGTTTTGATCTTGAAGTTGATCATGATCCGGGTGGAGTTCTTAAGAATGAGAATTTTAAAGAAAAGTTTTTCCCAACCCTCCCACCCGGAAAAGATTTTAAAATGAGTTTGAATGATAAGATTCATAATTCCACAATTATGAAGTTTTCTTTTGATAAAGATGAGTTTTACAAGATTGTTATCATGACTTTCTTGCCATTTGTAATGTTTGGTGTGGTTTCTCTTATCCTTCACTCCGTGGGGAGTGAGGATGTTGTTTTTGACCCTGGTATCGTTTTTCCAAGTTTTCTAAATTAAAATACCAGTGGTTATCTCTTCGGGATGGAACTTTCAATTAAGGCTTATGTTTTTCAAAATATTTTGAATGAAAGCCTGAGAGAGATTAATTTTTCCATTTGCTCTCCCCAAGGACGAATTAATTCGGGGATCGAGTCAAGCTCATGTGACTCGGTGAACAAAAACAAGCGCTTCGTGGGAGGCACCCCATGCTTATCCATTTTCATTTTCTATATTTTCTATTTTCTAATAACGTGACGTGAGGGGGGCGACCTTTTCCAAACTCGTGTTTTCGTGGTTGTTTGTTTATGAATGTTCAGGAATTTCCCCGAAGTTTGAGGACTCTCGTGCTCGTGGTTTGTCGTTCTCTCTACTCGAGTCTCATCCTTCGCTGCTCTTTCGGAAATTCACCATATCCAAAATCTTATCGACTAACGTTTATCTCTTGGCATACTTAATAAACGGCCTTAGATTTTACGTAGGATTTCCCGTACCCTTAAAACATTGAGGACAATGTTTCACTTTAGTCTGGGGGGGTGAATCTTCGATTCGATTTGACCTGTACCATCGTCTGAGCTGTTAACTTACGCAACTCCGTTTTTCAGCAAAAATTTTAAATTTTTGTCACCGCTTTATTATGCACAAAAAAAAAAAAAAAAAAAAAAAAAATGAAAAAAAAATGAAAAAAAAAAATGAATGAAAAAAAAAATGAATGAAAAAAAAATATATATATGATATGAATAATAAGTTTTGACACCTTGTTTTGACTTTCCTACCGGCGAGAGTAGAAATAAATGTTCCGACTTGACCGGGCGTGTTGAGCCCTAGCTTGTCTCCCTTAACCAAAATAATCAAAAGATTATGGCTAAGCATCCGCGGATCTCATTATTTGGGATTTTAAATTTGCGGAGATCGAGGAATGATAGAGTTTATTTGGAAGTTTCGTGCTATACACGGATCGCATTACTGGGATTTAAAAAACCCACGAGAGGTACTTGTGGCCTCCTTGTTCCCATCAGCAACGTCACCAATATATAAAAATAGATGTCTAGGATTAATTAAGGGTATACGGTTTGGGCAATACTTAGTTTTTTCTCGTTCCCAACAAAATCTCTGCATATGGGGGTTTGGTACACATTGAGGTACTGCCAGTGTTACGGTGAAATAGACTATTGCATCTTGCCGGTTCGCAGCCGATGTTGTGATCTTAGTAAAGGCCGTAGGACTCGGGGTTTGGCATATGATTATGAATATCGATAATAATAGTCCAAAGCCAAAATAAAAAGGCAGAGGAATCCAAAGCTATAAAAAAGCAGCGGATAGAAATCCAAAGTCATAATAAAACTCTTACATCTTGGCGGCTCATAAACCGTTGACTGTGAAAGAATAAAGGACTAAGGACAAAAGTATTATTAAAGTGCTTATGATTATGCAAAAATGCCAAGCTTCGACTTCGGGGGTTTCCCTAATAAAAAGCTTCCGTTTCGGGTATCAGACATGGTATGTCTCGGTCGTAAATAAAAAGGGAGCCCCTACAAATCGTGTTAAATCAGAGACCTTCATGTGGACCCGATTTCTGTATGCAGGGGTTTTCGAGGGAAAGTTTGGAAACTACTTAGCGTTCAAATTTTGTGCTCTTATCGGACTAACAAATATCGAAACGAGAAAATATGAAGCAATTCATTTCTCACAAATTAAAATCCTTAGATACAAAACTTAGGACCTGGGGACAAGAGGTAATACACAAGTAACTTTTGTGGGCAGTGTTAGCATCTAACTTCTGATAAACAATGATTTCGATTTTACGCTTAGTTTGGGAGCTTGTGAAAAATCAAGGATGACGATTTTTATCCGTATGGTCTCTTCTCTGTGAGAAGTGTTTCTACTCGTAGACCCTGAAAGTTGTTGGAACCAAAGTTTTACTATTTTATCAAGTCTCGGTCATTTGTAATAATAGGTTGCTTTAGTTACTTATTACTTACACTAATGTAATGTCTCAAGTTTACTAGGCTTAAGTTTAATGATCCATGGGCCTTAAAGCCCACACGATTTGGAGAAAGGAAGGAGAGGGAGTGTTGCCCTAGCTCCTTCCCTATATATAGTATGCTTAGGTCTATGTAATACTTGGTTGGTTATTTGAAAACATTAAGGAAACTCTTGCATTTCATTTTCTCAAATTTCTCATAATCATCCCACTCTCATTCTCATCTCATTTCTTACATAATCATACTTGTGTTTACTAAATGGTGACCTAACAAGTGGTATCATTCGCTAGAGGAAGGTGTAGTTCTTGTTTTCATTGATTTCTTTCTTTCAAATTCGTTTTTTTTTGTTATATATCGTGTTTTTTTTGTGAAATTTTAAAACTTTTGCTTTGTTTCTTGATTTTTCTCACATCTTTGCTTACAAACTTGTGTTTAACATCAAAACAAACCATAAAGTTCTAAACTTTTACAACAAAAATCGATTTCTTAATACTTGTACCTTTATCGAGATCTTTTCAAGTATAAAATTTTTCATAAAGTTTTCTACTTTCCTTAAGATTTACACATTTTATACACAAAAGTACAAGTATCTTGAAAGAAAAACGAATTTAAGGATTGCTTTCTTTGAAAAACAAAATCTACACATTATCGAGATCTTCATCAAGTACACTCCCTCGTCTTCGTTTGTGTGAACTCGGTATTTTCTTTCTTGTATAAGAAAGTTAAGTACTTCGACTTTTGGGAAAGTTTTCGAAATTGTATAATTTTGAAAACTAAGTTTCGCAATTTTTTTCGAAAATTATCGAGAAAATTGTTAAGTATCGAAATCTATTTTTCGATAAACTTGCTTAAGTATCGAAATAATATTTCTCGATAACACTTGAAAATTTTCGAAATCTTTTCTCGAAATTTTTTGCCAAAGTTCTCGATAATCTTTTGCCAAGGTTCTCGATAAACTACAAAGGTTCTCGATAAACTGCCAAGTTCTCGATAATCTGCAAGTTCTCGATAATCTGCCAAGTTCTCGATAAGCTGCCAAGTTTCTCGTTAATTGGTTAAATCTACACTTTCCACAAGATCCATTTCTACACAAGTGTTCGAAGATGTCTCAGCCACCGAATCACTACTTTCCTCATGTTCAACAACAAACATCTCAGCAACAACAACCTCAGCAGTATCAGCAACAACATTACCTTCCGCACACAATGAATCAACAACCTCCTAAATACAATCCACAACAACAATACCTTATGATGCAACAACAGCTCATTCCTCAACAACTACCATATCAAGTGCCACAACAAACCACTCAGTTTTCCTCCAAACAACCTCACTGGTTTGACAGAATGTGTGAAGTTATTACAACTCAACAATCCCGACATGAGGCAGGATCACTCGAAACACCTCCAATGCTTACACCTGGTAATTATGTGCAATGGTCAAGTCGATTCCTACGATTTCTTGAACTCAAGAAACCTCATGGGCCATTCTTGAAACAAGTGATACTTGAAGGACCATTTGAGTGGCCAACACGATTTGAAGCTGGTGATCCAAATGCAGATCCTCCACGTCCTCTTGGTGATAGACCCCTTCCAGAAACTGCACTCACTGAAGAACAGAAACTACATCGTGAAGCTGATCAGTATGCAATGGCTTATATACTTCAAGGTATACCCAATCCGATCTATCGCAGTGTCGATGCTCAGAAAACGGCCAAAGCAATGTGGGAACACGTTCATCTCCTCATGGAAGGCACTCAATTGAACAAAGATGACATGGAATCCAAGCTTTACATGGAATACACTGACATCACTATTGAACCTGGAGAGTCACTTGAATCTTACTATCATCGTTTCACAAATGTGGTTAATGATCTGGAACGTCACAAAATCACTGTACCAAGGATCGCTGTGAACTCCAAATTTGTGGGTAGTCTTGGCCCTGATTGGCATAAATATGTGACATTTGTTCGTCAAACAAAGAATCTTCATGATGCTCCATATGGGTTGTTGTATGATTTTCTGAAACACCATGAACCTGAAGTGGAAAAAGATCGAGCTCTACGAGGAGGATACACACCAACAACAACACCAAATTCATTGGCTCTCGTAGCTCAATCTCCCTATGCTCCACCACCAATGTCTAATCATGCATATGTTCAAGAGCAGAACTACTTCAGTTATCCACAATCTTCCACCTCGAACCAAATGGTCCCTTATGATTCATCTTCACATGATTCTTCTACTCTACTTGTTTCATCAAACAACAATGATGCTGTGTACTACTCCAACTCCAATGATGATGACGATGATGACTTTAATACGTTGAATCAGGGACTTGCTCTTATTGCTCGTGCATTCAGCAAATTCTCCAACAAAACAAACAACCGTCAACGTTCATCTTCAAACACAAGAAATCAAGCTGTTGTTAATGATGGAAGAGTGGAAATTCAGAATCGTAGCTATGGTCGATCTGGTTCAGGAAGTTTTTCTGGAAACTATGGGAATGGTCAGAGGTTTAGTAACAATACCGGGTTCAGAAACAACTCAGCATCTCCTCAACAAAGGTCTGATTCAGTTGCTACAAGGAACTCCAGCTCAGGGAATGCAGTTTGGTGTTACAATTGCAATGAACAAGGTCATATAGCTACAGCATGTCCCAAACCGAGAACTCGGGGTAGTAAGTTTCACAAGCAGGCATTACTCATGGCTCTTCAAGATGAAAAGGATGGACATTTCCCTGAACAAGACAACAACTTCATGGCAAATGTACACAATGATGATGACATGGAAGATCTGGAAGCTAATGCAGCTGTGATGCTTATGGCCAACATGCAGGAATTTAAGCTCAATGATTCAGGTCCAGTGTATGACACTGACGGCTTGTCTCAGGTACATGACCTTAATGCATGCTTTATTAATGAAATAATCTCACCTTCTGCTTCTGAATCAGATACGGCGCAAGTTGTTCCATCTATATCATCTTCATCCTCTCAAAAAGATGAACAAATAAGCACAGTTGTCATATTTGATGATGACACAGTTGTTTCATTTGATGATCCAATTGAGAATGATGAACATGATAATTTAGAACAACATGAACCATCATTTGATCCAGACCCTGACCTCATATTGTTATCTAAACAACTGGATGCTCAACAATTGCAAATACTCAAATGCAACGAGAAAAACAAAGTTTTAAAAGAACAAAATGCATCATTTGCAAGAGACATTGAGTGTTATAAAATTCAGCTTTCAAATCAAGATGAAAAGATTAAACACACTAAAAGTTTTGAAAAAGCTTTTCAAGATTCTTACAACAAAGAACAAGATCTTCAACGCAAAATACAAGATTTAATTGAGTCACACGGAAAGTTGATTTCGAAACTTGAAAGTGAGAAGGGTGAATTGAAAAAACAGGTTGAATGTCTTCAAACTGAACTTTCAAAAACAGAAACAAAATTGTCAAGTTGTCAAAAAGATTTTCATGAACATAAAATACGGAAAAGGAAGTACATAGACAACTTACTCGGTGATATTGTTGAACTTGAAAAACAACTCAAAGAATTTCGTCACATTGTTTACAAACACGGGAACTCTGTCACAACAATTCAGAAATTTACTTTAAAACCGAAACCCAATTGCGGTTATGCACTTGGTGATTACAATTCAATGTTTCTACACACGGCATTCAAAGAAATTCCAAAGATTTACAGTATGGATTATTTTCTTGATAATACGGTTGTGCGTGCTGTTGTTTTTGATACTGAGGAGGAAGAAGAACTTGAAGACGAGAGTCGATCTAAAATGAGTCAAGTTCAATATTGGACACCATATGACTATTCAAAAGCTCCTCCACTTTCAAAATCTTTTGTCACTCAAAAGGAATTACCTGAGAAATCATGGTTTATCGAAGAGTCATATGTTTCATCTCACAATGCAGCTCCAGTCCCACCTGTAGCACAAATAAATGGTCCTTTACCATCATCCGGTGAACTTACACGTTTACCAAAATGTCGTGTCTTAAATTATTTTAAAACCTTTATGGAAGACATTGATATTTTGGAGGAAACAATTGAACGCAATTCAGAAATAAAAATTGAAACTTTTCAATCCGCTTACGAGCGAGAAAAGAGAGATATTTTTCAAAAACAAATGAAACCAATTGTTCAACACCTTCGTCTATGTGCTACACGTTGGGATCAGGAACTTCAAAAGGAGGTCAAAAATATGATAAACGTTTTTGATACTGCTGAAAATGAGATTTTGGTCCAAAAGCTACAAACTAAAGTTTTCAAAAATGATGCCGATCGACTCTTGGAACAAGTTCTCTGTGCTGATATTTTGTCTGTTATCATGAATGATCTTTATAATTCTGGTACTTCTTTGCTTAAGCATGATCATTGTGTTGATAATATCTTGTTGAATGAGGAAATTGAGACACTAAAACTGGAAAATGAAAAGTTGAGAATTAAAAATGATAATGTGACAAAACAATTTTCAAAAGAAATTTGTCAACTCAATCAACGGCTTGAATGGTGTCAAGCTAAAAGTCTTGAAAGGGAATTGAAGTTTCAAAGTCAAAATGTTTCAAACTCTTGTCAGATTTGCAAAAACAACGAGTCTTTAAAAGGTCGATGTTTCAAATACGAGAAAGAAATTGCGGATTTAAAAATTGAAAACGCCGAATGGCAACAAAACCGCGACGACATCAAATATTGCAATGGTTTACTTGAGTCTGAAATTCAGGACAAAAATCACATCATCATTGATTTGAAAGAGAAAGTTAAGCTACTTCAAAAAGGAAAAATGGTTGACACCACGGTGATAGCACCAGGAATGTATCAAATAAACAAAACTGATAAAGGAAACGTTGTTCAAAACACTAATGTTGATACCTCCACTTCTACAGGACTAGTCTCCACTTCTAGCGTTAGCAGACCCAAGCGAAAAAGTAAAAAGAAGAATAGGATCTTGCAACGTAAGAGAGGACACCTAGAAGCTCAGGAAGTAGAAGACCAACTTAGGACTTTGAATAAAACTCATGTTGCATCCGATTTAGATTCTAATCTGGCAAATTGTAATCAAAATCTAAATGTAACGAATGATGAACCTTTGAATGTTTTGAATATTAATGCATCTTGTGTATTTTGTCGTAAAAGCGTATCATCTGGTGATCATACAAAATGTTTAGCTAATTCTCTTCTCAATCGTCATAAGAAACGTAGGACACGCATTCCTTTTAGGCCCACTAATGCCTCTAAGTCTAACTTAGGAAAGCCGTCTTCTACGGTTTCTAATGATGTCCCAGTTACCCCCATAGGTGCCGAGAACAAATCTAGGACTGAGCCAACTACTAGTGCATTTAACATTAAGAAAGCAAAAACTAGTTGGAACTGGCAACGTTGGTTACAATACAAACCAGATTTTAAATGGATTCCTAAAGTGTTAATTACATGTGTTACTAACCAACAGGAACCCGCATTGTCTTTGGGTTCCACCCTTACTTCTGTTCCACCCGTGTCTTCTTCTGGTGATGCAGGTGGTACAGATTGTTCTCTGGATTGTTGATAGCGGATGCACCCGACATATGACAGGCAATCTCAAACTGCTACACAACTTTGTCTCAAAGTTTATAGGAACTGTCAGATTCGGGAATGATCATTACGCTCTTATAATGGGATATGGTGACTACATCAGCGGTAACATTGAAATTAGTCGTGTTTACTATGTGGAAGGCCTTGGACACAACCTTTTCTCTGTTGGTCAATTCTGTGATGGGGATCTAGAAGTTGCATTTCGTGAGAAAACTTGCTTTGTTCGCGACCTACAAGGAAACGATCTAATGTCTGGCTCACGCGGCTCCAATCTTTATACAATATCAATGTCAGATATGATTGCAACATCTCCGATATGTCTTCTCTCCAAAGCAGAGTCAACTAAATCTTGGTTATGGCACAAACGTCTTTCTCACTTGAATTTCAGAACCATGACTGACCTTGCTCGTTATAAACTTGTCGATGGATTTCCAAGATTCCGTTTCACCAAAGATCACTTATGTCCAGCCTGTGAACAAGGAAAAAGTACTCGTGCTCATTTTCCGTCTAAACCTGAGCAAAGTACGAATCACGTTTTACAACTGCTTCATATGGATTTGTGTGGACCGATGCGTGTTCAAAGTATCAACGGTAAACGGTACATACTCGTAATTGTGGATGACTTCTCCAGATGGACTTGGGTTTATTTTCTACGAAGTAAAGATCAAGCTCCTTCGATGATCATCACCTTTCTCACCAAGATTCAAGTTCAGCTTCGAAACACGGTACGAATCGTCAGAACTGACAATGGTACTGAATTCAAGAATCAGACACTTCGGTCTTACTATGAGAAAGTGGGAATTGAACATCAAACGTCTATACCTAGAAGCCCAGAACAGAATGGTGTGGTTGAAAGACGCAACAGGACGTTAGTGGAAGCTGCTAGAACTATGTTGATTAATGCTCAATTACCAGATTACTTATGGGCAGAAGCTGTTTCAACCGCATGTTATACTCAAAACCGTTGCATGATAACTAAACGTCATCGCAAAACACCATATCAAATTGTTCACAAAAGAAAACCGAACATCGATTACTTTCATGTATTTGGAGCACTTTGCTATCCGAAAAATGATCGTGATGATTTAGGTAAACTCAAAGCTAAGGCTGACATCGGAGTGTTCGTTGGATATTGTGAAAATTCCAAAGGTTTTCGGATATGGAATCGTCGTACAAAAGAAATTCAAGAAACCATTCACGCTAATTTCGATGAACTCACCCAGATGGCTTCTGAGCAACACAGCTTAGGACCCGAATTTAACCGTCTCAACTCTCCGGCATCTTCAGCTGAACCTTTACCACTTAACCGCAAAGAATTAGAAACCTTGTTTGCTCCACTATTTGATGACACGATTGAATACCGTCCTACTGAGGTCTCACCAAATTCCGCTGCTCAACCTGAACACATTCCAGTACCAGACTCACCTCAACAAACTTCTACAAGTGTTGAGAGAGACGGTCCTTCAATTGAATCACCATCTACAGCAGATCAAACTGGTTCTACTCCCTGTCATCCAGCTGAAGATCCAACACCACAATCAGTTCCACAACCCGCAGAGCATGATCCTGATGCGTTCATTAATCCGTTTGCACCAGCTACTACTGTTCCTGATATAGCTGAGTCGTCAACACGCAACTTGGATCCTGCCAACATGCGAGATACATATCAACTACACCCGTCAACACACAAATGGACTCGTGACCATCCACTAGTCCATATTATTGGCCATCCAGATGCACCAGTCATGACAAGACAACGACTTCACACCGATGGTGAAACTTGCATCTACGCACTCACAGTTTGTCATGAAGAACCCAAGAACATTAAAGATGCAATGACTTATGACAACTGGATTGAATCTATGCAAGAGGAATTTCAGCAATTCATAAGATTAGAAGTCTGGGAATTAGTTGAAAGACCTGACGGAGTCTTTGTCATCGGGTTAAAATGGATCTGGAAGAATAAACTTGATGCAGAAGGAACAGTCATCCGCAACAAATCACGTCTGGTAGCGAAAGGATACTCTCAACTTGAAGGTCTAGACTTTGCTGAATCCTTTGCTCCAGTGGCACGACATGAAGCTGTTCGGATCTTTCTGGCTTATGCTGCTCATAGGAATATGGTGGTTTACCAGATGGATGTGAAAACAGCATTTCTGAATGGAGAACTCCGTGAAGAAGTTTATGTCAGTCAACCTGAAGGCTTCGTTGATCCTGAGCGTCCTAATCATGTCTACCGACTCAAAAAGGCTCTCTACGGACTCAAGCAAGCCCCACGGGCGTGGTATGACAAACTGTCTACTTTCTTATTGGCCAATAAATTTTTTAAAGGATCAGTGGATCCCACACTATTTACAAAAACCTACGGGGAGGACTTACTTGTTGTTCAAATATATGTCGATGATATCATTTTTGCCTCAACAAAACGAAGTTATTCTAATGATTTTGCTAAATTAATGAAAGATAATTTTGAAATGTCCATGATGGGTGAACTTACGTTCTTTTTAGGATTACAAGTTCATCAATCACCCCGTGGAATTTTTGTACATCAGTCCAAATATGCTCTTGAAATATTAAAGAAACATGGAATGATGACTTGTGATACTTATAATACACCAATGGGTTACACCACAAAACTAGATGCTGATTTACATGGGACTCCCGTTGACCCTACCAAATACCGAAGTATGATTGGGTCCCTCATGTATCTCACAGCTAGTAGACCTGATATAGTTTTTGCTGTCTTCATGTGCTCACGTTATCAGTCAAGACCAACTGAAAAACACCTCAATGAGGTCAAAAGAATCCTTCGATACATAAAGGGAACCATTAACTTGGGGATCTGGTATCCGAAGGATTCTGGTTTTGAACTAATTGCTTTTTCAGACGCTGATCATGCAGGATGTTTAGACACACGCAAAAGCACATCTGGTGGATTACAGTTTCTTGGAGACAAACTTGTGTCATGGCAATCTAAGAAGCAGGACTGCACGTCTTTATCATCTACAGAATCTGAATACGTAGCCATGTCGGCTTGTTGTGCTCAAGTCATCTGGATGAGATCACAACTTAAAGACTATGGCTACCTATTCAACAAGATTCCTATCTACTGTGATTCAAAGAGTGCAATTGCTATCTCCTGCAACACTGTGCATCATTGCAAATCTAAACACATTGATCTCCGTTATCATTTCATCAAAGAGCATGTGGAAAGGGGTACAGTTGAACTTTATTTCGTTGGAACTGAATACCAATTGGCAGACTTACTTACCAAATCCTTGGCACCATCCAGGTTTGCTAGTCTAGTTCACCAGATTGGTATGAGATGTTTGACACCAGAGGATCTGGAAAAATTTTTAAAATACCACTGATTGTCAAACATCACTACTATCTCTGTATAATATTTGTCTTTCTTTCTTTACTATAAACTAATCAAAACCCAAAAAGATTTTTCACAATTTTATTTTTTCTAAAAAAAAAAAAAAAAAAAAAAATGCAAGTATATCGCTTCCTTTCAACACCTTGTTCTTACTTTACAAGTGTTGAGGGGGAGTCACGCGTAAATTACTTTCACCAATTTTTTTAAATAGGTATACTTGCATATTTCTCATAAGCTTTCGGTTCGATGTGTGTGCGGATGATTTATTTCACAATACCTTGTCTCAATACCTATAGACTTGCTAGGTACTTTAGGGTTCTAGTTTAAGTACTTTATAGTTAAGGGACCAAAATTGTCAAAGTCTTTAAGGTTCAAAAACTTTAGTACACTTGTTTTGCTTATTATAAAAGTCCAAGGACTAAAAGTGAAAAAAAAAAAAAAAAAAAAAAAAAAAAAAAAAAAAATCTAAAGTTTTTTAAACAAACAAACCGTACTAATCAAACCACCACAATTTCAAAAACCCCTTAAACCCTTTCTCAAACCCACGGCTCACAATCAATCAAGCATACCACGACTTTGATCTTTCAATCGTAAGTTCCTATGGATTCACTAGGGTATTTTATACATAGAATCTTGATTAATTGGTTTTTCAATGGTTAGATCTCATGTTATCATGAATTCGAAAACTAGGGTTAGGATTTCGAAATCATGGGTAACCTGTGGTATGAGTTAATTCTTGATGGGGTTTGGTTAGTTTACTTGTTTCCATTAATTACTCATCAGTTGTTACCTCAATCCATCATGTTTGTGTGGTTCTCGATCTCAAAGGATTGGGTCGAAGTGGGTTGATTGTGAATCTGTGATTATTTGGTTGTGTTTATTGGTGGGATTTGTGTCTTTGGTCTCTAATGTGCATATTCTATCTAGCTAGGATGTTTCTCATTGTTCTTTCATGTATCTCGAAATGCTTGTTCATGAGTTAATATCGAAATCTTTGTGTTTGCCTAAGATACGCTTAATCTAACTTGGTGACAGGCCAATTTCAGTGGTTACGTGATTTGTGAAGTATATGAAGGTGTAATCTCACGAGAATTCGACTATATTCTTGTATAAGAATATTTTCGAGAAAATTGAGTGTTATCGAAATCTTTGAAAATTATCGAGAAACTCAAAGTTCTCGATATACTGATGTTTCTCGATATTTTGAGAAAATTTTTCTCGATAAACTTTTCATTTATCGAAATCGTTCGGGTAACCCCATTTTTCGAAATCTTTAATTTCTCGATAATGTTTTCGATAAATGATAATTTTTCTCGATAAAGTTTTTCGATAAAGTTTTTTTCAAAAAGTTTTCGATAATGATTTTTCGATAATTATCAATGTTTTTCTCGATAAACTTTCTCGAGATGGCACTTTCTCGATGAAATGTCAGTTATCGAAATCTTTCAAATCTTAAACTTTCTCGATAACATCAGTTTCTCGATAGGTTGTTTATAGAATTGATTGATAAGTTGTTTCTCGATAAGTATGGTTCATTAGTGTTGAGTAATGTGATGTAATGTGAATTGTACTTGTCATGTTATGCTTATTTGCCATATGCATTATTTGACTCAGTCTTAAATGACGCATTTGTGCTTAATTGTTTAAGTAGATATCTATATCCAATATCTAAACTGTGCTAACTCATAACACATTTGGATGTTTGATTTATGGTGATACTTTTCAGAAACACATGGCTGAACACACTGAGAACGTCGCAGAACAACATCTTCCATTACTCACCTTGGATGACATCACTCCCGAGAACTACAATGTCACAATTGGCAACAACAATCCCAGAGTCGATTTCAACAAGTTGAATATCACAGAGAAATCATGCAAGATTGTGAAAGATATCCTACTGGCACATCCATGCAAACCACTTCTCACCTGCTCTACTTCAGTTCCACTGTTCTATCTTCATCAGTTTTGGCTTACTGCTCAGACCAACTTGGATAATGAGTCTTTCACTGTTACCTTAGATAGCCAAGATTACTCTGTAGATCATGACGTTCTTCGCACAGCTCTTCTCATGCCACAAACTGACAACGAATTTGCTCCGATACTACCTGAGCTGGAACTTCTTGACTTCTTCATTGAATTAGGATATGAGGTTGATGATGATGAACCTCTAATCAAGCTTTCCAAATTCAATGTCAAGTATATACCTCAGCCTTGGAGAACATTCTGTTTGTTGGTTGTTAGATCTATATCTGGAAGGAAAAGTGGTCATGAACATCCAAGGCTCGAACACCTGCAAACATTCTGGGGAATGGTGACTCTGACACCAATTGACTTTGCAGTTCCTATCATGAATGATATCATCTACAGTATTCAGACCGACCGTGTGAAGACTATGATACCATTCACCAGATTCACCAAGCTTATCATTGAACATCTCTGCAAAAGTTCTCCAGAATTCATCAAGAGGATGGCTGATCCTAATGAGCCGAAGCACCTCGTCGAGGACGACTTCCCCACATTATTCATCAAATCAACCACTTCCGCTACCAAGAACAAAGGTATGAGGATTCCCGAATACCTTCTGAATGACAACATTAAGAATAGGGCAAACTTCAAGTTGTATGATCTGGCTTACAAAGGGGAACTAGAAGAAGCAACTACAAAGACTCGTAGCAAAGGAAGTGTAAAGTCTGGGAGTACCACGAGCACCACTGGATCACCGCATACAAGATCTAAGTCTGCTTCAATGGCAAAACCCAAGACTACTACCACACCAAAACCTACATCCAAACCTAAACCTGCTTCCAAACCAAAGAAGAAGGCAACTCCTGAGTACTTTATTCGGGATGAACCTACTCCTCCACCTTCTGACACCGAGTCTGAGTTCGATACAGAATCTGACGAAGAAGAACCAGACTATGAACTGAGATACAGAGCACCTGATGAAGGATTTCCATCAATAGAGATTGCAGTACAACAAAGTCTGGAAACTTATGAAGAAGAGACAAGGAGAAGAAAAGGTGTCACCATTAATGAGCCGAATGATGATGAAGTCGAACCAATCGCTGAACCATTGGTCGATAAACGTAAACTTAAGAGTATAGTTGTCGACACTAGAGATGAAGAAAAGCAGCTTAGGAAAGAACAGAGGAAAGCAAGCCTTGAAAGCCGACTTCTATCACACCCTCCAACACCACCACCTATTGATCAGTCAGAACATGTAGGGGCTACAAGCAGTATGGTTCCTCCAACAACGTCAGAATCAGCCCCTCAACCTGATGACAACGTTAAGGATTCAGACAAGACTGAAGATGTCCACATGACTGAGACTGCTACTTTAGAGGAGAATGTTGGCGGTCAAGAGAACTTAGCTACGGATCAGGAACATGAATATCTCATTACTCCAGAGTTTCTTGCACGAGAAGCAGAGGAACGTCGTCGTAAGGAAAACGAAGAGAAGAACGCGTTCGACACCAACATGTTTCTTAAGTCATCTTCTCAGCAGACTTCCTCAGCACAACCTCCACCTCCTCAAGACTCTCCGCCAAAGGATCCAACTCCTCCTGCTTCTTCTTCAGACTCTCACAACGAGTCTTCGTCCGAATCATCACCAGAGCACTCATCACCCACACCATCTGAAACCGCATCTAAACAGCATTCGATCAATGAACCAAAACAACAAGTTGATCTTCAGGAGCAAGTGAACAAACTCACCGACATGGTTACCAAACTGACTAAACAAGTTGAGGAATTCCAGGATTCTACGCAGCTGATTGACAAGTTCTTGAAATCTGATTACGAAGGTTTTATCAGAACTGCAACACATGATTTTCTCACTGATAATCTCGTTGAGATGATTACTCCTGAAGTTGCAAACCTTCTCAAACCAATCAATGACAACTTGGATCACAGAATTAGAAGTGTTACGAAGAAAATGTTGTCTACTACACCCTTCACGCTTCACACCGCAAAATCCTCTACTGTGGCTCCGACCGTCCAAGAATTGTCTCTCAATGACATGCTTGTCAAAATCTTCGACAACCTTGCCACCAAAACCACACAGACAGCTGAAGAAAAAGGCCTGTATGATGCTATGGTAGCTTATATGTCAACTGAGTCATGCAAAGATGCTGCTGGATCCTGAAAACGGACAAGAAAAGATGACGATCCTGACCCAAACTCCAAAGGCAAGAAACCAAAGTCTGGAACAGGTCCCTCATCCTCTCTCCAACCACAGAAGGACTCCACTCCTCTTGGAACTCAACAACAACCCTCAGCTACTGGTGAAGGTCAAACCGAAGATGAAGAAATGTTCATGGAACAAACTGATGACTTCCAAGATCAACTTGACACCGATTACCGTGCTCCACCAACTCATGATTCTCATGCAGGTCCATCATCACCGTCCAAAGCCAAAGACAAAGATGCTACATCCAAGTCTAAGAAATCAAAGAAGAAAACACGTCATTCATGGCTCGACAATGACGACAATCCTCAGAATGATTGGCTTACAGAAATGGTCCAAGCTCAACCTCCTCTGGAAGAAGAAGAACCTCTTCCTGGTAACACTCTTCAGTTCACCCAGGTAATTATGAAGGATCTTCACATCAACAAACTCACAAAGGCGGAGCTTAGGAGAATCAATAGGGATGCACAAGAATTCCTCAAGAAAAGATCTGGAAACAAAGTCGAATACGAATATCACATGCAGAATATAGCTAGTGCAATGTCTGCCGACTTTGACTGGTTAAATCCTGAAGTGAATATCGATCTAAGTTCCAAGAATCATGAAAAACCTTACTTCACCGACTGGACCAAACCATTACCGTTGAAAGGATTTCCTGACAAACCGAAGATACCTTACAGCTTCTTCTTCAACAAAGATCTTCGTAACATCCAGCTCACTCAAGAGATATCCAAGAAGAAATATGCTTCCTCACTCACAATCTCAGTACCAGCCGCTAGATACGAAATTCCAGCCATTGAAGAAACCACCCGTATTTTCAGCAACTCCATCGTTGCTTACGACAGAGATGCTCTACACGGAATTCAACATTGGCCTGATCGTCGTCGTCTCGGTTATACAAGCAGATTAGGAGAAACATCATTGGAAAATGTGAAGCAGAAATCAAAGATCATCGCTATCTTGGAGATTCAGCAGTCGAAACGGTTTAACTACTTATTCATGCGTGAAATTGTTGTTAAACGACAAGATGAAAAGAAGTACAAGTTCTCCGAAGCAGACTTTCCCAACCTTTATCTCAATGACATAGAAGATATGTATCTTGAAAAGGTTCAGAGTAGAATGCGCGGATTCGATAGAGACGTTCAGTACAACTTCATGGCATCGCTACTTCTTTACATCCGACGACTGATTGTTCAAGAAAGAGTGGAAGATCTTCAGCTTGGAGTGGAAAGTTACCAACAAAAGATCAATTTGACAAAGCCACAGTTCTACTTTGATGGTCTCTATGACACACCACAGTTTACTCTCATCCAAGAACCGTTTGGTTTCACTTACATCAACAGCAAAAAGCTACAAAGCTTCATGAGGTTCGATGAGGTACATAAATTCTGTGATGTTACACTCAAGTTTGTTCGTGATGGGCTTGTCAAAAGGTTGAATGATGATCGACGTAAGATAGCTAAGGGGGAACAACCTAGATGGAAATCCAGCTCCAGAAGACAAGTTCGTAACTTTGTCTTAAAGATTGAAGAACGGTTATTTCGACGGGAACAGATCAGACGACTGGAAAGCTACATTGGTGCCAGACCATCGTTTCCTGTCAGAAACTTCGAAAGACCTGAACCTCAGTTCACTAACTTCAATGCTCCACTTCCAGACGAAGAATAACTTGGTACATTTGATCAAATTTTTTCAATATCAATTGTTTCATTGATTGAATCATTTTTTTTATTATGGTTTGTGCACACATAACAGTGTACAACCCGTGCTTGTAATTAAAGGACCCTGAGGTACGCTTCAGTGCCTCAATCCTAAACATAAGGAGCGAAGGCTTCTTACTTTTGAGTAGAATTAATCAAACATTTATGATTTTTTCATAATTCTGCTCAAAAGGACAAGTATTTCACCTCAATAAGACCTAATCACTTGTTGAGGGGGAGCACTTGTCAAAACAAAATACTTTGCTCAAAATCAAAAGTTCTTGATGTATCTCCCCATAAGACTCAAAAGGCATATTTTAATCCAAAAATTTGTCAAAAACACCATCTTATATGCTATTTTTGAGGGGGAGAAAATGTAAAAGTGATTAAAATATAAGAAGTCAAAGCTTTAAGTTGTATCATGTGCGAGCTAGACTCAGTATTAACCCAGGAATTGACGAGATAATACAAGTTAGTAACATCGAAAGGACTTATCCTCGACGGGTAATAACTTCAAGTTAGTTACTAGAGCTAGTTGTCACCTAAAAGCTGACAATGCATCTCTTTAACTAACCACGTAAGCGTGTCTCGAAAAGGATATGTCTTAGTAGAAAAGTACCGTCTCGAGAAACTTTCTGTGAACTTGATCAGGCCGGGTAATAATTTCAAGCTAGTCTAACTAGTGATGTAAGCGTGTCTCGAATCGGTCGTGTTCACAGAAAGTGGATCAATTCAAAAGTGTTTGCTCCTCCCGCATGTGCAAATTTATTAAATACTTATGAGCACATGTGCAGGGGGAGCCCTTCAAAAGTGTACGCAAAACTCTCAAAGTGTTAACCAAAATATTTGATTATCACAAACACTTTGAGAGATTTTCAATCAAAGGTTTCTTGGCTATTGTCGGAGTTATAAGGTGATTAAGATAGGAATATCCGTCCTATGATCCGCCAGAGCCGGAGGGATCTACCCAAGGACATCTCCCATAGTTAGAATTAGAAGTCCTTAGGTATGATACGAAAAAAAAAAGGGGAGAAATGAATGAAAGGGAAAGAAGGAGTTGAAGAATTAAAAAGAAATGTAAAGAAAAGGGTGAAAAGAAATAGCCCTCCATATGTTCAACCTTAGGGCAGACACCGGGTTCAATACGTATGCTACTGGTTGTTGCTAAGGCGACGCCGGTATTGAAGATTAAGTCGTCATGGACCCAGTGACGCAATGCACTAAACCTTCTTAACCACTCAAGTTCTCTTAAAAGGACTTGTTTCATTCTCACAGGGGAACCCGCGTAACCTATCGACCCATCTCTTAGAGACGGTTGATATTGAAGAAGGACATCCCCAGTCTCCGCATAGGAAACCTAGGTGTGCACTTATAGAGTCTAGAGCCATGAGATACATCAAAGATCTCTTAGGAACACTTAGTATTTCTGCAACTGGTGTTCTACATCAATGGGCATCAGTTGAAAACTATCGAGTCCTTCGCAGATCTTAGCAATCTGCCGAGAACGTTTATGAGAGAATTACGTAAGTATTTCTCAATGATTGAACGGAAACTCCTGTCAGGGTCAACATCAAACAGCCTTGACAGGTCACTTCGGTAACTCCTCGTGAGTTACGCTTAGTGTTTGCGGTGGTTCCATTACGGTCTACAGTCGTGGAGTGATCCCCAGCGACTCACCCAGTCATTGAGCTACCTAGTAGGTCTCGTAAGCTCCTTCGGGAGTATCTGATATGGGAACGGCCTGGATAAGGATTAGAAGGAGTCTTCACACTATGCTGTTGACGAGCTCTAACTCCTTATCTGTAAGTACCGGTTGTTTTATTGCTAACTGTTTACTCGCAGGTACATCACTTCCATGATGGTAGATTCCAACATGCTCATACATACATCTTGAAGTCAAAGAAAGCTCCCCCAAAGATCAAAGCAACACAAAGTTCAAAGAAAGATTCTACGCCAAAAAGAAGAATCTACAAAGTATAAAGACAAAGATCTCAAAGTATGAAAAGGAACTTCTTGTACGTGAAAGTCTAAGTCCAAAGATGTATGAGTATGTTGGAATGGCGGACAACCACCACAGACGCAGGAGTGACGAATGGCAGATTACTTCATTACATTATCACTACAACATCATCAAAGTACTAAGTCAAAGAGCAAAGTATATCCATCATTATTCTTATCATTTCTGAAGACGTCTAAAGCTATGAAAGTCAAAGATTAAGACGAAGACGTCAAGCAACCTTGATGACCGACCCTTAGGGGGAGATTGTTGGAACCAAAGTTTTACTATTTTATCAAGTCTCGGTCATTTGTAATAATAGGTTGCTTTAGTTACTTATTACTTACACTAATGTAATGTCTCAAGTTTACTAGGCTTAAGTTTAATGATCCATGGGCCTTAAAGCCCACACGATTTGGAGAAAGGAAGGAGAGGGAGTGTTGCCCTAGCTCCTTCCCTATATATAGTATGCTTAGGTCTATGTAATACTTGGTTGGTTATTTGAAAACATTAAGGAAACTCTTGCATTTCATTTTCTCAAATTTCTCATAATCATCCCACTCTCATTCTCATCTCATTTCTTACATAATCATACTTGTGTTTACTAAATGGTGACCTAACAAAAGTTATCGACAGATAAGAATTGATAATGAAAGTCAAAGCAAACCGTCACCTATATAAAAATGAAAAAGCACAAAAAGAGTAGTAGTAGTTGTTATTCATGAAAATCGGAAAACGGAGCGTTTTTGAGAATAAATGATTTTACTATCTCTCTTGAACATCATTGCTACTTTACAACGTCAGTAAAGAGAGGTTTTGAAAATTATTTATCTTTTAAGCGTGAGGTGATGACATTGCGTGAGGGCACGGCAATACCTTAGTCTGGGGGATTTTGATGTGTGCTTATTCACACATACTTTTTAGACCCAATTTCAGACCAAATACACCAAATACTAACCTTAAATGCCAAGAGAATGTATGTTTTTGTATTTGTGTATGTGCAGGTACGGATATGAGAAAAATGAACGAAAACAAAGCAAAACCGACAAAAACGAGCACGAGATTGGAAAAAGGTAAAAAGCTGGAGCCGGGGAAGCAAAATGACAAAGAAAAGCTCATTATATAATCAGAAGTCCTCAGAGATTCATCTTGTTACATATTTGGTCCCTGGGCAAAAGTTTGAAGAATTGGCAGTTTTTAGTCCCTCACTTTCAGAATTTGGCATTAATGGTCCCTCAAAGATAATTCAAAGAAAAATCATCAATGGTCCTTCATGATTCAAGAGATTGACAATAAATACCCTTGGAAGATACTTTGAGCAAAAGTCAGATTCAGTCCCTAAGCTTTGGAGTTTGTACAACTTAGGCCCTTGTGATAATTTACTAGTCCTAAACCTTAACTATCCGGATCTTAAACCTTTAGCCCTTAATACTACCTAGCCCAAAAGTCACCAAAGCCCACCAACACTTAACCTCTACCCGGCCTGCCACTTAAAACCCGACCCAATCTCAACATTTAATACTTTTCAAAATACCCGCCCCCTTTTTACCCAGAAACCCACTATTCACCAAGAACCCTAAAAATTACCACGCCCCAAATTACCTCGTACCCCTAATAATTACCCAATGATTGGGGTGTTCTAGAAGGTCTGACAAGTCAGTATGGTCAGGGAATGATACGTGGCCCAATCAGCTCTCACACGGAGGATTCACTTATGTCACATCAATCAATCAAGGGTCAGAAATCGTGGGAAGCATCTAGAACCAAATCAAACGGCTCAGGAGGGGACCAAACAAGCACAATCCTCACACGGATTGATGATGTGGACACAGAGGACTCAACCCTAGCTCATACCTCACCTCACTTATAAATACCCCCCTTATTTCATTGTTGTAGGGTGCCATTTTTTACTTATTGTTATGCTGCTTATTTTACTTCTTGTAATGAATTTTTATTTTAATGAAATTTAAGTTTACTTATTTACTTGTCTTGCTATTTACTTTACCTTAATTTACTGCTTATTGCTTTTTATTATACGTTTTTAGCTTATTGCTTTTATTTTATCATTGCTTTTTAAATTCAGCTTTACTTTCAGCTTATTTACTTATTGCATTTTAAAGTTTACATAAAAAGAAAAAACCAAAAAAAAATCAGAAAAGTACTAAAAAAATAAAAAAAAATACCAAGTTCTTATTTCCACAAGCTTCAATAAGCTTGTATTGTTGTTTATTAAGGTTCATATCAGCTTTGTATAGCTTTTGTGAAGCTTAATTTTGGCACCAAACTCAATTCTCTATAAAGTCAAAAAGTCAACTGTGAAGTGCTTATTGTAAATAAGCTCAGCTTATTTGGAGAAAAGGCAGCCAATAAGGTGTCCCATTGGCCTGTCAAAAGACAGGCAAGCTAAGTGAACCCCCTCTTTTCATGCTGAGGGGGATTTGAGTCTTGTAAGTTCATCAAAATTTAAATTCTGTTTCATCTTTTGGCTTATAGTAGTTAGATCTGTGTTCATTGCTTCTTATTGGTTAATATAGCTTGTTGTTTGAATGTTATAAGTAGTTGGATAATTAGTAGTTGCTCATCTGTTTTGCTGTTTGAGTTTTTGGATTGTTGATTGATAGTCTTTAGCACTATTTCTGTCTTACTATTGTGGATCTTAGTTCTGAGTGTTAATTGCATCTGAGATCTGTGTTTTTCATTTGTTCTTAGTTCCTTAATCATATTGAGTTCATAGGTGTTGGTTTGGAGTAATCTTGGTACAAGCTGTGGTACTTTCTTTTGTTGACAGAAAATTTCAGGGGTGTTTGGCTAGGATTAGTTAGCTAGTGATAAGTACATTTCAGGGGTTAGTGTTGGTTTATACTTGTCACTTAGGTTCATAAAATAGTAGTAGTAGCATAATTATTATAGTTCAATAGTTAAAAAGTCAAAACACTAGATAATTTCAAAATCAGTTAAGTGTAGTTGGATTTTTTTAGATAAAATAGCTTATAGAATAATAGCATATAAGTAGTAGTAACTTTTAGAAATAATCAAATAGCTTAATACAACTTTAGTAGTCAGTAAATCAGTAACAAAGTTCAAAATAGTCAAAGTCTTGTTCATCATAAAAGTCAAATTGCTTTTTGGGTCATCTGTTTTGGTCATAGTTTCAAAGAGTTGCACAACTTTCAAAATTTGTTCAAAATACCTTTTAAAAGATGTTTTGTGAAGTTTGTTAGTAGGTTTTCAAGTTTCAAAAAGAACTTTGTGGATTGGAGCTTATTTGCTCATCAAATAAGCTCACTTAAGATTGACTGTCTCAGCACTAAGTGCCCTGTGCACTCAGCAGCTCACCATAATCCTAGGTTGTTTTGAAGGCCTTAAGAGGATCTAGGGTCTTATTTCTAAGTGGTTTATTGATTACTGGTTGCTAGTGGTTAGATAACACCCAAAAGTTGCCACTTATTAGCTTATCTACACTGCTTATTCAGCTTATCAAGTGAGTACATTGAGGCTAGTTTCCTGAATTTCCAATAGGGCTGCAAATCAGTTTGGATTATCTTAAGTGTGTTATTATTGTGGTTCTGAGTTCATTTGTACCATAAGTAGCTATTGCAAGTGCTTTTTGGTCATTGTCTTAACTGTTTCAGCTTATATAGCTTATCACACTTTGCTTATTTGAACTCTTTGTGCTCATATCTGTGTTTCTGTGGATTAAATTGGTTCCTAACTGTTCCAATAAGCTTTAAAAAGTTCAAAAATCATCTGTGAAAAGATTTGGGTCAAATAGTCAAGGAGTGCTTATAAATAAGCACTCCAATTCAGCTGTTTTCAAGCTTTTCAGCACTTTTCTAGCTTATTTTTCTTTCAAAATTTTTTCTCAAGCTTATTTTAGTATTTTAGAATTTTCCTGAAATTTTCAGATTTTTCCAAGTTCATTTGCTATTTTTCTTATTTAATTTTCAATTATAATCATTTTTAAATACTTTTTAATTACTAAAAAATACAAAAAAAATCTAAAAAACCCCAGAAAAATCCAAAAAAATATTAGAAAATTATTTTTAGTTGTTTTAGAATTTTAGAAAGTAATTTTGTATTTTTCTCACTTTATTTACATTTTCTTTTAATTTTTAAATAGTTTAAATAGTTTTTAATTCATAAAAAATTATTAAAAAGTCAAAAAAATATTTTTCTTTTTCTCAAAATTTTCTTTTATCATTTTTGATTTTTAGAAATTATTTCCAAGTTCGTAGGATTAGCGTAGCTTAAAAGTCGCATTTTATTTCGCGCGTCAGCGTTTATTTTACGTTTTCGCGTACGGTTTCGATTTACGTGACGTTTCTAGTTACCTTATTTGCTATACGTGTTTAAGTGATTGATTGTGCCTTATTTGCTATATCATTAGCGTAATCTCATCAATATCACTTTGTACCACTTTTCACGACACGTTTTCCGAATCGATAATTCGGAATTCCATTCACCCTTCACACGGAATACGACCTCGGGTTATCCGTATTTCTTTGCGGATTTCTTTGAGCTTACTATCTATACTATAACTTGATTTTCACGAATCACCTACCAATGTCATTTTACTATTAATATATATACGAGTGGGAGCTGTTAAATATACGTATATATATTAATGTGTAAATGTCTAGTACCGAACTCGAGACCTCGGGATTGCACACATTACAAATGAGTATTAAGGAAAAATAATAAATGTTTTATTATATTTATTATTAAACACGAGGGTATAACGACCGTTAGTACTTAACGGTAAAGGGACTAACGACCGTTAGACGAAAGAAGGAAAAAAAGGGTGTTTATGTAATTTGGCAACCAAGGAAGGGTCTAGAACCCCCCCCCCCCCCTCCATGGGTTGGGTCGGCCGAACACACCAAAAGGGGGCACCCATGCCCTAGCTTGTTCCCAAAGCTACCTAAACGCTATAAATACAAATCTTAGGGTCATTGTTTTCTCACCTTTTTTGCAAATTATCCCTAAGATTTTATCTCTTCCTCCTTGCTTTGAAAATCGGTCGAACACCCCTAAACACTTAGGGTTTCGATTTTTGTTTTGTCAAAAACTAATTCTTGTGTAGTTACTTGCATAACCTTGATACGGTTTAATTTGTGTGTATAAAAACGAGGTAATAACTCACTATAGTTATTATCAAGAGATCGATAAACAAAACGGTAAGTGGTTTATCATAGATCTATTATTACACAAGATCAAGATTTATTGAAGTGCATCGGGTACGTTCCTATTTATGTTTTAGTTAATATTATATGTTATACTTGATCCTAGCTTCCGCAATACGTGTACTTCGATTGTCAAATTATAACACTAAACACTTTATATAGTAGTATAGATTGAAGAAAAATCTTTTCCAAATGTTTATGTTGGGGGCATTTTCATATCTACCCAACAAAAGCATGAAAATTTCACATTTACCCAAATGATGCTTTAAAAGCATTGTACACAATGCATTGAATAGTTGTATTTTGAGTATATTTGAAATTAATGTTGAAAAGAGAGGGAGATATGAAATTATCCCTTTATGTTGCATATGGAATCATGTTAACCGTCGTCTTTTAAGTAAGGAGTTTTACCTGATAAGTATCATGCTATCCATCTTTAAATGATGGAGAAGTTTTTTAAAACTATCTCAAGTGCTTTCGTCCATATATCTCCATATATTTTTTTGACTACTTTATCTATTAAAAAAGAGTTGTAATAAAAGGGACCAGGGTTCCCAAGGATGCATGAGAACCTTATAAATTTTTTTCTTACGTAATATAAAATTATGTTAAATATAATCGATTATTTAATAATGAACCTCGTCTTTTATTTTTGAGTTACAATTTTTAGTACTTTTAATAAAATGAACTTGATGAATCGTTTATCGTAATAACAAACTTATTTAAAAAACATAACTAAAGGATTTTGTATAAAAATTCGAATAAGATATCATAAATAAAAATAATTGTAGAAAAAAACCTTTTAATCGAAAAGGTCACATCTTCGACCTTCGTTTTAGGCGTTCGGAGTCTAGCTCGAGACGGCCCTGCCTAGTAGGTTTGACTGAATCCTTTCAATGTGAGATGCCCCTGCCTATTAGGTTTGATTGAATCCTTTAAATTACATGTCTTTCCACCATAGCCCGAATGATAAAACGACATATTTTTTACTTGGCCTTAAATGAAAAAAAGTTTTGGGTAACGAGACTAAAAACCTTTGGTTAATTATCAAAGATAGTCGAAGTTGATTATCGTGTAAAAGAAAAGTAAACAGTGGCTTACTGCTTGACCAAAAAGCTATCATTGATTTGTGTTAAATGATTAAAACGACTTGTAGTGGTGCCATAGGGTCGGAATTATCTAGAAGACATAACTCTACGATATATCGCCATCGATGATGGGTTTAGTCAAAAGTCGAACACTTCGTTTCTTTTCTTGTTCTTTTTGCATTGCATCGTTAGGGGGTGGCAACCTTGCGGTTTGGGGGGTTCGGCAAGGCTTGCCGTTCGGCAACAAGGATTGCCAGTCCATCGGTAAGCATCAATCGGCAACGAAATCGGTATGTTGTACCGAATCGGTATGGCTATTTCCCAAGAAAAAAGGAACGTTGCATATTTAATTTTGGTTAATGTAAAGCACGATTCTTGGTCAATGTAATTAGTTTTTTTTTTTTTTTTTTTTTTTTTGCATCAAGATTGCCACTAAAAATGATGTTGAGGTATGGTGTGGCATGAAAATGTTTGGCAAAATATTATTGGTTCATTTTGGTTAATGTTGAGGCAAGGTGTAGCAAGGTTGCCACCCCCCTTAGAATTCGGGTATCATTAATGACAACTTTTGGTGCTCAATAAACACTCTTGTTACCTCTAAAGTTCATTTGAATATGATAGGTCATGTTGACCAATCAAATGCAAATTAAATAGATACATGTTTTACTTTTAATTAAAATTGAGGGCCATTTCTTTTTTCACTTCTCACTATATACATAGAACATTTTTTTTTGAAATGTGACTTTTTTCATATATGGTTTAGAGTCGCACCTGCCAAATAGCAGGCCCTCATCCACCACATACCCAGACTATGTTGTCTGAACCGGGCCCACGCTGGCGCAGTGGGGATTAAACGGCTTTCGCCCGGAAACCGTACCGCCTCCACACGAGATTACTCGCTGGAGAAACGGCCGGATGAAAACCGAGGCCAGCTTGGATTCGAACCTGCGCAGCTAATGGCTTACAGGTTCTCCTCTTCATTGCCTAATATCTCCGGAACATATGGTCCACAAGTGGACCACAAGTGAGGACTTCCCGGATGGTCACCCATCCGGTACTACTCCCACTTGTGGCTCGCTTAACAAGTTAAGCCCCACCCACTAGACCACAAGTCCTTTGATCTATATACATAGAACATGATCTATCATGTTCAAACCAAACTTGAGAGAGTCTTTTTCCTATTTAGATAGTGTCTAGTTTCTACGACATATTTTGGGCATGTTTGGCGCAGAGTTGCGTGGAGCTTTTTGGGATGGTGAGCGTATTTTGATTTCTAGTGCCTGTTTGGCAGAAAAACGGTGAGATGTGGCTACTTTTTAAGAAGGCTAATTCTCCAACACTCCATAAAGTAGCATTTAGAAATAATTTAACATTTGTTTTGCATATTAATGTGATGTGTGTGTTTTAAATATTTATTTCAGCTACAAAATCGAAATAAGTATGTTAAACAAAACTTCAAATTCAATAGCTTTGATTTGAGAAAAAAAGTCTGACTATCTAAGTATTATACCCTAGTATGCTATTCTGTTCCTAAATATATATTTATATACTAGACGAATGCTCGGTATAACAACAAACAAATATATTTGCAAACTTGGGGTTCTGGTGTAACCTTTAATGCAAAATTTTAATGGTTCAATTTGTAGTTATTACAATAAAAAATGTTTAATGGAAACAAACATAAAAAAAACAATAAAGGTTAGGAATTAAAATATATTTAAACTATTAATTTAACGATCGATGTTATCATGTTTAACCAACCAAAGGTATATTAGTGATTAAACTTTACTCATTTTTTTAGTTTTTAAGCTTTTAGAAATAGATGTTTTCCCTTTATATATAGCAGATGTGTCATCTAGGGCCGTAAACATATTACGTAATTGTTTATTGAATAAATTAGTTGGTAATAATTTCGTTTACATCCGTTTTATATATTAAATGAATGTAAATGAACACAATTTTATGTTTGTTTAGTTAAGCGAATAAACATTAACAAAAGTCATGTTGTTTGTTTGAGCTTGTGGGAGTCCGATTATATGTCCGTTTACGTTCATTTATTTGCCCGCGTTTGAATTTTGGCATATTTTTTTTATATACGTTTATACAATAATGTTATGTATATTTTAAATATTTTATGTTTGTTTTTTCGTTAATTTATGTTTATTCGTTCAACATTTTAACGAATAAACATGAATAATCTCATTTTTTTGTGAATAAACACTAAGGGGGTGTTTGGTTGGAGTAACTTGGGGGAATTTGGGGGAATTTGAAATTAAAATTCCCCCAATTCTCATGTTTGATTCAAAAGAGAGGGGGAATTCTAAATGCCAAAGCAAATTAAAATTCCTTAAAATGGGAAAATTAGAATGTCTCTAAAAAGTGAGGAATTTTAATTTACTTGGAAATTTTTTTATAAACTTTTTTTCTTATTGTTTTTTTATAAACTTTTAAATATAATATTTATGAAAAAAAAATTTATAAACTTTTTTTTATAAATTTTTTATAAACTTTTCATAAACTTTTTTTATAAAATTTTTTTCTAAACTTTTTATAAATTTTTTATAAAGTTTTTTTATAAACTTTTTTTATAAATTTTTTAAAAACTTTTTTTATAAATTTTTTATAAATTTTTTTATAAACTTTTTTTTATAAATTTTTTATAAATTTTGTATAGATTTTTATAAACTTTTTTTTCTAAAATTTTTATAAATTTTTTATAAACTTTTTTTATAAATTTTTTATAAACTTTTTTTATAAATTTTTTAAAAACTTTTTTTTTATAAATTTTTTATAAACTTTTTTTTATAAACTTTTTTTATAAAATTTTATAAACTTTTAAATAGAATATTTATGAAATTTATATTAAAAAAAAAATTATAAATTTCTGTCAACCAAACATACAAAGGTATTTTAAATTCCGGAATTCTAAATTCTCAAGAATTTAAATTTTCTAGAATTTAGAATTCCGGAATTCTAAATTACTCCAACCAATTAGGAAAAAATTCATCAATTTAATTGTTAATGCCCGTTTAACTTATCCAGCTAAAATAAAACGAACACATACATAGTCCCCTTCATATTACTACCTTTCATTTAGAGCCCTAACCTCTGCTCTATATAAATCATTGTTTTTAGAAAGCTTACAACATGAGTAAAGTGATTTTACTACTTGTCATTTAGATATTTTAAAGCTGTTTAAACCTAATTACTTTTTGGGGCTTACCAGCTTATTGAAAATATATAAAAAATATTAATTTTTTAATTTTCTCATCTAATATTTCCTTCCAATCTAAATTATATGGCAACCTAAGTTGCTAACCCATAATTTATCACATGTCAATGTTTTAAGGGCCGTTTTTTTTTTTTTTTTTTTTTTTTTTTTTTTTTTTTTTTAGTTGTATGAATTAGTTAGGTTGAGTTGTTGATAAATAGTAAAAGATATAGAATCTTTTATATAATAAAACAATTTGCATTTCAAAAAAATCAATTCATACTTGATTTAGTAATAATTTTATTTTAAAAAAAAGATTATTTTCTTATTAGGTAATATTTTATATTTAACCATAACACAGGTAGAAGATAAATACAAAAAATATATATAAGATATTTAAAAAAAAGATTATTTATTTTATATTTATTCACAACACAAGTAGAAAATAAATATAAAAAATATAGATAAGATGCAATTAAAAATAGGATTAAAATTTTTAAATAACTATTTCAAAATATTTATAAAAAAAAACCCGCACGTGCGCGGGCATTATAACTAGTAGTTGTATGAATCAGTTATGTAGGTAGAGAAAAGAGAAATAATATTTTGATAAGATATTGGATTATGATAAATCGTTAATAAAGATACTCTTATTGGGTCGGGTTGCGGGTTAAAGAAGAGGGGCCGAGGGTAATGAGAAGTATAAAGTATAAACTGCTGTTGCTATGCGCCAATGTTCATCTTCCTAGTTAGTCAAATTTGAATCAAAGGACTTGTGGTCTAGTGGGTGGGGCTTAACTTGTTAAGCGAGTCACAAGTGGGAGTAGTATCGGATGGGTGACCATCCGGGAACGAAGATATTAGGCAATGAAGAGGAGAACCTGTAAGCCATTAGCTGCGCAGGTTCGAATCCAAGCCGGCCCCGGTTTTCATCCGGCCGTTTCTCCAGCGAGTAATCTCGTGTGGAGGCGGTACGGTTTCCGGGCGAAAGCCGTTTAATCCCCACTGCGCCAGCGTGGACCCGGTTCAGACAACATAGTCTGGGTATGTGATAGATGATGGTCTGCTATTTGACAGGTGCGACTCTAAACCATTTATGAAAAAGTCACCTTTCAAAAAAAAAAAAAAAAAAAAAAAAAAAAGTTAGTCAAATTTGAAAGTTAAAACTTTAGACACCCCTCGGCCCCTCCTTCCTCTCAAAGTCCCACCAAGTAACGCTACACGGTCGGTTGACCGGCGATCAGCTACACTCCAACAACATTTCATCAATACCACCTACCATCATATAAAAATAGCAACAACATTTTGATTTTCTTGGTTACTCCGTCAAATTATACTAGTATGATTGTAGCATTAAATATCTCCTCAACAATTTCACCATGGGTAATATTGAATTCTAACAAAAGAAACCCATCACGCATTTCAGCTATTTCATTGGCCCAACCCACCACCACTTTAAGAAGGTATCTTCGTTTTCTTCCTTTACACATTTTATCAAACACCAGTAGGACGTGGATTAAAATTATAGTAACATTTTGTTTGTCGAGTTTGGATTAATGATCTGCTTGTGCTTATCTGGCAAAATAAGCAGTTTCCAATAAGCAGATTGGAACATGCTTATTTGAAACAAACCTTTTAAACATATGCAATTGAGCTGACTCATTATTTCTTTGTCAATATAACCTATAAACATTCAAATCAGTGATAGTTTTCTATACTACATTATAATGCATTTGGGACTATTCTATAATTAGAAAGGCTTAAAATTCAGACTTTTTTCTTGCTTATTATGCAAATATTTCAAAATTAATTTGTTTGGAAGCAAGTAAGTTTGTTAGGAGTTAGGAAGCGGTTGGTTGTTCAAACTAAAATTATTTGGCTTAACCATCTCTAATGTCTCTACTTATAAAGCATAAAGACAAACTAAACGTGTAACCAATTAACGCAAAATATAATCACACGGTACCTGCCGCCGCATTGCACGGGTACCGCTCTAGTATATGATAAAATATGATCCCTTCATATTAGGCTTAAACTAGTGTGGCCTATTAATCTCGAGTTGGATAAAATATGATATCCAGTTGCGGATCTGTAATTAGATTACCAGAATATGTTATTGGTTTTTGAAGTGTCTAGAGATAAGTGATGTTCAAATTAGATTAATCGAAATGGTCTGTTATTCTAGTTTTGTTTGGTTTGGTTCGTCTGTTCTTATTTTATTGCTACTATAATCTCCAAAGTGAGCCTGATGTGTTGGATAGTATGTTCAGGATCCTGATGCTCAATTGCATAACTATTCAGTCTTCCATGTACATGTCTGATAGTTATAAGCTGACTGACAATTTTAAACATACTTTCTTGTTATGGGTCTGGATTGCTGTCTATTTGGGTTTGGTTGGTCTTTTTTGGTGCATCGATGAGTTTGGACGTCCTTGTGATTGTCTATAACTAACTAATTTGTTTACGGTGGTTTTGTTGATGCATGGGTTCTTAACTTCTTATGCTAACAAATGAAATCTAAACAATTTGTTGTTCATAATTATACCAAACTGTATTTTGCCATATCTTGCCAAGTGGGACCTACACAATCCTAACCAGCAACACATATATGGTGAATGGCAAACTTGCGCATGTTTATAGTATCTATTGGCAAATGAGGTCCTTTTTTGAAATAATGAGTAGCAACTTTACCTTTTTTTATATAATTTGGATGGCAGATTTGCCTATTTAACCTGTTCGTAATCTAACATTTCTTTACTAATTTGTGTATTGGTTTTTGCATAGATGTGAATGCTATGATATGTACAAAGAAGTGGTGCCATTTGCTGAAGCATGGTCGTGGCAAAAATCAATAGTTGAAGAACGAAAGAAATTGATTACTATCGATGAGGATATTTCAGATAGTTTGATTGTGTTACAACATGAGCCTGTTTATACATTGGGTACTGCTAGTAGTGAAAATAATTTGAATTTTAATGTTAAGGATTCGCCTTTGCCCTTGTATCAGACGGAACGTGGCGGTGAGGTTACTTACCATGGCCCAGGACAGGTAAATTAAGCACGTATTTATCGAAATATGTTTTATATGATGGAAGTTCAATTTCTTCAGGTTTCGAGAATGGATGTTGGACACATGACATTCTGTTTTGAAAAAAAATTATTCGTTTGCAAAACTGCGTTTTGTCTATGAGAATAATACTTTTTTCTAAAAGGTTTGGAATATATGCGTTTTCGCAAATGCAATAATCAGATAATCTTCTCCAGAACACAACCCCGAACACCCTTGTAGTTAGTTTAGAGATTATTAGTTAACTTTGCTTTAACAGTTGAGTTATGCAATTAGTAATGTTGAAAACTCCTAAGTTGCTAGTGCATTGTGGGTTGTAGTTTTGAATTTTTTTTATAACAAGAGTTGTTGCACTGTAGCTAGTGATGTACCCACTACTGAATCTGCGATACCAAAAGATGGATCTTCATTGGTACTTGAGGGCACTAGAGGAGGTAGTCATTCGTGTTCTTTCCTCAACTTTTTCTCTAAAAGCTTCTCGGGTTGAGGGTTTAACTGGTGTTTGGGTCGGTAAGTTCTGTGCTTATTCAGTTAGTGTATGCTTCGCAGCTTGTTATTTGCTTATTTTGTTTGGTTTTCTTTAGGGGACAAGAAACTAGCAGCAATTGGGATACGAGTTGCACGATGGCTGACATATCATGGATTAGCATTGAATGTCACCACTGATCTTTCACCCTTTAATAGAATAATTCCTTGCGGAATACGAGATAGAGGTGTTGGAAGCATCAAGGGGTTGCTTAATGAGCATTCTTCAACATACGATGATGATAAACTCATTGATATTGTTCATGAGTCATTACTAAACGAGTTTTGTGAAGTTTTCCAAATTGATTTGTTCCAACAGCCTGTATCAAAGATTAAGTTTCAAGAGAAATAACAATGAATTTGCCTTTAAGACTAAACACATTTCACCTTCTTTTTGAAATTCTCGATTGCACTTTACTAACCAAGAAGGTAGACGTATTGGATTTGACCAGTATCAGGGCAGCCTAATGGATTCAGTTTATATTTGTGAAAAACTGAGGGACCCTAACATGAACCATAAATAATATATAGTATTTGTTTTTTGTTTTTGTTTGTTTGTTTGTTTGTTTATTTATTTATTTATTATTATTATTATTATTTTATTTTTTTGTTTTTTATTTATTATTATTTTTTTTTTGGTTGTAACTGAAGAGGTTACACAGATCATAGCAGATAACCGAGTTCTTAATGCAAGATTAACTAATGGAGCTGTTACTCAGCGTTTGTTGCAAGACTCGCTACAACGCAGAAGTGATGTGATTAAGATACTAGATCACTGGGAAATGATTGGGCAGTTTCGGTGTGTTCTGTACAGCCGGTTTCTGTATGCAGGGTGCTGAATTCTGTATGTGGGATTATTGGTCAAAATCTGCCGATTTGCAAGTGGTCAGGGTTTGGTTGAATTTTGTTGTTTGTGGGTGTGTCATGGGTCTTTGCTTCTGCAGCTTGCAGTAAACTTGTATTTTATTGTCTTGCTTGACAGATGTGCATGTCAATTAGATCTAGGAGACGCAAATAAGCATGGTTTGTGACGATTCAGTTGACTGAAATCAAATCTGATGTTAACGAATCTATTTAATTTTTACAGAATCGAATAATCGTAATAAATCACTAGATTCATATTAACTAACGTATCAAAATTTGGTGCATCCAATTGACTAACCAAATTTGATGTTAACACTAGACTCGCTCTTACAAAATCCCTTTACATAAACCAGTTCAATAATTCTCAGAAACGGGCCTTGATGGAAAAAGCCTCTGTATAAAGGTCAAAAACGACCATATGCAAATCACTGCAAGAACTTCAAAAGTGACGATCATTGCAGCCAATGCACCACTCTTCTCCATCAACTCCGGTGACTTTGGCAAACCCCTCATTTGATACATCAACTTTTCCATAAAATGCATAGCTTTGCTCAACTGATACAGCCTATAAACCTGCCAAATAATAATATTAGTTAAAAGTGAAAACCACCATCATGAACGAATTAACATCCATAAATTGCACAAGTCACAAACCTCAAAAACAATAGGAACAATAGGCCAACAAGATGACTGACGTTTTTCAAGCACTTTCTCGAATATAAACTGAACCAAACAGCCCATTAAGTAAGGACCGACAGCAACCAACCCCGCAACGCCAAGCAATGGCCATGTGACAAATGTTGCAAATACAGGTACTATAACTTTAAACCCCATTACAAAGAAGGCAGATGATAAGTATCCTCTAAGGCCCGTTATTAGACTCCATCTTTTTGTGCTATATTGTAAATAGGGCCTTTGCACCCGGTCAGTCACAAGAAGAAACGTTGCTAGGCCTATGTAGAACATGATCTCTGAAGAAACTGTGTACACAATCTCTGCACGAAAACATTGGCATAGATATTAATGTAGTACAAAACTGTAAATTTGGTTCTTGCTAAAAGCATCCTGCCACGTCACCAATTTTACGGACAACTGTAGTCCGATATCTTAAATCCACAAATATTGAAAACTTGTGGACTTTTTTATGATCGGAAATAAGTTGTTTTTTATCTTGTGTTTTTTTTATCACCAAGGTAAAAGCAAGACAAAAATAGAAAAGGATGTGTTGTTATACGATACCTGTGAGAACCACATCCTGAATAAGGTCAGTACTCAAAATGCCGAAAAACTGTGGGATCAAAACCGATGAGATTAATGCTATAGGAGCAACGATCCACAACAACGACCGACTTTCCTTAAATGGTGTTGACACCAACTTCCCTTCATCAACCATCTGATGAGTCAATCCGATAAATGAAACTGACCCAGATTTACCTCCAAATGGTTCGAACCCAACAGCTTTGTTAACTTTTTTATCCGTGAAATTCGAGTTCGCCTCAGATTTGGTATCATTTACAGCACGTACAAGATGCCCTCTACTCGAGCTTTCAAATGAAGACTTATTGGTAATCCTCATCTTCAAACCACCCACTGAAAAGACTAAATACAATTCAATTTAGATACACTAATAGCACAATGGATTTTGTTAAGAACTATGTCCAAAAAGATAAGCTTTGCTTATTATAAATACTATAAAAATCGAGCATAAAATAATTTCATGTTTCAAATATGTATTGTTTTTCTCAATTATCAATGGCTAAAGAATGCTGATATCTAAACAACCATCACCTATTTTCATGCTTCTTTGCTATGTCACTAGAAAGTAGAAACTACTCACTTTAGGACCAATTTCAACACATTTGAAACTCAAAGTCTGATATGGTTTCTTTATCAGGGGGATAGTTTAGCAAGAATCAAATAATCAGCCGTAACAAAAAGGGGTAACCCAGCAGTAAGAATACCAGCCTTACAAAGAGGAGGTCAAAGGTTCGAATCCAACGGGGAGAAAATTAATCCCCTTGTGGCCACGGATGTTCAGCTGCGGCGACTCCAGTCTATCCAAAAGGGTAGTCGCCTTGGGATTAGTCGGCTCCCAATGTCGAGTTAGAAACCCAACAAATTCTGACTACTTAAAGATTTACACGTAAAATAACCCTAATCAATCAACTAGTAATAATTTGACAAAAAATCGGATAAATCAAAACATTTTCACTGCTCAGTTACTATTAAAAAAAAAAAAAAAAAAAAAAAAGTAATAATAAGATATTCACATCAGAACATAATCCTAAACACCCCAGAAACAAAACATAAACCAAACATTTTCAATACCATTTAAAGTTCTCTGAGTCATTAAAGAAGCCTTGTTCCATACCCCAGATGCAGAATTAATCTACAAAAACATTATACCAAAAAAAAGTCAAAACTGAAGTAAATAACACAAAACTAAACACCCAAAATTTAAAATATAAAAAAACTTACACTGTGAGTTATGAACTTGTGTGAATTTGGAGTAGGAGATACGGTGGAAAGAAGATTGTGATGACTAGTTGTTGCAAACGTCATCATCTTCATTTAGGGTTTTACCACCCAAAAACCCTCTAGCTTTCAGATATGGGAGGTGATTTGCACACTCCCAAAATTGATTGGCACACTCAAATTTTAAGTGTATTGACATTTATACCCTTACAGTATGAAATGAGTAAAAATAATGTGAGGATATATATGTCAAAACATTAAAAATTTGAGTGTGCCAATCAATCTTGAGAGTGTGCAAATCACCTCCCTTCAGATATTGGTTAAAGAAACTCAACAGGGTGGGAGCTAAAGTTTTGGTTTTGGGTTTCTAGTTGGGCTTATAAAAGCAGCCAAAAAGATATACCCAATAGAGAAAAAGCATACGCTTAAAAACTATTTTGGTTTTACTAATTCCGTGTGTTTTGTTTTTTCGGCTTCTATTTTAGGGCTAACTAGAATGGAGACATGCCGCCGCGTTGTGGGCGGTTTTTTTTCCCTTAAAATTTGCAGAGAATTATGGAACGTTCTAGGTTTATCACATATAAAGTGGGTCATTCCAGCAGATAAACGGACCGGAAAAGCAGGTTAAAATTTGTAGAAAATAGTGTGTAAAACGTCGACGTTTTCTATGTGATAAGTATAAGACGATAATAGCATGGTACAATACTAATGCTCCTGTTTTTTTTCTTCGTTTTTTTATTTTATTTTTTATTATTTATTTATTTATTTATTTTTTGTGTACGACCGAAAAATCCCATAGAAAACGACGTAGTTTTTGAGTCCCGTAATTTGGTGATATATCTTTCGTGTTCCAGAAGCGTCGGTGTACTAACTCCCAAAATTCAACTCCAAAATCACCTACTATAACGTTTGGGATTTCTATTTTGGAGGATTTTGGTGTCGGAGGATTGGTTTTGTTTAGGCTCGATGCGTCTTCAATTAAAGGTATATATACGACTTTTTCTCATTTGATGGGTGAGCAAACTAAACCCAATCGATACGGATTATGCGAGGCGGACTAAAAATAGCCTAGAAAAAATGCCGAGAAAAGCCCATAGCAAAAGTACGTCGTTTTCTATGGGATATAATCATATATATAATCTAAAAGATTTACCAAAGCAAAAAAAAAAAATATACGCTACCATGAAACACCTCGGCGTTATTGTATGTGTGGTTGAAAAAGTGCATGAAGGTTTTTGATGTGGTATTGATGAATTATAAAACTGATATTTGGATATGCATAGTTTTTGGGCTTCATGCGATGGGTCAATGGTATGGCAACATTTTTGCCTAATGTCATTTGTCATTATAAACTTGGTTTTACAAATCTTGTCTGTACTAACTTAGTTGCGTGTTGTTGATTTGAACACATTGTTCCAAATTCTCAGTAGAGAAATGTTTGATTATATAACCAAATTAAAAGAAGCTTGATATCGTTTTACAAACTTTATTTGTTCTAACTTAGTTACATGTCGTTGACATGAACATGGCCCTTTGAAGTCAGACAAACGTGGTTGCCTTTTTACAAATCTTATTTGAAACCTGGTTCCTATAACAATTCGCAATTTCAGGTTAACTTTTATTCCCGAAAATTTCACTATTCACTTTTTACTATTCACTTTTTACTATTCATCTCAGAAATTTTTATTTCATATTCTCGTAAGTTAAACTATTTTAACGATAATCCGAGAGTTTGACGCTCGTCGGATCATTTCTGCAAAAATCACAAAGCCGTGTCCGAGATTTACTTTTAGGTTTAAACGTCATTCCAGCATCCCGATATGTCCATAAAACATTATAAACAATAGAAATATGATTTTCTCTCATTTTAGGACAATTCCAAAAAGTTTCGGAATTTTACGTTTTTCAGTTCAGCGTTTTACGCGAATTGCGCGTTTTAGACCCGTGTTTCCAGTTTTTAGCAGGGTTTTAGCACCCGATAGAACCTACCACTCATTTTATATTTTATTATGGAGTATATTGACATGTTTGACCATACTTTCAAGTTTCATATTTTTAGGATACCCGGTTTTACGTTTCGTGACTTAAAAACTTACGGTTAGCAATTTACGGAGTCAAAACTAGCTACATACTTAGGATATTATCATCCAAAGACCATGACTACTCATCTAGTCACCCTATCCATATACAAACCGACTTAGGGGGGGGAGTCACCATGTGTGGTTAAATCTTGACCATTGATTCTTTAGATCATTTTAATTACAACTTGGTCACCAAGTTTAGGAAGCTTACTAGTTACCTTCCTAACCTCCTCATTTTTAGTATAAAAGCAAGCTCATGTCTTCATTTATTCATCATTCAAATGCCACACCAATTATCCCTAGCACCATGATCCTTTGATCTTCAATATACAAGTTACACTACAAAGTTCAAGGTCTTAGTATTCTCTACCTAGTTCTTAAGTTTGTTTGGCGATTCCATGGTTGAATTAAGAGCTACACAAGGTTACTAGGGCTGAAGTTAAATGGTTTTCACAAGGGTTAGATCAAGGCTAGCAAGGGTTACAAGAGTTATGGTGAAGGGTTTACAAGATTAGGTTTAGTGTCCTAGTTCTATACTTGACTTCCTTTCTTAAGTGAAAGCCAAAAGTTGTAAGAAACCCTTATACACTTTCTTGCTCAATATCATTTTCATGCTCGTTGTGTTCTTTTCATGCTATATATGTTCTTGTTATTGTGTTCATGATGTTTAAAAATGGATAAAACGAGTATTGGTATACATATGTTAACTTATGACAAGCAAACAAGCAAACTAGTGATTTTTATGGAAAACCACGACCACAATAGTATAACTTTGATATTTGACACTTACTTACTATTAAAGAGGACTTAACAAGGAAAACATAGCAATTTGAATCACCCAAAACGAGTACCCGAGTCAAAAGTTATGACCATTTGAAGCTAGCGAAACCAAAACGGCAAAACTGCCTAAATAGCATTCTGATCAAATTTTGATTTTGAAAGTCCCACTTCTGGTCCGATTCATCAAAAAGTTAAAACACGAAAGTTGTCCGGAACGACGTTTTCGTTCAGGAGTAAAGAAGCTCGAGCCCTGAAAACGCTTTCCGAGTGATAAATTTCTTCAAAATCTTAACAGCCCATTTTAGACCAAAGTCACTATATTATAGTTATGATTTACTAAGACCAAGAGGTCTAATGACCTAAAGCCGAGACCACAACCATGGCTAAAGCCAAGGTTGAGTCTCAAGACCATGGAAAAATGACCAAGGTCACGGCGAAGCCATGACTAAATGACCATATAAACTTACTTAGGCGAAAACATGAAACAAGGAGTTGACGATAACTTGAACAAACAATTTGGATCTACTCCACCTAAAGAACCATGAGATACAAGTTATAATAAACTTACCCTAATAACAATCTTCATGTACAAATAGACTTTCCTAAGTTTATTCAATTATCGGACATGTAACTTTTCGGATCAAAACTTATATATATGTTATCAAATACTACAATAGTAGGGAGTCTCATGTGAGGAGTTCATTAAGTAAGCCGTCGAGACGAGTTGTGGATTTACGAGTTAAAGTGTCCTGGCTCCTCGAACGTTTACTTCATGACTTCTGAATTATGTCGGCCCGAACGGTAGTAAGAGATATACATCCTATACATGTTTCATAAACCATTTATATTCAACGACTTACACTATATACTAAGTACTACATCATGAACTATATGCAAGATATATATAGGCAATTCTTCGTATTCTTAGACGTTACTCCAAACCTAAGTCGCAACGTTCTATTATAGGCTGCTCTTAGAGACTTTCGCGATTCGACTATCACTATCATTTCTCATTACATAAGCTTAAGGTGAGTCATAGCCCCTACTCTTTTCATACTTGTTTTAACTCTTGGGGGGGATACATGCTCAACTACTTGCTTACTTGTACAAATACTCTTAAACATTTATACTTGATTGTGTTATACTTGATTGGCATTATACTTGATTGCGTTATACATACTTGTTACACTATACTTGCTTAATTTAAATACAAGATTCGTATTTACGTGCATACATAATACTCTATTCTGTCGGAGAGGTATTGGTAGTACTCATGGGAAGATGCCCCCTACCCTTGTGTCTATACTTGACCTTGGATGTCGTAGTACTATTTGGGGAGAGGCCCCCGCCCTTGTGTCTATTCTTGACCTTGGGTGAATATAATTCGGTGCATTGTATAAACTAACTTTTAGCAGTGGGTTGTGAACACACAGGTTACAAGTCTCTTATGGCGGGACTTGTAACTGAGTGGATTCTCAATGCCTTTGCTGTGTGAACATTCTTTTGAGGCTTTTTCAACTGTTTTAAGACAAACTCTATGAACTCACCAACCATTGTGTTGACACTTTAACATGTTTATCTCAGGTTAGTAAGGCGATAGCTAGTGCGTGGAACTTAGGGTCAAGCTGCATATTCTGAAGACTTACGTTTTTATCATTTACCATTCAAAACTTTGTATACATTTATGTATCATACTTTGGAATTTCATGTTTGTAACTTTGAATTCATTAATCGAATGGTAACTTTTCAAAACGTCTCATTTAGAGTTCGTTTTCTATAACTTGTACTTTGTATTATGAAGTAGCACCCCTATGACACAGTCTTCCGCTGCGGTATTTTGGGGGTGTTACAGTTCCCTTTTCTTGTTATCCAAAAACAGGTCGTTTGAAGTTGTTGCTAAGCTATCTGCCATCAGTCCTTGGGCAAGTTGATTCTGGCAAGCTGAATCTGCTGGCTGATCTTGAAACAATCGCCTTTTAACCGGTGCGATCCTACTTTCTTTACCTGTCTTCTGTGCCATATTTGTTGGGTTTGTTAGTGGGAGCGTTGGTGATGGCTTTCCTAGTTTTCACAAACAAACAGTGAATAGCTGCATATGCAGATTTTATCTTTAAATAAGAAAAATGTTAAGTAAAATAGTGTCACATGGGTTTGTTTCAATTGCTGTTGATCCAGGAAGAAACCTGTTGTTCTCCGGTTCAGATAATGCATTTTTCTTGGGTTTCGACATTGGCTAGTGTAGAATACTAATTATGTTGGAAACATGATTAAGTGGTGGTGAGTTAGGCGTAGAAATGGAAGGAAGGAGGAGAGGAGAGAAAGAGAGGAACCTTGAAAGAAAAAGGAAAAGATTAGATTGAAAATGTATGAAAGGTTCAACCCTCTCCACATGTGGAGAGGGGTATTTATAGTTACAATATAACGCCCACTCCCGGGCTGTGGATCAGGCATACAGTGGGTAAAGGCCCGTTCCTTCTTCCACGGTGTTACTTAATCTAATACTAATTAACTAGTAAACTAACTAACTACGAGCTAACTTAATGCTATTACAATCATTAGGTGACCGAGACTTTTACAGGAATATTTGTATTCCTAACAATCTCCCCCTAAGCGAGGTCACCTTTGAAATTAAGCTCTTTGGTCTTTAAGCATTCTTTCGTCTCTGTAGCTCGTAGGATCTGATTCTTCACTTTACTTCACACTTTGTACTTCAAGCAACGAACTTGTGATTTTGAATTCCTTTGAGATATGTGATCTTTGAGCTTCCTTTGAGATCATCAGCCAAAGTAAATCTCCAAGCTCATCCATAGTTGTATTGCCTTCATGTGATGTAGTGACTAAGGACCATCATGCTCACACCCTTCTGTGTCTGGAGACGTTGCATTAGAATTGTAGATCAGGAGACTTTTTCATCAGAGTTGCGGAAACGTTGTTGGTAGTCTCTCAACATTTGTTGTAGCAAGTCTCTCATCTTCATTGATAGTGTGGAGGATGTGTGAGCATGAGGTATGGATTGACCCGATTCAGCTGGAAACTGGAGCCATCAACGCCATCTTTATATGTGTCCCTGAAATAAAACAGTTAGCAATAAAGATAGAGAACGAATATGGCTTTGTCATTCGTTCTGCGAGGACAGACTACCCTTCGGTTTTGTGAAAACCGACCTGTGATCAGGTAGAGTCCTTTTTAAAGAAGACTCTCCTTAACAGGAATTTCCAGCTTGTAGTAATGAATTTTCCAAAGAATCCACTTTGGAATCTTCATACTTAGCATGTTCTCATACCGGAACGTCTCAAAGCAGACAGCACGATAGAGTGAATCGGTGAATTGACATTCACGGATTGATGAGAAATTGATTTACAGAAATCACTCGCGTGTCATATGATAAATATTTTTGAGACACGACGAGAGTTTTATACTTTGAATCACATTTCCATCAAAAATACTTTTGTTTGAAAGATATTACACAATCAATGTGCTCGAAAGATAAGTTGGTGAGCACATTGAGAGGTTTTGGCAAAAATATCCGTCAATCCATATCCTGGAACAAGTTTGATTCAATGTTGAATCGCACCATTGTTGCTTTCCAGTTGTCACTTGATCATTGATCCAAGATGGATCTCACATGTCACCTACCAAGAGCTTGAGTGATGTTCGCTCTAGAAGGATTTCCATCGTCATTGTGAATATTTACATATCACTCGGATGTTCTGGCAATACCACAAGGATAATGCGTAGGACTCTAAGTATTTTATCTTATTTTCCACATTGTGTGAAACAATAAGCATATTAGGAAGTGTGTCCTAGCGAGATTTATGGATGATCTCATGGCTCTAGACTCAATAGTGCGTTTTGATCCGCTCCTGGAGACTGGGGAGGCGTCTCCTGTTTTAGGTATCAACATAGCTCGCAATGAGCGGTCGATACATTGCACAGGGTTCCCCGTGAGAATGAAACAAGTTTTTTTAAGAGAACTTGAGTGGTTGGGAAGTTTAGTGCAGTGCGTCACTGGGTCCATGACGTCTTGTCTTCAATACCGGTGTTACCTTAGTAACCGCCAGTAGGTTATGAATTGAACCCGGTTTCTGCCCTAAGGTTGAATATATGGAGGGCTATTTCTTTTCACCCTTTCTCATTATATTTCTTTTTCATTCTTCAACCCCTTCAGTGCTTACCGAGACTTCACCACTAGAACCTTGTTGGGTTTGTTCCAGTCCTAGCTCTATCTCAGTCCGCACTCTTCCCTTTCTCACTTTACTCCTTTTTTCAATCATTCCTAAGGACTTCTATTCTATCTAGAGGATTGTCCCTGGGAAGATCCTTCCGGTTCTGGTGGATCATGAGAATTCATACCTAACCTCAACCAACCTTATAACTCCATGCATAAAGATAAATGGTCGGTCTTTGGTATAACTTCCACAAACGCCTTTTGCTCCCCCTCAATATGTGCATCGATATTCGAAAGTGTTTAGCACATATGCGGGAGCCTTTTATGAGTACAAAAGATCACTTTTGATTATCAGATTTCATATTTAAATCACATTCTCTCCCCCGATCAAAAGTTTCAAATCTTTTGAGATTTTTTATCTCAATTGATTTAAAAAATTTAGAAAGCGTTTTTGGGAGAGAAATGCGGTCAAGTTTAATATTTTCTGATAAAAGGAACTTTTTCTTGCTCCCCCTCAAACTGTGAGGGAGGTTGTTATGTGTCAGTTTTGAAGAGTTATCAAAATGTTCGAATTAACGAAAACTCTTTGAAAGTTTACTCATTCTGACACATAACCATCACAAGTCTTTTTGTTGCAAGGTTTTATGTACGAAGTGTGGGGAGTTTTGATGATACATAAAATTTTGAGAAATCACTCTCCCCCTCAATCAATGACGGATGTTAAACCATAAATATTTTCATAAACTATTAACGTCATTGATTGAGTGAAAATTTTATCAAACATTTGAGTTCAATTTGATTTTCAATCAAAATTTCATGGTACCACCAAGTTTTGCACAAACACTTTCCGGAAAAATCATAGAAGGGAAAGTATTTGGCGATAAAAAGAAGACTTCTCTTCTTTATCAAGAAATAATGCACTGAAACGTACATTAGATCGAGGGTGCATGAATATAAAGTAATTCATGCTCGGATGAACGGCACCCTTTGTTTGGAACAACCGTCTTTTTGGCGACGTGTTTTCCTTAATTTTGAAAACCGGGTTGCTATCTGAAGTAATAGCAAACCATATTTAAAGAATGTTTTGAGATACGACATGTTTTTGAAAAGAACTTTATTTGAAACCGAAAAAAAAAAAAAAAAAAAAAAAAAAAAAAAAAAAAAAAAAAAAACTCTTGCTCAAGCATATGTATGATTCCGTGTCATTATTGAATGACATTTCTAGAATCGTACATAATATCGATTATACAAGAGACATGTCGAGAGAAAAATATTTTTGAGATTTTGTAATTAATTTTTTTTTTTTTTTTTTTTTTTTTTTTTTATGGTTTTTATGGGTTTTATAATTTTCTATTTTCTTTTTGATTTGATACTATACAAGGATATGTGAAGCAACCCCTTTACTCCTCTTGATCTTCCTGTTGACATTTGAGATCCTCAGGTGTGAGACTCTTCATACCAAGGCGTGGGAGGATGAAGTGAAATCGTTCCCTAGAAAGTGCTTTGGTGAAGATATCGGCTAGTTGGAACTCAGTCCTCACAAAGTAAAGTTCCACAATTCCTTTCTCAACTTGTTCCCTGATGAAGTGATGTCGAATGTCAATGTGTTTAGTTCTTGAATGCTGGACATTGTTGCAGCAGAGTGCAATTGCACTTTTGTTGTCACAGTACATAGGAACCTTATTGCAGATGAGCCCATAGTCAGAAAGTTGAGATCGCATCCAGAGGATCTGAGCACAGCATGATGACATGGCAATGTACTCAACTTCAGTGGAGGAGATGGATGTACTCATTTGTTTCTTTGAAGACCAGCTGACTAGCTTATTTCCTAAAAACTGTGCGCCCCCAGATGTACTGCGACGAGTGTCTTGACATCCAGCATGATCAGCATCCGAATATGCTGTGAGAGCCATAGAAGTTTCTTTAGGGTACCAAAGGCCCAAGTGGATTGTTCCTTTAAGGTATCGAAAGACTCTCTTGACAGCTTCCAAATGTTTCTTGGTGGGTTTAGATTGATACCGGGCACAAATGCAAACTGCGAACAGAAGGTCGGGTCTGCTTGCAGTAAGATACATTAATGAGCCAATCATGCTTCGATACATGGTTTGATCGACCAGAATTCCCACATCATCTTCGTCAAGCTTTGAACGTTCAATCATTGGAGTATCAACTGAATCACTGGAGTCGAATCCAAATTTCTTCAACGTTTCATTGGCGTATTTGGATTGATTGATGAATATGCCATTGGGGTTTTGAGAAATTTGCAGTCCTAGAAAGAATGACATTTGACCCATCATAGACATTTGGAATTCGGAGCTCATCTCTTGAGAGAAACGATCACATTCTGAGGGATCAGACGAGGCAAAGATGATGTCATCGACGTAGATTTGTACATGTAGAAGGTGTTTGCCTGTTTTTCTGGTAAAGAGGGTAGGATCAACAGCCCCTTTGGAGAATTTGTTGGCCAGAAGAAATTTAGACAAGGTGTCGTACCACGCCCTGGGTGCTTGTTTAAGCCCATAAAGAGCCTTCTTTAATCGATACACGTGATTAGGGCGATCTGGATCCACAAAACCTTCGGGTTGAGATACATACACCACCTCTTTCAGATCCCCATTTAAGAACGCGGTCTTGACATCCATTTGATAAACCACCATGTTTTGACTTGCAGCGTTAGCTAGAAAGATCCTTATGGCTTCTATTCTAGCAACTGGGGCGAAGGATTCTTCAAAGTCAATACCTTCTTTTTGTCGATATCCTTTTGCCACGAGCCTAGCTTTGTTTTTCAGAACATCTCCATGCTCATCAAGTTTGACCTTGAATATCCATTTGAGAGCAATGATCATAGCACACTCGGGAGGTGGTACTAGTTCCCAGACGTCCAGTCGATCAAATTCATGAATCTCGTCCACCATAGCAGTGAACCATGAGTGTTTAGACATTGCATCCTTGACGCTTTTTGGTTCAGCTTTAGAGAGAACAGAATTGAAGAAACACCATAATGCGTCAGTTGCAAGTTGCTTGCGGGTTGATACTGGACGTGAAGGGTTCCCAATGATGTTGTCAATAGGATGATCATTGGTCCATTTCCGAAGGTATTCATGGGGTTGAGAATGTGGAACTGAGGTAGCCGTGTTAGATTCATCAGAGGATGTTGCTTCATTTGATGGTTCAGGGGCAAAGATGTTAACAAATGGCTCATTATCAGGTGGAGCAAAAGGATTAACTTCAGATGAATTATCTACATTTGCCGCTCGATGTGCAAGTGAAGGTTGGACATTGGACGTGCTGACCGATTGATTGATGGAGGGGGCTTCAGAATCCCATGACAATGAAGTGGATGGACCGTTATGGTCATCTTGATCATTCACCACCCCATCTGGTGGTTGAACCACTGTAGCTTCGGGAGCATTCATCTGTTGAGGCTCAAAGTATTCATCAAACATTGGGTCAAACAATTTCTTCCAATCTTCACTCGTAGGGGGTACAAAAGGAGCAGCAGGAATGGGATTCTGTACAAGCCTGGAACTAATTGGTCCAGGGGACAAAAGGTTAGGTACAGGTCCAGAACTTGATTGTCCAGGAACCGGGTGCTCAGTCAGCTCATCGAAAGTAACGTGGATTGTTTCCATGATATCTCTGGTACGTTTGTTGTAGATTCGGTACCCCTTTCGCTCTGGAGCATAGCCTACGAAGAAACCAATGTCGGCCTTGGCCTTGAGTTTCCCAAGGTCTTCACTGTCATTTGTAGGATAGCACAGTGCAACAAAAACTCGAAGAAACGAAAGGTCGGGTTTTCTGCCATGGACTAGTTCATAGGGAGTTTTGCAGTGGAGAGGATGTATCAAGGATCGGTTCTGAGTGTAACATGCGGTGGCAATTGCCTCAGCCCAAAGAAATAGAGGAGCTTTGGAAAAGATGAGCATAGTCCTTGCAGCTTCAACTAAGGTGCGATTGCGTCTTTCTACAACTCCATTTTGTTGAGGAGTTCTTGGTATGCTCTTTTGATGACTAATCCCGACACCTTCATAAAATAGAGTAAGTTGTCTGTTCACAAATTCTGTTCCATTATCAGTACGAACGACTCTAACTGTTTTGTTGAGACGGACTTGCAACATCTTGATGAGTTTGATGATGGTTTCAGGAGTTTCATCTTTTGATCGTAGAAACTTTACCCATGTGAATCGAGAGTGATCATCAACAATAACCAGCACATATTTCTTTCCATTGATACTTTGAATCCTCATTGGTCCACAAAGATCCATATGAAGGGTATGAAGAACTTCCATGATTGAATTGACGGTTTTGGGTTTATGGGTATGCTTTTTGCTTTTGCCCATTTGACAGGCGGAACACAGATGATCTTTTTCATACTTGAGTCTGGGCAAGCCTCGAACAAGATCCTTTCGTGTAAGTTCATTGATGGTACCGAAGTTCAAATGGTTTAAACGTCGATGCCACAACCATGACTTGTTCTTGGATGCTTTAGAGAGCAGACAAATTGGAGAGGACCGTAGCATATCTTCGATGGAGATGGTGTAAAGATTAGTGCCCCGACTCCCCTTGAGAAGATCAACACCATCTAATTCTCTAACAAAACAGGTGTGCTTTCTGAAGGCGACTTCGAGATCTGAGTCACAGAATTGACCAACAGAAAATAGATTATGCCCGAGACCTTCCACGTAGTAGACTCTGGATATGACACTGTCTCCAAAGACATAATCACCATAACCCATTATAGACCCAAAATGGTCATTCCCAAACCTAACCGTACCAATAAATTTTTCCACGAAATTCTTGAGCCTTGAGCGATCACCAGTCATATGTTTTGAGCAGCCTGAGTCCAAATACCAAAGGACGATTTGTACGACCTGCATTTGAAACCAGACAATCGTGGATAACTGAAAAAGCTGGAGCCCCACACACAATTGGGGTCCGTTTGGTTAGAACACATAAATATTGGATTATCATAAGTAACAGGTATCTCACTGAAGTGTTCACATTTTGATGCACTAGAACTAGAGGTGGTATCTATTGCTTCTATAGGAAATAGTCTACCAGTAGGTCTCCACTTCCTAATAGGCATATCTCTAGAGTTAGTAGTCCTAGTTACTGGGCACATTTTCCTTGGAGTGAGTTTCCTTCCAGTAGGTCTCCATTGATAACCAACATTAGTGAACACTTTTCCTGTTTTATTCCAGACTTGTTTTGCTCGTTTAACACTAGAAACATTCATATCTGGTGATCGTATAATAGATTTAAGAAAAGGCGCAGCACATGCATCATGATCACCATAAAATAAGCATTTGTTACATGTCTTACAAATAGCATCAGAATTCGAATTAATTATATCATTGTTCACACAAATGTTTGAAATAACTCGATTCCTTTCACTAAGCAACACTTTATTGTTCCTAGATGATTCTTCTACTTCCTTCATAAGTGAGCTCTTAGCCGGCAAAGTCCTATCATTCTTTGTATTGCTCTTAGGCTGTGACTTGCTAGCATTAGATACACCTTTTACTCCTGTAGAAGCAATGATGGGAACATTAGTCTGATTAGTTGCTACCTGTTTACTGGTGATCAAGATGGAGGATTGAGGCATGATTTGGGGAAAGTCAACTGTGACATGCTTGTTGCCACTGAGAGGGTGCAATGCAGTCGTCCTATCCGACTTGGTATCATTCTTGGGGCATGATCCTATGGCATATTCTAACAATTCCTGGGCCCTATTAGTGAGAAAGCACGCACCAATAATACCATCATCAAGTGGTTTAGCAATCCTCTCATCTTCAATGGTTTCTCTAAGTATGGCCAGACAATCCTTAAGATTTCTAAGATAGTTATTATGAACTAACTTATTGTTCCTAAGGGGAAGAGAAACATTCACAGCATCGCACGCATATTTATTACAAGCAGGTATCTTGGACATTGCATGATCACATGAAACAACGGGCATTTTACCCTTTACCATGGTCTTTAGATTCTCAATTTCATTTAACAAAGAAGTGACTTTCTCATTGTTTTGGTCACGTGTTGATTTGATTGACTCAAACAATTCTTTATAACGTTGTTTAGCGTTGGACATTTCAGCACGAAGCCACTCATTTTCATGTTGTAATTCATTGATAATGCCCTGTTTTTGAAAATTTTGAGAATCCATAGACTTCTGGTAATTGGTATTGATCACATCGCTTCTGTTCGATTTTAATTGTGCAATTTGGACCTTCAACTTCCGAATCGTGTTAGAGTGAGCTTGAATTACTTCATCCTTTTTGGCTAATTCAAAACATGTATCAAATTCAGGAACATCCGAAGATATCTTGGCATTTGATATTTTTATACTTTCTTCTAGATGTTGATATTTTAATTGTAGGTTCAAATTATCAACTTCTAGTTTTGAGAAATTCCTGACCATGTTATCATGATCATCGTTTTGAATTTTTTTAATAAGTTTGTAATTCTCCCCCTCAAGCTCAATCACACGATTTTGGAAGACATTCAGAGTAACTGACATTTCATGAAATTGTCGAGCAGATAGCACAGAGTCGGTAACAGTATAAAACACATCTTTAGCAATGCAATTAGCAATCAAATTATCATTCATGATGAGAATGTTTTTCCTGTCAATTTCACTGTGTTTGAGATCAATAGCAAGTTGGTTACCCTCACTTTCCACTTCATCAAAAACCTTTTTCATTTGACTCACATCATCATTAATGGTGTTTTTAAGTCCCTCAAAATGTTCTTTTAGAAGTTTAAAAAATGGCATAACTTCAGTTAGGTAACACTGTTTTGTTTGCTCAAAACCCCTTTCCCCTTCTGTAATCCCTGTAGGTGTAATTCTTATTTTACAGGTTTTCTCAAAGTCATTGAACAATTGACCAAGCACATACAGCCCAATTAGAGTATTACATTGTGTGGGAAGAGTGAGAGGGACAAGGTGCCTGGGTGTGTTCAGGGGATAGGCAGTTGGGTGAGCAATTCTAAACATAGTGCGTGTGTTGCCTACAACTCTTTCAGCTTGCAATTTCTCAATGTCAATATTCCAAAACACTTTTTCAGGACAAATTCTCTTTTGAGGAACAAAAATTGCAGTGTGATTGTCATTGGCATAATCATAGTGAAACACGAGATTCTTAGCAATGCATTTAGGATCCTTTAACCGTTCAGCAAGTTTCGCCCTAGTTCTATCCTCTGCCTCATTGATGTGGTCATAGGATCGAGTATCAGGAGGTGCATGGTTAGGTTCAAGCATAGTTTTTGCATCATATAATGCAGGTTGTGCACCTAGACCTATTTTAAGGAATCTTGCTTTGGGTTTGGAGGTATCATGTTCACTAAATTCATCACTTAACTTCCTGTGGTTTTCCAACATTTGAGCAGATTGAATGGATTGACCCTGTGTGTACAACTTATCTTCCAATTTATTTTTTAACGTTTTTAATTTTGAGAAGTCATTTAGAAGTTTAGTTTCTTTATCCTTGAATTCTTGTTTGATTGTAGTCAAACCTTTTTGAACCTCAAGTTTTTGTTTGACGGTTTGATTCAATTGGCTCTTTAAAGAAACTAGTTCCCTTTTTAATGATTCTTGTTTGGAATTATTTTCAGATATGTAAGTACGCAGTTGCCATTCCATTTTCTGCTCACGTTCATTTAGCTCAAACTTAGCACGCTGCTCATAAATGTTTACTTGATCCTTAAGGGCGTTAATTCTAGTGATCAGAGAATCATCAGGGTTGTATATAGAGTGCTCATACATCTCATGGTTACCAGAATCAATAGACGGCATGTCACTCGGTACAACTTGGGTTCCATTGTCAATCACATACATTTCATATGGGATATTATTGGTATTACCCATATTTGTGATGTCTGTGTTGACAATATTCTTGAGTTGTACAGAGCCACATGCCCCCTGTACAGGTGCAGAATCATTTAGATCATGTATAGCAGATGTTGGTACCTCAGAGATAGCAGACGTGATGGATGAATCAGGATGCTGTGAAGAGGATGCTGCTGCAGACAGATTAGCCATGAAGATTGTTTGAGCAGTTGGTTCATCATCCACGTCTGAGTCAAATGCATCACACTCTTCAACTTGAAAGATATTTGGATCATTAAGAGCCATGTCCTGAACAGGTTGATCATCCACATCAGCGTCAAAGGTGTTCCCATCATTACCAGCCAGAAAGAGCAGAGCTTCTTCATCCAACACAGTCCCATTTTCTTGTGCCTGCATTAGCAGCATCTTGTCTTTGAAGTACTCAGAGTTTTGGGGACATTTTGGGAGAGTGCAGTTCCTAGCAATGTGGCCCAACCCTCCACAGTTGTAGCATTTCGGTTGCTTAGCTTGTGCTTGAAGAGCATTCCCAACTCTGTACTGCCCATTCTCTCTACCAGCATTTCTTTGGTTGAAGTTCTGTCTTCCCTGCACATTCTGCACCACTACCCGACCATCTTCAATGACTGCCTGATTACGTGGATTAGATGAGATTCTGAGCTGGTTGTTAGTAGATGGGAGTGCAGCCTTGAACTGTTGGACCAGTAAAGACACTTGGTTGGAGAGATTATCAATCATCATGTCAGTGTGAGAATACCCAGAATCAAGTTGAGTATTCAATGCAGACGGTGAGGAAGTTGATGATTGACTAATGGTTGGGGTAGACCTGGAGGATGATTGTGATGGTTGAACTTGATCTTTAGAGGTTTGACTGGGTTGTTGAACATTGGAGACAAAAGCAAGAGATTCATTTGTTGCAGACGGATTGAGCTTTTCTCGCATTAGCCGATCATAAGCTGCATGTTTCTCATGTTGCTGGAGATACGCATATAGCTGTTCATGATTGGTATGCCTGAGACCCTTGTTGAGCTTCACAGCCGTGACAAACCTATCCCATTCCGGTGCCATGTTGTTCACGAATTTTGAATTGAGCTGTATGTTGGGCATTGTCATCTTGATAGCTCTCATGTCATTGACCAGCTTGTGAAATCTGACGTAATAGTCAGTGATGCTTTCACCTGGATTCATTTTGAAATGCTCAAATTCATCGTATAGCTGTGACTCACGATCTTCTTTAGTTAACTCAGACCCTGCAAGAAGCATTTTGACATTATCCCAAACTGCCTTTGCTTCAGTGTTGAAGTTGATCAGTTTGTAGACATCTTTGGGAAGGCCTTGAATGATGATATTAGATGCTCTGATGTCTGCATCATAGCGTTTCTTTTCTTCTTCAGACAACTCATTGTAAGTGCGAGGTCTATCAGGACCAAACACGGCCGGTAATTGATCAGTTGCTTCTGAGATTGTGTCTCTAGTAGTACCTACTTGAAAGGGTCCCTCATCGATGGATTTCAGAATGTTAACCCCATTATCTTTACCTAGACAGTACAGCCGTATCCTTTGAGCCCATGATTCATAGTCAGTTCTGTCCAACATCGGAGGTCGAGTGTCAGACCCCGCAGCTTGAATGTCATCGGAAGAAGTCGACATCACAAATAAGTTAACCACAACTTAACCACAATAAAAACCAACCTCAACTTAACCACAACTTGACCAAACCGCAGAACACAATCCAACCGCAGTATGAGCTAACCGCAACCAGAGCAAACCGCAGGCCAAAGATACTAACCGCAAGTTATACCAAACCGCAACAAAATCCAGTCGCAATATAAACTAACCGCAACCTACACGAACCGCAGACCAAAAATACTAACCGCAAGACACTAACCGCAGATTATAACTATCCGCAGAAAAAGTTAACCGCAATGCACTTGAACACAAGACACTTAACCGCAATGAGTTAACCTCAGTACTTAGAGCCAAACGCAAAATATTTAGCCGCAGAACCTAGAAGCAATACGCAAGCTGAGGGAGACTTAACCGCAGAATCTAACCGCAGAATCTAACCGCAGAGACAAAAGTCCAAAACTGTCACTTTCGTTGCGTTTTGTTTGTATTCCCGAAATAGTAAACGCAGAAAGTTAATCGCAGCTCGCAGGACTTAACCGCAACTAAGAAATGAACCAGTGGACTTAACCGCAACTAAGAAAAACGCCTAAAAACAATTCCAAACTTCCAATAGCTTGATGATATTGTAACACACTCTACACTACAGTGTTCCACAAACACTAATGAACATAAAAGGACATCACAAACATATATAACAACACTAGATGGATGAAACCAATATGTTTTCCAAGAAAGTGGCACTAAACTCACAAAACCACTCAAAACATCATCAAATTCGATTCTACAAGGCCCTAAGATGAAACCATGGCTCTTGATACCAATTGTAGAATACTAATTATGTTGGAAACATGATTAAGTGGTGGTGAGTTAGGCGTAGAAATGGAAGGAAGGAGGAGAGGAGAGAAAGAGAGGAACCTTGAAAGAAAAAGGAAAAGATTAGATTGAAAATGTATGAAAGGTCCAACCCTCTCCACATGTGGAGAGGGGTATTTATAGTTACAATATAACGCCCACTCCCGGGCTGTGGATCAGGCATACAGTGGGTAAAGACCCATTCCTTCTTCCACGGTGTTACTTAATCTAATACTAATTAACTAGTAAACTAACTAACTACGAGCTAACTTAATGCTATTACAATCATTAGGTGACCGAGACTTTTACAGGAATATTTGTATTCCTAACAGCTAGGCTCAGATCTACGATTTCTTTTCAAGCTCAAGACACATGACACGACTGCAGCCAGATTTAGTTCCTGGCTACCTCGCCGAGTTAGATTTTTATGTGAACCTGAGACATAGAAGAGCTGACACATAGAATGATCATCATCGCCATATGTCATCTTTGGTGTTTATCACAATTTTTTTTTGCATGCAGGCTTCTTTTTCTTCTCCTTTGACTGGTAAGATTAGCAACAATATAGTAGGATAAGAAGCTTCTCATTGTACTTAGAGACAGCTTCATGTGCGTATTGTACCATACATACAATGCCAACCTCATGATCGATAGCTTTGGTGAAAAAAGCATGGCAAGAACCCGATAAACCAAGGGATGAGTGACTCGTGGCACCAACCACAACTACTTTTCTCTAAAAAAAATAATATAAAAACAATAACAAAACAAGTTAACGCTATGGGCTACAAACAACGAAGTACATGGGCCACGCAAACATGCCTACACAGCCCAGCAGGTGGTCCGCAATTTTGGCAGGAAAACGCGACTCAAAACTACGTCATTTTCTATGTGATCAACAACAATAAAAACTGCCATTTTTTGGGCTACAAAGAACCAACCACACTGGCCACATAAATAGGCATACACAACCCAATAGTTGGGTCGTAATCCTGCCAGGAAAACGGATGTCAAAACCATGTCGTTTTTAAAAACATTAACATAATACCAAATTATATATATGATTAAATCACATAGGAAACGATGTAGTTTTGTGTTGCTACAAGGCTCAAATCTACGATTTATGTTCAAGCTCAAGACACATACCACGACTGCAGCCAAATTTAAGTTCTGGTTACCCTGCCGCGTCACATTTTTTTTGTGAAGCTAAGGCATGGAAGAGCTGGTACGCAGAATGATCATCATCGCCATATAATATTTTTTTTCATGTTCAAATGAAACCGCTATTGCATACCGTTAAAGCACCCATTTTACACCAGGTATCCCTTTTTTGGGTAAAAAATGTCTGGATAACTGCTAGTTCTTACTTCCCTCTCCAGCCTCTTTTGCTCTTCAAACAATCTTTACACAATCGCCTGCACCAGGCGTATTGCTAGGCCATTTAAGCAACAAAAGAAACTGGAGAAGAAAGATAAGAACAACAGATATGCTGAACATTGTGTGTCAATATTAACAAACGAAGAATACATGGTTTTCTTTGTTTGCCAATAGACGATATCCTTTGTTTGCCAATATTGACACTTGATGTTTGACGGCTGTGATAAAAAATATGTTCTTGCATATTTTTAGTTCCAGCTCCACAAAGGCCCTGGTCAATAATAGTATGCAATTTCCAAAGATAGATGGGAAACAAAAGAGGATGATGCAAAAAAGCAATCTGTACCAAATAACCTGCCACACCACTCTCTTTCGTTTCGCATCTTTATTTGGTAAAATGCAGTCTACCAATGATCAGACCCTTTTGTGGAGCTGAATCTGAGAATATGCATAAAACAGTGTAAATGTAATAGGCAAAAGCAACATAGTTAACGCTTCTAAGGTCCCACCCCAGTCCCTTTTGCTTTTTCAACACCATTTGTGTAAATGCCTGCACCAGGCGATTCGCTGTTGAAACAACAAAAGGAACTGTAGTGGGAACTTAGAAGGGCTAAGTACGTTGAACATCGTTTGTCAATATTAAGAAATGAAAAGCGTGGCGGACTTTAAAGTAAAAAGATTTTTCATTATAAAATGCATCACGCTGTTTATTTCTCAATATTGACAAATGATGTTACATGCCTATTATACCCTTAGTTCCTACTACAAATTTAAAGCCCAATTGATAGATAAAGAATAAGCAAGCGTATACAGACCTCAGGTATTGCACATGGTAGCTTTTGGCGTGGTATGTAATCCTGTAAATGGAAACATTACTATATTATCAAGAATGCTAAGAAAAAGGTAAACGAAAAACGTCAACGCGCCAACAGCGCGCCAGGTCTTTGAGAAAAGTTGGATCTTCGTTAAGTAACTTCGTTAAACCAAGTATTCCTCAAGCTCCTTTTGCAAATACTCGAGGTAACCAAGCTCCCATTCCGAGAAGAGAAAATCCAAAACATGTTTACATGGTTATACACAACCTCGAGTAAATCATAGACCACTCTTATCTACACCCAATATGAGACCTACCACTTCATATAACCAAAGACTTTGTTTCAAAATAATCAAAGAAGAAATTTTTATAATCATAATCAAAGATCATCTCAATACCAACACAACTACTATCAAAGGAGAGACAACTCCTATTCAAACAAAACTTTCTTTAGACCTCAAGGGTATCAAATCTATAAACCAAGCTTTCATAATCAAAATAGTTATCAAAACCAAAATAACTTTCAAAACAACCCTTGGTCCGCTTTTTCTAGTTTTGGTATTGAAAGATTATGTATCTTGCTTCAAGACCCAAGAATGTTTAACTTGGGCACTGATGCGTGAGATTACGCCTACACAAAAGGTTTTACCTCTCGAGGGATCTCGAGAAGCTTGCAATACCCACCAGGCAGTATACCTGACCGATGTAGTATAGTGTAGTGACAAGTACCGGGGGATTGATCGTTCTACTTGGGGAATAGTGTTCGTTAGGATCAAAACTTAATTAAACTAGGTCTAGAGGTGAGGGATGATTCTTTTTGTATTTTTATATTTTATGAAAAGCAAGTAAAAATCTCGGGTACTGGAAGAGTGGGCGGAATTAGTTGCTAGTCAACTAACCCAATTAACTACAAATGCAATAAAATAAAAGTAAATATGAGAAAAACCTTATAAATGAGAGAAACGTGTTTACTTAGATTTTACTACTCCCTAGCTATCTTTCATTAATTGACTAGTTTGTTACAATTGCGTGGATGACGGGTTATATTCCTTAATATCATTCGTGGGGCCGTGTACGATCTTCCCCAACTCTATAAGCTTCTACCTCTTCCTATGTCGAGCCGACAATTAGCTCCTAACATGGCCTCCTTAGTAGTCACTCATGCATTAAATATAACCATTAAAATTGTAGTACACATCCGATTCATGTTTCTTAAGACGTTCAAGCAAGTTACCAATTGGAGATTAGCCAGTTTTCTTAAGCCTAACATCGAAATCATTCATCCACAACAACTAATAACAAACAATCAACCAACAATCAATAGCTAGGTTTCATTACATCTAAGCAAACACAAACAGACCTAGCCTAGCATGTTAAAGTAAAGACAAGCATAAGATAGAATCAAACAACACATAGACATATTGAATGATTATTGGAAGACTTATCTTTATTCAAACATGGGTGAAAGAAGGGTTTGAAACCCTTACAATAAGGTGAAAATTCGACCTAGGGTTTGTGGTAAAGTTCCTCCAAAAATTCTCTCCTTAATGAATGAAAATTAGAAAACTATATATAGAGATTACACGTCTTACGACGTCACGTTGTAATTCTGACGCCGTCTACTAGCCGCCAATACACTCCTCGGATTGTCTAGATCCAGATCTGACGCCGTCACGTATAAATCTTCATATGGCCGTCACGTGTTAAATTGCTCTTGACGGCCTTGGCAACCCAAAGCATGACGCCGTCACTTGTTAAATCCCAAAAACATTCTGGCGCGTCTCGTGTAAACTTTATATCCACCTCTTTGCCAACACATGACGCCGTCATATGCAAATCTTGACGCCATCAGGTACTATTTCCAGCTTGATTTTGGAGACTTTGCTGTTTTCTTCACTTTTCGCTCCAAAAACGTCCAAAATGCTTCCTTCTCCAGATTTCTTCTCCAAAGTACCTAAAATGACAAAAGGAACGATTTGAGGCAATATTTGATCAAATAATCACGACTTAGGGCTTAAATGACCCCCTAAAAGCGTAACACTTTTTGCCTCATCAGGCACTTTAAATGCTAACCAAAATGGACCCAAGAGATAATAGGTACCAAAAGCATGAGTTGTATCTTTGTTGCAGGTTTGTCTCAAAAGTGATCTACAACCGGATGAGTGGATAGTGGATAGCGGCTGCACTAAACACATGACTGGGAATAGAAGATTGTTCACTTCATATGTGGCGTATGATGGCAATCAAGTCATTTTTGGAAGCAAACTTAACGGCAAAATTGTCGGAAAAAGTAATGTCCTTCATGACTCCATAGAAATTACCAATGTTGAGCATGTTAGGGGTTTAAGTTTTAATTTGATTAGTGTGAGTCAACTAAGTGATGATGATTGTGAAGTTAAGTTTACTAAAGTAGATTGTACTATTAGTAAAAATGGTGTTGTGTTAGCTAATGGTTATAGGAGAAATAACTTGTATACATGCAAGTTAGGAGATAACTTCAAGCAACACATATGTCTTACATCCATGGTGGATAACTCAACGCTTTGGCATAGGAGGTTAGGTCACGCAAATATGAGGTTAGTCCAAAACCTAGCTTCCAACGAGCTAGTAAGGAATTTACCAAAGTTGAGTTTTGAGAGACATTATTGTGATACATATCTAGGGAGTCAAGGACAAGCAAGCAATAGGAATAGGAATGAAGTGGCAACTAATAGGGTTTTAGAGTTGTTGCACTTAGATTTGTATGGTCCATCTCCAATCCAAAGCTACGGAGGAAACTTCTACACTTTAATGATTGTCGATGATTATTCAAATTATACATGGGTATTGTTTTTAGAATCAAGGATGAAGTCTTAAATAAATTTGCTATTTTGAGAAAGAAACTTGAAAACCTACTTGATTGTTCTATTGTTTCAATAAAAACAAATCATAGTAGTGAATTTGATAAAATGCAATTTGGAACCTTTTGTGAACAACATGGAATATCTTATAACTTATCGGGCTCGTTCACTTCTCAATCACTTGAGATTGTTGAAAGAAAACATCGTAAGTTAAGAAAGATGAGTCGTGCAATGCTTGACGAGCAATCCATCCCATAAAAGTTTTGGTGCATGCCTTAGATACCGCATGTTATATCTTTAATAGAGTATACATTAGGAAGGTCATAAATAAAACACCATATGAGATACTTAGAAATAGGAAGCCTTCGCTAGAGTACTTTAGAGTGTTTGGTTGTAAAGTATTTATACTCAACATCAAAGAATATCTCACCAAATTCGACCCAAAGTCATATGAATGTGTGTTCCTAGGATACTCTCAAAATAGAAAAGCATACATAGTGCTTAACAAGGAAACAATGAGGATTGAGGAATCTCTCAATGTGGCCTTTGATGAGAGCATGCCCGAGCCTAAATCATCTTTTTCGGTAGAAGATGATGTGATCAACGAAAAAATAGTTCATGATCAAGAAAGGTCGCCATCATTACAAGTTAATGTTTCAGATGAAGACAATCCTAAGGAAGTGAGAGAAGCGAGGGATCATCCTATAGAACAAGTCATTGGTGACTTGAATAAAAGAACTCTTAGGTCACAAAATAAACAAGTTTAAGTTTTGGCATGACATTTTTCAAAATCTAAATTGTTTTGGGATAGGCTTAGATGTACAATGGTTGACATGCATCTTAGGAGAACAATCTTCAAGCTAGAATGAGATGTCTAGGAGTCGTTTGCAAGTCCTTTAGGTGCTCTTAGAGCTTATATGTTTACGTGTCTAGGACTTAAGTGAAGGTATGGAAGGAAATTTCATTACATGATTTCCAAGAAGAAAAATATTCATCAATTCATTATTCAAACGATGGTTGATAATATTCAATATTCTACATATCTATACTATGTGTAATGAACAAGAATATTTGACATAAAATATCTTGAAACTTGATAAAGTCAATTATGTCAAATTACCAAGATTGGATAAAACTTTGGATCACAACTCACACTTGTGAAGAAGATTTTATATCTAACTCTTCTTGTTCACTTTGTGTGATAAGTATATGATACATGCCTAAGTAGAAAAGAATAGAGATAGTTAACTCTAAAAAATGGTGATCTAGTAAAACTTCTCATCCAACCATAATTGGGAGTTTCATGCATGGGTTAACAGATAATGGTGCATGCATGATAAATTATGGGAACTAGCATGAGAAACTAAATCATTCAATCTCAACTAAAATTCAAGCTAAAACACTCATAACTCTTTTGAATAAATCTTCCCAGTAACATGTGATCAAGAATATTAGTACATGATTTAGATGGGTTGAACATCTTATCAAGCATCTAAGTACCTTGATCTTGATAGCTTGACCAACTTTTAAGAAGTAAGAATCCTAACTACCACCTTAATCCATCTATAAATGGAGTAATCTTGCGTGCTTTCTTCACATCAAACCTTGCAAAATAATACAAACTCACTCTTAAACATACTTAAGAAAATGGATCTTGATGAAGAATTTGTTGGTTCATCATACCATTTCAACAATGGTAGAAGAATGATGACAAGAGAGGAGGAAGAGAGTGTTGATTAGGATAACATCAATGGTGCAGAGATTCCAATGGTCAAGGATTTCGTCAAACTTTGTTTGGTGGAAGATGATATTTGGTACAAGATTGAAGAAGATCTTGGTAAACCCCTTGAGGACAATCATACCCGTAGGTGTGGATGTTGCTCCACCATTGATGTGATAGAGTGTAACGTTCTCTCCATTTGTAAGGAGATAAGAGAACTTCATAAGTCCATCAACAATGATGTGTTGGTGATGACCGCGGTTCTTAAGGACATCTCTAGGGTGGTTCTCCAAGACAAAGATGAAGAGTGAATTGGAGAAACCTTATAGTCCTAGTGATGTCCACTTAGGAGTTATCATAAGCTTGTTAGAATAATTTGTGTTAGGATCTTATGCTAGCCTTCTTGTATGTCCTACATGTTGTGTGGTTCAATAAAATGCTTATGAGTTTATTGTGATATTGTGGTGTGATATCTTATAATGATATTTATAGAACAAAATGTATGGATTCCTATTAAAATACATATATTTTTGTACCATGCCCAATAAATGGTTATTGGAGTCATATTGGACAAATATATACATACATATGTATTGTTGTGAACTAACCCAGGTTGCAAGTATCCAAATGGTTACCTAACCCATTATGGACTTCCACATGTGAGGATTTCTTGTTTGCTGCGTGTTGTGTGTTTTATATAGCTAGGCCACTGCAAAGGTGAGGCTCTTGACCCATGGATCCCCGCCTTGGAACAAGGGGGAGCAACAATCTATGGGGAGCTATGTTCAAGGGGGAGCACGTTCGGGTGCAATTACAAGCGACTCTATTTTTCCCATTGATTGGAAGTCCCGCCTTTTTGATTCGACAAAAGGGGGAGAAAGAAAGCAAGAGCATGAAGACCAATTCAAGTTAAAGATAATGGTTTCACATCAAATTATAAGGCAAGGTCAAGACGCAAGCTACACCAAAGGCACGCTTTATCTTCGCAACAATTTGTAATTTTATTTGCTTTCGGATTTTATTTGTCATCATCAAAAAGGGGGAGATTGTTGAGGCAACATTAACGAGATCTCCTAATATTTTAATGATGACAAATAAACCTTCGAAACACATAAAATAACAAACATTAGCCAAAGTTCCCCAACTCACATACCTGTTCCTGGCGCTCTGCCCGCGCGTTGACACGTGGGCGACGCGCCAGGCTTCTATGAATGTTGGGACGAATTTTGAAAGTCGGCTTTCCCCATACCCGACCAATGTGGATCTTTCAATATAGGTATGAATATGCTATGTGCTTAATTGAAAACATTCGAAACGAGTTTTGAGATTAGAGAGATCCAACTTTTAAAATACTCGTTCTCGGGAAAACGCTAACTCAATTTTTCTTACTCTCACCTCTAGCCAAGGATTTTCTAAACCTAGGGAGCTTATATATGTCACGTAATATCAAGTGAAAGCATTCATATGCTCATAACCCATGCTTACGTCTTCTCTAATCATGTAACGGGTTTACCCCCTTATTGGTCAAACTAAGTCAAAGGTCACTTTGCGTAAACACATCCTTTCCTGCATGGGATATGCTTTACAATGATGCAAAGCACTTGGTTTGTTTGTACGAAGGTGTTAGTTGAATACGTCGAGTCGTGGAAAGTCACGAGTTATGAGATTATGGATTATCGACGTTGAGTTACTTGAGATTATGAGTAACCTTTGATTTTCTCAACTATAATCTTGTTTTTCTAAATTCTTTTCTTTCTAATGACAACTTGATTATTTCTTAATCTCTTTTTAATCACTGTTTCACAAAAGACAAAGTCTCCAAACCTCCCAACATCCTCTTAATATTCCCTTACACTTCTTACACCTTTACAACCTTTGTCTCCCATACAAAAGATTCCCCTTTTACAATATTCTCTCTACTTTATACATTTCCCATATATACTCTTATACACACACATAAACTTTTCTACACACACTTACATACAACTCACATACACACACCTTTACATTTAAAATACACACACTTCACTCACATACTCCTCTTCATACATACTAGGCTCCCCATCAGATCCTTCTTACATATTCCTTACACTCTTACACACATCATATCCAACCAACATATTCCTTACAACCCCAACAACTTTATTTTCAAAATATACATACTACTCACAACCATCTCATTCTCTACACACACTAGGCTCCCCATCACATCCAACTCTTACATATTCCCTTACACACATCTCTTTACTCTTACACAATCCAACTCATCTATTATATTCCTTACACACTCTTCATCCTAACCATCCATTTCAAACAAACACATCTCAACCATCCATTTCACCTCCCTCTCCAAGAAATAGAATATTCTTGAGCATATTCTTCTCTTAACCTAACCATGGTTCACTTCTAACCCAACTATGGTTAGTTCTTAACTCACCTCATTCTCACTCAACCATGGTTAACTCTTAACCACACAAATGATGGAATATTCCCTTGGATATACCCTTTAACCTAACCATGGTTAGTTCTTAACCTAACCTCACTCACTCTTCCCTATAGAGGAATATCTCATGGCATTTTCTCTTCTCTCTTTTATGCCATGTGAGGAATACCTATTATACCGATACCCAATTATCCTTTCTACTCTTTTATCCTTGATAATTGGTTTTCTAATAAACACTTCACAAAACATTTTCTAAATTAGCTATTTGAGTTGGTAAACCTTAGATTGATTAATGTTAAGATTTAGTGTGTGAAGTATAATTGGGGGTTTAGCAAGGGTAGGTATTTACAAGACCAACACCCAACACTAAGGAAATTTGAACAGTGGTTCTGGCGCGTCACCCACGCATTGACGCGTGGGCAACGTGCCGGCCTCAGTAAAATTTTCCCAAGTTTGGGTTTTGGCCTATAAATGCCCCCTTTCCTCTTGTATTCCTTACCCCTTGCCATTGTTCTTTCTCTCTACATTCTTTCTCTCTAATATTCTAATTCTATCTTGTATTCTTAGTTTTTCACACTAACATCTTTAAAAGAACATATCTCCTTGCAAGGGAAGAATCACAAGAACTTAATCCACTCTTGTGATTGTGTTGAGGGTCTTCTTATCTTTACCCTTTCTACTACAATCGAGTCTCTAGGTTAGGTTAGGGTTTGATTGATCAAACAATCTCTTATTCATTCAATTGTTTGTAAAGGAAGTCTTGTGTCTTGGTGACCAAGCCTAGATCATTGGGGATCTAGTTGGGGTTTGATACTTCCGGGTGGAAGTTTTGGTTGTGGTCTTTGTGATCTAGTGTAAGTCGAATCACGAGATTCTTTAGGGTGGTTTCCGAGGGCGGAATACCGTGGGAGTAACTCCTTCTTTGTGAGCATCGATATTGGTGAATATCGGTGGAGTGAATTTTAACGGTTTGTAGTCCACCGAAAGGATTATACTAGTGGAATAGTATCGTGTCATGGATTCGCAACTGGACGTACGGATGGTCTAAACCCCCCATCCCGAACCAGTATATATCGTGTTGTCTTTCTTTACTCGCTTTATATACTTTGAATTGTATTTGTGGTTGTTGTGTTGATTGTACAACCACTTGGTCATCTTCGTAGCTTAAAGTTTTTTTAAATGATCTAAAAGCCGAAGAAACCGTATTCACCCCCCTTTACGGTTCTACACGTCCTTTTGAAGTAGTTCAATTTTCATAGCTTTTTCTAGATCATAGTTCTTGTACATGTCATTTATGCCATAAGACTCTTTACTTTTAATGCTCAGTTTAGACACTGTTTTCGAACTAATCCTAGATGACCCAGGTATAATCACGTGTTGAGATTTAGTTAAAACATATGCATTTTCCTTAGGCCAGGAATGCGGAGTGGCTGGTTTTGTCAAATTGTTTTTCTCAACAACTTGGGAGGCAAACCGAGATTTTGAAAATTTAGGTCGTTCAGATTTATATGCAGATGGTTGTCGAACCACTGATTTGTTTTTGATAGGTTGTAGAGTTGGTTTCCCCAAGTTTTATGGTTTTGCAAACTTAGTATCCATATTCAGGCCAGTCAATCTTCTTAATTTGTTTTGCAATGTAGCATATGCAAACACCTTTGCTTGAATTTGACCTTTTAAAAGCTCATTTTCCATAACTAATGTATCCACATGTTTACTTTGTTCATTCAAAAAATGACCATTGTTACCCGAAGTTAGAGATTCGTTTTGCAATTTAAGTTCAAGTGAGATGCAATGTACCTCAAGTTTTGAAAAATCTTTTTGAAACTGGGCAATGGTCTTTTGAGACAAGCATTTTCAAACTCAAGAGTTTGGTTCATTGGTACATTTATTTTGCTTTCATTTATTGAATCAGACAAAGGTTGTTTGACAAAATGTTGGTCAACATTCTGATCAACCCCTCCTTCATTTCTGAATTCAGGTTGTTCAGAAAGTTGGCGATCATGAGCAGATATATTATTATTGACAATTGATTGTACCTTAGCCATTGGCTCTTTGTCAAAGATGGGCTCTATGTCATAGGTGGGTCTGATATCTGCATAATTACCATCTGTATCATTCCCCAATCTACTGCTCTCATCCTGCTTTTCAGATTCTGTTCAACTGCTTTCAGTAACAACCAAATTAGCTTTCAATGCATTAACCGCATTAGCGTGCTTTTCTTGAATCTGCTGCTTCTTTTCATTCACTCTTTTTTCATACTCTCATATGTGAAGTACTCTTTCAGCAATTGACTTTTCAATCGAATCCATTTGTTTGGTCATTATGTCTTTGAAAGTTGTAACCTCGATTCCATTGTATTCTAAAAAATACTTGCGTACCATTACACTGTCATAGTCGGAAGATAACCAGGAAACGATGAACTACTGAAACTGTTCCTTGAGCATTCTAAAGGTGGCCTTGGATTCATTCTCGTGAAATTCTTCTGTTGCAAGTCGCTTTTCAAGTTGATTCACGTTGTCGAGCATTGTATTAGTGAAAATGTTAAAGTCTTCTCCAAAGAGTGATGGAAATGCCCGTTTGAATCCATACTCGGAATGAGTTCCTGCTAAGTCTTTATTTGAAAGTACCTTAAGGTATGATTTAAGTAATCCAAAACATGTCATGCATTTCACTTTCATTTCTTGCATTAAAAATTCTTGCGAATCACTGTCTTGAGATCCTTGGAAAGCAGAGTTTGGTGGTGAAGGATTAGATGAAGGTTTTAATATGTTGTTGGTGGGTAAGGAGATTTGTGACTTTTGTTCATTCATTTGCAACTTTGATTTACACATTTCCCCCCCTTGATTGTTGCGATGTAATTGGAAGAATCAAAATATGTGTAAAATCAATTGACTTGTGTTGATGATGGATCTTGTAGACGGAATGAAGTGTTTTGTGATGTTTGAGATGATTAAAGTCCTTGTTCGAATTTGAAGAATGCCTTATTCGAGATTTTGAAAAATCGACTATCAGAAATGATTTTGGGAGATGTTGTAAAAGAGGTTTGGTTGTTAGTAACTTTCAATGCTTATTAGAAATTTTTCAGCGTATTCTGAAAAATTTTGTGACTATTCAAAAAATTTTGAGGCTATTCAAAAGATTTGAGAGTATTAGAAAAATTAAACCTATTCGAAAAATTTAGTGACTATTTGAAAATTTTTGAGGATATTAGAATTTTTTTGTTTTTTTAGAATATTCTATTAGAAATTTTTTAAGAATAGTCAATTAATTTTTTTTTAGAATAGTTTATTAGGGAAAAAAAAATTTAGAATAGTCTATTAGAAAAAAAAAAAAAAAAAAAAAAAAATTAGAATAGTCTATTAGGAATTTCTAATTCATACGAAATAGAAACTTTTTCAAAAATTTTGACCATTAGAAAAATGAATAACACCAAGATCGAATTTTTAGGAAATGATTTTTTAACCAAAAAGTTTGATACTTTCTTATTTGAAAAAGTTTGTAACACAAGTTTGTAAAAAAAAACTGTTAAGAAATCAAGAAACAAACAAAAAAATGAAACATTTTTTAATAAAATTATAAATACCCATGTAAACAACTTTGTAAACCAACGGTTGTTTTACCAATAGAATAATTAGTATTATTATTATTTATTCGATCGTTCATAGAAAGTGCCAAGAGTGGTGCCAACACAGCCGAGGTGCTAGGAGATGGGTATGACTGTCATTTAAGTATATAACATATGTCTTTAATAAGATACATGTACGTGACCATTATATTTCTATGAAATAACCATGATAGCCATCTAATATAAGTGTTGCCAAAACTCTTAGCGCTGTTTTTACAAAAGCATTCAGTTACTAAGTTATAGAATTTATTAAACTTTATTTTGATAGAACCTTATGGCTTTAAACTTCATTTAACTCAACTTATAATTCAACTTATTTTATAACTATTTAGCAAAATGTTACGCGGCACGTCTTAATTAAATGCATCATTTTACTTGCACTTTAACAATTAAATAAATATTACGCAATGAACAATTAGATACAACTTGTTTCCATCGCACGTGTCTGAATAACTCGTCTAAGTAATGATACACATGTAAATGAGAAAGCAATAAGAAAACACGACAAAAAAAGAAGCCAGCTAGAGTTTAAAAAAATCTTTTCGTCATTCTTTCATGTCCAGCTAGAGTTTAAAACTTCGTTCAAAAAAAGCTAGAGTTTAAAACACGACAAAAAGAGAAGCCAGCCAGCGTTTAATTCTCTCTTCTTTGATGTCTCGTTTCTATTTTCCATGTGTACGTAAATTACTAAATATGCAATCAACTATTTTTTATGGCGTAGGAAGGGCTGACCACATACATCAAATTCTGTATTTTATTTTATTTATTTATTTATATTATTATTATTATTATTTTTGTAATGACCGACCTGCATTTTTTTAGGCATTTAATAAAAAAATGTTTTTTTTTTTGGCAGTAAGTTGTCTCTCTTCTCTTTAATTAACCTAATCAAAACATAACACCTCATTTTTGTAATATCTTATTTAAGCCTTATGTGATTTTAGCATAGCTTTTTTATAAATTTTAATACGATTGGCTTCAATCTAGCGACAATATAAAAACTTTGACCTTGTACAAGCAACCACGTTTTTTTTTTTTTTTAGTTTTTTGTTTTGCAATCCAAAATAGTCGTCGTATTTATATGATGTATCCTTTAGTTTACCAAAAAAAAAAAAAAAAAAAAAAAAAAAAAAAAAAACAACCCCGAAAAAGAGAAAAAAAAATAAGGTCGTCCTTGTTCATATCAAATCTCTCTATATATAGTTTAACTCGTTCATTTCATTATATAACAAACCAAGTTCAATCTTTCACTAGAAAATGATGTCTTCATATTCATATCTAAGTTACCCTATTTTATCATCCATTTCGACCAGATGTTCGCCTATACGTCGTGCCACCGTATCAGCCCTAAGCGACGCCAACACGACCAACGATCTCCCTCTTCGTGAAATCCCTGGTTCCTATGGCACTCCCTTTTTCCAACCAATCAAAGACCGGTTCGAGTACTTTTACTCAGGTGGCCCAGATAAGTTCTTTCGGTCTAGACTCGAAAAACACCAGTCTACGGTTTTTCGAGCCAACATGCCACCCGGTCCTTTCATTAGCAATGACTCAAAAGTCATTGTCTTACTCGACGCCAAAAGCTTTCCTGTACTATTCGACGTATCCAGAGTTGAAAAGAAAGATGTGTTCACAGGAACATACATGCCATCAACTGATCTCACCGGTGGATATCGAATATTGTCTTATCTCGACCCATCTGAGCCGAGACATGCACAACTCAAAAACCTTATGTTCTTTATGCTAAAAAATTCTAGTTCTAGAATCATTCCCTCATTTGAAGCGACTTACAACGAACTTTTCGAGGATCTAGAATCCGAGCTTGCAAAAAATGGTAAAGCTTCGTTTGGCCAGGTAGCTGATCTAGCGGCTTTTAAGTTTCTTGGTAGGGCTTACTTTGACACTAACCCGGAAGAAACCAAGATTGGAAAAGATGGTCCGACGTTAATCGAGTCGTGGGTGCTATTTAATCTAAGCCCGCAGCTCACAGCCGGACTTCCATGGTTCTTGGAGGAACCTTTGCTTCATACTTTTCGACTACCAGCTTTCTTGATAAAGAGTAGTTACCAGAAACTCTATGATTACTTTGACTCTGTTGCGACTCCTATCCTGGAGCAAGGGGTGTCGTTAGGGATTCCCAAAGATGAAGCAGTACATAATATCTTATTCACAGTTTGCTTCAACAGTTTTGGTAAGCTTGCTAATCTGCATGGTATTTGATAGAACCTCTTTTGTAACTTGTATCATAGGATGCATGTTAAAGAATATTTGGGTAACATAAATTACCTTGTTTAAATGCCATAACGAAATAAAAGAAAACTTAATAACTAAAGCTATCTTATTTTTATTCTTTACAGGCGGGATGAAGATCCTCTTCCCAGAAACACTCAAATGGATAGGACTCGCTGGCGAACTTGTACACAATCAGTTAGCAGAAGAGATCAGAGGAGCTATAAAATCTTACGGCAAAGGGAAGGTGACCATGGCCGCAATTGAACAAATGCCTTTAATGAAGTCTGTTGTGTACGAGTCTCTTCGGATCAATCCACCAGTGCCTTTGCAATATGGAAAAGCCAAACATGACCTTACTATCGAGTCACATGATGCCATTTTTAATGTTAAAGAAGGAGAGATGTTATTTGGGTTCCAACCATTTGCAACAAAAGACCCTAAAGTATTTGACAGACCTGAGGAATTTGTCCCTGATCGATTTGTAGGGGACGGAGAGGCCTTGCTAAAGTACGTTTTGTGGTCAAATGGACCAGAAACGGAGAGTACAACCATTGGTAATAAACAATGTGCAGGAAAAGACTTTGTTGTGATGATCACAAGGTTGTTTGTCATTGAACTTTTTAGAAGATATGACACATTTGAAGTCGAGATCAGTGACTCTGCGCTCGCTGGTGTTGCACTTAAGTCTGTGAAGAGAGCTAGTGTATAAAAGCTATCCATGTATTGAAAAACATTGGCCAGGGAATTTTGGGAATGTTGTGTACTATAGTCATTACTTTAATTGCTATGTATTATTTATTTGCCAGTTTTTTTTTTTTTTTTTTTTTTTTTTTTTTTTTTTTTTTGTAACCATACTATTCAGTTTATTAGCCTGCAATAAATATACTAAATTAACTTGATGTAGAATTTACCCAATATATTCAAGCATGCATGATTATATATAATAGCGAAACATGACATTACAGTTTTTTTTTTTTTTTTTTTTTTTTTTTTCTTTCTGGAAAAGGTTGAGAGTGGGGGGAAATGAACCCATACATCCAAGATGTCATCTTACAACGATATGAATCATATGCAACTTATATAACTTTACCACTCTGTAATCAAAAGGTAAAGGATTAGAAGCTGATATATCATGCACCAATGGGATACATATCAATGGATAAACGAGGTGCCAGAAGGACTTCAAGTGGTGTTGCTTTGCTTGTAGTTAGTCCAGAGCTCTCATTCATATCAATGGGTTCATGGGATGGTTTTTCCAGCACCAACTGTTGAATCAAAGTAGCTAATGTTAAACGCAAAGCCTGTAGTGAAAATAAAATGCCTGGGCAAATTCTTCTACCACTTCCAAATGGGAGCAATTCAAAATGTTTTCCTTTGACATCAATATCCTTTTGACTTGTCATGAATCTTTCTGGCTTAAATTCCTCGGGATCTGGCCAAACATTTGGATCACGATGCAATTTCCAAAGATTTACTAACAAACGTGTGCCTTTGGGGATGTTGTAGCCACTCACAACACAATCCTCCAAGGCCTCATGAGGAAGGGCTAGAGGAGCTGCAGGGTATACACGCAATGTTTCTTTTATGACGGCTTCAAGGTAGACTAAGTTTTTCAAGTCTGACTCGTCCACCGGTCTCTCCCTTCCTACATGTTCATCAATTTCATCTTGGACAGCTTTTAGCGCTTTTGGGTTGTTGAGAAGCAAAGATAACGCCCACGTTAATGTCCCAAATGTCGTATCCCAGCCTGCACTTATAAGTGCCTGCAATACGAAAATAGCACCAAGTGTTATTGGATCAGAACATAAGCAACATGCTAATAGATTTAGATCAGAAGCAATCCACCATGTTGGTGTACCAAACAAACACCAGATCTATGAAAAGTATTTTCAGAACCATACAATTAAATAGCCTTCAAAAGCAGTTGGCAACCAAAACCTAACCAATCATCCAAGCCCCACAAGTCAAAACGGGAATGAACCTACACTAAAACACCACCACCTACAAATTAGGAACAAATGATCACCTGTATGAAGTGATCTCATCACCTCCTAAACATATATTATTTGGTGAAAAGGTATGCAAGCTTAAAATGAATCTGAAGAAAAAGATTTTTCTCGGCATTGAAGTTTCACTGTCGGCGTGAAGTCCAAGTTGTCATACATGTATGCGTAGTATACAAGCTAGTAGTAGTGTTAATATTGTATCTTTGCAAATCAATCATATAGTTGTGTTGGATTAATCGTTTATGTCATGGGTTACGTATGCATGGTTGCAACGTTGGAACTAATATATTGATGGTTTTATGTATTTTGTTTAGTTTATAGTTTGAATTGGTAAGAGCTCTGACCGAATTTTATGTATGCACTTGCACGTTGGGTAGAAGTGCATGCTCATGTTTACCTTGTCTTTAGTTAGTAGAAGGTTGTTTCTATTTTCATGCTTTAGTTGGTTTCTTGTGAAGGCTATATATAGGCATCATGTTATAATAATAAATAATGTACTTCTCTGTAAATTTCTCCTGCATCACTTTCATATATAAAAGTAGTGAGTTTACTTTCATACCAGTGAGTTGAGTGTAAGGAGTGCCATCTATTTTCTACATTTGGTATCAGAGCTAAAGGGCAAGTTTGAGAGTCGGTTTCTAGAAAAGGGTGTAGCCCTTCACTCCAGGGTGGACACAGCAGAAACAAGGTTGTTTTTTTATCAGCCTGTTCGTGTTGAAAAGAGACTAACCGAGGTGCGTAAAAAATGAACGGAAAGGATCCGTCAAGTAGGTGATTTTGGATTTTGTTCGCTAGCAAATTAAAGTAAACGGTAAAGGCAGTAGCCTGTTTTCTTGGTCGGTGGAATAGTTCTCTTGGAACATGTGGCTTATTTTCTCTATCAGGTTTGTTCCAGAAATGGCGAGAGACTAACCAGGGTTGCGGGATAAACGGATGTTATGGGTCGGGAAAAGCATGTAGCTTTGATTCGGTTCGTTTTGCAGATGACAGAAGACGGTAAAGGCGGGTGTGACCTTGTCTTCTTGATTGGTAGAAAAGTGTCTCGGAACAAACTTAAGTAAAGATGTCAGGGGCTGTGATGTTATGATCACATGTTGAAGTTTTGAAAGCAAGTTCCATCCTTGATTGGCTTGTTTGTGTGATTAACCATAGGCGTAGAAAAAACGAGCGGAAGGAAATCAAAGCAAGTGGCTTTAAGTTCGGTTCGTGTTTGCATGTATTAGAAGACGACAGAGGTGGTGGTCACCTTGGTTTCTTGATTGGTGGAAAAATCTCACGGAATAGCGTTGATCGACAAAGGTATGGCTGTCAAGACAAGAAGGAAATGGAGTACAACACGGTGTGAACATTATGGTGGTGGAAGTTTAAATCGGGCGGCTTCGGATGTGGTCGAAGAAGAGGTCGTGGATTCGGGAGAAGTCGAGATGGTAATGAACATGTCCAACGGATGCCATGTTCATGTTACAAGCGTTGTGAACCAAAAAGGGGTTAAGCTAAAGAAGACTTGGACGTGAATGTGGTAGAGGTCGGGTGTCCGGGAAAGGTCGAGAATCAAGAAGGTGATTAAAGCCGCGGTGAGTGAAGGATGTTATTAATAAACGATTAAGGGGGTGAATGTTGGATTAATCGTTTATGTCATGGGTCACGTATGCATGGCTAGAGCTTTGGAACTAATATATTTATGGTTTTATGTGTTATGTTTAGTTAATAGTTTGAATTGGTAAGAGCTCTAACCGAATTTTATGTATGCACTTGCACGTTGGGTAGAAGTGCATGCTCATGTTTACCTGGTCTTTAGTTAGTAGTAGGTTGTTGCTATTTTCATGCTTTAGTTGGTTTCTTGTGAAGGCTATATATAGGCCTCATGTTATAATAATAAAGAATGTACTTCTCTGTAAATTTCTCCTGCATCACTTTCATAATTAAAAGTAGTGAGTTTACTTTCATATCTGTGAATTAAGTGTGAGGATTGCCATCTATTTTCTGCAAGTTGCAATTTGCATTCTCACTGTGTTTTCAAGATTCCTATCTTATCACATTAAATCAGGAATTTACTACAAGCTGATCATTGTTTCAACCAATGAGCCAATGGGTTTGTGAGATCAAGGAATCAATAATATATGCTAGACAAACTACTTTCAGTTGTAAGATGTAAAATTCAGCAAATAATTTATGGATAATTAGTGGATGTTCATATAGCCCATAAGAGGCACACGGCCCAGTTAGCTATTAAGGTTTTTACCCTACTGTTTATCTTATATATACAACGTGTATTTCTGACATTATAGATTAATAAGAAGAATATTCATTCACTCAATTCTTGTTCACAACAATGAGTTAATTGTAATATTGATCAAGTTTTAACTATATCACCGTTAAGCCTTGATTGCTCTAATGGCCCCAATGTTCGCTTCTAATTCCACCATCATAGATCGTGGGTTCAAGTCACAACGGGGATGTGTGTGAATATCTTAAGCTGATAAAAAAATTTGGACATTACCAGACACGATGCTTTGATGACAGTATCATGATCAAAACCGGGGAAGTCCTCAGGGGAGGCCCCTTGGAGAACGGAATACAGTACATCGATGAAGACTTGGTTGCCTTCATGTTGCTTCTCCGACCCTTTGTCCCTCTTGTGCTCCTTTAACCATCCTACAAAGATGTTGTCCATTTCTTCCCCTGCTATCTTCATTTCTTTCTCGTATCCTCCCAAGTCAAAACGATCCGTAAATGGAATGAAATCTGAAGCCACAAAGGCACCCAATAACTCCAAGAATTTCCTTACTGCATTTTGAAATCGGACCCCTTCCTCATCATTGATTAAAAACCTTTTTCCTGAAATGACCCTAAGTACAACATTTAGTACCAAATTCCCAAACCATTGTGTCATATCCACCTTCACCATATCTGAACCTTCATTCTCTTTGTTCTTTACCCAAAGCTCATAAATATCTTTCATAGAGGCTCTAAGTTCTGATACTCGAACATGTCCAAGCATCTCAACTCTTCGCTGAGAGAGAACCTCAAGCGTTATGATCTTACGCACTTGTCGCCAGTAATCTCCATATCGGGCGAGACCAATCATGGCATAGTTATAGCCCATGATCTCGACTGCCTTTGATTTGGGTCGACTTGCAAACACCTTATCATTTGTGGTATAACACTCTTTAACTATCTCCTTGCTACTCACCACCAAAGCTTGGTGAAAACCAAGCTTGATGGTGAAGATAGGGCCATATTTGTCTGCCAAGTCACCTAAAACTTGTTGAGGTGGTTTAGATCCTCCTAGAAGGTGAAGGTGTCCGATTATAGGCCATGCACCTTTTGCTCTAGGCGGTGCGTTGTTCTTTAATCTGTTTACCTTCTTTTTGTTCAAGATTTGTAGCAGGAAAGCTATTACAATAACAAAACCGATGGCTGCAACAGTTGGTGAATTTGAGAGATGGAACTCCATATGTGCCAACAAAATTATGAGTGATTATAGAGATCCAAGACAAGATACTGCAATATATATATTGAGGATATGATCTTTTTTTGAAATATTAAAGATACTAAAAAGGAGATACATGGAGTATAGGCTGATAATTTGCTACTGCTAAGTTATTTATATTATCAACATAGTCAATATTTAAGTATTGTTTATATTATTGCCCAGTTTCGCACATAGAAAACTACAAAGTGGTTTTCCCTATTATTAACTTATATCATTTCGAGATCTCCATGTTATTGTCATATTCATCTATATATAGTTATATACCACCTCAAATAATATGCCTGTATGTCATCTAGCTTGATATGGAAGGTAGCTCAGGTCATTTACAAAGGTTCTAGTTACTTCTAACTAAATGTAGAACAACTATGGATCAAGATCATATCATGTACTACGTAACTAGTATATGATAAGTCATGTTAATCAACTTTACTCACTCATGTTTTCTTTTCAATTTTTTTTTTTTTTTTTTTTTTTTTTTTTTCTTCTTCTTCTTTCTGGCCATCACCGATAATAGATGGGCCTAGGCAGGGGCAAAACCATGCTGGGTCTTAGGGTTCACAAAGTTCTGTAAAAGATCTCGACTTTTCCCAAATGCATCCTATTCATAAAATTGTTTCTAGCTAGTTTTGTTTTTTCTTAAAATACACCTAGTAAATCTTAGTCCTCCGTCCATGAGCATAAGGGCATTTTGAATCTAATATCAGTCACTACTACAAAAAAGGGCTTTTAGACCGGTTCAATAGGTCTTTTAGACCGGTTACCCAACCGGTCTAGATAAGGGGAGGTCTAAAAGATAAAAAGTATATAGACCGGTTGTCTGACCGGTCTAAAAGAGTATTATAAAGACCGGTTGTGTACATAATAACCGGTCTAAATGTGAATAATTTTTAATTAAAAAAAATGCAATCCCAAACAGCCCCATTTGTATGCAGTTTCAATAAGCAATCCCATATAGCCCTCTCTATAAACATTTTTCTAACAGAAAATGCTTATAAAGATGACAGTTTATGATTGTTTATCGCAACCACATATAAAAAGCTGTTTGGAATTGCGGCATTACGCTCAACGATAGGCAAACACTAAGAAACATACATTAGCATTTATCAGCGTTAAAAGAACTCCGGAACAAGAAGATAAAGTAGTTTATGTTTAGAGAGAGATCAGTTGCATACTCATTTTAATTACAAATAAACAGTTTTAATACGAAGCTCACTAACACCACCATTTTCCATCAGCTATGTTCTCTTTAATATCAATCATACAGTCAGTCAAGGCCTTCACAATCAAATCTACGCATAACAAAAACATATCAAAGTTAAAAATAATTATACACATTAACGTCAGCAATCAGCCAACTCATTACTGTGAATGTGTGATCCCTCTATCAACTGATAAAATAAAGTAAGTTTCAAAAAATCTTCAAGTTGCTGACCATCATTTTGCTTTTTGATAAAAATAAAGTAAGTTTCAACAGTCGGTCCACATACAAAGAGTTCCTGATAAATGACAGTCTGCGCAAACATTACAACGTGAAACAAAAATAAAATAAAATGTTACCAATAACCAATTATACATTAAAACAAAAACGACATATTACCCGGGTTGAATATAACAAAGACACAATTCTCAAAAATGCTGAGCAAGAACATTATGTACTCTCCGATCATAGCAGGTTATAAAACATTCAGATAGACCAAGCGGCGCGTTAAATTACAGTGCACCTACAGATAAGCACTCACATGATCAAAACTTAATGAGTTATATCCCACAGGAGAAAGGAACTAACGAGATATCTAATTATCTAGAGTGTGAGCCATACATAGTTTACTAGCTGAGATATAAACCCCGACAATATAAATAAACCCACAACTAAAATATCACAGATAGATTATCAGTTTATCACTTTATCATTTGGGGTTTTTATGTATAACCAATCACAGATAAAGAGCCAGGAACAACATTTTTTCTGAAAGGGCCAGGAACAGCATTGACAACATATAAACTCAAGCATACCCATTGCAAGTTTTGTAGTCAACTGATATATTCTTTTTATAAGCAATCTTTTTCTACCTAAAACCCTTAATATTAGTGATTAGTAGTTCTTTTTTTTATGATGTTATAACAAATCTAGTTTCATGTCCATCTGTATAAACATATATCTTGTATGTACCTGTGAATATCCATTTTGACAATAAAGAAAGCAAGTTAAAGTAGTTTTATCCATCTAGTATACAAGTTTTGAGCATTTGATTTTACACATAGACAAACACATCTGACAAGGGACTTTAAACAATATAAAAAGATTTTTTCCCCAAATCATGAGCTTCAATATATAATTGGCACAGTAAAGAATTATTTAAGCTTATAAACAATTCATAACATGAAACCAATGAAATTAACCATACAACAAGCATATATAAACCAATATTAACATTTAAAAAAGGAGAAATTTACCTAGATCGAACTCTAATTTCGAATTGGTACAACCCTATTTTCACTGTTCATAAAAACTTTGCTTGATGGATCTAAAACCAAGCTCTAATTTTCGATTGTGGAGTAAGAATCGCATAAAAACATAATAGATAAAGCTTAAAACAACCTTTAATGGCCGATTAGTGCTCAAACCCACTTTCAGACATTAAATATGCAGTCGCCCAATAACCTGGAGTTGGATGACTGGTGGTACAGTGATGACGGTTTAGTGGCCGGTATGGTGGTGAAGATTCTTGGAATGAAGAAGAAGGTGTCTAGATCCATAACTATGTGGATTTTCTTTTTGTTGAGCGGGATGTGAAAATTTTGATTGTGAAAGAGGATTTAAATCCCGCCTAACTAAAATGGACGGGTGAAAATGGGTATTTTTTAGGCCGGTGTACATTATAATCACCGGGCTTTATTTATTTTTTACATTTAGACCCGTGCTTTTCATACTCACCTGTCTAAAAAGTCTTTAGCGGGCTAAAAGTCTTATATAGACCCGTCTCTTTTGTAGAAGGTCTAAATGTGGAGGTCTAAAAGGCCTATTTTGTAGTAGTGAGTAAAGTCTTTATAATTGACTTGTTTATTTGAAATTTGATGCAAGCTCTCATCAATTAATTTATTTAATTGTGATTTAACCAAAGACCAAAGAGATGTCAAGTTAAAATTTAATATGGATCAAGTTGTGCGGAGTTCACACTCGTATAAGTTATTATGATTTCTAGCACACTCGTATAAGTTACATATGATGGTTATCTATCAAATTGTGTGAATATTCATGAAATGGTGTATTTTTTTTTTTTATTATTTATTTATTTTTTTAATCAAGAGTCATAACTTTTCCTACCATGGAGTTTAAAAACATATTTTGGTCTTTCATATGAAGAAATTCATATCAACAACAAATTTTCTGTGTTTTGCTATTTTTCTTTTGCTTAAAATTTGAATATTCGTTCTTATCTTATCTCTATACAAATTTATTGTAACACATAGCAATTAATAGGATAAAAATATTGTATAAAAAAAGTGAACTTTTACACAATTAAAGAATTATCAAGTAATCTTTGATTATCAAGACCCTGATACCAACGTAATGTCACAACGTTGATGTGCTAACTCTATATAGGCTACTTAAACAACCCCTTAGCTAGCAGAACCAATAACCGTAAAGAGCAACGAATAACCACATTTGTTGTTGGTTCAACTTCAATTGTTCCGAACTTCAAAGCCTTATATATTTCAAAGTTTGTGCAAGTAAATTGTAAAAACCCGATTTGAAGTAGAAGTTTTATATTACGCCGGACAAAGAGGCAAGGAACTTCATTTCAACATTAGGTAATAATTCGTCCATCTTTGGAATTATAACAGTATTTGTTATTGCAATTTAACGGTTCATGATCCATAGTTGATTGAAGTGCAAGTACATAAGTTTCTTCAATTCTTACATTCTAAAAAGTTATTTGACATGTATGTACAAAGTTAATCTCAAGCTCCAAAATTTACCATTTAATGTCACAAAATGATCAAACTCTACTTACATACCTTGATCGTTGCTTACGGTAATCATAACAATGACTATCATTTTACATCCTTGAACTAGAACCATGTAAGCCATTGGATGAAGGGGAACTCGATGTACTTACCCATTGATCCTCCGTCTGATTGAGTAAATTGTTTCTATCATTTGTTGAATTCATGCTATCAAACAAACCTATTTTATCTGATTCATTGTTCTTGACCTCCTTAATCATCTCCTTCTCATTAACAATAGATAGCGACGAGTAATTAGATCCATCCAATGACAGCGTAGTATTCTCTTCTCCAGAAATCCTAATTTGCTCCAACTCTGCCGCCACTTCGGTCATAGTAGGTCTCATTTCACTATGAAAGGCAAGGCATTTGAATGCCACTTCAGCAACCTTATGTATCGAGGAAATAGTCCATGCGTCTTTGTTAGGCTCAAGGGAAGGATCAATTATCTCATCAAGACAATTCTTTTTTATCCTATCAATGGCTAATGATGCCAAAGTGACCTCATTATGTGGTCGAGAAAAATCCAAGGCTTTAAAAGCCGTTATAATCTCAATTAACACAACTCCAAAGCTATATACATCACTTTTATCAGATAGATGAAAGTTTTGATGATATTCTGGATCTAGGTATCCCGGCGTACCTTGTGGAGCAGTTGAAACATGTGATGACTCCATTATTCCCAATCTAGAAAGGCCAAAATCCGCTACTTTTGTTTTGAAACTATAATCTAGCAATATATTGCTTGACTTCACATCTCTATGATAGATTGGGGGATCCAAATTTGAGTGTAGATAAGCAATAGCTTGAGCGGTTTCAGTGGCAATTGTAAGGCGAATGGGCCATGGAAGCCCGTTACCTCTCTCTTTATGTAAATGTTGCGATAATGTCCCATTTGGCATGAACTCATAAACTAGTATTTGATCATCTTTATCGACAGAACATCCTAATAAGCGAACAAGGTTTGGGTGGCTTACTGATGAAAGAAGTTTGATCTCGTTCATGACTTGATCAATGTTGTCACCTTCAGCTCGGTGTTTTATACGTTTAATGGCTACCCATTCTCCATTGTGGAGCTTGCCAGAGTATACAGTGCCATAAGCTCCTGTTCCTAGTCTTTGTTTCTCGGAAAAACTATTCGTGGCTTTTTCGATCTCTTTGTAAGTGTAAATGGGAATTGTGATGCCTTTGGCTTCATAAAACTGTCTGTTTACTCTACTTCGACATCTTGAGATAGTACGTCGACGAACAAAGCATATTATCAAGCCTATGCATATAAGCAGTGAAGCTCCAACAACAACAGCTGAAAAAAGTGACAATTGAAATTGGTTTTATATTCAAGTTTTTGATATATATTGATAGTAAAAGTAAAATAACATCAAATTAGAAAAGGTAAAAATTAAATTACCTCCAACTAGAACACCAACTCTACCACTCCCTCCACAATGACCAGAGAAATATCTTGAAGGATTGCAACTAGAATGGTCTGTTATTTTTATTATCAAGTATTAGATATTAGATATAACAGTCTTATAAAAATAACACTATAAGCTAGCTAATGGTGTTTTGGAAAACTGGTAAACAACAAAATGTAGTCTACTTGAGTATTCACAAAGTTTATAATAACAAAAATAAATAGCAATATAATGTCGATGTTATAAGAAATTGCTTTATAAATCAGTCGCATGCATGATAATATGTGATGGCGAAATTCTTCTAAAAATGGTTATTAGTTACAATTTGATATCTTAGAGTATATATATTATAAATTTTTTTCATATAACAAGTCCTGCTTTTAGAAATTTTGTTGGAATAAGAAGCCATCACTTGTCAAATTAATAATATTGATGTTAGGAGAGATAAATGAAATTTTATTTATTCAGATAACAATGTTAATGTATTGTGCAATAATCATTTAAGAAGGACAAAATAATAAAAATAATAATAATAATAATAATAATAATAATAATAATAATAATAATAATAATAATAATAATAATAAATAAATAAATAAATAAATAAAATAAATAAATAAATAAATAGGGGTATCCTGGCAACTTTATATAAGATTTGATTCAAACAAGTTAAATTTAACCACGCGTTACAAGTGGATAAAAATTAAGCAATAATAAGTATTTTTAGTTTCAAATAATTGGCAAACTCCCGTTGGGTTAGGTAATATAAGCACTTTTTAGCCACTGTCTTCTAGTTCAAAATTTTAATTTTATTATTATTAAAGCAACTATAATAGAAGAACCTCGAATACCTTTTTGTTTTTGCCACGCCCTATTTTTCATTAACTCTAACCTATCAAAAACTAGCATATTCAGTGCACAAACCTTTTACAAAAGCTTTTCTTGATAAAAATTGATATCAAAATTGGAAGCAAAAATGAAGTCTTGTATAAAATAAAAAATATACAACAAGATCCAACCACTTGAGATTTGCCAAGCTATTGCTTCAAGTGATTTAAAAAATGCAACGCTAAAAAGCTTTTAAAAGACTCATTGTAATAGTGAAAAACTTTTGTTCAAACGCTCCACTAAAGATACTCTTAAGAAAAGCAAATTCGGAATTTTTTGTAATGATCAATTTGGTTGACACTCCTTTTTTAAGACCATATTTAATTTCTATATTACCAAACACCAGCAAGAACTTAAATTACAATGACGCTAAACAACATGCCACCTAAACGACGGTATAAATTACGACTGAATTACGAAAATGAACAATTCACACATTCAAAAATAAAACTCTCACCAAGAAAACCCAACAAACACATGACCATTAAAAGGCAATCACTCATTAGAGAGAACAAAAATACCACCACCAAAACCTCCAACAAAATAATTATGGTGGCACAACCGTTCCATGTGACAACAAGGCAGACTATTTGAATTGGTTGACAAAATTATACGCGTTACATTGAATAGATATCTATTTAGGCTCTAGCTAGGCCTTCATCTACTGTCATGAATCTTCTTTGTAAAGATATCATGTGACAACAAGTTCATCTACTGTCATGAACAAAAATACCACCACCAAAACCTCCAACAAAATAATTATGGTGGCACAACCGTTCCATGTGACAACAAGGCAGACTATTTGAATTGGTTGACAAAATTATACGCGTTACATTGAATAGATATCTATTTAGGCTCTAGCTAGGCCTTCATCTACTGTCATGAATCTTCTTTGTAAATGTTTATAATAGTGTTAAGCCATCGTATATCATCAATTCATAAACCTTATTTTTTTTTTGTTATATACCTTTCTCTATCATGTATAAATTTCTTAAAAATTTATAAAATTCTCACTAAACACAAATGCATTAAATTTAGAAGAGGTTAAAGATGTTAAACTTTTTTATTCCACATAACTCACATAAGTATGGAACGTATTTCCACTATGGTTAACAAAATGATAAATCTCTTCATATTTTCTTAGACCTTTTTTCATAAAAGAGATGATTTGCACACTTCACAAAATGTTTAAGACACTCTAATTAATTGTATTTGGACATTTATATACCCACAAAGTTGAAAATATAAGGGTAACTATGAAGGTATAAATATCCAAACATAATAAATTAAAGTGTCTCAATCATTTTGTGGGGTGTGCAAATCACATTCCTTTTCATAAACAACCATAGTGAATGCTCTTAGAGCCTAACCATTAGTAATTAATGTTAGTTGATTGGCACAAATTTGTTTTTTATTTACACACTTTAGTGACGTATAATAAATGTGCAAATTAATGCTTATGATATAAGATAATCAAAGTTGAGAGTATGTGAATTACATCCGTAAGGCTGGGCACAGTGGTGACCTTGGATAACCTATTTTTTCGGCTGTTACGTTAGATTTCTCTTTCTGAAAACCAGACATGATCCAAGTGTCACAGGATTTACTTTTGGAAACTTTTGGTAGTTTTAAAATTGGTTGTGGTGCCAACCGATAGTCACATTTATGCGGGAAGAAGTATAAAGGTGTTGTTAAGTATAAGGTAGCAGGTTTTAATACACTAGATGCTCCCTAAAAATTCAGAAATTTAGTAATCTTTTGCAATAACACGAATAATGATGAAATGATCGTGTTTTAATTTTGTATAAACTCTAAAGGAAAAAAAAAAAAAAAAAATAGGTTCATGACTTTTAAAACCCTTGCTATTATCTAATTACAAGGGGGGTCAGATGTTTGATATTTGGAAGTATATACTCATTTGTTAAAGAAAGCACGCCTGTTTTGACTTAGACTTTAATTATTAGCCCTTAATGTGGTCGTTGGCGACATAAAATATGATATTTTTACTTTTTAGGTTGTCATTCAACGATGAAGTTCATTTAGTTGTTTTCTAGTAACTCGGTAGATAATATTCAGAAAAATCTCATTGGTTTGTGACACAGAGATGGGTCAACATGACAACTATCAGAATTAGACGCCATCTGTTTTAATAGTATCTCATATTGTGTGATAGAAGCTTTTTAAAAGTTAACCAAATAGTTGTAGGTAAATCCTACTTAAAAATGTAAGATAGATTTGCGATAAATATTGTCAAATAGTTACAATTGTTTAAAAAAAAAATACAAGAAATATACGTGACCAAATACTTTATCCTCCATAATTCAACTCCGAGAATAAAAAAATTGGTCTTTCTACATTTTGGTAATTAAATTGTTTATTATTATCAAATCGTCATACGTAACCAGAGATTATACTGTAATAATTATATGCTAGAGGAATCTGAAATTACGTATAATGTTTACTTGTTAATTATATAGTAGTACGAATATAGGGGACAGTAGCATATAAAATTCAAACATTCTAGCGATATTCAAAGATATTTTAATAAGCCCACTTTGTTGATATTTTCATTCAAATATTACGACTTTAGACTTTCCCTTTTATAGTTGTCGTTGGAATTTTAATTTAGGGTAAGTTTAATATAGAAGAGGCACTTTATTTTGGATATCTTTATTTTGGTGCATACCAATAGACAAATTCTCATCATTCATCTATTTTGATCTAATGGTTGGGATAAATCTAAGATTAAATATGAAAACCTAAGTCCATGTTTTTTTTCTTTCTTTTTCTTTCTATTTTTTATAATTCTTTTGAGTAAATTACATGGTTGGTCCTTGTGGTTTGTATAAAGTAACAACTTTCGTCCTTATCTTTTAAAAGTTGCATGGTTAGTCCCTAAGTACGTAAACAAATAACACCACGGGTCCCTTGGTTTAACTGGTGTTAACTAGGTTAGTTAAAATTTACAAGTTAGCCCCCTTTGGTTAAATAACGTTGCATCGTTAATCCTTTGGTTAAATAGCGCTGCATCGTTAATCCTTTGGTTAAATAACGCTGCATTGTTAATCCTTTTAACGTTTTCGCCCGTTTTTGTCCGTTTTTTTACGTTTTCGCCCGCTTTTGTCCGTTTTTATTTGTTTTCGCCCGTTTTTGTCCGTTTTTTACGTTTTTGCCCGTTTTTGTCGGTTTTTTTTTTGTTTTTGTCCGTTTTTTTTGTTTTCGCCCGTTTTTGTCCATTTTTTTACGTTTTTACCCGCTTTTGTCCGTTTTTTTTTGTTTTCGCCCCGTTTTTGTCCGTTTTTTTTTACGTTTTCGCCCGTTTTTGTCCCTTTTTTTTTTGTTTTCGCCCGTTTTTTTTTACGTTTTCGCACGTTTTTGTCCGTGTTTTTTTGTTTTCGCCCGTTTTGTCCGTGTTTTTACGTTTTCGCCCGTTTTTGTCCGTTTTTTTTTTGTTTTCGCCCGTTTTTGTCCGTTTTTTTTACGTTTTCGCACGTTTTTGTCTGTTTTTTTGTTTTCGCCCGTTTTGTCCGTTTTTTTTACGTTTTCGCCCGTTTTTGTCCGCTTATTTTTTTGTTTTCGCCCGTTTTTGTCCGTTTTTTTTACGTTTTCGCACATTTTTGTCCGTTTTTTTATTTCGCCCGTTTTTGTCCATTTTTTTTCGTTTTCGTCCGTTTTCGCCCGATTTTGTCTATTTTTTTACGGACAAAAAATTCAATAAAACATAATTTTGAATTTTTTTTTAAATAATCATCGAAAAAAATATTTTCGAAAAAAATTTTTGGGTAAAAAGAACGGACAAAACGTAAAAAGAACGGACAAAAAGAAAGGACAAAACGTAAAAAGAACGGAAAAAAAATTTTGGGTAAAAAAAGGTACAAAAAGAGGAGAAAACGTAAAAAGAACGGACAAAAAGAAAGGACAAAATGTAAAAAGAACGGAAAAAAATTTTGGGTAAAAAAGGTACAAAAAGAGGAGAAAACGTAAAAAGAACGGAAAAAAACGGGCCAAAACGTAAAAAAAAGGGACAAAAACAGGAGAAAACGTTAAAAAAAGGACAAAAAAGGGCGAAAACGAAAAAATGGACAAAAATCGGCGACAATGTAAGAAAACGGGCGAAAACGTAAAAAAATGGACAAAAACGGACGAAAACGTAAAAAAAACAGACAAAAACGGGCGAAAACATAAAAAAAAACGGACAAAAACGGGCGAAAACAAAAAAAACGGACAAAAACGTAAAAAAAAACGGACAAAAACGGGCGAAAACAAACAAAAATGGGCGAAAACGGGAAAAAAACGGACAAAAACGGGCGAAAACAAAAAAAAACGGACAAAAGCGGGCGAAAACGTAAAAAAACGGACAAAACGGGCGAAAACAAAAAAACACGGACAAAAACGTGCGAAAACGTAAAAAAAAGGACAAAAACGGGCGAAAACAAAAAAAAACGGACAAAAACGGGCGAAAACGTAAAAAAAATGGTCAAAAACGGGCGAAAACAAAAAAAATGGACAAAAACGGGCGAAAACGTTAAAAAAAACGGACAAAAACGGGCGAAAACAAAAGAAAACGGACAAAAGTGGGCGAAAACGTAAAAAAAAGGGACAAAAACGGGCGAAAACGTTAAAAGGATTAACGATGCAGCGCTATTTAACCAAAGGATTAACGATGCAGCGCTATTTAACCCAAGGATTAACGATGCAGCGCTATTTAACCAAAGGGGGCTAACTTGTAAATTTTAACTAACCTAGTTAACATCAGTTAAACCAAGGGACCCGTGGTGTTATTTGTTTACGTACTTAGGGACTAACCATGCAACTTTTAAAAGATAGGGACGAAAATTGTTACTTTATACAAACCACAGGGACCAACCATGTAATTTACTGAATTCTTTTTTGCTTTCTTTCTTTCTTTTTGGTTTTTTTTATCACGCATATTTTTTTCTTTCTTTTTTTGTTTTTTTCTTTATTATTTTTTTGTTTGTCTTTTTTCACGCTACTCTTTTTTATTATTTTTTTTTTTCTAAATCACTTTCCCCCCCCCCCCTTTTTTGTCTTTTTTTTTTCTAACAAATGATTTTTTTCGTAATACACGTTTTTTTTCGCTTTCATACGTTTTCGTCCGTTTTCATACGTTTTTGTCTGTTTTCGTACGTTTTCGCCCGTTTTCATATATTTTCGTCCATTTTCATACGTTTCTCGTCCGCTTTCTTACGTTTTCCCCCGTTCACGTCTGTTTTCATACTTTTTCATCTGTTTTCTTACATTTTCGTTCGTTCTCATACATTTTCGTCCGTATTCAAACGTTTTCGTTCTTTTTAATACGTTTCGTCCGTTTTCTTTTGTTTTGTCCATTTTTCATACGTCTTCGTCTGTTTTCTGACGTGTTTTTACGCTTTCATACATTTTCATCCATTTTCATACGTATTCGTTCGTTTTCTTACGTTTTCGTTCGTTTCCTTACGTTTTTATTCGTTTTCATACGTTTTCATCCGTTTCCTTTCGTTTTCGTCCAGTTTTCAAACGTTTTTGTCCTTTTCATACGTGTTTTTATAATTTCATATGTTTTCTTCAGTTTTTATACATTTTCATTCGTTTTCGTTCATTTTTAATTGTTTTCTGCGATTTCTAGATGTTTTCATATGTTTCTAAATATCGCAAGTGATATTCTGAATATCACAATTTATATTCTGAATATCACAAGTGATATTCTAAACATCATAAGTTATATTCTGAATATCACAAGTGATATTCTGTGATATTCAGAATATCACAAGTGATTTTTTGTGATATGCGGAATATCACAAGTGATACTATTATTTCCACAAATGATATTCTGGATATCATAAGTAATATTCGTCCATTTTTCTTACGTATTCGTCCTTTTTCAGAAGTGTTTTTACACTTTCATACGTTTTCATCCGTTTTCATACATATTCGTTCGTTTTCTTACGTTTTCGTTCATTTTCATCCATTTTCGTCCGTTTTCTTTTGTTTTCATCTAGTTTTCAAACATTTTCATCATTTTCATACATTTTTTTTTATAATTTCATACGTTTCTTCCGTTTTCATACATTTTCATTCGTTTTCGTTCATTTTTAATTGTTTTGTGCCATTCCTAGATCTTTTCTACCATTTCGAGACGTTTTCATATGTTTCTAAATATCGCAAGTGATAATCTGAATATCACAAGTTATATTATGAATATCACAAGTGATATTCTGTGATATTCTAAAAGAATATCACGAGTGATATTCTGAATATCACAAGTGATTTTCTGTGATATGCAGAATATCACAAGTGATACTATGATTACCACAAATGATATTCTGGATATCATAAGTAATATTCTTCCATTTTTCTTATGTTTTCATCCTTTTTCAGACGTGTTTTTACGCTTTCATACGTCCGTTTTCATACATATTCATTCGTTTTCTTACGTTTTCTTTCGTTTTCATATATTTTCGTCCGTTTTCTTTCGTTTTCATCTAGTTTTCAAACATTTTCATCCTTTTCATACATGTTTTTACACTTTCATACGTTTTTATATATTTTCGTCCGTTTTTTCATTCGTTTTCGACCGTTTTTAAAAGGGTTTTTTTTTGCCATTTTCAAACATTTTCATATGTTTCTAAATATCACAAGTGATATTCTGAATATCAATAGTTATATTCTGAAAATCACAAGTGATATTCTGTGATATTCTAAACATCACAAGTTATATTCAGAATATCACGAGTGATATTCTGAATATCACAAGTGATTTTCTGTGATATGCAGAATATCACAAGTGATACTATGATTACTACAAATAATATTCTGGATATCATAAGTAATATTCGTCCATTTGTCAAATTCAGAAAATCACTTGTGATACTTTGAATATCACAGAATATTACTTATAATATCTAGAATATCATTTGTGGTACTCATAGTATCACTTGTGATATTCTGTATATCATAGAAAATCACTTGCGATATTAAGAATATCACTTGTGATATTCAAAATATAACTTGTGATATTTAGAATATCACAGAATATCACTTGTGATATTCAGAATATAATTTGTGATATTTAGAATATCACTTGTGATACCTTGAATATCACATAATATTACTTATAATATCCAGAATATCATTTGTGGTACTCATAATATCACTTGTGATATTCTGCATATCATAGAAAATCACTTGTGATATTCAGAATGATATTCAGAATATAACTTGTGATATTTAGAATATCACAGAATATCACTTGTGATATTCAAAATGTAATTTGTGATATTTAGAATATCACTTGTGATATTTTGAAACATATGAAAACGTCTGAAAATTGCCAAAAACATTTAAAAATGGACGAAAACGTAAAAAAAACGAATGAAAATGTATGAAAACGGAAGAAAACGTATGAAAGTGTAAAAACATGTATGAAAAAGACAAAAACGTTTGAAAAATGGACGAAAATGTATTAAAACGAACGAAAACATAAGAAAATGGACGAGTATGTATGAAAACGGACGGAAACGTATGAAATTGTAAAAACACGTCTGAAAACGGACGAAAACGAAAGAAAACGGATTAAAACGTATTAAAACAAATGAAAACGTATGAAAACCGACGAAAACGTATGAAAACGAACGAAAATGTAAGAAAACATATGAAAACGTATCAAAACAGACGGTAACGGGCAAAACGTAAGAAAGCGGACAAAAACGCACAAAAGGTATGAAAACGGACGAAACGTAAGAAAACGGGCGAAAATATATGAAAACGGGCGAAAATGTACGAAAACGGGCGAAAACGTAAGAAAACAAATAAAAACGTATGAAAACAAACGAAAACGTATGAAAACAGACGAAAATGAATAAAAACGAAAAAAAAATGTTTATTAGGAAAAAAAAAGTGAATTAGAAGAAGAAAAAAAGTAAAAAGAAAAAGGATAAAAGAAAAAAGAAAAAAATAAACGCGAAAAAAAAGACAACAAAAAAGAAAAAAAAAAAAAAAAAAGCCAATGAAGCGTGAAAAAAAAAAGACAAAAAAAAGAAGAAAGAAAAAAAGAAAGAAAAAAAAATAAAAAGACAAAGAAAAAGGGGAAAAAACATGGACTTATGTTTTCTTATTTAATCTTAGGTTAATCTCACCATTAGATCAAACTAGATGGATGGTGAGGATTAGTTTATTGGTATACACCAAAATAAGAGTATGCATTTAAATTTTCCTCGTAGAATGTATATATAGACAAATCGTAAGGAAATAGTACTTGAGTGACACAGAGAGAAACAGTCACTAGAAATTAAAACTGTAACTAGCAACTAATCCGTATGTCATTATAAGTTATTACGTATGACCTACATTGTAACTAAGGGTGAGCATGGTCCAAAAACCGGACCGGACCGGCCAAGACCGGACTGGACCGAAGACCGAGAACCGGAAAACCCATAGACCGAGACCGGACCGAATGTGGTCGGTCCGGTCTCGGTCCGGTTCGGTCCGGTCCGGTCTTCGGTTGGTCCGGTCCAATTAGGCATATTTTGGCACGTTTTTTCGGGTTTTTGGTCGGTCCGGACCAGACCGTACCGGACCGAGGACCGAATTAGCCAAAATGCCTAGACCGAGGACCGGACCGAATGTGGTCGGTCCGGTCGGTTTTGTCGGTCGGTCCGGTCCGTTTGCTCACCCTTAATTGTAACTAGTAACTATGTCACTGAAAGTTATTACATGGTAACTGTGACAAAATCTTATTGTAAAGTGTAAACATTGTAATACGCCAAAAGTTATTACATATTTTGCTGTAACACTTTTGTTTAATATTGGAATATATTTTGCTGGCATTCACGAATACTTTCTGTCCTCATACCGTTTGTTAATACTATAATTAAATTTGCTTACTTATCTCATGGTAATCTTTTTTTCTCCAAATATTTAGGATATGATCATGGTAAGTTAAATATATTTTAACAACGTCATGGACAAAAACTTAAAAGTAATTCTTAGACAAACATTTATCCTTGATTCCAAGAAAACGTGACATTATTAATTAATCTAATACATGTTTACTAAATTAAAAAATTATATATAATCAATCATGCTTATAGAACAAAATATTCCGGTTAACAAAGTGACATACCTTTAACTATCCGGCAACCAGAGCTAGCTTTATATCCATCACCATCGAACCCGTTTCGACACGTACACCGATATCCATCGCTCCCACTAGGCGAAACGATTTTCGTGCAATTAGCATTATTAGAACAATCACAACTACCTTTTAACCACCACCCTAATCTCACCATTTGTATATCTAATGATACAGCAGGACTATTATCACCAATCATCTCTGAAGCAACAGCCGAAAACAAAAATCGACATCCTAACCTAGTAACATTCCCATAATCAAGAAACATAGCACTATGATTACCATCACTAGAATAACAACTATCGTTCCCGAAACTACCTTGTCCGTTAGTACAGTTAACGATTTCTAAATTTGTACGTAGCATGGTTGCTGGTATCATGCATGTCTTCACTTGCTCCGTACAGTTTTGCATGAGGATCGCGTTGTTTGACGTTGGCGCGTAGTAGTCACTGTATAGGTGACTTAGCGCGTCGACAGCGCGTCCACATTTGGCGGGGAGGCTTACTAGTAAATTGTTAGGGTTGATTTGTTGGATAGGGAATTCTCCTATTAAAACTTCGCCGTTAGAGGTGCAGTTTAAGGGGATTTCGCAGTTGGAAGAGAACCCGAATGGGTATGGGACTTGGTTGAGTTGGCTACCAGGACATGACTGGTTGCAGATTAACGGTTTTTGAGATATAATTAAAGGTAATATTGTTGTCAAGAGTATGATGAAAGTATGTAATTTGGTCATGACTTTTAAATGATCATGGAATTTAGAAGCTAGAAAGGAATTGGTATGGGGGTAATGGAGAGTTGAAAAATGGAATGCAAGTGGGAAGCAAGCTTGAACATTAAGTTTAATTATTATTTTGTCTTAATGTCTTGATATGCTTTTTATCTGCCAATATAATATATGTTTATTGAATAATTGGTTGATTTAAATATGATACGGAAAAGGATTTGCAGATAAGGGAGAAAGTGAAATGACCTCTGTTATTTCGCTGAATAATTAGCGAAAACGTGAACATAAAGAGAGTAACGATGCTTACTTAGCAAGGTAATCTGATGAAAAATTAAAAGATCTAGTTGTTTAAAATACTGTATAATTCTTTTTTTGTTTAAAATACTGTATGATGATCTACAACTAATAGATTTTTTATACTTTCTTTTCAAATGATATTGTGTGTTCGTTCCAAAAAATATGATATTGTGTGTAAGTAAGAACTTTAATTTATGTCATGTACGAACATAGATTAAATGTGAAAGTCATGCATGAGCTTAATTTACACCAACTATGTGCAGCACATGAATAACAACCTACTCATTTATATGAAATTGTCCCATGACTATCAGACCGTTGTACCCACTCAATTTATTTTGCGATTTAAAACATATATGGTTGATTCTATAACAAATCAATTTTGGAGCTTTAAAGTTATTTTACAACTTTACATACAGAACATGTTTGTTAATCAATTGGTAATACTGATAACAACATGATACTACTATTAACAAATGATGATTTTACACATAAGAAATCACATGCTTGTCAACATTATACTAAAAATTCGGCAAAGCTAGTTGTAGCTGCAAACTAAGCGCGCTAAGCTGCAATGGCTAACAAGGTGATCAGCAATTATATCAAAGTTTCATGTTCCTTATATATCAATACGTACAATACGTAGTTAAAATAAGCTAGAAGAAAATATATGGTGGATGCATCATTGCTTATTATTTTTTTACTAGCAGATATAAAGAGAAAATAATTAAACTCTAGTCTTATTTAAAAATTTGTGAAATAAATAATGTTGTTTAGTGACAATACAATCTACTAATTATTTAATACTCAATTACAATTAAACTAACAAACTTTCTACAAGTTAAACCCGTAAATAAAAATAAGTACAAAAATACACAAGCAAACAAATAGATTATCGTTACTATTATGCTATACAAGGGTAAACGACGATAACGATAGTGAAATACAATGTACGTGTGATGAGATAGGCGCAAGTCAACTAGGTGGGTGTGAACGTGCCACATTGGTTTGAAATTTAAGATCCTCGTCATCGCGACTTTTAACCTCCTAAAACATCAGTCTTGCACGCAATCACAAAATTAACATTTTTTTTCTTTTTCTTTTTAATACATTAATTAGAAGCTTTTGTAAAAAAGTGTTTTAACTTATATAAGAAGTACTGAACATTTTGATACGTTAGGAACTTACAATTTTAAACATCAATACATAACGCATGAATGTTTATACGCGAAATTAGCATCCATGTTAAAAATCATAATGCATTGAAAGACCGGAAGCGGGACATGTAAGTCCACCTAGTATTACACGCTACAAATGCATAAAGGTTGCAAATGGTTCTCAAATACTGAGGCTTTTGGAGGTGACTCAAGTCGTAGCCAAAGGTCTAAAACGTTGTCGCAAAAGGCTGTGGCGACCATATGTGTATGGTCGCCAAAACATCATTAGTGTAGGTTCCCTGCTAAAAGTTTTCACGACGAAAGTCAAAGTCCTTTAGCAACGAAATGTGATGCCCAAAGAAATTGCCAATCAAAGAATAAGTGGGGCCCATCAACTAACGACTCATCGCTGAAAGTAATTTCTTAAATAATCAAGAAACAAATATTTAAATTATTAATTAATTATATGAATATACATATAATATAAATTATTAAAATAATAAAGATTTATGGAGAGGTTCACACTTTTAGCGATGACACACGCCGTCACTAAAATTCCATACAAGATAAGTGACATTCACTCTTAGCGATGACACAAAAATAGTTTGCAAGTAAAAAAAACTGCAGAAACCACAACATTTTCATTTTTTTTCGGCAAAAAATCTACAAAAATCTCTACCAGGAAACTACCCAAAACAATGATGCAAAATTATAAAATTCACACATCCGTTTATTCATTCCAAAAACATACGAAGTCATAGTTATAAAAAATAACGATACAAGCTAATACTAACTTGTCCATGCAAATAACAAAATGATGTCTATACAAATACCATAACAAATTCAATCATCATATGCATCATCATAATCACCACCGTCACCAACACCACCATTACTACCATCATTACCTACATTCTCGCTAGAGCGGGGAGCAAACACTTGGGAGAAATTATTAGGGTCGGGAGAAAACACTTGGGGAGAGGACAATACACTTAGGGAGGGGACTATACATTTGGGGAGGGGATAATACACTTGTGAAAAACCTGCTTGTTGACTGTTAAAGAAAGTCAAAAAGTTGTGAAAGGCTTTTTTGGTATGTTCAGCTGCCTTTCTAGCCACGTTAGCTTCTCACGCCACCCAATTTTGTTCCTCTCGCAACAACCAATTATTTTTCCTCATCATTTCATCAACTTAGGCATGGGTGTATGATATCACCCTTGGGCATTGTGAGGTCCTGCTAAAACTCGAGCCCATATCCAATAACTTCCTACCCCTACCAGCTATATGTCGACGATTTTTTACTTTGCCAGACTTCAACGAGAATTTCGTCATCTGTCATGAAAAGGCAGGTTTTGGAAGCGGCATCATATTCCTTGGTTTTCATCAGTCGTTGTGTAGTTCAAACAAAACAAGAAAGTTAATAATAAAACAATGACGAAATAGTGTCAGGTAATTGGTGCAACAGTTACCAAATTACCCGTGATGCACAAGGGTGTTTGGTAATTGGTACAGCATTTACCAACCACCCCTGTTGCAACATCAAGAGTGTTTGGTAAGTGTTGCACTAATTACCAAACAATCGTACTGTTACGGTAGGGGGTGTTTGGTAATTAGTGCACCATCTATAGGCACAAATACATGATGAGTACGTGTGTTAGGAAAAAGAAACTTATATAGTTCGTATCGGCAATAGGATCGTCAAAGCGGCCACCATGCGTATGCTAACGCTTGTAATGCTTAACAAGGTCTTCAAAATGCTAGTGGTCAACGAACTATATATAACAAATATAAAACAAATTAATATCGACTCATCCAACACCTTCAAACTAGTACCAAAAATAAAAATTATAAAGTGTTTACATATTTATGTCGTCCAGCTGTGAAAGATTTCGATCCTTAATAGTACAACACTTCAGTCTTGGATTGGTTTTGAGAATTGATGTCCAATCTATGCTGATGAGCAGGTTCGACCCATTGGTCGACCAACTTCTGTCATTGTTCATCTATTTTAGCTTCTTTCTGTTGCTTCCTCTACCGTCTTACAAGTAAACAATTTATTCTTGGACTTGTCATGGTTGTCCCAATATCGTGTCACGAGATTGTTTTTCATGCCCAGGTGTACCATTCTCCAACTATTTTTCCTGTCTGAGGATCTACAATAACTTAATTCTGTAAGCGGGGCGTCAGGTTGAAATGGTCCTGCAAATAAACATACACATTTAAATAAGCACACATATCTAAATAGTCGATAACAATAAAAATAAATAAATAAACAAGCTTGACGTTTTTTCTAGGAATTATGTGAAAACTTCACCCATGAGTCATAATTTGGGGAAGTTTCCTTACCAGCACCCCTAATAGATTACTGAAGTGCTTTGCAAAGTTGCCTACGTGTCTATATGTATGTTGATCATCCTGCTCGAACTCAATCTCTAACACCTTCACTTTGTTTCTTTTGATGGAGTCCTTTAGTGCCTTATTTTTTATTGGCCCACGATTAGTAGGTTTTTAGGAACTGATGCGGCGGTTGCAACACCAAAGTTTTACAACCCACTAGGCAGTGTACTTAACGGTTGTAGTTTAGTATAGATAAGACCCGAGGAAGATCTTTCTATAGGGGAATAGTAAGGTAGGATCGATATGTATATCAGTTTGATATAAAGAAGGAAAGAGATTCTTTTGGGTATTTTATGTTTATTGGAAAGCAAGTAAATTATCAGAGTTTGAGAGCTTGTTTTAAACTAATATTTAACCTAAATTGCAAGAAAATTAAATAACGAGTAATGTAAATTGGTGGTGTAAATCAATGGGAGGTAAAGGCGTATTTACCTAGGGTGCACTAATCTTTGCTAAATATCCGATTCTACCCATTGATTGTCACTTCCTGACTAATCGAATGCTTGGGATTCCTATGTAACAGTTCTAACTAATAACATGTGATGGCCAGGCTTTGTAGCTAATTGCTAGAGGGACAGAAATTAGACCGGGCGTTATAGCTAGTTACTATATTACTAACAAGAGGGACGTGCGAACTAAATGCACAAGTTATCCACGTATCTAGCTTGCATTTTCGGTTGATTATCGAGAGAGACGGAATTTAATTAGCTTTCGTAATTAATCACAAGAATCACAAATACACAATCAATCAAGAAATCAATAGGAAGCAAAAATTATATGAACTAAGCAAGTTTCATGCAAACCTTAAGTAAATACTAAGTTTTCTAGCCTAGCATAGGTTGCATAGCAATTGGAGAACAAACACAAGACATAATCAAACAAACAATGATAAAAAAAAATTGATTGATTAATCAAATAACTTATCTCTTCAATACACATGAGCTCTTGAGGCTAAAAGCTCTGAAAAAGACTTGAGAATCGTCTAGGGTTTGTCTCCCACAATTCCACATGAAAATATAAAACAATGCAAGAGTATATATATATATAGTTTTTATGTTTGTGACGACGTCACCTTATAGTTGTGGACGGCTTCACCTTATAGTTGTAACGCCGTCAGCTCGTCGATCGAATTAGGGTTTATTTTCCACCGCCTATGTGTGTCGGCGTCAGGTTCAATCGGCGACGGCGTCATTATAGAGTTGTGACGGCGTCACGATACCCATCTCCACATACTAACCCGTCGCAAGTCGATTTTAGATAGCACTTTCTGGGCATTTCTAGTGACGGTGTCACAGAGCCGGTCACAAAATTGTTAATAAAAATAATTTATTCAATCTAAAATAACTATCATTTAATTATTATTTAATTTATTTCTAATAAAAATAATTTTTTATCTGAAATAAGTATTATTTAGTATATATATAGTTTTAGCGATGACTTGTGTTGGCGCCTATAAGTTTTTGGCGGGCTAGACTATTGTTAGAAGAGAATAATCGAAAAAGAAACTCAAAAACTAAAATAGATATACTTTTAACAACGGCATGTGTCTTCGCTAAAAGTGTGAGGCCCACAGTCAAGCGTAAACCAAAACATCTCATTGAAAGTCCAAGTCAAACTTTGAAGTTTTGTCATTTTATGAGTCGTCGCTAAACGTGGATCATCACCAAAAATGGCCCGTCGCTAAAAAATGCTATATGTACTTCAACTTTTTATAACCTGAAAACTTTTTTTCAAAAATCAAGGTCTAAAACTTAATAGATTCGATCAAAAACACATTGTAATGATCTTTGTTTGCCGAATATTTTAAAAAATGATTAATTTCATATATCACCCTACTTTCATGGTTAATTTCATATATACCCAAAGTGCAAATATTGAATGCATAATGTACAATATTTTTAATGCATGTTTGGGTATATATAAAATTTCTAACAAAAAAGAGAGGAGATATAAAATTGCCCTTTTAAGAAAGTCTGAAAAAACGTGCAAAAATAAATCGAACTCATAATTCATACTGTAATTCATAAACCAGACAACCAATACGTTGCAAGATTCCGTGTTTGGCCCATTCATTATATTATTGGGCCTTTTATATATAGGGTTGAAATACGTTGATTCGTTTGATGGGTTTCAACATGAGCTCATGGTCAGTTTTCTATGCCCGATGGTACTATGGTAGTATGGTTGTTAAGCTGGTTTTATGAATCTTCGATAATAAGGTATTTTATTGCAGTTAAGCACATTTGT